>JAPTOF010000002.1:1410000-2820000 GCA_028554755.1 Cordia subcordata
TTACTATTACAAGACTTAAACATAAAGTTTCTCACTGATTTTCCCATGACACATTTCTTGGCATCCCTATCCCTATGAACTGCAATTAACTCCATGATATTTGCTGTTAGATATTCAGATAGCATATCAAGAAACTAGAGCCAAGGAAAGAGAGAACATCAGAAATCCAACAGAAATGTGGCTTAGACCAATCTATCCCATGCCTTTCAAACTTAACGCCTTAAAAAGTTAGGTTTGATAGATTAATCCCCCATGTCTGTATGGCTTTCATGATATCTGACTCCCTATAGAAATATCTCATTTGGCAGTGCTGAGACCACTGAGAGGGGTACTATCGAAATCCAGAAAGTGACCTTTCAGAGAATTATGAGTGCCTAGGATAATATTGGCAAAGCAACATGGTAGACTGTAATTTCTAGTTATTAATGTCTATAGATGACATGGAATGCATATAGTTTTTCACTTCCATTCTGTTAACATTTAACATCAGCTAAAATCCATCTCACAACTTCTATATTGGTTGCAAACTTAACAAAGGTTTCTCTTTTGCGTCCATATGAAATCTAGTTATTTACGAGAATACACAAGCCACTTAGTTCATCATCCATCCTAGCAATAGCATGAATGGTACAGAAACATTGTTCCTGAGTTAACTGTATCCAAAACCAAAAAGAACCACTTTTGAAGGGTGCATAAGTGAATGTTTCTGCAACAAGTAAAATATTCATTTGAGATCCATAATATTTCTGCAACAAGTGAATGACAAACCAATACCTGATATTTTAGTGTTTACTGCCTCTCAAAATCTATTCCAACAACGCCAATTACACTCTCAATCAACACATTCTTAGATATTTCCCTTTTGTTCTTGATTCAATTCAAGAATAAGACTGTGAAAAAGCACACTTAGAGCAAGTCTTTTGCAAAATAGGAAAATGAATTCTTTTCCTACTTACAGTTTTCCGTTCTCATTGTTTTTCCTACTTCATTATCCTAGAACCAAAAGATAAGAAATTCAATACTCAAACAAATAAGAGACTTACTATCACTTACTAGTACTCAAAGTTACCATGTGCTAAAATAGTTCAACTTTTACCTGTGCATACAGTACTTGTATTCTTGACTCCTCACATAATCTTTCTCCCCTTCTTCCAACTATAAAATTAAAAACACCAAAAGCGCAATTAATGCGTGTGGAGCACGCACAAAAACTCATGAATACACACATATGCATATGTGCAGAAATACTTGAAAATTAGCTAATGCTCACCGGATCACCCTCATAGATAAGCTCATAACAAACTGGAGAGAGGCATCGCAATGCACAATTCTCCTTGTCTATTACCGAAGCCTTGCACTGCTCACCCCATAATCCACTTTTTTTCCAATGCAATAACAAAAACACAAAATTAACAAAAACAATTAGCTAAAAACACATAACAAACCATAAAAAGGAAAAGAGAAAAAAATGACTTTTTCCTGTTAATTTCCTTTTACCATTAACAAGATGAAAACTAATCTGTTACCATTTAAAATTACATATGAAAATTAATTAAAAAGCATGAAGACAAAATCACCTATTAACAAAAACAATTCACGAACCCCAAAAAAGATGGAAAAAACGAAAAAAGATCAAATTTTTTTTTTTTTTGGGTTTCTTCCCTTTTACCATTGACAAGAGACAACACTAAATTGCGAAAAATTTTTAAACCAGTTATGGAAAAAAAAAAATAACTAAATTTCATGAAATAAAAAAACAATTAGACGAATTAATTTTAAAAAATTAGAAAAATAGGAAATTGAGACTAAAAGAAAAATTACCTTTCGATGTCAGAATAACACTGGTTTTTACTCTCTCGAATTTCTGCATCCTGTTAATAAAAAATTAACAAAACATAAATAAAACGGAAAACAAATTACATCAATCATTAAGAGAGAATCAGAAAAGAAAATTGTTAATAAAAAATTGAGAAAATTTACAGAAATTGGACGGCGAGACTTGGCGATTATTTCTTTAGCATAGAACAAAATAAATATTGCACAAAAGAGTAATATTCTGTTTTTTTGCTTGATTTTAAGGAAAACCATTTTTCTAATAAATCTTTTATTGAATTTATCTTTCTAGGTCTGCTGAAAGATCAGAACCAAATTTAATTATATATTGTGTTTGCAGCTGATTAGTGTTGTGTACTTTATGTAATAGCAGTTGTCTTTTAGTTGTTTTAAAACTTTGTTTTCAGGTAATATATTTGAGTTTTGGAAAATATGAGAGGGTATTTTTTAAAAAAAATTAAGTTTTTGTTTTGAAAATTCTTTTAAAAATTAAAGTAGTTAGTCTAAATTTTTAAACTTACAGAAAAAAAAAAAAGAAAAATAGATTTTGGTATGAAAGTTTGTTTCAAGAATAAATTTAAATAAGTTATTATTATTATTTTTTGTTTTGAGGTAGGGTGTACTCAAGTCACGTTAGACTTGAAATTAATTATTATCAGCGAGAGCATTAAGTAAGTTATTTTTAACACTTACTCGTAAAAAATGCTTTTAATTATCTAAAAAGTGGGTGAAATAGACACACAAACAAAAAATTTGGAAAAGAAAAATTAGATGTCTAATATGTATAGAAACTTGAAATATTTGATTATTGACATGACAATAATAAAATAACAATGAAAGAACTTAAATAAATATATTATTTAATTTATAATTATCAACTTTGTTTCTCATAAATTCGAAACCAAAACAATCTCATAATGCAAGCCACATGATTTTCCACTAATTTTCGACATATTGTTCATAATCTAATGTAGGAAATAATAATAAAATAATATTACCACCCACACACAATTCTACAATTAGTTGTCCATTTTAGTTGGATTATTTGGAAAAGCAAGTTAAACTTTTTTTATTTTCTTATTTTTTGTTAAACCACAACCTTATGGGATTAAATCTAGAACTTCACAGTTAAAAAAGATAGTTTCAACTATTTGAACTATCTCTTAATTCAAAAAAAAAAATTTTCAACTACTAATTTGTAAATCATCATATACTTGCTCCTCTAAAAGTGACCTAGATCTCGTAAAAGACCGTTTACACTTCTCCAACAAGTGTGTTCTAGATGTACACGCTCAATATTTTTTTGTAACATGTTTAACCTATTAAATAATCACATAACTTTTAAATTAATAATCAAATGTAGAAAATTTACTTTAAAAAAATTTAACAATAAAAAATTTGAATAAATCATATAAATAATTAAGCCTTACGTGTTTCATAAACTTAATTAAATGTGAATGAGAAATTGCAAATCTCTTGATAAAAGCATTTATGCTCTTAAAAAAAAAACAATGCTGAAGATATCTGGACACCAGAAGCATCCAATATACATACATAAATATATATATATATATATATATATATATATATATATAGAAGTATCTAACATCATATATATGCTTGTTTGTCCCCATGTTGTACTTGCAATTACTAGTGGTCAATTGTTGTTCAAATTCCTTATAAGTGTTTAACTTGTATAGCTTGCATATATATGGATGAGGGAAAAATCGAAATAAACAAACCACTAAATTTAAAAATAATGTGCCATACACAAACTAGCAATTCACTTGCTATCACTTCGGTTATCCATTTATCTTGATTGGTCAGTGGGCAATCCATCAAAAGTGTGTAAAAATATGTTTGAATATATAGCGCTAATTGTCTAATTCATTGACCTTATACAAACACACGGGCAACTCATTGAACAACGAAGAAAAAAACTGGTATATGTTTGTTGCCATTATTACCTGATTTGCAACGGAAAAAGAATTCATAGACATATTGGATAATTCATGGTTTAGGAGAAAATTGTAAATTTTCATATTAATGAGATCAATTATTAAATTTTAAACGGGTACAACATTATACTTGACAAAAAAAAAAAAAAAAACCGTTTACAAATAACAAATTTTGAAAATAACATTAGGAAATCTTTCCCATAAACAACTTCCGTCTTTCACGCTACTGTATTTCTTCTACAAACCTAAAATGTGAAGGGAGATAGATAACAAGAGAAAAAAGAAAAAGTCTTGAATTTTAATAACAACAGCAACAACAACAACAACAACAACAACATCATCGACTCGGTTAAAGAAAGAAAAAAGAAGTACGTCCGTACAAGTGCGACAAACGAAAAGAAGACAAAACAAAGGAAGATACGCCTGGAGCAGAAGTAAAATCGACGGAAAAGTGTATATAAATATAGAAGATCAATCAAAATGGAGGAGAGGGAAAGTGATTGTAGGGTTCCACTCTTATCCATAATGTTTTGCCTATTGGTGACCTCGGGAGGAATATTTCTCGTCATCTACGCATTCATTCCAAACCTTTCTCTGCCATGGTTTCCAGTGGTGGCGTTGATTTTGATAGGCACGCCATGGATCTTCTGGTTCTTCACCTACATCTACACATGCTTCAAAGGTTATTCAAATCATCGCGTTGATAATTACCAAGGGCGATCACATTCGGCGATGAGGACCTCGACGATGTCCACCAGCAGCCGAGGAAATGGGAGGAGCGCATCCATGATGAATAATAACAACAATTCCTCGTCGATCAAATCGTCGCAGAATGGTGGGAAGGGGAACGATTCATCGGTCGACTCCTCCAAGGAATGTGAGATGCCATTGAACTTAGCTGTATCATCATCATAGCTATCTTCTTCTTTGCACAAAAAACGTAACATGACGATGGTAAATTTTTAATTATATTTTTTCTATGTATACATATGCAAAACTTAGTTCTGGTTAATTAATTAAAAATAAGATTAGGATGATGGCTTGGTAAAACACGTATTGTGTTCTCTTTTTTTCTTTTTTTTTTCCTTGTATAGAACCGGTGCCTGTTGTCATTATGATGCACATATAGAGATGGCGATTTTGTTTAAAATTAAAATGACGAAGATAATTTTATAGAATAGTATAAATTGGATGACACGCATCAAAAGGTGATTCTTGCTGTGTTTTTTTGTCTAATGTGAAAACTTGATCACATTAATTTCTCAATCAGCCTTTAACACGATGACAAATTAATTGAGTGCTTAATTGCATGTCATCTTGCTAATTTTGGTGGTGGTTATGTCAAGACATACAAAAACTTTAATTACTTAGTTATGCTTTGTGTTAATGGCACAAAATATAAATAAATACATATATATAAAATACACTTTTTCATTAAAAATATGCATTCACTATTGGAACAATATTATTGTTTTCTTTTCCGTCAAGGCAAGTATGATTGACCAATAGGTTCGTACATTTTATTATATATTTGAATGTATATTATGTTCTATTAGCAATAAGAATCAAGGAAAATTTGTTGCTAATCTTGAAAAAACTAAGCATGTTTAACTAAGTAATTTTCCTTTCTTTTCCTTTATAAGTTTTATCCTGAGAGAGGGAAAGATCATTCTTTGTCTTAGGCGTAATTTTTTTGTGGAGAAATGCAAGTTATCCCTCTATAGTTTATCTAATTATCTCTTTACGTGTTAAAACTTACCACAGTAGTTTTTCATGCTTTCCAAAAGATGGCACGTGCCCTATGATTTATTTAATTAGCTGATTGCTCCTTATGATTTGTTTATTTAGCTAATTACCTCCTTTTATTTTTAAAACTTACCACATTGTTCCTTGTAGTTTTCAAAAGGTTTGCGTAATTTCTTCTCTTTTCCATCATTATCTGAATGTCGTTTCTTGAGAATAACGGCATTTTTTGTAAAAATATACATGTATACTGCACATAAGCTAATTTGGACTGAAAATATTAAGCTAGAAAATTGTGTGCTACCTTTTGAAAACTATGTAACAAGTTTAAAACACGAGTCAATCAACTAATTAGACAAGTCACAAAAGGCCCAAGTAACGTGTGTTTTACCATTAGTTAAATTTTTGCATAGTATATATTGCAGCGAGACTTGAGATTTCTAGGCGAGAAAGTCGTTGTATAAGTTTATTGTGACAAAAGTTTTAATGTTATAGGTAGGCGAGGAGAATAACTTGCCAGACTCAGAAGCCATGAAGGCGTGGGGTAGGGAAGAAACGAAGTAAGAGCAAATGGGAATGAAGGGGAAAGCAATGGGAATAGCAGCACCCCAGTAAGGATCAGGACGTCGAAGGCATATGTCGTATTTAGACTTCGGATACCATGTTGAGAAAATTTCTTTTATGTATTCACTCAATGAAAACCGTATTGTACTTATATTGCAAGAGCTTGAGTATAGGATTTCTGTTCCTGTATACAAGCTTGT
This sequence comes from Cordia subcordata, assembly GCA_028554755.1. NCBI lineage: Eukaryota > Viridiplantae > Streptophyta > Magnoliopsida > Boraginales > Cordiaceae > Cordia > Cordia subcordata. Next base: position 1,416,299 of record JAPTOF010000002.1, read on the forward strand.
CAAAGACACTGATAATGATAAGACGCACCAAGTATAATGTAAATACAAAATTTATATATATTTGTTTCTCATTCTTCTACTTGTATAAGAAAAAACAATTGGTTTTTGTAACAATATGTGCATGTAGTACTTCATTGAAGAAATAGATTTGCTTCCTTTTTTTTCTTTTTTGTCTCATTAAAAATTGAAGATTAGTCTTTAGACAATAACTAACTTTCGGTGATGAGGATTGTAAATATTAAGTATGATAGATAAATATAACCAAAACCATCTCTATAAGCTTTTAAATGAGGAGGTAACTCTAACGTGGTATCATAACCTAAAAGCGAAATGACGTAGGCTCAAAACTCACCGCCACGCATTTAAAAAACATTAAAATTGTTCACTTATAAGTTCTAAACAAATTATGCTACATGTGAAGGGGCGTGTCAAGTATGATAAATAAATATAACAAAGTAATGACAAAAGTGTCATATTCTGATGCTAAGCCATGAAGTGTAATAGTAATCAAATCCTCTTCAACAACAGGTTTTTGAACATCAAATAAGGCATCAGAAATAGTCTTTATCTCACACGAATAAGATTCTATGCTTTTGTTGGACTTACGAAGGGCATAAAGCTGCAGGCGAAGTGCATTGGAGTTGGCCTTTGAAGTGTCGTGGTATCTCTCTTCTAAAGCGAGCCAAATTTCTCGACTCGACGTAAGATGATAAATATTTTGAACTATTTTTGTGGTAAAAGTAGCATTTAGTCAGGTGCAAACCAAACTGTCAAGACGGAGCCAATGGGCATAATCAGGCCAAGAGGGTAATGGACACGAGAGAGACCCATCAATAACACCAGACACGCCATAAGTGAAGAAAACAGGTTCAATCTGCAATCTTCATAGCCGATAAAACACGTATAAATATATACCAAAACGCCCTAGTTGGGTGTGACCCTTAATAATTCTATAGTAAACAAAACAGGATTTCTTTATGTTAAAGGAAAAGAATCTTATATAAGCCCTCTAATTATTATGTCATTTTGAAAAGAAAGTAAGTATCACTTAATATTTTGCAACGAGAAATCTTTTTGCTAAATGTTTGCTAGGATATGTTGATTTTTTCACCATTTATGAGTAAATCATGTAAATCATATCATCTCAGTCATTTATAAAATTCAAATTCCAAAAAAGGTGGACATTGGGAGGGGACAAAAGTATTTTTAAAAAATTATCATTTTTTAAAATTTGAATTTCATAAATGACTAAGTAATATGATCCACACATAAATAATTAAGATTTTTCTTTTATCAATATGAGAGCATTTGACATGAGAGAATCATAATTTGTTTATAACTCGTTTATGGCATCCCTCAAACAGATTATGTTTTAAAATGTAGCATCTATTGCTTTTGCTTCTTGGGTGTTTTAGCACACAATGACGTTTACAACTCAACCTTTTTCTTCTTTTTTGGTCATGTTATAATTTAATTGTGATTAGATATTTTTGGCTTCTATATTTTACATTTGTATGTCGACTGTTTATATACAAAAATATTCGTATTCATATTTCTAAAACACAGAAATATTTAATTTAAAAAAAGAAACATGAGTTTTTCTATGTAATAGTCCAAGATTGGCATTTCTCAAATAGGAGGCAAACTAGATTTTTTAGTCAAAGACTGTGTTGTAGATAAGAGTATCGACATGTTTCTCCCTTTCATCTCTTCTTCTGCTTCGATAAAAAGTGATGTATTCAATATCAAACATTTCACATTTATAGTAAAGATACATCATATTAGAAAGAAGAAGTTGTATTTTAATTCCTGTGTTTTGTCAAAATCACATAAAATTCTTTATGATTGTAAAATTCATTAATAGCCTATACCATAAAGAATGTTAGTGGTTATAGAAAAATGGGAATTTTATTTTTATTGAAAAATGCATATAGGTGGCAATTTTACAAGAACCGCCTATTATATATAGTGGTAAACTTTATTTTTTAAAATAATTCAAAATATATGTAGGCTGCAATTATTGGTTATAGGCGCACGGTTTAAGCCATACATAGATATAATATTATGTGCTGTAATTAATGACTGAGTTCTTAGCTTGATTGATAGTTGGTGTACTTATAGAATTGCCAGTTACAAAAGGTTCAAAGGTCTGAAGCATGATATGATTTCTTTCAAATATAATAACTATTTTAGTATTTTTCAATTTTTAAAAATATTTTTATTTAAATTTGTATTTTTCACGCTGCCGCTTATGACCTTTTAAGGATAGGGGACGATTGAATAGGCAACAGTTATGGTGGCAGTTTGTGAAGTACGCCATCGCCTATTCTATGGCCTTATAAGTATAAGCAACGACTGAATAAAATCGTTGCCTTTGTATAGATGACGTTTCAAAGCTGTCACCTATTCACTCTTCTTTTCCTCTTTTTTTTTTTTTTTTTGTAGTAAGGTGCAGTGCAAACATTTGCAGGTAGGGAAGAGTTTCCAACTCTTGTGCAGTTTGTGCTAACTGTTGTGGTTAGGCCGTGCTTTTTTGGTTGTGCTAGAGCGCCCTTCTTTTTTGGGAGCCCTTATAAGAGTATCTCCAACATTTGTAAATTATTTTACCATTTTTGAGAGTTATTAGTTATTTACATAAATGAGGAAGCAGTTAGAGTTGCCCTAGTGGGTAGGCGTAGCGCCATATCCCTTTCAAGAGTCAAAAAATTGAGAGTGATCAGGATTGCTCAAAGATCAAATTAATCTTTCATCTTATCAGACATATGGGTTTTTAAAAGTTTGGAAAAATTAATATACAACCCAGATATATATAGTTTTAATATTTTTCAATAGATGGTCGTGAGAATTTAGTGAAAAACTAATATAACACATGCACATATACAATTTTAATATTTCTTAATAAGCAGCCATGTGAGTTGAGCTTTTTGGTTGTACTGAAAGTTAAATTGAATTCTAATATCACATTGAATTATTATGTTATTTAAAAATTTAAATTTATAAAGAGGAAATTATATTTATAACTCTCAATGAGATGATACTGGTACATATTCAATTAATTTTGATCGAAAACATTCCAGAGCCATGACCATGAAAACATGCACATATCAACTATTTTTTGTATATGAGAATATTCAAAGTTGAAATACATGACACACACATATTTGCATGCGTCTTGTGCATAAATTCAACACTAATTAAGGTGCAAGGAGTGATAATGATCATGAAAATATGGGCATTATTTATATATATTATATATTAGTGTATGATTATGATTCATGTCCTGTAAATATAAAAACTGAAAGTTTTTCTACTATGTGGCACAGACTGTTGATTTGAAGGACACGGTCTTCTTATCCAAGTCATAGCCAACCAAAAAGTTCGACTGCGCAACATTGCCGTAAATAGCAATACTTTCAGCTGGGGCAAAAGCCAAGCACTGAGAAAGTTGTGAAGTTTGAACAAATGTATTATATGGATTCAACTTCACATCAGCACCCTTGAAATGCATTGTAATACTTGGGATTTCTGCATCATCTAACGATTCGTAACACAAGCTCAAAATTCCAGCCGGATCACTCACTGTTGTTTTCTTGATTTGGCTTTTCACATTTGACTCCAGTTGTGAATAGAAATCGGAAGGAAGAATAGTTAGCGTTGTTCCAGAGTCTATGATTATGTTGCCTTCTTGTAATGCAGCCTTGGATGCATTTGACTTGTAGTTGTAGTAGTGCAATTTTTGGTTTCCAACGCTGATGCTTTCTAGTGTCAAGTAGTAAAATGTGTCTGGAGATTTTGGAACAATTGGAGTTGTAACCACTCCAACCCCAGAAACAACACCATTCTCCCCAAAATTTATTTTACTAGATTTTGTTTGTTCGGAGAAGGGCACCAAGCAATAGGAAAATTTTCCATGGATTGGAGACCCTATTTGGGAAACAAGTGAAAACTTTCCACCTCCAAGACCAATAATTCCAGATGAACCAGCATCAAATGTGCCACCATTGCTATGGCCACAACCAAAAATGGTATTAGGAAGAGAGACTTTCTCACTTGTTGTGGTGCCGAATTTTATGGTTTCAGTAGCAAGGTTACCTCTGCTGAAGGACCCATCACCATATGACACTGAATAAGAACAAGAATTGCTAGATGTATCGCAAGAAGGTTGGTCAAGTGCTTGGCATGTGTTGTCTTTGCATGAAATCTTCTTGTATGTTGAAGATTTATTTGGACTAAATAAAGGATCCTTTTGCTCATAGCATTGCTGACAAGGTTGGCATTGTGTCCAAATAAGATCACTACCAGTATCAGCAATGGCTAGAGTTTCAGCTGGTGGTGTGCCAATGGAGATTTTCATGACATATTCTCCATGGTTAGGGATTATATCAGTTGATGAAGATGGTTGTGGAGCAAGTTTTCCGAAATGATTGATACGGCTAAAGGAGCGTCTCAGAGCATTTGTCAGGCGTTGTGAAGGTGTCAAAGAAGGATCGTATAATGGAGATATTGGTGAGTCTCTATGAATAAGATCAATGCTAAAACCATTAGAATATTTAGTCTCTGAGAGAGGAAATGTACATAGTATAGATAATGTTATTGCAGCTAAAGCAAAGGAGGAAAATGATTGAAGCATGACTCTATTTGCCATGGATCTTCTCGAGTTGAACACTAGTTTGTATCAATTTTGCGCATGAGAAGATCATATATTATCCTTTTATAATGTGTGACACTTTTTTCTAAGTAATGCATTAGATCTATAGACATAATTATATTGAATTTTTTTCTTAAATTGTTACATGCGCATAATAAAACTTATAATGAAAATTAACTTAAATCATTGCAATTAGATTCAATAGTACTGTATGGAGATTAATGATAAATAATTCTCTTTTCTAAAAGAAAGGAAGGCATGATCCTTTGTTCATGAGAAAAATAATAAATTCTCTTCTTTATTTTTTTTTCAATCATAATTAATGCAAATCAATACACGCTTATTGCATCCATGCAAGAATCACTTTCATTCTTGATTGTTTACCTTTTAACTTCTAGAATCTTGATATTAATGGCTTCAAAGTCTAAAGGAGAGGGGAAAAAAAGAAAAAAAAGAGAAGAGATGGAAATTGATCTTCAGGAAAGAGTAAGTAGATATGGAATATCCATTGGTGTCATCTTTCGAGTGCAAGCTCTAAAAGACTCGCAAGTGTACGGATCGTGCAATATAGTGTAAACAAGTGCGGGTGTCGAACCACAGGGAGGCGTGAATAATGTGGGTGAATTCTATGCTTGGTGTTCTAGAAAGTGCCAAAAAGAAAGATCTAAACTAGACATATTTTTTTGGGGTTTTGGATTATCGGGAGCTCTAAGCAAAGGAAATAAAACTAAACTATGAATATGAAAAATGGGAGTACAAGTTGGTCAAGAGGGAACTAACACTTGAGAAGGGGTTAGGGTGACTTCGACTTATGAATGGGTAATTCTATACTCAAATGCTATGGGATTAATGGATGATGGCTAACTATCATGAGTGCTATTAACTAGGTTGCTAGTTAGTGTCCTAATTTCCCCCTAGGACTCGGTGCGGGTCCGTCCCTAGGCAGCGGGTTCGTCCCTAGGCGCCTCCTAGAGCTACGGCGTGGTCCTTATGACCTAGGGCCTCAAGAGTGACTAACTAACTTCCTAGGTGGCTTAGAATGAATCTACCTTAGTACCTAAACTTTTGGCTGGATTTAAAGCCAAAACCTAGTGTTGCTAAGGTCGACTAAACCTATCTGAAAACCTATTGGCTGGATTTAAAGCCAAAGGAGACTCAGCCTAAACTAGCCGTAAATTATACTTCGTCATTCTAAGGTCACTACAGCAGGATTTGACTTGCTAGTGCGTTCATACATGTTTAAGGCCAAGGTGCGCGTGAATAATGGAACCCATTCAACTACCAAACATCGTCATGTTCAGTTCACACCATTAGAAATAATTAACAACCAACACGTATGCGTTATTGAAGTTATGATTGTTACTAGGCATGCAAATATACATATAGACATGACTAAAAGCATTGCCCACTTCATAGCATCCACATATAAACACATAGACATGATTATAACATGGATTAGATGTGTTTAGTAACAAACAAACTTCAATTTATACACGTTACTCATCTAGGCATTTTATCAAACACTTAGACATGAATGAGAAAATACCCATTTGAACAAGACAATTCGAAACATGTATATATATACAGCCATCATATCCCATATCATAAGAGTATATAGTTAACCCATTACATAAGTTAAATCACCCTACACAAGTCTACTCAATCATAATAGGAAATAGAATGAAAGAGAGATAATGAAGCTTCCCTTTCATCCTAGCTAATCTTGTACAAAGCTTTTGAGCAAACTTGATTCCAAAATGTTTGAACCCTCCAAATCAAGCTTGGTTCTTAGTGAGAAATGTGTGAAAAGTGTGTGTGAAGTGGGTGGGATCTAGGGTTAAGTGTATGAGAATTTTAGGTGTAAAGTGTGTGTTAATCTACCAAAAAGTCCTCTCCCTTTTTTGCAGAATCGGGCCCTATTTATATGTTCTCAACATATTGCCGGTCGACCTAGACGGTCGACCGGCCTTTGGACCTAGCTCGACCGACTTTTTAATGATGCTCTCTCGAGTGGCCGGTCGACCGGCTCTGGAAGGGTGGTCGTTCGGCTATTTTTGGCACCTCTCTGGAGTGGCTGGTCGACCGGCTCTTTTTCCTCGGTCGTATGGCTGACTTTCTTCCTCCATTCTTTGTCTTTTCGGCCTCTGGTCTTCTCTCTTAGACCCGTGCATTTCCCATCTTCATCACCTTTCATCGTCCAATCTCGATCTTAACCCAAAGTTCACCTAAATCATTGAAAATAAGCAATTAGTGTAGCAATTTGTCTTTTAAACTCGATATGTACATTTGTTTACGCTTAAGTCTATTCTTATCAAAAGCACTACACTAATGCATCATTATGAGCACTCAACACCTCTAAAATATAGGTAAATGACAATGCAAACACACACAAAATCACAACACATCATCCATCATCAAAATGATGAAGACAGTCGATTTTGCGACTGGGCTTTTAGCCGTGATCGATTTCTATTGCCATATATTCCATCACCACAAGTGTATCGATCGCATTTTTTTAGTGGACATTTAATTTATTAATTATTCTAAATTTTATAGTATTAGTTGTTTAAATTGTTTCCTGATGTTTTACTTTTGTTTGACCTATGGAACATAAGTTTTCTCTTATCTAGCAAACATAAAACATTTTTTTATAAAATTTTTTAAAATTTAAACTACTCCCTAATTTCATTGGACTTACTATAGAAATATATGGAAGGCCGAAGGTGGCAAATAAAATAGTCAAAAGAGACCAAAGAATATTCAGTTCCTATTAATGACATATATATGTTCTGATAACATCAAGCAATATTTAATTTGCCATTGAAATGAATTAAGTAAACCCACAGTTGTATTATCCCTAGATACAAATATGAGAACAAAGAATAACTTGGGAAGTGACATATTTTTCAAGCTTTTTGAGTATTTTGTTAATGCAACCACTGTTTGGAAAAACTCCAAATCCATGCTACTTTTTTTTCCGAAACCAGTAAAAACCCATGCTAACTGTCAGAGTAGGCATTAAATCTTCATGCAATAGATGATCTCAAGATAGAAACCTAACTTCAGTCTTCATGCAATAGATGACTCAAGGTATAAACCTAGCACATAAAAGTTACAACTGTTAGCGTCAGTTTGGATTGACTTTTTCAATTAAAAAAAATTTTAACCTTACTTTTCTCAAAGAAGCAAGTCTTTTTTTACAATGAGTATTTTACTTGGTTTTCAAAAAAATTAAAACCCTAAAAAAGTTCAAAGTCAACTTTTTCTAAAAATTAGAAATTTTAATTTCTTACAAGAACACTTTTTTCTTTCAAAAGTTATATAAAAATCCTTAAGAAAAGACAATTCAAATGAGCCCTTAGTCCTTTATAGATGTTTGGGCATATCTAGCTATGTATGATTTCATTTCTCAAATTAAACTTAATCAAGAGGTTTATACAAGGTTTTCAACAACTAACAAGCACATATGCTATGAAATCTCAATCAAATAGTTGCAGTCTGACTGACTCCACTATATACTTCGAATTCAATATAATTTTATTGTGAAACCATATAATTGAGCCCTAATTTTAATCCAAGATCACTTCATTCCCGGTAAGCTTAGTTTAAAATTATTTTAGCCCTTTCTAGTAAAATATCTTTTTCCCCAAGTTTATTTCTCGATCTACGGAACAAAATATCTAATTAAACAACTAGTTTTAAGTGCCACACGTGCTTGTCACCTCTAACCCCCAAAGAAACAAAAGCAATATGGCTGAGATTACAGTCGATGCAAGTCCAATAGAAATGAACAAAAATATTTCTAAGTGAAAAATTATTTGATAAGCACGCCCAAATACTCACATCCAATTATTCATTAAAAAAATGCAATAGATATGCTAGTCAAATATGCACAATGGATCAGCATTGTAAGCCTTTGACTCTGCATTCATCATTTAACTAATATTGAGTAATTATGGTCCAAAATACAAAATAATCAAAAATTTGATACTTCAAATTAATTTACCACACTAAATTGTGGCCAAAAGTGGTATGCCAGAGCCTCTCCTAGCACGAGAAGGGTTGTATATAGACCTCCAAGACCTCCATTATTATCCAAAAGTTGCACATAAGAGCCCAGAGTGGTAGAGAACATGACAATTATTAGACAACGATAGAATTGCACTTAAAAAATATATTTAGTTATAGCAAAAGAATCCCAAATTTTTTAGTGCAAAATAATCCACAATTATTAAATTTGAAAAGTATCACCTAATTATTGATAAAAAAACATGGCATGCTTTTTGTTTCTTATGACATTATAAACGCTTGTTTTCTGCAAACAGTAATGCTAGCTAGTTCATCCTACCATTCATATGGTTTTAGAGCATTATTAGATAAACAGTTCTAAAAAATGGCACACTTAGACAGTATGTCTTTTAATTGGTTATATGTGTTCTAAGGGCATACACATATATACACACCAATATTTATTTTTTCTAAATATTAGGATATGACATGTTAGGATATGTTCCGTAAAATATATTTAAATTTATTGTATATAGTGAATAAAGTTAATTTTTATCATAGACTATATATATTCACCTATTGTCTATTGTTGATAAAGTAATAGATAACTGATATGTAATTAGACAAGTTTTGAAGGACAAAATTTTATATAGGGATTACAAATGGAAAAAGAAGATAGAATTAATCCAAATGTAGGGTGAAATTGAAAGTTAAGTAGATTAGCATTTGATACAAATGTAGGGTGAAATAGATTAGCATAAAATATTAACTATTTATTATTTTAAAGATGATAGTTAAAATAATATAAAATTATATCTAGAAATATTCTATAAGTTAAAATAATATAAAATTATATCTAGAAATATTCTATAACAAATATATTTAAAAAGTTGTATGTTATATTTCTAAAGAGTATTTTATTATTACCTCTAAGTTCTAGACGTATATTTACATTAGAAACACAAAATTTATCACTTTAGTTATTACTGAAGAAAGATTAAAACATTGTTCGGCCTTTGGCGGACACGTGTTGAGAAAGTGTTAGGGATTGTCGAGAGGTGTCGGAAGAGTGTTGACAAAAATTAAAAAATTAAAATTATTGGATACAGGTCTAACACGTGTCGGAGAGTGTCGGGACAGTGTTAGATACAAACATGTAACCCTCTGGAGAGTACTAGTGTTTCATAGATATTGAACATAGGCAACTAAGTTTTGTTCATGTAATATGCATGTAAAATACAATAAATCATTAAAAGTCTATGTACTAGGTACAAACAATCGAGATTGTTGATATAATATGCAAGTACCATATCATAGATCATTCAAAGTCTATGTAACATGTACAAGTAACAAAACTTATTGATATAATATGGAAGCACAATACAATAGACTATTAAGAGTCTGTGTAACTTGTACAAGCAAGAAAATTAATAACTACTTAGCTTGGTCTCTTCATATGATTGGCAGAGTTTAAGCTAATAACATGTTATGAAATTAAAGAAAAAAGGGAAAAGGAGAAAACAAACAAGAATAAGAGAAGAGAGGATAGTGGTTTTATTGATATTAATATGTGTACAATTACAACATACAAGTCCCTATCTATAGGAATACATTGACTTGTTTTCCAAGAATTTTCCTTTACAATGTTCTTGGGCTCTTGTCTTCTCAGGTTTGGATTTGGATCACAATCCCATACTACTTGATGTAATATGAATATCCACATGATATATGACAAATATGATCTCCTTTCTTTTTTTTTTTCTTTTCCTTTTTGCTTCTTTGTTTACTATGTTTTTGGGCTTTCACCTAAGAGTGAAACTTTTGAATTTTTTTTACTTCGAGAGAATAAAAAAAAATACTCAATTGAGTATTAAAAATTATAAAATTCAACTAGAATTTAGATATTTGGCATTAGAGTTTTTGAGTCTTGTGTTGAATTTTTTTTTATCTTTTCATTATTTGTTAAATCATATTTTGCTAATTGGTATAAATTTATCTTAATTGTAATTGTCTAAGTTCAAATAATTGAGAAAATATCTCAAATTGCATTAAAGAACTAGTGAAAATTGTTAGCGTAATATTGCTTTTAATGATTGTTTTGATGATATAAATTAATCTTATAACTTGGTAATTAGCACAACAATGATAATCATGTATTATGATGCTTTTATCAATTGATTATGCTATGAATGCTAAACATCGTGCAAGTGTTTTTAGTGCATTTTTATTAAGCATGATGAGATCAGCAAGCTTGGAGGATGTGCATTGATGGAATGAAGATCTCATATCAAGCTAAAAACTATTGCACACTTATTTCAAGCTTTGCAAGAAGATGAAGTATGCTCGTATGCTCGTCATCAAGATTAGAGTTATAAGGCGGAGATGAGACGTCATAAGAGGTACCGATTTGTACTTTCTTGTGAATAGCCTTAGGATCACACTTATAGCTCAAACAATTATTTTTATCATTGCATTGCTTGCATAAATACTTTGGGCAATAATTCTCATCTTTGAAGAAATACTTTCTACTGCATAAAGTCTTTTAAAATCTTTAAAGATATTTGTTAGCATGATTATTGAGGTTATATTATCTTAGAAAAACCCCCTTTGATATGTTCTATACTTGCTAAAAGCATTTTATCAAAGTTGGTTTAATTTCAAACATGCTTGGTAGCATTTTTTGTACTTTCTGTTGTGGCAGGCCCTCGACTGGTTATGGAGGTCAACTACCCTAAATAGGAATGTTGGAAAATCTGTCGGGTCCCTAGTTGATCAACCGGCCTAGGCGACAAACTCTTTTGCATCATTCAATGTTGTAGCCATTATAAAGCATTGCAAGCCCTTTAAAACCCTTTTATCTATCATTATTGCCCTAACAACTCTAATTTTGCTTTGAATACACTTTCATGTCATTCAAACATCATCTCTAAGCTTTCCAAATCTCTTTCAAATCATTTAGTGCTTAGAATTTCTTAAGAGTTTGAGCTATATTTGTAAAATCCTTTGAGCATTCAAGAGCCATTAATTACAATACCTACTTGTAAGAAGTTAAGCTTAAAAATCACTTTTTTCTATTATTTATTGTTGTATACATACTCTAAAAGCTAGGTCTGCTTAAGAGAAACCTATATTAGCTTGAGTGAGTGTAGGGAAATCCTAAAGAAAGAAGCTCTTGGGTTCTTTGAAGGGTATTTTCAAAGAGGTGTAAAAGGAAGTTGGTTTGTGCCTACCAGCATTTTAGGGTACACATACATTAATGGAGTGTTGAAGTCCCAAGGGGAGCATCCTTAGACAGTGGATGTAGGCTTATCAAACCACCTAAAAATGGGTCTTCTCTATTCTCTTTCTCTTCTTTTTACTCTTGTATGACTTGTGTGACTTAACTTACTTGTTTTGTTGAGTAATTTTTTATTGTGAAAATTGGTTAATATCTTAATTCACCCCCTTAAAATACTTGCCTCTTACAAAAATAAATAAAAGATCAATATTTCAGTCAGATTCATATGTAAATTTTACACCCTAGATTTCAATTGATTGGATTAGGTAAAATTGAAAACAAAATTTTGATATTTCTACCCTCACATCAACCCAACTTTTCTGATTCCACAAATTCTTTTCCACTCTCTAATCAATCCCATCCCAAATTTTTCAAAATTACAAAGGGATCAATCAACACCCTTTTTTATTTCAGTTTTTATAAAGAGGCGTATAAATATAAGTACAACTTCATCATCTCATAGCAAGATTTTTAATTTTTTAATAAATATTTATTATATTCTAAATGTTGTATCCTAACATTATTAAGCAATATAATCATGTCTTCCACAACATTAGTTTACTAATAGTTCTAAAAAGATTAACACTTATGGATCTTGAAAGTAGAGATGGCAATATCGCGGGATAAGAGTAGGGTGTGCTTACCCCTACTCTACATATGTTAATAAAACTCCTGCCCTTACCCTTGCTCTATACTTGGTACTAGGGTAAACTCCTACTGTCATCCTCATCACTGTTGGCCAAAAAAAATCACGCCCTGTCCCTATGGAGTACCAGTCAACAAAATCAATAATATTAAATTTTCTCAAAGATACTAATACATAAAAACATATTAAAAATAAGTTAATCTTTTTTGCTAAATCAAAAAGATCTTTAATGATATAAAGTTTATATTAAGATATATAAAATATATTAAAGCATATATTAAATAATATAATGTTTTATTAAAAGTAATAAATATACCTATATAGCAGGGCAGGATAGAGCGGGGTGGATAAACCCTTATCCCGCCACACCCATGCACTGGGACAGGGGAAGAAAACTCCGCCCCATCCTTAGCAAGGGTTGCCAAAAACCCCGTCTCTTCCCTTACAATACTCCTGCAGAGCAAAGCGGGGCGAGATATCATTACTATCCCTACTTGAAAGCAACCTCATATTTCTATTCAGAGTTAAAAACACAATAACTATCTCACATGTATAGTTGGAACTTTGGTTGAGACATGAAGGGGCCATGGTCCCCCCATATTTTTTTGGAAAAAAATATAAATATATTAGAAAAAGATAGTATGAATTTTTCTAATTTGGCCCCTCCAAATTTTTCAAAAAAATATACATGTATAATTTAATTTTTCTTAAAATTATTATTTGAATTATTTTTCATTTTCTATACTTTGTATAAGTTGACTTATTATTATTTATGATAATTCTAATTATCATAATTTAAATGTTGATTTATTTAATTTAGGTGAACATCAATAAACTTATTTTTTTCTTACTAGTTAATGTAGAAATTCCTTAAGTCTCAATTCGTATTATTATTTTCTTTGTAAAAGAATATTGAGAAATATTATAATTGGGTTATGCTATTATACTAGTATGATTGTGTTCATTTTTTTAAAGTTACTAGTATTTAAACACACCTGATGATATTTGAAAATATATATACACTTTGATAGTATTTAAATTGATTTTTATATATTCGTTATAACATTAGTAATTGACCACTATTTGTGGAGGCGTTAACAAAATTTTGGAGTCAATTGACCCCTCTTCTTTTCTTTAAAAAAAAAAAAGTGTACAAAATAGGTTTTTTGAGTTTACCCTATTGAGATATTTTAATTGACCCCTTTTAACTAGAAAAATAAGAATTGTTAAAACACTCAATTATTTTTAAAGTGGTGGATTACTTTTAAAATTAACAATGACGTAATTTTTAATTATGTTTAAAATATTAGATCTCATTAGGTCTAATTATAACATATTAGTTAATAGTTCTATACATTTCTTTTTTATTTTTAAAATTATTTTGTTAATTTAATATTGATCCAATAAAAATAATTCTAGCTTCATTGATGGCCCTCTCAAATTTTTCGTTCAAAATCCGCGATTGCACATGCATGATAAATATATTGTTGCACTTGGACGTATAATATCAACTCTGCCAGGGACATCAACATATGGAAGAGTCTGAGGTCACTTTAATTAGGCGAAAGGGAGAGAGAGCGACTTTTTGTGAAGCGAATGGAATGATCCTATGCAAGAAAACATTGAGAGAAAGCGAGAGTTAGGTGAAAAAGTATAGGAAGAAACCATGTAGTTTTCAGTTAATGTACAATTAATTATCAGTAGGTAATTATTTTTATTATTGATAAAGAGAAGTTAATTTCTCTTACTTTTTTTTTTTTATCCGTTAAAGTTTTTCTTGGTGGATCTTTTATTGGTAAATTAAATAATATCAAGGAAATTACTGATTTTGTTGAGAAATGGGTTGATAAAAAAATTTGAATATCTTTGAGTTCATTTCCTAGTAAACTTAGCATTGATTTCGTTAGTTGCTATAGCAAGTGTTGACTGAAAAAGCATTTTTTTTTTGTTAAAGATGCATGGTGTTATTAATTTTTCTTCTTAAGAAGGACAACATGCCGACCAATGACTTGGATCGCCAACTCACCCTGGATTGGCCGTGGGTTTGCACCAATATGCAAAGTCAAATAATTTTCACTTTTTATGCTCCTCATTTCAAAAGTCAAATTAAAGATTATCTTATCTTCTCTCTGTTCTCTGTTTATTCTCCATGGCCGTTAGAGTAACATTTGGGGCTTGTTTGGATTGATTTTTTTTCAAAAAAAAATATTTTTTTCCTAAAAAAGTTATATTAAATTTGTAATAACTATTTGATTTGTCATCCAAAAAAGCTAAAACTCTGAAAAAAGCTCAAATACAGTTTTTTTTAGAAGCCATAATTTTCTGCTTCTCAAAAAAAGCTATTTTTCAGAAGCTGTTAACAAAAGCGCTTTTAAAAAAAGTCAATCCAAATGAGCCCTTGGTCTCTCTAATGGTTTTTCTTGCCATTTTCTCTTATCCCTGGTGGTGGTTCTCTCCACCACCGGTGGATCTTACTATTTAATTACTTTTTGTTCTCTTTTTCTATGTTTTTCGTTGGTCCATTTCGTTGTTTTTGTTTGTTGTGGCGTTCAGGATTTAAATCTCCTTCAGATCTATTAGGTCCTCTTGATTTTCGGGATTCAAATCTAAAGAGCAACCATCATCTTGTGGTTTTCTTTTTGCTTTGATTTTGTGTGTGATTTTGTATGGAAGGTTTCCATGACATTTATACTGTGCCAACTCCAGATGATGTGCAGAAAATCGGTCAAATGCGTGCTTTCCATCCATTGATCTCCCTTGCTAAGCGTTGTCGGAAGCCCATTTTGCCTTGTGCCTATGTTCCTTCTCTATTTCTTGTTTGTAGAGGTGATAAAGTGGTTTTGCGATGCAATTTATACCATACTCCTTCACTATCATGTTCTTTCTTACTCGCTCACCTTTGTTCATAATATTAATATTGTATAGAGCTATAAACAATTTAATTAATGCATTTGTTCATAATTTTTATACTATTTGTTTATAAATTTTATAGTATTTGTTCATTGTAAGTGCACAGTACTTAGGGAGTACATAATCTTTAAGGTGCAAAGTATAACTTCCTTGCCACTTGTTCAAGCCATGAGACTAGAGGGTCCATCCTTTTTCTAAGGATGTTTAGATCATCTTGATTGAATTTTTTCGTGGCCCAACCTCTGCCCGAGTTTGTGAGTCCCATTACACTCACCTTTGAATTCTCTTTTACTTGTTGCTCGTTGTTCGCTACTTTGATAGTGTTGTCTTTAGTTCTATTGGGGGTTTGGTGAAGTTCTTTCCTTGGCAATGTTGGTGAGGGATATGCGGTTTGATGTGGTGATGATTTGCCTTTTGCTGACAGAAGCTTGTCTTTTTTGTTGCTCTGCAAAGTCGCCATTCACCATGAAAGTTTTCCACATCTAAATTTAAGTTTGAAACTCATGTAATTAACCTTTTTTTTTCTTTTTTTTTTGGGTTAACCCCCCAAAATGGGATAGATCCATGACAAATCTCATTCATTAGATATGATAGATTAAAAAGGGACGCCAAAAGAATTGATTGATGAGTCGTATAAGGTAGGAAACTCTCGAGTACGGTTCTAAGGGAAGGAATTGAGCTATCTATTCCGACCGAGGAGAATAGGCCATTTGACAGGGAGATTCTAAAATTGCGGAGGCTTAATTCGATCAAACCGCTGAGTATTAGAAACAGGCTATAATGCTTGCCCCTGAGAATTATATTGAAACACGTAATTGGTTGAAAATCACGAAACTTTTGGGCCTTCTGTGTGTTTGGGTCCATGGTCTACTTTAGTGTTTGGGCCTTCTCTAGGCTTGTGGTTTGTTTCATGTTAGGCTCTTGTGTTTACTTCCTATTTGGGCTTATTCTTGCTCTGGTCTCTGTCCAGTCTTTTAGGACTTGGACCTAGTTGTATTTGTTTACTTGCTTAATGGAATTTCTTTTTTTTTCAACAAAAAAAAAAGCATTTTTTTGTTATAAATATTGAGGAGATCGGATGAGAGACCAAATGAGGGATGCATAGATTGATAAATTAGTGTTCAGTTACTTTTATTGAAAAGGATATATTTAGTAGCATTGATAATAAAAATTTTACATAACCCATTTAAAATATAAAACCTTGATGAAGACAAATTTAATATTTCTATTTTGTTAATTTATTCAAACTTTCAGACGTGTGAATCATTCTTATATTAACCTTAGCGAACAAATGTTTTGATTCTGCCCGAGTCTACTACCTTTATATATTAGCAATAATACTTGTCGAAAATCCATCCCAATCACAGCCACTTTTTCTCCAAATGGATGATGAAGACTATCAAGTATTCAAAATCTAAGAACATTTTTAATGCTTTAATATAGAGCTTCATAACAAAATCTATGTACCATGGGTGTTTCATCTCATATAATAAACTTTGCCTTGATTAACAATCTAGTAAAGGGCTCCCTTGTTTTGTATTGCAAGTTGATTCTTCACTTATGGACAGTGAAATTCCCAACTTTGCGTGAGCAATTATTCCTCCAGACAATAAAATAGATGCTCTCCCACCCGAAGCCACAGTAAACAGTATCACTCTTTGATTGCAAAGTTAATGTTCTCCTTAAATGAGTTTTACCAAATCTATCTGTTTGTTCAGCCCCATAGGAAAAAAAAAAAAAAAAAAACCTTCCTTACCAAAAAAGATTTTTGAATTTGAGACAGAAAATTTCCATCTCAAAATGGGTTTGAGATGAAATTTGAGAAAGAATTTTTCTGTCCCAAAAACCTTCGTCTCAAATTTTGAGACGGAAAAATTTTGTCTCTAATTGAGATGGAAAATTTTTCATCTCAAATTTGTATCTCAAATATGTATTAACTTATTAGAAAATTCTATCCAAAATTTTCAAATTCGCCTCTATTTGAGATGAAAATTTTCTGTTTCAAATCCACCCATTCATAGTATTCACAACAGCATTCATAATAGTATCAAATATATCTCTTCATTCATCTATCGAGCTATTTGAAAGTTCAATATGTTGCGACACTAAAGTAGCTCCATCATGAGAAAGCTCATCTTGGATCAGCTTAGTTGATAATTGGAGAGATAATTAAATCTAGAATGGGTAATGGAGGATAATCCCTAAAAATCCTCCACTGCTTGGCAAAATACTTTCAATATTTGCAAGTGCTAAATCCTTCAGTTGCTTATCCTTAAGCTGCAAAACTATTTTGACATTGAAATAAAAAATTAATATTTCAATATGACATAATTGATTATTAACTAAAAAAATACATTATAAGATAAATATTAAATAACTAAAAATACATAATATAAAAATAATATAACAAGAAAAAAGAGAATAAGTATCGAAAATTCACCATCTTACTGCAAAATATTTCTCTATCCATGCAATATAGCTTTGATTTAAATTCCATGACTTATTCAAAACATTTTCCATGTCTACATTCAATATTAATAAAAAAGCAAACATACTTCTTGAAGATTCTAACAAGCAGAGCCTTTAACTTTATTCAACAAAATTCTCAAGAAATATAACCCTCCAGTACTGCTAAAAGATACATAGTACAACCTTCCAATCAAACCACGTTTTCGTGGTGGCCATTATGCAAATCCTTTTTGCCATACAAATTTGATAGAAAAAAAATATTTCAAGATCAAAACTTCAGCATTTCTTTTACTAGCCTCCATCATGTGAATTTAGTTTTCCTAATTTCAGGTTCATTGATCACCTCGAAAAAATATCCCAATTTAAATACGGATAATCCATTCCTTCTCTATCATTTATAATCATTTCCTTTCTTTTTTTTTTAATTAAAATTTCCCTCCTCAATCCAAATAGGGTGTTAAATTATACACTTTGTGATTTTGGACTTATCTTTTCAATATCATATTGATTCCAACATAAATCAATTTATATGAAGCACCTAGAACAATTTCAAATAATACATGAATTCCTTATACTTCTTGAAATATTCTAATGAACATATTTGCGCACAAAATTTTTAAAATAAAACTCTCCGTGTATTACATTGGTGTGGTACTAGTTCATTTGGTAAAATGAAAAAGCGTATATCTCCTTTACTGGCTCCCTATTATAAATATCAAGAACTAAAATTTCTCCAAGGTGGTTCACATAGTGAAATATTTTTGCAGTCGCAGTATTCTTCTTTTCCTTTTTCTACAACTTCTTCAAGTTTTCCATCTTCAGATCTTTGGTAAAGTGCACCAGTCACTCTATCATGACCTTTCTTTATATACTTAAATAAATACTTGATACATCTAGATTAGTTGCATCATTCAACATGACATGTGCCTGATATTTAATCAACAATTTAGGGTTGCGTGAGATTGACCGTATAAACGCTCATAAAGAGTAAGATTCTCTGTAATAACAGAGGGCAACCTGTTAATGATGTAAGCAATAGTAAGAGTAGCTTTTTCTCAGAAACGCTCAGGACACAAGACAGAGATGAATAAAGTGCGAGTAATGTTAAGGATATGTCTATGTTTACGCTCAACCCGTCCATTTTGTTGAGAAGTGTAAGGACAAGATCGATGAGCCATGGTCCCATGTAGACAGAGGAGATCAAGAAAGCTAGACTCTCTATATTTAGTGGCATTGTTAGTACAGAGAATTTTTATTTTTTTTGGAAAACTGAGTGTGTATCATGCCTATGAATTGAGAGTAAATTCGAGGTAAGTTGGCACGTCATTGCATATCCATGTAAAGTGAGATAAATCATTAACAAATATAACAAAGTATCGTGACCCTCCGACTGTGAGTGTGGGAACAACTCCCCAAACCATTTTTATGTATGTTCACAATACTTGAAATATCAAACTGGAAATGTTGCAAATCATATTCTTTTCTCTTCACCTTCATCAATTTATTTTTAATACTACATATATACTAGTAATTCAAACCCGTTAAATTTTTTATTAGCTATTTTAGTTCTATTCCTAAATTTGAAAAGAGAGTTTAACTCTAATCCCAAAGAAATTCCAATTCTATTGTTATAAATTTTAATTCATTAGCCTAAATTCCAAGCTATAATCCCAAAAAGAATTAAATTATCAAAATTAAACTAATTTAATGTTTAAGTTATTTTTTTAATTTTAATTCCAATTCTATGTTCGAAAATCTTTTCTATAATCCTTATTGAGAAAAAATTAATTTCAAAATTCTTTTATGGGTCTCGTCATTAATTCCTCTTGAAAAAAGAGAGAAAAAGAAGTATTTTTCTAGATTCTGATTATCTTTGAAAAAATTGATAGTTGACTATATAATTAGTTGTTTCATGCAGCATAATTTCCTAAAGCAAACCAAATTTGTTGAACAATACTAAGAGACTTAGACTGATGACATATTAGAGTATAACCATTGGTAACAGTAACCTAGGAGAGATATAAACTTATTAGACACCCAAGCCTTCACGCCTTATTATACTTTATATATTTGATCTTATGTTGAAAATATTCCGCGTTCATGAAACTCTGATAGTCAAACATCAACTCTTCCAGACTATAGTCAAACACCAGTAATCCTCACCGATAATTTTGCTTTAAAAACGATTACTAATACTATACTCAAAATAGTTTTTACTCCATGCATAATTTGTTTCCTTATGTAGATGCAATATGTTATTTTTGAAAATATTCAGAAGCAATAAATATAAATTATACTTATAAGAAAAGAAATATAATTTAAAGACAAAGCTATCCTTTCCTGGGATCACACTAAGTTCACCAATTCTTGCAAGACAATTATATATGCCTACTTCAGCCATATTATGCAGTCATGCAAAGCACAATCCAGAGGCGACCCACTTCATATGTTAGATCAAAATCCTTGTTGATTTCCCCGAAGATAATGTTGTGGGTATAATATATATTCATCAACTTGTTTTTGGCAATAGCATTAAGATGGATAGAGAAAGGAGCTAGCTCGAAGGCAACTAGAAGAAGGAATTTCAAGAATTAATTAAAGGGTCTTAAATATTGCATCTGTTGAATGTGGCCCGTATTCTTGGGCAACAAGAATAGCAAATTTCCTCGTTAGCATATTATCTTATTCGCTTGTTACCTTTTATAGCACATAATTAAATAGTTGTCTTTTCTGCTTAATAGGTTTAGGAAACCTTTGCACTATAAATATGTGGCAATACTCATTATGTTATGTGTGAGAGAGAAACCAAAGTGAGAGCCTTGTAGCATTCGTGATCAATAATAGAATTATTCTCTGCTGCCCGTGGACGTAGGCTTCAAAGCCGAACCACGTAATTTCTTGTGTCCGTTATTTCTTCTCGTATTCTTCGTGTTTGCATGTTTTTTTTCCCAACAGTATGCCTTCTCAATTCATATACTTATACACAACAAAGGTACTTAACTGCAAATGGCTCTTGTTCCTTTCGAAACTTATTTAGTGTTTCTTCAGTAGCTACCGTGAGATGTTATTCTGAGAAAGTATCTATTTAATCTAGTACACCAATGTAGTGCACAATATGAAGGCTCAATTTCAAGTGCTCTCAAGCGTAGTTAAAAGAAAACATTTACTTTGCTAAGCTAAAATAAAACATTATTATAACTTTATTGTCATAAAGCTTCCTATAAATAATTTGATACATGCATTCTTCTATATGTGGCACTTGGTTAAATGAAGATTGATCATCATTGGAATAAAATTTAAAAAAATGGCACTTGTGTTTAGATGATTGAGCGGATTATTGCACTTTTATCATAAGGCTCCCCTTTTGAAAGCAATACTATTTGGTTTCATCATTCCCAGCAAGATCAATTCCATAGGACTTAAAATAGAGCAACCACAATCACTTGGACAACTAACAAGGTTTTGTCATAAAAAAACAATGAAGTTTGCAATGGGTTTGTAGATTTTTTTTTTTTTCCTTTCTTTCTTTCTAATATAGCACGTGAGATACAAACGAATATGGGTGTATGATGTAAGGGAGCTGCATGGTTAGTGCGGTGGAGGGTAAAACTTGCCCATTAGCATTTAATAAAATATTAACTATTTATTACTTTTTAAAGATAATAGTTAAAATTACTATATCATATATTTAGATATATTCTATAACAAATATACATAAAAGTCAAATTCTATTTCTAAAATGAAGTTTATTTTTAACCTCTAAGATATAAACATACATTTATATTAAAAATGCAAAATCTATTACCAAAAAAAAAAAAGTATGACATATGTAGCATAAATTAAAAAGGAAAAATTATATCAAAAAGATAATGTTAAATTACATAAAAAATTAAAATTATAAAATAATTTAAATTGAAAAGATAATGTTCATTTTAAATTAGTAAATAAAAGCATTACATGAATATGACTCTAATTAGTACAAATTATTTTACTTTAAAAATATTATTCAATTAAGATGAATTAAGAGAAATAAATTCTAGAGGAAAAAAATATAGAAGAAGAGACACATGACAGTTTTAAAATATGAAAATTTTAATTTATAGGCTTCAAGGGTATATTTGAAAAGCTACCTTGTGATTAGATTTGGGTATAATTAGAAGTAATTATACAATTAGGAATATTTGTCTAACTAAGTAATTACTTAGTCAGAGATGAATTAGGTGTAATTGGACCTCCTTAATTATACTTTCTAGTTCTCACTGAAGGAGGTGTCAATTGGTTTAATTATACAGCATAATTATTCTTAACAACTTTTCAAACTCTTTTATTCTTTTTAAATTTGACATGCTTCACTATAAAATAAATACAAATAGTAAACAAATAAATTATAAAAATAAACAAATTTAAATAAAGCAAAATTAAATAAGCTTGAAATAAATTCATAAAAATATATAAATATGAAATAAATGAAAAATACAAATATAAATAAATATTTTTCTCAAAAATATAAAAATTATTTAATTTTAGTAGTGTTGTTTATTGTAATTAAATATTATTATATAAAATTAAAGGATTGCTCAAACGGTTGAGACTATTTCATCGAGGTGTGAGGTCCTAGGTTCAATCCCATGGGGGTGGGGGTTTAACCAAAAAAAGTATCATTATATTTTTGGTAAATAATCTTTAAATTTGAAAATATTAGTAGTAGATAATTTTTAGTTTCATATATTTTTATTTATAATTCATGTATTTTTAATAATCATATATTTTTATTTTTTAAATATTTTTTAAAGGTAACATTTTTATATATTTGTTAGTATATAGAACAAATATATACTAACAAAACCACAATGGACGGATGGGCAGACCTTTCAAAATGGAGGCATCACACTGATTCCGAGATTGCAAGGATGCGCTCAGATACAAAGAAACACTTGCCCGACCCAAATGATCGTGCTCCTTGAGTTCGCCTTGATTTTTCTTTTAAAACAAAAACTTTTTATGCACTCCTTTTTTAAAACAATTCACTTTCATTGCTTTATTGTTTGGAATAAATGGTAATTTACTTTGACGATAGTTTAGCTATTTTTGAACCAAATGTTAGTTTATGGAACCAAGTTCTTGAATTGCTAATACTCATTGATGATCCTTATTGTGTCTTTGCATGTTATTTTTCTTTTCTCCTTTTGCTATTATTGATTTTGATGATGCCAAAATGGAGAGAAAGAAAAGTGGCGTTGATGAAAGTTTGATTATGATGGTTATGATGCTTACATGCTTATGATGTTTAAGTGTTTAGGATGATGAGATATGCTATGATATTATAATGCCTTATAAAGTTATGAATGTTATGATAAATGCATATATTAGAATTGATAGGGCGAGTATTCCCTACAATATGCTTTTTGTTAATATATGCTTACATTGAGGGGGAGTCAAAAATTTCAAACTCCAAACTTTTAATGATAATTTGTCATCATAAAAAAGGGGGAGATTTTTGGCTAAATACTCATTATTATATTGATTTTTATGATAAAAATTATGGTTAATCTACTAAAAAGCATCTTGTGAGTTTCAAAGTGAATATCATAAGATAGGTGCTTAAAAGACAGGAGAATAATCTTAGCTTTGAGCATTGTCTATATGGAAGATTCATCTATTAAAAATTAGAGCTCATGCATGAAGAAAAAGAAAATGAGAAGTCATAAGGTAGAAGCAAGGTGTTATAAGAGGTACCGGATGTCTTGCTCCCTTGGGAATTGCATTAGATTCAATAGCTCAGACATCTCATCTTCATTTTTAAAACCTCATGAACATTGATTTACAACTGCAAAACTTGCTTTGATTACATGAAACGCATAAAAATTCTTCAAACACATGTCTTAGAATGATTTTAAGTTTCAATTGATCTTTTAAAACTTTTTGGAGTTGATTTAGTATTATGAAAATGAGTTAAAAATGACTCAAAATATTTTTAGGCTTGTTTGGCTTTGTTTCCAAGCCTCTGGTCTAGCTGGACCCCTTTATCCAGTTAACCGACTAAGCATGAAGGGTTGCCCGACCGTCCAAACCAGAGACTTTGGGGCTTAGCCTGACCCCTTAGCTGATTAACCGATTGAGGCGTCTACCAAGTCAGTGAAGTAAAAGGGCAAGCCAGTCACCTAACAGGTTGAGTGGCTGAACGTTTTACTGTAATAAATGCACTAGTCATTTATTACTGTTCAACCCCATTTTTTCCTCTTGTATCTTCACCTACCAGAGCCTTTAACTCTCAAATCTCTTTAAATACACCTTCCAAACAATTCAAAAGCCGAAATCCAAGCTTGCAAAATCCTTCTTTGTCATTCATTTCTGAATTATTGAGCTATTATAGTGATTTCTTTGAGTATTCAAGAGCTTTAAATTTTCATATCTACTTGTGAGAAGTTATGTCATCTTTATCACCTATTCCTTCAAATTCTTGATACATACACACTCTTTGAGTTAGAAAATCTTGTAAGATATACATATTGACCTTGAGAAGTGTGTGAGGAAATCTTATAAAGAATGTCTCTTGAGTTCTTTGAAATTTGAGTTCAAAGAGTTGTAATACTTAATATGTGCTTCACCATGCTCTGAATAAGCACTATACTAGAGTTGATTGAAGTCCTAAGGGAGCTACCACTTGGGCCGTAAATGTAGGCAAGATCAAACCACCTAAAAATCGTTTGTCATTCTCTTCGTTATCTCTACTTTCCTTCACTTGCCATTATTGATTGAGTAATGTTTGATATATTGCTTAAGTGAAAGTGTGTGGTTTATTTGATAAATTTTTACTTGTGAAAATTATCCAATATCTTAATTCATCCCCCTCCCCCTTAAGATATTGGCCCTACAATGAAAATTATTGACATCTCGACTTTGCATATCACATTTGCAGGAGTATATAATTCAATTTGTACTCTTTTTTTATAAGCTTGTATGGCATTCAATGAGCTTCTAAGTTGATTGAGTTTTTTAATGTCTTTTTTTCACATTGTGCTTTACATGGATTTATGAAAGTTTTAAATTGTTTTTTTTATAATTTATTACAAGATATAGGTTGTCTTTTAGATATCTTTTGTTTTTTTTTTTAAGTAATATCATATCTTGCAACAACCAAAAAAAGTGATATCATATACTTACATTTTGTCAAATTTTAAAATGATAGTTTTTCAATTTGAATATTTATAGTTAATTAATTGTAATGTAAATTGTTGAAACGAAACAAATGTTGTATCAAGCCCATTAAAACAAAAGACATGGTAGATGTCTCCATTCTTCGCGTTTCTTTTTCCTTCTATTTTTGGATGTATATGGCCATACACGCACACACATAACCACAACAGTTCATTTGGCAAATTTAAAAATTTTTGAGTTTTTTTTTTTATGTTTATGGGAAAGGTATGTGATTAAATTATGTTTTTGCAAATTATTATATTACTATGAGCGTGATAGAAACATTGAGAACAGTGGAGATAAAAAATAAAAATATAAAAAGAAACTAAAGAAGTATCAAAGAGTAAATATATACGAAATAATTTACTGCTATTAAAGAATTAATTGATGGAATTATCAACAAAAGCAGATCTCAAAAAAACTACAATTTTCATTTTGAATTCACAAAAGAAGGGACCTCAAAACACATGGTGACACATTTTAGGACTTCTTAAGTTCTTAAGTTTTTTTGAGTATAACTCGATACATATATAGTTAATGAGATATAAAGTCGTAAGAAGTTTTAATATTAAGAAATAATGAAAAATTAAATGTAAAGTGACAAAAGGTTTTAATATTGAAAAAGAAAGAAAAAGATGAAAAGGTTGGCCCAAAGGAAAAAACCAAAAGTAGCCTATTTTATAAAATTCACTTGATGTGCAAGAATAGAGGGGGGGGGGGGGAATTAAATTTGCTTTAAAATTTACATTTTAAACCTCATTTTTTAAATCCAACATGTAATATTTCTCTAACAAATTAATCTTTAAGAAATTATATTACAAAAAAGAGGAAAAGCTTTAATAGAAATAAAATATAATTGAAGAAAAAATGACAGGTCTAAGTGGTAAAAGTCTAAAAGTTTGCTCATCAATAAATTATATTTATAGTTTTGTATTAAAGTTTTGATGGCATCCTATTAATGCTAATGAAAATCCACTAACTCATTAAAAAGAAAGAACAGAAAAGTCGACATGTCACAATATTAACACATCCAAATGGTGACATAGTAGTAATAGGAGCTTATATTCTATTTTGAGGCAGAGCTTTGTAGACTAGTTATTTTAAAACTTGTGCTTTGCATGAGTCAAATTTTTTTATTAAATAATATTCTAATTCTATTTACAAAAAATTTCAAATTGCAATTACTTTATGAAATTCAAATCAAATGGTAATTTTAGAATTCTAAATTTTAATTTTATTTCTAAATTCAAAATTCTTTTTTATATTTGTAATTGAAAATACTTAAATTAAATTTTTTTTATGAGTCTTGAGTTTGAGTCATTATTGAGACAAATAAATAGATATACATAATGGTAACTTTTGGTTCTAAATTTTCTTACAGGATCAAGTCTTTTGAACTTCTAAATTTATTTACATATTAATCGCAATACATTTGAAGGCCTCCAAAAAGGTAAATAATGTACATATATATGTATATATTTCTACAATTTTATGTATAATATTTATCTCTTTGTGTGTGTCCATATAATAAATGTCTATATTAAGTTGAAAGATTAACAGTAACCTTTGACTCTAAACTATCTTATGACTCTTAATCTTTTGAGATTGTAATAGTTGTTTGGCTTAAGTTTAATGGGGGGCTTATAAATTACAAATAATAAATAACATGTAAGAGGGTGTTTTTTCTTAGGAACATATAAGCTATAAAATAAGTAGAGCCAAACAGACTCCAAACTCATTTCTTTATTTGGATATTAATAATTCCACATTCTGAGGCATAATCACAATGAAACATTCCAATCTTATGTATGATATATATGTCTATTTGAAGCGTATTAATGCAGTAAAAGTTGTTAAAAAGTGCAATAAAAGTTGTTAAAAAGTGTTAATTAAATTAAAGGATTAATGATAACCTTTGGTTTCAACTATCTTATGGTAATAAAATATTTTGGACTTGTAAACTCATTTCTTTATTTGCAAATTAGTAGTGGCACATCTAACGCTCAATCACCATGAAGCACGTTCTAAGGCCTCTAGAATTCTTATGAAGTGCACGTTTAGATATATTATATAGATTAGGGCCAGAATAAATGAAAAAACACTATTAATTATTTTGTGTGTATATATATATATATATATATATATATAATACATATATATAATCACCATGAAGCACGTTCTAAGGCCTCTAGAATTCTTATGAAGTGCATGTTTAGATATATTATATAGATTAGGGCCGGAGTAAATGAAAAAACACTATTAATTATTTTGTATATATATATATATATACATATATATATGTGTGTGTGTAGAGAAAGAGAGATTTTTCTCTACTTCACTTCATTTGATTTTTAATACTTGAAAATTAATAACTTTTTTCACTTTCCCTTTTTCAAATCCCCTTCCCCATAAGATTTGAATTTAGGACCTTACTCCTAAATTGAGATAGTCTAGCTATCCCTTGATCCATAATAACTTTTTCCACTTGAACATAACAAAAGTGTGAGTACAGAAATTTGACCAAAAAAGAGAGTATACAATTAGTTTGTCTCTCTATCTCTTTCATTTGCATATATTGCATCTTTAGAGTTTTGAAATTTAACTTTTCATTCAATATATATATATATATATATATATATTTAAATTGTAATGTTCAAAATTAAAAATTATTTTATGGGTCTTACTAATTCCTTACAGAAAGGGCAAACAAGATTTTGATTTTATATATGTTAGATAGATAGCTAAAAATATAGACATAGACCTTTTTCCCACTTTCAATTTATGATACAATTTGTATTCTATTTTTTTATATTTGAAATTAATAACTTTGTCGACTCAAGTATCACAATTTGTTATAGATATAAATATAGACATTTTTGCCTATCTCAATTTTGATTCAATTTGTATTTTGATTTTTTTAATGCTTAAAAATTAATAACTTTTTTAACTTAAACGTTACAATTTGCGAGAGCAGACAAATAATTTATAATCTCTCTTACATTTACTTATGTAATTTGCTTTGAGTTTTGAGATTTAATTATATATATATTATTATGTGTAGATATAAATATAGATCTATGGACTTCAAATTAAATCACATCTTTTAAGAAAAAAAAATAACAAGGGCAATTTATTTGAGGAAGGGACTTATCTTGCAATTACTAAAAGTACAGGGGTCCTTTTGCAATTGTCCTCAAATGGAGAAGACAAAATCCACTCATGAATCTTCTTGCACTTCTACTGCAACTCAACCCCCCTTTTATGTCTGAACTGCTTAAACTGATCCCTTTGCAACCTCTTCACTGCCTCTTTGCTCCACACACACACCACACACCACACACCACACACACACCACACACCACACACCACACACACATATATATGCATATAATATATTTGTAGAAAGAGAAATTATAGATGGAGGTGGAGTTGGAGCCGAGGGTGAAGCCACTGGGATACAAAGTGAAGGCGATGTCGAGAGAATCTCCGTCGCAGAAGGCGGCGCACGTGCTCGACGCCGACCTCCGCAACCACTGGTCTACTGCCACCAACACCAAAGAATGGATCTTGCTTGAACTTGATGTAACCCCCTCTATCCATTACACACTCACACACACACACACACTTATTTGTATATTATATTTTCTCCCTTTTATTTATATGTTTATATGATATATGTGCATAGTGATAGCGACCCATGTGAGTTTATATTGTAAAAGGAGCTGAATTTAAGTCTTTTTTCTTTGTTTTTTACATGTTAAAAAGTCTTGAATTAAAGGGAAAGCCATTGCACAAAGCTCTTGCTATGCTTGGTGTTTGGGCAGTTTTTGGAAGAGTTTAAACGAATAAAAAATGATAACCTTCAGCTACGGCTTCGCGGCGCATGACAGCTTTAACTTTAGAAAGTCTTGAACTTAATTTGTAGAAGGATCAGAAGTGAAATTTGCGTGAACTGGAATTAATGCATATAGATGTTGATTTGATGGCGGGGATTTTAAATTTCATTAGGTACTTAGCCTTTTTTTAAGTCGTGTGTTTTATTATGCGAATTATCATCAATATCAGGCATTAAGGAGGCTTAGCATATCACTTGACCCTGTGACAGATTTCAGTAAATGAGATAACAGAAGAGCTTATATGGAACTAAAGAAGTATATTCATTTCTGTATGAAACTGCTTTTCTGGATGTAATAAGTGATGAACTGTCTGATTAATCTGCTTGAATATCATGGGATGAACTAACGGAATATCATGAGAACAATTATTTGTGACGAGGTGGAGGTAGCGTCTCATGATTCAGTTTATCTTGTGACGCATTACGGTGGTTTATACGAGGCTTGATATGCATGTAGAAGTATCATATAAATCGAAATATTTTCTGCGTTTAATATAGGTGGATGCGGGTATTCATTGTATGGAGAGATCTAGTAATGCATTTAAGAACGCTTTATGTCCAGTGTTCCCAAGAGCATTTTCGATGTTGTGTATGCGTGATGTAAGGTGCACTCTTTCATAAAAGTGTTCTGTTAGATGAATTGCATTAGATTGAAGGTTTCTTCACATTTCTTTTCTGTGATGTGCTATAACTAGTATTTTTCTTTACCCTTTCACTGCAGATTCTTTTTCCTTACTTTTTTAACAAATTGCCTTACCAATGATCAGTTCAATTACATCTGTTAAATTTCTGCAGATATGTAGGAGTTGATAATTGTCACATTTTCTGGAGTTGTTTGTCATTGCTTTCCTTTATGCTTTTTTGAATCACAGTAGTTTGCAATTTTGTTGATAACTGGAGGCATTGTTGACATTTTGCGGGAAGAAAAGCTATTTTTATGATGGTTTACATTTTACGATGTTTCCCTCAAGATGGAGTTTCTTCCCTATAGATTAATCAAAATTTTATTCATGAAGTCTAAAAAGGCAAAGCGCACACACAAAAACATTGTCAGATAGTTCTAATGAAAATTTTCTTAGTAAAATTTATATTCCAATCCTTTTCTTTTAACCAACCTTTTGTTTTTTCTGAGACTAAGGCTGCCCTTAGACAAAACTGCCAAACGGGTTTTTAAATTATTTTCTTTAAACTGCTCAATGATCATAGGCAGTCTTTATCTGGGAAACATTTGAGTGTTGTACTATTTTTTTTTCAGTTCAATTAGCTGCTTTTCCTTAGACTCCTGATGTTAATAATTGATCTTCCATGGGACTGATATCTTGTTACGACTCATTTGTTGCAGGAACCTTGTCTACTTTCACATGTTAGGATATATAATAAGTCTGTGCTGGAATGGGAAATTTCAGTTGGTTTGCGTTACAAGGTTTGATTATTAAGATATTTGACCCTTAGTGTGTCAGATTTATGTAATTTATTTCCAATTCGTGTTTGGACATAAAGCATGCTGTTTAAATACATATTATTCATCATTCACCTAGTTCCTATCAGTCTGCAGATTATCTTGTTGCATGGAGTATTCCCAGGTCATTGCCTAAGTAACACATACAATGATTTACTATTACTATAACATCTTCTGATTAAGGCTACATCATATCGGATTGCCTAGTCATAGTTTTTACTTTTGGAGGGTTTTATGGTTATTGTTCAATTTTACTTATGAACTGAAGGTTTACTCTGAGAGCTATAGATTGGTATCATAAAGCAAATTTTATCAAAGAGATAGTCCCAGCCAATGGCTAGAGGAAGGGAGACCATTTTTTGGTTCTCTTTGAAAGAATGATAATTGGCGTATGTTTGCACTTTAAGAGAACTTTGATCAGGGTATGTTTGGATATATGCCCTTGTGTGTTGTTCTGTAATCTCTTGATTGTAGTTTGCATTTTTGTAGATTTTCCATAATATAGGTAGATGTGGTTCCCCAAATTTCTTATCCAAAGACAAATTAACTGGAAAAAATAAATGAATCAAAAGGAAATAGCTATTGCCTTTCACACATGTGATAGGCGTCTTCTTGAAATGGTTAACTATTTTGCAAGTTATGCCTGTACATCTTCCCCATACCTTGCAGCCATACATGAAATGTACATAAATGATTCAGTGTGAAGCTCTGGCATTCATGCTTTCCTTGTGGGATAAATTGCTCAGTTTTGGGTTTAGCTTCCGAAACACTATTGTGATTTGGGATAATATCTAACAAGTCATTAAACTATCAGATTCTTGTTTCATTTACGTAAACATTTTTCTTGAGCCACTTATGGCCAGTTTTGTCGCTGACTATCTTTTGCCGTAAGATTATAGCACCAGTTTCTTACCTGTATATATCACTTTCCAGTTTGTCTATTTTTACATCCGTAATGTTCTTAATTCAGGGTACCTCAACTTCCAAAGAAATTGCTTGTCAGCTATCATTTTGATCTTGCATTTGAAATGATAGAGTTGTGTATATTTCTGTTGATAAAACTGCACTGTACCCCATTGTTTTTCCATGACAGCCAGAGACTTTTGTTAAAGTTCGTCCACGCTGTGAAGCACCTCGACGTGATATGATGTATCCAATGAATTATACTCCATGCCGCTATGTACGCATATCTTGTTTGCGAGGGAACCCAATAGCTATCTTCTATATTCAGGTGATTCTGCAGTTTCCAACCCTTAACTGCTTTTATAGGTCTGAGATTGTTTCAAGTCTTTTTTCTATCATCGGTGTAGTTCAATAATATCCAAGCACTTCTGTGTATTCTGGTATTCTATATTCTGGTATTGTTAGACCCTAGCTGACTGCAATTGTGAATAGAGACACCTGAACCTACCCTTTTGATCATTTTTCCTTAACTTCACCTCTCTTTTCCATGTGTCAATTATATCGGTTTGTAATGCACTATCAAAATTGTCTAGCTTATATAGTAGTGGAGCTCATAATGTATGCGGAGAACATCATGCTAATGTATTCTCCATGACAGATTTATATGACATTCTGAAGCGTATCTGCTTTCTTTTTAATTTATTTTTGCCCAGTAGTTATGCAGAAGAATTGAACCCCCACTCCCTCAAACATGGGATAAGGAATAAGAAAGATTTTTTTTTTTGGGGCTCTTGGCTTTCCTTAAAACTTTTGGCTGTGTTGAAGAATATTTTGGTTATTAATGTATTTCCTTATCTTATGGTATTAAATTAGGCAATAGTCTAGATTAGGTAATTAGTCAAGTTGATTTCCTTATTATTATAGTTTTCTTAGAATTTTAGTTACCTTATTAGTCTAACTTCTAGTCTTGCTCACCAAGTTATCGTGCCTATAAATAGGCTTTTCTATTGTATTCATGAAATATCAACAATTCACAATGTAGTCTTTATGAGTATTTCTTTCTAAGAACCATCATTAGTGGTGGCTTTAACCATTTTCAATACTTTTATATTTTCTCTTCATATTTTTTTATTTTACATATTTTCTACATGGTATTAGAGCCACCCTCCTAGTGGCATGCTTCCTTTAAAAAAAAAAAAGAAAGAAAAAAACCAACCAGTCGTGTTAGCCTACGGGTCTCGTGTCCATCCTAGCGGTCATGTTAGCCTACAGGTCACACGACTATCCAAATCCATATCTCAAATACAAATCCAAGTGCAGTCCAAATCCCATTCCAATCCAATTTCCAGTTACTATATCAATCTAAGTTCCATTCAACTGTCATAGGGATTCATCACACCAAAGTGGTGTACACGACCCCAAATCAATCCTGATTCCATTCCTATTCAAGGTTAAATGAGCCGTAGCGATCGTGGTGAGTTTCGAGTTAGACGAGCTGTGGTGACCCATCCCTTCCATCAAGATCAAGTTTTCTTTCGAAGACCTTTCAAACTCAAGGTCGTATCTCTAATACCACCTTGAGTTTGAGAGGGGGTGTTGAAGAATATTTTGGTTATTAATGTATTTCCTTATCTTATGGTATTAAATTAGGCAATAGTCTAGGCTAGGTAATTAGTCAAGTTGATTTCCTTATTATTCTAGTTTTCTTAGAATTCTAGTTACCGTACTAGTCTAGCTTCTAGTCTTGCACACCAAGTTATCATGCCTATAAATAGGCTCTTCTATTGTATTAATGAAATATCAACAATTCACAATGTAGTCTTTATGAGTATTTCTCTCTAAGAGCCACCATTGGTGGTGGCTTCAACCATTTTCAGTACTTTCATATTTTCTCTTCATATTTTTTTATTTTACATATTTTCCACAGGCTGGAAGGTTAGATAGTTGATCGCTTTTTATCTTTTCTTCTTTTCATTTTAGCTGTTCATTCTCAGATGATCTACTGACTATTGTCTGCTCCAAAGGAAAGTGGGCAGGATATCCAGATATTCATACTTTTCATAGCAAACAATATACATGACTCTAACCTCTACTTGTGATATTTGATCCAGTTTCTTTGACAATGATGGTACTTCAATATGGTCCCAAAATTATGTTTC
This sequence comes from Cordia subcordata, assembly GCA_028554755.1. Classification (NCBI taxonomy): domain Eukaryota; kingdom Viridiplantae; phylum Streptophyta; class Magnoliopsida; order Boraginales; family Cordiaceae; genus Cordia; species Cordia subcordata. The sequence goes on from JAPTOF010000002.1 coordinate 1,449,870, forward strand.
CATCTCCTCTGTTTCTTTCTTCTTTAACAAATTTCTAGCTGAATACTTTCCTTTATTAGATCTTTGCAATGATTGTTTCTGCTTCCCTGGTTTGCAGTTGATGGGGCTCTCAGTTCCTGGTCTAGAACCGGAGTTTCAGCCAGTTGTTAACCACTTGTTGCCCAACATAGTATCGCACAAACAAGATGGCCACAATATACATCTTCAGGTGAAGCACACTATAACCATTTATTTTGTACTTTATGCTTATCCTTTTTCCTCTTACTTTTAGGATGTAGGAATATACACATTTTTGTAATTTTGCCTCTAACTATTAGTTTGTAGTTGCTTCAAGATATGACAAATCGACTGGTCACGTACCTTCCCCAACTTGAGGTAAAGTTTTAAAATCCAGAGGAACTGGAAGTTGAGTTTCTTTGTCTCTCGCAAGTTTTCTTTTAATCTATTGAGCACTGTGGTTTTGACTATACAGGCAGATCTTAATAGCTTTTCAGAAGCTCCCGAACTTACTCTACGGTTTCTTGCTATGCTTGCTGGTCCTTTTTATCCAATCCTTCAAATTGTAAATGAAAGGTTCGCAAATGTTTCTCTCTGTCCATACAATATGAAGCTAGCCTCGTCTATTTCCAATTTTTTCTCCTCCACTATATACTCTGAGAATTGCTCTCAATTGGTTTGTCTTTCTTTCTCCCCCGCTACCTTCTCATGCCTTTATCTGGCTGTATCTGTGTTAGTTTATTGCTCTAGTCTGCAACTTTGTTTTGGGTGCTAAATACTGGGCTGCCTATATATATATGAAGGCGGCTGTTACTGTTTGGTGTTTGGTTTTTGTTTTTGTTCTTTGGGTTGAGTTGGTGGGGTTTTTTTTTTTTTTTTTTGGGGGGAGGGGAATAGAGTCAGTGATGACATGCGACCAACAACCATTAGCAACTGACCCATTTGAATTAAGATTGGTGAGGGTAGTGAAGTAAGAAAACATATATCCGTAATATCAGGTATTCATTAGGGATATTTTCTCAAAATCTAATTTGTTATCTACTTCTCTTGAAATGCTGGGTACAATGTTGCACATTTTGTTTCTACCAGAATAGACACTTAATTGGGATAAAAAAGAACCCACACTTAAGCATACAATAACTACTATTTCCTTGATCAAATAGCTTGTCAATGGGTTGCCTCACTACTTCACGCTTAACTTTCCTAAAATTCATGCACTAATATAATTTCCAATGTCATAGAAGTATGGACATTTTTAAAGACTGTTCCGGCTTGAAGTGGGCTGATATATTCCCTGCCTTATGTAATATCCTGCAACTTTTCTTGAAGAAAAAATGGTTTTTATTTAATGTGCTCGTGCCTTGGTACTGTCTTGAACAACAGTATTCTATTCTGCTGACAACCAGAAAAGCTATGTTTTTCTTTTTCCTTATCTTTCTCTCTCTCTCTCTCCCCTCCCCCCCCCCCCCCCATTTAATTTATTTAAATTTTTATACTTTTTTATGTGATTGAGTAAGATAACTTGTTGAGGTCAGGATTGGAAATGATTGAACTTAACACTTACTAGTTTCATCTGTTTTTGCATGTTGTTCTTCTATGATTTCTGGTTCAATTATGATTACAATTATATAAACTTTGCTTGTTTTATCGTAGAACTTTGTATTGCCAGCAAATCATATGAATCTAGTTCCTTAGTGCAATGTAGTCTGTGGGGGCAAGCAGTTGCAACCTGTTGATGAAGGTTTATAATTTTTTTATATAAATAATATTTAAAAATATAAGTTTGTTTGTTTGGTGTTATACTCTTGGTTGATAATCTAATTAATGAAGAGTCTAAAGGAATCAAATTAGGGTTATTATGTAGAGTTATGATTCAAGATTTCATGTTTGATTGCTTTTGTCAGAACAAAGCTTATGATCCTTAGTTGAGATAAAAGTACATTATTCTGTTAGAATAGTTTATCTAGTGAGTGAAGCTTCCCTGGGAAATTGAAGACAAGAATTCACTGCTCTATCCAAAAAAAAAAAAAAAAAAAAAAAAAAGATAAGGAAAAAAGGCCGTGGTTGGCTGGCGGTTGATCAAAAAACTTATTGACAAGGTTATGCTTGGTGTCGAGTCACTTAAATCAGTAAGGCTTTTCTGGGTAAATGGTCTTTGTATGGAGGTGATTGTAGCGAAGTATGGGGAGATGTTGCTTAAGGTTGAAACTCTTATATAGAGCACATTTCCTTTGATGGGAAGAGGGTTTTCTTTTTGTTTGACAAATGGAATGCCTCTCCTTCTTGCTTTTTAAATGCTTTTTTCCCTAATATCTTTTCTTTGGCTAGAGATGAACGTCCCACAATTCATGTGTGGAATGTGAGAATGGTAATTGTGGTCGGATATGACTTTCACAAGAGAGGCTAATGATTGGGAGGTGGAGGAATTTATTAATTTCTTAGGATGTCTAAACAATTGTGGCCTCATTCAAGAGAGAGAGGATACAATTTTCACTGGAATTTGTCTAAAAATAAATTCATGATGGGATCTTTCTATACAACTCTTGTTGATGAAGTCGAGCCTAGCATTCATGTTAAGTTCCAATGGATGGATATTTGGAAGTTTTATGCCCCAACTAAAGTTGCCTTTTTTTCTTGGGAGGCGGCATGGGGGAGAATCCTAAGAATGGACAATCTCCAAAAAAAGATGGCAAGTCATTGTCAATAGATGTTTTCTTTACAAGAATGATTTGGAAATAGTAGAACATCTATTGTTAGTGTGCCTGGGCAAGAAGCCTCTCAAAGATGGTCTTCAGTATCATAGGTGTCCAGTGGATTGCTTCAAGACCTTTCATGAGGAGATAATAACTTGCAGTGGAATCAAGCCATCCAAACACAAAAAGAAAATCATTCACATGATCCCTCTTGCTATAATTTGGATTTTATGGATGGAACGAAAATGAAGAGCTTTTGAACGGAAGGAATTGTCTCTCTCCTTTCTGAAATTTCATTGGCTACATGATATTTGCTTTTGGATGAGAGACTTTTGTAAAGTATAGATAGTTTGAATAATTAATGTACATATAATAAAGTATAGATAGTTTGAATAATTAATGTACATAATTTTGGGGATTGCAACTACAAGTGCTACCACTACTTTTAACTAATAATACAATCTAATCGATAGCAATGTTGGGTTATAATTAACTGATTTAGCTCTTGAATCTGCTGTGTTGGCAATATTAATAAGATTCCATCCACCTAATAAAAAGGCAGTGGTCAGAATTCAATACTAGGTAAGTTAGATATATAGGCTAATGAAAACACAGAAAATAATTAAGCCAAAAAATTACGTGCTCTTGCTTAATTTCAATTCCCATGTTACTCAAGGATTGTAGTACAGTCAATATTGGTTCAATACCAGGCAAGTTAAATGTATACTCTAATGAAAACATAGAGAAAATAATTAAGCCAAAAAATTGCATCCTCTTGCTTAATTTCAAAACCCATGGTTGAATACATACATGAAATATTGTTGAGAGTGAAACTACATGTCTATTTAAAGAAATGTGGAGTTGATTATGAGAATATGTTATTATGATGAAAGAATGATACACTGCAGCTATTTATAGAGTTGATTATGATTTTGCATATGTGCCAAATCATATAACTAACTCTTGTAGAGCTGGATGACAATCTCTTCTGTAACTGACTATAGACTAAATACATTGAACTTTCTAGAGAATTCTAGGCACAACACAGCTAGAAGACCTAATACAAACTCAATGTAGCTAGTACAAACATGTGAGAATAGCTGCTAAGTTCTGAGAATAACACTCCTTATAGTGCAGACTTCCCAGGGCAATGCTCTTTTCCAAGTATGCTAACTGAACTTTGAAGTTATGAATGAGTTTTGGATGAGATGCTGTTTTACTCTATCAATGATGAGTGTAGGGATTGGTCGCTAAAACTTTCTGTGGAGAAGTTATTATATTATTTATAGCTTTTAATGGGGATAAATCCCCTGGTCCATGTTTCAACGTGGCCTTTGGCGGAGCTGCTAGAAGGATGGTGACAAAAGATACAGTGAGTGATGTGAATCAATTCTTGAGACAGAGTTTGACAAAAAACTTGAATGCCACATTGATTTAGGGTACGTTTGGATTAGCTTTCTTCCTTGGAACAGAAAATCAAGCTGTTAAACTTTTTGTTGAGTGCGAGAATGCTCATTAATGTAGTGGCTTTTTTGGTTTTTCTTTTCAAAATCGTGGGATTTTAGCTTATGACAAGAAGATCATTTTGAACTGATCTCTACGTATATATATATATATATATATATATATGTATATATATATATGTATATATGTGTATATGTAAATATGTGTATATGTATATATATATATGTAAATATGTGTATATGTATATATATATATATGTAAATATGTGTATATGTATATATGTGTATATGTAAATATGTGTCTATGTATATATGTGTATGTGTATATCTGTATATGTGTATGTGTATATGTATATGTGTATATGTGTATGTGTATATGTGTATATATGTATATGTGTATACATATACATATACATATACATACATATACATATACATATACATATATATATATATATATATATATATATATATTGACCAATCATTCCAAATCGGCCCTTATGTGGAGCCTAAAGAAAAGGAGCTCAAAAGTATGTTTAGTAGGTTCTATTGACAAATTTTTATTTTCCTGGCTGAGAAGAGTGAAGCGTGGTTGATTTCTGTCTTTCTGGACAGGTGACAGACTACAAATCCTTTCTGTCTCACTATTTAGTTTGTAATTGTAATTTAAAAGAAGAAGGCAGTGGACCATTTTCCAAGCTAGATGTTGGAAATGTTCAGAATACCTGCTGTATTTTCTGTGCGGGTGGTTCTTCTTGTAAATGAATAAAGTGGGTCCCCTTTTGCATATTTTTCAGATTTTTAGTAGGTGGAACTACCACTGTAGTGGTACACTGCTTGCTCTTTCAGTGGCTAAATCTGACCCTTCCCCTTGTTTCTGTCGGACATTCTTGTGGAGTTACTAAGAAGAATGATTAAGATCCTTGAGCGGATAGGATATGTTGAAGGCCTATAAATTATGTCAAACAATGGTGAAGTGAAATCATTACTTTTCTTCATAGATGACACTTCATCCTTTTGCAGAATAATCATCAATCACAGTGTACCAGAAGGAATTTTCTAGTAAATGAAGTCATAAAATCCCTTATTTACTCAATCTATGTAGATATCCTTAACTTGCAACTCAAAATTTTAGGTATACTAATTAATTATGACTTGTGTGACCATTGCAGGGAAACTGCTAGGTTGACAAGCAGTGTGCCAGACTCTGAGGCTTCAAGAAACAGTCACCCGTCAACATCCTTAACTGTTTCCTCTAATTTTGAGGTAATTACTTGTTTTTGCACTCTGTAGTTCTTTGGCCATGCTTAAATAGTGGCAGGCAGGTCTAAGGAGTGTGATTACGTTTAGATTTTCCCTGACTATTGTGCGTATCTTGTTTATTTTCTATTTCTTGTCATTATACCTTTTTCCTTTGGTTGGTCCACTTGCTTATTTGTACTAAAACAATAGATAAACGTCTAATTTGACTGCACCCACTTCTGTATTTTTTCTAGTGAACTTCAATTACTAATATGTTATATTGCTAGTCCATTTGTTCGTATACAGATGATTTACATGCCGTACTTTGTTTGTTATGTGTACCATAGACTTTGTTCATTATCTTCATCTGAATTTTCCTGATTGAATTTAATGATTCCTTGTTTTGGTTACCTTATTTCCATGTGGCTCGTGTCTACATTTCATCCTTTTGAACATTATTCTTTTTTCTTTTTCCTCGTATCCCCTTCCTGATCCTGTTTAGTGGAAACTTTGTGGTTTCTTTAATTCTTTTGGTAAAGTATGACAGAGTCTACTGATTCTTTGTTATCATGATATTCTTTTGCCACCTCATGCTTTTCCCACCGACTTTTTCGTCATAACTATTCTGTAGGTTTCATGTGTTGAAGACAATAAATAAATAATATAAATCTCTTTCTAACAGCTTAGCTTCTACATGAAATATATTAGAGCCTAGTCAAAAGTTCTTGAATTCAAGTCTTGCCATTTCCTATTTATAAAGAATATTTCATTGTGAAGACTCGAATCTGAAAAACAATTCCCCTTGTACATGAGGGGGCATGTTGAAGACAGTAAGTAAATAACATGAAAGCCTCTACAGCCTTCTAGATGAGGTTATTAATCAGAATTGTGGAACATATGCATTTCATTTATCATTATATCAATTGACGAGTTATATTCTTTTGTTTCACTTCCTCAGCCTAGGAGATCAAGGAACATGTCACCATTCCTTTTGCCCACATCCAGTTATTTGGCCTTTCGTCCTGATGCAGTTTTCACCTTGCTGAGAAAGGCTTATAAAGATTCTAACCTTGGAAATGTTTGCAGAATGGTAATATACTTTTTGCTGTATTATTTCTTGTTTTTTGATTATGCCTGAGAGTGTACAAGGAGAAAGAGAGAGAAAATAGTAGAATGACATTTTCTCGAGAGAAACATTTTATTTTTTCTATATTTGCTCTGGCTCTTCTATCTCACAGCACTAATGCTTCACCATTTGTGAAAATTACAGTAACAGAACAGGATATAGGAAGGCTGACTTTACTTCTGTTCTCATGACTATTTAATTCTTTATCTCAGGCTTCAAGGGTTTTGCGGAGGCTTATAGACCCCATTATGGACCAAGATGATTCTTCTCCTTCTAATATTACTGACGAGGCATCTAAGATCGAGCCTGGTGTTTCTGTATCATCTCCTGACTACTTAGACTTGTTTGGAGAGGAATTCCAGATAATAGATGATAAGTGGGACTCCAACTATCTGAGTATCTTGGATATTGCATCAGCTGAAGAAGGGATTTTTCACATTCTTTATGCTTGTGCATCCCAGGTTGGTTATGAAATTCCTCCTACACCTGCTTTGGTGGTTATTGTGGTTTGGCACTCTTATTATACATCAAGGTCATTTAACATTTTATATTCATTTGCATTGGCAGCCTCTGCTCTGCAGCAAGTTGGCTGATGTTACTTCTGATTTCTGGGCTGCCTTGCCATTGGTACAAGCATTGCTTCCAGGTCTTATAGCTCCACACTAACTCAACTTGATTAAGTTTTGTTGCTTAGCTACTGCTAAAGAGAGTTCACATTGTTCATTTTTGATATGCAAACGCTTAACTTGAAAAGAGTGAAAATAGATATCCCCGAAGGAGATAATTTCCAAATTTTAGTTATTCACTTTTATATGCAACTATATAAGTTATGATACTGTAAGATGTTTCTCCAACCGAATAGCTGCCTATTGTTGTATTACAAGCTAATTATTGGACTTACTGCTATTTTTGCCACTAGAAATATTCATATGGTTAGAGTTCTCAAGATTTTAGCTTTAATGATCATTAAGCATCTTCAGATTTTCATGTGGCAAATCTTGTTTGCTGTAGCACTTCGACCAAGTGTTGGTAGTCTGGACCAAATTGATGAGAATTTCTCTCAGTGGAAGCAAACTTTTGTGCAGCACGCGCTCTCACAGGTCCCCCCCCCCCCCCCCCCCCAATTCGTTTGCTTTATTTAGATCCTAAAAGCTTTAATTCTTGGATGATATTTGTTATTACCATACTGAATATAATTGCAGATTGTGGCAACTTCATCTTCTCCAGTTTATCATCCTCTTCTACGTGCTTGTGCGGGTTACCTCTCATCGTTTTCGGCATCACATGTCAGTTAATCCTCCCTCCGTCCCTCCCTCACTCTCTCTCCGTCCCTCTGTTGCACCTCCGCCTCCACCCCAATGGCATGATATTTGTGTTCGAGAACCATTATAAAATATAGTTTTATTTACAGTAACTATAGTTATTTACTTATGTTCTTTTTTCTGTGTATTAAGGTGTCATTACTATATTAAACGTTATATATTTCTAAAACTAATTTCTTTGATTTATATAAAAAATTATACATAAACGTGTCCCTCCTGGACACTGGGTCCCAACTCTGCCCTTGATTGTAACTCTGCAGAAATCCTCGTGTTTCATGTCTGAATTTGGCAATCCTTTAATCTCTATTTCTAAGATCATTCTGTATGAATTTGGTTGGCTTAATTGGAAACATGCGTCTCTAATCTTGACTTCTCCCACAGGCTAAAGCAGCATGCGTGCTCCTTGATCTTTGCTCCGGTGTGCTAGCACCATGGATCCCTCAAGTCATTGCAAAGGCAGTACACTTCGCTAGTCTTCCATGATTTATTTATGTTTGATTATTATCATGTGCCAAGCTTTTGGTGCTGTGTAGAAATGATCTCATGTTCTGGAGGTGGTACTACTTCAGGTGGACTTAGCTGTGGAGCTTTTGGAGGATCTTTTAGGTGTGATCCAGGTATACTAAATGCTTGTCTCAAATATGACCTGGCTGAGTTTCTGGTTCCTGGACAAGTTTCACTCAGCTGGGTCTTTGTATCAAGCTGTTACTTCTATCTCACTGAACCAGTTGCAAAAGGGCCTGTATCAATAATTATGAATTTATGTGTGGACAATTGCTCTACATCTGTTTGTTTGCAACAAGATATTTGCTTTTGTGCATGCAAAAAGAAACATGCTTTTTGGGAAGCGATATTGTTCTTTCTGTTTCTCAAATTTTGACTCTGGGGAGGGAGCTGGTGGAGGCAAAATAAAGAGTTCTCAAGTGGAAAGTAGTCATCATATGGAATATTGGGAGGGAAAAGTACATCGAGGACCAACTTCCTGGTCATATATGGAAAATGCAATTGATCAATATTATATTTTTTGAAAGATCAAGGTTCCTTCTTTACACAAATTCTGATATAATGTTCGTGGAGAAGCTAAATTTAGGGTAAATGGGGACAATGACGTAGATTACCTTATCTTGTAGAATCTATAAGGCATTTTTGGACTTCTTAAACAGCTGTTTGGGAGATACGATGCCTTGTATTTTGACAGCTGGAGCTCCTTAGTGTTGCACCTCACTCTTGTAAGTTGATTTCTTTTATTAGTATTTTGAGGTTGAAAGAGAAGATAGTTAAAGGAGTCATCAACACCGCATCTTATTGCAACTGTAATAAATTGATGTGACATATATACCAAAATAAGCATTATCCAACTGAGTGAGGATACTGATGCAATTAAAAGTTTGAAAATCAAAAGTTGCAGAGAGTTTTGTAGCTAAACATTTTCAGAAGATCTGGGCTAACTTTACTTGTAACTGTGTGCTTTCAAGTTTCAACTACAAAGAATGCCAGGATTAAGATTATAACTGTAATATTTCGGCAAGATTGCTCAAAGGTCTACACTGAGAGTCTCAAAATGTCAAGCCCTTATCCAAATCATATAGCAGGTATTCACACAGCTATAAAAGCACTAAAAAATTTCTCTATACTTCTCTGCTTACCTCTATAGATTGAATATGTATGGCCTTAGAAACTTGGTGTCCAAGTTCTTGCAAGAAGTCAAAAGTGAAAGATGGACCAACATAAAAAATTTCACTTGCAAACGTCCTCTTTGCCCTAAAACTATGGCTGATACCTCAAACATGTCTTAAACTAACTAAAATTCTATGTGCCTTTTTTTTTTTTTTTCCTTTTAAAGAGGATTTATAGTGGTTCTCTATTTACTCCATTGATGACTCAAACTCAAGACCTACAGGTCTCTAGTGAGGGGTGCTATCACTGAGCTACACCTTCTTGTCAAATTTGTCTGTATGTATCTAGCATTGATAGTGCAAGTTTAGTTTATCATTTTTCCTCATATTGGAAAAACTTGAACTGTTGCTTCTTAACGACATAGAAGAATACCCCCAGGTCTCAAAGGAAGCAATCAAATGTTCGTAATTGAAACCCAAAAAGTTACTGAATATCTTATCCTGTTTGAGATGTATATAGTGAAGCTATGGAAGTTATCCAAATTAGTAAAGAGCTTCAGAATTGATTAAATTTTGTTCATGGATCTTCGAATAGTGTATTTGGTCTTAAAAGTATGCTTCTTTAGAACAGGAGTGTTTGAACAAGGGCAGGTTTCCTGTCTTCTTGAGTTTTCTAAAGTTCATTCAACGAACTCTTTGGATCTCTTGGGCAGTCTTGCTTCTTGGAGATTTACTTCCTAGTTTCCTTGAAGATTGAATACTTGGCTCATTTTTGTTAAATGAGCATGTTTGAGTTATGAATTGTTAGATAGCTTTCATCTCTTGAGTCTATAAAATTTGGTAGCTGAGGGTCTGAAACTCTTAGCCAAGAAAGACCCCCACAGGCAGTACACCACACACTAGAAAGCATTAATCAAGACTCTGTATGTGTCTCTATTACAGTCAACATGCATATAGGCTTTTAAACTAGTCTTCCAAATGTAGCCAGAGTGAGAAATTATCACTCTAAGCTTTAGAGCGAAATAATTACACTATTGTAATATAAACTTCACAGCGAAGTGCATGGTAGTCTGAACAAACTAAATAAAGGTATTTCCTTGAGCAACAATTAGAGTTACTGTAGAACTATGATGAAATAGTTGGTCTTGCATCATGCAAGGGGCAGCACCTTTAATTGCATTATAGAAGGGTACATTGTTCTGCACTTTAGTGGGTGGTTACTTTACCTTGGATTGCTAAAAGTACAATGGATTTAGATGCAAAAATGTTTTCAGCTATTGCAGTTCAAAACGCAGCTGACAGTGTAGGAAAATGTCCAATGCTACATGTTAAATCAAAAGTCATTAGAGTCTAAGCATAACTTCCTCTGTCTCTAAAGACTAATCTTCATCACTCAATTACTATTAGATGTAAGACAACTAGGATCATCTTCTGGTCTCTTGAAGCTGCAACAAATTATTTTATTCAATTTCATCGCATTCTATTCAACAGTCATCTTTGTTCTTGCAACCGGATACTGCATGTCATGTAAGTGTGGTCTGTAATCTCTACTTTGGTTCTTACTGGTACAAGTACATGTAACGTAGCCTGTTGCGTAGAACCCGTAGATTATGCATGAAAAATAGAATTCCTTGTGGTGTTGGATCACAAGAGAGTTGTACAGTTTGAGTCAGTCAGTGGGACCACTTATTCTGAGATCTTAAAGTTATTTGTGAATTGTTATGTTTGTCGAATAGCTTGGTCTATGAACCTTGAACTTTGCTGTTTGTCATTCATCCCAAATGCTGTCTAACTGTTCTCAGCCAGTTTTGTGGGTGAAAAACTGATTTGCTTTTCTAATCTCCTGAAATTTTTGCAGGCTGCTTATCAGTCATTTGATCGTGCACGTGCTGCCCTAAAATACATTGTGTTGGCTTTATCTGGGAATATGGATGACATAATGTCAAAGTACAAGGTAATTCGGGAATATAGATGTGTGAATCTATATTTTGGGGAAGCTGTATTTTAGAATTTTGCTCTCCCTGCAAAAGTTGTCTTCTCTATTGTCTGTCTCACATATCATATTGTTTATCAGCTGCTTCCATCAGCAGTCTTGATTGGTTGGTTCTAATCATTTTAGCTTGTAATCAGGATGTTAAGCAGCGGATTCTTTTTCTGGTGGAGATGCTAGAACCTTATCTTGATCCTGCCATGACCCCAGTGAAGAGCACAATAGCTTTTGGAAACATGTCTTCTAGTTTCCTTCAAAATCAGGAGCGCAACTGTAATATTGCACTAAATGTGATTCGCACTGCTATTAGGAAATCTGCTGTTCTTCCTTCTCTGGAAGCTGAATGGAGGCTGGGGTCAGTCGCTCCAAGGTAAGAGAGATGTATCAAGTCTTGCTCTCAACTTTATTCTAATGGTTTCTGGTGGAGATAAAATATTTACACCTTAAGTTATTGTCTGGGAGCATGCTTTCTGACCCCGTCTTACCTGGACTTGTCACTTTGCCCTTCCATCCTTGCGTCAACTTGACATGGGCATGGTGCTCTGTATGACATGACTAGGTCAGTGGAGACTAAAAACAAGAGAGAAGGATGGGAAAGGAAAAAGAGAGAGGAAGATAAGGAGAAAAGTTGAAAATAAGAGAGAATGATGGGAAAAGGAAGAGAGGAAGAAAAAAATCATTCGCGCAGCCCCTGTTGCCCCTATTTGGACTTTATGGAAGGAAAGGAATCAGAGAGCATAAGGGAAAGAATTGCCTTTCTTGTCTAGAAACTTTGGATCCATGATCTTTGTTTTTGGACTCGATCTTGTATAGTTGATATAGATAGCATTCAAGAATGTATAATTGGTTAAAAAAAAATGATATATCTTGGAGGGAGGGAGAGAGACAGCACAAATCTGCATATGCATTGAGGACTTGCCTCTGCAAGCTGTGGACACATGCCCACTCACACATGGGCTAGTCTGAGTATTATATTAAAAGCTCAGAGTGCTTTTTTCCATTTCACATTTTTAGCAGCCCCCTCCGTTTATTTATTTTTCTTTTCCCAATTTTTGCAGAAAAAGCATCTCTAGGTTAATATGTCTTGCCACATATATATATATATATATATTAAACCTGCCAACAGTAATGGAAATAGTTTTATTGTTATTGAGGTACTGAAGAGGTCAAATTACAGTTACTACATTGTAAGGGCAGGTTTTGAGTGATGACACATTGTTCAATCATGCCTTTTGAGCATGGCATTAGATGAGGGAAATATCTTGCAAATGTTCTGAGCTAGCGATGGGAATGGTTTTCTGGTAGGCTGTCTAGCAAGGTAAAATTTCCGTCCTGATAAGAGTATGGGCTTTTGGAGGGATTTTTCTAGCATAACTCTTGAGGTTTCGGAAAACAAGGGATAAATTGACTTTTGCTGTAGCAATAAGGTTATGGAGTACGATTGCGGCAAGGATTTAAACAGATCGTGCAGATTCTTCCCTCAACAAGTACTACCGATTACAATCAAGCCAAGCAAATGAATTAGGCAAAAGAGGAGTATTTGAAAGTTGAGTCATTTCTGATTATTTTGAGCTGGCAATTCGTTCATCCTTTCTCGTGTGAAACCACTTGGGAGGTGGCTTCTTTTAGCTTGAAAGGCAACCTTCTGTACTGTTGATGGCAACTTAAGAGGATCATTAAAGATTATATAAGTATTAGAATTAGGTATAGATAATGCGTGGTTGTAAAAGGAGTTGGATTTTTATACCATTTACTGCAATACAATGGGATTTTCCATGGGCGCATAAGGTTTGCTTTTGTGTTGGCTTTCTTGAGCCAAGTTGCTTGGGGCTCTAGTGTATTTTCAGAATTGGAAAAAGTTGGTTTTGAGCTGTCACTTCATGTAAGGTAAGAGAAATACAAATGTCAGAAGGCGTCACTATTAGGCCCTTTTGAAGTGACAATTGGTAAAATAGAAGAACGATTTGTTGAATCTTATTAGGTGAGGATACCCTCATATGTTCGGATTTTCGTAAGTCGATAATGTTGTCCGAGGACTTCTTGCATTTAAGTTTAGATGCATATTTGATAAGTTGTTTCTGGTACCCAAACACATCTTATGACTTAATTCATTTTCTGTTTCATCTGTTTCTGGCAGCCTACGACATTTTCCTAGGTATATTACAGTGTGCCTCTGGTGCAGTCTCTTTCCTCCTGTTTGTTGAGCATTTGCCCACAGGAGGGTACGGGAAGATGATAGGACTTTTAATTGTGTAAAAATGCCTGTACATAGAACTGAAATTAGCTTTTCAATATTCTTTTAGAGCCATTGCATGTCATCTGCTGGTCTATGGTGGAGATTCAGATAAAGCATAAAGGCTGATATTGGATGATGTTAAAGTGGTCCTTGTAACATCCCCACCTTTTGGCCTAGCATCCGTACAAAGTTTTTGCACCTAAAATTAATTTCCCCCTATAGAAATTGCCATAAATAATTTGATCTTAAATATGTAAACTGGACTACCATTTAATATGTGATTAAATATACATAAACAGAGAGAAGTTAGATGTCAATCTGAGCATTTTTCGGTATAACTGAATAGCTGAACCGAACCGAACCGAAATACAAATGCTGTTTGGTTTTGATTATCAGAAATAGAAATATTTGGATCTCGTTTCTGAAGAAGAGAGAGAAAGAGAGAGAACATGATATGTTGTATTTTATTTCAACTTAATAAGTGATTGTACATCTCAGATATTTATAGATACATTTGATAGCATGACTGCCTAACACAGGTTGCCTACCACTAGCTAACCTGCAACTGCCAGTTACATATTACAGCTGTCAGTTACATATCTACATATCCTATTTATATGAGTTATCAGTTTCGGCTTGGGTTATTTCTCCAAAAATTCATTTTAATAACCAAATAACTGTTTTCTTTTTAAATCTTTTTATTTAGTTATTACTTTGCAAGTTTACATTCATATATATATATATATATATTTGTTAATTTGTATATACATAATGTGAATTGTGCTGATGGATATTTAAATCAGTTGTTATATTTACAAAGGAATTTGGTTATTTTGGTTAGGTTCGAAAAATATATGATTCTTTTTCTTTCTTTCTTCCTCTTTTTTTTTTTTTTAATTTGGTTCATGACCGAAGCTGAACTGAAAAAGTTCGGTTAAATATTTTTGGTTATTACTATAGTTCGGTTTGGTTTCGGTTATTAATTTTTAAAAGTTTGGAAACTAGGTTTCCGTTATGGTTCAGTTCCGTTAAACCGGATGCTCACTCCTTCCGTCCCTACTGATTGGAAATTAGAATATTGGTGGTGTTAAAATTTGGCCCGTCAAGCTCCTTCAATCTAAGAGGAAGGATTTATGCACAGACTACATGCAACATGTTAGCATTAGCTTGATTATATTAACTATCATTTTGTGTAACTTTACTGGGCAGGCAACATGATGCTACAATAATATGTGCATAAATCTAGCAGATAGAAGCTTGGGAGAGTCACGAATAGATGCCCTGGGAAAAAAAATTCTCAGATACATTGGTATTGCTGACTAGGTTTAGTTAAGTCTGTTATAAATTCTAGACAACACCTGGTGAAAGGAGACTACAGAGAAAACTGTTGTCTCTGTTCAATTTTTCTGATGTCAGAGGACATTAGTATCTGAATCTGTATGCTGGAGCAGCTCTTGTATTCTTTCAGTTGTAATATTGTTTCATGATGATATGTTGGTATTGAAATTTCTGTTCATCCTGCAGTGCACTTCTTTCAATCTTGGAACCTCACTTGCAGTTACCTCCTGATATTGACCTTCGCAAGTCTCCTGTTCCTGAATCCCAGGAGCCCCAGTTGCCAACTGTTCCACCTGTTTCTTCTTTTCCTGGCAATGGAGGAACCTTGTTCAAATCTCATGGCATAGATGTTGGTGATGGAAAGACAGATATATCTGATGCTTCACTGAAGGCTGATACATCTGAGGATGCAGGCCTTCTTTTTGCCCCTCCAGAACTTTGTAGAATGTCACTTGCTAATGTTTCTGGAAGCATAGATGGAAAGAGCTCTGATTCAAGTTGTTGCAACGTCAAAACAGAGGTGAAGCATGCTGGGAAGAGCTCAGGCAGCCCATCTGAAGATAGTTTAACAGTGGATGCTGCTGAAAGGGTTGACTACTTCAATTTAAAAGCTGACTATGTTAAACTTATGAACTATAGGGAGTGTGATCTTAGGGCTACTGAGTTTAGGCGTTTAGCCCAAGATTTGCACTCTCGGAGTCAGGTTACGCCTGAGGGTCATGATGCTGCAGTAGATTCATTGCTTTTGGCAGCTGAATGCTATGTTAATCCCTACTTTGTGATGTCCTTCAAGGGAAGTAGAGAGGTTGTTTGCAGGAGTGTTGAAGGGACCTCTGTAAACCAGATATTTGCAGATATCAGGAAGTTTCTGGAAGAGAGTGATAATGACCTAAAGATGGTTGCTGATCTTGAGAGAAAAAGGGACAAAACTGTTCTCGGAATCTTGCTTGAGGCAGCCGAATTAGATAAGAAGATGTCATTGGAGAGTGGTGCTTCCATCTCATATGATGAAGGAAATGATCTAGTCATAAACTTGTCTCAGCATGATATTTTGTCTGCTGATGCTGTCACCTTGGTTCGGCAGAACCAAGCACTTTTGTGCAACTTTTTGATTCAGCGTTTGCAGAGGGAACAGCCCTCTATGCATGAGATTCTATTGCAAAGTCTTTTGTTTTTCTTGAACTCAGCTACTAGACTTCTTTGTTCTCCTGAGTGTATAGTTGATATTATACTAAAATCTGCTGAATATTACAATGAGCAGTTGACATCTTTGTATTATCAGTTCAAAGAAGGAAGCCTACAGTTGGACCAGTTCAAGCTACTCGAGGTGCAACGCCGCTGGATGCTTCTTCGAAGATTGGTTATTGCTTCAAGTGGTGGCGATGAAGGCTCACATCTTCCAAGTGATATCAAAAGTGGTTTTCGATTTGCAAATCTGATCCCACCTTCAGCTTGGCTTGAAAAAGTGCCTGTGTTCTTGTCTTCTGCTTACCCTCTGGTTCGGTTTCTTGGTTGGATGGCAGTCTCTCGTAATGCCAAACAGTATCTTAATGAGAGGCTCTTTCTTGCTTCAGATCCGTCTCAGTTGTCATATTTGTTATCTATTTTCTCTGACGAACTTGCTCTTGTAGATAAGATTCTTGAGCAGAAATATGATAACGAGGAGATTGAAAAATCAAGAGTCAACCAGCACATAAATAATGAGAAAGAACATGAACAGCCTGATCAACAATATGTAAAGCGGCAACTACATGCTATCTATCCTGATATCAGTCACTTCTTCCCGAACTTGCAGAAACAGTTTCAAGCTTTTGGGGAGACTATACTTGAGGCTGTTGGATTGCAATTGAGGTCTATACCTTCTAGTAACATGCCTGATATGTTGTGTTGGTTTTCAGACTTGTGTTCGTGGCCATTTGTCCAGAAAGGCAGCAAACAAATGGTCTCTCAGGATAGTCCTGCTCTTTTTAAAGGTTTTGCTGCAAAGAATGCCAAAGCAATCATTCTATACATACTCGAAGCCATTGTAACTGAACATATGGAGGCGATAGTACCAGAAATACCTAGACTGGTGCAAGTACTCTTATCTTTATGCCGGAGCAAATACAGTGATGTATCGTTTCTTGATTCTGTACTGCGGTTGCTAAAGCCAATCATTTCATATTCTTTACAAAAGGTGGCTGATGAAGAAACTCTAGTGATTGACGATTCCTGTCATAATTTTGAGTCTTTATGCTTCGATGAGCTTTTCAGTAATATTGAGGATGGTGACAAGAACCAGGGTAGACTGATAGAAAATCGATATAGCAGGGCATTGACCATTTTTGTTTTGGCTTCTGTATTCCCTGATTTATCTGTCCACCGAAAAATCCAAATGCTGAAGTTCTCAATTTTCTGGGCAGAATTTGCTTCTTTTGAGCCAACTACTACTTTCCATGATTATCTTTGTGCATATCAGGTTCTTATTGGAAGTTGCAAAGAGTTGTTGATTGAAACTCTGAGAGCCAAGGGTGTTATACCTCTTAGTGTGTCCTTAGACTCTGACTCAACTGTTGGTGTAGCTGGTGACAACAAATCTGGTTCAAAACCATGGTTCCTTGGTGATATCTGCTGCTTTTCATCTGCAAATGGATCATCAGAGGAGCTTCATGACAAGAATGGTAATGTTGCTTCTGTGAGTCAAAAGGCTTATCAATTGACTTCTGAAGAAATTAAAATCTTTTGTCAGTACCTGGAGAACCTCATTTCCCAGCTTTATTCCACTATTGAGCTATGCTGCAAACTTCATCACAAGCTGGCGAGCAAACTGGCTCGTACATCTGCGGAGTGTTTTGTGTACTTGAGATGCTTATCTTCTTTAGTGGAGAAAGTTACAGGCGATGCGGGATTCGAAAAGGAAAGTCCCCAAGTTTCAGTCAGTGAAGCGCCTGAGAGTGGAAGTCTCATTGCAAACAATTGCACTGACCGGCTCCCAAATTATTGGAGGGTTAGTCTTGAAGGATTTGCTGCAACGGTTATGCTGCTACAGGAAGACCATTGCTGGGAGGTGGCCTCAATGATGCTTGAATTTCTACTTGAAGTTTCTCGTTTGTTCTGTTTGGATAATGCTATTGGTCAAGTTTGTCGTGCTTTGAAGAACTTTTCGTGTAGTGCACCGAATATTGCTTTGCGGTTGCGGACAGATAAGTGGATGTCAATATTGTTCACTGGAGGTATGCAGAGTCTTAATGGGAGTGAAACTCCTGTGATTGATTTGTTCTGTACATTGTTCGCCCATCCTGAGCCAGAACAGCGCTTCTTTGCTCTTAAGCACATGAGCAAACTTGTGGGCCAAAATATGGATGCTGGGGCTGCATGGTCATCGTCTAAACCATTCAATGAAGTGACCCCAACAGACAACGTTATTCCTGCTTCAGAGCAGATTTTATACACATTGGTATCAAAGACGTGGGATCAGGTGGCTCTGTTCGCATCATCTGATATGTCTTTGCAACTTAGAACCAATGCAATGGCTCTTCTTTTGAACAGCATACATTTTGCTGAGCGGCAGAAGTTGCAATCATTTCTTGCATCAGCTGATAGTGTTCTTCAATGTCTGACAAAACATGTACAGCTAACATGTGAGAGCCCATTAATAGAAGTTTCTTTGACTCTTCTTGCCAGTATTAGCCTGTATTGTCCAGCTGAAGATATTCATCTCATACCAGAAAATGTTTGGCGAAATATTGAAACTTTAGGAGAGCCACGAGATGGTACATTTTGATTTTCTCCGACAATTTAATGTGCAGTGGATATGTTGAAAATATATTGACCATTTTCTTCTCTCATTCCCTCTTTTGTGTTGCAGAAAGGTATCCGGCCGGGCTAGAGCACAAGATCTGCCAAGCTTTATGTAGAATAAAAGATGAAGGGGAGGAGGCTAAACAGGTGTACATTAAGATAGGCTGAAGCTCTAGATGAATCCTTTTAACAACACAAAGAGTATCCAGTATTTGCACTACAATTATCTTGGTCCCTTGATGTTTACCCTTCCCGTATCATTCCCCTTGATGTTTACCCTTTCCGTATCATTCTTAGATATTTCCTATCTTCTCTCTCTTGACGAAATGCCATAAGTAATTTTTGCGTGGAGTGATGATCCAATTGTTCACTTGCTTATATTTCTGGATTTAAGGGCCTGAAAGAAGTGTTCTCCTCAAGTCCTTCAAAGTGTCAGGACCCTGATATTGGAAGTATGCGTGAGTCAATACTTCAGGTATGAAAAATTACTAAAATCTTTGTTTAGTGGTTTAAATTGCCATGCTTTGTCATGGCTGCCATGTGATCAACTCCATGAAATTGCATTTTCATTCTTGAACATCTTATTATGTTATCGACAAGTGTGTTGGGATAGGGTAGTCACCAAGTGGCTTCTTGAGAATAGGAAGGCAACCTTGGTAGAAATTGGATCCTTGGCGACCGGCTGCTTTTAACATTGAACCCCTTTAGATAGTAAAAGGACATGCATATCATTTGCCAGGATAAAGATTTTCTGCTATGTGTTTAAGTAGATGTTGTATACTTGATTTTTCTTGATTGACCAGAGGACCGTTACTACCTCACCCATAGCTACAATAGTTTTTGCTCCATGTCAACTGATTATTGATCCATCCCTGCTTCAAGGAAAGAGGGAAGAGGTGTGTGGGGTAGGGAATGAAATTATTGTTCTAAATATGGAAATAGGTTATATGAGTAGGTAAATGGTGGTTTGTAATGGACCCATCATAGCGAAATTGGAGGCCAGGAATATCAATGTTTCGTTCCCATTTAGATTACTTTTTGAGGAAGAAGGACAAGTATGGATTAAGTTCTATTTGGCCTTTTGTTACATAACCTTTTAGGCCTCCGTTTTTGAGCCATAAATCATATATATGCATGTGATATCCATTATCACTCTTCGTCATGCCCTCTCAATAAATTTATCCTTCTATTTATTCATATACTTGCTTAACAGGTTGTTGCAAATTTATCCTCCACAAAGTCATACTTTGAATTCTTTGGAGAGGAAAGTGACCAAAAGGCTCTGGTAAGCTTTAGCTGCCTTATTTAAGTCTTCAGCTTATGTTGTTCCTCTTGACTACATGATGCTTGCTTTTCTTGTAGGAACTTGAGGAGGTGGAGATGGAAATGGAACTCCTCCAAAATGAAGATGCAGTAAAGGAGTCATCTAAAAATATTAAAGGTTGACATCTGATCCTTTTCTATCCAGTATAAAGTTTTCCTTTAATTTGGGTATTATCTTTCTGATGTTACACCCTTCAAATTAGGCTTCAAGGATGACTGGTCACATATAGTTTTGTTTTTCACTAGGGTTATAAGTAGTAAAATCTTCCTAAAACCCAAATTCTAACTATCTGCATTTTGCTGCACATAACTTGGAACTCACAACCTACTGTTTGTTCCTTGATCCGTCGTGGTAACCTATTGCTCTGGTCTCAATTGATGACTTATTTGACTAGGGACAAAGTTTAAGATTAGCCCTTAAGTTTTTGAGAAAATGTTTGGGGCCAAAGCGGATATATTTTTCCTTTTTGTATGTCAGCTGTTTTAAGTGGATAAGTGGGACTTGATGGTGTGATATTCCACAGATTATGTTTCTGTAATTGGAAAATACGGCATATATGGATACAAATTTAATTGCACATCCTGGAAGTGGAAAACATGACTTTCAGTTTTAGTGTGACTAAGTATTGTTCTAGCTGACATTTATTAAAATTTTATTTCATGCAGCTTCTGTCAAGGATGATAATCGTTTGCAGCAAATCAAAGACGAAATCAGATCACTGTATGTACAAGATGTTAATATTTCGTTTCTTTTTCTCATTAGAAATGAATCCATGTTGCTGCGTGTTTCTGTTAAGTGCACTGGACAAGGTAAAAAGGCGTAGTAAACATTTGTGTTGTTGAACTTGCTCGTCATAGAAATGAACCCATTGGTTTGTGTGTTTCTGTTGAGTGCACCTGACAAAGAGGGTCTTGTCCATTGGAGCAGTAAGCTTCACACAAGCAGCATATTGAGGTTAATGCACATCTAATATGCAAATTAGTTCTACTTGTGAGATACGAATGTTCTTTGTCAACAAGGTAGTGATAAAATAATGTCAAGTGTGGAAAATATATAAAACATAAAATATGGATAGAAAATATGAAAGTGCTGAAGATGGTTGGAGCCACTACCAACGATGGCTCTAGAAGTGAAGTACTCATAAATACTACATTATGGATTGTTGATATTTCATGAATATAATAGAAGGGCCTATTTATAGGCATGATAACTTGGTGAGCAAGACTAGAACCTAGACTAATAAGGTAACTAGAATTCTAAAGAAACTAGAATTATAAGGAAATCAGTTTGATTAATTACCTAATCTAAACTATTGCCTAATTTAATACCATAGAATAAGGAAATAACATTAACAACCAAAATATTCTTCAACACCCCTTCTCAAACTCAAGGTGGTATTAGAGATACGACCTTGAGTTTGAAAGGTCTTCAAAAGAAAACTTGATCTTGATGGAAGGGATAGGCTACCACGGCTCGTCTAATTCGAAACTCACCACAGTCACTACGGCTCATCTAACCTTGAATAGGAATGGAATCAGGATTGATTTGGGGGTCATGTGCATCACTTTGCTGTGATTAGAAGTGGCAAACGGGTACCCGCGGGTCAACCCGACCCGTTTACGACGTGTTCGGGGGGTTGGGTCGGGTTGACCCGTTTAATAAACGGGTCAGGGGTTTTAAACCCTAACCCGACCCTAATGGGTTGGTGGGTTAGGTGGGTTATTATAGCGGGTTAGACGGGTTGTTTTGGCGGGTTCGCGGGTTATGTGGGTCATTTTGGCGGGTTCACGGGTCACTCGCGGGTTGACCCAACCCGACTTGACAATTTGGCGGGTTGGGTCGGGTTGACCCGTTTATTTGGCGGGTCACTAAATCATCAACCCTAACCCTATTTTTTGACGAGTTAGGCGGGTCGACCCGCGAGTCTCAACCCGTTTTGCCACCTCTAGCTGTGATGAATCCCCACGACCATTGGACGGAACTTAGATTGAGATATTAACTGGAAATTGGATTGGACTTAGATTTGGACTTGGATTTGGATTTGGATTTGGATCCGGAAGTAGATTTGGATTTGGATAGTTGTGTGACTTGTAGGATAACACGACTGCTTAGATAGACATGAGACCTGAAGGCTAATGCGACTGCTTGGTGTCTTTTTTTTTTAAAAGGGAAGCAAGCCACCAGGAGGGTGGCTCTGATATCATGTGGAAAATATATAAAAGATAAAATATGAAGAGAAAATATGAAAGTGCTAAAGATGATTGGAGCCACCACCAACGGTGGCTCTAGAAGCGAAATACTCATAAAGACGACATTATGAATTGTTGATATTTCATGAATACAATAGAAGAGCCTATTTATAGGTATGATAACTTGGTGAGCAAGACTAATAAGGTAACTAGAATTATAAGGAAATCAACTTGATTAATTACCTAATCTAAACTATTGCCTAATTTAATACCATAAAATAAGGAAATAACTTTAATAACCAAAATATTCTTCAACATCAAATTTTCCTGAAATGGAATTTGAGAATTCTGGAATCTCAGAAGCTTAAGCAAAAGAAAGCGTGTTCCCGTTCTCTGGAACTAGTGTAATGTAAAAGAAAATTGAACATCTATTACTACAAGTATATTTGGAGTTATATAAGTCCTTTAGATAGAGTTCCTTACAACCCTTTCGTTGTTTTTCTGATTGTTTAATTTCTTATTAGTACCAATAGGATCATGCATTTATATTTTTCTCATTTTGTGTGTTTGCTTCAATAATACTTGTTGAAACTGACTGTCTTTGGTTTGCTAAAGTTCTTTTTTGTGTTATACTTCCATTTCCATTCAAGCAGAGAAAAAGCCAAACTCCGAGAAGAGATAATAGCCCGCAGACAAAAGAAGCTAGTCTTAAGGCGTGCACGTCAAAAGTATTTGGAAGAGGCTGCATTGAGAGAAGCAGAGCTTCTTCAAGAACTTGATAGGTAGCTCTTTGATTGCTTATCAATATTAAAACAAGTTGTTATTTCGTTTTTGGTTTTTCCTTTATGTGTGGTACTGGAAAAGTAGTTGTATATTGGTGGCATTGATGGGTTCCTTTAATGTCAGAGAGAGAACGGCTGAAGTAGAAAAGGAGATTGAGAGACAGCGGATGTTAGAAGTTGAGCGTGCAAAAACAAGGGAGCTCCGGTACAATCTTGATATGGAGAAAGAGAAGCAGACCCAGGCAAGAGATACACCAAAGTTTTATGCTCAATTTTGATTTATGAAATCAATGTGGTAGGATATAGTAGATATGATCCAGAAGTACGGGAATCATGGTGCACGAATAGTAGTTATTCTTACCAAGATATTTCTTGAGAGGAAAGACATGTTTTCAATTACATTGATTCATTTACAATGCCCATTATATATAGGCACTTGATTACAAGAGGGTAGCTAGTTATAACTAACTGACAACTGTCAACTCTTTTAATGAGTTGACTTTGACTCTAATACAAAAAATAGTCTCTGACCATTACATATCAATTATATTGACTGCCTGTACTCTTAACAGCCCCGCTCAAGCTGAGCTCTGGTGAGAAGCCAGTGGCAGCGTGCCTCTGCGATATTCAAACTGTTGTATAGATAGAGACTTGGTGAAAATGTGTGCCACCTGTTCACTAGATGGAAGATAGGAAATGAGAAGCTTGTTAGACACAACCTGTTCTCTGATGTAGTGGTAGTCTGGCTCAATACGCTTGGTCCTGGCATGGAAAAAAGGGGTAGTTGCTAGGGCAAGAGCTGATACATTGTCACAGGCTAGTGTAGGAGTGGTGACTAGAACATGGAGAGCCTGTAGTAGATATGTAAGCCAGGATATTTTAGCTGCATTGGTAGCCATGGCCCTGTACTCTGCTTCTGTGCTAGACCTGGCTACAGTAGGTTGCTTCTTGCTACACCAAGATATGAGGTTAGAGCCTAGGTATACACAATAGCCAGTTGTTGATTTTCTATCAGAGATATCACTTGCCCAACCACTATCAAAATAGGCTTGTAGGATGAGTGGTCCTGAAACAAATGAAAGTCACATGGACAGAGTTCCTTTGACGAACCTGAGAACCCTTTTAAGGAAGGCAAAATCTCCGTTTGTAGGATTGTGCATTCTCTGACGAATTGAGTTGAGAGAGTATTGCAATTCTGGTCTAGTGACTGTAAGATACCGTAATGCACCCACAAAATTTTTGAAAAAGGTAGGATTAGAATATGGCTCAGCAGCATCTGCAGATGGCTTGGTATATTTTGAGGCTGATGGTGTGGAGACTGGTTTACGGTCAGAAAGACCTGCCCTTTGTAAAAGATCAATGGTATACTTCCTCTGGTGAAGTAGAATCCTTGAACTATTTTGTTGGACTTCCAATCCTAGAAAATAGGATAGAGTACCAAGATATTTCATGGAAAATGTTGTGTGCATAGTGGATATAAGCTGTGAAATGGCTTGAGAGGAAGATCCAGTGATGATAATATCATCAACATATACAGGATAAAGGAAATCGATTGAGAAACTTGCATGGGGCTGGCTATTCACTCAGTTTTTTCTGTTAATGTGCAGCGGCGAGGAGCCAACAGGTTGTTGGACCAACCTATGGTATGGTGTGCTCCGGTGAAGCGCCGGGTTGTTGGTAAGGAGCGTGAGTGGGCGGGGAGTTCGCACAAGTCAGTGAAGGACCCCTTTTGCCTTTCTGAAGTGTGGCCCACGCATGGCCAGGAGTGTGGCCCACACACAGCCAGGGGGAAAAGAAAAGGGGGGGGGGGGTAAGGAGAGCATTATAATCTGGTAACACTGCATATAAACATTCATAAGGGGATTTATTTGAAAGAGTGGGTGTGGAAAGTCTGTTTATTAGGTAATTTGCTGTGGCCATGGCTTCAAGCCAATACTTGGAAAGCATTTTACTGTGATTTAGTAAGGCCAAGGTTGTTTCTATAAGATGGAGATGCTTCCTCTCCACTTTACCATTTTATTCAGGGGTGTGTGGGCATGTAGTTTGGTGAATAGTCCCTAAGGACTGCAAATAGGACAGAAACTTGTGGCTAATGTATTCACCACCATTTGCAGTCTTAAACCGTAAGTTCAGTGTTAAATTGTGTTTTGACCATGGAATGAAAACTGAGAAAAGCAGTATAAGCATCAGATTTAGATTTTAGGGGGTATATCCATGAAAATTTAGTACAATCATCCAAGAAAATTATGTAGTAGTTGTATTTCATGCAAGATTCAACAGGGGAGGGACCCTATATATCGAAAGTCTACTAAATCGAAAGGCTTAGAAGTACAAGTAGTTGAGCTAGGAAATGGCAGCTTATGTGCCTTTGAGACAAAACAGTCATTACAATGCTCAGAAAAGTAGCCTAGCTGCTTATTGGTACATGAAGAAATAACATTGGAAGAGTGTCTAGCAGGATACTGAATCTAAGATGCCAATCTCTGTCCACTGAAGGCTCTGGAGTAGTGCAGACACAGTGCAGAACAGAAGGATTTTTGACTGATGGAGGTTGCTGCTGGAATGGAAGGGGATATAGTCCTTTGTTACAGGGGCCCTGGAATATCAGCAAATTGGATTGGTTGTCGAGGATGACCACCTCCTTGGAGTTAAACACAATGGCACAGTTGTTGTCTTTAGTTAATTGACAGACAGATAGAAGATTTGAAGATAAGGATGGAACATAGAGAAGATTAGAGACAATAAGACTAGCAGAGGGTATTTTGAGAATAGAAACCCAGTGTTTTGAATAGGAAGTTGAGCTCCATTGCCTACTGCCACCGAAGAACCTGTATAGGCTTGAGGTTGGTGCATATCTGTGAAATCAGAGGTGACATGGCTTGTAGCTCCTGTGTCTAGATACCAGGGACCTGGAGATGAATTTGGAGGAGTGCCAGAGGTGGATACTTGAGTAATGAGAGCTGTTTGATTTGCCTCTCATAGTAATAGTTGTCTGTGTCAAGCCTATGCCAACATTGCAAGGCATTGTGATTAGACTTGCCACATATTTGCCAAAACAACCTAGCTCTTGGAACAGACTGATTTGCAGAAGTGTTTGTGTTTGTGTTAGGATTGCCTGTAGCTCTAACTTGCCCCCTCTGACCTCTGCCTCTCTTGTTGTTACGGAACCTGCCCCTGCCTTTGCCTCTTTGTGAGGCAGTGTTAGTGTATAGAGCAGTTTGTGGCTCTGCAGTGGGAGATTCAGTAACCTAGAGCTTGTTGTCAAAGGCCAGGTTAAGTTCTTCATTGAGCAGAAGACTTGTAAGTCCAGGAACTGCAGTAGGTTCAGGTCTGGCTCTGATTGTGTTCCTGAGGGAATCATAGGCTGAAGGCAATCCTTGAAGTATGTAATAGACTAAATCTTCTTCCTTAAGAGGATCATTAGCAGCTGCAAGACTATCAGCTAAGGCCTTCAACTCATCCACATAGGCTTGAATAGACTTTGATCCCTTAGTCATGTTGACCAATTTAACTGGTGGTCCAGATTTCTGGTGCAGTTTGAAGATGATAAATGTGGGAGAACATTGAAGGTGAAACTGAAGCAAACAAACAAGACTTAAGATATTCAGCAATTGTTTGCCAGGCAGTGTAATCAGGATTGAGAGATATGGAGCCATCCGGTCTGGTAATGTGCTGAGGAGGACATGGAGCAAGGCCAGTAACATGATTCAACAGTTTTCAATCTTCAAGAGAAGACTGGAATTGAGTTTTCTAGAAAAGATGATTGTTAGTGTCTAACTTGATAGTCACGTAACCTGGAAAGTGTTGAAGGAGTAGCTTAACTGCAAAAGGTAAAGCTTCATCTGAAGGTAAGTCCATGTTAGGGTTTTTGCGAAGTGAGATCAAGAGAGGTTTGATGAATAGAGATGTGATTTGGAAAATGAAACCAGTAGAATTGTTCGCACACAAGAGATGAAGAATCTGATAAAGCTTGGGTTCTAGATATGAAGATTTGATGAAGATATGAAGGATTTAAGATGTTAAAAACCCTACTGATGAAGAACTGAAGGAATTGAAAGGAAATAATTGTGTTCATAGATGAAAACCTAGAATTAGTGTAGTTTTTATGCTTCGCTTAGCTGAGAGAAGAGAGAGAACCAGGTTACGAACCTGCTCTGGATACCATAACAAGATATTTCTTGAGAGGAAAGAAATGTTTTCCACTACATTGCTTCAGTTACAATGCCCAGTATATATAGGCACTTGATTACAAGAGGGAAGTTAGTTATAACTAACTGACAGCTGTCAACTCTTTTAATGAGTTGACTTTGACTCTAATACAAGAACTAGTCTATGAACATTGCATATCAATTATATTGACTGCCTATACTCTAACAATTCTCTTCTGTCTTGAATGCAGAGATCTCTAAATTTATGACAGTAAAGGTCTTGATATTCCCTGCTTCTGTGTCAGTTTGTCCTTAGTCAACCTCAATTTCAAGTTATTCTTATAAATTTTATTGAGGCTTGCAACTGTATTTTGGTGTAGTGAACAGATTTATCATAAAACAAGCTAGTCATTTGATCTTTCCTAATAGATGAAATAGTTGTGCCTCTTAGAGTCCCAGCCAAAAGTTTGCTCAAGAAGTTGGAGCCTTGCTGATGCCTGCTGGATCTTGATGATACTGGATTTGTTAGTTTTTCTTGTCAACATTCTCAACAAATCATTTCTGATCATAGAATGCATTTTTTCACCTTAGAGTTTCAAGCCAATTATTTGCTCATGAAGTTGGTTGCTATACTGACATCTTCTGGATCTCAGTAATCCCTAAATAGATCTCCTTTTCTTGTTAGCCATTCATAACAAATGATCATGACAGGTAGCATGGCATGTTTATGCTTTATGATGGGCATTGTGAGGTCATAACACTTATTCTAAATGGGGAAATGGCCTGTAGTGCATTGATATTAAGTTCTTGATACTTCTGAAAGGATGTCATTTCCTGCTTGTTATTCTAAATAATATTTCAGCTTACCATGCCTTAATTTCTTCAAACCAGCATCTCAATTTGCTGGAAGGCCTTGCTGTAAGTAAGGTTATTTGTGTAACTGTCTCTTTCTCTAAAGATTTTGATGCTTACTTAAAGCAATAATCCATTCCCTCCCCTTCTCTATATGTTTCTCCCTCTATTCTCTTCCTCCTCCCTCCCTCTTTTTTCTAAGTGCTATCATCTGAACTCAAAAATCAAGCTGCAGACCTTTTTTCCACCTCCTGTGGAATTGTTAATGTGCTTGGACATATCACTTTGGAATCTATTATGTATTTTAGACAACCGTATGGGTTTCATCAACATTATTAGTCTCTTGATTCTTCCAGATGTAGTCTCTTATCCACAAATTAAGTTCAGCCTCAGGTTTATTTCTACTTAATTGGAATTTTTCTTTACTAATTTTATTCTCCCCATCCTGAATACGTACTGATGATGAAGTATTAAGATTCCAACTCCTCTCCACTTAAACTGGGTGTAACTCAGTCTACTAAACTCTTGCACCCAAGTAAAAGCTTATCATATATAAATGATTTTACTTGTTTATAGTTGAACTAATTTGTTAATGCCTCAATTTAAAATATTTGTTAGATGATTCTTGAATTTTTTTCCCCTCTAGAAAGAGTTTGCTTCCAGGTGACCACCCTTCTTTATACAGGAATATATGTTATGATGCTGAATGAGCATTGTTACTTTATTATTCAATGAAATAAGGTGGTTTGAAGAATATGAGTAGACAAAGGTGAAGAAAGATGTAAAGATTGGAAAACTTAACTGAACAAGAAAGCCTTTAGGGGATCCACGAACTAGCTCAAGTTGTTGGTATTACTCATTTAGGAGTGATGACCTGGGTAAGAATCCTATGAAGCTCGGAGGGTTGGGTTCGGGTGGGGGGTTAATAAAAAATAGAAAAAGGAGAAAAAAAAAAGTCTTTAGACTCTTTGCTATGATATTATTTTGAGTTCTTTCTGTAATGGTTATAAATCATGCACCAGCTAGAATCCCTGTTTAAGCATTGCCTCCTTATAATGGTACTTCATTTACTTTCCCTTTGAATAGTTCATACCATTTGTCTCCCATGTAGTTTTTTACCTACTCCGTTGTGATCTTCCTCACCATATTGCCATGAAATTGATATGTTATATCATTTGTACAAGGAAAAGCATTTAGATGATCAGAAGCATGGTTACTGAATAATCTTTATTCTGAAACCCTGTAATGCTTTGCTTGAACTTCTCGTAGAGGGACCTGCAGCGAGAGCTTGAGCAAGTGGAATCTGGACTCCGACCGTCGAGACGAGAATTTTCTTCCTCCACTCATAGTAGGTAAGTTCATTATTCCATATCATATTTCATGATTGCCTAACCTTTATATTAGGTAAAGAATTAGGAAAAAAAAAAAAAGATACGTCAAATGTGTATTTGGTGATGAAAATTGTTAGATTGTTATTCCTCCCACATGGAAAATTCAGAAAATCTAAGGCCACTTAATAAGGTTTTGAGCTACTCCTCCCATTGACTAATTGGTTTTTGGGGTGGAAGCCAAGATTCTTCACATGGCATCAGAGCTTAGGCTATGGGTCATTTATATTTGTCCACGTGTGACCCTTCATCCACGTTTGACGTTCTAATTTGTCCTCTTGTGACTCTTCTTTCAATTATCAAATCAGGTCACACATCAGGTCACATGTGAGGGGAGTGTTAGAGTGTTATTCCTCCGACATGGAAAATTCAAAAAATCTAAGGCCACTTAATAGGTTTTGGGCTACTCCTCCCATTGACCAATTGGTTTTTAGGATGGAAGCCCAAGATTTTTCACAAAAACAAAGTGTAGTACTTGGGCATGAGGAGGGTTGTAGTCAGGCTAGCGATCACTACATCCCACTAGTTCTCTTTTCATTTTGTTGTCATTCAATGTCGGTCTGTCAAAAGGTTTGAAACTTTAAGGAAAGATATTTTTGAAATGAAGATTTTATTCATTTGTTACAGGCGTGTTGTTTGTAGTTGCAGATTTGCTTGAATTGCAAGTAAAGGTTATAGAACCTGATTTCTATTATGATGGTTAGTTCACAGTTGTCCACTTGCCAAGTGAAACTAATCTAACTACCCCTGGAGTCTATTCCTTTGACAGTTTGTTCACTCGAAAGCTTCTTTTTTTAAATCAGAACTAGGAAGCTTTTCTGCAACTGTGTATTCGATATGGAGTTCTAGTTCTTGAAATGGTTCTCAAAACTAATTTAAAATTGAAATGATTGGTTGCTAAATTTGACAAAGTTGCAAGTGCTTTTATACATGCATTTTTCTCCGGTCTTACTTTGCCCCCTTTATGCAGTAGGCCTCGAGAAAGGTACCGTGAAAGAGAAAATGGAAGAGCTGGTAGTGAAGGCAACTTGAGGGCAAGTAGCGGCAGTTCACAACCTGAAAATCTTTCTGCAAATTCACCCATGACAGGCGTGCCAAAAGTTGTTTTATCTGGGGGTCGACAGTTTTCAGGCCAACTTCCAACTATTTTACAACCACATGATAGAGCAGATGAATGTGGGAGTAGCTACGAAGAAAATTTTGATGGGAGCAGGGACTCAGGTGACACGGGTAGCATAGGTGATCCCGAGATGGTATCAGCACTGGAGGGGCCGTCATTCACTTCTTCTCAAAGGCATGGATCTAGAGGAAGCAAGTCAAGGCAGATCATGGAACGCAGAGAACGTGATGGTAGACGTGAAGGAAAATGGGAGAGAAAACATTAGCGAGCAATTGCCTGTTGTACCAATACCTCCATCAGGGAAGCGCAGGCGCATGTGTAACAGGTGATTTTGCCTTATCTTACAAAATGCAGACTTACAACTGTTACAGTACTTCGTTTCTCCAAATCACGACACCAAACAACAATCCTGAAATTCAATACGTGCAGATCCAAACTATGGAAACCCAAGAGCTCTTCCCTATGCCTGCTGCATGCACAAAAGATGGAGACTTGTAGAAGGTCAGCTAGCTGTTCATAAGCAATCGGATACATATGTCAAGGTGTAGTCATTGTCAGTATGGCATGAAGTTGTCTATCTACATGTATCATCAGTTTTTGTGATTTAAGATGTAAATGGTGTTGAGGGTATCGACCTGTAGCAAAAACTAAAGAACTAGAGCTAGTTTTTCTTCCTTGCCTATTTTGAACCGCAACTGTGCAGTCTGTAAACGGAGATTATTCTTTGTACCGGCTGGAAAGTTCTTGACGTTAATCTGCTTCCATATAATAGAAATCTCAAAGGTTTGTGTTTGCATATCAGCATGCGCTTGGGGAAGGGGCGTGGGGGTGGAGGTGAGGGTGAGGGCTGTGAGATTCTCTTGTTTGTTTGTAATTGCTTTGAAGGTAGTGGCACTGGACGAACAGATCAGGGGTCTTCGTTTCTGCACTGGAGGGAAACCTCCATGCATCTTCTTTTATGCATTTGTAAGGTAAATTTCATCGTAACCGTATCAATAATTTATAATTGATGGATTTTTTTTCAAAAAGTTCATTACATTTTTTCAGGGGATGGTTAAGTTTGATTGTTGATTGATTGTGCTTATAATCAATTTTTTTCAGGAGAAGTAACAGACAGATGATCACTTCTTATAAAGGCCTGCTGTGGTTATTTTTGACAACACATCGTCTCCATTTCATTCTCAAAGCTCAGCGAGTTACCCTTAATATTACCCATCTCAAATGAACACTTTTAAGCAATAGTATTAGCGTATAAGTGACTTTCTTTTCTTTTACTTTTTTTCCTTTTTGTTCTTTTAATTTCTAAGGGAAGCTAAACATCCTCATAGATGATTACAAAAACTTTAGTACAATATTTATGGTTTCAGGCGTTGCGAAATTTTTGTAACCATCTCAGGATTTTAGGGTAAGCCAGACAAGTTTCGTTTGTGATTAAACAAGCCACTCTCATATCATGGCATTAACACTAATTTCCGTAATCTTCTTACAATTTTGAGAAGCCAAACAAACCTCGCATATGATAACAACAAATTACTATAATATTCATGGCATTAGTAGTTAGAGCGATGTTGTTGGATTTCGGTGATAATTACGCAGGTATACATATTTGTTTAACTAAATAATTACTTAATCCAAAGTGAATTGATTGTAATTGAACTTGTTCAGTTACATTATATTTTCATGGGTCTAATTCTCATGGGAGAGAAGTAAATTGGTGGCAATCAAGAATGCCAAATATTTATGGAAAAAAAAAAGAAGAACATGAAAAGTTATTGGAGAGTGATTATAGAGTGCAATTATCACCCATTGACACCTCCTCCATGGAAATTGGAGGATGTAATTAAGTTTGTCCAATTTTATCCCATTCACCTTTGACTAAATAATTATTTGGTCAGAAAACATGCTTAGTTGTATAATTATCATCAATTGCACTCAATTCTAATTATAAAGTGGCTCTTTATGGACACTTGTGTATGTTCGCAAATGACATATTAGTTCTTATTACTATTTTATTCATGGAACTTCCTTGACCTTTGAATTAGCTCCAGTCCTTCACGAACTTGCACATAATGAGAGTTTTGTGTAGCACTCCTCAACTAAAGTTTCAAAGAATATTGAGGTAGGTAAACCACCCTACTACATTTTATCTCTGGCAGACCAGCACTATATAATGACTAAACCATCTTTATCTATCTCCATAGAGTATATTGTGCTATGGAGAAGTGAATCTGATCATATTACCTCAATAGCATGTAAATTGCAGCCTTGGCTATGGGCAAAAATGCTACCCTGCAGCACATAGTTGGATCTGACTGGGCACGGCCAACTTAATGTGGCCGTTTAATTGTGAAACCTCATAAAATTATCAAGATATGCAGTCACATTAATGTGGCCAATTCTAGTAATCAAATCTATGAGGGTGATCCAGATTTTCGTTCTGTAGGCTAGATGAAGACTGAGAAGGATCAATTTTGAAAGAGAGAATGTCGATTAAAATTGATTCTGTACATCGTGCCATTAGTCACAGACTCTATAAAGAGAGAACAAAAAGAGAATGATATTACACTGGTTATCCTTACCAGACAAACGTTACCAAGAATGGCGATTACCTCTATGGATCTTTCTCCGGAAAGGCCTACATGCGTCGATGCTAAGATCCACGGCTGCAGCAAGTGCCATAAAGATGGCTGCATCCTCTATACACGTCACATGCCGCATGGCTAATTGCACCAGGGGTTTGCTGCATTTACCCTCCCCTTGAACTCTACAGCTCATTACAAATCCTCCTGCCACAGGATTAAGTGCTGCAAAATCTCCACTGCTCTGTGGACTTGGTAGTGGAGTTGCTGCTGTTCGCACCTGTCTCTCAGTATCTATTATGAATTCCCCACCCTTTTCAGCACTGATGAGTATCTCGGATATGAGAAGATCCCTACCCTCCTGTCCCTCAGATAAAAGATGGAAGCGACAGCAAACAGAGTCTCTAAGACCACGTTCTCGCCATGCTTCAAGCTTCCCCCATGGCTGCCAGCTCTCACTTCCACAAGGATCAGGACGAACGATCAACCAAGCTCCAGGGTTGGATTTGGCCACCCAATCACAGCCAGTTGAAGGCACGAATGGAGTAGTTATGAAGGCTGCTGCAACAGCCGACCCAGAAAGATCATGGACCTTTACCTTCCATCCCTTTCTCTCTCTCCTCTCAATCTCTTGATTGGAGCTCTCAGCAAAACTTGACCAGAAGCTGCTCAGCGGATCCACCTGTGATACCCTGCAAATTTGTGATGACTAACAAGTTTTAGAGGGAAAAACAGCTAAGGACTAAAGAAGTTCTCCAACAAGAATTAATTAACAGAGATGGTTCAACAGGTGGATAGTGCAAAATAGATGAGATATCTTATATATCATTGGCCAAAAATTTATTTGTCAGGGGGTAAATTAGCTATTCTCACAGCACACGTTTATTCTGGGCTAGTCAATCAGCAAAAAAGTCTTGGGAAGATCACATTATTCCAAAAGTACCTACAAGCAAAGAAACTACTAAACTTAATACGGACATGAATAAAACTAGAGAGAAATTAAAATATCTATTCCCCGTCAATTTCCAGAATTTCCAGTTTTCTGATGTAAAAAGTCCATTTACTAAATGCCATGATGATAATGCAATATGCATAACAGGTAATCCTGAATCACCTGTCTCCACTAAACTTGCAGCTGAATATAGGCTGCCTGATAGTGCCTTGAAGCTGAACTATCTGGGGACTCAACTTAGTTTCATCTTCAAACTGGAAAACATATCTTGGATCAGGGTCCAGCTTTACTCGTAAATGAAGCTCCGCACCAGGTTTCCCACTCTCTTGCTTGTTCTTGCCAATGCCTATCCAACCATTGAAAAGAATAACTGGCTTCCCTTGACCCCATTCAGGTCCCACTTCCAATTTAAATGTCCCTATCTGCTGTCTCTTAATACCAACACCACAATGGGTTCCTTTTCGTCCTGTAAAAACAACTATCTCCAGGTATGCGTGAGAAGCATAAAAACAGCCAGGTGCCAACAATGCTTTCAAATCAGATTCTTCAAGATAAAAACTGGACGCAATGCTGTGAGAATCTGGGTTAGCTTCTGGTGAAGATATAAAGGGAATTGATGTTGTCTGTACTGGAAAACCTCGAAGGCGGATCTCACACAGACATGGAGAAGAGAATGCCTGAATTCCTGATTTCCCCGAATTTATAGCTGTCAGAGGAACTCTGATTCCCAATGACCCTATAGATAACCTGATAAAAGCTTGCGGATCCATGCTTGTCAGAAATCCTTCCCCATTGCTTTACCAGTTTTAGGAGCTTCAACGATTTACTCTTATCAGCCGATGATTAGGTAAGCCTGGCCTGAGTCGTGAGAGTAATGAATCTAATCCTGGCCTGAGTCGTGAGAGTAATGAACAAATTCAGAGATGCTTAGGCACCAGAATACTTCTATTCAAACTAACTGGTATTATAATAGAAACTTTCGCTATAGCTGATCAGGTGCTCACATACATATATATCATCCAGAGTGTCAAAGAGACAGTCAAATCGAACAATAGAGAGCACCGTACAGAAATATTGCCAGTTTGAGGACACCAAAAATGGCCAAGAATACGGTAAAATAGAAGCTACACAAACTAAAGACAACTTCAGGTCAAGTCTGCTTTTACTAGGATGATCCACTCAGCCTCAACCTTATATGGTACTAAAATAATGTTAAAATCAAGAGAAAATTACTCTCACACCATAGACTTTCTAATTAATTCTGGCACACAATGATGTTGTTATAATGCCAAAGCATGATCAGAAATGGCACCTTTTGCAATCTGAATTATGTTTCCTTTTTCCCCTTTTTGCTGTCATCGTTTCCAAAGTCATATAAGTGCAAAATTAAAATAAAAAAGACCTTTAGAAAGTAAAAATAACAAAATTCAATAAATAGAAAACAACTGTGCAGTAGTTCTGGCTAAACCTTTATCCATGCATTCAACCAACAAATCTGAGCAATTATACTTTTCAATCCTTTATCACATTGCCCCACAGAGTTGGTGTCCAATTAAGAGAAATTAAAGGAAGTACATTTCTTTCATCTATTTTAAAACTTTTGGAAGGTATAATACTTCAAATTACACCCTTTTTCTTCTGAAAAATACCACTAGAATTTTGCAAAACTAAACCTTACCAACCAATCATCTAATACTTAAATCCTTCCCTCAATAGAGTTTTTCCAATTTTATGTTTTCACATATCAGAAAAGCTCCAAGATTACAACTTTCAGCCTTTTAGTTGCTCTTAACATAAAACAACCATCAAAATGCTAAAAGTAAATAGCTTCCAAGGTATGTAATTGAACTGAAGCCATTAAGTACCATGCTGTTTTTGCACATATTCGAAATTAACCAATATAAGAATAGTCAAGGGTTACTTAAACCACACTGAAAACACATAAACAAGATTCTAACAACCAAAGTACCAACCTTTGTCACAAAGCTTTCTGTGCCTTCACAGTCAA
The DNA here is from genome assembly GCA_028554755.1 of Cordia subcordata. Classification (NCBI taxonomy): domain Eukaryota; kingdom Viridiplantae; phylum Streptophyta; class Magnoliopsida; order Boraginales; family Cordiaceae; genus Cordia; species Cordia subcordata. The sequence goes on from JAPTOF010000002.1 coordinate 1,486,015, forward strand.
TCCAAAGTCACCACTTTTGGAGCTGCAGCCACTAAAATCCATCCATAAAGCTATGAAATACCTCATAACTTTCTCATTCAATTTTTCCAAGAAATATGAGAAAACAACACTAAAGATGCAGACTTTTCATCCGAAAACACTTAAATTCCAGGAGGGGTCCCTTTTTGCCGGGGGGGGGGGGGGGGGAAACACTAAAGATCAAAACCTTTCACACAAAAACACTAAAATCCCAAAGGGGTACTCCTTCTTTTCCAGAAGGAAAAAAAAAAAAAAAAAAACAATAAAAATTGGAAGCTTTTCACAATAAAACACCTCAATTCCAAATGGGGTCTCCGTTTTTGTTCCAAAAAAAACCACTAGAGATGGAAACCTTTCATCAGAAAAAACAGTTGAATTCCAAAAGGAGTCACTTTTTCTTTTGCCTTTTTTCTTTTGTCTTCTTTGGATCACCAATGATAATGTGAAAAATGATCAAAGTGATGTTAATGATTGGACCATTGAATAATTATCAGAAACAGACTGTAAACAGATCATCACCATATACACCATTAATAATCATATATTTATCTTTCTCTGTGTGTCTGAGTGTGTGCTCAACTGTTTATGTCACTATTTATATATCTCTATGTAGCAATTAAGTGAGAGAGAGAGAGAGAGAGAGGGAGAGCGAGAGGGAGAGAGGAGATAACCAAACTAATCACATTTTATAAAATTTATATCAAAATGATTAATTCCTCATATAAATGAATTAAATGACCAACTTTAACAACTTTATGTGTTCAAGACACAAAGTTCAAATAAGTAATGCTGATGTGACATATGCTGTGTTTGTTTGGAACTTATTATAAGACACTTATCTTATTTGACAGCTTACGTGAAAAAGACTGTTTGTTATCAGCTTATTATGAGACACTTATAAGATACTTTTCATAAGATGTCTTATTTATAGTTATAAAAAATAAGTTGAGTTTAGTGTACTTATATCTTATCTTATATCTTATCAGTTAGAAAATAATTAAATATAAACATTTAAAATTAAAAATAAAAATTAAAAATTTTAAAATAAAAATAAAATATTAAAAATTAAAATTAAAAAATAAAAAATTAAAGATTAAAAAATAAAAATACAAAAATTTAAAATTTAAAAACTAAATAATTAAAAATATAAAAAATAAAAATATTAAAAATTAAAATTTCAAAAGTTTTAAATTTTTAAAATAAAAATTAATTAATATTTATATTTTATATTTATTATTTAATTATAAAGTTAAAATATCATGAGTTAAAATTGATAACATTATTATCAAAGTAACTTATAACAGCATTTCAGCTAACAAACCAAACAATCTTATTGCATCAGACACTTATTTCTTATAAGATACTTATCAGATAAGATGCTTATCAGATTTCAGATTTCAGATAAGACTGTTCCAAACAGACTAATAATACATGTGACAACTTTTGTCACATAAATTTTTTTAAACTTAGTATCTTGAAGACACAAAGTTTAAGTTAATGTCTTCAAAATACAAAGTTGTTATTTATTTATTTATTTTTTTACTGATGTTGTAATTTCAATAATAATTTTAATCAAAAATTTAAAAATAAAAATAAAAATTAAGAAATTAAAAAAATTAAAATAAAATTTGAAAAAATAAAAACAAAAACATTTAAAAAATGGAAATTTTAAAATTTTTAAAATTGAAAACTAGAAATTAGAAAATTTAACATTGAAATAATCAAAAGTTTATAATTTAGTGTTATCTCCCATTTTAAAAAATAAGATATTTTTTGTTATTATTCGAGCACAAATACAATTGTCTTTTTTTACTTTTTGTCCCTAATCAAGACATTGATTTTTTTTTCTTTTTTTCCTAACATACTAAGTTTAACTTCTAAGTTGTTCTTTTTTCTTTTTCTCTATATTTTTTTATTCAATACTATAGTACTTTTTTTATGTTTTGTTTCAATTATTTTATTCTTTACAATATTTTTTGTTTCAATTTTTTTGTCATTTCTTTTTTTTTGTTCTAATTTTATTGTATTTATAAATTTGGTGTTAACTCATATTTTGAGAAATATGGTTTTTGGTTATTATTTTAAGTTAGTGGTTTTATTTAGCTTTGAAATTTTATTTAGTCTGGCAAAACTAATTCCTTTTTCTTTTTTTCTTTTTTGCTCCAATCATTTTACTCTTGACTTGGATATTTTCACTGTTTTTTTTTTCTTTCAACTTTGTTTTATTTGTAAATTTAGTATTAACTCATTTTTTTAACTTTTCCCTTTTCAATTCTTTTATATTTAGTTTTCTATCCTTTTAAAAAAATTAATTTCAATTGTTATTGTCCTTTTGGGTTTTTTGTTTAAATTCTTTTTTCCATTTTCAAAAAATTGAAATAAACTTTTCTAGAAAGGAAAAAAAAATGTGCCCAACTTTGTGTTTTGAAGACACTAAGTTGAACTTTGTGTCTTCAAAATACTAAGTCTATGTGGAATAATATGCCACATCAACTAATGCCATGTCAATATAGTTAAGCTCAAAGTTAAGGAGTTGGTTATTTTACTCATTAGTTTTCAAACATTATCATTTTGGTATATAAATTTTAACTCATTATCTCGAGATAATGACCAAACTAACCACAATTTATAAAATTTATACCAAAATAACTAATTTTTCAAACAAATGAGGTAAATGACTATCTTAGCCAACTTTGTGTTTTGAAGACACAAAATTTAAATAAGTATTGCTGATATGGCATAACACGTGGCAATTTTTACCATGTAGGCAAATGATTAAATTTTTTGAAGTTAGTGTCTTGAAGATTCAAAACACAAAGTTGCCCTTTAGTTTTCTTTTTAGCACACTAATTTGTAATTTTAATAATATTTTTAATCAAAAAATAAAAAAAATTATGAATTAAAAAATAAAAATTAAGAAACTTAAATTTGTTATTAACTCATATTTTTTTATTTAGCTCTTTCCGTTTTCAATACTTTTTTATTTCAATATTCTATCCTTTTAAAAAAATTCATTGCAATTTTTATTCTCCTTTTGGTTTTTTGTTTAAATTTTTTTTTGCCCTTTTCAAAAAATTGAAATAAAAAACTAAAAAAATAAAATAAAAAATTATTTTAAAAACACAAAAAAAATAATATTGAACTTTGTGTTTTTGAAGACACTAAGTTGAACTTTGTGTCTTGAAGACACAAAGTCTATGTGGAATAATATGCTACATTAACCAATGCCATGTCAACATAACAAGACACAAAGTCTATGTGGAATAATATGCCACATTAACCAATGCCATGTCAACATAATTAAACTCAACTTAGTGTCTTCAAGATACTAAGTTGAGAAGTTGATTATTTTACTCATTAATTTTGAAATATTGCTATTTTGATATATAAATATTAAAAAATGGTTATTTAACTCATTATCTCGGGAAAGAGAGAGAAACAAAGGAAATGGGGTTGGTTCATCACTTCATTGTTTAAAACGAAACAAGCGGAGAAAGTAAAGGTTGATTATTATTTATTTATTTATTTTTGTCAAAAGGTGCATTACTAGATTTTTTTTGTTTTTTGGTCTTAACATACATAATATATTATTTGTTTTTTTTAACACTTAAATTCCTATCCAATCTTTCGTTTCTCATGAAATTCGAATATAACTCATCATCGTTTAAAAAATTAATCTAAAAAATATATTATTAGTTGAATGTATGAATGACAATAATAAACTATTTTACTCCACTTAACAAGAGTACGGCAAGGGTTGAAGTAAGGCTTTTGACAAAACAAACAAAAAACTATTAAAAGACCCCACCCCAGTAAAGGGGTGAGTATGCGTGAGGGTATATCCAAAGCCTCACCTACTCTTATCCCAAAATATTTGTGTGCGTGTCAAAACAAATATATTAGGATTTATTTATGTATTACTAATAGTTAAGGGTTTTAAGAAATAAATATTTTAATTCGATTTTACCCTATAGCCCTACCATATTGATCTTGTTGAGTGACACCTTAGAGGGGTAGGATAGGATTTTTTTATTTGATAAGGGCAAAGATGGTGTTAGGGGTTCACTTCAGTATCCCGTATAAAATAGAGTAAGGGTAGAGGTTGACAAATCTTGACCTTACTTCTCTCCATTACCCGGTACAAGTTGAATCTTTTATTGTATAACAAACCATAATATGCAACAGCTAATTTATTTATTTATGTGGGTGTTTTATTTTATTTATATAGTTTTGTTTTATTGTTTCTAAAATAGATGAAATTGATAGCAAATTATACCATATCTTACACCATGGTGTTCTTACAGAGTATCCATACTCCTTCACGTTTAAAAAAAAAACCAAAATAAACAGCTCGGTAGAACACATTTTTGTCTCTCTCTCTCTCCTCTCCTTTCTCTCTCTTCGTTCTTCTCTCTCCTTACCTCTTTCTTCTTCTCTTCTTTGCTTTTTTACTTCACCGGTGACACCATCGGTCATTTCATGCTGAATAACAATCATCATAAAATTTGTCTTTCTTCGCATATTGTAACAATATGCATTATGTTCAAGAAAATCTCCTAGGTTTCAACCTACCATTACAGCCCTCATCATCTTTTTCCTTGTGCCGACGAAGATTTGAGTATCATCTTGCCGCGCTGCAACCACCAATTACTTCCTCTTCTCATCGCAATTCTACTTGTACTTCACATGCAGTTTTTGGACTCTCCAAGCTCAATCCGCCATTAAAGCCCGCCTTATCTTCAAGTATGCATATATATGGGATGAATAAATAATTGTAGGGTAATAAATAAATATTTGATATGTATATATACATATACATATATAAAGTCAGTAAACTTGTAGGGTAGTGAACAAATATTTGATGTATTTCTGTATATCTATATGTGTAAAAGAGTGGTGAACAAATATATATAGAATGGTGAACAAATATATGTGGACTAGTGAACAAATAGTTGTAGAGTAATGAACAAACAGCCAATGAACAAATAATTGTGGAATTGTGAACAAATATATATTATGCGTAAACAATAATGCATACTGTTCACGCATAGAAGGAGGAAATACTCTTGCTGAAGGGCCAGGGCACAATATAAGGTCTCAGAATTAATAGATTGTGCTTTTCAATTTTAAGATTGGTTAATGTATTAAATATTGTATGTCAAACTCACATGTCCATGGGTGCCACAAGACACGAATGTCCTATGCTACAAATAATAATTTTCTTGAAAATATTTAATATTTTGAATTATCTATTTTACAATTGTGAAACAAGTAATTTAAAAGACTAAATTAAACAAAATAATGGTTGCAAATCTATATCTATATATTATATAAAAAAAAAAGTATATAGATTTGTCTTACTAATGTTGCATGTCATCATTTTGCTTTTTTTTTTTTCCAAACAAAAAATATTCAACCCACTTCTATCTATCTAAAATTATCTTCTAATCTAAATTAAATTCCTTTTTTATTTTACTTTTTTAATTTAAATATTTTAGACAACCAATACATATCTCTCATAAAAAATATGATTATTATTAAAAACTTATCAAAAATTAAAAAATATAAAATATATTAATATCTTAACTTATTATATATAAACTATAAAAAATACATAAAAGTGTTGATTTTTCCTATACATTAGACGAGTTATACTTTCTTCTAAAATACAAGGGAAATTCAATTGACGTAGTTTAACCATTGTGAACACGAGATGAACCTCGATTGTTAATTGGTAAATTTTGGGTGGGAAGATTGACATCCCAACTCAATCACCAGGTAGTTAGAATACTTAACCCAAAATAGTATATTGGAATAAAACTAGGTTTCTAAACTACGTCTAATTCTAATTTTTATCTTAGAACATCTTTGGAATACGGTGCGAGTTACCGTTTAACAAACGAGAAGAAAGAAGAAAAGAGTATTTATTTATTTATTTTTTTTAAAAGGGTTAACCAAAGGAGAATCCCTTTCCCACCTGGCCAGAGGCCCCTTAACCAGGCGGGAGGTAAATCGAGGGATGTGCGTGAGTGGCAGCCCGACCAGGGAGAAGACCAACGGGCGTGGAAATCCAGCAACAGCCCCCGCAATATTTCAGCGGAGTACTGCCGCCACACGGACTCGATCCCGCGTTGTCAGGGTGTCTCCACCCTAATTACCTGACCACTTACTAACTCACCTATGCCCCTGGGGGCAGAAAAGAGTATTTATTGATATTGGGTGAGGACGCTGGTGTGCAACGAATGAGGTACCAGGGAAAATGAGTAGTGATGATGAATGCATTATTTTATTGGTTGATAATGATTTGATGATTTCGAAAGTAGGGTAGTGTAACATACGATATATCAATTGTGTGTAGTACATGTATACTTGGAAGTTGGACCCGTAGAGGAAGATTGGATACAGCTGTGAAACAAAGAATTGTTCCCAACAAGAGATTAGTTTGAAGGCAAGCTTGCAGGTTTATGACTTTCTTTCATTTTCAATGTCCCTCTTTGCCATCCAATTAAAAATAAAATAAAAAATAATGATAATGTTATGGTCCCTTGAGTATTGAGATGTTATAGTCAAGAAGTAATGAGGACTTCATGCAATATCTGTTTGCTAAATGGCAAATATGAATAGGTATGGTAATGTGAATAGGTACTACATTTACCATTTATAATGTCTATTTATAAGGTTATACGAAAACAAATTAGAACGTTAACATGAATAAAGAAAGGTCACGCATGGACAAATATAATTGGCTCATAATTGGAGTTTTGATATTATGTGAAGAATCCTAAGGTTCTATCCTAAAAACTAATTGATCAATAAGAAAAGTAGATCAAAATCTTATTAAAAGTGGTCTAAAACTTTATGAACTTTCAATGTCAGAAGAATAGCACTCTAACACAAGTGGCATAAAAAAAAACATATGTAACAAGAAAATCTAACAATTGGTACAAATCAGAAATAAATAATAATTATTTTAGGAGATATTGTATTTGGTCTATGATTTGGTACTTGATTTATTTTGAAATCCACGTTAACCAAAAGAAAATATTGAAAGTTTAAAAGGGACTATTTGGAAAGATCTCCTTTTACTAACATTCAAAATATAACGAGTTTGAAATTTTTTAATAAAACTATCATAACAATCGTGACATAAAGGATATCTAAGCTCAAGAGTTGACCAAATCCTATTTTGGTGATGCAATATAATTAGCTGGAGTGAGAGCTATTGTTGATGTCGTTATCGAAATACGTTTTATTGCCGTAATATAAGCTTTGTTGCTAGATACATATTGTGATTATCGTCACATGTACACTCATAGTTAAGGCCGGAAAACAAAGGATGTTTGCTGGCCAGCATTTTATTTATACCTTGATGGAAGAAACATAGTATCATGTATGTGTATGGTATGTAATACTAGCTCCAAAAATTAGTTGATGTACTCGAATAATGATTTGTTATAATAAAGATGTTCAATCTATACTTTCGATCACAAATACTACTTGACAGCTTTTGACTGATTTGAAACATACATTAAAATAGCCACTGAATCATAGAATTTATAATTTTAGGATGGACTCAAAACTAAATGATCTTACTTAATGTAAATTTCTCGTCAAAAAGAAAAAAAGAAAAAAATAATGGACAACAAGAGCTCAATACAAGGAGCCAACCAAAGTTTTAATTATCCAAAATGGAAGGGACCATCTCATTGTGAAAGCAACAAGGCATGTTATGTGATGATGCAAAGGACCAATCATATTAGCAACATATTATCAAGTTATAGCTCTGATCATTAGGTGGTCATTTTCCATATCAATGGTGGACATATGGAAGCACCTCTCTGCTTAATATTATAGATAAGTCATTTTCTAAAGAGGAAAAAATGATTTTTATATCTATAAACACGTACAGTGAAAGCAAATATAGAGTCATTATCATTACCATTTACCCACCATAACTTATAGTGAGCGAGAATGTCATATCATATACTACATTCTACAAAAATAATCTACTTTTATTTTCACATAATTTTAAAAATAATATAGTTAATATAGTTAAGATAATAAAATTTATCTGATTTTTTCTTAATATATCCATCTAATAATATTAGATCACTCGTGTAAGTAATAACTAATTAGTAATGTATAATTATTGATAAGGATACACACTGAACAAGGGCATACAAAAAAAATCATTAGTTTAAGTATTTTTTAAAAGAAAAACACTGACAACTAAAAGAAATTCGAAATAACTTTATGGGATGAAAGTAGTATATAATTAGAAAGACCATCGACACTAATACGAATATCATATTTCTTGTGAATCAATTCATGTGTTTTAAGATTTAATATTGGGTAAATTGGACCGAACCCCGAATGGTTTACCCTAAGTGTATGTTACTTTCTTGTAGTTTTAAAATAGGCGCAGACCCCTTATAGTCTTAAAATGTATAGTAGACATGCTAGAAAAAATAGGTACGGGACCTCTTTATAATCCTTAAAACACATACACCTCTTAAAATGGGTGTATATGCCTATTTTAAAATTATAAAGAGGTAATATACAATTATGTACCTTTCAATATTTTGTGCCACCGAAACACTCGATGGGAGACTGACTTATTCAAATCAAAATAGAAGAAGCACCTAGAAGGACTTTCCAGAGAGATTCAGCACAGAATATATGCAACATTCAATTATCCCATTCTCATTAGAAGATAATGCAAGAAAACTCAAGTGGTCAAAGTTTAACTCTGAAAACACAAATACATTTAAAGAACACACAGACAGCTCATGAGCATGTGAAGTTCATCGCATGTAGGACCCAAATCAAACAACTTTTTGCCCCAGACAGCACATGATTCATTTAACACAGATACCAAAAATAGTGGTTAAGACCAAAAATCAACACTTCGTGACAACCACCAGAGTCTAGGGGGATGTAGGCTTGTCTTAATTGATTTTTTTTTCAAAAATATATATTTTTAAAACTTTTGAAAAAAGTATTTTTTTAGAACGTTTAAACTTATGATTTTCAGAAAAAAAATTAAAATTAATTTTTAAAATTTTTTTTTAACTTTTTCAAAATCTAATTCAAATACTTATTATAATTTTTTTTTAATAAAAAAAGCCAATTCAAACATATTTCAGCGATTCCATGCAGGAGAGGTTGAAGGAGGGTGGCCACATTCAATTGATGTGTAGTTTGAATAAATGTGGCTTGGTGATGTATGTGCTGACCTCTACCCTTTTTTCTCAGGATCAAAAGCAAGTTTATATACCAAGATTGTCTTTTTTTTTTTGGTCAAATGCAGATACCAAGATCACAGCCGCGATTTTATCATCTAATCCCCTTGACTACAGAGAATGTGGGATCCATTGTATATGATTAGTGTATCTGAGAATTAGGTTTGTCTGCATTACAAATGGTACGTTGTACTTTTATTGGGACGACACCAACATTATAAGTAGAATTTATTAGTTATACATTATCGTCAACGAATTAATTTCAATGTCTAGCTGGAGGTCGTCATGACTCATGAGCTTGTTATTTTGTTAAAAAATTTTCTTTTATCCGATGTGAGAGAGATCAGAGTATGGAAGTTTCTTTTGAGTTTTTTTAATCAATTAAAACATTAAACAATAATTGAAAAATTATTGTTGAAAAAAGCCTAAATATTTTCAAAAGGAGGTCATGAGTGTAACAGTGTGTAGGGACACAGCATAGAAAATTCAGAATATTGTATGTTAATTGCCGCCATGAGTGGTACTTGCATCAATTTTATGGTAAATCTTACTGAAATGAAGTCTACTTTGAGCCTTAATTTAAGAGACTAAAATTAATGTGCAAAAGCTTTGACAAGAAAAACTCCATTGATGACATGCAATGTGAAAAAATGGACCATTTTGAGTCATGTTAAGTACAATAATTAAATAAAGGGATTTTTTCAAAGTAGACTTCACTTAAAAGTTTAAATTTTTACATGAGATGATAACTTTAATATGATATTAGAGTCTAAAAATTAAACTGTTTTAGATTGGAAATTTATCACCATCCAAAATATTCAAATTGTTCATGTGCAAGGTTATAAACAAATCAAGTCTACATGTAAGGGACAGTGTTAAGCACAATAATTAAATAAAGTAGCCGTATTTGGATTCCTTACTATTATTTTAATGACGATTTCATGTTGTTGTAGAGATGCAAGATGAGGGAAGAAAAGAGAAAATGCATGCTTTTTTAAGTCTATCTTTATAAAGAACTAGCCTTGTACTACCATGTTATATTTTAAGTCTAAAATCTCATACTCATTTCACAAGTTTCGACAAATAATTGTCACGGATTTCATATTCATCCGTTCATAAGACCATTATTGAGTTTTGCATAGGTTCCTTATCTTATAGTTGTCCAAAATATGAGAACGGGGGCCTTGCTGATCAAGCGAGACCTTCAAATATGTGTAGAACTAGGATTTTACCCCATGCCCAACATGGGGTGAGTTATAAAAACAATTATATATATAACTATATATATATATATATATATATATTATTGGGGCTACAAAAATGGATCATAACAAGAGGAAAATTAAATTCTATAACATTGATGAGGATAGTAACATTGAAAAGTAACATAATTTAGAAGCAAAAAAAATAAGAAAGAAAGAAAATAGATGCAATAGAAGTTGTTTTAGTATAATAGATAGATAGATGTTTCAAATACACGTTACCCCTTATAATTTGCCTAATTAGCAGATTATTCTTTTATGTTTTTAAACTTATCACGTTACTTCTTTTTAGAAGGTGGCATGTTATTCCCATGTTATTTATTTGTCTAGTTAATTAAATTACTCCTATGTTTTACCTATGGTGTTGGCAATGGAGTTGGTAAAAGCAAGGTTCGTCTCCACACATCTCCCATACCTTGTATTGGAGTAAACCTTTATCACCATCCTCACCCTTATCGATTAGAGAGAAACCCTGCCCCTCCCCTATGGAGTACTGGCCAACAGGGTCAACAGGCAAGGTAATGGAGTAAAAACCAAAGGAAAAAGGTCATATTTGTTAAAACCCTACATATTAATAATACGTAAATAAATCTTAAGTCAAAAACATAGCAAAAGGTTGCTAAAGAGATTCGAACTTTGGCTTTCAAAGTACCATAAGAAATTTTCTTCATTAAATAGAAAAATTTTCATTAATATACTAATTATAATAGAACTAAAAAAACTGTATATGTAAATAAAGAAAATAATATATATATATATATATATATCCACACACACACATACATATATACACACTAACATGCATACATATAAACAAACATATCGAAGTGGGGGAGGGTCCGTAAAATAACAGCATGGCCCAGAACAAACAAGACATACAGACTTGCCCAACAACCCAACTAGAAAGCCCAATCACTTTCTTACCGAATAGGGACGCGCTACACAAGTAACTCAACTGACAAGGGTAAAATCGAGATTTTCCATGTTTCACCACCTCAAAAAGACGGAGGAGAAAAAAAAATTCCCCCCAAGCTCTCTCATCTCTCTCAAAGGCGCCTAGATCTCTGCTTTCCTGTAAGACTTCTAAAGCATCCTCTCGAAATGTGAAGCTCACTGCTTACACACACACACACACATATATATGTATATATGTATGTATATGCATTCACTATTGGGCAATGGATTATTCAACAAAAAAGTAATTAAAATAAAAAGGAGTTGAAAGATATGCTGTAAGCTTAATCTATGTATGGAATACTTATTAAAATTTCTTTTTTAAAGTACTTTTTCCCTTTTTTCTTTTTTCCTCTTCTGTTATTTGCTCATCTCGCTACTCTAAAATAACCAAAGAAAATGGGAAATTGGGGTTTTGATGTTTTATTCCGCGCTTGTTTGATTTATTTTTATTATTTTTTTGCTTATATTATTGTGGTCTGTACCAAATTGCAATCAATAAAATCTTTACTTTCTCTGCCAAAAAAAAAAAAATGGTATTTGTGCCTAGCCAAAAATGTTAAAAAGGAAAACGAGGTATTTGTTGGTGAAAGGGTTTGGTCTATAAATAGATGAGATTAACTTTTTGGTGGATTTTGGGAAACTTAAGAGTGGATTTAATTACATTTTTCATGTGATTACCTGTCAGTTTATTTTGATGACTAGGAAAATTATCTGAGATTCTTTGACTGATGGACTTATACGGTAACATTCTATTTTTTCGATGTTGTTTGATTGTATTGGCTAGGAAAATTATCTAAGTGATTTTGATAGATGGACTTAGGTGACATTTAATGTTTTCGATGTCGTTTGATGCTATTAGATTTTGTTATTAGACGCATAGAGCCAATCTTACCTTGTCTGATAAAGGCATGGTTTGGTTTTATGATTTTATTAGCTTGTGTAAGTGGATTTAGGGTTGGCACATTTTGTGAGGAATTATGGTACTATAGCATGGCTTGTATCTTTGACATTGTCCGTTGTGTTGCACGAGTAACAATCTGAAAGTATTTAACTCAAGCTGGATGATAAGTGATTAAGTTTTGTACCAGTTTAATTGAGGTTTTCCTGTGCTACTCTCTTTCATGGCAATAACGGTTTGGAATCCGAGTGCTGCAGCTGTCAAATTGTTCTTTGATTGGTATCCAGTAAATATAGGGTTGTAAATTTACTAAATGGTTGATTTACAGGAAAGAATGTCAGCTACTGCAAGAATTGGCCATGCAGCGTACAAGGGCCCGAGCGTCATGAAGGAAATTCTGATTGGGATAAGTCTTGGACTGATGGCAGGAGGCCTCTGGAAGATGCACCATTGGAACAACCAGAGGAGAACCAGGGAATTTTATGATATGCTTGAGAAAGGTGAAATCAGTGTTGTCGTAAATGAGGAGTAGAGCGTATTCCAGTAACTTCTGTTCCTATGGTTAGTCTGCAAGTTTTAGGGAATAAAACCCTTGAAAGAATATATACTTTGAGTGCATTAACTTTTCTGGTTGAACAGTTGCTGATGAAGCCTCTGAGTTTCTTGTACAATTTGGGAGATTTCCGTTGTGATTACAGTTGGTGATATAATTTTGCTGCTATTCGTTTCTTCAACTAATCCAATCTTTGATTGTGGTTTACTATTTAATTTGCTGAGATTAGTGAAACTTCACCTTATAGTAGTCACTTTCTCCCTTCTCTCATCTGTTGCCTAAAGTCTTGAAGATCAGGCGTAGTTTCGTAAATATTATCTTAATTCCTGGTCAGAGCTCCATCCGGGCTGCTTGCCTATTGCAATTACTGTTGTTACCGGATAGATATCCATTGATTATGTTATGAATTTTATGTAGCACTGTCTTTTGGAAGTTTAGTTCTCTATGGACACTAGAATTTATGTCATACTAATATCTATCAGGGAATTAACGTGCGCATCTTAGAGTCTGTTTGGCCTAGTTTTTAAATGTTCAAAAGTACTTTTTGTGAGTTCAAAAGTTGAATTTGACTTGTTTGATTTATTTTCAAAATAATTTTTACATAAAAGCTGAAGGAATAAAAAACCTGAAAACCTAGAAGTTCAAAACTGCTCCTTAATTAATGACTCGGCACACCGCGCGGGGGGCGGATTCAGTTGATCTTAATGCTTCCAAGGCAACTTGTTCTGCAGTGGTAAAGTTGAGATCTTTTCTTGGCCTCTATCGGACTTGCTATGAGGTTTTCTCAATCTGAAGGTTGCAAAATTACATTTATTTATTAATAGTGTGTTTGGAATGATCTTATTTTAAGATGCTTATTCTATTGAAATTTAGAAATATCTTATAAGATTTAAGATATCTTATCACATGCACGCACCATATATTTTATAGTTGTAAAAAATAAAATAGGATGGATTATTTTTTTCTTATAAGATAAAAAGTATGGTTTGTTTTGAATTTTTTGAAGGATGCATGATAAGATATCTTAAATTTTATAAGATTTTTTTTTCATTTTAATAAGATAAGTATCTTAAATAAGATTATAACAAGCAAGAGTATAAGTATAGTGTATGATAGAATAACTAACTCCGGCCTTACTTGAAATAAAAACAGAAAAGAAGGAAAAAACCAATAACAACTAAGAAACTTAAAATTGACACAGAGTGAAGAGCAAAGAAGCAAATCAAGGGTTAGTTTGAGTTAATTTTTTAAAAAGGTATTTTTTTCCTTTTATATATTTATTTATTTTTGTAATAAATATTTGACTTTGCTATAGATAAAAAAATTTTAACTTAAAAAATATTTTTTTTTAAAAAATTATAGAAAAGACACTTTTAAAAAATTCAATTTAGATGACCCTTGAGAAAGAAAACCGCAATATAACATCTTGAGATATTACAATCTAGCGTATCATATTAAACTCAAGGGGAAATATAACATCATTATACATATATAGAATCATCAGCACACTGAAGTTGGAAAATAGAGATACATTGTTTGTTCAAGCTAGTTTTTGATCAAACCACCCTCTAACAGGGTATTATTAATATAGTGGTTTGAATAAGCCGCCCACATTGAAATCACTTCCATTTCTTGAACTTGTGGCCTCCATACGGACCATGGCCATAACCCTTGCCATGCTTAAATTTGCCATGATGACGATAGCCGTAATAGCCACCATGACCCAGATGGTGAGTCCCATAAGCACCTGCGGCACCCAATGTTGCTCCATAGCCTGATCCATGTCCTGGAAAAAGAATCATAAGACATAATGATTATGTGACGCTCAAGCAAACAAAGCGTAGGATAACTTGGTACAGATCTCTTCTTGGTGGTCTTTTAGAAGTGTATCAAACATTCGTATGGTACAACATCCCCATCATAATTTTCCTATTGTGATTGAAAATAAGCATAGGTCTCCATCTGTTTAAAAATTCGCCTATTTTAACGAATTGTTAACTGAAAATAAGTATATGTGTTCCTTACGATCTTCTAAAAGTGTATCATCTCCTGTGGTCCTATACACTAGACCCTCCAAGTAGTCCTTTAAAAGTGCATTAAACTCTCTATAAGACAAAGTTCAATTTGTTATTTTAGTTAATAATTTATTAAAAAATAATAATTTTTTGAATAAAAGAGGGACTTGTGCTTATTTTCAATAACTATAGGGGGAATTATGAGGGAGATTTTGCAGGTCTAATATACTTTTAGTGAACACAATGAGTCTATAGCAAATTATCGCAAAACACAACAATTAATATTTTCTTCTCTTTCTTCTTTTTCTTTGTAAAAGCAAAAGCCGATTATACAGGGACCACCTGAGGGGATATGTCGTTCCTTCGATCTTTCTCCGCGCAAAGTACAAGAAGGAGTCTTGGGGTAGATTTAGCTAGATAATAACTATTCAAAGGCTGTTGTAGGCCAATTGAGCAACTAAATATGCGAACAATCACTATTTTCTGACTCCTCTCAATGCAAGCTTGGATGTCACAAACATATAGAGATTTATGATTTGTTTGTTATAGTGTTATTTTAAAATACTTATTCTATTAAAATGAAGGTACATTTATTTAAGAAGTTTTATTATGTATCCTATGAAAATTTAAAATAAAACATATTTTTTATCTTATAAGAAATAAGTAAACCATCCTATCTTATTTTTTATAACTATAGAATGTATAGTGCATGTGATAAGACATCTTAAATTTTATAAGATATCTTTAAATTTCAATAAGATAAGTATTTTAAAATAAGATCATTCCAAACACACTACAAGTATGACTAGACGTGCTACAAAATATGAAACCGAAAAACAAAAAAAGACAGGAGTGGCGAACTAGATTCAGATCTCATCAGGAGTGGGGATTTGTTTCCACATCATTACAAACAATAGTAACTCCTGGTGATAACATACTAAAATAAGAAAAGATACATCAAAGATCCATGAAATGATAGAAACATAATAAAATTCCAAAAGCCTTACGCAAAGATCAATATAATTAACTGATCATGACAAACAAGAAAAATCATGAAAACATTTTTTTTAACCTGCATGATAGGGAGGTGGAGGACCGGCGTAACCCACGGTGTGATATCCAGCATTTGGAGGGTATGCTGATGGGGGATATGCCCCTGGGGGTGGGTATCCACCTGCCGGAGGGTAACCAGACGGCGGATATCCTTGAGATGGAGGATAAGGGTATGCTCCATGCCTGTTATAATAGTCCCCCATTTTTCTCAATCTGCAAACAAGTGTAAGCTATTTAATTTAGTTTCACCACATCTTACTCCATAATAACTCGATAAGAAAAAAAAAATGAAACAACTTAAATTGACATGTTAATCAAACACACGATCAGTAAAGCATAAAGTATACAAAACCCAGAAACCTATGAAGCATTAACGCGATAAGTGGACACGCAATACGGTATAATATCGCACGTAAACGTCTTTTTTCCCAAAAAAATAGAATATGTTTTTAGCTTGGATGTCTGGCATTTGAAATTTTTTTTTTAAACCAAAAGTTGTGTAAATTGCGTTGCAGCCCCAAAACAATTTTTCAAAAATAAAAAGCGAAAACCATGCACGTCCCCAGCGTGTCTGGAAATGTGTCAGAGAAAATTGAAAAAAAAAAATGAAATTGCGTTGAAACCCTAAAGTGATATTCAAAAATTAAGAAAAAAAAGAATCCAGCACGTTTCACACCGTGTCCCAGCATGTCAAAAGACGTATTTGAGAAAAACCAAAAAAAAAAAATTAAAAAAATTAAATTGTAGGACATGGACACGTGCGGGCAGGACCATCACGCATTAGGTACATATGAAGAGTGTTGGTACTTCACAGCCAGAAACTTAATGCTGTCAACATAATGACAAATGTTCCAAATGAAAATTCAAAATTGATATGAAGATTATCAAATTCTATTTTATGTAACCTGAGAACAAAAGTATTATATATACCGTTCATTTTAGGATCTGAACTCAAGTTATCTCTCCTTCTGTAAGTATTGTCAACAGGCCACTTAAGCTACTTTCGAGACCCGAGTACCATATATATACATTCCCAGTGGCACGTAGAATTTACATATAAATTAAGTTACTCTCATGTCGTGTTTAAGTAATAACTCAATAAACTATTTCAGTATTTTGGTCTAAATATAAGATTTTTAGCTATTTTCAATACTAAAATACAGATCTCACTTTCAATGAAGTTATGAGCATGCATGAAACGATGAACAGAATTGTTAAAGGTAAGAGAGTAAGATAGCTTACACAAAAATGACCAATGTGAATTTGAAGCCAAAGGCACCTGGGAATTGCATGTCCTTTCAAATATTTATATACATGCATATGGATGTACACGCGTTTTCTTTATTCTTTAATTTTATTGAATATTTATGTCCATTTGTTCAATATTCTATATTCTCGTTGTCTTTATTCTTTAATTTTATGCAATATTCTATGTCCATTTGTTCAATATTCTATATACATTTGTTCAATGTATATTTAAAGCATTTATTCAACGCGTCTTAACCACTTTATTTTTTCTCTATGCTGATGCTTCCAATAATATATTTTCATGAGAAATTTACATTATCTTCTGATATATCTTCCACCAAAATTCTGTTCTTTTCTCTTTTGGTCCAACTTTGTTGCATGTTTAGTTGAGAATAATAAACGGGTGATAAAAAAAGAATAATATTTACCATTTTTCATCAAAATAAATATGCACTGTTTCATTGTTCTTTAGATACCTCTATATTTAATACTATTAACATATTTCTTCTCTACTTAGGGTTATGATCTTTTCAATTAGAAGTGCAACATTGCACCTATATATTAATCTTGATATGAAAATTAACATTTTCAATCATTTAAACGATAAATTTGTCATTTTCAATCGTTCATTCTTTCGGAAATTATTTTATTTTGTGTTTTTTTCATAGGTCAATTTTATGAATTTACATATATACTTTTCATTCTAAAATTTGATTTTGAGTTGATATTTAAATTAGTATTTTCTTTGATTTTGTACACAATTCATTTTAACGAGTTAACAAAATTTTGATCCTAATTTTGAGTTTTGATATTTAAACTTATTTTGCTTTGTTTCTTTCATTGTTTAAAGATTTGGTGCTTTAGCTGGTAGTGAATGATATTTTTCTCAGAAGCCAAAAATTATAACTTAACTTCTAAGAAACTTTTATATATATATATTAAGAAAACTAGAAAACGCACCCTTTTTCCTATTCCCTATCCTATCATGTGAAAGGGCAGTCCATTTTCATCCCCGCATCTATTCTCCTATCTTCTGCCGACCTCCCATTGCCACATCTGATCTTCGCGAGGCAAGAGGATTACTCAGCACATACATTGTATATTTTACAAATTTTGAGTACCTTTATTTAAGACGTGGGGTGCGTTTCGTATCACTTACCAAAATTTTATAAAAGTAAACTAGAAACATTAATTTAAAAAAAAAAAAACTAGCGGTAGCTAAAAATAGATTCTGTAATGTGTTCGGTTATATTGCACAATATGTAAACAAGAATTAAAATTTATTTGCATATATCTAAATATTATTAAAATTAATTTTTGATAGAATAATTTTAATTTTTTGAAATTACTTTTTAAAGATAATTTGTTTTCTTTAAGATTATAATTCTTGAAAAATATTTTTAATTTTTTCGAATCATTTTGGGTTTATACGTTCTGTCTTCGCTACATGTTAAGTTCAGAAAAAAAAAAGAAAAAAAGGATTGTCTAACTCGGTTTTTACATTCTTGGATATATCCTGAAATTCTTTGTGTGGTTATGCTAGACAAAGAGGATGTATTGACGATTAAGATCAAGGCTTGGATCAGAAGCTTAATCAAGCTTTCCATTCACAAAAGGAAATGACAATAATTAATAACCTATACCAATGTAAATTATAATATTTTAGTTTGTGAGAGAAATAAAAATAAACATTTAATTAGTTTTTAAATATTGAAACTATGCATGCACTGTTAATAAAGTCAATAATCTTTTACAGTAAGAACTAAATGATTTTTCAAACTAAAAATACCTTAATAATACACAAAACTCCTAAAAAGAAAAATCTTAGTACATTCATCCTTAAATATATTAATGCTAGTCATGCCAGCCATACTCAAAATTAATGTGTCAATTAAAAAGAAATAATTGACAAATTACTTGAGTTCATATATGATGCTACAATGCCATAAATTTGCCGTTCTTTCTGTTAGGAAGAAAACACCGAAGAAAATAAATGAGAAAATTTATGCTGGTGACTAGAATATTGTACAGATTAATCTATCAATTGGTTTTCCAATTTACGTAAGGCAGAGTTGTTAAGCCTTTCACCAATAAAATTGAAATTAACCAAAGAATATATGCTCATGGCAGGATGGACATAGGACATGCAAGTGTGGCCACTAATTATACTTAGTGGCCATAGGACATAGGTCTATAACTATCATGTCCTCGAGTCCAGATTCTAGATCTGCAAGTAAAATTGGTGTTTTGAATATAATTAATAATTATTTGGACTTTTAAATCAATTAATAATTATACTTACATCACCCACTTATGAACAAATCATAATTCACTTTATAAACTGAATACTAACATTGCACCAACAACAATGCCAAAGGAAAACAAAATCTAGCTTCCCTAAAACCCTTGGTGGGTGACATTAACAAAAAGAAACAATCATAGCTCAAACATTATTAAGCCTGTATATATTCCTAATTGCACCAAAGGTTTAGACGGGTCTTTCTTTTTTTCCTTATACGGTTGAGATCAAAGAAGCAAAGAATGAAGCCACAACATATAAAATTCTGGGATGTTGCTATTTACTGAACACCATTATACATGTAGAATCATCACACTGAAGTTGAATAAATATACTTCGCTTATTGAAGCTATAGTTTCGAATCAACCATCCTTGATAGCTAACAAGATGGTGTATCTCAATGGTAGCATTACTCATGTAATTAGCCCGTACATTGTCAAAGTCACTTCCATTTGTTGTACTTGTGCCCTCCATACATACCATGTCTATAAGCCTTGCCAAACTTCCCACGCTTAAACTTGCCATGGTGGCGACGATGGCCACCAAGATAACCACCAAGAGAGAGATGGTGTCTCCCAATACCACCACCTAACGTTACTCCAAGGCCATGGTGAGGCCCAAAACCACCACCTAATGTTACTACAAGGCCGTGGTGGGTCCCAAAAACACCACCTAACGTTACACCAACGCCTACCGAAAATTATAAGACAAAAACAATAATGATTATGCGAGGCTTAAGCAAACAAGTATATGTGACATAAAAATAAAATAATTTCCAACTCCACTACTAAGAAAAAGATTTTCGGGTGACGGAAAATGGAGCAAAGACCCATAGAATCACAGAAACTTTGTCAAATTCTCAAAAATCTGGCAAAGATCAGTATTAACCGGTATTAATGTGGGCCCATGTGATTGGGTTTTTTTTTTTTTTTTAATGAGAAAAAACTTCTTTTTTAAGAAAAAAGTATATTTTAGAAAATGGCAAAAAAGATAACATTTTCTAATCCTTTATCTTTGAAATTTTTAGTATTGTCAGTCCCTTATCTTAGCTTTTTTTTTGTTGATACCGTTAATCCCTTGGCTTTGCGATTTGTGACACTATTAGTCCAATGCTAACACCATTAATTATTTTCTTGACTTTTTGAGTTTGTATCACAAATTGCAAAGGCAAGACATTATATTGAAGTAGTACATTTAAAGACAAGGACTTTATAGTCAAAGGTAAAAATAAAGACCAAATTTATCATTTAGTACTCTTTTTCTATAATTAGTAATTGAATTGAGTTAAAAAAAAATTTTTTGATAAAAGCTCTCAACTTTTCAAAAACCACAAGTTTTAACAACTTAAAAAAGTAAAATTTTAGGAAAAATATAAAATAAGCTTAAAAAAATCAGTTCAAACGAGCACATACCACAAACAAGGAAATCAATAATATTTACCTGCATGATGTGGAGGTGGGGGGTATGGTGGTGGTGGGTGTGGAGGTGGGGGGTATGGTGGTGGTGGGCATCCCCCTGGAGGAGGATAAGTAGAAGGTGGATATGAAGGATAAGGGTATGCCCCATGACGTTGATAATAGTGATGATCTCCCATTTTTTTATTTCAGAAACTGTAAACAAATACATCATACAAAATAATATAAGATAAAGTATGAGAACATAACAAGTCTACCTATTTTCAACATCTTGTATGCTATTAAAATTTAAATTAAAAACTTTCCCAATCCAAAGAGACAACCTATGCATGAAACAAAATTTTCATACAAGCAACCTTCATTCACGTGGACGTTGATCTTGCACGTGGGCAACTTATTCTAAATAATATACTTCAATAATTTTAATGCTTTAAACGGTTTAATAGAGTTCTGAACTCATATGGATCCTATACTATTAATGAAAGGAAATTATGTAGTATAGATCCTCTATTGATTATTGAAATTGTGGACTACATCAAAAAATAAGAGAAAACCATCTAATTACCATGCCAAGTATTGCATTCCAATAAACGGAATATATATTTTTTTCTAAAAAAAAGGAGACGAACTTAAATTGACTTGTTAATTAATCAAATTCATGATCAGCACAAGAGAATTACGTAACAAAACCAGAAACTTATATAACATCACCTTAATGACAAAAACTCCAAATTAACTATAATTGGAAATCGTCAAGATTATACTCTTCTTTTCTTCTATATGTACCCCAATGAAATAAGAGTTTCATGCACACAGTTACTCTTGTAGTGTGTGTTTAAGTAATAGCTCGATAAACAAAAGCCATTCAAATAAAAGAGTAAGAGAGCTTACAGATAATTAATGGCCAAAGGTAGGGTGAACTTGAAGCTAAAAGACACCTTAGAATTGCATGTTCTTACAAATATTTATAAGCATTCTCATGGAGACGCGTTGTGATTATATTTTCTTTTGTTCAATATTCTATTTCAATATATTATAATCGTTGCTGCTATTGTTTTATTCGATATTCTGTTTCCATTTTATTCAATATTTTCTAAGCGTTGTCTTTATTCTTTTATAAAATATTCCGTATTAATTTATTCAATGTATTCTAAACGTTTCTTCAAGGCCTTAACCACTTTATTCTCTTACTGATGCTCCCAGTTAAGTATTTTCATGGATTTCTATAATTGAATTTGAATGCCTTGTTAATATAATAAATAGACGCATCAACTTCTTATCTATGAACTAAAACTTTTAAATGAGGTAAAATACTAATATTAGATAACATATTATTTTTTATCTCTCTTTGTTTTAACCAATTAAATTTACACTCGAGAGCTGATAGACGGGTGGTGAAATAAGAATAATATCTGGCATTTCTCGTCGAAATAAATTTGTACTTTTCTTTTGTTCTTTAGAGACATCTTCTGTATTTAATATTATTCACGTAATTTTCTCTGTTTATGGTTACCGGAATATGTGTTGTACACCTTTAGTGTTGTTATCTTTTCTTTTAATCCGTCAATTTATTAGTTTACAAAATTCTAATCCCAAATTCGGATTTTGAGTTTTTTTTTTGGTGAATTACTCAACTCCCTCCTGTGATTTGACAAATATGTACAATAATACCTTGTGGTTAGGAAATTGGTTAAGTCACCCTGTGTAATTTTAATGATGGTGTACATAGACCCCCTCCGTTAATTTTTTCATCTAAAATAACGTGTTTTGACATACACGCGCGGCTTATGCAATTTTGCTTTGTGTTTCATAATAAATACATTAAATAAACTTTTCTATCTTTAATTTGTTTAAAAAATAAAAAAGCAATTAAATTAAAAAAAAGGACAAAAACCCCTACCACCCTAGCCCAAATTTACCCACCACCCACCCCCACCCACCACACCCCACCACCACCCTCCACCACCCCACCACCCCTCACGCCCCTCGCCCCCCCATCCTCACACCTACCCTCCACCACCCTCACCCTCGCCCCACTCCCAGCCAGCCCCAACCCTAATCAACCCCACCCCCCACCACCCCGTCACCCCTGCTGCCTCCACCCTTACCCCCGTCACCCCTGCTGCCTCCACCCCTACCCCCGTCACCCCTGCTGTCCCACTCCCCACCAACTCCACTACCCCCGTTGCCCCACTCCCCACCACCTCCACAACCCTCGCTGCCCCCACCCCTAGTAGCCCCCAACCCCAGCAGCCCCAACCCCAGGTAGCTCCACCCCCGTCGCCCCCACCCCCAGCCGCCCCACCCCAATTGCCTCCACACCCAGCTGTCCCCATTCTAATTTAATTTTTTATTTATAAATAAAATAAAGGTAAAATATATATTTTATTTAATAAGTTAGGGGCAAAATGGACTTTTCAAGACTTTTTTATTTTTATTTTTAAAATTAAATGAAGGTAAAATAGATTTTTTTATTAGATTAGACAAGGGCAAAAATAACATTTTACTAAAATCCGTTAAAATGCTAACGACAGTTAGCTTTTGGGGGACGTGTGCACTAATGTTGAAAACATAGGGTGTCAAGTAACTAATTTTTAAAACACAAGGGAAAGTTGTGAATATTAGTTAAATTACAAAGGGGAGTTAAATAATTCACCTTTTTTTTTTTTTTTTTTTTGGAGTGTTTGAAGAAAAGTACAACTAATGATTATTATATGCAAATCGCAAGAGATATCAAAACTCCATGCACATCATGAGTCATCATTGACACACGTGCCTAATTAATCCAAGTGACGCTGCCCAATAGAATGCACTAAGCCAAAGTTAGCAAGTCATTCTGAGCGCTTGTTTGGCTCATGGTAAATATACTTCACTAGAAAGCTCAGCTCTGTCCAATAGCTTTTCAAGTCCAAATCAAAGAGCAGTCGACTGTATCTTAATATTCGCGGTCGTGCCAAGGTTAATTGCGAAACCTACCACCCTGTCTCGTGATTAATCCACCTACAGCCGCCACCCCTAAATTTCCCTTTGCATATCTGTCCACGTTCAGGTTGCAACCACATACAGGTCTGCGTCAGTTTGCAACCGCATTATCTCAAAAATACGACAACTCACCCAAGCCTCCTCCATCCCTCACCCATACCCCCCCATAATGACGGACCTGTGGTCCTGGCCCCGTTCCTCCTATTAATTCTTATTAGTTACCAATTTGTCAGTCACTATGCCACTTCCAGAGCCACCACAAAGTTGATGCAAACATCGCACTCCAAAACCACCACAATTTTGAGTTTTTGATATTTTATTATTCACCGTCAAACTTCATTCATCCGTATCATAAATAATTAATCTCAATCATGTAACCTTAAATACTGTATGTTCCACTTTTTTTTCATCTTTATATTTTCTTCTTTTTTTTTTCTCTCCACCAGAATCTTTCAATTTAATATATATGAACAAAAGATTTTTCGTCCTAATTACTCAAAGAACACTAACGACGAAAAGAGAATCCAAATCTCAACCACACCCCAATTCCTGCCCTGGAACACCTCCTCCTTGGGGCAAGCATCTGCAGAGCTCATGCAATCGCTATACGTAAACACTACATACATCCATGCTAGTCATAAAACCACCACGGGTGAAAAAAAAAACCCCCACGGGTGAAAAAGAAAAAACGCATCCTCACGTGTCGTGCATGTGCAAAGTATTGAATGGTGGCCAAAATTAAACAAAAATTTGAAAATGGACTAACAACGACAATGGAATTAAAACTAAAAGACTAAAAGATTCCATTAGAAAGATAAAAGACCAACACGTTATCTCGTCAAAAGATAAAACACTGCGAGTAATTTACCCGACCACCACCCAAGAGCCATAATTCAATTTCAAAACATCAGGCCGTTAATATAAGGAGAGAATTTAGAATTTTTGTTCAATAAAATAAAAAAACATTCAACTTAACACTCGTATGCAAATAATTTTTCACAATAGGAACTAGATAAAATTTTCAAAGTAAAAATACCTTCCAAATTCAAATATTTTAGAAAAGAGAAATCTTTGTACATCCATCGTAGAATATATACAGGCTGGCCGTGTCAGTAAGATCACTTCCACTTTTTGAACCTCATGAACTTGTGCTTTCCAAACATACCATGTTTCCAGCGCTTGCCAAACTTCCCATGCTTGAACTTTCCATGCTTAAACTTCCCATGATGATGGCCATAAAAACCACCGTGAGCTAGATGGTGAGCGCCATAAGCAGCTGCTGCAGCGGCAGCACCACCAGCTAGCATTGCTCCAACGCCTGATCCATGTCCTGGAGAAATCACAAGAGCGACAACAGTTATGGAATAAAAACATGACTCCCAGAGAAAGAAATGTTGACAAGCTATTAAGTTACATGTATGATACGCTATCTAATTTTTTCTTTTTTCTCTCTCTTTTTAAAAGGATCAACGGTGGTTCTCCACCTACCCCGTTAATGCTCTATCTAATTTCATGTGGAGTTTGAGTTAAAAAGAAATCTCCAAGGAAAATAAATCAGGAAATTACAGAGAAAAAAAGCAGAGGAAGCAAGCAAAAAACTTTAAAACAAAAGGACTCCAGAGATTGTACACTGTCACATTCGAATTCGGTATCGGACAAACAAAAGATAAGAGAAATAAAAAGCCCGTCTAGCTCAGTCGGTAGAGCGCAAGGCTCTTAACCTTGTGGTCGTGGGTTCGAGCCCCACGGTGGGCGGTCTCTTTGCAATTGCAAACCTGTACATTATATCTTTTCGTTTTATTTTCCAAGAGAAAAAAGATAAGAGAGAGTTTCAATATTGGCCACAAGAGAGAGATCTAGTCTTTAGCCGCCAAATCTTTCAAACTACCAAAAAAATCCGATGCGTTTTAAGTAGGAATTTTTCAAGATCAAATAGACTTATCCCTCTCAAGGAACTTGGTAGAATTGTCCATTTGTGAATTTTACGAATTCCAGATAACTCTGATCGGATTCAAAAGTTTATGCCTAGATTACAGGGATCACTATCCTCCAAACATCTCCCACACAAACTACAAGCATAAATCCCTCCAAACTATATAACTGATCGGACAGCTTCAAAGGTCCTTAGATGAAAATAGCAAACTTCAGTCAAGACTTCGCAGATGTCGAAAACACGCAAACATACATAGGTTCCTCCCACAGATCCTATGTTGTATGATGGGAAATCAATTGGCTTTGAATTTATGTAACGCAGGGTTGTCAAACCTTTCATCTAAAACATATTCCCAACAAAAATCCCCAAGGAGAACACATTCCTCACTGGGATTAAGTAAAGATCCATAAACAATGGGATGCTAATAAGCTCCTCAAAACCTTGAAAAGATCAATATTAAGCGACAACAACAACAAATAAATCGTAAAATTTACCTGCATGATGTGGAGCTGAAGTACCTGGATAACCTGCTGGAGGATATCCAGGTGGTGGGTATCCCCCTGGTGGAGGAGGGTACCCTGCTGGAGGGTACCCTGCTGGAGGGTATCCATGTGGAGGAGGGTACCCTGCTGAAGGGTATCCAGCTGGTGGAGGATAAGCATTCGGTGGGTATCCAGGCGGAGGAGGATAAGGGTATGCACCCTGATGCGGACGATAGTGTCCAGCAGCATAAGCAGCAAGGTTAGAAAAAAGTCCTCTGTCACCATCGTGCTTGTCCTCGTTCTTTCCCATTTTGCAGCAACTTAAGAAGTGATCTGTTAAAGAAGGAAATATATGACAAAGGTACCAACTGATACAATGCGAATATCAGAGATGCCCCTGAGCTCCACATATATTTTGCAAATACGATCAAATTCAGAGATGCAAGTGATTTATTTGCATAAATCTAGGCGTACAACCAGAACAACAAAACTTTGACTTTGTTTGAATTTGAATTTTGCGAAGACTATTGATTGCATTAGCATAAAAAATGACTCCACAAAATAGTTTTCAACCAGTTCAGATACATGTAAAGGCATGCTAAAATCCTCTTCTTGATGATTTCTTCCTTGAACTTCCAGAATTCCAAATTTATCATCAAACAAGCAGTTTTCTTTTCATTTCTTTTCTTTCTTATTCTCAACAAATTTCTCGCCAAAAAAGTTTGAACACAGAAATCAGCATATCCTTCAATACCGCACATTACCATAACAAACTCCGAAACACCCGTCAAGAAGACACACACTAATAATTATTTAAAAAAAAAAATACCAAAGAAATATTATAATCACATAGACCCTATTTATTTAATTTAAAAAACCCCGAAAAATAATAATGAAAAAACTAGCAAAAAGCAATATTATAATCACACAGACCCTATTTAATTAATTTTTAATTTTTGAAGATCTACTCTATTGAACATTAAACTCATAAGCCAAATCCAAAATAAGACAAAACCAACTAACCAAGCAAGATCTTGATCATAAACATGCTGAAAAAATAACTTAAACTACCAAGTCAATAAACAAAAACGCGACCAGCATAATCAAAAAGAAAGATCTTAAACTGACATGAAAATCTAATATAATATCAACATGATAATCATAAATATATCAGCATAGAAATGACTAAAAAGCTTCAGATTTTGACGAACAGAAAGCAAAATTACCAACTTTTTTAACACGCCCAAGAAGAGAAAATCTTGCATACACAGTGCCCAAGAGAATAAACTACCCAAAAAAATTTTTTTTAAATCTTTAATAATTTAGTTCTAAAAAAAATATTCTTGAATAAAGGTGTTAAGGGATAAGAGTGAGAGAGGTTACACAATGACGAACATTTGGGATGTGAAAAAAAAAAAAGAAGCAAAAATCACCTGGGAATTGGATGGCCAAGCGTTTTTGTATGCATATGGACACGCGTGATCGTCATTATCTTATTTAATTAAAATAAAAATAAATTCTACGCGTTGCTTCAGCGTGTCAACTTCTTTTTTCTTTTCTTTTTTTAATATCTTCTTGTCCATGCTTTTTTGCTTTTTTCCCATTGAAGTTTCGTCTTGAAAATTTTTCCTTAACTCCCTCTCTATTTTTCCGTAATTGTAGTTTGATGCCCTCACTTTTTTGGAATATTAAAAATCTCAAGGAATTAATTGTGGGAACACGAACTCAAGATCCATTCATCGAGATTGAGGGATGCTGTTATCAAAACAGGGGCTTGTTTGAATTGGTTTTTTTTTTAAAGAAAAGTTATATTAAATTTGTAATAATTATTTGATTTGACTTCTAAAAAAGTTGAGACTCTGAAAAAAAAAATTTTATGTGGAATTTGTCTATGAAATGGTATTAGAGCAAAAAAGGAAGAAGAAAAAAAGGGAAAGAAAAAGAAAAGAAAAGGTATTGGCTATACACTTGTACTTCAATCACTTTGCCAAATTTTGATTGTGGACTTGAATTTTTAACACTTTTTCCTAAAATTATACCGGGAAAAAGAATTGTGCAACCAAAGGTTTAAATTAATACCTTACTTCACAATTAACATAATGAGAGAAGACTTTTTGAATGTGGCCTTCATTAATACAAAATATCTTCAAGGTTCCATGCATAACTAACAATTAGTAGATTTTTTTTCAAGTCACAAGAAAAGATTTTCATTCAACAACCAGACAATACAAACTCTGAAATACAATAAAAAAAATACTAACATGACAACAAGAACAATAACCATTTCGAAACTTAACAATTGGTAGTTGCTTTCCATTTGATTTTATCCTTCCCATAAACCCAGCATCAAATTGGTATTAAATAAAATTATTATTTGAAAATTTTCTTTTGTAATGAATTTTGTGTTTCTTATCGATGTCAATTTGGTCCAATTGCCAACTCCATATCATTCTATGAGGGACAAAAGATTAGCATGGGATGATTTGTATATATGAAAAGTTGAGGGAGGATGTATAAAACAACGCAAAAATCAAGAGAAGGCTTGGGTGCGTACTTTTATCCTCTTTATCTTTTCTTACTTTTCTTTTTTGTTTTTTTTTTTGGGTCAAATTTTCTTTTCTTACTTGATTTGCACGTGATTAGTTGAGGTTGCATGGGCCACTTGCGTAACATTTTGAAATACATACCAAGCAGAACCTTTATCCTCAAGTCGAAAGATAGCTGTACCAAGTATATTTAATATTATTATATATTTATCCATTAAGTTTCAATATTTTTACTCGGAACTCATTTGGATTAGTTTTTTTTTAAAATATTTCTTATAACTTTTGAAAAAAGTGATTTTTTAGAAGTTGAAATTTTTTATTTTAAAAAAAGTTGAATTGAAATTTTTTTAAAATTTCGGTTTTTTTAAGTCAATGCAATTAATTAATGCAAAAAGATATATTTTTTCACAAAAAAGTATTTTTTAGGAAAGAAAGGAGAAAAACTAATTCAAACGGACCCTATTTCAAAAAAAGTTTAGAATTAAATCTATTATTTTATTAAGAAAAAAGTATGATATGTTTGCATGAAACAAGTTATGAATTAATTTGTCACAAATGAGAAATAAATTATAAGATTATTACAAATAACAAAAATAAAAATTGATTAACGTAATTCTCATATTATAGGAGAAAATTATTGTCTGTATGACAAAAACTAGTTAACTGTGAACACGTGAAAGTGTTCAGTTTGCATTTGAGCTTATGCTCATAATATCATAAACATAATTTAAGGGTTGTAAATTATTAACATTATTTTATAATACGATATTAATAACGTACACAATTAAATTTTACTCATAATATTAGAACATTGTTAACAAATCTATTCTCCTTATAAAAACCTCCGATGTTACGCTAATTTGCTCAAAAAAAGAAAAACATTGCATATGCCTGTGTTTCAGTTACATAGAAAATTCTCAGAAAAGCAAGAAGAATATAATTAATTTATTATATTCTGCAGACAAGAATGATGAGACCACATGGTAAGACTAATCGTAAAACATAAGAAAATATTTGAACTCTTTGCGGAAAAAATTGGATATGCTGGAGTTGGTGTTCCTAACCCTTGAAAACCTACCAAAGACAACCTATGAAAATCCAAAAGTTTCATCAACTTTTATTTATTTATTTATTTCTTTTTATGTATGTTTCCGGCTATAAAATTGTTTGCTAAATACTTTACCAAATGTGTGGGTATGACTACATTAATAAGATTTAGGGAGAGTTTGGATCAGTTTTTTCTAAAAGTATTCTTTTCTATATGAGCTTGTTAGATAGATTTTTCTTAAAAAAATTTTCTCGACAACTTTAGTAGAAAGTGTTCTTTTAAGAAATTAAAGACTTCTAAAAAAAATGAATTCAAACTTTTCTTAGAATTTCAAAGTCAAGCCAAATACTTACAAAAACAATGGACTTTTTGTTCATTAAAAAATACTTTTTCTTTATAAAAGCCAATCCAAACATACAATATAACTTTTGAGAAATCTACTGTTATGAAGTTAAAATTTTTTATTTATGAAAGAAGTTCAAATTGAGTCCCTTTTGGAGTTATCAATTTTTAAAAATTCAATCTAAATACTTATTTCAAACGAGATGCTTTTTTTTTTGGGTATTTTTGTGTTAAAATAACAAATCAAAATAGACCTTTATGAAGAGTTGTGGAGGGCAAATTAACTAAGTTGCGAAGCTTTTAGTTTTCAAAGATTAGGATGAAATTGATTTGTCAAATAGGATCAACAAGTCCAAATAAGTCATTCATGACTTATAAGCCATCAATGTACATTTCTTCATAAAGACCCCGTTTTGCCTATTCTTATGAGTTAACTTTAATAGATTGAAGGATATCGATTAGTTCTAGTATATCATATTAATTATTGCATATTTATCTCATGATAATAATATTCTCACTCTAAATGGACGGTGTGTGAAATGTTTAAATGTTCTCTAAAGTATAGAAGAACATCTTTTATAACAAAACTAAAGAAACAAGATAAGTTTGCTCCATTTGGAATCTGATTCACTACACATAAAATGAGTATATATAATGCTTTAACACACACTCGTATCTAGATCTATGGCATGCTTAGTTACGAGTAAAATGCATTTTATCTCTTATATTTTGTTAAAATTGAATAAAATTTTTAGTAATTTCAAAACTCACTATTAATCCCTGTGTTATAAAAAGATATTGCTAATAATCCTTGTATTATACAAAATATTGCTAGTAGCCATACGCTTTAAGAATTACAGGGATGCTGTGTAACTTTCTTGAAAGCATACGAGTATTAAGGAGTTTTAAAACACAAGATTTTACATGATCCGTTTAAGTGAACCAAATGGATGGATTAGGATCATTTCCCTGTTATTGGTGTCAGATCTTCTCATAATTATTAGTGTCTCCGAGTAACTATAACATGAAATCCTATCCATTTATATTAATATGATGGCTAAATCCCATTTCCTCCCATGAGTTTTCAGTTAAATCTTAAATTCCCCCTTGAAATTTTAGTTTTACCCACATTTTCCCATGACTTCAATTTTCCCAAACAAAGCCTTATATTAAAGTCATCTTTATTTTTTTTTTCAATTTTATGACCCAAAAGAGAAAAGAAAAGAAAAAGAAAGATAGTAGACAAAAAAAATTAATAAAATCATTCAATAGATTGATGAGTCACTAATAAAATAAAGAATCCAAAAAAAATCAAAATACAAAGAAAAAGAAAAAAAAAGCTACTTATTTTACAAAAATTGCCCTATACACACTATTAAAAAAATTAAATTCACTTTAAAATAATTATTTTCTAATACAGATTTCAAATTGAATTATTTTTTCCTATCCAACCGCATCATATTTTCAACCAGCTAATCATTTAAAAATAAAAATAAAAAGTAAAAATACTTATTATACAAATTAATAAAAAATTAAATAAAATCTTCTTTTATATATGTGTGTGTATCAAATTAATATTTTTTAATTTCAAAGTATAACTTTTTATAAACTAACAATTTAAAAACTTAACACAAAAACTAAAAGAATAATTAAGATAAGACATTGTTTGGTGAAACTTACTATCGTGGGGGAAAGTGGGTAAAAATAAATTTTGATGGGGGAGTTTGGGATTTATGCTACAACTCATGGGGGAAAATGGCATTCTCCCTTAATATGATGGACAATTAATCCACAGATTTTCCCCTAGTTTAACCGTTTCATTAAGCAATTTTCTCATGCTTTATGACTACTAGAACAAAGTGGATATAAAGAAGAATTTTCACAAGCTCTGTGAGCATTGATTAGAATAAAAGTGAAACTAACCTAGTAGTATAATTTTTTCGCCAAGTCTCCAAGGGGTTCATGAATGAGGAACTAACTAGCTAGTCTAAACTCCGTGCAGTGTTGTGTGTGATATATTTTTTGTTTTACCTTTTTGTTATTTGTATTATTGTATAATTAAAAGTCAATCAATTTCATTGAAGAAAATGATATATCAATATATATAAAGGTTTATTTTTTTAAGCTAAACATTCATAGATTGTTACTATTTAGCCTGACTCTTCTATTTAGCTATAATAGCATGCTCACGCCTTTAAAAAATTGATTATAATAGTTAAATATAAAAAAATTGATGAGGTGCTATGCTTCAACTTTCAAGAATTAAAATATAATGATAATTTTTATATTTATATGATTTATCTTTATTCTATTATAATGAATATAGTAAAAAAATAAAATAAAAGACTGAATGAAGTGAGGGAGTGGCATATGACATCCTACTCAATTATTTTAATAATTTTATAGATTTACGTTTTGTGTAATTTAAATAATCATATCAATTAGTTTAGTGGAGGAAATAATCAATTAATTTATTGAAGATATATTTCTTTATTTTAATCTAACCATCTATTAATTATTACAATTTAATCTCAATCTTGCATCTAGTGGTAACAATACTTCTACCTATTTAAAAATCAATAAAAGTTGATATCAACGGTCAAAAAGAGGAAAAGAAGTCTTGAAAAATCAAAGAAACAACTAATGGGTTTATGTTTCAAGAAATATAATGCATATTGGTCAATTAAAGCAATGGCGCAGAGACGAAAGCATTGCAGCACTTTTATCTTGTGCGCATTTCCCCATCCTGGATATCAAATTCGCTTAGTCTGATGGAGAAGTCCTTTGCTGGATAGAGACACAAATTGAATGTCGATGTGAGTGGTTTGGAATAGGGTCAACGAGCTGGAGGAGAGGTGTGAAGAATCGTTGAACTTTCGTCATAAAAATCAATTGGTTACTATGGCAGAAATCAAAGCCCTTATTTGTGGCCTGAAAATTTGCATTGATCGTAACATTTATCAACCTTGGGTCGAAATGGACTCTCTCTCTTTCTCTCTGCTGTTCAATTGATTAATGGGGCATCTTGGGGGTCTCGGGAGAACTGTTACTGGATTGATAAGGCACGCGAACTTTTACGGAAGTGTCAAGGCTATGTTAGACATATTTTGCCTGAAAGAAACTCTGATGTGGATCTTCTGCCAACAAGGGTAGCTATTTTGGAGTACATCTACTTTCCTCTTGTGGCGATATACCACGTCTTAGAAGCGTCCTTTGATGCGATAAGCTTGGCCTCCCATACTCGAGTAGCTAATTGTTTCTTCAAGTTCATTTTTATTGCTTTGAGAGGTTGGCCTGTCAGCCTCTTTCTAAACTTTAATGTGGGAGAGTACTCTCGCCCTATATCCATGTACTGGAAAAAAAAAATACATACAATACATACATACATACACACACATATAGCTATACTATATAATAAAGAAAAATAAGCTACAATTTCGTGCTGTCAAGTAGCGCTTTTTATGACAAACTTTCTATAATTACTTATCAATTAAATATGCCCTTAGGTCAATTTTTTGGTTTCCATTATTTATTCAATTCCATTCCTACAGTAAATATTTTAATTTAATTAATATTATGCTCTTTCTTTATATATATCAATCATTGTTTTATTAATTCCATAGTATATAATTGTTTCAATAACTATTTAGTAAGATGCAAAAATTCTATAATTTTAATATATCGAATCACAAATGTCACTCCCCGTGCATTGCACAAGTATCATACTAATATATATATATATATATATATATATGCACTTACTTTCTTGGTGTATTACTTCAGTGTGAATTATACCATACACCACATTGTGGTACACCTAAAAGTGCATGGTGCAACACCTAATAGATTTCACAATCCTTTCACTTTCCTCACGCCGACAAACACAACACAATAATCCGATCATCGATTAGACATTGGTAACACCTTCGACAGCAAGCTCAAAAATCATTTACAGATTATGAACATATCGTTCATAAGTTGTGAATATATCGTTCACAGATTGGAACAAATCTTAACAAGTTGTATACAGGTAATTTATCATTGTAAATATATGATATAAACCTTTTGTACATATAATATAAGAATAATGGATAAGTAAATGTGAACAATTAAAAGTTTTGAACATAAGATGTTAAAATTACAAGCATAAAATATACCTTTTATAATTAATTAAAAGTTGTTAACGTATAGTATGAAAATTATGAACTTATAATAACAAGATTATAAACACGCTATTGTAAAGTGCATAGTATTAGGTGGGCGCATAATGCTTAGGGCGCGATATCTAATCTTATTATTTTAGCTCTCGTACAAAATAGAGATAGATACATATATTTTGTGTATGTTGAATAAAGACATGTTGAAAAGATAACAGAGAGAAATAGCCAAAATGTATATACACACAGTGAGAAGGATGGTGAAGAAGGAAGGGGTTGGAGATAGAGAGGAAAGAGAAGACGAGAGAAAAGACGAACAACACAAATTCCATTTAGATTTCTTTTATTTATTTTGTTTAAGCAAAAGGGTGAATGTCGTTTGAAGGAGTACAATCCTCATAGCTTGTTTAGGATGAAAGGAATGAGGGGAAAGGAAAGGGAAAGAAGGGGTTTTTTAATCCTCTCCCTTGTTTGTTTAAGAAGTATTGGGATGGTGAGTGAAAAGGAGAAATAATACAAATTCCCTCAAATTCCTTAATAGCTTGTTTGGGATGAAGGGAATGGGGGGAAAGGAAAGGGAAAGAAGGGGTTTTTTATACTCTGTTTGTTATAGTCTTATTTTAAGATATTTATTCTATTGAAATGAGGGTATATTTTATAAGATTTAAGAAATCTTATCATGCATCCTATGAAAATTTAAAACAAAACCATACTTTTTATTTTATAAGAAATAAGCAATCCTTCCTATCTTATTTTTTACAACTATAAAATGCATGGTGCATATGATAAAATATCTTAAATCTTATAAGATATCTTCAAATTTCAATAGGATAAGCATCTTAAAATAAGATCATTCCAAAAGCACTATTAATCCTTTTCCTTGTTTGTTTAGGAAGTATTAGGGTGGTGAGAGAAAAAGAGGGATAATACAAATCCCTTAAAAGTAATCCTCCCAATTTGGAGTCATTTGGAGGGAAAGGAAAGTCTTTTCATTGAAAATAACTCTTTTATCCTTCAGTCTCATTTGCACATAAAATTTTAAAAAGGCATAAAAGTCCAATATCTTATAAAATTTATCCTTTTCTTCCATTTCCTTCCCAATCCAAACAAGAGAAATCCATAACCCTTTATTATCCTTTCCTCTATAAAAATTTTTCAATCCAAACAAGAATTAATCATTTCCTCTCATTTCCTTTAGAATACTTTCCTTTCTTTTCCTTTATTAAACTTTCCCCTCTAAATCCAAACATAGTGTTAGATTTCTTGGTTTCTCTTCAATTTTCACCAAAACAAAAGCAATTGATACAATCAAATGATACCAACTCACAATTTTTTAACTAACAAATGGACACCATGCCCGGGGTCAATAACCAAGTTTAGAACTGGAGAGTGAACATAATTTGGTGCAAGTGTAAAGCAAAAGTTACACAATATCAAGCAGAGATGTATCTTAAGCTCCACCATGGACAT
Organism: Cordia subcordata; assembly: GCA_028554755.1. Classification (NCBI taxonomy): domain Eukaryota; kingdom Viridiplantae; phylum Streptophyta; class Magnoliopsida; order Boraginales; family Cordiaceae; genus Cordia; species Cordia subcordata. Next base: position 1,521,935 of record JAPTOF010000002.1, read on the forward strand.
ATTCTGCCCAAGACACGTTCGTGGACCAACACCAAATGGCATATACAAATGCGGTTGCTTGCATGCTCCTGCTATCCCATTTGCAAATCTTTCGGGCTTGAATTCATAAGAATCAGGTCCCCATATCTCAGGATCCGTGTGCAACATCGTCAGCACTGTCCAAAGACAAACACCCTTTGGCACATTTATACCTCCAAGTTTCATGTCCTTCAAGGCCTCCCTTGTTAGTATATATACTGGCAGATAAAGACGTACTGTTTCATTAATTGCCATAGTCAGCTGCAAATATTTCACAAGCAAAAGAAGATTTGTTAATGAAGCTACGTAAAAATGAGTCACCTCTAGAATTTCACACGGTTTAGTTTGTGTATTTCTAACGTTAATTAGGTTCTCAATTGGGGTATGTACGCATAATGTCTCGCACCAATAGAATAAGTGCGTATTAAGTGGTTTATAGAGTGGGTGTTGCATCTTGAACCATGATTAAGGCCAACTCCAATAGCTTCCTAATTTTTTTCCCTTACATTTTAAGAAATTTGTAGCATTTCCTTATATGTAGAGATTAGTTATCTCAGTTTTATTCCAACAGTTTTCTTACATTTAATCAAACTGTTGTTTAAGGAATCTTTATTTCGATTTTACTCTAACATCTTCCTCAAAATTTTCCTAATATTGATTTAGGGGATGGGTTTGTTTTCTCTAGATGTGGAGACATCAAAAATCAATTTAGGAGATGAAATTTTTATCTCCCCATCTAGAGATAATTGTCGGAAATATATTGCAACCATTTATCCCTTGATGTATTCCCATATGTGGGGTAAATAATGGTTTAGGTAAGCCGTTGGAATGCCCTATACTACACCAATTTTAGGGCCTATTTAGATTGGCTTTTCTTAGAAAAAAATGACTTTTTTTCTCTAAAAAAAGTACATTTTTTGTAATAATTATTTAGCTAAACTTTTAAAAAAAACAAAAAACTCAAAAAAAATAAAAAATTCAAATGCAACTTTTTTCAGAAGTCAAAATTTTTTATTTAGAAAAAAAACACTTATTTAAAAAATTATTTAGAAAGTATTTTTAAAAAAATTAATTCAAACAAGCTCTTAATACTGGGATTAGGATGTGAGTTTGGGGTGTCACAACTTGGCGGGCTATAGGTTAGCCCACCATAATAAGTTAGTACCTGTTTCATCTGTGGGATCATATCAGCATTTGGCATTCGACCTTTACAAATTTCAAGAACCTCAGCTCGAATACGATCTTGCCATTCTGGGTTTGCTGCCAAAAGCATCATGAACCATGAGGCAGTAATTGCAGTAGTCTCATAAGTCATAACCGGCAAAATATATGTTTTTGCAATTATCGATAATGAACTGATAAATTGCATCTTGGCTCAGGTCACTGCTTTTGGCCCCTTCAAGAACCATTTGCAGTAGATCCTTTTCATATCCACTTTCCTTCCTCTCCTTTACTACCTTCAAGATCAATGCATTAACCTTCTTCTCCAAAGCCCATTCTTCTCTTCTGCTCTTGGTTGGCAAATTTCTATGCGATAATATTTGACCAAACTGAGTTTTATTATTTATTAGCATCCAATTTCAAAAATAAAAGGGTAAATTGCTAGGGGTCACTTATGGTCTATTAAAAGTGCACCGAATATCCATATAATGTAACATGTCCCTCATAATCCACTTAAGGTCCATTAAAAGTGCACTAGACTCCCCCCCTAACTTTAAAAAATCCGTTATCTTTAACCACAATTGCATTACATGTACCCAATCTGCAAATCGTGGAAACTTTTTCTGTCCAGATTAATTTTTGTTGGTTCAATAGTGCACGTTGTGGGAATTTTTGTTGGAAAGGGAATGGTAGTTTTGAACCAACAAAAATTAATCTGGTAAAAAAAATTCTCACGATGTGTAATTTGGACATGTGTAATGAATTATATTAAAAATAATGAAATTTTTAATAATAGGAGATTCGATGCATTTTTAATAAAAAAAAGGAGAATTATGAGGGACATTTTACATCGTCCAATGCACTTTGCTTTATTGGTGTCTCGCATCTCGAGCTCAGACCCCAAGTCTACAAGTGACAATAGTAGTGTACCTTATGCCCGGAAGGCGTTCCACGGGAATTCTCTTTGATAAGATAAGCTGGATAGCTCGAATCCCCGAGAAAATTTCTTCTCCCTTGGCGTAGTTGCTTCCAAAACAAGCTCTAGAGATTACATCTGCGGAAAAGCTACTCATATGCTTGTCAATTTTGATTTTCGCGATGCCACCCTCATTCTCAATAATTTCTTTCCACGAGTTTATCAACACGAGTGCGGATTCTTGAATTATATTTATCATTCCCTACACATGAAAAGGCGAGCACAAGTGGCATACATGTATGTGTAAATATCACAAACTAAGAGTTGACATATTAATTTAGCTCTAATTTAAAAAGTTATTTGTATATACGTATTAAATTATATGCGAAAAGCAAAAAAAATATTACTATTTATCCTTGCATACGACTCCTGTACCTTGACCTTGTCCATGCTTAATTCGGGAGCAATAATCTTCCTGTTAAGAAAAATCAGGACGCATAACAAACACTCACGCAACGGAATTAAAACACGAGTAACGAGAAAAGAATACTCGCTATTAAACGTGGTTCGACCCTCTGCCTACATCCACAATCCCCTCTGGGATAAATTCCACTATTCAACAATAATGGGATTACAACTCAGGTGATGACTTTTTGCACGGAGAGAAAAGTCTAAACCCTCCCCACAGAGTTTTTATAATGGTTCTATCCTCAACAGGACTAGAACGAATATAAAACACTCTCGATGCTCTCAGGTTCTCTCTCTCACCCACACCCCCATGGGGTGTAGCCCTAAGGCATGCTTTATACAACTAATACAAGAGTCCTATTTATAGAGGAGATTTCCTTGTCCTCTAAGACAAAGGATTTCCTCGTCCTCTAAGACAAAGGATTTCCTCATCTATCAATCCTACCATAATTAAGACTCTTACCATAATTAGAATTTTAATTCTCATTAAAATTCTTTCCTAATTTGTATGGGCTTGGACTTTGAGCCATAACCCAACAAATTCCTCCATTCACGAAAAGTCCGAAACTTCTTTGCCACAACTAGAACCTTTTCACAGTTTTTATGCTAGAACCCTCGCTCGACAACACTCTTCACGGCAGCAGCTACCAACACATCCTAGCATGTTTTCAGAGTCATCCCCAACATCCCTCTTCGTGCCGTCTAACCTCGACCTCTTGAGGTTGTTTGTGTCCTCCTCGACACTAGACATCCCGGACGTGGTCTTCTTTCTAACAATAGCATTCCTTATCAGTCATCTGGCCAAGACTCTGATCGTTCAGCTACGTAGACTCTCTTCGCGCGACTCCTCCCTTGAATCGAACCTTCTTCAACTAGTCTACTCATCCAAACTTCTCTCCTCTAGAAGTTTTTTCACTAGTCGGCTAAATGTGTTTGCTCGCACAATGCTTTAAAGACTTTCGCAGAATTTCATCACCACTTCATTATTTTACCCAATTTCAAGGCTCACCCACGATACATCAAGAAATTTGGCGAAACGAACTTCAAAAAATGAACTCAGGACGTCGAAAAACGATAGGGAGACCCTCGGTCAACTCAATCAAACCCCTGCAGCCTTCGGTCAACGCTGGTCAAACTTTTTATTTGACTGTTTGATTACAAACTCACAAAACTTGACATGCTTGTATCTCACAATCCAACCGTCTGATTGTCACGAAATTTTAGCAACTTACTCTCCTCGTCGAGACGAAAACACAGCAACAAACGGATCGTCGATTGGACTCTAGGAAGGCTACCAAATGTGACCAGCAGATCAGCGAATTTTTTTTACTCCCCTTCGGCGTTTCTTTTTTTCGTTTTTCGTGCAAACCAGCGTCCTCCCTCCAACCTAGGCTCTGATACCACTTGTTGGGAAAAATCAGGACGCATAACACACACTTACGCAGCGGAATTAAAACACGAGTAACGAGAAAAGAATACGCGCTATTAAACGTGGTTCGGCCCTCTGCCTACGTCCACGATCCCCTCTGGGATAAATTCCACTATTCAACAATAATGGGATTACAACTCAGGTGATGACTTTTTGCACGGACAGAAAAGTCTAAGCCATTTCCACAGAGTTCTTATAATGATTCTATTCTCAACAGGACTAGAACGAATATAAGACACTCTCGATGCTCTCAGGTTCTCTCTCTCACCCATACCCCTCATGGAGTGTGGCCCTAAAACACGCTTTATACAACTAATACAAGAGTCCTATTTATAGAGGAGATTTTCTTGTCCTCCAAGATAAACGATTTTCTCATCTATCAATCCTACCATAATTAAGACTCTTACCATAACTAGAATTTTAATTCTTATTAAAATTCTTTTCTAATTTGTATGGGCTTGAACTTTGAGCCATAACCCAACACTTCCTTTGTCTAGTCCAAATTTTGCCGTTTGCAGATACGATGCCTTGGCCTAACAAACCCCTCAGATTTATGGCTTGAGATGAAGTTTTTCCCAGTTCCGAAGATGTGCATCTACTAATCTCTCTCGCCATTTGATGCTCGGTTACATGCAAAATTTGTTCGTTTCCAACAGAGAACAGAAATACTTAACCTGCACAAAACAAATATGTAGAACATCATCCCAGTCGTAGATTGACTAAATTCTTGGACCATGTTGCCTAGCAGTATATATGGGTAGTTTGGGTGATTTTACTACTAATTTTTTTAATTGAACCCATCTTGGCTGTTTAAAATTTTATAAAACCAAAAGTACCGAAATAATAAAAAGGTTGCCGGACTTGGTTTGAGTGATTTTAAAATTTGGTTATCACATACTTAGTTACGTAACATAATCATATTCTAACAACAATTTTTTAAATTCCAACAATAATTACAAACCTAATAGTTCAATCTTCCAATATTTTTCTAACTATATATAATTTTTAAATTATCAAATATATACATAATTTGGCCGGTTGGCCACGGTTATCGAATCGTCCATTTTGGTTTTTAAATATTTAAATCATGACCGATCGAATCACTCTAAAAATAGACTTGCGATCGATTACATTCGACCAAAACAGTTTCTTTGGTTTCTTCAATTTTACGTTTACCCCTACTATTACCATATTGCTTTCTCCATGAATCGAGAAAGGGCAGAAGAGCAGCTCCACAATTGTGAGAGGCTGGTGCTGATCCAATATGCGATGCAACTTTTCCTGCTGCACTAATGGCTTTTCTCATCTCTAAAATATTGCCCAGAATAATTGTTGGTGGTGGTCCATTTACTCCTTGCTTCCTTAGTGCACCTCAAAGCCTCTCTGGCTTCGCCACTAAGGCTTCGTAAAGATGCACAAACAATCCTACAAAACCAACTAATCCAACGCATAATAACACTGTTGATAAAGAATGTACCTCCATGGTTGGCTCTATTGGCTGCCTTCGAATTGTCCGTGTAATCACTTCATCATCTTTATATACAGTTGCGAAGCCAAGATTTTAACGTAGCAGAGGCAAAATATTAATGTAATGAAATATTGCCCTCTTAGTTGGGGTAGTCTTAGATTTTAATGTAGCAGAGGCAAAATATTAACGTAGTAAAATATTGCCCTCTTAGTTGGGGTAGTCTTTAGTGACTCATTTGTGATTAAATAATCTTAAATTTCTATGTTAGCTTTTATGTCATAAATTTTGGCATCTCAAGTAATAGCTACTCTGCCAACGCCTCTCTATACCTATTTCTTAAGTACAAACCTGAACCCTATTCTTCATATAGGTGATTATTGGATTTATAACCAAATTAAATGAACTAAGATTTAAATAATTAAAACAAAAAAAATTTGAAGATTTGTTAATTGAAATTGAACAGGATTTGTTTCATAATTGAAATTCTTTGATTCGGTTTTAATTAATAACCAAATTACAGAAGTTCATGGATTATTTGGTTATTCGACTATTTTAAATTTATAAATATAACTAACCGAACTGGAATTTTAAATTTGTAAGTGCAACCAAACGAAGCAAAAATTTATATGTCAAGACGGTATTATTTTGAATTTTAACAAAAGTTAACTGTAAGCGAGCAAAATAATTCGAAAATTTTTAATAACCAAAATTGAACAAAAATTTAGAGTAACCAAACAGAATTTTCTAATTCGGTTCAGTTAAATTATTTGACTATTTCTTAATTTATTAATTTATTATTTTTTAACAGAAAAACTCATCGAAATTTGTGAGATACAATTATATTACTGTTATTATATATAGATATAGATATAAATATAAATTTATCCAAAGTCATGAGCAATATAATGTAGAACAAAGACTATTTATATAAAGTAAAGAAAGGGAACAACTTCTTACCAAAACTAAATAGTAATAATAGCTAAATATTGTAACTCCTTTCATTGTAAGCCGAAACTTAAAAAGATATAAATGTATGCAAATACTATCACAGACTGAAACAAATATTTCTTTATAAGTGCCAATGCAAACAATTCATACATATACACGATATTTTTTTTAGAACATAAATATCACGATTAACCTTGACGAGATCTCATATTTTGAAAACATTGAATATTCCATTCGACTTTTCAATTGGTTCTTCAATATATTCATAGTAGAATAAGCTCTATCGATCCTTGCAATTGCAACTAGCAAAATCAATGCTAATTTAATTACTAAATAAACTGAAGGATACACAAAATTTTGTTTTTGTCTAAACTAATTTCACTGAATTCACTACTTGGATGGGTGGGTCATGGGTTCATGGGATATATTTAATGGTATCAATTTTTTAAGTTTTTAACATTATCTCTATTGCAATAAAAAGAATAACTTTTGTTCTGGCATAGTTCTTACATGGATCATGATGGCAATTTGAAATAAATTCCAAAAAGACGCATAATTATGAATTATCTACGATAATTTATGTAGTGTTTGTAATAAAGTTATAATTTTCATATTTTCTCATGGTAAAATTATAATTTACATTTACTTTTTTTTCCATCCCTAGCAAAATAATTTTTTCTCTCATTTTTTACTTTTTATTAATTACGTCCTTCAACTTTCACCGAAAGTATAAATTAATTGGAATTTTTAATGTTTTGAGTCTTGGGATCAAAAAAAGTTGTTCGATCGAGAACAGAAAATCAAAAAGCCAAATCAAGTTAGGGGAATTAGTTTGAATTTTCAGGTTCAAGTTTTCTAATTTTTAAAACCAAAGAAAGTATTTGATTAGATTTACATCTAACTCTAGTTTTTTTTTCCCTTTCCCAAACAAAATGACGTGAACTATATTATTATGTCTCTACTAATCACGCTTTTTTGCTTTAGGACTTTTATATTTTCTTTTCCATTTCAAGTAAGAAAAACTATTTGGTTGGAGTAGGGATGGGAATTCATTTTGCATTTTTGAGTCTAAATTTTTGAATTTTTAGCGCTAAAAGAAATTATTAAATTGAACATTTATAATCATAAACCTTATAGATTTTTTGATGTTTGAGTTTCAAGTTTTCTAAGTTCAAGTTTTGATTTTTAGTTTTTTCGTTATTTGTTAAATATATTGTGCTACTTTAAACTAGATTAAAAAATACATAGATTTGTTACTATTTATTGCGCTAATTTATTAGATTAAAAAATACACAGATTTGTTACTATTTATTGCGCTAATTTAGACTAATCTAGAAGTAGATTTTGACTTTCACCCAAGAGTGGAAATGGTTCAGTTTTTTTTGAATTTTTAGTATAAGATTTTGAACTTTGAGAGCAAAAAAGAACTATCCAATTGGGTATTAAAAATATGAACCCTGACTGGAACTTCGATGTTGAGGTTTGAGATTTTCGAAATTGTGATTATCAGCTGTCTTTTCGTTGTTTATTAAATTGTATTGTGTTAATTGAGATTAAATTCAAAAATAGACCTAAAAAGTTGAACAAAGATAAATATAAAAAAGTTTTAATTCATCTAGATTACAGTTCTAAGTTCAAATAATTGCAAGATCATCTCACATTATATTAAAAATATTTTTTGAGTTAGGTTTGTATGCATATTTTACACCTGAAGTTCTAATCGTATCAGATAATCTAAAAGAAAGTTTAGATATTCTTACTGTCATATTCACCAATCCCCTCTGATTCCACAAATTCTTTTTCACTTTGTAATCAATTTCTCCCAAATTTGTCAAAATAACAAAGGGACAAAATTAACACATTTCTAGGTTTCAATTTTTATTAAGAGACGTGTAAACATAAGAAAAATTTATTTGACTCCCTACAAGATTACTAAATTTCTAAATAAATATTTATTATACATTATGAACTTTGTATTACTATAATATTGGGCAATATAGTCATGTCTTACCCGACATTACTGTATATGTATTTTTTTTTAATAATTTAGTGGTGCCAATTGAGACCACTCTTACCAAGGTGCAGCCATCCTTAATTGCTATTAAGATACAATGATGGACAATACTTATGCCAAAGTGAAAGTTATGATGTCACGTGTAAAACTCACCAAACTTTTGTGGACTATTATTATATTACTATTAACAGATGTATAGATATATAGATATATAAATTATATAGATGTCTCAAAAGTCATGATTAGTACAATGTAGAATGTTATTTATAAGAAAAGAAAGGATACAATTTCTTACCAAGACAGAGTGGTACCGGCGACAATAGTACAGCTCCTTTTATTGCAAGTCATAACATACAAAGATATAAATGTTTGTAAATGTTAGTAGGACACAAGGATGGATAAAACATATGCCAAAGCTAAAGTTATGATGCCATATGACATATGAAAATCTCACCAAACTTTTTGTGAGTTAGGTCCGTGTGTAAATTTTACATTTGAAATTCCCATCCTATCTTAAAATTAGCATGATTAATAAATTTTGATATATGCATTAATGTTATTATTACTTTTACATGCTTTATTACCTCTAATTTTTTATGTATATAATATTGTCAAAATAAGTCATAAATAAAAAAGAAGAATGTTATGTAAATACTCAAAAATATGTTTAATGAGTTGAAAATGTGAACTTGCAAAAATTGAACTGAAAATTAAAATAAAAATTATTGTGTTAAGAGATTTGGAAAGGGAGGAAAGAGAGCAAAGTACATGTTTCTACATATGGGATATTTTATATGTATCTTTTTATCCTTTTTAGTTATCTATTATCATATAATATATATATATATATATATATATATATATATTATAAAGTAGAGTCCATGCCTATTTTAGCTCTGCCACGTGTTGTTATGTCGTTTCATTTTTCTAGCCTAAAAAAATTTCTTACATTATTTTGGTTAATAAAATTATTTCCCAAACCAATTCCTTTTCATTTAATGTCATAAAATTATTCTAGTGAGCTTCACATATATATATATATATACATATATATATATATATGTGTGTGTGTATGTATGTATGTATGTATGTATGTATGTATGTATACATGTGTGTAAGCATTTATATGCGTGTGTATTATAGAAAATGGTTCATGTCATTTTTAGCAATATTACATGTCATCCTCTTGTGTAATTTTTTCTCACTTAAAAATAATTCTTTATCAAAATAATTTTCTAATCTAATAAATTTATTTTTAATTATATTTTATACAATATAATATACAATTCAAATTATTATATAAACTTTGTCAGCACCTCATGTTCTGATTCTATTCAATCAATTCCTTTCCCACCTCCTCCCCCCTCCCTCCCTCCCTCCCTCCCTCCCCCTTCTCCCACCAAAACAAGTTAAACTCCAATAAATATATTTATTTCTTTTTTATCCCTTTTTTCTAGATCAGATCATTTTTTAATTTTATTTTCTCAATTATAAAGTCCTATTCAATTATTGTAAATCCCTTACAATAAATATGACCAATATCAAAAACTTACAAAGACCAAATTTTATAAAACGGATTTATTTTAACCTCACATGAACTTCCTTGTCAAATTATTTCTAAATTTAGCTTTTCAATTTAAACATTTGATTAATTATTGCAAATGTATAATATAAAAAATATGTGGTATTGAGAATTTACTAAAATAAATTTCAAAAATTTATATTTTATCCTTCTATAAACTGTGAAAATTTGTCATCAATAATAATAAAATTATAAAAGTATTAATTTTTTTGGTGCAATGCACAGGTTACATGTCAGTATATATATATATACATATATATATATATATATATAAGTTTTAAAGAACAGAACTCAACAAGACATGCCACATCAGCTTCTATTGAGAGAGTACAAACTAATTTTATGCTTTTGTAAGTGGTAATGTATAAGGTTTAAAATATCATTAATTTCAAAGGTATAAATTATGTTATAAGCCCTTAACATTTTTATTTTTCTCTAACTAAACTCTTATTGTTTTAAAATATTCAAATTAATTCATAATATTTTACTACATAGTCAAATTAGTTCTTAAATTAAACAATCACATTAGTTTTATTATTTAAGAAGTTTTATATCAATCTTTTATATTTAATAAAGTTATTCAAATGAGTACAACTATGAGTAATAATAAGGACTCTTAAACTATTTAAATTAGTTGATAATATTTTAAGAATATAGTCAAATTAGCCCGTGAACATTGTCAAAATTTTTATTATTTCAATATATTTATATTAGTCCTTAATATTTCACCATTTATTCGAATAAGTCCCTTCATATAATATGATACTATAGGATACAAATTTTAGAGATATAGTACATTAACAAATGAGAAAATTATGTTATAAGTATCAGTGTTTTTCTTAAATTAGTCCCTCTTATTTTTAAAGATTCAAATAAGAATAATGGTACAAAAAATATTATTCAACTACTACTTCTACTACACTTTATCAAAATTTAACGACTTTAGGAAATGCCATGTCATCTTTTAATTAATTCTTTTTTGGTTTATTTCTGTTAAATAGTCTTTAATATTAACAAATCTCTATGATCACTACAAGTCCCTACTATTTCCTTTTATGTTCGGTCTTTGTTATTTCAAAATATCCAAATTAATCATGAATTTTTAAAGAAATATTCAATTTAACTCCTGCCATTAAATATGTAACCAAATATGACTAAAATAACTTTACTAATTTGGTGAACTAAAATTATTCTTTAATTGTAAATGTTTGCTAAATAAAATGGTTAAGGCATGTCATTGGATTATTCAAGTGAATATTAATAATCATAACTGATTTTTTAACATAATAGTATCATGTTCATAGGGTATTTCAAAAAAAATAAAAAAACACTAGAATTAATTTTTATAGATATTTAGAAATAATAAAACATACATGAAAAACTAAAAACACACAAAAAACACATCCATAAATGACTAGAAAACTAAAAAATACATAGAGAATCTAAATAAGATCGTGCAAAGCATGCATTATGAAAAGACTAGTATATCTATATTATATATAAAAGTTCTACTTTTTTTAGCATTGTGAGAGTGTCATATCAGCCCCATTGTGAGAGTGTCATGTTAGCGCTTATATGACATGATTTATTTGTTTATTTATCATTACGTTATTATAAAAAAAAATACTTTTTTGAGTATTATGAGAGTGTCATGTCAGTAATTATATGGCAGCAGTTATTTTATTATTAACTTATAAAATGAATTTTTATTTATTTTATGTTTATTATTTTTATCCTTATGGATATAATTAAATTATTAATTTTAATTAACAAATTAAATAATTAATCAATTAATGTTTAAAATATAACTCATTTGTGAATCCCAAAAGATTCTCTTATTACCTATTATGGTTATATATTCTTAGTTTTAATTTAGAAATTAATTTTTAAAAATAATATTCATTCGTGAATTTTAAAAGGTTAATTTCTTATTTATTATGAATATATATTATTAGCTTTAATTTAAAATTTTAATTACTAATTAATTAATTCTTAAAAGCTATAAAATATTTTTCATTTGTGAATTCTAAAGATTAAATCTAAATAAATTAATATTTATTATTTAAACAAAACCCGTACAGAGCATAGAATACTAAGGACTAAATTCATTATTTGCTATTAAAAATGAATTAATTTAATTTAATTTAATTTAATATTTATTATTAAAAAATAAATCCGTGTGCACTAGTGTGTGTATATACACACACACCCCACACACACAAAATTGTGCCTCAAGTTAGTTTGTATGCTTTAGGGGATGCCCCATAAGTGCTTATTAAGGTGACACATCATCACTTATCTTTTACCATTTTTTAAATTTATTCATCTCATTGATTCCATAATTACCAATAATATTCAATATAATTAATTAAAAGATGTGTACATATTATTTTTTTGGTCTAACTATAATCTATATATCTTTAATTAATTACTAAATAAATAATTCAAAAATACAAAAGAAATACAACAGATCAGGTTTAAAGATTTTTTTTTAAAAAAACATAACAAACACAATTCTATATATCTGTATATATCCATATCTATATAATATAATATAATACTAATAAAATTGTACCTTGTAAGAGCTTTGGAGGTCTCAAAATGTGCCATATGGTGATTAGGTGCCAATATTAATGTGCACATAAAGAGATGAGTTTAGAAGTTCAAAAGATTTGATACCACAAAATAGTTTAGAATAAGAGGGTATCACTAATATATGAGTTTTGAATTTTTAAAAGCCAATTTGTCAACACTAATCTTTTATAAACTAAGCATCTAATTATGCTTCTTTTTTCATTTTTACTAGTCTTGTTTCTTTTAATTTGATTTTTAGAATGTAATATTTTTTTTTTCAAAATTAGAATGTAGAATTTAAATGAGAGAAACATAAAGTACAATATAATTTGAAATTTTTGGAATTAGAATTAGACTCTTTTTTTTTAATTTATAATTAGATTTAATACTAACAAATTAGAAAAATTATTCCACAAAGTCCTTTTTGTTTTCTTCTTCCTCTTTTTTCTTTTTCATTTTCTTCTTCTTTTTTAAGTTAAGTTAGTCCTATGATTTCAAAAGATCTATTGTACGAAAATCTTAGATTTACAAAATAAATATTATAATTGATTGTTGAATTTAAAATTAAAACTAGAAGAACACACTAAAAAGAAGTTTAATCAATGCAACACGGGCGAAGAAAATCCTAGTATTATATGTATTTCTACGTGACAGATTATATAGTAAAAAGAATTAAAACAACATGTTTTAATTTATTTAACCTATTAGACAAATCATTAGTTATTTGTTTTCTTTAACGTGGCTCCCATAATTGGATGTAAAAATTGATAATATTTCTCACTTCAAATTCACTAATAATCCTTTAAGATTGCGTTGAAAATAGAAGCCTATCCTGACCATCACGCAATCACAGTTTGTCTTGAGTCTTGCATCTGCCATCATGCATGTATCTGCACCTTAAACATGATATGCACTGAATAGAGAACTTATATATCATATATTTGTGTGTATATAAATACACACACAAACAAAAGAAGAAAGGGAAAAAAGTTGTCCAAAATTCATCCATGGAAACTGTTATGGCTAAGATTAGCTGGGTGTTAAGGCCCGCTTTAATGGGCCAATTAGCAATGTTACTTCCTTGGAGGCCCAAAAGGTGAAGTCCACATAGAATTCAATTCTTGTGCAAACATCACCGCAATCAAGAAGCGATGAGCTCTAGGAGGATAAACCCAATCGTCATGACAAAGGGATGTGCATGCTAGGTGGAGTTGGAGTCGAACACAAATTTGTTAAACGCGTAGAGGACTTTTCCAGAGGTTATAAAATGAGGGGTAGTCAGGAGACAAAGGACAAGAAATCCTTCCACAGCCTTTCTCATAACCATCTTTGCTCTCTAGCTCAATCAAATACTAACCTGAGCGTCGAAGAACCTTTGGCCGGCACTACACCTGTATTAAGATTTTTCGTCGTTCGTTTTGTTTTCTGATCTTGCAGGAAGCCGGAGCCCCATCAACTGTTGTCCGAAATTTGTAGAAACCATCCTCTACAAAAACAAGACAGGGAGTATGAGAATTGTGATGCTGCCATGGTTAGCTCATGGTCACATATCTCCATAGATGACTCAGAACTCGAAACCTTTATATATATATATATATATATATATATATATATATATATATATATATATTTTAAAGGATCAATCGTGGTTCCCTATCTACCTCCATTGATGATTCGAACTTGAAACCTTTCAGTCCAAATAAGAAGTGCACCCACTGAGCTATTTATATATATAAGTATATCAAATCAATTTTTAAATTTAATTAACAATTATAAAATTACATATACGGTAAATTAATAATATAAAATTAATTACCTCCAATGCATACAAGAGAATCTATTTCCTTTGGTTTATGCTTTTACCTTTTCCATTTCAAATTAAATATTTAATTCAATTGCTACAAAAATTTCATGATTTTTACATTTTATTCTCGTATGGATGACAAAAATTAATCATCAATAATAAATATAAAAAATACTCACTTATTCCATGTGTTGCATGGGGACAAGTTATATAATAAGATTTGGTACACATAACATATTTAAATGTAACATTTTCTTATTTTGTTTTGATTATTCTGTTTAATTATTCACATTATTTAAACCCATTAGATATTAAATTAAATCCAATAAATTGATATCTCGAATATTACTTTTTTTCTTTTTTTCTTTTTTCCTTTTTTCTGTTTTGGTTGGAAGCATATTAGTTCAATGAAGTAGTCTGATTAAGATATCCAAAATGTTATCAAATAACATTTATTATAAGTTTTGTTGTAAAGATAAATTTTAATCATTAAAATCTTATTCAAATACTCAAAAATCATTATTGTTTCAAAAGAGCATGCACTTGAAATTTCCCCACTGTTGAGGAGAACTCTCATGAATGAAAAGAGCCTGTGTAGCAAATAGCATAAACAGTGAATCCTAATGAAGCCAAATGTGAACTTCATGAATTATTATTCAAAATAATATCGAATAAAATTAACAAAAAAAATTACTCAATTATTATTTCATGATAACGTGTCAAGCTCTCATCCACTTAAAACGTTAAACGCATCAATTTTATTTTATTTTTGTCGGAAAAACGCATCAATTTTTTATAGCATTCTTTGATATCCCAGGAAGAGATCATTCAATATAAAAGACACGACTAGATAAATAGAAAGAATTAGATGTAGAATTAAGTGTGAAGAAGAAAGAAAAAGAAGAACATGCCGATATATATATATATATATATATATATATTTATATACACACACAAACACACACACACACAAAAGCTTAAGTAGTAATTTTTGTGATTCACCATGTTCTTATATTTTGACTTGAGAGTTTATATATTCGATTTACTAGTTATTCTGTTAAAAATGTATGGTGTTGTTCTTTCCTTAAAAAGGCCAACCTGCCGACCTCTGAGTCGACTTGCCAACTCACAAAGAGTTGGGCGTGGGTTTGACACAAATATGCAAAATCAAATCATTTTCACTTTACTTTTCGGCAAATTAAATATTTTAAATTTCGAGCAAGTGAAAGTTATAGTTAGGAGATTATGGTCATAAATGGCCGAGACTAATTTCATTAAAGGCATGTTTGGATTGATTTTTTTTTTTGGAGAAAAAATATATATATTTTAAAAAAGTTACATTAAATTTTTAATAGCTATTTAATTTGATTTTAAAAAAAATTGAAACTCTGAAAAAAAAAACTCAAATACAATTTTTTTTAGAATCCAAAATTTTTAGCTTCTCAAACAAAAAAATATTTTTCAAAAACCGTTAAAAAAATACTTTTGAAAAAAACCAATCCAAACGGGCCCTAAGAGCATTAAGTTAAGTATCAAAATTCACGAGTGACAGAAGTTGCGTTGGTGGTACATTGACAGGCCAAAAAAAGGTGATATTTATGCTTAAAATGAAAAAAATAAACACTATAAAAAATTTATGGATAAATTAGCTCGTTGGTTTCTTATCTTTAGAGCTAAAGATTTTGTAATCCCTCGCAAGAGATATTGTTTTAGTCCTGAAGTTATGTTCCGTCAAATTTGTAAGGGAGAAAGCAAATGCACATGAGATAAAAGTCGGGCCAAGTGAGATGCACGTGCTTAGCCTGTTAAAAATTTTATAAGAAATTAGTTTAAGAACTAATGGCGTCCTTTGTTTGGTAAAACGAGACGTTAAAATGTCTTATTTAAAAAATAAAAGACCAAAACGTCTTTTACACAACCACTGGAGTTAGAATAGAACCATCAGAAAGAGTAATTGTTGGAATGGTTTTTTCTTTACTATTCCTAATCAAATAAAAATTAATTTCAAATTTAATATACGTGAAATAGTCTAACTTAAAGTGAAAAAAAAGAAAAAAAGAAGTTGGAATAGATCCTCGAACTACCCAAAATTGAAAGGACAGCTTTGGGGAGACTGCAAAAAACCAACAAGATTAACTAACGACCACAAAAGCTCCCAAGCCTGGAGTGGTAGTTTTGTGTTTGTCGGTTGGGTGGTGGAAACACTGCAACTGCACAGATGCTTCTGGCTTTCTCGCCATGGCCACTGCCTACAACAACACCACCAAGCAGCTGCACAAGGCGCCTCTTCAACTGCTCTGCTGCTTCACTTTCTCAAACTGACTCACTCTCGTCTTCCCCTGCACCCTCCACTTCCTCCACCTATCGCCCTGCTGTCATTCTTCCCGTTAGTTACTCTCTCCACCTTTTCGTATAAACATGTTGAGTTATAACTTCATTTAAAAGCTTAAATTTGATGAGAAACTCTTGATGTATATTTAATTTTTTGCATTAACATGCCCTTTCACGTGCAGCAACAATTTGTTTATTTAGACTTGTACTAATATGCACCCGGACGTGAGGCACGACTTGAAAAGAGAATATTGATGTGTATTTATTTATTGCATTAACGGTTAGTGTGTTCCCTGGTGTGGAGGCATGATTTGTTTACTTAAACTTGTAAGGAAATATTGGTTTGCATTTATTTATTGCATTTGCCCCGGCCCTAACGTGTAGGCACAATTTGTCTAGAACGTTGCACGTGGATGATTTTAATGTTTTCCTTAAGTGAGCGGCAATGAGATTTGACTGATTTAAGCGTCAGATGTAGAAATTATTGAACTTTAAGATTCTGGACTAGGTCAGGTAAGTAAATATTGTAAAATTTTTAAAGCCATCCATTGACATTTTAAATTGAGAACTAATGAGAACACCTCACAGCTTAACAATTTTTTATTTTTTTAATTTAAAAAGCATGAGAGCCATAATTTTCTTGAAGTGTCTGACATTCTTCATGTACCCTGTCGTGTCCCCTGGACATCGACGCCTACCACATTGAAGAGCAGTCAATATAGGTTATGTTTGATAATGGTTACTGGCTTGAGCTTTAAATTTATCAATTGAAAATGAGTTACACCAATTATTAGGTAAATTCAGGACTATACAACCTTGTACAGTGTCTCACGCCCATCCCCAGTGTGCAACAAAGATTTTTCAGCCTGGTGCATTTTTATCCAGGACCATTTTATTTTTCCGGGTGATTAAAAGGATTAGCCTTTTTCTTGTCAAATTTTATGCTCAAAGTAAAATTTCTTGGTCATAGAGCAGTCCAGGGCAGTCAAGGCTATTGCATACGTAAAGCCAGTTGTATTTGTGTGAGAACTTAGTAGAACCACTGTGTTAATGTGGAATAGTTCCAGCAGAATCGTGTCAAAATCTTGTTTTCTGTAGGGTATGTGTGTGCTGAATCCTTGCATCGGGATCCAATTTGCTCAAGTTGCTAACAGTGCCCGATTTTGTTCCTGATTTTCTGTAGGGCTTAGGAAACAATGCAAATGACTATACAAAGTTGGCCCTTATACTGAAAGACTATGGGGTGCCAACAATGATAACTAAGGTTTCAAGGATCGATTGGTTGAGGAATGCTGCTGGCTTGATTGATCCAAATTACTGGCGTGGCACTCTTCAGCCTCGCCCGGTTCTTGATTGGTACTAAGCATTAATATACTCTTTATTTAGTCAGACTGGTTTACAAATTTATAGTGTTCAATGTTGCTTGAAATCTTTGAGTGAAGGTATTTGAAGAGGGTTGATGAGGCTGTCATTGAAGCAAAGCAATTAGCTCAAGGTTTGATTATCCTGCTTTGGTCCTTTAGTCTGGTGTTGCTTGGGACTACTGTAGTCTGTGTGCTTTGGAGGCTTCGGCTAAATACATACACTTTATCAATTGGACTTCTGTTTTTGTTCATGAATCATCTCTTGCTTGTATGATATAGAGTTAGCGGTAAATGAATTACTAAATGACAATCTGATAAACGAAACAAGCTGATTGCCGAAAGGTAACTGTTTTCAGCAGTGAGTGACCCCTGTAAATCTAAATAAACCAGGAGTCCCTCAATTCTGATGAAGATTTTGTTTTCTTCATCATCATCCATCTTATGGCTAGTCTCTTGTGTACTACTTGTCCTGTTAGTCCAATCAGGATCATCCATTGATATTGTTTTCAGCAGAGGTTGTACATATGGCCTTTCCTTCCTTTATATAAGTTGTCTGTTGAATGTGGCCCGAATTCTTAGGCAACAAGAATAGCAAATTTCCTTTCAGTCCTTTTCCTTGTAGTATACTGTTTCCTTTTCCTAGTAGTATACTGTTTCCTTATCCTTGTAGAATACGGATTAGGATACTTGTGTACTATAAATAGGGGCTAGGACATTGTATTTGGTGCCTTAGGGTCGCATCCCATGGGGGTGTAAAGTGAGAGAGAAACCAAAGTGAGAGCCTTGTAGCATTCGTGATCAGTAATAGAATTATTCTCTGCTGCCCGTGGACGTAAGCTTCAAAGCCGAACCAAGTAATTTCTTGTGTCCGTTATTTCTTCTTGTATTCTTCGTGTTTGCATGTTTTTCCCCAACATTGTCATTTGGACAAACATGTGATGAAAGTCGAAGTTTAGGGACTGGGAAAGCATGAAATGAAACACAATGCACCATTCCTGTTGTAATTTGGACTTCCACTAAATTACTTTCTTAGTTATGATTTGCTATGCTCTGCCTTTCCATAAGAATTATCTATTATATGAAAATTCACGGGGTATTCAGGTGCGTCTTTTCCCGTGTATTACTTGTATGAAGGAAATAAGAACAGAATGAGATTGGAATGTCATATGAGGCTAGTTTCAAACTCATCAAGATGAGATTCTGAAGTTTTGGCCTCTGTTTACTTTTCCATTGGTGTATAGTCAAATTGCAATTGAGATGTGCTACTTTTTTCTATTCAATATGACATGTTTCAATCCCGTAATCAGGCCAATTTTGTTATAGGTGGGACTTTATCTTTTATTGGGCACTCAGCAGGAGGATGGCTGGCACGTCTTTACATGCAAGAGTTTGGTTTCTCAGATATTTCATTGTTACTAACTTTAGGAACTCCACACCAGTATGTATGCTTTGATTCATACATGTATCTTTCAATTGGCATCTGCTTAGAAATTGACAATACATGCTTTTCACTACAGGCCAGCGCCAAAAGATTTACCGGGCGTTATTGATCAAACTAGAGGCCTCTTGGATTATGTCGAAAAAAATTGTGCAAACCCGGTCTATACTCCGGAACTAAGATATGTATGTATCGCGGGGAGGTAACTGGAAACCTGAGCCTTTATCTTTCTTTCTATCCTGAAGATTAAAGATGCTTAATCTACCTCTAGGAGAAGTAGGATTGTGTGTTTGGGATGTCATCAATATTTGCTCAGAGCCTTTGATCAGCAGAGTGTAGGTTTTCGTATAAAAACATAAATCATAAAATGGAGACTACTAATTAGCAATCAGGATGTAATTTGTTATTGGTTCCTGGAACTGCATCTTAGAGAAATATGACCTTGCAGAACAAATTACCACTATGCATATAGCATGATATTGCAGAATCTGTATCCAATCTTACACATGAATATGGCTATTTTAATGTTCCTCAGAGCATAACCTTTCATGGGAAAGATTTAGCAGCAGGTTGGTATGACGTGAAACAATTAAGATTTCTGTTAGCAGTCAACATTAGCATCACTAGGATTTGGGTCTATCTGGCTTAATTGTGAAATTTTTGCTGGTGACTTGTAGATCTTTTAACAGTAAAACTTCCATTAGTAAGTGTTATTGACTATCTGGCCTTGCTTTTTAGTGATTGAGCTTTTAGCTATTTTGAGGGCTTCCATATATAAGGAGTGTTTCTTTTGAGGAAAAGAAAGAAGAAAAAACAAATTCCTCTATGATGTAAAACTAGTCTCGAGAAAGTCTTCTATAAAAAGGTCTAAATTGAATCTTTTTAACTTCTTTTAACTTTTGGCTTTTATTCAAAAGCCCTTCCAAAAATGGGTCAAACATGTTAGTTTTAGTTTCTAAACTCATATTCTTAATGTGTCTAAAAGTTGTGCCAAACACATCCTTAATTTCCTAAGGCCTAACTGGAGGAAGAATTGTAACATACTCTGTATGTCACCCATGTGGATTCATTGAAGCTGAATGATTATCCAAATCACAGGTACATTCAAGGGGCGCGTTTATTTGGCTCAAATAGTGATAATGGTTCTGCAATGACAGTGGACATTAACCAAACAGTTTCCGAAAATGCAGTCGCAAGTACGGCAAGCACATCAACGCCAACAGCTGCAACATTTCAAGCTCGCTTTGTTGGTCAAGGGTACAAGCAGGTAAACCCTGCCTATGGAATTTTGTCTTGTTATATCGCTTATAATATCTCTCTCCTTCTCTCTTGTACATCTGCATATATTAGTGTTCCTGTCTAAATGTTCTACATATGTGTAAGAATTTGCCTCTTTGAGTATGTTTCGGTGGCTATTTCTTTTTCACCAATAGAGGTAAGAAGCAAAGGTTTTGGTTGCTATGCATTTGACAAAACGAGAATCATTTCAGGTTTGTGGCCAAGCAGATGTATGGGGTGACGGGGTTGTCCCAGAAATTTCAGCACATCTGGAAGGTGCACTTAATATCAGTCTGGATGGAGTCTACCATTCACCCGTTGGCTCAGATGACGTTACCAGACCATGGTACGGCTCACCTCTCATTGTCGAGCAATGGATACATCACCTCCTTAAATAAATACACAAGCTAAGGCCAAGCAAAACATTTCTAAATTTTGATCTCATTTATATACTAGTGAATCTTTGCACATATGCTATTCAACTTGCAACAAAATCAATGAAGTTTTTATTTTACCTTGAAAGAGTTCACACCTATACCTCACGTTCATGAACACGTGAAATCCTTTTCTTGACTGGTTCTTAGCGACACAGAGAAATACACATTCTAGCTGCAAAAGCAGAATTATGGGAACGTGGTTGTGACACATGCTTAAGCATCAGGTGTTGACAGTGAGAAGATCATACTAGATTATACAGAAGAATGAAGAGCAATGCTAGGAGTAGAGTTCCCAGGCCGAATCCTTCGCCGTCAGTAGTAAAGTCATTGATGTGATGATTTCTAGCAGAAGAAAAGTTAAGCATAGGAAAGAACAAAGTGACCAAATGTACTAGAATTAGCAAGAAGATAGGAAGAACCAACATGGTAAAAGGTGTTGTGTTTGCAACTTCTGCAGATTGAAACAGAGGCATTACAGTTTCCATTACATATAAGAGGGTAGGACCAAAGACTACCAGACTAAGCATCCCAACCATTAGTAGGGGAACTAATGGTGATGGTCCTCTGCTTGTCATGATTGCTAATATGCAGTCTCTACGATCAAACACCATGCATTTATAGAGCTTCAAAGAATCCATATGAGGAATCATTTTGGGCTCGTTTAGATTGGTCTTTTCTAAAAGTGTTTTTTTTCTATAACTTCTGAAAAAAGTACTTTGAAGAAGTTAAAATTTTGTTTCTGAAAAAAAGTTAAATTTGAGCTTTTCTAAGAGTATTCACTTTTATTGAGACCAACACAAATACTTCTTGTAAAAAGGATACGTTTTTTTCCAGAACAAATGTGCTTTTCATAAAAAAAAAAAAAGAAAAAATAATCCAAACGGATTCAATACTTTTTACATTGATCATATGTATATTCTTGCATAGATAGAAACAAGTTAGAGAACCATTTTGATCCCTAATGTTGTCTTTTATCTAAATGATGCCAAAGTCTGTGCTGTGCTTGATATAAATCATCTCCCAAGTTAATGCTTGTGCTTATCAGGGTTGTTGCTTTGGAATTTAGCTTACATATCCCAAATTAGTTGAATTTTCTAAGAATTTGAAACGAATATAATCAAATAAAGAATGATCAAAATTGTGAAAGGATAACTCTTAAATAAGATCATATTATATTCATTCAAACTTATAAATTACATGACTCGAATAACGTTTCTAAGTATGTGGAATATAATATCCACATCATTTCATGAAGATGAAAGAGTCTATTTTGCTTACAAAATCGATGCAGTTACAAGAATATAATATTGTTTAGGATTACTAGGCTTCCACTTTGACGGGTGCTAAAGTGTTGCGGAAAAAAATGCACAGCCTGTGAGCAAATGGATGAGTACCCTGTGGACTCTTAAAGTAGTCCCTGAAATTTAAAAAAATGACATTTTGCTCCCTCATAAAATTGTTACGACCCCAATAGTCTTTTAAAGTGCATCGAGTCTTTCTATAATACAAAGGTTAATTTATTATTTTTGTTAATTATCTCTTAAAAAGAACGATTTTTTATATGGATGGAGACATACTTATTTACAATGACTATATATAGGGATTATGAGCAAATTTTTGTAAGATACACTTTTGCAAGATCCTTGATTCCATTCTTGATCGAACAACATAAAAGACCACGAAGTGAATGCTTTGGGCGTTGCCTTGCGCGTACTTTGTCATTTAAAATGGACAGAAAAATTAAAAAAAAAAAAGGGTATTGGGCACAAAAATAAATTTCAAATTACCCAAAAAGTGTAAAATAAAACGTAAGAGACAGAGACATTATCGATGAGGGACTCCTCGTAGTAATGACAAGACTTTTTACTATAACAACTATCATTTGAAAATGACAAACTTTTTGCTAAAAAGAAATCCTGAAAAAGAGTGAATGACCAATAATAACTCTCTTTAGAAACAACAAATAGTTGCAAAAACTAATGAGATCACTAAATTCCAGGTTACGCAGGTAGTTTGTTTTTCTCTCTCCCTTCAACGTAGCAGAAGAAATATAGGAACCTGTTTGACTTGACTTTCTTTTTGTTAAACTTTTTTAAAAAAAAAAACACGCATCTTTTTTGTAATAAATATTTTGAGTTAGATTTTTTAAAAGAAAAAGAAAAAACTGAAACTCTGATTTTTAGCACCTCAAAAAAGTAATTTTTTCAAAAGTTTGAAAAGTCAAAAGTCAAGCCAAACGAGCTATAAATCTCTTCATGACAATCATCAGCCAACTACAACTTTCATCACAATCCATATGAAAGCAATCTTGTCAAGTTAGATATAATGTCATCTTTTCCAGATTACATATCCAACTAATAATTCACAAAATATGTTATCCATAGCATTAAAGTGATACAGTTATACAAAGGATTGCTAATATACAGACCATTCTAGCTTTTTACCAAACTGCCTAAGAGGTGATTCATTTGTAAACTAGTACTACAGCCTCCAGCTACAAAATGGCAACCTTTATAATATATGGAGAAAGGAGAGACACATCTGAATTCTGATCTGCAACGTCTGCTCTCCCAACCGGTATTCCTCTGCCTCATCACGTCGGGCTATATCGAAGATGTTGCTCATAGAAACTTATTAACTGTGATAACAGAAAACAATTCGGATGAAATTGACAATACTTCTGCAGCTGTATATCGAAATGGATAAACGTAATAAGCAAGGAAACCATTACCAGAAGTGGATTGCTAGCTTTGAGAAATTTGTTATCAACCATCACTTCTTTTCCATCAGACCTGCAGGTAGCAAATACAAGTTCTGATGTCAAAACAAATGGAGAAAAATAGACATATATACCTCATATGTACTTCACAACCACGTATTGAGTTTGAAAGCAAAATATGTTGTTAGGTTACTAGAGAAGATGTTTAACTAAGTACACAAAAAAGAAAAGAAAGAAAACAATATAATTGCAAATTTAACAAGAACAACATCAATAACCCAACCAGCTCACACATATTATTAAGCAGTATAAAATATTAATAACAATGATCTTCACTGCAAGATCCAGCAATTGGAAGAACCAGGAAACTTAACAGGGTTCTAAAGCCGCATGCCCATTGGCAAAATGTGGAAACGATCTTCTTTTCTTTCTCGTCAAAGCAAGACATGAGCCATATTACATTTTCTCACGCATTTCATCACTGAAACAATTACAAGGAATGATGTGTGTGTTGATGACGCTTCCTTATACAGTGTGATAACTCATGAAGCAAATTATATATAGTAACAAGATCCAGTAAATTTTCACAATCTAACTTCACAATATCTTGATTGTCAACCTACCTCAGTCAAGACTGTAGCTAACTGACTAAAATATCTTTTAAAATCATTTCAAGTCCACGTAAAACAAACAATATAGTGAGATGAATACACTGATCAAAAGTACAATTTTTCACAAACATATGAAAGAAGCAAAAAATTCTAAAAATTTAGCTGTAACTTGGCAGCAAATATTTGCCCACAATGTCTTTTAACAATACTTTCTCAAGATAAAATTGATTGAAGAAGTTAATACTTATATTGTTAAAAGATAATTACGAGGTCTTTTTATGAAAGGAAATTAAGCAGTTTTTACATTTAAAAGTTTGCAAATCTGGGCGCTCTCTTCTCATTTATGCTACATGATTTGTCAAATTTTTTCACATCAAATATTAGTCCAAGGCTTGAAACGGAGCTTTCCAGTGCTAAGCAGCAGATATTAAGGCATTTAGTTAGTAGAAGAATCTAAGTTTAGAAAAAAAATCAATACAACTGAGGTCTCAGAAAGAAAAATCCATTAAGGTTAATAGATCCAAGGGTCATAAACTCACAAAGTTATTCATGAAATTTCAGATGCAATAATGTAATGCAGAAATAAAAAGATATTTATGCAATGAAAAAAGTGGAAAAAGAAGCTATGTGAGACTTACTGTGTCGATCCAGAGATATAAATAGAATATTAAAATATAAACATGGAAAAATTAATCTAAGAAAATCTAGTACAAAGTAAAAGGAAATAGATTAAGGATAGAACTGAGCATAAGTAATCCAAAACATTTTACAATTATATCTTGTTTCATTTTAAAATTTTCAGTATTACTGTACATCTTTAGATCCTAAACTATATTTAAGAAAAAAAGAAAAAAAAAAAGAAAGAAAGAAAGAAAAGCTAAAAGTAGACAGCAAAACTAAAAAGTTTTCAACTCAATATACTAACAGATGGTTTAGGGACTACTTTCCCTCATCTAAGTTGAATCTATTGCATCACCACTAACATCACAAAGAAGATTCATTATCATTTTTATCAAAACGTAAATGCAGCCATGTCCCCTAGAGGACATTTGTAAATGCAACCTATTTTTGAAGCCTAAAGTCGTCAATTTACATTTATGGCATTTTCACTAAACACCAGAATGACTTAAAGAGTACTTGTAGATTCCCAACTAAATAGTGGAGCCGCTTGCATACTCATCCACAAACCAAACTAAAGAGAAAAAATGGAAGCTAGACACTCCGTTTTCTACTTTCTACCAGGGGATAAAATGGGAAACAACCTATTGGTAAGAGAAGACATTCCAAGACGAAACCAGTGCGAATAACATTTTGGAGTGTCTTTTTCAGAAACAGAAATTTGGATACATAATAATAGACGATCTCATCAGATAGATAGTAACGTAACTACAGTTTTTGACCCTGTCATTTTCTTTCCAGAAATAATTCTTCAAATTAATATACAGTCAAGCACCAGTCAGATTTAATTTAGTATAGGTGGAATTCTTATATGAGACTAAATGGTTGAAACTTAAAGTCAGTGATAAGACATTGAATTCAGAGATATCATGCTGGATCACAAACCTCTTTGCCATGAATGTTACCGAGACATCCTGGACATTATTTGTGATGGATGAAGAATAGCTGATTGGCTTGATGATCTCGGTGATTGTACACATACTTTTGGAATCATCGAAATTGCTCTTGCAACTGAGATCATTCCCCATATAGTCAAAATTATGACTCCCTTGCTCTCCATCAGTGGCATAAGGGCCACTATAGTTTGTCAATGCTAAAGTTTGTGCATCATTCCTTATATTTAAGACTGAATCTTGCTTAAACCTCTTAACGGAACCAGATTTTCTCCTTTTGGCACCAGTGAAGCGAGCAGACTGTACCGCTTCTGCTCCATCAACCTTAGGAAGCCCATTTGGAAGACCATCCTCTTCAGTCACCTGCAGTTCCTGGCAGCGTCCCGAACCCTTATCTGTACTTTCATTGCTAGCCCTCGCTCCCCTCAGTTCCCTCAGCTTCATATCCACTATGTCTTTCTCTTTGTTTTCTTCTTTGTGAGAGAAAGCAGATCTCACACCATTACCATTCACGAGCTTGGAGGTCTCAACACCGTTCACACAACTGGCATAATTCTCCATATGCTGCATAATGCTGACCTCAGTAAGAGAGGGAAAAGGCGAAGGTTCCTCCATTATCCTCACTTTCACAGCTGGCACGTTATAGGTAGCGGCTGCAGGTGAACGCTGCTGCTGTTGCTTTTTCTTGGTTTGAGTGTGAGAACTTCCATACTTCCGTTTCCGTCTACGTGTCGATCGATGTTTCCCCGTATGCATACTTTTAAATGCATAAAGTCAGAAAAGCAAAAAGGACAACCCGGAAAAAGTGACATTGGAAAACCATAGATTACACAGATATCAATCTAAAGGCTCCATTTGGTTTAAGATGCTTTACTCAATCTAATCAGAAGTATTTATTTCCATTTTAAAAGTAAATAAAATGAAAATTAACAAAAAAGAATAACTTTGCACCATTTAACCGCAAACTTCTTGCCAGACTTGCTAATTTATATATAAATGCAACAAATGCCCATTAATAGTACAGTTGTAATTCACCATCACCAAATAACACAACCATGGAAATAGCAGACCTTTCTTCAAATGCATCAATAACATCCGAAACTGACAAGAGATTCTCCAAAGGCTCCCATGTATTAGCAGTCTCCGGCCACCCACGCCTGTTCAGAAACACCATGACTTAGTTCACACACATACACAAAAAAAACAAGCACAAAATTCAACTCATCAAACACCAAAACCACCAGTAACCACCTTCAAAAGTTTCATTCTTTTCCCCAAAAACGAATCAAATTTACATACTCAAAGACAAATACACTGACTTCTTTTAATCAGTAATACACTCATAACACAGATACACACAACACTCACACACATTACACATACACAAAAATGGGCACTAGAATACATACCATTTTATCAGATACTGGACTTGACCCTTTTCATTTCCCCCAACACCATTGACAAAAGTGCAGCATACACAAAACAAAAAGCCAAAAATCAGCAAAAAAAAAAATGTACTTAAATGAGAAGATATAACAACAAGACTAGATCATATAACTATCTTAAAGGCTATTAAAATATAAATTAAGCAAAAACCAAAAAGAAAAAAACCAAACCTTCCTGACTCTTTTCTTGCGCACAGCTTCAATCTCATAGTAACCTTCAGCAAGCTTAGCCCTTTCGCCATCGCCATCGCCACCTTCAGCACCAAAATGCCCACCATTCTCCTCTCCCTCTTCTTCTCCCTCTTCTTCCTCTTCTTCTTCATCATCTTCTTCTTCTTCTTCATCATGGTCTTGATTTACTTCTTCTTTGTCTGGAGAAGCTTCAACACTCTTCTGCTGCTGCTGCAGCTCAGCAATGGTGTCTCCGCCGTCCATGGCGGCTGATGGGTTGGCTTCAGCCGTGCCTTGCGGTGGTGGTGGTGGTGGGGCGTGTTTACCATCATCTGTTGTTGTTGTTGCAGAGCTTTTCTTTTTCCCTCCTTTCATTTCTCCCTCTAAAAAGTAATTTTTTTTCTCTCTCTCTCTCTCTAAATATTTGTTTGGGGGTCCTGCTTTTCTTTTTTATTTTTTAGTATGATGATTTGTACTTTGGCCCTTGTCTTAACAAAGCTCTCCCTCTTTGGCAGAAGGCAGTGTTTGTCCCAATATTGAATAATTGACGGAATTCGATCATTAATTAATAAATTTTCGTATAATAATTTTTTTAAAATTTGTTAAACCTCCAACTTAATAGCAGCTTACGTGAATCGAACTCAGGTCAGAGGTGTGCATTCACCACCCAGGCATTCCAAACCAACAAATTTGATGAATAATAACTCTATCAAAGACTATTAGACCTTCATCTTAGTGGTAGCTGACGTGATTCGAACTCACATATGAGTGGTATGCATTCACTACCCAGGGAGTCCAGTATTTGTGACCTTTTATAGGATTATATAGATTAAATATTTTATAAGTGATTTTTATTTTAAATTAGAACATAACTTTGTGATATGCAGGAGAAATGAATATTTCAATATAATTTTTTATAGTTTATAGTAGGATAAAGTATAAATATATTTTAACAGATTTTTAGTTTTGGCAAGTGTTTAGTAATAATCATGTTTTTCGTGAGAGATTTTAAGTGGGTGAATAAAATATTTAAATTTAATAAAGGGATCTTATTTAGATTAAGAAATAATTTTAGAATATAATAAAAAGTATAAACAAGAATAAGAGATCCATAATCTTTTTCTTGGATAAATCTTCATAATTCAAAGTTTATGCAAATTTAAATTGTTATGGTTTCTGGAAACATAGACTGAACATACCAATGGGATGGCAAATTCAAATTCTATTCTCTAGATCAAAGGTTTTGTATATACATGGCATTTTAGTAATATTCTAAATTCAGTTTTCGAGTTCTCCAAAAATTCATTTTCTTCAATTCCCAACTTGTTTTTTTCGAAATAATTAACCAAGCTTTGTTTTTTCTCCCAATGATCCGAACTCAATTTTTGTGTTACGAACTCTGTCATTATACAAAATGTGAAATCAACTTAGAGCCTATTCTGATACTACCTATAATAACCTAAATCCAAATATAATGGGTGGAAGATGATCGGAGGTAGTTTACCATTTCCCTTTCCTCATTTCACTCAATTCAAACATGGTGGGAGCCAAAAGGAAATAGATTTTACTCGAGATGGGCTAAATTCATCTCATTGGGGTGAGGGTTTGCAACTCTAGATCTATGCTATTGTATGCACAATTTAAAGTCAGATAATAAAATAATGAAAAGGCTACTATCATTAGTCCATTACTAGCATTTGTAATCTACACAAGAAATAAAAATTTACTATTGCTTTCATATGAAAGAATTGTACTGTGCACAGAAAATTATGCTTGTTTTTGAGACATTATAGCAATTACATTGCTGGAAAGAAAAATGAAATTCAAGTGAGGTTAAAAAAAACTAAAGACGGCATGCAGAAGTGCAGAAATGACACTCTTTGATCCTAAAAGTTCCAGAAAACTATGATCTCAGGAGGCAGCTGGAGCCAACAACAGAGTAGACTCTATAATCTCCGGATATGATGGTATTATGCAATCAAATACTGCTGCAAATGTTTGTTTCTCTTCTTGTTTTTCAATTTCCGGAATGCGCTCGATTCGATTTGCCTAATTCTCTCCCTGCTCACACCCATCAATTCTCCAATCTCCTGCAATGTCTTCATCCTCCCATCTTCCATTCCAAACCTACATCTAATCACCTTCTTCTCTCTCGGGTTTAGCGTGTTCAGAAGCTTCTCCAGGTCCTGCTTCATGAATTGCTTGATTAGTAAATCTTCAGACGTTTCAGCTTCAGGGTCTGCAATAACATCCTGAGGAAAAAGAATTATGCAAGCATGAGATAAAAATGGAAGTGTAATGGAGATAGTAGAAAGAGAATGGACGCCATCCAAGCGCAAGAAGCCAGTAGATCAGGGACGGACCGAAGGTTTGAGATTCTGGTTAAAGCCGATTTTCTGATCAAGTGATCTAGGAGCTTTAGGGGTCAGCATTACGGCAGAGAGCCTCTTCATCGACAGCCCTGTTGCTTCCGCAACTTCTTCATCATCCGGTTGTCTTCCATTTTCAGTATATAAATGCTTTCTGGCCTCTTTTACTCTATAAGTTGCCTCGACCATGTGAAACTGAAGTTTAAACAAAATTTGAATTATCAATATATGACAAGAGGATATATAGATAAAAGAAAAACTGAATTTGCAACTGCAACAGCAATTCTTGCAAAATTAGAAGTATTTTTCACATGTGCAGCCAGTCAATGGTTAGTAATCAGAAAGAGGTATATCAGAAAAACTCACCGGTAGTCGAATTGTCCGAGACTGATCAGAAAGAGATTTCCTAACTGCTTGCTTTACCCACCAGTGAGCATAGGTAGAGAACTTGAATCCCTTTGAAGCATCAAACTTCTCAGCACCTCTTACAAGGCCTCGGCATCCTTCCTAAGGATAAATTTAAGGCAATCACTTTGTCAGAAGCATCCGTGGTTAAATTTGGTTCACAACTACTTCCATTTTGATGTAAAGAAAAATCACATTAAGTTATTACAACAAAAGTCAATGAAATCAGCACCTGAACCAAATCTTGGAGATTCATTCCAGCTCCCTGATAATTTTTGGCAATTGAAATAACCAGCCGTATATTGCTCTTGATCATCTTATCTTTGCAAATAATACCATAGTTTAAACGCTTCCTGAGGGTCTTCTGATCAACACCAGCTACAGCAGCCCATTGAGCAAAAGTGGGCTGGGCCCCACATCTATGTGTAAGTTCCTCTTGGAGTCTTTCCAATTTCAAAAGCTCCTGCATATTACTCATCAGGAATATAAGTCCAAAAAGATTTTACATGAAAGTGATAAGGAGAAACTAGTAAAAAATGCTCATACTATCAGAAGGAATTGTTGAGTTAAAAAAGAACAAAATAAACCCCTCTTATAACTTAGTTGAGGAAAAAAATAAAGAGTAATAAATTATTTAAAAAACAAGATGCATGGATATATGACTCCAAGGAGTCACCAAAATCATATTTACATATGTAGTCAACCAATCATGCTCTTGATTTCTAACTCCAGGTATTCCAAAGTGTAAATGCTTTTTATGTGGCATAAATGCTTTTATATGTCTACTATTCAAAAAGCAGTTCTCCACCATTATACAAGAAAGCATAAGTAGGCGGATGCCATGGAGGCCACATGGGAACAATATATCATGAACTACTCCCATGGCAGAGAGGATGTATCTGAGCCAATAGTTTGTTTCTTTAGGGTCAGATATTCCAGATAAACGTGTCCTGTCAGATGGAAGTGGATGCCAAATGTTGCGAAGACATTAACGAATCATTGACATGTTTTCTTCTCATAAAAGAATGAATATAATGACAAGAGAACGTTTTCTTTTTGATCGCTCTCTCTTCTTCATGTGTACTTCAATATCAATGTTTTGCAGCCATTAGCAAAATTCAAAACGAAAGGATAAACAGATTCTACTCTTTAAAAGAATTGGGGAAGAAAAAAATTTATTTGAAGATTATTACCCCCTATGTCCCAAAATGAAAATCTAACTTCTTCCTTTTCGCCATTAGAAATAACGTCCTGTTCCTAAAATGGAATCCTTCAAGATGGAAATTCTAGCTCCTTTCATGATTTTACTAGCAGAATGAATGGAAGAAAGACAACTCCGGAAATGAAGGAGAGAGCTGATTACTACCACAATTGGAGTCCAACATCCACAATGAAACAATCATATTGCATTAGTTTCTCAGTAAATGCACAGATTAGTTGATTTAACTATGGCAAATATAACTTTCTTATTCTAGGTAAAGGAGAAACAATTTCAAGAACTAAATTCTATGAAAATGAAATGAATAAGGGTACCTGTATTCCTTCCGATAATTTTTGTTCTTCAGCCGCAGTAAGAAGCCTAGAACTAGTGGTAGTTCCTCTTAAGAAACGCAAGGGGTCAGTGTAGTCTATATCTTGTGTAGGAGAACGCTTTTTTCGGCTTGTGGAACCAGATTTAACTGACACCACATTAGCAGCATCCTTCTCTGCTGCTCTCACTCTTCTGGCCTTTCGTTCTGTTTGACGCCTTGATCTCACAGCTATACAATTCTCAAGTGCCTGCAGAAGTTCTAGTTCTTCACGAGTTGGCTCAGCATTGACAGATTCAGCAAGGGGATATTCCGATCTAGGACTTCCCTGCAAGTTGATTTCAGCAAACTCTGACTCTCCTACTCTACCTATATCTGCAGGTTGATCTGGATGATGCCTCTCAACTACAGTATCCTCAGCAGGATTATTATCAGACTCTTTAGAGTTACTGACCATCGTTGCTGCATCCTTTGCAACCTTAAGTGCTGCCTTTGCTAATGCAACTGCTTCAGCTGCAGCGGCAGCAATAACAGCATCTTCACTCGTTAGAAGCGTTTCTGTGGCCAATGTTGCTTCAAGCTGGGCCTGTAAAGACATAAAGGGAATAAATGACCATGAAGCTCAAGTGAGTCTACCAGAAAGGGAGCTTATTCACTAAATGAGTGCCATTAAAATAGGTTTCAGGCTCAATTTATGAGTTTAACTTAAAAAGATCAAGAAAATGGTGTTAAAACAATTTGATCTAATGCTATAGGATCATGACAGATACAATTATGGTTTAATCATGCACAAGTTCATTGGTGATGTCTTTGGACAGTTGGACTTAGGAAAAAAGGGAACTTTATTTTTGAGGCTCAGACACTCAGGTGTTGATGCAACACACAACATAAAGTTCACAAATGAAATTTGGCTGTATTGAATTAGGAAAAGACATGGGACTCTATTATTGTTAATCGCAAATAGAATTCATAAAGATCCCAATTTCTTGATAAATTTGTAAATTGTAACAGCAAGTTATTACCTTGATTGGTGGGCCAACTGCCCCAGTATATCTCCATTGCTTGTTTGCAGCTACTGAATTTGAATGAGTTTCCAAAGATGGCATCTTTAGCTTCTCCATCTCAAACAATGCAGTTGTTGCTGTTGATATTGGTAATTTCCATGATTTTTCTTCAGGAAGTAAATTTGAATTGGCTTCTAAAGAGGGGAATTCTAGCTTCTCGACATCAAGCACTGCAGTTGCTGCTGTTGATGCTGTACACAAGCTGCATTGTGCTCGGAAATTGATAGTCTCTCTACTTTTTGCTGCACTTGAGCCAATGCCAACAATAAGGCTCCAAACTTTATACATGGACAGAAACATGAAAATGAAGAAAGGATTTCCTCACCACTCAAACATGAATCTATGAATCTGACAATAGGATAGTTTTTGGAGCATAATTTGCTGCATTAAGTAATAGGTCATCTTATGAATAACACTTTTATGACCGATTATGACAAACCACTGCAGACTGTCTCATTACCAGAAACAACCACGGATTCTTTCTAGCATAAAAATCTTTCGTTTTTTTTTTCTCAGCTCAATGGAAAACTCTACGATCTTGCAGCCTTTCGCGTTATATGTAACACATTTCTCGAGAGAATCGGCTGGAGATTCACAATTTTGGATCTCCCTGATATCCA
Source organism: Cordia subcordata (assembly GCA_028554755.1). Taxonomy (NCBI): domain Eukaryota; kingdom Viridiplantae; phylum Streptophyta; class Magnoliopsida; order Boraginales; family Cordiaceae; genus Cordia; species Cordia subcordata. The sequence goes on from JAPTOF010000002.1 coordinate 1,555,669, forward strand.
AGTCCATAAAGCCTTCAGCTTGAGTTATCAGAACAATCAAGAGCTTGAAAAAACAGGGACAATGTTCACGCTCCTTAAGATCAAAAAGTTCACTTCAACATTTGCACTCAATTTTCAAGACAGTTTAGCTCTCACACCACATAAAAGCTTAATTCTTTGCAGAAATTTTTCGTCACAACTAATCGAATTCTTACCAAAAAGGAAAACAAAAACCAGAAGATGAAGAAATAAAAGGCAACTTAAGATTTGCCAACTACCCAAATGCCCAATACAAATTCAAACTGAATAAACCAAAAGACTAAAACAATGAGCTGCTCACATGTCACATATTGTGACTCCACATACAGAGAAAAAAAAAAACAGGACAAGACTTGCAAACTCAATACACATTACCAAAAGTATTTTCTCTAACAACAAAAGTGCAGCAACAAGTGAAAACCAAAGTATCATCAAAACCCACAAAAACTAAAATAACTCATCTCAATTGCAATCGAAATGCAAACATATTTTACACTAATATGTGTTATATGTGTGTGTGCACAGATCTACAGAGAACAAAAAAGGGAGAAGAAGAGACAGAGAGACTCACAGTTGCAGAATAGGTTGTGATGAGTCTTGAAGTTAACAGCAAAGGTGTCTGGCAAGCACTTGAATTGTGGCAACAAGCAAGACATTTTCTTTTTGCTCTTTTTATTCTTTTGCTCTTTCTATAAATTTATTCTACATACATATACATGTATATATGCATTTCTTTCAGTTGCCCACCATAGAAATTCACTTCTGTTTAAGTTTTTGTTCTGAAAGTTTCTTGTGTTAGCAAAATGAAATGCGTGTTTGTGTGCGAAGATGGTTACACAGCAGCAAAAGTAATTTGCGGAGAGAGCTTGTGTGCGTGTGTGTGTTGTGTGTGTGTGTGTGGAGAAAGGAGATAAGTAAATGGATAAGAGAGAGGTCGTAAATAAGGTTTGGAGAATTGAGGAGGAGAGAAGGACAAGCAGGACATTTTCTTTAATAAGGGATTTGTAATAATTGAATAGAACATTAAATTGAAAAAAGAGAACCCAAAAAGTATGAACATTGATTAAAAGAAAAAGATATGGAATTATTGGAGGAAACCAATTTCAAAAGACATGTGATATTAATTATAAAAAAAAGAGATAAACTTTACTTTATATATTATATAAAGTTTACTGTTAAAAAATTAGATAATGTCGTATTGCACTTCTTTTCCATTCATTTACTCAAAAGAAGAGTACTTCTAGAATTATGATTTAGGTTTTAAGATGAGAGGAATATTGTACATGATTTTATATAAAATTTATTATTAATTACACTAGCATTAGTATTGATGCTCTCAGAATGATGATAAATTAAATCGCATGAATAGACTAAAAAATGATGTTTTTTAAATAATTAAATTTGAAATCTAACAAACATCTTACTTCATAGTGTCTTATAAAAAATAAGTGTCACTAAGTTGAAATCCAATAAATATCTTATCTGATAAGTGTCTTATAATAAAAAGTATCTGATACAATAAGACTGTTTGGTTTGTAAGTTGAAATGCTGTTATAAGTTAGTTTAATGATAATGTTATCAATTTGACTCATGGTATTTTAATTTTATAATTAAATAATAAATTATAAAATATAAATATTAATTAAATTTTATTTTAGTTTTAAAAACTTTTAATTTTTAATTTTTAATTTTTTATTTTTTATTTTTTATTTTTTAATTTTTAATATTTAATATCTTATTTTTAAATTTTAGATTTTTATTCTTTTTTTATTTTTTATTTTTTTTAAGTTTTAAATTTTAAATTTTTAAAATTTTAAATTTTATATTTTAAATTTTTATTTTAAATTATTTTCTAACTGATAAGATATAAGATAAGATATAAGTACCCTAAACCCAACTTATTTTCAACTTATTTTTTATAACTACAAATAAGACATCTTATGAAAAATATATTATAAGTATCTTATAATAAACTGATAACAAACGATATTTTTTATATAAGTTATTAAATAAAATAAGTGTCTTAAAATAAGACCCAAACAAACACAATATAACTTGTAGCGTTAGGAGTAATGCCAATTAACTTCTCAATAGCCCTCTATATATAATATAATATGCACATTATAACAGTATTTTGAAACTCAAAAGATTAATTTAGTCTTAGTACAAAATTATCTAACTATCTTTTCTCAAGATTTTCATATTCATTTCTCCATATCAGATTTCTACTTCATTAATTTTATTTGAAGTCTCTAATTAATATGTAGAATATAAAATTGGAGCACATTCTGATTCTGTAAAAAAGAAAAATGTAGAATATAAGGAAAATTAAGGAAAGTGTTGTTTTAATGTTAGGGATGCTCAACTTGGAAATCAAAGCAGTTTTATATATCTTGTTCTCCATTTAGCTATGTTGTAAGATTGCTTAACAAGTGAATGAGTGATCCATATATATGAGTTAATAGAAGATATGGTATTTAATATATATATATATATATATATATGTATGTATATATATATATATGTATGTATATATATATATATATGTGTGTGTATATATATATATGTGTGTGTGTGTAAAATGATGTTATCTCTTTGTATAATTTATCTATTTAGTTAATTATCTTTTATTTTTAAAAGGCATGTTACTTCTTGTAATTTGTCTCCTTAACTAATTACCCTTTATGGTTTGTTAACTTAGTTTTTTACCCTATTCAGTCTTTTAAACTTAAACCTTTATCCCTTATACTTTCTAAAAGGTAGCACAAGTATCCTCATTTTCTTATTATAATATATGAATGTCATCAACTAAAAATAAGGTATTTTTGTAACAATATATAACACATTACAAGTTTTAACGTCATATATGCAAAAAAAAAAAAGGTTTATAGATATACAATAAATTAATTTGGACGGAGAAAACCGTTTAAGGTAAGACATATTGTGTCACCTTTTGAAAAGCACAAATATAATGTGTAAGTTTTAAAACACAAGAAATAATTAGGTAATTATAGAAAGTAACTTGTATTTTACCCGTCATTCTATATTTAAATTTATATAATCAATTCCTTTTGAGTGCTTCTTGCTTGTGTTCTTTGTTAATTCCATCTCCAATGCTTCTTGCCTACGTTCTCTTTGTTAATTCCATCTCCCGCTCGCCAAGTGCATTGTATGCAATATAAGTTATTGTACTTTTAAACCTTTAATGAACCTTTTGTGCTTGTTTAATGTTGAAGCATGTTTCCATAACTAATTTCGCATACCTTAAGCTTTACTTTTGTTCATTATTTACACAAGCTAGACCCATCATTGCACGGAAGATTTAATACTTTTTTTTTTAGTCTATCACTAATTTGATGGTTGTTAAAAAGAAAGATTTTACACTATTCTTTTCCTAAGTTTTCTTGTTTTTCATTATTTTTTGGTCCCTGTGTTCATTATGAGAATGCTGGAGAAAGAAATTGCTTTGCTCCAGTGTCTTTCATTAACCTTATGATTTGTTCAAAAATAGTCACAGTTTAAGACAAACATGGAAAATAGCTTTGAGAAAAATGTAGTGTAAATCGAGATTAAACAAGAAATTAACGACACTATTTTACGTGGTTCAGTTAATGCCTACTCGACGGACAAAAAGAGAATTTTATTTAGGCAGCATCGATAATGAATACAAGATGGACTCTTGCTCTAACTCTAAACGCTCTCTGCTACTTGCTTCACATTTCTGTATCTCCCTCACACCTATTACAATAGGGTAAGCACATATTTATAGGACTCAAAAACTATAAGATATGGTAGTATACAATTAATGCAGAAATACAAATAAGGCAGAACTAGAAAAAAGGTAAGACAACAAATATGATAAGTCTACCTATATTTTTTAGGTACCATTAGAATACGGGTTAGACCTTACAACTCTCCACCTTGGACAGTATTCACTCCCTATCAACCAACCAAAATTCTCCTTTCCTTTGCCAACTAACCCCAACTGGGCTCACAATTTCAAATTGCTTGTACAGGCAATACCTTACAACCATCTAAGTGACCCCTTCACTACCTTCCAACGTCCTCGTAGTGTCGCATCTCTGCCACCCACATTGCTCGCAAGTGAAACATCTCGAGTGTCTTTCTTGTCCTTGATGCTAACATCACTCGATTTGGAAACATCACACATATGCTCCACCTCGTCCTCAGATCTGCAAAGAGGCTCCATCTCTTTACTCACAGTTTCTTTCAACTGAGCCACACTTGGACCATCTTCAACCCCAGCATGGAATCCTTGCTCAAGCATACTTACCGCCGCGGCATTCAAAGCATAATCCTTATCACAGGTTCCATCTTCGAGAGATTCTTTACTATGCCCACTTTGCTCAGTAACAACGTCGCACTGCTCACTTAAAGATATACATTCATCACACCATGTATCTCCTCTTAGACCGAACCTCTATTGTCATCCCCTAGAGGCCCAAAAGCATCACCACACAGCTTTACCTACTTGACGGCACCGTTCTATCCATCTTTCTCCCTAACTCTTGACTGTACAACCATCAAGAACATAGAAACTATCTGTCAAAAACCCACTCAAGAATAAATAGGAACCTCTATGCACTTTAAGTACTCTATTATTGCAATGAAACCTATATTTGCGAGAATCTAACCACCCAAAAGAAATCAAGTTCTTCTTCAGTTTAGGGACATGCCAACACTCGAAAGATCTGATAGTGCCATCAAACATCTTAATCTTCATGATACCTGTTCCAGCCACCACCAACGTGAGGTTATTCCCAAGATAGACTTTCCTACTCTTTTCGTAATAAGTAGAAAACCAATCTCCCCTAGAACACATGTGAAACGTAGCACCAGAATAAATAATCCACTAATCTTGCCATTATCCTGCAGTGACAAACAAGACTCTTCCAGTATCATAAAAAATCTCATCTTCTGCATCGTCCACCATGTTTACTGATTCCTGCTTACCTCTTTTCAGGCAATGGTGCTTAATGTGGTCTCGTTCCCTACATTCATAACATGCCACATTTTTTGCTCTTGGTTTTAACTTCCATGAAGATCCCCTTTTCTTTTGTTTTACTGCTCTACTCACTAATCCCTTTCCCTAAACCTCCACTCTGTTTTTCGTGAAGTTTTCTTCAAATCCTAAGACTTTAATGCTAAACAAACATCATCCAAGTTGATCTTGTCTTGTCTATATAACAGAGTGTCTATGAAGTTATCGTATGAGAGCGGTAGAGAACACATCAAAACAAAGGCAAGATCTCCCGAATCAATAGTCACTTCTATGTTCTTCAATTCCGTCACAATGGAATTAAACTTGTCAAGATGTTCTTTCACGAGCATACTCTCTTTCATGAGGGTATAAAATATCTTCATGAGATAGAGATGATTTGTCAACAATTTAAACATATAGAGATCCATTGGAGCCTTCCAGGGCTCAACCGCTGTCTCCTTATCGACTATCTCCATCAATACATCATTAGTAATGCTCATGTGTATTGCACTTATAGCCATTTCCTCTAATTTCTCCTTTTCCTCCGGTTTCGGTTTCTTCTTGATCTTTCCTTCAAGAACTTTTCAAAGTCTTTGCATGACCATGAAAGTCTTGAACTTGATCTTCCAAACACTGAAACTACCCTTACCATCGAATTTCTCAATCTCAAACTTCACCGAAGTTGAACTCATCTTCGTCTTTTTCGAAACACACACCTCAGAATAACCATAGGACACCCCCTCTAGTCAACTCTGATCAAAAGTCCAATCTGTGGTCAAAGTTGATGATATTCTAAAACACGTACTTTAGAGCAGAATTTTGCAAAACAGAGCGTAAAAACGGACTCAGCACGTAGAAAAACGTTAGGGTAGGTCCGGTCAAACTTTGGTCAAACATGGTCAACTATTAATGGTCAAAGTCAAAGTTTGGTCAACTCTGGTCAAACGTGGTCAAAGCTGTCACAGCAGCTTGCACATGCGTATTACACAAGATTTTCCTTCTTCGTTCACATTTTTCGTGCTCTCATACATCCAAAATTTTTCCACAACTTCACGCACCAAATTCAACAGATTTTCCGTGTGTTTTTCACGCACACCCACAACTATGATACCCAACCCACAACCTAACTCTCGATACCAGTTTGTTGGGGAAAAACGTAGCGTAAATTGAGACGAAATAAATAAGAAATTAACAACATTAATTTACATGGTTCGGCCAACGCTTACTCCATGGGCAAAAGAAGAAGTTTATTAAGACAATATCAATAATGAATACAAGATGGACTCTTGCTCTAATTCTAAACACTTTCTGCTACCTTCCTTACGTCTCTATCTCTCCCTTACACCTATTATAATAGGCTAAGAATTTATTTATAGGATCCAAAGACTATAAGATATGGCCATATACAATTAATGTAAAAATACAAATAAGACAGAACTATAAAAAGACAAGACAACAAATATGATAAGTCTTATCATATTCTTTAGGTACTATTAGAATACAGGTCAGACCTTACAATAGTTTTACTTCACCACAAACGTTAAATAGCTCCACACAAATATTTAGGCCCCTTTTCAGATTTGCAGCAGCCGAAGCCTTATCAATTGTAATTTGTGATTCTCATGCACAGACCTTCCTTCAAAGGCTAGTGGTGGCAAAAGAAAATTAGAGTTAGAGTTATCACCTCATTTAAAAATTTAAGTTCGTAAAGAAGATATTAATTTATTGTATTTAACAATTCGTGCAGATCGGCAGTTCCTTGTGAATGCATGTATCTGTAAAAAATTTGTTTATTAAGTGCCTGAAGTTGGCATAGCGTGCACGGGGAATGGAGCCAGTTGTCGTGTCTTTTACTGGTTGGTAGAACCGAGAAATTAAACCCATGGCGGTTGTTATAGTCTCCATTAAAGTTTCGATTGGATTGTCATCTAATATAGTTTGCCATGAAAGTGCCATTGCCATGAAATTATGTCTTGTAAATTCAATTTTTGTCTGCCCACTGTAGGGGTGGGAATATCCATTCCGTATCTATATTCGAATTCGATTGGATAGAAAAATTATAAAAACTTCGGATACAAATATATTCGAATCTGATATTCGATAAAATATTAGATATCGGATAGGAATTAGGATAAGTTTTCACTATCCGAGTCTGTTCAGAAATATCTGAAAAATAAAGCACATATAAAAATATATTAATTTTATGTTAAGGGCTTCGTTGTCTAAAGATGGTTCAACATTTTATTATTTTATGACTTTTAACTTTATTTTAAATATTTTAGCTTTTTGTCCTGTATTTGGGATATTTTATTTGTTTAACTTTTGGTACAACAAAAATATTTGATGGCTTGTTATAAAATATAAATTGTGATAGATTTTGTATTTAGTGTTGGCTGTGGTGTGACATATTTATGTGGATTATGATTTGTAGTAAACTTATATATATTGGTTATTATCTACTATTATTTTGTATGGCATATTAGTGTGAATTATAGTTTGTGGTAAACTTCATATCTAGTGAAATGAGTTAATTTTTCTTTTCAATACAATTTAATATTGTTATAGTTCGAGTGACACTAAATTTATATGGTTATAATGTTGTTTAGTAGTAAAAGATTAAATGAGAAATTAAATATGTTTTGATTATTAAATAAATCCGAAAATCTGACTATTCGAATCTGAAAATATCCGTTATCTGAACATCCGATATCTGGCCGAATAGATACTTTTAAACTATCTGATTGGATAATTGATTTTCTAATCTGATATCCGACTATCTAATTATCCGTTCTGATTCCCACCCCTAGCCCGCTGTAAGACATTTAGGAAACAATGAAACTCGGAGGCTTGTTGCATCTTTCGGAAATAAATATGGATGAGTTGAAGCAGTGAGAAAGATGTTCCATGCCAAGGTGTGATTAGTCTATGTATCTTAACTCGATTCTTACTTTTATATACATATATATATATATACATATATATATATTATATCCACTTTTGGTCACCAAGTTTTGGTTATTGCTTGTATCCTTTACATACTCAAAAGGAGAGTGTTGTCACGGCCCGACTTTGTTGTTTGCAACATCTGGAATACGTGATTGATTTTTCCGATAATGCTTATGAATTAGGACAGAGTCCAGACCATGTACAATCTACTTCATATGTTTTAGATCGTGAAGCTATGAAGTATCTTCCGTCAGAATAATTCTAGCTGAAATGAATTCTTTTGAGACGTTTTTGACTCGTGGCTTACTGTTGGGATAGTAATGGGACGAATGAATTTGGGCATCTGGCACAGTCAATTTGCTTAAAATTCGATAAAAATTCTTCTCGTTAAAAACTTGCAACGAATCGAAAACGATTAAAAATATCCATTGGAGTTAGGGCCGAAAGTGAGATTGATCCCGTAGGTTCCCATATTCCCGAACCGGGTTTCCAGATATCACATATATGTACATATATATGTAGATATATGTATATGTAGATATATGTATATGTATATATATATATGTATGTATGTATATGCATATGTATATGTATATCTATATGTATGTGTGTGTGTGTATATATATATATATTAATATGGTTTTATATGGTTAACTTAATTTGAACTATACTATATGTTATAAAATTATGTCAATTCTAATTTTATAATGAAAATTTGAGAATTATAGTAAACAATAAAAATTATATTAATTACAGTTATATGACTTTTTAATGTGAATGAGTTTGTTATTTGGAAATTCAATTACTTTGCTATTTGGATAGTTTTATTTTAAGCTTATGTTGATTTAGATTTGTTTAATTGTTTTGAGTTATAGTTGGAGGTTTCGAGTTGTGGATTGTATGTGTTTTATATTTGCATTTTTTGTAGTAATGTATGTTAATTTGTCCTTTGTAGTTGAATTTATCATTTTAATGTATTTTAGGGGTATTATTTAAACTTTTTGGGTAAAAATAAGGAATTTATTTGACTTGCTAGTTGTTTTTCTTAGTGATTTAACTCAAGTTTCGGCTATTATGTTTTGGGCTTCATGTGTTTTGAGAGCATATCTTGAATTCGGGTTTGGGACGTTCCGGGTTTTGCATTTTAGGGATGCTTTGGGATTATAATTTTTATTTAAATTTTATTTTTCTACTGGGATTGTGACATTTCAAGTACCCTTAGATTTAGGACATTCCGAAAACAGGATTTACATTTAATTTTTATCTGAGTTTGGGGCAGGATTCGGGATCGAGATGCTATCTGGGTAGTCGGTTTGGGATTCCTTCGTGGTCAGGTACCCATCTCATTACTAGACCTACTCATTACTTTATCATGTACACATTCAAAAGCTAAGAGACTGTTTCATTATACACCAGGTAAAAATTTAGACTTTTAGATCTCTTGATCAGCTACAAGTTGAGGTAAAGACACAGCATCGAAATGCTTTTAATGTTGAGATCCAAAAGAAAAAAAGTGAGATTCTACATTATTCTTTTCCTAAATTCTATTGTCTTTTCATTATTTTTTGGTCCATGAGTTCATCGTCAATTATTTTTCTAGGATCATACAATAAACATTGAAGGCCCCTGCCACAAAATCAAGGCTTCCCTCAACCGTAGCAAAGCGCCCTTCTAAGCAGCATGAGCAGGTAGCATGTTTCGAGTTAATGATTGTTATAGATGTTTTTATTATTGAGGAATGTGCATTTTGGTTGGTATTGAAATATCCACGCAAATTTGGTTTTGTGGTGCTGAACTTGGCAGCCTTTATAATTTCTTTACTTGGAACGGTTAGCTTTCCGGTATATCATCATCGTTGATAAGGAATAGCGTGAAACGCTTTCTGGTGGTATGATGCTGAGAGACGTACAATTATCCCCTCTTGTGGAGTTCCTAGACATTCTGGCTAGTTGGTATTAACTTCAATAGTTGGATGCTGACCTAATATGTAACATAGTTAGACAAAGCTTGAAGGATAAAATTTTTAGTGTGTTTGGATCTCATTTTAAGATGTTTAGCCTCTTGAAATGAAAAAGTATCTAATAACATTTAAGATATCTTATCACAAATATATTATGAAACTCAAAATAAACCTATACTTTTCTATATAAAAAAGTATTTAATCATAAGATTATACCAAACGGAGCATTTATATAGGGATTAGAGGAGAAAGAAAAATGATAAGATTAATCCAAATGTAGGGTGAAATACAGACTTAACATTTAATAAATATTAACCATTATTTAGTTTTAAGAATAATCATTAAATTACTATAACATATATTTAAAAATGTTATATAACACACACACATACATATGGAAAGTTATATATTTTATTTCTAAAAATAATTTATTTTTCAACCCCAAGGTATATAGATTTAGGGATTAAGGGATAGCTCAAATAGTTGAGATTATTTCTCTCATGCGTAAGGTCATGGGCTTAATCCCATGGTAAGGCGTTTAACAAAAAAAGATATATAGACTTATATTTATATTAGAAATACAAAACTATTGCTCAAATTATTCATGGAAAAGAAATTAAAATTTCAATAGCTGATTCTACATAAAGACCAAACCTTTCGATGACAAATATAAATAAAAGAATTTGAATAAAAATTATTTAATGATTGTAAATATTTATAATTGAAATACATATTAAAATGTCATATAAAATTTGGAAATCATATTATGTCTACTTTATTAGTTAAGTAGAAATGACATGTAACAAAAAGTATATTATATTACACTAGTGCAGTACATGGAAAAAATAAGTATTTTTATATTTTTATTTATTGTTGATAGTCAATTTTTATAATTTATTTAAAGATAAAATATAAATATATTTTGAAAAATTAAACTTTAGTAGTTTTCAACCATAATTACAACTTTTTTTTTTGTCAAATCAAATAATTCTGAAAAGACAAAATAAAAAAGAAATAGATGGTAGAATATGGAAGGAATTTTTTTTTTTTTTTTTTATGAATCAAAGGAGAATGACTAAATTTTTCTTGGAGGGAAAAAAAGACGTTATATGATGACACGAGACAGAAATTAAGAAAGTGTCTAAGATGACAAGTGGGCTTTCTTTTTCTGGCTTATCCATGCCTTTTATGGGATTTGTATTTAGGTAATCATTGCTGTAAAAGTAGTTTTAACAACTTGAATCACTCACTAGTTTAATATGATATTGATGACGCAACAGTCTGAGAATGAGAATGGGATGGGATATTTCGGGATTTCAGTCAATGCCTATCCTATCCAAAGTTTTGGGATATGAATTTTTGTATCCATTCCCATCCCAAATATTTGCATCCCATCCTATCCAACCCCAAATGATTTAATGATTTTGGGGCAGGATGGTTCAAGTTTTAGGATGACATCTTGAGTTCAAAAAATCACAATAAATTGGCAAATTCAAAAATTAAAATCATTATAATGCAAATTAGGATCTTATATGATTTTTGCAATTGCAAGGAAAAAAGAAAGAAACATTTACAAACAACTTTTCTTTTTGTCCTTCCTCTCCACCCTTAACCTAATCCTCCATCCCCATGGGATTGAGTCTAAGACATTTATTCTTAGGCGATATAGTTTTAACCACTTAAGCAACCCCTAATCCCACATAGACAACTTAAATAGAATTTCTAGTAAAGTACCTAACTCAAAGATTAGGAATGTTTTAGTTAGGGATGAGATTTATGGGATGGGACGGTATAAGATAAATGATATATTCTTATTTTGTCCTAAAGTTTGAAATTCAAGATAGTATGGGACAGGATACTAAAAAATTAATAGAGATTTTTCAGTGCAGGACAATTTAGTATAAAATTGGTATGAAAATTCCGTATCCTATGCTCATCCCTAGACACAAGATGAATCTAACAATAATGATTACAAGACAAGATGACAAAAGTGTATAGTTCAACAATAGTACTTTTCATTTTAAAAAAAATTGACAATAGTAATTTTTAATACTTTAAAAATATTGTTAATTTAAGTAATAAATTAAAAACTCAATAATATAAATAATAAATACCAAAAAGATAATCATATTGCTATCAAAGTATCAACTTATTATGCAATCAAAATAAATTCACAAGAAGTGAGGTAGCTTATGCTATTAAAACACGCACACAATACATTACAAGTTTAATTATGACAAAAAATCTTCTCAGTTGAATGAATAAGAATTAGGAAGTCAATTTGCACTAACATATTATTAAAGATTAGGCATATCGATGGAATAAGCAAAATCCTAAACATGTAATAACATATTTAAAAGTAGAATATATACATTGAATATTTGTCTATTTTGCTTTCAAAAAGAAAAAACTTGGTTTAGTTTAATTTGATTATTTCTTACCGCAATACCTTCTATACTACAATAATAGAGCCGGTCGAATAGATTGTCATATATTTATTAAGATAAATAAATTTTATGTGCACAACAAACATTTATAGAATTATTCACCTAACAAGCAGCTCTAACAAACTCAAGTAAACATAAATTTTGAAGATTACAAGAAGATTTGGTAATTTGTATTTAATGGTACCTTCTTTTTTCTTTGATTAATCCAATAATTTAATTCTTAATTATGGAAATTATCCTAATATATATAATCTGACTGTAATCTTATTAGATTTACCATTAACAGATTTGAAATGTTATTTGATTTAATTTCATTATTTATGTGGCATATAATATTGAATGTAACACAGTCCATTTGCCTTTTTGCTACTTCACCTATTTGTGCAATCTTCACTTGAGTTACCTAAATATCTTGGTGGTTTAACTAACATTATATAAGTTGTGAGGTCTGCAAAACAATCCATAAAAAAAAAAAAAAAAAGAAAAGAATACTTTAAACAGGTCATAGAAATGGCTAAGCTGTCAAGGTGTAATTTTCATGTCAGGTATCTCGTTAAGAGCTTGTTTCTGATTTGATTCTTTTTTTTTTTAAATGAAAAATTAATTTTTTAAAAAGAACATATATATATATATTTATGTGTGTGTGTGAGATAAGTATTTAGATTAGATTTCAAAGAAAACGAAACTCTGAAAAAGAAAAGTTTGATTTCTACTTTTTTCATAAGCAAAAAAATTTTAACTTCTCAAAAAAATACTTTACTCCATAATTTAAAAAAAAATGCGCATTTAAGGAAAATCAAATCGATCCAACCAAGTCCAAAGTCGAACTTCCTACTGTGTTAAGTCTGTATTCATCGATTTATCGTGATATAGAGATATTTATGTTGAGAAGAAACTGTGTCATTCACTAGTTTTTGTCTCTTTAGTTGAAATTCATGGGTCTTGATTTTTAGGTACGATTTTTAGAGACACAAAGCTGATATAAAAATTATTGATTGGTTAGCCTTTTATTATAACTTCTGAAAAGAAAACATGCAAATAATATTTCTCTAAGTTTGATTTTCTTGAAAGTAGTTTTATTTTCAATTTTGTAAAATTTAAAACACATTTTGGTTGACAAAATCATAAAGTGTAAAATTTATATACTTTATGATGAGATTAGAAAGGATATATAATGTGCTCAACCAAAAAAAAAATGGAATTTAAAACAAGTCTACCAAAAATAATTTTTTATCATAATTTTTATTTTTTAAAAGTAAAAATAAAATTACTTAAACCAAACACAACCTTATTTTCTCCCAATGTTAACATATTGACTTTTATGATAGAATTATCACCTCATCTAAAAATTTAAGTTTAATTTGTAAAGAAAATATTGGAAAATTTATTTACACATTTATGTATAATTTTTTAATATAAATTAAAAAATTAATGATAATAATATATAATGTTTATAAAAATATATAGTGTTTAATATAATAATGCATCTTAATGCTCATAAGAAATATAAATAAATAGTCATATCGCTATTGTAAATAGAACTATGTTTTGCAATTTTCTTAACTTGACTGCAAATTTTGAAAATATTGCATATTTAATTTAAAAATATATCTTTCTTTATATAAGTCACCAAGCGTCCTTTTATTTTCTCTATCTTTATCTATTCTTATATATATATATATATATATATGTGTGTGTGTGTGTGTCCGCGCGCGTGTATGTATGTATGTATAAGTCACCAAGCATCAATTTTTATTTTTTTGTCTTTTACTATTTTCCTTTTGTCCTTCTGATTTGGATGGAAAATAGAATAAAAGTACCGGTGCTACCTTTATGATGATCATGAGAGAGAGTGCACTCTTTAGCATGAGGAGATACACTTCACATGAGTTGGTCTCCTATAATCAATATATATGAAAGGAAAATAATAGTAATTTCTAAACAAAATTAGAGCACCTGGGCAGCCCCTCAGTTATGTGGCTCTGCCACTGCTCTCACATGCAAGTAGTATGTGATTTTAGTCTTACACATAGACAATTTTAACGCTTTTTAAATTGGTGACAATGAGTTTTGGAATCATAATGTGAGTTTCAATATCAAATCAAGAATTGAGGTTTCAATCTCAAACTATTTGATGCTAACTAGAGTAGTCGAGGATGTTACAAAATTATCTTAAATTTTTTACGTAAAAAATAACATCCTAACTTGCTAGTGAATTGCTTTAAGATTACATGCTTGCAATTGGATCCAGCTTCTCTTTTCTTTTTTGCAGATAAGCCCGTCATGCATTCAGTTGAGGGAGAACAAACTTGTATAGAGCTCATTGATCAAGATTTACGCTCGTCTTCAGTCCAAGTAAATTGTGTTGAGGAATGTGCAAAAGAAATTGGACTTGATGTTACTGGGGGTATATGCATCAAAGGTGGCACACATACTTACCGTCAATGTACTTAGCGATGCTACCCATAAATCATGAGCACATTAAGTGTATAAGATTTATACGGAAGAGTTACAATTTTCTCGTAACGTTATATTTTATCTGGAATAAATAATAATTTAATCAGTCTTGTTATGTTTTTGGTAACAACTTAATCGATTTTCATCTGTTTTTTTCTCTAAATGAATGTATCCTTTTCCATTAATTGTTTTAATGTTCTCGTCCACATTAGAACGCTATCTGATAGAACCATATAACCGAAAAATAAAATGAAAAACTGAAAAGCGAGTAAGAAATAGTTAAGGTATGAAAAACAATCCAATATTCGATATTATTTTCTCTAAGGAACTATGATCTTTCATGACGATAATGACTAATAATCCCATCTTGATTATACAAGGTGATTGACGATAAAGACTACGATGTCAAAGACGATGAATAGAAGGTATAATTTAGTAGTAATGTCTCTCATTTAGAAACTATATATCTTGAATTCAAATAATCATTTGAATTAAAAACAAAAACAGGACCTCTAAGATAATTTCACATAAGTTCATTGAGATTGTTCACTATTTTATTGATGTTTCAATTTTTTGATCATTATTCTAGTAGACAGTTAATTTTCGAGATTCTAATTGTATAATTGAATTAATTTCTCAAGACACAATTTGGCACCATATATTCTCTTATATATAGAAACAAATGCTCGTCTTTTATTAATTTACAACAGAGTTGAGGTCTCACACTCTTGCTTGTAATCCTCTACTTGAAGGCCCTTCTGCAAATAAAAGTGAAAATTTTCAGAATCTTACAACTTATTCCAAGACTACGAAAAGTAGGGGCAAGGCCAAAAAGGGCTCGTTTGGATTGGTTCTTTTAAAAGTGCTTTTTTTAACAATTTTTTTTAGAAGTTGAAAATTCTAGCTTCTAAAAAAAGCTTTATTTGAGCTTTTTTAAGAGTTTCAGCTTTTTTAGAAATCAAATCAAATAGTTATTACAAATTTAATGAAACTTTTTCAAGAAAAAAAGTAATTTTTTAAAAAAAAAAATCAATCCAAATAGGCCCAAAGTTTGACAATGGAGTAATTTTAATACTTAATAAATTTTAATAAATTAAAAAAAATCAGTAAAATAAGTGGTCAAAATGATAATCATATTACTATCAAAACATCAGATTATGCAATCAAAATAAATTCACTGGAAGGAAGGTAACTAATTATGCAATAACAACATGCAAACAATATTTTACAAGTTTGCAAAAAAGAATCCTATTAATTGAATGAATAAAAACTTCCAAAATATGATTTAACATTTTATAAATTAGGGCATATAAAAAAATCCTGAACATGCAGTAATATATTGACTAAAAATTTTCTTTCAGGGCAAAAAGAAAAAGAATTTTTTTGAATAGTGAGTAAGAGAGCCAAGTCTCAAGAGTTCTGATAGCATCTTCAAAGCCAAAAACTGATAGTACTGTTCTTGTAGCATCTTGCATCTATTCGATATTTTATAAGCTATTACTGCTCTTCATATAAGAGAAAGAAGGAGAGAGCCAAAAAAAAAAAGAAGAAAAGGAAAACTAGAAAGTCGAGTATGTGAGAGACATTATGAGATTATGGATATTTATTTTCTGGTTAGTTTATTATTGTTGAAAGTTTCAATTTGGTCTTTTAAATATTTGAACTCTTATATGATATAGTTGAATCAAAGTTCGAGCAAACTTTAATCGTCCTATATAACTATTCTTATATTGTTACTATGTAAATAAAAGCCCCCCCCCCATATAAAGTTCTATCAATATATGTAATAAAATATTCTTTTTCTCTCTCTCAAGTCTCATATAATCTTTATTTTTCTTATTATATTGTATGTATATATTACTTTTATTCTCTAATTATTTTTATAATAATATACAATTTATTGGTAAAAGTTCAGTGGGGGGTCACAGGCTCCAAAGAGAACTAGGTGGCCTCGCTACTGATCAAGATGACCTGATGTTTATATACTATTATGGAGTTAATAAAAGACTGAACTCTTTATAGAAATATTTTTTGGTTCTCACCCAACTAGGCTGTTTGGCATGTATTTACACATGAATACAGGGTGTACAATTATACCCTAGTTGGGGGATAATAATTTTTAGTACTTCGGAAAAAAGTATCTTTGTTTCGATTGGTTGAAGGAACAAAAAAAGTGTACTCTCTCACGAAAGGTCTAATCTAACTTCATTAAGAGTAAACCCTATTGACCAGCCTCTGGGATAATGTGAGGAAGTCAGCTTTTGCTAAGGATGTATTACTCGAAATGACAAGCATGGTCACGTCATTCCATTGTAATGACAAGTCGCTTATCGTTCTTTAGCTAAGGCCGATATGGATTGGCTTGTTTTCAATAAAAAGTATTTTTTTTAAAAAAAAAAATTACATTAAATTTATAATAATTATTTAATTTAATTTTTAAAAAAATTAAAATTAAAAAAAAAACTCAAATATAACTTTTTTTAAAAGTCTGAATTTTTAACTTCTAAAAAAAAACTGTTTTTTAAAAGTTATTAAAAAAATACTTTTAAAAAAAATCAATTCAAACGAGCCCTAAATCTGGAGCCAAGTGCAAGAGCATCTATAAATATCTCCCATTTTATTCATGCAAAGACAAGCAATAACACTAAGAATTCTCTTTATATATTCAAGAATATATTCATATCGTCGTATATTCACTTTTAAATCTTTAACTACAAAGTGTTGGAGGTACAATAGGGAAAAAGCTACGCATTGTTTCTTCATTGTCTGCAAGAACTTGGACCCTTCGTCACTTCGTCCACCTGGACTGTTACTTTATTCATCCACCAGTGGATCCTTAGCTTGCTCAACCACCAGTGGATCCTTGCCCTATCTGTTCACCTAAAGCTCGATCGTAATCGTTGAAGGAGACTTGTTGAGTTACTTACGTGGGAAGTTAATCCAAGACCATATCAATTACGTAAATATGTTCATAATTTAATCAACATTATATAAGGTGCAAGGTCTGCAAAACAAGCTACACTATCAAAATTAAAAATGGCTAAGCTACCAAAGTTGTTCTTCTTTGCTATCTTCCTTCTAGTGATTTGCATCCCAGGTATTTCCTTAAAGGGCCTATCCCCAGTTGGTTTTTTTCGATTTAGAAAAAATACAGATTTTTTTTCAATAAGTATTTAAATTGTGTTTTACAGAAAAATTGAAATTTTAATCAAAGCTCAATTTTAATTTTTTCAAAAGCCAAAAATTTTAACTTTTCAAAATTTACCAATACTGTCTCTCATTTAAAATGTATGGGTCTTGAAATATAACTTTTAAATAGACAAAGCTGAACTAAGATTTAAACAGCATTTTGGTTCACAAAAACAAAAGTCATTTTTGAACAAATGAAAACTAGGATTTATACACTTCTTGTTGAGAATATAATAGAAAGGATATATAGGGCCAATTTGGATTGGTTTTTTTTTAAGAAAAAAAACTTTTTTTTTTCCTAAAAAGTTATACTAAATTTGCAATAATTATTTGATTTGTCTTCTAAAAAAGATGAAATTTTGAAGAAAAAAAAACTCAAATATAATTTTTTTAGAAGTTAGAATTTTTAACTTCTCAAAAAAGTTATTTTTCAAAAGCTGTTAAAAAAATACTTTTAAAAAAAATCAATCCAAATGAGTCCATAGACTTTCAACTTCAGAATAATTAAGTCTGCCAATTATTTTTTTTTGTCATAATTTTTATTTTTCAAAAGCAAAAATAAAAATTCCTAAATCAAACCCAACCCTAATTTTTTTCTCCTCCAAACATTACATGCTTGCAATTGACTTCCAACTTCTTCTTCTTTTCTTTTCCCGGATAAGACTATCATGCCTTGAGTTGAGGGAGCACAAATTTGTGGAATCCTCATTGATCGAGATTTTTGCTCGTCTTCTGTCCAAATAGATTCTCCGAGAATGTATAAAAAGTATAGGGCTTACTGTTATTGATGGTATATGCATCGCTGGTGGCACACATACTTATTGCCAGTGTACTTATCGGTGTGAGCTTAAGAGGGTGTTTGGCTTTGCTTATTTTGGGTGCTTATAAGTACTTAAAAAAAATATCATCTCACATGCTTTTTACTATTTAGGTACTTATAAGTACCAAATAAGCAAAGCCAAACACCCTTTAAATCATAAGCTCATTAAACGAGTAAGATTTATATGGAAGAGTTAAATTTTCTCGTAATGTTGTATTTTATATGTAATAAATGATAATTTAATCAATCTTGTTATGTTTTTGGTAATAATTTAATTAATCTTCATCTCTTTTTCTCTGAATGGATCAATCTTTTTCATTAGGTTAAATGGGTTCTTCTCGTAGAAATATGTATATATATATATATATATATGTATATCAATATGAAAGTTCTCATTCACATAAAAACACAAAAACACGTAATATTTTTAATGTGGTTTGACCTTTTACTTACGTGCCCCTAGGATAAACTCCATTACTTCACAATAATAATAGATGTTATAATTTTTATATGCACGAAAATTAATAAAAAAACACCCTTGCACACAATTTTACTAATAAAAAAAAGTGTAGATCCTCTCAACTTAAATTTTTTTTTCTAACAAAAGCACGCAAAATTATCTCTAATAGTCTCAAGATATCACCCGCACCGAGGCCCTAAAGGAACACACAAGCTACAAGACCCTTTAGGGTACTAATCTAGGTTTAGATATCTTATTTCCACTTTGATTATTTTGTATGAATTAGGACTTTGAACTACCGCACAACAAATATAACCCAAAAAGTAAAAGATAAAAAGCGATTACGAAATAGATAGGGTTTGTAAAACAATCCAATATTCGATATTACTTCCTAAGGAACTATAATCTGTTTTCATAAATTTTATGATGTATGATGGCCATATTATATACTTTTTTGTTTAGTACTGATGTTTTGTGTGGACAAATGACAATGTAATCTCAACTTTGCTCTATTTCTCGCTTTAATGCGAATAATTATGATGTCTTGTTTTGGTGTCAAAGACAATTTGAGAATAGTTCGTAAATGAATATTGTAGATTTAGGTAACTAATATTTAGGTTAATCAATTTAGATAAAATGAATTCGAAATTAAAAATAATTTTGAAATTAAAAAAATCAGAAATTAAAAATAATTTTATTTTAAAACATGTAACTCAACGGCGGATCTAGGGGGTGGGAGGAACAAGTAGGAGCAGTGGCCCCCGCCCAAAAAAATTATAAACATTCTAATTTTTTGTCTTTTTATTTAGCCAAAAAAAAGAGGTTTGTATTTGTGTTTTGATAATAATAATAATAATAATGAGTATATATTTTTATTATTTATTTCTTTCACTTAAAAATTATTAAGTTTAATTAGTAATTTAAAATATGAAAAGTTATCAGTTATTTAGTTTATTTCAATGATTCTCAATAGTAATGTAATTAACACTTTGCTAAAAATTTAATTAGTGATATTTAATTAAGTTTTGACTTTATTTTCATTGATTTATTTCTTGGCAACAATATATTTTATAGAGAAAGACAAGTAGTTGATAACTTAAGCATTGATTTTTTCTATGATTTTTTCTATGATTTTTAGGTCATGTATGGTAACACCAGTCTTATGAATTTAAAATTAGAGAGAGAAATTTGTGTATCATTCTTAAAATTATAAGGAAGAAATTGTACTAATTTACTTAAGTTTATGAAAGTAATCTTCACTTTTAGCTTTATAAAATTCCAAAAAATATGTTTGACTACTTGAAACTTATAAGTTTCGAGTTCAATTTATCGTCAGAGAGTAAGCAAAGAACTATTATTGATTTTTTTTTAAAGGATTTATACACTCTTTTAATAAGAGAGACAAATACCGAATATATAAACCTTTTTGAGGAGTGATGACTTATGAAAGTTGAATTGGAGTAGGGGTTTGATTTAACTTGAATTGGGGTGGGGGTGACCATAAAAAGAAAAAAAAAGAAAAAGAAAAAGAGAGAAGAGTACCGCTAAATGGAAGAGTGCGAGCTTTGACTTTGAAAAGTAGACAGACGGTCCGGTGTTTTTCATTTTATTAAGCGTGTTTTTATTTTCTACTGAAAAATAGTAAAAACAACTTTTAGATATTTGTGAGGTGGAAAATAGAATTCAACAAAAACAAAAACAACCAAAACAAGAAAAAAGCGAATTTATCATAATTTTCATATTTATAAAAATAAACATAAAAAAATAATTAAACCAAATGCGACCTTATTTTACTCTGGGCATTAAAAAATTGGTTCCTAGATTGAAAGTTTTCAAAAAAATAAAAGTTATATGCTTGAAATTGAGTCCAAACCTTATGCGAATAAGACCATCATGCCTTCGGACTTCGGTTGTCGGAGGACACGAAGAACGAACTTTTTTTCGCTTTTTTCTTTCCCTCTCTCTAACCCAACCTTAGTCCTTAGTAGGAATGGAGCAAGTCATCGATTTCTAATAAAAATATTTTTAACTATTTAAATTACTTCTTAAACCCCACATGTCGACATAATTTCTGCCAGTGTACTTACATATTTTTTTGCCATGAATCAACACTTTGTTAAATATATAATTTCGCGTGAGAATTGAATCCCCTCATAATATATAGTATTTTGTGTCCGGTCGAATAATAACACAACCTACATTGCCCTTTTCCCATAATCATGTTTGTTAAATATATACCTTGTGTTTTTGTATTTCATCATAACTGCATATTCACATGCACGTTTACTACCATTAAATCCCACCCCCAATTCTCCCTCTCCCCCTTTTTCCTGCCAGCCCCTGTCCCATCGAAGAGAATCTTGTCAAGCTAATGGGGTCAAATCCCAAGAGGGACGAGGGGTTGGGTTGGGTTGGGAGTGGGAGTGAGAAAGGAAAAAAAAAGCTGAGACCGCGGATAGAAGTTTGGATTGCAATGCTAAGTAAGATAATTGTAAAAGAGAACCAAGAACACACAACATTTACGTATCAAGTAGAGCATGTCTAATCCATTCAAAACTTGGCTGAAATTACTCTTGACTAGTATGCAATAACTACAACAGCATGATGCCAGGAGTATGATTTCTATCCAGCCAATCTGCCTAAAACTTGATTGCAATAATCACGCAGAATAAAGAACAACATACTGAAAGATGGAAACGAAAGAAAAGGACAGTGGCAAACAACTTTCTGATATACTACCAACTAACTTATGATACATGAGATTTAGGGAAGTGTACAAGGAACGTGAAAAAGAAAACTAGTTCTTGGGAATATTTTTGCCAACAATCTTTGCTGGGGTAATACGAATAAGATTTCCTGGCTTACCAGGGACAGCCCCTTTAATCATGACAACGTTAAGGTCATTGTCGATCTTAACTATCTTTAGCTTCCTGGTCTTTCTCTTTGTGCCTCCCATTCTTCCGGGCATTTTCTTGCCCTTGTACACACGCCCAGGAGTTGTCCCGGCACCAATGGATCCTAGTTGCCTGTGACTCTTTGATCCATGAGTCATAGGACCTCTCCTGAAATTGTGTCTTTTGATTCCGCCTACCAACCAATTCAACAGACAGAGTTCAGGTTTTGCTTGTAAGATATGAAAAACTGAAAAAATAACCAGAAATTGAAAAAGGCAAAAGAATATAAGTTCTATACATAGTACATAAATCATCAGAGATAGAATTCATTTGCAATACAGATACTGCATGCCACATGTATCCGAGAGAACACAAATTTTACTTTGTCCACATTCTAATTCTTGATACTTTCAACGGATGCAGCGTCAGTATGTGACACTTGTGTAATTACCTCCTGGATGGAAGCACCAATGAGTGAAGGAATCACTTAGAGCTGCAACTGGGAATCTGAATTCACGCCGGAGTTGGTATTATTTATAATTTTGACGTACACCTACCTACTAGTTATCGCTGTACCAAGTCAAACCAAACCGAGTCTTCTCACCTGGTGGGTAAACTATATGGATTCGACAGCCCCACTCATTTCAACTGAAAGGTGGCTTCCCTTATAGCTCCTTACATGCAAAATCTCATTTGAGTGTCTCCATCCAGTTCGACTAAGGTTCCTTTTGGAAACTCAATTCTTCTAACAGGTACTACATGAGTCAGTATTCTATGCCTATACCGAGATAACGTTGTCTCAATTATATTCACTCCAAAACCAACATGAAATTCCACGTTGGCAAGTCAATGGTTTCTACATGTGCCATTAGTGCCCATTGCTCAAGTCAATGCGAGGCACTTTTTACATGTACTAAGACGACGCCATCATATCACAAGCTTTTCTCACAAGCTTTTCTCAATAGCATAACTGCACATTGTATCAATCCAAGTCTCATTACTAGTTTGCTGACAAATTGTGGCTATAAATGTTCAACCTCCTCATTACAAACCAAACGAAAGTGAACCAAAATACTCCACAACAATGCATTTTATCATAGTGACTTGAGTATTTCAGTATTATAAAACCAAAAACAAATGCTTCACAGAACCACTGAACCAGAAGGATTGAAAATAATGCACTCGAGTCTAACTACTAATCAGTGAACTGATTATTATATGTAATAAACTAACCCGAAATATTTAAACTCCAGCATTATAAACCAAAGATAAACCCCTAATTACATTGCTGACACATTATGCATAACAAATTTCCCTAAATAAAAAAGAGCACAAATTATTCACAGAACCAACATAATGACAAACATAAAAGATAAATTTACCTTGAAACCCCTTTCCAATGGTGGTACCGGAGACATCAACAAGGTCGCCTTCACTGAAGATCTCAGAAACGTTGAGAAGCTGACCGGGCTCGAACCCATCAACCGAGACCAGACGAAACTCCTGGAGATGGCGGAGAGGGATGACGCCAGACTTCTCCAGGTGGCCAAGCTCGGGCTTCGTGAGTTTCCGGTCACGGACGCGGCGGTAACCGACCTGGACGGCGTTGTAACCGTCGGTGGAGTCGGTCTTGACCTGGGTGACAATGTTCCCTTCCCGAAAGCCGATGACGGTGACGGGGACGACTGTGCCGGACGGCTCGAAGAAGGACATCATGCCGAGCTTGGTCCCCATGACGCCTACGCCGGCTTCGAGGGAGGATTTGATGACAATGGGAGCTGTGGCGGCGGCGGTGGTGGTGAAGAGGCGAGAGGAGAGGGGTTTGGGGAAGGGAGGGAGGAAAGAGGAGTGGAATGAGAGGGTGGCGGCGGCGGTGGGTTTGAAGGGAGTGGAGATTGAGATGGACATGGAGGAAGAAATGGAGAAGGAGGTGGACATGGTGGTGGTGGAGCTGAGAGAGTGAGAATGGAGGAGGTTGAAAGTGCCTCCTTTCTTTTTCTTATCCAGTATCCACTTTGAGGATTGGACTTTTGAGCTCTTGGGGGAAGGGGTATGCCTGCTATTAATTAATTAGTTTTAATATAGATATTATTATTATTATTATTATTAACTTGGTAAGGCTTTAATGATTTGTTTGGCTTAATCGTGATATTTTTAACTGTTGAGTGATAGAATTACTAATAAGATTTTGAATAAAAATATTGTTAAATAAAAATTGTTGATTATTTGACTTTTTATTTTAGGAATTGATCTTTTAACTATTAATTTTAAAATAATTTTGGACTTTAAAAAATATGATATTATACTTTTGAGAAAAAGAATTTTGAGATAACCCTCTAATTTTATTAAAGACAACTTTAGAAAAACAACTTAAGGTAAATTTTTTTTCAATTCTTCTTTAATTTGAAAAACTTAAAAAATGTTCTTGGCGTGCGTTTTCAACTTAAATTTGAAAAATTTTGCTTAATGAACGCGATATATTGATTTTCGTTTTTTTATAAAAAGATTTTCTAAAATGTAATTGCAGTTTCTTGTAATTAAACAGAACCTTTAGCTTTTGGCATGCGTTGCGTTTATTCTTTTATAATGCTGTTTTTTTTCTTTTAATGAAACAAAATGATTTTGGTGAAAAAAATACATATTTGATGATTACATAATAGGTGAAGATAAAAGTCAGTTTGGTAAATTCAAAGGTCCGTTTGAATTTTTTTTAAATGATTTTCCGAGAGAATATATTCTTTTTACCTTATAGCTAACATGTTCTCAACTATTCAAATCTAATTTATTAAATATATTTGATTTGGTTTTAGAAAAACTCTGACGTTTAAAAGAAAAAGTTCAAATTCAACTTACCCAAAAACCAAAAATTTTAGTTTCTCAAATTCTTTTTTAAAAATTATAAAAGAAATGATTTTGAAAAAAAGTCAGTTCACTCAGGTCTCTAATGTAAACAAAAATCCAACAGAAAGCCAGTTGTGCCGTAGGAAGAATAAGGTACTTAAGTTTATTCGGATAATCGTTGTAATTTGATGCACGATAAGAATGAAATTCAATAGTAAAACTTATTGCACTCGGGATTTATCAATTGATGATTGGATTCCGTCGTGATGGTCGGAATCTGTCAATTTGATTCCTTTCGTATAAAAAAGAACAATGAGATTCCAGTTCTCGAAAAGGTAGGTATGTCAAGAAATTTCTCTGGATGCAACAAGAAGAGTTAGTTATAATTGGTTTGCTAAGCAATGCGCGTAATAAATATATAAGGACAACTTCAAAAAAAGTTGAAGATTGCTAACATGCACCAGGGAAAACAGAGGAAAAAGAATTTCACTTTACATTGGCAAATACATCCATGAATTTTATATTCTTTACAACAAATCTCTCAACACTCAATATCTTAGCAATTCTATATGAATACCCTATTTCACCAGCTCTCCAATGAACTCAAAAGAATCATAAAAATAATTAAAAAAAATTAGAAGGTAAAACAGAAGAAACATTTGCACTCTGAAAGCTTTTCATTCACTCTCTCACACTGAACAAAATTGGAATCGTATTTCTCTTCTTTTTTTGGTTTTTTTTTTCCGTCTGAACTGTAAAATGGAAAGGTGTATAAGTCTCAATCTGTTGATTGGAACAAGAAATGAAAATCTGATCTCTGGCGAAGAAGGGAAGGTGGATCAACATCAGAAATGTTGAAATCTTGGATGGTTTGTGATATCTCTTCAATGGAGAAAGGTATGCTGCAATGTAATAAATCAGTAAATTATTATGGTCTTTCATAAATGTAATGTTTTGGTGCTTTTTGAGTATTAAGTTGCTTACCTTGAATCAACATCCAGCAAAAAGGTGTTATTTGGCATGCTAACTGAATCCTCTACTGTTAAAGTTCTCATCTTGCCAATTATCTGAAGCATCAGGGATTTTCAGGAAAAAAGGTCAGAATTGTCAAAAATTAGGATATCAAATGAGTTTGTTGATTTTAGACACGCACGGAGGATCGTTAGAATCATCTAGAGGTTTTAAATTAAGAATTAAAGTGTCGGAGAGTCGGATCTTTTATTGAAGTGTGTCACACTTTTGGAGTATCATTTCGCATATTGTATCCCACGGATACTAACCCCAACCCCAAACCCGTAATTAAAGAGCCCAAGCAACATGGTTGTCAGATACTGTGAAGCACCGGCACTTTTTGGAGATTGCATATCACGTCTTGGACACCAACACGTACTGAACACGTGTCCGACAATTTATTTATTTATTTATTTTTGTTTTCTCGGACATGTCCCAGACATGTTACAACCAACACGCGGGGACACATTTGGGGGGACAAGTGCAGGGTTGGTTGTAAAATTTCTGAAATTATATCTTATTTAATGTATCCCCAACATGTTGTATCCTAGTTTTTTGAAAAATACATATCCGTGTGTCACAACATGTCGTATTGCGTGTCCGCTTGTCACGTCTGTGCTTCATAGGTTAGATAACTAAAACAGGATATCAAACAGAGGGGGGTAAATGCATTTCAGTTGCTACTGTGGTAACTCTACTCCGTTCCTCTGAATCTGGTACTTTCGGAAGGTGCTAAAGCCGCGTTTTACTATTATGACATGCTATGTGATCATGATTGTTTTGGTCATGTGGTGATTATTATTGTTATAATTATTTTTCCTGAAATCTTTCTTCTCTTCCTTAGTGACCTTAAAATAAAGTTCACATATCAACAATTAACTAGAGTTAGGAAATGGAGAGAGCTAATACCTCTGGAGATAATCCTTGTGTTCCATATTTATCATCCCAGAACATGGTTCCAATGCGATAAATTTGTGGAAGGCTCAACATCTAATTGGAAAGAAGAGTATTAGTAAAGCTTTCAGTTTATGAAAATTAGCTTTCTGATACTATAAGAACGAAGTGCATTGGCCCGCATATGTCCTATAGGGAAGAAAGCAGTAAAACTGATGGCATTTCCAATAACTAGGACAAGGAATTACCAGGCAGATTTCATTTGTGATCTCATCCAATGACTTTTGAGCTTTCTGATGCAACACCTGTGGATTTGATGAATAATTTAGTGTCATCTAAATCAGTAATCAGTTTATTTTGTGGTAGAGTTGGGCTCTTGGATCTTACCAGAAATCCTACAGCTTGTCTTACATGTTGTAGTTCATCCCATGATGATTCTGCAAACTGAATAATAGTAAAATGGAGTAAGATTTTTTTTATCACATTCTTAAAAAATTATGATTGGGTAGTTATTTGAATTGTACTTCAGATTTCATTTACCTGATCTGTTGCTTTGACACACCAATGTTCTAATTCTTGTAAACCAGCCTTTACATATTCTCCGTTGCTGAATGAGCAGCATTCTCGGCGGAGCAGTAGGCTGCAAAATTATGCACATGATTGTTGAACACTTATCAATCTTGTTGGATTTGACATAAACATATCGTGTTACAATCTTTATATATCACTAACTCTTTTAGTAAGCAGAGCTGCATACCTGTTAAAGAGCTGAACATTTATGAATGAGAATACTTGGCAGAAAATTTTCCTTATAATGACAGGAGGCACCTGAATACAAAGCCATAACCTTTAAGTCTGAATATTTTTCTTCCTTTTTCGCAATGAATTATGAATAAAACTAATGAAACTAGGCAGGCAACAGGTTTTGCTTACGTAGTTCTCTGTCAGTATTCCTAGAGCTCCGTCTAAGCTTTTCACAATATTTTGCCAATGAACACTTGATGCCTGTTGTTTTGCAATTATATTTGAATGGATGTTCCTAGATGACCCTCTTAGTGGCCTGATCCTTGCAGATCTTGGTGCCTGTGAATGGTTTAGGGGTTTAATGGGAGAGCGGAGCATGAGTTTTATGTCGTGGAACTTTTGCCTAAGAAAGGTACTTACTTGTATGCACAAGCTTAGAAACGGGCTAATTTCTTTCTTTAAATTATCACGAATAGTTCCGTAAAGTTTCTCCACACATGCTGTTAGGTGTTGCTTAAACAACAGGGCCGGGTATTTAGCTTGAATCCTTGATCCCGCATTTGGGCTTCCCTCCATTCCACTGTATCCCCTAGAAGCCCCAGCGAGTGTTGAAGATGGACGAAGACCCTGCTAATGAAATCCAGAGCTGTAAATACTCACATGGAATATGGGTAATAAAGTCGTACCAGGAAGGCTTACCTGCCCCAATCTGTCAAACAATGTGGTAGCTGAACTCCGATGACGACGAGAAGCTGCAGGTGTAGTGCTTGCTTTTATTGTACTTTGCAGAAGAATCAAAAGAGTTGACGTTGTTGATAACCAGTAAGCCAAATCATTGGCGTTTTCCTGATTATTTCAGAATTTGCATTTTTCTATCAGAGACTGCGGTTTTGCTATCATATGCATAGAGAACCAACAGGTGACTCATAATTGTTCTTATCAAACTTCCTGCTCTGTGTTAAGAAAAAAAGGGATGATTGATACCTCGATAGATGATCGGATGGTGTGAATGATCCTATCAAAAATACTACTCTTTTCTGCCTCAAGTGATCTCCAATGAAAAAGTGCTTTGAATGTGATACAAGCAGCAACTGGTCTGCCTTTGTCAAACCGTTTTTCTTCCACGAGGCACTTGATAAGTGCGTCATGGTTTTCCTGTCACAAGGAATTGAAAATGGTATTTAGAAATATTACCAGGAAATCCCAATATTGATCTGCTAGATTATTTGTTTGTGTAAATATGCAGGTCTTGAGTTCTAACTAAGTACCTGCTGCCTCTCTGTCAGAGATTTTTGTTTAGTTAGGGTTGAAACATTAGGACCAGGCTCCTGCACAGGAATATTCTACTCATCAGTTCGTAAAAGTGCATGAATTCTGAACTTCTCATATGTGGTATGCAAGCTGTAGAAGTTCTAAGGGGAGCTCGATTTACTTTTATTATTTGGTGCTCCTCCTTTGTTGCTTGAGGTTCTTCCTCTGTCTGATGGCCATTATCAATTATGCTTCCATTATCAGAAATCTTATCAATTATGCTTCCATTATCAGAAATCTGCATTATCGAAGAAGACAATTAATACACAAAATGCAAGTGTTTCCAAATTGGTTTTTACAATGAAATCCAAGTCAGTCTACCTTTGGTTGCTGGGATACCCGATCAACACTTTCTATTCGCTCCACTACTCTTTGACTGCGGAGTAACTCATTTTCTGATTCCAGATCTTTCATCTTGCTTTTCAGTCTGAAAGAGAAGGAAGACCTTTCAGATTCTTGCCATGGCTAATTATTACTTTTTCAGAAAAATGATTCAGATGGCTTCTGATCTTATCTTAAAGGCAAAAGAAAAGGAAGATGTTTCACTATTTAACTAGGAGCACCTTCCTAAACAACAAAAGAAGCAACTACTAAGTTAGATTTTCACACTGTTTCACCAGTTAATCTTTTTCTTTTCTTTTGTTTTTTCCTCCTGAGATGACCCCATTCATTATTTCGTAATCTAACTTAAAATGTTTAAGTGCATTGTTTGGTTTTTTGGCAAATTGTCTATTTTTATCAATTAATTAACAAGAACAGAGAAACAAGTTCTGATTGCATTAATTTTTATATTCTTTATGCAATAAATTTATTTCCTTATATAATTCTGGAAAAAGCAATAGAACCTGCTTTATCTCTTCTTATGTGTTTCCCTAAAATAAGAAACTAATAGCTGTATAAGTGATTTAAACACTTTTTTGTTGTTCAAGTGCTCATGCTGATCACGTCAGTATTAATTTTCCAATTTCAGTTTTGTATATACTTACATTTCCATTTCCTCGGAAAGTTCATCGTTACTGGATGCAGCCAAAGCTTGCTGTCGTAGAACCTGATTTTCTGATTCAAGATTGGATAAGTTCACTTGTAATCTGCATTTAGCATAAAAAAATTGTTAGAACAAAGTCTCCGGGCTCACAGTTGTCAATTTGTGTCCAGAGAACTACCGCTCGATGCTCTCTTGAAGTTGCGAGACTTTAAGCCGTGACTCCTCTGCCTCCTTAAGCCTGGCCTGGCTCTCCTTTTGTACTTCATTATAGCTTTCCTCAAATTCTACCATTCTTTTCTTTAGTTCTCTTATCTCTCCCTGCACGGACAAAATTTAATTAGGTAGGAAGAAGCTGCCTCATGATGTTTCTATGTGATGCTGTATGGAAAACACTCTTGGGTACCCTATAGCTACTAGAGTTTCTACGAATTGCCAATTAAGTTGGCCCTTCTCCTGATTTGGTTGGTGTATTTCTATTTCCCTCCATCTGAATTGCAGGAGTATTTTTTTTCATATTTTGTTTAGTTTTCACTGCTTATCTGAAATTTATCTGCCAACAAATTTATATACTTATTTGAAATATGTCCAACTCCTAAAACAAGCAAAAAAGTTCTTGTCCTTTTACCTCATTCTTGTGTGCTTCATATGGTGCATGGACATTTTAGTAATCGTCATATTTTATATTTAACGTTTGTACTTAGTTATTTTGTCGTTTCAGTTTCTTTTTCCATATATGAAGGTCGTAACCCAAGTTCAATAGTTTGATCCCCTTCTTTTTGTCAATACAATTTGAACTGTGACATATTGGAGTGCTACTGTATATATCTGGTTTTGAAGTGGTTAATTGTTGGGTTGCCAGATGTTACCTCAAGTTCATTGTTCTGATTTGTCAATTCCTCCACCTTGGTGTTGTCCACAACTGGTACCTCTTTGATGACTGGTGGGGCTTGTTCAATGGCTGTCTTTGCCGCTTCTTTTTCTTGAATGATTGCTGCATGTGCTTCATCGAGTTTAACTTGTATTTCCTGTAAAGCATTCTGCAAGTTTGCAATCTCTTGCCCCTTGGCTTCTTCAAGATCAATCTGCATGGCAATTAATGTTAGAACAATATGTAGATGGAGAACATTGTGGACACCTTCGATACTGTTTTCTGTAAATGTAGATATAGTTACCATGTCGCATATAATGAGAGTTACAGAGACAGATAAAAGGATTTCAGAAACTTTACTTTCACAATTTTGCAAGCAAATTGTAATCGGTCCTCTAGGTCCATAGCTTCCTTCTAAAACTTGGAAAACTAGTGGAAATGTAAAAGTATGGTTCTAGGATACAAATAGGTACTATTATCATGATTTCGTATTTAGTTCTTTGGTATACTGGGACATATAGACATGTAAATTCTTCATGTCTGAGCTTTACCAAGTATTGAAAGAAATTTATTACTGAACTTCTAATATTATTAAGGACACTACGATCTTTCTGTTACCCTTTACATTCATTGAATAAGGGATTATGCACTCACTCTTAAATGCTTTTCAAAATCCAATCGCCATGTTAGCTCCTCAACACGCTTTTCCAGCTTGTCCTTGGCTTCCCTGAGTGCTCCTGCATCCCTTGCAGCCTGCATAAGGAGAATTTTGGAAGCTTTAGTCAACCGTGCGATTGACATCTCAGTGGTAATTGGACGGTTTGGAATCTATAGATAATGAAAATGTGGTTCTGAAAGAAGATAACTTACCATCCTTAGTTTTCGAAGTTCTTTCCTTGCTACTCTAGCTCTCCATAGACATTGAAGTGTAATAGTTGCTTTTTTCTTCTGTTTAAAGGTAGAGAGAGCATGGTGTCCTCGCCACTTTGTCTGGAATAAACAGAGATTAACAGAAGAATTAATTAGAAGGTTAACATGATAAATTTGTTTGGTATCTGTTCTCCTGTATCTAGTTTTATACACTAGCAGTATTATGCATTGACATTTGCATTTTATCCAACTTTGTCATTAAACATAAGCATCCTTTTCAGAGCCTTATCTGCATCCTGTTCCTCATATGAGGGGTAAATAAGTTTTTCAGATATTGAATATAAGGAAAACTTCTTCTCCATGAATTAAGTTTCTCTGTTAGCATAGGAATTTGATTGCTGGAAGCAGTCCATCTTTGTATCGACATGATCCTGTGCTAAACTTTTTATATAGTTGGGTTAGATTTTTGTGACATAATCCTTATCTAACTATTTACCAGCTGTTTGGGACCAGTCATTTTTGACATATTGTTTTTTTCATGCTTGCTTGCAAATTGCATGGTTGAATGTAAACTATGACATTAATGATAGCTGTATGCTCATTAGCAGGTACAAGGTAAAAGTTGAAAAGAATTCCCAACTATATTTAGTTACCTGGATAATAGTTGCTGCCTTAGTTTGTCTTCTATGCCTGTATTCATTTCGTGCAGCCATTGCTCGTAATCCAGTTTGAATGACAATTGCTGCTTCCTGTAGTTTTGCATAAGATTTTCTTGCTGCACGGGAACGTGCATGTTTCTGGATGCGGATTGAAGCTGCTTCTCTCCTCATCTGTTCATACAGCTTACGTGCAATTTGTGCTGCATATATAGTGTACACAATGTCAAAGTCTTGCAAGGAAGTAACTTGTGATTGTTTCCTGGTAGAAACTATTGTTTGAAGCTTGTCAGACCCTTATACAGATTAAGTAAAGCCTTTGAAAAATCACGCGTTAATTTTCTGCAGGATGAAAATAACAGAAGCAATTGCATGGACAATGGACACAGGACATCTTGAATCCTGGTAGCCCAAAGATTAGAACTTGAGGATTCAGAACTCTGAATATTATGGATCTAGAAGAACACCTGGTCCGAGATGTCAGGTTTTAAAGGCACATAGTTATGGATTTCCATCAGATTGAAGTTGGTTACCTCTCCATAGTTTCTGCAAGTGAATTGTTGCCTTTCTTAGGATAATAAACTCTTTCCTTGTAAGGTGTGTTCGTATTTGTCTTTGGATGCGCCTTGCTGCTTGTGCCAGAATTTCAGTTCTTCGTGCATCTAATTCCGCCATCTGTCCAGCTCTAAGAAATACCTTTGCCTTTCCAATCTGAAGGCAAAATGCTCAATATCAATCTGTAGAATCTCCCTAGAGGATTTCCGATTGACAGGCTCTTTTCTCCAGCTATACTGAGAGTAAGTTTCAGATTTACCTACCTGATAGCCCTTCAAACCCAGTCTGTCACAAATTGTGATGCATGCTGATTTCTCATCATATCTGTAACATAGAAGTCCTTGGCAGGATGAGTATATACATAGATTTGTAGCCATTTAGGCAGTGTCATTGCTGAAGATATATGCACCATTTATCACATTGTATAGATGGAGTGTGAAAATGAGTTAACGAGGTGCTGTTCCCTTTTATAAAACCCATTAATAGCTCAGCATCAGAATATAGGATGCACAATACATGACTTTGTCCTGTGCTTAACACTGTAGCTTATTCATCTTTCTGAAAATAATAAAACATGAAAAGATCAGTTGAATATAATCATAGCAGTACCCATCAAGAACATCTGGAGCTAGCATTCCGAAACGATCAAGGAACTCATCAAATGTTCTTTTGGTTGGATAGCCAGCACAGCTTATCCTAATTGCTTCTAGAACACCCTGCAATTTTGATCACGAATGACAGTCAAAGAAGGGAATCTATTAATAACAAAAGAATGCAATTAATAAAATTGAGAAGAAATGCAAATAATAGAATCAAAAACAATTTAACTCACCCCACATCTTAATTGGTTTAAGACATTATCGTTCTCAAATATTCCAGGCTTCAGGACTGTGTTGGGCTTTATACACCTGATGTAATGTGGCTCTGTTGTGTTGAGAGTTTCCATCAAAGATTGCAATTGTTGCTGGACATTCAAATTTTGCATGCATACTGTGAGGATCTTTTCATACTTACAATTAGATATACTGATGCTTAAGTGTGCAATTGAGCTTACCTTGAAGCGGGTTCCAATGGAAGAGAATTTGGATTGCTTTGATGTTTCCTCAGGCAATGGAGGAAAAAGATTTGCAACGAAAGGACACTTAGAGGCATTCAAGAGGTCTTGATGTTCTGCTACAACATAGTCCTTGTTTTTGTCCAAGAAATGATCTGCTTGGTAAGTGACCTGTTTAATCAAACACCTTTTTAGTTGACAGGAAACTCTTTTCTAGGGTATCTTATGATGACCAAGAATTTTGGGTTTCACATACATCACCAGCATAATGATTGATCGTGAATTCGGTTCGAGCAAGTTTTGGCTTGGTAAAGCGTTTGTGTCCTTTATATGTCTGGTACATCTTTTGTGAAAACGTCTCATGAGTTGACTTGGGAAACATGCTGCAGAAGAAATGAAATAAGTTATATGTGTTCATGGAAAACTGACTGCCCATTTTTTCTGAACATTTTCCATCCTAGTAGGAGCAGATTATGTCTTGTTTCTCCCTGTCTTCCACCTCCCCCTTCTTATTGTCTAATGGTTGATAGAATAGGTCACAGTGCTCGAGTTCACTATATGTTAAGTTCTTTATATTCTGAATGTTGGACAACAAAATTTGTTTCAAGTTGGAAGGTGCGTACCAGGCCTCATCAAGAAGGGCAATTATGCCTCCTGGTTTCTGCACATGGAACATAGTATTATTCTTAGGGAAGTTCATATCAAAATGAAGTTATTCACCAGGCGCTACAATTTTAAAAGTGACTACTAGTACCTTCTCAATAAGATCCAAAACATCTTGATTATCTACAAATTCCACATAACTCCAGTTTATCTCTTCCCTCGTGTACTCTTCTTGTTCCATCTTGAATACATGCTGCAAATATGAAACTCCAATTAATCTGCAGTAGAGTTATGTAGTGCAGGATGCTCGTGTTTCAGAAATTCGGTGGAACTTCATATTCACCTGGTTAAAATGCTGTTGCAACTTCTCATTTGTTAGGTTGATGCACAATTGCTCAAAGCTGTCAAAAAAAAAATGAGAAGTAAGATGCTGCTACTTTTATTGTGTTCCTTGAATATTCAGAAATTGTAAACTCAACTAGATGTACCTGTTGATTTTAAAGCTCTCAAAACCGTATATATCCAGAACTCCAATAATGCTCTTTGCATCAGGGTCTTGACCAATAGAACTGTTTATTTTGTCCACAATCCTGCCAAAATTGATCAGATATGCATTATTGCGTGTTGTTTCATTCATGTTAATCCTGGTATAGTTCTAGTGGATTTTGAAAATGAAATGGCAAAAATTCTTTATGGTCTCTTCGCTGAATTATGTTAAAGAACTTACTTGTTGAACTCATGTTGGTTTAATAATGACAATGCTGGTAGAAATATCATCATGACATAAAAAATTATTCCATTTTCTCGAAAAAGTTAATAGCTCACTTTGCCACTATGAAATTAAGTGAAGCAATTTAGCCTAAAAGATAAATACATGTATCGTTGCAGGGCACTGGGAAGTTCTAATGGATGACCTTAACTTTCAGCAGGAAACCATAGTTCCTATGATTGATCCTAAAAAGGCTGAATCCTTAGCACTTAATACTTTCTAAGAATCATTTTGGTAAGAAAGACAGATTTTTCATGTTTTTCTTTGATAAGACCAGTTGTCCATGAAGTTTATTAGATAAGTGTTTGTTGTAAAGCAGTCGAAATTCAAGTATGCAAAAAAAAAATTCGGGTACTCTAGTTTAGTTTCTTGCTTTTCCTGCTTTCGCTTCCCTACTGTCTAATTCTTCAACTATGCAGCATTTCTCCTCGTCAATATCAATACATAATAGTTATTGAATCTCGATAAGTTGAAAGTGTCAGTTGTTTGGTGCTTTTAGTGGTGTCTTTGTCTGCCCCGTGCTACACAAATGTCAACATAGTCTAGTAGCCTTAGAAGATATTGCAAATGAAATGCTGATGTCAGGAATTCATTTACCAATCAAATAATCTGGAATAAATAGTCTTTGCTAGAGCATCTCGGCTTGTTGCAGCTGCAGCTGCATCCAGTGGTTTTGTAATGTTACCATCAGGAGTTACAATTACACGTTGACAAAGTGAATCTTCCAGTGCCTTTGCATCACACCTGCGTTGCATTATATTTGAAGGATGTTAAGTCAAATGCAAAACTAAGAATGAATAATGAACATCGAGAGGAGTTCTTACATAAGTAGCTCTGCAGCTGTCTGGAGGTGATAGTATGATTTCTCATCTTTCACCTTGGATGAATCAACATCTTTTCCTTTGATGAAGTTGATGTTTCCCAGGTGAAGTATTGCAGCTACTACGCGGAATATGGCCTCCTGCAAACATAAGCATCGCAGTGTAAATTATATTGATGATACATTTATAGGCAGTTCCATTTACTGCTGCATACAGACCTGCTCGTCCTGGCTTATTCCTACAACATCCATGGCATTTCTTGTTTCTAGGTACTCTCTTGCATCATCTACATTTGCAACTTCATAGCAATTAGTTTGATTTAAGTAGTGAAATGTCCTGGGATCGCCAAGCTTGAATCTTTTCACTTCCTGAAAAAAGAAGAAATTAGCTGGCTCAAGAATACACTTGTCATGTAAATAGGATCCTGTAAAATATTTGGCTTGTGGAATCAACCTCTGGCGGCGCTGCACAGAGCATATAAAAACAATGGTAGTTCCGTTCTGGGTCAGAAACTTGGCAGACGCGTGATCTTTCAAGAAGATACGTCCTAACTGCGGCCCCTGAGATCTTCCCATGCTTATCGAATTGGATTTCTACAAATTTACCAAAACGGCTGACACGACCATTCAGTCATGTGAAACTTCTTGTGAGTCCACCAGAACAAAACATAACAGACAGAAGAGGGAAAAGAAAAAGAAAAAGAAAACTAAAGAGAAAGTAACTCAGTTATATAAAAGAGAATCCCATCAGTAGTTCACCTGGAATTATTGTTCTTCACAGTCTTGGCGTTCCCAAATGCCTCCAGGACTGGGTTAGACTGAGCAAGTGAAAAACTGAGTTACAGTTAAATTGTACTACCATAAAATATACTATAGACAGAAGTACATTTTGCATACCTCCAAAACTTGTTGTTCAACTGTTCTTCCTTCAGTGCCTGATCTACCACCCATAAACGCAAGATATCTCATTAACATTTTTGTTGTCTCAGTCTTTCCAGCTCCACTCTCTCCACTTACTAATATAGATTGGCTTCCTTGTTCATTTATCATTGCCCTGAACATTGAGTTTAGCCTGTGAGTAATGCTTTCGTTTCCAAGAACTGGATCTTTGGTTTGACCCACTTGCTATGCGGTTGTGGTGATTTACCTGTAACAGGTATCTGCAACAGCAAAAAGATGTGGACTTAACTCCCCAAAAGGAGCGCCCTTGTACTGCTCCATCATGTTGATATCATACAAATGTGGTAATCTTCGGAAAGGATTTACAGCAATCAAAATATTTCCAGTGTAAGTCTGTTCAATTTAAATTTGTTAGCACATGTACAAGTTGCTTCGCATTTCTTGGTATATATGATCTCTTGAGAAATAATAACTAGAGTTGACTTACATATATTTCGTTGAGTGCATATCGACAAGCCAGATTATATAGAACTCCTGGCTCATGTAGATAAGCTAATTTAGTCATGTCATCGACTCCAGCTGGTGGTGCTTCTGTATCTTTTGGATATATGCTTGATATCGCTGCAACTATCTGAAATCATCAAGGTCATTAAAATATTCCGGTCAAATACTCTATGATGCAAGAACTCAAATTTGTTGAAATATTGTCATTCAGGGTATTTCGTGTGATAGCCTTCACTGTTTCCTACAAAAGCTCTAACTAGATATTCTATTAAGGTCATAATCAATGCAGAATGCTTATGCAAATACTAGCATGTAGGAAGGCAGGTGGTCACACCCCTGTTGCTAGAGAGAATGTTTTCTGGAGTTGAACTCGAACCCAGTTATTCAACAAATGAGCACTTAACTATAGTGCCAAGCTCGACTTTCATAACCAGATACCATATGACACCAAAAGTTTTGCTTTGTTCTTTTTTCTTTTGAACATCACATCAGCAACAAAAGTTTATATTTTCATCCCTTCTGCATCCCCAAGAATAAGTAGAATCATGATTTAGAAATTCATTGCTTATTTCAATTAATCATGTCTTTTGTTACTTCAGTGTTATATTATTCTTTGTTACTTGCTGTCTGTGTTGCTTATATTGCAATAAGTATCGTTTGTTCCTGCATGCTGTTTCTGACCAAAAAGTTGGTAATTTTCATGACCTTTCCTGTTTCTAGTGATTTTTGAAAATGGTCAATTGAAGGATATTGATACTATATATGTTAGATATGACACAACTGGCAACCGATATTTGTATATGGACTCCATACCAAAAAGTATTTGCTGTAATAAGCTAAAACAACTATTCTTGTTGTCTAGTGTTTGGAGAAAAGGCCGATGAAAGAAGACAAATGTTTTGCATTTCATTTCCTATATCTATCACTTTTCTTCTGCAATTAAAAGGATTCTGATAACTTTATAATGAGAACCTAGTTGCCTGATGCCGTAATAGGCAAAGAGTAGCTTACAGTTTTCCCATGTGTTGTAACTATTTTTGCATCTGTGCCTTTGATTTCTATCACTTCTCCATCAATCCAGGCATCTTCAGGATCTTCAGCCCAGACGTGGGATCCAACTATGATATTCACCGGAGTTCCCTGGATCATCAAAGAATCAAAAAGGTTAGAGTTGACTGCTTTTTATATGCTGACAGATAAGAAAAACTCAAGAACTATAATTTTGCAATCACCAGGAGGCTTACCATTTCTTTATGAGTCTATATGATCATCAAAGCAAGAATGAGTCTAAGAAAGAGACTGATCGAACTTGTGTTTCCAGGAGAAGCGGAGAGATAACAGAGAAATGTTCAGGAGATGGTATTCTCAATGAAAATGATGAATGGTGTATTGTAGAAATCAAAAAGTAGGGAAAGAATGTTTGAAAAAGAATGTTTCAAAGCAATTGAAAAGCAGAGGTTATAATGAAGGTGGTAGTAGCACAAAAGCAAAAGGCAGAGTACCCGTCCATCACCTCCCCCTCCCCCACCTTGAGGCCAACCTTTTTTGATCAGTCTACGTAGGATGCTGACATGGCAGCTGAAGATGACTACTTATCTGTAAAAACTTGTACTTTTTTTTCTTTTTCTTGAATCTGAACTGACACAGGGAATATATGTCTTAGGTTGAAGATGCAGCAGAAATAGTTTTTAGTTTTGATGCATATTGCAGCCCTCTGATGTATGGACCCAGAGATCTGCATTGCTGGATTTTTTGTGTTCCTAATT
This sequence comes from Cordia subcordata, assembly GCA_028554755.1. Lineage (NCBI taxonomy): Eukaryota > Viridiplantae > Streptophyta > Magnoliopsida > Boraginales > Cordiaceae > Cordia > Cordia subcordata. The sequence goes on from JAPTOF010000002.1 coordinate 1,595,013, forward strand.
ATGGTATGCATGACCAAGCACATTGGCTAGTTGTACTGTCTTAGCCCTCCTCATGCTTTTTTTTTTCACTTTGATCACGCGATATAATTTGTTTTGTCAGTTGATCGAGTTATCGATATACAAATATATATATGTGTATGCATGTGTGTGTGTATAAATATATATTTGTTAAGTTTGGTTTTTACCTATGGGGTAACAGAAGCATTGCCAAAAATGAATGTGAAACAGCACATTCATGTTTATAGTTCCTGGATTTGATCATAGATTTCTCTAAAAAAAACTTCAACTTGTATAGCCTGCATCTGTGGAAATTCTTAGATGTGGAAGCAATTAGACGGGTTAGGATTCTCTCGTAACGTTATGCATTGGTCATGACCTGTAACCCCATTCCCAAGATAGATTTCATGAGGGGCTCATACCATTGCTATCCATCCCACTTGGTTTGCTAATCTTTTGACCATATAGAAGCAATAATAACTTCTGCTCCACGAGAATCTGATGTCAAAGGAGTAAGACACTGCAGGCGCAAAAATGTTGTTGCATTTCATGATGGATTAGCAGTCATGTATTGAAAGGTCAATACAATCTGAAAAGGTCAGATGGGGGATTCTAGTTGTAAAGCTGACTGCATAAGCTAATATATTATGACTATTTTAAGAAACCAGACACCTAGAAAGCTTACACACCTATTCAGGTTCCCCCATTTTCCACTTCTAAATTCGGGACAGATCTCAAATATTTTACTATTAAAAACTAAGTATTAGTTTTAAAGATCAAAATTAGTAGAATTATAAAAATCATGGTGAATGATCCTTTCTTATCTTTGACTCCTTTGATAATAAAGTCCTTTATCTTTAAAACATAACAATTTAACACTTATCTTTGCAATTTATAATATCGTTAGTATGAACTAAGAAAAATGTTAAAAAAAGAATAGAGTTAGAACAAGCAGTAGTCACAAATTACAAAGATAACTAGATAAGAGATTGATGGGCTCCCAAATCACAAAAATAAGAGATTGACAATGTCACAGATTGCAAAAATAAGAGGTTAAAAAATATTGTTTCATTACTTTTTTTGAACTTAAGACTAATAGTGTCACTAGTTGCAAAAATAAGGGATTGTGTTTTTTGATAAAAACATTGTTGCCTTCAAAAGATGCTAAATTTAATTGTAAAAATAATTAAAAATAAAAGACTAAATCAATCATTTATCTTAAAAACCAATATAAAAATAATTCACGAATAGTTTGATGAGTAAAGTAAATCCGTCCCTACACCTAACCATTCCGCCAACTTTTGGGTATGCTGATCCCAGCCTGATGATTGTGAACGGGAAATCCAATTCCACCCATTTAGGGCGGTGGAATTACACACCTCTCCAGGGTCCCCATTTTCTGACTCCCAATTTTTTTTTATCGGCACAGGTCTCGAATATTTTATTATAAAATTTAAATAATTTTAATAACTAAATTAAATTTAATAGAATTTTAAAAATTAATATCAAATATTTAAACAAGATTAGCAAGAACTACAACGCCATAAAAAGGGTACGTGTAGACCCGACCCGACCCAATTTAGGGCGGTGGAGGAGGTGGTGAGGCATTTGGAGTTTGAATTCTCTCTTTGTTTGTCCATCCACATGGGGGAAAAGGTCCTGGACATGGGGGGTCCCCCAAGACCCCATCCCTCTTTGCTTTCCAACCAAGCTTTCTCCATTTCTCTGTTGGTGTTCTTCATTATTTTAAGCCATGGTGAACTGTAAGAAATGGACTAATAATCATCATCATTATACGAGATTATGAGGTCTAATTTGGTCGGAAGGAATCAAATGTGAATAGCATCTGGTCTCTAGCATGACCCACCTATGTCCACAGAAGAACACTATATATAAACGAATAAATAAATGTGTGAGCGAGCACGGTTTTTTGTGTGCTTTACACTAATCGTGCCGCTCAAATTTTACTTCTTAATTAACATTGTATATGATTTAATATATAAAGCGATATGTAGAAATGACACTTATTGGTCTGACAAAAGATAAACAATGTGGCATTTACTAGATACGAGACTAACCAGTGTTTCAATCAAGACTATAACACTAATAATCTTTTTAGTAGAGACTAATTTGATTTTCATATTAAAAGTACACATATTTTATAGAACTTTGACATAAACACAAATATAACCCCTTTTAATTTTTTTTACAAAGAAAATTGGGATAATGGGAACTAACCTAATTAATATTTGGTTGGCTGGATTAATGAGTGAATAATACTATATAAAAAGTGACATATAATAATGTTCCGCAAAATAATAACTATTTGTTTCAAACGAAAGCAGATTTGCCAGCACCTATATACAAAAATATGAGGTCGGCAGTATGCCACCTAATGTTAGAACTTAATCCAAAAATTTCACGTTTTTAAAAATCAGGACAGATTATTATGGTAATGTGACATGACCATGTGCAAAAGATGGATAATAATTTAAGCCTCAATTATTTTCTGAACAAAATAAAAGAATCAGATTTTCTTTTAATGTGTCTGTTTTTTATTATAAGGAGCCAAACCCTTTAAATTATTAGATATAAACAAATTTAGAAAAACTGTCAGAGAAGAGGAAATAAAAGTGATCGTGCTAATGCCCGAAAATTATTTCAACTAAAGATTTTGTTGTCTAGTCTGTGTGTTTATTTGGTTTCTCGATAAATATGTCTAGTTTGAAAATTAAGATGTTATTGGTAAAAAAAAAATGTGATTATTAATTGGCAAAAAGAACATGTGACTATCACAAGATTTTCTGCACAAATAAATTAAGCAAATTATAGGAAGTTGGAACGTCTTTTGACCTGGAAGTCACAGCTGTTCTGGTTCTTTCATAATAAATATATGCATAAACATGTCAATAATATATATATGCTCAAACATATAATTAACTAAAAAGAAAGAAATAGAAATGGCTAATGAAATGGTAGGTTATGTTGTTTATACGGTTATTTCTTAAACCATAAGGTCTTTTCTATAAGCCAAAACATTTACTTTATTTAATCAATATTATTGTTAATATATATATATATATATATATATAAGCTAAATCAAATTAGTTTCTCTCTCTTCAAGGAAAGTCAAAGGTTGATTACATATTATATGCAACTAATAAGAATCAATCCCAAGACACTCATTATTAAAGGTGAGAGACATATCACTAAACCACTAAGTCATTAGTAAATCAAATTGGTTTCTAATGTATCAAATATGTCAATTATATAACTTTTATAGAAATATCATTTTATTCTCACTGAGAATAATCTCATCTCTATACAGTTATATAAGCTTGTTACTTTTTAATGTATATAGTTCTTGATCTTGTATGCTAAGTAATGGTGCCTTTTCTTTCTTTTTTTTTTTTTTTCTCTTTTTGTTTGTTTGCTTGTTTCTTAAAAAGAAAAAAAAGGACAAGCAATGCACTCCAAGTACTCAAAAGGTGCAAAGTGATCGAAATATGGACCTACCGCTCGGTCTTTTTTCCTGGGCCTATTGGGCTTAAAAGAATGCTAAAGTAGCCTGATCTTGACTTCTCATCCTCTTTAATCCTTACAAATGGAGATCTTATATGGGCCTGGTCCATCAGATTAGATTTTGCTCAAATCCCAAATCCTTAGAGACCTTATACTAGATTTTGCTCAAATCCCAAATCCTTAGAGACCTTATACTAGATTTTGCTCAATTCCCAAATCCTTAGAGACCTTATACTGTGCACGTGTACTCGTAGATGCGCGTTGTAATGTGCACTTACGGGTGCTTTTGAAATTACGCTCTACATAACGTGCTTTTTCTTCTTCTTCTTCTTTTTTTTTTGCTAAAATTTTTCTCCTCTCTCCTTTGTTTCACAACAAAAATTAAATTTCACAAAACTCTAAACACAATTCTTCAATTCAATTTGTTCAAAAACTCAACAAAGATATCAAATCAAAATTGCTGTTCAATTTAATAAAAATGATTGAAGCAACAACGTTCAAAGAAATAGAAAACACGAATCCAAAGCAACAACGTCCAAAAAAATAGAAAACATCTGTAACTTTGAATTGTGAGTTATGAACAAAAATATATAAATCTGATGAAACTTTCTACGAACAAATAGAGATTGAATAATGAATAGACAATTCTGGCAGTTTCAACCAATTTCAATTATAAACAGATATTTTGATGAATAATATACTACTGAACAAATAATAATAACTTACAAAACAAACATTTATAAAATACTGAACAAATAATAATTGTCTACTGAACAAACAGTTCCAGAATACTGAACAAACAATAATAGGCTGCAGAATAAATAGTTATAGAATACTGAACAAACAATAATAGGCTATAGAATAAACAATTATAGAAAACTGGACAAACAATAGTAGTCTATTGAAAAACAATAAAAAGGCTATTGAATAAACAGTTATAGAGTACTGAACAAATAGATATAAAACACTGAAAAAAATAATAATCGTCTACTGAACAAAAACGATTATGTAATGCTGAACAAACAATAATAACCTACTGAACAAACAATTATAGAGCACTGAACTAGCAATAATAAGCTACAGAACAAACAATAATAGGCTAATTAATATATATCAATCTTGTATATACAACCATCAGAATTAATTATCACAAATATGACTAAACAGAGACGTAGAGAAAGAATAAAGACTTAGAGAGAGAGAGAGAGAGAGAGAGAGAGAGAGAGAGAGAGAGAGAGAGAGAGAGAGAGAGAGAGAGAGAGAGAACATAGACAAAGAAAGAGATCATGCACATGACTCTATGTGTTTCTTTTTTTTTTTTTTTAATTTTTATATATGAAGGACCACAAAGATGAGAGTACAAAATGGGAGAATCTATTAGAAGCTTTATAAGGACAATATAGATAGGATTAGGCCTTTAAGTGCCATAGATATCCACTAGCTTTTTGCATAGTATATAACTTTAGGAATTTGTTTGATCTAATCGTAAAATTTTAGTGTTTTTTTAGAGGATAAATAGTGGCTTTTGCTTGCTTTGTTTTTTTAAATGATAATTCGATTGTGAGATTGTGAAAATTTAATTATTGAGTTATAGAGCTTTCATTAGTACAACTTTCGGTTAAAAAATTAAGCAAATTATTGAGTTTTTTGTGTGTTTTACACGAATAGTGCCGCTCAAATTTTACTTCCTAATTAACATTGTATATGATTTAATATATAAAGCGATATGTAGAAATGAAACTTTTTGGTCTGACAAAAGTTAAACAATGTGGCATTTACTAGATACGAGACTAACCAGTGTTTCAATCAAGACTATATCACTAATAATCTTTTTAGTAGAGACTAATTTGATTTTCATATTAAAAGTACACATATTTATAGAACTTTGACATAAACACAAATATAACCCCTTTTAATTTTTTTTACAAAGAAAATTGGGATAATGGGAACTAACCTAATTAATATTTGGTTGGCTGGATTAATGAGTGAATAATACTATATAAAAAGTGACATATAATAATGTTCCGCAAAATAATAACTATTTGTTTCAAACGAAAGCAGATTTGCCAGCACCTATATACAAAAATATGAGGTCGGCAGTATGCCACCTAATGTTAGAACTTAATCCAAAAATTTCACGTTTTTAAAAATCAGGACAGATTATTATGGTAATGTGACATGACCATGTGCAAAAGATGGATAATAATTTAAGCCTCAATTATTTTCTGAACAAAATAAAAGAATCAGATTTTCTTTTAATGTGTCTGTTTTTTATTATAAGGAGCCAAACCCTTTAAATTATTAGATATAAACAAATTTAGAAGAACTGTCAGAGAAGAGGAAATAAAAGTGATCGTGCTAATGCCCGAAAATTATTTCAACTAAAGATTTTGTTGTCTAGTCTGTGTGTTTATTTGTTTTCTCGATAAATATGTCTAGTTTGAAAATTAAGATGTTATTGGTAAAAAAAAAATGTGATTATTAATTGGCAAAAAGAACATGTGACTATCACAAGATTTTCTGCACAAATAAATTAAGCAAATTATAGGAAGTTGGAACGTCTTTTCGGACCTGGAAGTCATAGCTGTTCTGGTTCTTTCATAATAAATATATGTGTAAACATGTCAATAATATATATATGCTCAAACATATAATTAACTAAAAAGAAAAAAAATAGAAATGGCTAATGAAATGGTAGGTTCTGTTGTTTATACGGTTACTTCTTAAACCATAAGGTCTTTTCTATAAACCAAAACATTTAGTTTATTTAATCAATATTATTGGTAATTTATATATATATATATATATATATATATATATATATATATATATATATATAAGCTAAATCAAATTAGTTTCTCTCTCTTCAAGAGAAGTCAAAGATTGATTACATATTACATGCAACTTATAAGATTTTATCCCAAGACACTCACCATTAAAGATGACAGACATATCACTAGACCACTATGTTATTAGTAAATCAAATTGGTTTCTAATATATCAAATATGTTAGTTTTATAACTTTTATAGAAGCATCATTTTATTCTAACAGAGAATTATCTCATCTCTATTCAGTATATAAGCTTTTTACTTTTTAATGTATATAGTTCTTGATCTTGTATGCTAAGTAATGTTGCCTTTTCTTTCTTTCTTTCTTTTTTTTTTTTTTTCTCTTTTTGTTTGTTTGCTTGTTTCTTAAAAAGAAAAAAAAGGAGAAGCAATGCACTCCAAGTACTCAAAGGGTGCAATGTGATCGAAATATGGACCTACCGCTCGGTCTTTTTTCCTGGGCCTATTGGGCTTAGAAGAATGCTAAAGTAGCCTGATCTTGACTTCTCATCCTCTTTAATCCTTACAAATGGAGATCCTTCATGCGCCAGGTCCATCAGATTAGATTTTGCTCAATTCCCAAATCCTTAGAGACCTTATACTGTGCACGTGCACTCGTAGATGCGCGTTGCAACGTGCACTTACGGGTGCTTTGAAATTACGCTCTACATAATGTGTTTTTTTTTCTTTTTTTTTTTTTGCTACAATTTTTCTCCTCTCTCCTTTGTTTCACAACAAAAATTAAATTTCACAAAACTCTAAATACAATTCTTCAATTCAATTTGTTCAAAAACTCAACAAAGATATCAAATCAAAATCGCTGCTCAATTTAATAAAAATGACTGAAGCAACAACGTCCAAAGAAATAGAAGCCAGGAATCCAAAGCAACAATGTCCAAAAAAATAGAAAACATCTGTAACTTTGAATTGTGAGTTATGAACAAAAATATATAAATCTGATGAAACTTTCTACGAACAAATAGAGATTGAATAATGAATAGACAATTCTGGCAGTTTCAACCAATTTCAATTATAAACAGATATTTTGATGAATAATATACTACTGAACAAACAATAATAGCTTACAAAACAAATATTTATAAAATACTGAACAAACAATAATATGCTACTACTACTGAACAAACAATAATAGGTTACAGAATAAACAGTTATAGAAAACTGGACAAACAATAATAGTCTATTGAAAAATAATTAAAAGGCTATTGAATAAACAATTATAGAGTACTGAACAAATAGATATAAAACACTGAACAAATAATAATCGTCTACTGAACAAAAATGATTATGTAATACTAAACAAACAATAATAACCTATTAAACAAACAGTTATAGAACACTGAACCAGCAATAATAGGCTATAAAACAAACAATAATAGGCTAATTAATATATACCAATCTTATATATATATATATATATATATATATATATATATATATATATATATATATATATATATATATATATATATACAACCATCAAAATCAATTATCACAAATATGATTAAACAGAGACGTAGAAAGAGAATAAAGACCTACAGAGAGAGATAGAGAAAACATAGACAAAGAAAGAGATCGTGCACATGACTCAATGTGTTTCTTTTTTTTTTTAATATATGAAGGACCACAAAGATGAGAGTACAAACAAAATGATACGACACTTTTAAAGTTAGAAAATCACATGGGAGAATCTATTAAAAACTGTATAAGGACAATATAGATAGGATCAGGCCTTTTAAGTGCCATAGATATACACTAGCTTTTTGCGTAGTATATAACTTTAGGAATTTGTTTGATCTAATCGCAAAATTTTAGTGTTTTTTTAGAGGAGAAATAGTGGCTTTTGCTTGCTTTGTTTTTTTAATGATAATTCGATTGTGAGATTGTGAAAATTTAATTATTTAGTTGTAGAGCTTTCGTTAGTACAACTTTGGATCAAAAAATTATTGAATAAAAATCATTAATTGCCTTGGTTATGTATTTTAGGTATTGAGCTTTCAGGCGTTTTGGAGTACTATTGGTTTTTTAAAAATATTAAATGGTAGTTTCCAAAAATAAAAAATAAAAAGACATAATATAATAGTAATTTTTCAAAAGTCTTTTTTAAAAAGCTCTAATGTGGAGCTTCTAATTTTTTATTTTTTATTTTTAACTTTGACTTTTAATTTTTTTTAAATAACCAAATTGATTCACTTATAATTTTTAAACTCATAAAAAAAAATTTAAGTGTTCAAAATTGGGCCAGCAAAAAGCCTAATATTAATTTCAAGATAGGACTTTTGGATTCCCTTGTTGATTGATATTTTACTCGCATTTGAACCTTCACTCGTTGGGTTCATTTACTTTACCAATTAAATACAAGATATCAAGCCATCCATACATGCCAACATGTAGCAACAATAAAATGCAAGGAATTTGTGAAGCTTGACTTCAGCAAAAATCACGCTTAATTATAGAGAAAATTTCTGGGTACACAAGTTGGAAAACAATGATCTATGAAATTTTTAATGAAATTAAGTTTGTATTTTCATTTTGTTAAAAGATGAGGATTATAAAGATTAATATATTTGACTGTTAATTTTGAAAACTAATAATACTACACATGTTAAGAATCTTAAAATCTCTTGCATTCAACACGAAAGATGTATTACAATTATTAGATGTGTGATAGGAAGATCAATCGTTGACCTAATGTTTTGAGATGATATATCCAAGCTAGAATCATGCAGATGCCCAAAATCCTGGCATCAAGAAAACATAAATTATGACCGGGGGGAAAGGTTCAAAGTAGTTGTTCTTCTCGTCCCCAGAAAGAATTCTATCGGTAGTAATGGTGGAATTTTCTAGCTTTTTCTTAAAATAATTTCTTTACTAGAAACACATGTATTTTATTAATCACCAACAAAATTTATACAAGATATGACCAATCATCATTTCAAGATCAAAAGCCAACCAACAAGGCCCAAAGGATCTATGCGCGGCTTTTGAGTTATAAATTTTGTGATGTAATAAAATTTTCGGGGAAAAGTCACTCCCCTTTTACAGGGAAAAGCCCTATCTTTGATGTTACAAGTTGGCAATCATAATTTCGAGTAGGCAATTGAAGGCTTGTTGTTTATGCTTCTTATTGACATTGGGCCTTTAGTCTTTACACATTTATGGCTCTCAATTCTCAACCTTTTCTTGGGAGTGTATGATTTAAGAGGGCTATATTTAGTGCAAATTTCCTTATAGGACTTTTATCCAACAGACCTCACGCCACCATGTTAAAAATTAATTCAGAAACGTCCTAATAGGAATCAGAATAAAGAGAGGTAGAACGAGGCAGAACTTGACTCGTTGGTTATGAAGAACTAAAAATCAAAGTTATAATTTAATGCAGTGAAGACCTGTAGGTATTAACGAGTTAGGAACCAAAACTATAAAGTGAAAGGTGTCGAGAATTCACCTGAAAATTAAAGAAAGTACTGAAAGACGGTAAGAAAATAATTATCTCACTTAAAATTTTATAAAATAAAATTACCTGCCTTACAAAGGCCACAAGCACCCTTTATATAGACAACTTAATTAAAAGAAATAGAACATAAAAAAACCCAATAACAAAATAACCAAATAACTTAAAGAAAATAAAATCTAAAACTTAATCCATTACAATTGGGTCTTCTCAAATTTGGACTTGAAGTAAGTTATTGACTCTTAACTCCCCTTCTAAGCCCATGCATGTACTCCTCCTGGATTCTTTATCAAGTTGGTGTATAAAAAAATCTTGAAGAACTTCTTGGGGATGCTCCGCATTACTAATTGACTTTTTTTAATCCAAAATATGTAAAAAAATATTCAAAATTTTCTTTATAATATTTTCTTAGGCCAATAAGAACTACTTTACTTCAACTAGAAACTCGAGAATGAGAGAAGTTTCTCTCTATAGAAAAATCTCTTTCGGGAAAATAAACGTTACACAAAATCCTTGATAATTGCCTTCTTTGTGACCCAATATTAAATTTTAAGTTATTATAAATTAGACACAAAACCTCTTATTATATTAAATATATTCAAAGTAAAGCGGAATGTCTTATTTTTTATTTAACAACAAATTTCCCTCCGACAAAAATGCTTCAATCATGGAGATGATCAAGAAGCTTTCAAGAATCTTGAGGTTTAATGATGTCATATATAGAATTGCAAATTGCAACTGTTGTTATCCAATTCATCATGTAATAGGTTGATGATTGCCATTAAATGCTCCAACAAAACATGCGCATGTGACCCATCTCAGTGTAAATAAACTGTTTATGCAATGCATGATTCCAGCTAAGTAAAGACTGATTGTGATATCTATTTTTATTTATTGGAGTCACTTTTATAAATGTTATGTTGACTACACGTCTTGGTTGGTGACATTTTCAATTGATGACTTATTTGACGGGTTTGATTTCGTAAATCCAAAAAGAGAATTGTAGTTTTAGTGGTTGAAGCCATTGGTAGTCTTTTTTTCATTAACGACCAGCCTACAAATTGTTTTTTTAGTTCCATTCCCAATTAACCAAGTTTGCAATTAGCTTCGAACTTAAGCCAATTTTGTCAACTATTTGAATTACTCTCTAATTTCTATAAATTGGTTATGAAAGAGCCAATCTTCTTCGAATTTGTGTGTTGTTTTACTTTTGGCATTGCATCAAATCTTGTCCGCTAATCAATTGCTTTCTAGCATTTGGTTGATTGGACCTTTTCACTTTTAGAATTGAAGTTTAATTTTACTTAGAAAAAAAAAAAAGGAAAAAGTAAAAGTTGTTGCAAATTCATTGGACGAACTTTGATTAATCCATGTCCAATTTCATATTTATTTAGGTAATTTACACAAATGACCCCTAGATAGTTTCATAATTATATTATGATTACCTTCTTTTGGTTTTCTTCCTAACTCACACAAACGCACTCTTTATTAGGCTTTTCATGTCAGAGAATGCTCGCCAGGAAACATGATGTAGCCATGATAAATAAATCAAATAATTTCACCCTCATTACAGGAAAAACAAGATATTAAGTAAGAAAGGGTAATTTAGTCATTGAATGATACAGGTATTTTCGATTAAATATAACGACCTTCTGTGAGAGTAACTTTTTGGCGAAAGTATCCTCGACTTTAATTTTCACCGTTGGATGAAAAAAATAAGAAGAAATGTAGAGAAAAAGGAAAAAAAATAGGACTGCCAAGGAGAAATTTTAGATCCATAAGTCACATCAAATCAAATTGAGAACCATATCGAGGAAGTGTATGGAGGCTTAACTTTTTTTTTTTTCCTTTCTTTCATGAGTAATTTTTTTCGTTAAAATTTTCACTCTAATCCAATTTTTCGTCCCCCATGATATTTAAATGCAAGATATTACTCTTAGTGAAAATAATGTCAACCATTTAAACTACCTTTTAATTCTATGAACACCAAACTTCTCTTTGCAAAGATTGTTAAATTCTTCATTTTTTGGTTGGTGTGTTGTCACTAGTTTGGGTGTGCACCTTCTCTTTTTCAAGAGTGGAAGACTCACTAATCATTATTATAATATGAATTAACTCATTGATCGTGGTCATATTACTTTCTAAGTATGACTAAGAAATTAGTGTACTTTATTTTTTGAATTTACGTGTAGTGTCTCTTAATAATTTCTACATAAATTAAAAATGTAGACCCACTTGTGTATAAGTGGAACAAATTAAACGATGTGATAAAATATCATTAGCCCTCATCACAATTATGCCCTTTGTTTTCGTCATTGCAAGAATATTTTTCCCGTTACATTAAAAAGACTTGTATTTCTAGAAGTTGATTGTGTTAGAAACTAGTAATAGTAATAGAATGCAGAAATAATAACAAGGCAAATAGAAAACTGAACTGGAAATAACAAATAAAGAAGAAATAAACAAAATTAGTAGAGGCTCGAGATACACGATTTCCTTAAAGGATTTACGCCCCTTCTACGGTGCTAAAGGTTATGGCGTATCCTTCCCAGGATACAACGACTATACCTCTTGACTATGGTAGCACACCGAAGCAAGAGCCGGCGAACCAGAAGCGTAGGACTCTCTCTGTATGAGGGAAAAACGACTAGCAAAATGCTTATATTATTACACTATATGCTAATACGAGAATGCTACTATTTTTTTCCCTCTGGCTCCTTCTGGACACGGCTATATATAGTGGAGTAAAGAGGAGCAGTCAGCAAATAGCCATTAAGGGAGCCATAAACATGTCCCTCCAACAGTCAAAACGTCCACAAAATAAGCTCACCTGATGCCAACGTGCTAAAAAGTAAATCCCGAGCTTTAATATATCGATTCGTCCTCCTCAAACTCTTGGTGTTTGAGTTTTCCCAAAAATACAAACCGGAGTGAAAAATCGTGCCACACCCGCGCGCGTCCGGACGGCCGGCCTGCCGTCTTGCGACGCGCGTGTGTGGTGGGTTTAGTACCATGCCCACCATGTATAGTCTTCCCTCCATATGCCTCACTGGCACACCTCATAAAGGAATCAATATATAAAGTGAGAAAAATTTAATGGTTTCCTATGTGGGATACAAACCCACAGATAACCAAATCTAACAACCAAACTAGTAACCCACTCAACTTTGGTTGCTAATTTCTCATTCACCTTTAATCCGTTTTTAACATGTAAATATATCATGTTAATCCATTCGAAACAAGGAACATAACGATATCAACAACAGACCCTTTTGACGTGCGGGACCTAACTCAAAAATTGAGTCAATATTGCTTTGACCTCATGTTAAAGCATTCTAAACTAACAGATTGTCTTAGCCAGGAAAAAAAAGAGGAAAATATATTTTATCCCTGAATTGTGTAAAAGTCGTACGAAATTTCTTGCCATTTTAAAACTTACCGATATCTCTTTAGTTTTAAAAACATTGTTAATTCACCATGTGGCTTTAAAATTGGTGCATATTCCTCCATTTGATTTCAAAATTGATGCATATTCCCCCTCTAATTTTACACTCGCAGTGACCAATATACAACATTTTTGGAACCATAGAGGGGTGTGAAGGAAAAAAAAAAAAAAAGGAAGAAAGAAGAAAAGGAAGAAAACACACAGAGAGAGAAGATCAAGTATAAATTCAATATATATCTTAGCCTTGTATTTCTGGTAGAGAGGCTTCTAGACAAGAGTTGATTTTCCTTGGTGAGGATATGGTACAAAGATATTGCCTTTGCCACACATAAAACGACCAACCACATCCCACCTTGGTAGTTATGTGGTGGTGACCACTAAAGTCATTATCCCCTTGGCCTTTTAAGTGTTTATACGAATTGTGGGTCAAGCCAACCTCTATTATATATGACTTTGATGGAGGAGTCTAATAACTGAACTTTGTAACCTTGCATGGATATAGCCATGTGCATTTGTTGCTTTGCCCAACTCCAATTTACTCAAGATCACAAGCATAGGCAGTTAATGCATTTGTCTGCTACTTCTTTTAATTTGTTAACCTACAACATAGCTCAGGTCCACCTTATATTTTCCGGTCAAGTATTGCTGTATATCACTTGGTTTTAAATATTACTTAGAGTAAGGACCGTTTTGTTAATGTTTGCCTACACAATGGAGTGCATTTATTTCTCTGTGTTGTAAAAGGAAAAAGGTGATTCATAAGTGCTAGACCTGTGAGTTAGTCTCTGCTACGCGCATTGAAAATCGAATGAGCAAATAGCACCAACCTTCCTGTGTTTTATTATAAATGCATTACTGCTGTAATTTTAGAATATATATAAACTCTCATTTTAAGGGACATATATATTATACATTTGAGAGCTACAAAGAATTCCATTGTCTATTCTAAAATGACAAAGAGATAAAATACATTTGTAATAAATTTCTAGGAGTAGAATGCTTTTGTCCAAATGGAATTGATCCATCTACAAACGGAACAAGCGGAAAAATTCCAGAAAAGAACACTTTCATCAATGAGTTTTGTGAACTTTTTGGGTTATAACTATTCCCCCGTGAAGAATGGATAGAGTTGGAGGTTTTTCAACTGTCGAAAACTTGACTTTATGCAATGATCATGCCATCAATGCCTCTGGGACATAGTTTTTTTTATTCTCTTCATCATGTTCATTAAATCAAATAGGTAAAATTACATATCTGCTTAATATTTTAAATTCGATGATACAACAAACCAGTCCAACACATACTCCGACGTCAGTTAAGAACTAGAAAATATTTTTACTGGAAAAATATAAATTCAAATTTAAGACTTTAAGTTTTCTCATGTCCATAGTATACATTTTCGAGTTAAGCAAGTAAATAACTCTAGTGCTCTCGCCGATCAATTCCAAATTATCATAACAAAATACTTTCTCACCCAGAATTACAGAAAAGTTCCTCGTGATTGACTACTCTATCTAACCTTTTGCTACTACTTTTTAATTCACTCAATTATAGACTAAAAGTTATTGATATATTCTATCACTAACATCTTACATTATCTTAGAGAAACATGATTTTGGTTATACCATATTCTTCAGCTTTCACATTTAAATAATTGGAAAAATGGGGACAAAAGGTGCACTTTTACTTTACTGATTATTGTTAAAATGTCACTTTTTGTATTTTTGCCTTGTCTCTTAATACTATAATAACTCATAATGGAAAGTCCAATCCCATCTTCTGTTTTGTAATGGCAACAACATCAGTCAGTTGTCAAACATGTTTTTCTAAAAACGATTCCACAAGCAATTTCACCCCCACAAACAATTAAAAATAAATATTCTTGCTAGTGCTTTTTTTTTCTTTTCTCTTTTTATCAAGAAATATTCTTTGCTAGTGCGATTGAATGAGAATGTCATGTGTCGTGCATAATGCTCTATTAATTAAGATTATTAGATTTTGATGAACTGTAGATGTTTTCTTAATTTTTTTTTTTTCTCACTTGCATTATATTTGTTTAACCTATTTATGAGTCAAGACCGTTGGGTGTTGGCTTAGGAAACATAAGCCTATTATATATCATTATTGAATTTGCCTAATTTGTGACCCAGAAAAAAGTTGCCTAATTTAGTTAGACCTAAAACCTATAAGTGGAGAACTAATGTAAGACATAAAACACGAAAAAGTTAACACACACATAAGTATTCTCTTCTCCATAAAACATTACTTTGAGTTTGGTATTGATATCGCGAAGCCTTGACATTGATGGAAAAGTCATCACGAGCCTTGAAATTGTTAGAACAGTTTCACATTAGTTAATACATTATTTATAATACAAATGTATATATATATTGCTTATGAATTTATGTTCGTTTATTTTGTGGTGATAACTAGACCATAACGAATCCTATAGTTGTGTAGTATAAGATACAATTAAAGCATTAAACATTAGATCTATGAGTTTATGTTACTCCCATATATGTTAATGAATGCTTCAATTAGGAGTTGCATAATTTAAGTCACCACATGAATAAATTATCATAATATAATCAGCAAGGCATTGGTTCTCTAATTGGTACATCTTTAATTTCTAATTGGTTGATCTATGAGCCTTTAACTTTGAAAGACAACAAGCTAATAATATCGTTGATTGGGACGCAGGACATTATATTACTTGATGCAGTCAATCAACTTTCACATGATTGGGTTAGTATTAATGCACCAAGCCTTATTTGATTTTTCACAATATGGTGAATCAAACCGGTTCAAGATATCCAAAGTCATAATAAGAGTAGTAAATTCAAATTGTTATGAATTAAATACAAATTAAATCCAAATTATTTATAAATTAGATACAAGTCTCACAAATAAATAGGATCGAGCTGATTGATATAGATGGTTCCTTTGGATTGGTTTTTTTTCCCAAAAAATGCTAAGTCTTTTTTTTTTTGGGAATTAAAAATTCTGACTTTTAAAAAAAAATTGTATTTGAGTTCTTCTAAAAACCAAGGTAAACAGTTGTCGGTACCCCTACCTTCTACCTGTGCCAGGTAAAACCACCGCCTATTAATAAAAATAAATTATATACAAATAAATCATATTAAATTTTAACAATAAAGCTTTAACATTAAATCCAAACTCCAAACATGAAATTTAACATAAACTTACAATAATAATACATTAAATCCAAAATTCATCCAAATCATCAAATTCAAGCTTTATACTCCAAATCTAAAGTTACAATAATAAGACATAGATCTAGCACCTTGGTCTTAAGGTGGTATAAGAAACCTTTACCACTAAAACTATAAGATTCGTTATTGATTTAATGCTTATAAAGATATTATAAATTATATAGGAACGTAATAAAAGTAAAAGATGTATATACAAATTATATACCGGGGCGGGTCGAGGCAGGGTCAATAGATGCCTAACGCTGCCTTGGCCTGCCCTGCTACCTAGGTAAGAGGGAAAAACCCACCTCACCTTACCCTAGAGTTTTTCCATAAAATTCCCGCCCCATTCCTGGAGTTTTTTTTCATAAAACTTGTCTCAACCCTTGTGGTACTCTTACAGGCGAGGCGAAGAGGACTAGCCTTGCCATCCCTATTTTACACAAATATTTAAATTTAGACAAGAGAAAAAGAGGTTGATTCTTAGAATTAATATAAAAGGGATGTACGCCACTTCTTAGTCATTTTCAACTCGGCAAAGCTGAATACAAATATCACAGAAAATCAAATATTGTGATTGGCTGATTTCTCAAATCTTTGACACAAATATTAATTTTAGACAAGAAAAAGAAAAGATCATTGTTAGCATTAATATAAAAGGGATGTATGTCACTTGTTAGTCTTTTTCAACTTGGCAAAGCTGAATAAAAATCCCAAGAGAGAGAGAAACCTCAAAGAACTTCAATTTTGAATTGCATATATATACATATATATATATGTATGTATGTATATATATATATATATATTAATATATTAATCACAGGTCCACAGTGTAGCAACCGTGTAGCCGAAAAGACAAAGAATTGCAGCTGTTAAATGTAGAAGTGAGAAAGAAACGACACACTGCCTTCCCCAAGCCCCACCCCACTCTTGTATTCATTCACGACTTTTAATTGCCTTTTCACCTCCAAAACTTTCCTCACGAGTTAAACAGAAAAGCGTCGGCAGAGTTTTCATATATCTTGGATTTTTGTGAACATTTAAACACCCCAAAAGCTTTCTTTTTTAATGCATTGCTTATCTTAATTAGGACAAGCGACAAAAGGGTTCTGCATTAGATTTAGATAAGCACAAAAAAACGTGAATGTGAGAATTATAAGTTTCATTTTCATTGCAGAGAGCTTCATGTACTGTGAGAAAATGAAGACGAAGAAGATGTTGTTTTGTTTCTTGTTGTGTCTGGTGGCTTTTTCTTCATTTGATGCTGCAAAAGTCAACGTGGGTCAGCGGAAGCTTGAGGTTAAGAAGCACTTGAGCGGCTTGAATAAGCCTCCTCTCAAGTCTATCAAGGTTAAATTCAATTCTCATTTCATGTGTGCTTTTTGTGTGTTGTGTGTCTTTTTGTATCTCCATAATTGATTCTTGATGGGTTTGTTTTGCTAATAAACTGCAGAGTCCAGATGGTGACATCATTGACTGTGTTCCCATCTCTAAACAGCCTGCTTTTGATCACCCTTCCCTCAAGAACCATACCATTCAGGTTATAATCTTCTTCACTTCCTTGTCATAACTATTAACTTCCACTACTAAAAAACTACTGATTAGTGGTAGGAAATCAGCAACGGAATAAAATCGGTCTCTAAATAGAGATGCCATATGGACGGAAACAAAAGCCGTCTCTAAATAGTGACAGATTAGTGACGGAAATTGTTAGTATCTTTGCATGTTGTTGTTGTTGTTTTTCCATTTTACATTGAATCCAATTCCCAACTCCTGTCCCTAATAAAATTCAAATCCAAATCATCACTCCTAGCGAATACTTGTAAACATGGTGTTTTGTGATTGAAGGTGTTTTGGCTTGTTTGTTTCTCTATAGATGAGACCAAATTATCATCCAGAAGGGCTGTTTACAGGGAGCAAAACATCCAAGAAAAATGGTGAGCCCAAGCCAATAACTCAGTCATGGCATGTAAATGGGAGGTGTCCTGAAGGAACCATTCCAATGAGAAGAACAAAGCAAGAGGACGTTTTGAGAGCGAGCACAATGAAGAGCTATGGAAAGAAGAAGCCAACAAGCATGGCTCGCCCAAACTCTGCTGATCCTGACCTTATCAACCAGAGTGGCCACCAGGTACCAACACCTCCTTGCTGCAAAATAATCAAGTTTTGCCTAATAAAAAATTTGTATTCCAACATATTAATAATAAGTGTTTCTTTGAGAAAAATTAAAAACTTTTGACTTATAAAAAAAAGTTAAAATTGACTTTTTTTTTTAAGTTTCAATTTTTTGAAATTTAATCCAAAAATACTTATCGTAAAAATATGTACTACTTTGAAAAAATTCTACGAAAAAAAGATAATTCAAACAAGCCCTGGATACCACCACCAAAAACCTAATGCTCTAGTGGTTTATCTCTCGCTTTAGGTGTGAGATGCTTGTTAGCCTTCGAGTTCCTTGAATTAAAAAAAAAAAGAAAACAGAAGAGAGAGAAAACTTTGTTTGTCTTGCTTTTATTTCATTTTGCTTGTTTTGCTATTCTATTTATTGTCATTAAATGATCTTTTCTTCCTTGTGGGGGTGTTTGTTATTTTGGAGCCCCTGTAGCATGCAATAGCCTATGTTGAAGGAGACAAGTATTATGGAGCCAAGGCAACAATCAACGTTTGGGAGCCAAAAATTCAGCAACCTAATGAGTTTAGCTTGTCCCAAATGTGGATTCTTAGTGGTTCTTTTGGTTCAGATCTCAACAGCATTGAAGCTGGCTGGCAGGTAAAACTTTACCTCAATGATTGTGACAGTTTTTGAACAACAACTATGTAACAAACAAATCAGGTCATTATTTTCCATTTGGATCTCCTCGTAAAGTTTGAAATTACGTGGTTCAATAAAAATAAATTATTAATATAGTGTATATGAGATATTATGGACAGTTTACTATTTTCCGCGGGACAGATTCCTAATCTGTCTGTTTGGTTTCTCTTGTCAATTGATTGAAAACAGGTTAGCCCTGATTTATATGGAGATAACAATACCAGGCTGTTCACATACTGGACTGTAAGCAATGATTGTCATTAAATTGATTTTTTTTTTTTTTTCAAAGAAATTTTCAATTATGACTCAAACTCGAGACTGGAAAGTCTCGAACAAGGAGTGGTACCATTTTCTCTTTTTTTTTTTTTTTCAATTTACAGCTAGCATATGTAGGGCTAGTTTGGATAGGTTTTTCTCAGGAAAAAACACGTTTTATTCGGAAAAAGTACATTTTTTTCCAATAATTAGTTAGTTTTGCTATAAAAAAAAAGTAAAATTCTGCAAAAAGTTACATTTAGAAGTCAAAATTTTGGTTTCTCAGAGTACTTTTTTTAATCTAAAGTAATTAAAAATATTATTTTTTAAAAAAGTCAATTTAAACAAACTCATTCTAGAAACTACAATTATGTCATGAGTGTGTGCGTTTGAATTTGGGCAAAAAAATTTGACAGAGCGATGCATATCAAGCCACGGGATGCTACAACTTGCTGTGCTCAGGCTTTATTCAAATCAACAATGAAATAGCAATGGGGGCCAGCATTTTCCCTCTCTCCAGCTATCGTGGTTCCCAATATGATATCAGCATTCTTGTGTGGAAGGTAATTTTAACTACAAATATTATTGGACTTGACCCACTATATATATGTATATTTATATATATATTTCCACTTCATGTGGTGTACACTTTCACACAATTAATTATCATATACATTTGTTTATGTCTTAACATATGTATAATCAAATGGTTAATCATAAGGAAATGCAGGGAATCTCTGACATATATGTTCTTGGCTCTACATGCTTCTCTTTTTCTGTGCCAAAATGGTTGTTCCCTGCCATTTATGAATTAAATAATCTTAACTATTTATATTTAAAATTGGATTACCGTAACGCGTAAATGCAACATATTTATAATCATTTCTATGGTAGTCATTGTGTATACTGAATGCTAATTATTAATATAACAAATAAATATACCAATATCTTTTTTAGCTAAAAGCTTAGTTTTTAGATAAGGTAGTAATTCTAATATGATATCAGAGTCGAAATTATTAGTTTGAGTCTTACCAGTTACCACTATCCATTAAGAAACAAATTGCGCCTGCACGTGAAATGGTATTTTAATGTAATAAATAAATACACCAGTATCACTTTCTACAAGTTTACGTTATTAGATGAGGTGATAATTCGATCACTAGTGTTGCCATTTTGAATACGTGTTCTTGGATTATAATTTTTTGTACTTTTTCAGGATCCTAAAGAGGGTCACTGGTGGATGCAATTTGGGAATGACTATGTCCTTGGGTATTGGCCATCGTTCTTGTTTTCAAACCTAGCAGACAGTGCATCAATGATTGAATGGGGTGGGGAGGTGGTGAACTCTCAATCAGATGGGCAGCATACCACCACACAAATGGGGAGTGGGCATTTCCCTGAAGAAGGGTTTGGCAAGTCAAGTTACTTCAGGAATATACAAATAGTGGGTGGTTCAAACAACTTGAGGCCTCCTCAAGACATTGGCACTTTCACTGAGCAGTCAAATTGCTATGATGTACAACTTGGGAAGAATGATGACTGGGGGAATTACTTTTACTATGGTGGACCCGGTAGAAATTCGAACTGTCTGTAACTAGCAACAGAAATCGTTTGTTTAATATGGTAAACCTGGTAGAAATTCAAAATGTTTGTGACTAGAGATAGAAGTTGTCCGTCATCCATGTCTCGAGTCGTTTGGTCCTTCAACATTTTAACATGCATGCATGCACTAAGTGTGAACATGAGAGTTTCTTACTTATATGTGTGCTTGTTGTTTCTAGGGTTAGGTGAGAGTAATTGAGTCATGTGAGCCTTATCAATAGTTGATTGAAATGGTGTATCAAGTTTCTAGAATTGAAGAAACGTGCACCTAATTTCCTTAGTCTTCTATATGTAAAATGGTTTGTTTTGCTCCTGAGCTTGGAGTGGCACATATTCTGTGGATGTCGCTTTCTTCAATATAGAGATTTTGTGAAAATGGTCAACCATTCATTGTATTGAGACTCTACTTCTGTGGGGCTAAATTAGTGCGGTTGTAGTTGATGCAACATGAAATTAGGGAGACATATGCTCACATGAAACGATGACACCATTTTGATTCTTAAAATGTAGTACATATTATTTGTCATATTTTTCATACAATTTAATAGATTCTATATCACATGTAGAGATAGTAAAATGAGTTGAGATCTGCTATGTGTCAACTCGCTTAATTCGCCCAAAAAGGAGATTAGGGTTAACAATTTGATGAATTGCTAGACGAAAGGGTAAACTTGACCTAACCCACCAAACAAGCGGGTAAGGCTGGCCTATAGGTGGGTGATTTGCCAATCCGCCAAAATGACCCTTTTAATCTGCCAACTAATTTAACCTGTTTCACCCTCCTTTAAAAGATTCATATATAACTACTCAGATGATCTGCGTTTAGTTATTATCTTTGAGATTGATTATGGTCTTATATTATGTTTTTAAAGTTAACGTATTTGATTTCATAGTTATTTTGTTAAAAAAAAAATGCATGGTTTTGAATTTTTATTTTAAAAAAATGGAGGGTCAATCCACTTAACTTGCCAACCCGCCAAACCTCCAACTCGCTAGGGGTCGGCCTCAAGTTGGCAATTTACTGACCCGCCAAAAATTGACCTGTCCTGACCTGGCATCTCGCTAACCCACTAAAATGACCCCATAACCCTTTTAATCAGCACTAAACTGGCCAACCCGACCCAACCCGTATATAGATACAAATTTAGACAAAATAATTGTATATTTAGCCGGAAATATCCTTCAATATTTATGAATAATCAGCTAGTTAATCCCTGTTATTTTCTCAACTAGCTACTTACTATTATGATAGTTATAATAGTTTTGTTAATGGAATTGAGAAAATAACAAAAAATGGTGAGTGTGCTGTTTCTTGGAAAACACAAGACAATTATGATTTATGTCCGAGTTAAATTCAAATAAGTCCTTACTGTTAACACTTTTTTTCATTTTAGTTCATATTGTTGCAAATAATTCATATAAGTCTTCAATGTTTACTTATTATAGTCAAATTAGTCCCTGCAGTTAGAGTTAAATTCAAATAAATCCCTAATGTTTACATATTTTTTAATTTTAATCCCTATTATTTTAAATAATTCATACAAGTCCCCAATGTTTAATTATTATGGTCAGATTAGTCCCTACAATTAGAATGGACGTTAGTTTTGACAAAAATGTCCCAAATGACCTCAAACATAAAAGCAATTGACAATCTTACCCTTTGCGCTATAAAACGAAATTCGATTATCTATTTTTTTAAGCAAGAATTCCTAGCCAAAAAGAAAAAAAGCAGTAGGAATTTAACATTTTGGATGATGGTTATTGCATTTTTTGTATATTTGGATTTATTGTGAACTTTTATAAGACACATTAGACATCTGATTGAAATTTTTTAATGAAAATTAGGAACTTTTATTGTCTAAAAATTATTCCATAATGAAATTCACAGTACAAAAGTTCAAGGTATTATAATCAACTAAGAATAAAAAAAATAAAATAAAATTACTTTCAATCTTTTTTATTTATTTTTTCTTAAAACAGGGATTAACTTAAATAAGTTTGTAAAATATTAGGGACTAATATGAATTCTTTTCAAATAATGGGGATTAGTTTGACTAATTTTGTGAAACATTGAGAATAATATAAATTTTTTTAAATAATAAGGACTAATCTGACTACATTTGTGAAACATTAATGATTAATTTAAACATTTTAAAATAATAGGAACCACTTTAAAAAAATAAAAAAATAATAGGGACTTATTGTGAAATTTACCCTTTACGTTTCATAGAATAAACCATAAGTAGCGAATTAAATAAACTATAGAAAAGTAACGTTTATTTTGCTCGATGTTTTTTCTAAAAAGTATAATTCGGATTTTACTTAAGTAAAAATCCCATCAATTGCTTTAAGCACATGTGCATATATAACTTATCACAAACACTATCGTTTTACACTTGTCCCACTTGTAGCATTTTTCTTTTTCTTTTTCTTTTTTTTTTTTGGCGAGGTTTCCCACTTGTAGCATTGGAAGGAGTACTTCCACCGCTTGACTTAATTCTCAACATCGGAAGAAATAGGCTCTAGGGGCATAGGTGAGTTGGTAAGTGGCCAGGTGACTGGGGTGGAGATACCCTGACAACGCGGGATCGAGTTCGTGTGGTAGCAGTATTCCGCTGAAATATTGCAGGGGCTGTTGCTGGATTTCTACGCCCGTTGGTTCTCTCCCTGGTCGGGCTGCCACTCACGCACATCCCTCGATTAACCTCCCGCCTGGTTAAAGGGCCTCTGGTCAGGTGGAAAAGTAGTTCTCCTTTGGTTAACCCTTTTATAAAAGATCGGAAGAAATAAAAGTCAGAGCTCTCATCTGAACTTTATATTATATATATATAAAAATATATATATATATATATTTTTTTTTTTTTGAATTGTCTGATATTTGAGTCACATAGATAAGTAATCAATCATAGTCTGACCCAGTAGTAGAAATGTTCTCACTCACAGTAGTCAGGAGGCCACGTGTATGTAGAATTAAATATATAAAATTAAATCTCGGATGCATGACTTCAAAATTAAACAAATTTGCTGCACATCTAAACATGCAACTTGTTTGACAGTATCTATTTTGATATTTATAGGCATTTAAAATTAAATAAAAATAATTTTTCTTTACTTGTTAGTGAAAATACATATAAGCAATGCCAATGTCAAGATTACTCTCCATTGTGTAATTCTTGTCTTCAATTAAATCGTATCACCCAAAATGATATAGGTGGATAATCAATAAATAACAATGAGATCAAGTTACATTGGAGTGATTCTACAGCTGCAAGCAAAGCAAAATTACCAATTTATAGGTTTATATAATAATAGCGTTTTCGAAGTTCGTGTTCAACAATATGGGTCAAGGTTTTCTTTTTCTTTTCTTTTTTTAAATTAAGTATGAAGTATGTAAATACATTTAAATTTGTATTGTGTTTAAAATATAATTGACATTATTTTGTGAATATGAACTTTTTAAATAAATATCTAGGTTCAAGAGGCTGCTAAAATGAGATTTTTCTTTATACTTCTCCGACAAAAACTCTGTCGTCTACCAAAAGAGTCTTAATAAGGTTCATTTGAGGCATAAATTAATATCATTAAGGAAGGTGATCCTGATAAAGTTGAAGAATTAAAATTTAGCATTAAGACTCGATAAAAAGACTCATAATATATATCCATAAAGATAAGAAATTGTGAAAAATAAAATAAATAATAAGTAATAAATTATTATATATTATTATATCATGTTATATAAGTTAATAATAAAATAAATTGTCGTGTAAACATTGATATAACACTCTTTATACACAAACAATGGACACTCTCATATATACTCATAGTAGAGAAACTGTTGTGTTCCATATTAATTTGTGCGGTGATATTTGAGTGGCTTATAAGTTGGTGTTTTGAGTATAACTAAATAATTAATAACTTGGAATAACTATTTTGGTTCAACTAATTTGATAACCTAAATAGTCATATGTGATATCTAAAATACCATTCTAGCGCTCGCACCCTTGGTCTTTTGGACTCGAAAGCGTGACAACAACGACGGTCAATGCCTCTTGCTTTATTATTGAAGGAAGACAAAAGAGGTGAGCTATACCCTAGATGATAGTTCAACAATTCAAATTTACATCCCTCTTATAATCCAAAAAAAAAATTTGTAAGTATATGGAAATCTCATAGAATGGAAAAATCACGTTAATCAACGCCAATTAGCCTCCTATTACTTTCAATTCTGCTTTATGCTAGGCTAGGTTAGGGCAAAGGTATGTGAAAATCTCATATGAGCCCATTGTCTGAATATTTGATAAGTAATTTGTGGTCCTGACTCAATACTTTCCTTTGAATTCACAAATAGATGCATTATGATATCCATCATTGGTATAGGACATTCATAGATAGCATGAGTTTTTTTTAGACAGCCAGCAAGAGTTGGGGCAAACAGAAAATTATTTAAGTCGTTTATATGTTATCATGCAAATAATCATTTAATCTAGAAACTTCAATTATTAGAGAACGACTATATAATTTACTTATTGTACATCTTTTTTTTTAAAAAAAAAATTTGCACAACCAAACATTCGATTAAAATATATAATGATAAAATTCAAAACTAGCACCATATTCTGTGATCAAGGTTTGCGATATTCTTGTAATTATCATGACGAATAATAACATATCACCAATGATTTCAGTGCCAGATTATTAAAGATGAAGCAATAATTAATGATCCTTAAACATCTTTTTATTACAAAGAATCTCTAATCGTTCTATACATAAACTTATACTAACTATGAGTTCATAATTTCACACAATGGCAGCACTTCTTATTGTTCAATTATATCTCACAGTTGTGTTCTAAGGTCCGGATAGAGTCTTCGAGTAAGGGACTCGTTGCTTAACCCCAAGGGGTTGGTCTAGTGGTCCGGACCTGGGAATAAGCTTTGCGAGGTCCCGGGTTCGATTCTCGCTGCTAGCATTCCTTGGGGCCACCCACCTGGCTCTGCCAGTTTTATCCTGTGCATGGGTCTTGTGGGGTGGTTCATGTACCCGAAGGTTTTTCAACTAGTGGTCGGGCTCCGCCGGTTTCTGGTGGTCGGGCTCCGCTCAGTTGGCTTCCTCCGTTATAAAAAAAAAAAAGAACTCGTCGCCAAAAGTCTTAAATTCGAATTTATATTTCCTAATAATCAAATTTAATTGAACGGGAATAACCCAACCCATTCGCAGTCTAACTTGAAGTTCTTGAATTTTGTAAAAGCAAGTGGGCGAGGCTCGAAGGACGAATAAATTACACGTGACTGGATAATATTCTAATCAAGACTCAATTGTAATGTCATGTTTATAATTTGATTGGAATAGTCTAGCATTTTATACACTAAGATTTTAAAATTCTTAATTTATTCAGGTAGGATAATTATATTCTCCAACATGCGCTCTTTCTTTTTCAGGTAGCATTGAGGAGATTAATTGATCGTTCTAGGGGAGCGACACTTCTAATGTCTTCTCTAAGAGCTTCCTAATATTATTTGGTAGATCCTCAAGAATGTGCAACCCTAATAACAGGATTAGACCAAAGTTTGCAAGTCAATTAGTGCACCTATTCGCTTAAATTTTTAATCTCTCTCCATCTCTTTCTTCTTTCTGTTCTTCCCAAAAAAAAAAAGAAGCAACTGAAAAACTAATGTGGTAAGAAGACATCGAAAAATATGGACAGAGAGACAAATATATTGTTGAATGTGGCCCGTATTCTTGGGCAACAAGAATAACAGATTTCCTTATTAGCATATTACCTTATTCGCTTGTTATCTTTTGTAGCACATAATTAATTAGTTGCCTTTTCTGCTTAATAGGTTTAGGAAACCTTTGCACTATAAATATGTGGCAATACTCATTATGTTATGTGTGAGAGAGAAACCAAAGTGAGAGCCTTGTAGCATTCGTGATCAATAATAGAATTATTCTCTGCTGCCCGTGGACGTAGGTTTTAAAGCCGAATCATGTAATTCTTGTGTCTGTTATTTCTTCTCGTATTCTTCGCGTTTGCATGTTTTTCCCCAACAAACTGGTATCAGAGCTTAGGTTTATTCCACTGCGAGGGAAAAACAAAAAACAAAAACAAAACCACTGCAATCTTTTGCAAAACCAAACAAAGCCCTGTAAAGTCAAAAATAAGCAAAAACCAAACAGAGCCTTAGAAAACCCGTTTCAAATCTACCTTTGCATCTCGTCATTGGAGCAACGAAATCTCTGGAGCTTGGTACCAAAAGACTTCTCACGAAGCAAGGATCGTTTTGGTAGTAGTTTTATTGGGTTTCATGCTCGAGAACGACGATTAGTGAAAAGAAAAGTTTGCGTCGACGGCAAGTGGTTGTTGGCGTTTTTTTCCGACGACTTATTCAGCGTTTGGAGTGCATAGGTGATATCGTTAGACAGTAGGGGTTGTTTTGCCGAAGTCACTGTTGGGTGAGGTGGCCAAAGGAGTAAGCTACCATTGATGAAGTTTTTTTAAGCTTGTCGTGATTGGTGGTTATGGAGGCAGCGTTTTCCGGCATCAAATTGGCGTGATACTGGTGCTGCTGTGGTCGCTGTCAAACGAGGAGCGCATCGGTGCTGACGGCGTCGCGTTTGGAGGCCTGTAGTGGAAGTTACCACTGGGTTGGGTCGCTAAGGTATTTGGGTTCGAAACTGGGTAGAGAAGAGGAAGGCCCGCAGGTTGGTGGTTTTACTTAAGCGGGTCGGGTTTTTTTATTTCGAGTTTGGTTTTTTTTGGGTTTCGGGTAGAAGGTTAGGTTTTGGATCTGGTAGAGCTTAGATCGGGTTCTTTCTCTTTTCGGGTAGGAGCAGGAGCTTGGGTTTGGGTTAAAAGGTCTTTTGGGTTTGGGCTTGTAGTAGTTTAAAAAAAAAAAAAAAGGGGGTTTTGTTTCTTTTCTTTTTTGGGCTTAAGTCCAGAAACACAAAATATATATATATATATATATATATATATATATATATATATATATATATATAGTTTGACCTTTGACCGCGTTTGACCAGTTGACCGGGGTTTGACCGAGGGTTGATTTTGACTGTTGACCAAGGGTTGACTGGGTTTGACCAAAGCCTTACCCCACGTTTTTCGACGTGCTGAGTTCGTTTTGTGCTATGTTTTTCCAGATTTTGCTCCAAAGTAAGTGTTTAGGGATAGTGTTGACTTTGACCAATAGGTTTGACTTTGACTGGTGTTGACCAAAGTTGATCGGGGGTGTTGCTAAAGTTTATCAACGTGCTGAATCCATTTTTGCGATCCATTGAGCCAAATTCCATCCCCAAGTGTGAGTTTTGAGCAAACGAAGATGTCTTCCACAGGTGGAAAGTTTGAAATCGAGAAGTTTGACGGGAGAATGAGTTTCAGTCTATGGAGGATCAGATTCAAGGCATTTATGACAATGCAGGGACTTTGGAAAGTCATTGAAGAAGTGATCCCGGAAAAGACGGAACCAGCAACAAGAGAAGAACTCAAAGCGAAAGCCTTGAGTGTAATACATATGTCCGTGACAAATGAAGTATTGCTAGAGATTGCTGAGAAAACGATAGCACTTGAGGCTTGGAATACTTTGGTGGAATTGTATGCATCTAAATCTCTCACAAATCGCCTCTAGTTGAAGAAGCAATTGTATCATCTTAGAATGAAAGAAGGTACCTCACTAAAACAACACTTTGATGAGTTTACCTCTTGTTTTATTGCTTTGAAGGATGTGGGTGTTAAAATTGATGACGAAGACCAAGCTATGATCGTATTATGCTCCTTACCGCCTTCATATATGAACTTTGTGGACACTATGTTGACGGGAGGGATAAAATTACCTTTGAAGATGTTATTACTTCATTAAAATCGAAGGATCTTCAAACACATGTTCCGGGACATAGGGAAGAAGTTCATGGGGAAGGTTTAGTGAGTAGAAGGAGATCGGAGAATAGAGGGGGATTTTCGAGTAGAAAGAAAAGCAAGTCAAGGTCAAAATCAAGAGCAAGGAAGCTACGCTGTTTCGAGTGTGATGAAAAGGGTCACATTAAGAATGAATGTCCAAAACTGAAAAGGGAAAGAAAAAGGTAGAGAATTCAGCTAATGTGGTGGAGAGTGCTGACAGTGATGGAGATAACTCAAGTAGTATTGGGGAAGTTTTGACTGTGAGTGGATCACAGTGGCATAATCAATGGATTCTTGATACTAGTGCAACGTTCCATATGTGTCCTAGGCGCGACTGGTTCTCTTCTTATTCCAAAATAGAAGGGAAAGTCTTTTTAGGCAATGATCTTTCGTTGAAGGTGGAGGGAATGGGCATCGTAAATATCAAGATGTTTGATGGTATTACAAGATCTCTCGAGTGTTGGCATGTACCGGAGCTGAAGAAAAACTTGATTTCTCTTGGGCGTTTGGATTCTCATGGATACAAATTTCGAAGTGAGAATGGTGTCTTAAAGGTGACCAAAGGTGCAATTGTGCTCTTGAAAGGGAACTTGACTGGAGGCCTATATATCCTTCAAGGTAGTACAGTTACAGGTGTTGCAGCTGTTACATCCGAGGAGAGTGATAATGACACTACGCAGTTATGGCGCAAAAGGTTGGGCCATATGAGCGAAAGAGGATTGACCGAGCTGAGCAAAAGGGATTTGCTTTGTGGACAAAGCACTGGAAAGCTTGAATTCTGCGAGCATTGTGTTTTTGGAAAGCAAACCAGGGTAAAGTTTAGCTAGGGGTAGGAAAACACCAAAGGTACGCTTGATTATATTCATTCTGATCTTTGGGGTCCTAATAAAGTTCCTTCCAAGAAAGGTGCCAGGTATTACATCACTTTCATTGATGT
Source organism: Cordia subcordata (assembly GCA_028554755.1). Classification (NCBI taxonomy): domain Eukaryota; kingdom Viridiplantae; phylum Streptophyta; class Magnoliopsida; order Boraginales; family Cordiaceae; genus Cordia; species Cordia subcordata. Next base: position 1,624,996 of record JAPTOF010000002.1, read on the forward strand.
ATACTCTCGGATGGTATGGGTATACTTCTTGAAAACTAAAGATGAGGCATTTCCAACATTTGTCGAGTGGAAGACGTTGATTAAGAAGCAGACTGGTAAACAAATTAAGTGTCTTAGGACTGACAATGGATTGGAATATTGAAATAAAAAGTTTGATGAGTTCTGCAGGAAACATGGCATTGTCAGACATCGCACATGTGTAAGGACACCACAACAGAATGGAGTTGCAGAACGCATGAATAAAACTCTGGTGGAGAGAGCTCGTTGTATGTTCTCCCAATTTGGTTTGAGTCAAGACTTTTGGGCTGAAGCCATCAATACAGCATGCTACTTGGCGAATAGGTCTCCATCCAAAGCTATTGAATTGAAAACTCCTTTTGAGTTATGGTCTGGTAAGCTTGCTGACTGCTCTTGATTGAGGGTGTTCGGTTGCCCTGCATACGCTCACGTGAAGGATGGCAAGTTGGAGCCGAGGGCAAAGAAATGCATATTTCTAGGCTATGCGTTTGAGAGGAAAGGTTACAGGTTATGGTGCACAGATACCAAGTCTCCAGGTTTCCTCATCAGCAGAGATGTTATATTCAATGAGTCTACTTTATTAGACCAAGAAAAGGAGAAAGCGGTAGCTAGTTTAGACCACGGTATCAAAGAGCAGGTGGAGGTATTTGCTGATGTTCCAAATGTTCCATCTAACAATAGTAGCAGTCAAATTCAGCCGATTCAACCAACTGAGGTACATGATCAAAATGTGCTTGAACAATAGAAGTACAGCATTGCCACTGGGTGAGAAAGGAGACAGATTAGAGTGCCTCAAAGGTACGGATACGCTGATCTTGTTGCTTATGCTTTGACTGTTGCCGAAACAATTAAAGGACATGAGCCAAATTCATATAAAGAGGCCATATCTGGGAAAGATTCTGCTCAGTGGGTGGGTGCCATGAGTGAGGAGATTAAGTCTCTTCATAAGAATCAAACATGGAAGCTTGTTAAATTGCCTGAGGGACAGCGAGTTGTCAGTTGCAAATGGGTTTACAAGAAAAAGAAAGGTACTCCAGGGGTTGAGGGTCCTCGATACAAGGTACAGTTGGTGGCAAAAGGCTATACACAAAGAGAGGGTGTTAACTTCAACGAAGTGCTCTCTCCGGTTGTAAAGCATACTTCTATCAGGGTTTTACTTGCCTTGGTTGCTCTTCATGACTTAGAGCTTGAGCAGCTAGATGTGAAAATGGCATTTTTGCATGGTGATCTTGAAGAGCAAATTTACATGAGTCAACCGGAGAGGTATATAGTTCCTGGTAAGGAGAACCACGTTTGCAAACTGAAGAAGTCCTTGTATGGGTTGAAGCAGTCACCTCGGCAATGGTATAAGAGATTTGACATATTCATGGTAGGTACTGGATACACAAGAAGTGCGTATGATAGCTGTGTGTATCTCAAAAGGCTTCCAGATGGTTCGTTTGTGTACTTGTTGTTATATGTCGATGATATGCTTATTGCTGCTAAAAGCATGTCTGCAATCGATGAATTAAAGAAGCAGCTAGGTGATGAGTTTGAGATGAAGGATCTTGGAGCAGCGAAGAAGATTCTTGGCATGGAGATTCACAGATATAGAAACGCTGGGACGCTGTTCTTGTCTTAGCAGAGTTATATTGAGAAAGTGCTGGAGCGTTTTAGGATGCTGAAAGCAAAGCTTGTGAATGTGCCGCTTGCTGCTCATTTCAAGTTGTCTGCAGATTTGTCACCTAAAACTGAGGAGGAGGTAGAGCATATGTCTCATGTTCCATACTCGAGTGCTACTGGTAGCTTGATATATGCTATGGTGTGCACTCGTCCTAATATTTCACATGCAGTTAGTATTGTGAGTAGGTATATGGCATCACCTGGGAAAGCATACTGGGAAGCGGTGAAATGGATAATGAAATATTTGCGTGGCACTACGAATGTAGGTTTACTGTTTAACAAGATGACTGGAGATTGCGTGAGGTTGGTGGTTATTGTGATTCAGACTTTGCGGGTGACCTTGATAAAAGAAGATCTCTGACGGGTTACGTGTTTACTCTCTCTGGATGTGCTATCAGTTGGAAAGTGACATTACAGTCTACTGTGGCATTGTCGACTACTGAAGCGGAGTACATGGCAATTGCAGAAGCTATGAAGGAGGCCATGTGGTTACAAGGCCTGGTTCGTGATCTTGGACTGCAGCAAGATACAAGTACAATCTTTTGTGACAGCCAGAGTGCAATCCATTTGACGAAGAATCAGATGTATCATGAGAGGACTAAACACATTGATATCAGATATCATTTTATCAGAGATGTTGTATCACAAGGAATCATATCGGTGCAGAAGATATCTACCCATGAGAATCCAGCAGATATGATGACTAAGGTGGTTCGATCGGCAAGTTCAAGCATTGCTTGGACTTGGTTCTTTATTCTTGATGCGAGCATTGAGCCCTTAGGGGCAGTTGGCTGCAAGGATGATGATGTATTGATTGGAGCGAATACGTGCCAAGGTGGAGATTTGTTGAATGTGGCCCGTATTCTTGGGCAACAAGAATAACAGATTTCCTTATTAGCATATTACCTTATTCGCTTGTTATCTTTTGTAGCGTATAATTAATTAGTTGACTTTTCTGCTTAATAGGTTTAGGAAACCTTTGCACTATAAATATGTGGCAATACTCATTATGTTATGTGTGAGAGAGAAACCAAAGTGAGAGCCTTGTAGCATTCGTGATCAATAATAGAATTATTCTCTGCTGCCTGTGGACGTAGGCTTTAAAGCCGAACCACGTAATTCTTGTGTCCGTTATTTCTTCTCGTATTCTTCGTGTTTGCATGTTTTTCCCCAACATATATTAATGTATCTCATATTAAAAGGCAAGGCATCACGTCTAAGATTACATATTTTCACCTTAAGGGCGAAAACACAATTTATTCAGCACAAAATAATGGATTACAGACTCGACCATACTACAAATTATATAATGTAGTAGGAGGACACATCATAAATTTCGGCTGATAGTAAAATACTCAAGGCTTACATCTTTCTGGCCACATTCAGCATTAACCAATCCTGCATTGAAATACAAGTCGAAACAATAGGTTAAAAGCATAGATATGTATGATATTAATCTACTTTATCTGTATGTTTGAGTAGCTAGTAACAGCTTCTTGTGACATTCTTTTAACATGTATCTAGTTTATGGTAATTAGAATTTCCTGTTTCTGTTAATACTTTATATCGGTTTGAATATTTCAAATCAATTGATTGTTAAAACAGTGTTGTAGGAACTCTTCAGAAATGGCGTCAATGCATGGTGCAAAAATGCCACTTCCTTTAAAGAATTTTTTATCCAACAAACGCGAATGCAAAAAGGGTTTGTGCAAATGCCCTTTGGGATATAACAAAACCAACAAACTGAATTGGTTCAGACTATCAAATCAGGCCACTAGTACACATCGAAAGATGGCAAAAATATCTAAGGCTTCAAATTGGTTTTTTGTAGTTGTCTTTACCAATTAGTCCAACTATGGACCAGTGCACTGACCGGTGGAAGACAGTGGGCTCACTAGCCAGCCAGCTAACTGGTACTTTTGACTGGTTGGACCAATGTTCTCACAACTTAAGGCCTGCTCAAGACATCGGCACTTTCACTGAGTAATCAAATTGCTATGATGTACAACTTGGGAAGAATGTGTTAGTAAATAAACTTGATTTATGATTTAGATATGTTTAGGAGCCCTAATTGTATTAGGATTAGTTTATTAGTTATTTGCCTAGGATTGATCTATTAGCTATAAAATATGTAAAGGATTGGTTTAATCCAATCTTATTTAATTTTGGATTTCTAAAATAGCTTATATATAGGGGTGCGAGCTTTCAGTTGTAGACGCCCAAGTTAGAAAAGATAATAAAGTTTAATATGTTCTCTCTATATTAAAAATAGCCTCTTTTACTTTCTAACAAAGTAGTATCTAGAGATAGGTAAATATGATGACTAATGGAATGCTTCCGTTTCAATTCCCTCACCTGACAAAGAATAATTATTATAATTGAGCAATTCATCTAAAGGCCCTTCTTGGCTCTCAAGATGCTTGGAAGATTGTAGAAAAAGGCTACATGGAACCGGATGAAGATGCAGCCTTGAGTCAAGCTCAAAAGAAAATTTTGACAAGATCGCGTGAGAAAGATCAACAAGCTTTTTTTTTTTATCATCCATATATGGTTGGATGAAGCGATATTCAAGAAGATTTCATGTGCCACTACCGCAAAGGAAGCATGAGAGATTCTCCAAAAATTCCAAAAGGGAGTTGACAAGGTGAAAAAGGCTCGTCTTCAAACTTTAAGAGGTGAGTTCGAATCTCTCCATTTGAATGATACTGAATCCTAAATCTATATTAGATTATATTTCGAGAGTATTGGTGGTTTCCAATCAATTAAAAAGATATGGAGAAGATTTGAAAGATGTCCGTATAGTAGGAAAAATCCTTCGTCCTTTGCGTGCAAAATATCAATATATTGTTGTAGCCATTAAAGAATCAAAGGATTTAGATACCATGTCCATTGATGAACTCATGGGTTCGTTACAAGCCCATGAAGAAAGACATAAAAAGAAGGGTAAGGAAGTCCTAAAAAAGGTTCTTCAAAACAATTTTGCTTTGAAGAAAGAAGAAAACTCCAATAATAATGAAGGTCAAAGAGGATGTGGATGTGGTCGTTGACAAAGAGGGCGAGGACGTGGCAGAAGAAGAGGATTTAATCAATCCAATCAAGAAGAGAACAATATACAAGGACCTGGGCGTGGAAGAGGCAACAATTAAGGAAAGTATAACAAATCGTCCATTCAATATTATAACTGTCAGAAATTTGGGCTTTATCCGTATGAATGTAGAAAAAATCCAAAAGTAGTGGCTGAGAAAGCAAATTACATGGAGAAACAAGGAGAAGAGGAGATAACCTTGTTAATGGCTCATCAAGGTGAACCTAATGGAGAGGAGACTTCATGGCATCTTAATACAGCAGCTAGCACTCACATGAGTGGAAAAATGAGTACGTTTGCGGAACTCAATGAAACTGTCAAGGGTAATGTTAAATTTGGAGATGGCTCTATGATATCTATGGAAGGAAAAGGTAAGATTCTAATTCATTTGAAATATGGAAGCCATTGTCGTATTTCGGAAGTGTATTATGTGCCAAAATTAAAAAGTAATATTTTGAGTCTTGGTCAACTTCTTGAGAAAAATTACATAATTTTATTGAAAGATAAATATTGTGCGATAAGGGATGAAAATAATGTTTTGATAACAAAAGTGCCAATGACAAGAAATAGCTTGTTTGCAGTAAATATTTAGAATGATACAACAAAATGTTTTAAAGCTTGTGTAAAAGAAACTTCTTGGCTTTGGCATTTGAGATTTGGGCACATAAACTTTGAAAATTTGTCTTTGATGTCAAAAAATAATATGGTGAATGGATTGCCTCTCATCAATCATCCTGAGCAAATTTGTGAAGGTTGTCTTTTTGGAAAAGAAGCTAGGAAAAGTTTTCCACAGGAGGCTACAACAAGAGCAAGGAGGCCATTGTGGGCCTATAAATCCAAGTTCTTATGGTAAAAGTAAGTACTTTATTCTTTTCATTGATGACAAACGATTCAAAGGTTACAAGCTCTACAATCTTATTAGTGGAAGGATTATTATTAGTAGAGATGTTTAATTTGATGAAGAAGCAGAATGAAATTAGGGCATTAATGAGCAAAAAGAAGATAAATTCTTACCTCTACAAGAGCAAAAAGTAGACGCAAATAGGGATTCTATCTCACCAATTGGTACTCCAACTTCAAGTGCAGTTCCAACTCCAATTGCAACTCTATCTCTAGCTATAGGTTAAGGAAACTCCTCTGCAACAAGTTCGAGTCCTGAAGAAAGAGCTACTCGCTTTAGAAGTTTGAGTGAGATCGACGAAGGAACTTGAAATTTAAATGATGAACTAAATCTCTTTTTGTCTCCATGCTAATTGTGAGCTAATAACATTTGAGGAAACTAATAAGAGCGAAAGGTCAAGAGGAGTTATGGAAGAAAAGATCAAGAAGAATGATACTTAGGAGCTTGCAACTTTACCCAAGGGACACAAAGTGATTGGAGTAAAACTAGTTTACAAAATAAAGAGGAATACAAAAAATAAAGTAGAAAGATACAAAACAAGGTAGGTTGCAATAGGCTATAGAGCTCGTATTGCTTGTGATGATAGTTCAAAAGAGCAATGAAGAAAGAGTTGGAGAGTGTGTTGCAAAGAAGTGATTGAAGATACTGTATGTAAGAGATTGCCGGCATTCTCACAAAGTCCCTCAAGAGTGAAATGTTTATCCAGGTGAGAGCTTTGCTTGGAGTAACTACAATCAAATCAAGTTAAGAGAGGATGTTAGTAAATAAACTTGATTTAGGATCTAGATATGTTTAGGAGTCCTAATTGTATTAGAATTAGTTTATTAGTTATTTGCCTAGGATTGATCTATTAGCTATTTTAATATGTGAATGATTGGTTTAACCAAGTCATATTTAGTTTTGAATTTCTAGAATAACTTATATATAGAGGTGAGAGCTTTCAGTTGTAGACGCTCAAGTTAGAAGAGATAATAAAGTTTAATATATTATCTCTATATTTAAAATAGCTGGTTCCACTTTCTAACAGAATGGTGAAGGGGGGAATTACTTTTACGATGGTGGACTTAGTAGTTCGAATTATCCGTGATTAGCAACAGAAATCGTTTGTTTAATATAGTGAACCTGGTAGAAATTCAAAATGTCCGTAATTAGTGACAGAAGTTGTTTATCAACCATGTCTAGAATCGTTTGTCCTTCAAAATATTAACATGCACGCACGCATGCACTAAGTGTAAACATGAAAGTTTCTTGCTTATATTTGTGCTTGTTGTTTCTAGGGTTAGGTGAAAGTAACTAAGTCATGCGAGCCTCATCAATAGTTGATCGAAATGGTGTGTCAAGTTTCTAGAATTGAAGAAACATGCACCTAATTTCCTTAGTCTTCTACATGTAAAATGGTTTGTTTTGCTCCTGAGCTTCGAGTGGCACATATTCTGTGGATGTCGCTTTCTTGAATATAGAGATTTTGTGAAAATGGTCAACCATTCATTGTATTGAGACTCTACTTTTGTGGGGTTAAATTAGTGCGGTTGTAGTTGATGCAATATGAAATTAGGGAGACATATGCTCACATGAAACGATGACACCATTTTGATTCTTAAAATGTAGTACATACTATTTGTCATATTTTTCATAGAATTTAACAGATTCTATATTATATATGGAGTTAGTAAAATAGGTTGAGACTTATGTGTCAACCCGCCTAATTCGCCCAAAAAGGAAGTTTCGGTTAATAATTTGATGACTCGTTAGACAAAGAGGTCAACTTGGCCCTACCCACCAATCAGGCATGTAAGGTTGGGCTAACCCGCGAGTGATTTGCCAATCTGCCAAAATGACCCTTCTAATATGCCAAATCATTTAACCTGTCTAACCTACCTTTAAAAAAGTCATATATAACTACCAATGTGATCTATGTTTAATTATTATATTTGAGATTGATTATGGTCCTATATTATCTTTTAAAAGTTAATGTATTTGATTTCATAATTATTTTGTTAAAAAATGTATGGTTTTGATTTTTTTTTATAAAAAAATATGGAGGGTCAACCACTTAACTTGCCGACGCGCCAAATCTCCAACTCGCCAGGGGTCAGCTGGAAGTTGGCACTTCGTTGAGCCCCCAGAAAATGACTTGTTCGGACTTAGCATTTCACTAATCCACCAAAATGACCCCACAACCCTTTTAACCCACACTAAATGGGCCGAATGAAATCGAACCGACCTGTGTGCTGGCTCTAATCACATGCATGTTGTAATGGAAATATGGATACAAATTTAGACAAAATAATTATATATTTAGCCGAAAATATCCTTCAATATTTATGAATAGTCAACTAGTTAATCCCTGTTATTTTCTCAACTAGCTACTTACTATTATGATATTTATAACAGTTTTGTTAATGGAATTGAAAAATAAGAAAAAATGGTGAGTGTGCTGTTTCTTGGAAAACACAAGACAATTATGATTTATGCTTTATAGAATAAGCATAAGGAACTAATCAAATAAACTATATAAAAGTAACGTGTATTTTGTCCGATGTTATTTCTAAAAAGTATAATTGGGATTTCATTTAAATAAAACGCCTATCAATTGCTTTAAGGACGTGTGCATATATAATTTATCGTAAAAACTATCGTTTTACACTTTTCCCACTTGTAGCTTTTCTTTTTGCTGCGAGGTTTCCCACTTGTAGCATTGAAGGAGCACTTCCATCCCTTGACTTAATTCTCAAGATCGAAAGATAAAATAGTCAGAAGCTCTCACCTGAACTTTATATATTTTATAATATTTTTTCTTTTTGAATTGTGTGATATTTGAGTCACATAGATAAGAGATCAATTATAGTCTGACCCAGAAATAGAAGTGTTCTCACTTGCAGTAGTCAGGAGGCCACATGTGTATGTAGAATTAAATATATAAAATTAAATCTCGGGTGCATGACTTATAAATTAAATAAATTTGCTGTACATGTAAACATATAACCTGTTTGACAATATTTCTTTTGATATTTATAAGCACTTAAAATTAAATAAAATAATATTTCTTTACTTGTTAGTAAAAAATACGTATAAGCAATGCCAATGTCAAGATTACTCTCCACTGGGTAATTCTTGTCTTTAATTAATTCGTATCACCCAAAATGATATAGGCATATAATTAATAAATAACACTGAGGTCAAGTTACATTAAAGTGATTTTACAGCTGCAGGCAAAGCAAAATTACCAATTTATTGGTTTATATAATACCAGTATTTCCGAAGTTCGTGTTCAATAATATGGGCCAATGTTATTTTTCTTTTTTTTTTAAAAAAAAATGAAGTATGAAGTATGTAAATACCTTTAAATTTGTATTGTGTTTAAAATATAATTGACATTATTTTGTGAATATGAACTTTTTTTTAAATAAATATCTAGGTTCAAGAGGCAGCTAATATGAGATTTTTCCTTATACTTCTGCAAAAACTCTGTCGTCTACCAAAAGAATTTTAATAAGGTTCAGTTGAGTGATAAATTAATATCATTAAGGAAGGTGGTCCTGTTAAAGTTGAAGAGTTAAAATTGAGTGGTAAGACAGAGTCAAAATTAAGTATTAAGAATCAACTAAGACTCATAATATATATCCACAAAGATAAGAAATTTTGAAAAATAAAATAAATAAGAAGTAATAAATTATTATATATTATTATATTATGTAATATAAGCTAATAATAAAATAAATTCTCGTGTAAACATTGATATCACACTCTATATACACAAACGATGGATGCCCTTATATATACTCATAGCAGGACAACTGTTGTGTTCCATATTAATTTGTGAGATGATATTTGAGTGGCTTATAAGTCGTTGTTTTGAGTATAACTAAATAATTAATAATTTGGATTAACCATTTTGAGTTAATTAATTTGATAACCCAAATAGTTATACATTATATCTACAATATCATTCTAGCACTCGCACCCTTGGTCTTTTGGACTTGGAGGCGTGACAACAATGCATGTCAACGCCTCCTGCTTTATTATTAGAGAAAGGCAAAAGAGGTGAGCTTTACCCTAGATGATAGTTCAACAATTCACATTGACATCCCTCTTATAACCCAAAAAGAAAAAAAAATTTGTGATTATATGGAAATCTCATAGAATGGAAAAGTCATGTTGATCAACGCCAATTAGCCTCCTATTACTTTCAGTTCTTCTTTATGCTAGACTAGGTTAGGACAAAGGCTTTCGAAAATCTCATATGACCCAATTGTCTGAAGATTTGATAAGTAATTTCTGGTCCCAACTCAATACTTTCTTTTGAATTCACAAATAGATGCATTATGATCGATCCAATATATCTTTCTTTTTATCCTGATCAATAGTGTAACATCCCTGATTTTTTTGCTTCTTCAATTTTATTTTTGGACCTTAATCACTTGTAAATTTATTTTTTTTTAGAATGAGCGTTAGAAGTTGCAAAATGAAAACTTTTATTAAGCTAGGCTTTTGAAAATTTCATTAAAAGGCCCAGCCCATTTGTCTAAATTTAAGATGAGTTACATAAGATCCTTGTATTTTCTTTGTAGCCGCAAGAAGAGGGAACCAAAAGAAAAGAAAACAATAAAATACAAAAAAAAAAAAAGAAAACTCTTCTTCCGACCCTTAGCTATTCATAAGAGTATGTAAGTGACCTTGAGAGATTGGAAATGAGAATCTCAAAATTTAGGTTTTGATCGAGCGCTTTGACTAAGGTAAGTTGTAAGGCTATTTCTTTGTAACTATTGTATTCGTATATAAAATTACTTATATATTCAAATATTTGCATATATATAGGTGATTTAAATAAGTTACTACATGAAAGGTACTTGTAGATCTTAATATTCATTATTAGGTGTTAGAAGTTTGTAAGGTATTATATTTTCATTATAATAATATATAAAACGAGATGTGCACACCATATGTGTGAGACTTTTTTTGGATTACTTAAACTTGATGACAAGTTTTACTGTTCATACACCTATAGCAAAGTCAAAAAAACATATTTTGGAGAAGTGCTTAACTAGTATTAAATTGTAGAAAGAAAGGAAAAAAAAAGGGGAATTGGGACTATTCACATGAACAGTGACGATTACTGTTTATGTGAATAATGACAGTACTGTTCATGTAAACATTACATGTTTATTGACTTTTTTTTTTCTTTTTGTTGTGTTTTGCTACTTTTAAAATTATTTCATCTCTTTTGTTATTTATTTATATTATTTTGAGACTATTAAGATTCTTTTTATGATTTTACATTTGTATACTCTTTAAAGTTACTTTGCAAGCGTAAAAAAATAAAACTAAGTAAATAAAGATTTTCACTAAATCAAGACCCAACATATACATAAATTGCTTACTTTAGTTCCTTTGTGTATAACATGATTTTGATATAATAAATATGATCCCTTGTGCCATTAGTTATGACCGTGCTCTTAACCCTTTATTGGTGGGGGTTGTATACCATTTTTTGGGTAGTGTATTATATTTTTGTCAGGATTCCCAATTGCTTTTGGTGGTATGTGCGATAACAAATCACTTTTTGGACTATATACCAAAAATGTAGCCTCAGTCATCTTCACCTTATATTTGTTGTTGGCACCTTTGGGTTTCATTTTTGTTATGGCACAATTTTGAATATTTCGTTCCCTCGATCTTATTGATCTTAAATGATTTATAGCATTTCACTCTATTTTTCAACTGATAATTTGCAGTATATATTTTGAGCTTTAAATATTATTAACAATGTTTTATCACCCATCACATTAAATAGTATATGTTTTGACATGAATGTGACTTTTTTTGGGGGCCTTATTACTTGCTGAGATTTGTGTCTCACTTTTATTTTGTTTTAAACTATATCTTCTTGCAAATAATGAAAATTACCTCATATTATTTGAGCTTGGGAGCTTAGATAACCACTTTATCTGACGTGATAGTCTAGTGGTGATCTTTGGGATGGTTGTAAGGAATGAATTACCTTAGGGATGTCTCATTGTAATTTTTATTGGAGCGTTATTTATTCTTTCTTGTGGTAAAACTTGGAAGTTGTTTTTATCTTAGAGTTATTTAATCTATCTTAATTAGTTTGGGTTTAGATGCTCAGTGACTCATCACCATTGGTTTTGATTTATAGTTTACATTGCTTAGTGCCTTGCAGGCTTAGAAAGGATCTCTTTTCCTTCTTAAGTGCGTGACAGTTGTGGTCCTAATGATTTGCCTCGGGCAGATTTTGGGGGGGGGGTGATGGAGTGGTATCAGAGCTCAAGTTTTGATCACTTGTGGCTAAGTGGGTTTCGAATGCTAAGTTTGGGACATGTCTACTTTGTTGGTAGTTTGTGATTGATAGTTTTATGTTTTTATAGGTTCATGATTACCTGAGACCTTGATTTGAATGGGTTCTGAGTTTTCTCAAGTGTAAGAATATGTAATTGTATTTGAAGTGGAGTTCACCTAATTTAGAGTTTTGGCTTGAATTTTTTTTTAAAGCCATCGTGTACATAAGGAGATTACTATAAGAAAAATTAGGTTGGATGGTCTTTTTGTTGTTGGCAATGCATGAGGCAGATATAGAAGTCATAGTGGCGACTAGTGAGCTTTGATACTTTGTTTGAGTTTGGCATCTAGAGTGATGAAGCATTTTATTTGAATATGACGATCACAATAGTAATTTATAGGCTAGTATTTTTAATTGTTTTCGTTGTCAAAATATTTTACGATATGATTCAATAATTGATAGTGTTTGAAAGAACTTATGTGAGGAGCGCTTTTGAAGATTTAGGGCTAGTCTTTCATATGTATTCGATAGATCAATAACTACATTTTCTTTTTTTTTTGGGGTATAAATTATTGTTCAGAATTATGTTAGTAGAAATGCCATATCATTTTCAGGAATGAACTTTTGGTTCCACGAGTTTAAGGTAGTAGCCTAGGTTTATATTAGTGGATTATTAATGCTCAAATTGAATGAGGAAGTGAAAATCTATTACAAGAGACTCGATCAAATATTTAGGTATCACTAATGGTTTCTAGGCATTGAAGTTTTGAACAAAACTTATAGCATTACATTGTATTATTGTATCATTATGGTATGTACCATTTATAGTCTGACATTTTTTTTTTAAGAATTGCTTTGGAGCATTATCTAAGAAAAAGAATATATTACTATGAGTTGAAAATTAGTTTGGAGAATTTTTTATATCACATTAGGACTATGCATTTGAGGTAAGCCTACTTAAACATGTAGGTTTTTGTTCTTTTTTGGTCTCATCTTTCTAAGCTTTTGGAGCTCCAGAAATAATATGACAGTTACCTATCTGTTCATTGTGTTAGTTGATTTTGTGGAATAATTCTTTTCATTGACAGATAAGATTTCTGCATTAGTAAAAATTGCAAAAGTTGGGATATATGACTTTTCAGCATGAGAATATTTATAGAAGGTCATATAGTGCATTTGAAAAATAAAAAGCATGTCATAACTATATAGTACAAGGGTTATAGGGTGTTATATAGAGCTGAGTCTTAATAGAGCAATACCCTTTGAAATGCTTATAGCATTACTAAGCACATAGTTCTTGTTGGGTGTACATTACAAAATGGAATCTGGAGGAAAGCTTAAGTGTATATGATTTGGGGTCATTGAATTTTTTTTTAGTATTTGTAACCCTAAGGATGATAGATTTTCTCTCTTTAGTAGTTAACCAATCACGTTTTTTTTCTTCCCTTCTATTATTTTGTTGACGATTATCTCTAAAATATTTTAAATCCTAGCTAATAATGTGTATGGTTAGTTTTTCTAAGTTCAACATCCTAATAAAGTATTGAGGCTTCAACCTTTCTTTATTTTAATTCCTCATTTTGTTTTGGAAGATTACAAACAATGTTTTGCCTATCTCTCTGTTGCTTTAAAACTTTTAATAGTGCAACCATTTGATTGTTGCCAAGATAAACTCTTGTTTTGGTGGTGAAGCCTTGAGCCTTGTAATTCTTTCTCTATTATTCCACAATTCTCCAAATGCCATATTTTATTTGGCCATCGTTGCCATTTGCTCATAATGTCTCTTACGCAAGTCATCCTCTTTAGTCACACTGATGGCAATTTCAATTTCATTGACATCACGAGCAGATATGATAAGTTAATATCTCATATACATTTTCATTCTACCATTGTTACCATCTAGATTTGTTTTCAATTTATCCTCAAATACTCCCATTTCCATTGTCTAAAGTATAATTCATTGAGAGATAAAACCACGAGTACATGTTCATCTTTTAATTCCTTAACGATATCTTGCTTCCAAGTTTGATTTCTAATTGAGCTTACTAATGTCGAAGTTTCATTCCTTGCCTATTTGATTATTGTTCTACTTTGTCAACACTGTACTCCTTGGTCCTATGTGCAAAAGATTTTCATGTGATGACCCTTTAGTTTTAAGAGACAAATCATATACCTTGTAAGCAACCAAATTAGCATTCTCAATATTTGACATATCATCGTCTCTTCCCAATAACTTTGTGTTGTGCTCTTCTCATGTCATTATTTTTATAAGTGATTTATCTGGGGCACCCAAAATTTGCAGTTTGCCACTCTTCCAAGTTACTTAATTAACATGATTCTCTTGATATTTAATTTCTTATCTATAACTCTATTCGAAATCTATGTTTCGTTTAACCCAGTATGGTTCGTTTCAATTCATTCATAAAAAGCATACTCCTTTTTTCAACAGAGACATTTTTTTCCCTTCTCATTTATTTGTTGACAAACCTACAGGAGAAAATTTTCTTGTGTATTATTTTCTTTAGAAGCTTGTGAGTTTCTTGGTGCAACTTCATTTTATAATTTTAATGATTAACATTTGTAACCCTTCAAATCAATAGTACCATCAATTTTGATGTCCAACCCCTTGAATTATCTCCTCAATCCACTATTTGAATCTTGTTTGCCTCTTTTATATAGCCCATACATAGCTTGAAACAATAGTTTAGCATTATTAACCTTGGAAGACATAAATGGAGCTTGAAATGCTTGAACAATATTCTCGCTTGCTTCGACTCAGTTGCTTGCTTCCACTTTGACTATCTTGTATGCTATTCCCTTACAATCATTCTCGTGTTCAAAACCTATTTTGGCCCAATACTTGGATTCCCATTATTTTTTTTTTGAGGACGCCTTCTATACAAATTGTTGTTTGTGATTATTTCACTCTTGGTAACATGTATCTTGTTATTAAATTATATTGTATTCTTGTTGAAAGTTTCATTTCTTATGAGCGAGGTAAGTTTTAAGGACAAAACTTTTGTTAAGGGGAAAAGGATGTAAAGGTCCCTGATTTTTTTTTCTTCTTCAATTTTATTTTTGGACCTTAATTACTTGTAAATTTATTTTCTTTTTAGAATGAGAGTTAGAAGTCGCAAAATTAAAACTTTTATTAAGTTAGGCTTTTGAAAATGTCATTAAAAGGCCCAACCAATTTGTCTAAACCTAAGATGAGTTATATAAGATCCTTGTATTCTTTATAGCCGCAAGAAGAAGGAACCAAAAGAAAAAAAAAACAATAAAATACAAAAAAAGAAAACTCTTCTTCCGACCCTTAGCTATTCGTAAGAGTATGTAAGTGACCTTGAGGGATTGGAAATGAGAATCTCAAAATTTAGGCTTTGATCCAGCGTTTTGACTAAGGTAAGTAGTAAGGCCCTTTTTTTGTAATTATTGTATTCGTATATAAAGTTACTTATATATTCAAATATTTGCGTATATATAGGTGATTCAAATAAGTTACTACATAAAAGGTACTTGTAGATCTTAATATTCACTATTAGGTATTAAAGTTTGCAAGGTATTATATTTTCATCATAGTAATATATAATATGACGTGTACACCATATGCGTGAGATGTTCTTTTCGGATTGCTTAAACCTGATGAAACGTTTTACTGGTCATATACCTATAGCAAAGTCAAAAAAACATATTTTGGAGAAGTGCTTAACTAGTATTAAATTGTAGAAAGAAAGGAAGGGAAAAAAAAAAAAAAAGAATTGGCTGTTCACGCGAACAGTGACAGGCACTGTTTACGTGGATAGTGACAATATTGTTCACGTGCACAGTGCATGTTTATTGACTGTTTTTTCTTTTTGTTGCGTTTTCATACTTCTAAAATTATTTCCTCTCTTTTGTTATTTTTTAATATTATTTTGAGACTATTAAGATTCTTTTTATGATTTTACATTTGTATACTCCTTAAAGTTACTTTGCAAGTGTAAAAAAATAAATCTAAGTAAATAAAGATTTTTACTAAATTAAAACCCAACACAAACATAAAATGCTTACTTTAGTTCCTTTGTGTATAACATGATTTTGATATAATAAATATGATCCCTTGTGCCATTTGTTACGACTGTGCTCTCGGACCCTCTATTGGTGGGGTTTGTACACCATGTTTTGGGATAGTGCACTATCTTTTCATCGAGATTCCCAACTATTTTTTGTGGTATGTGCGATAATATACCATTTTTTGGACAGCGCTATAAAAAATATAGCCTCGGCTATCTTCACCTAGATTTGTTGTTGGCGCCTTTGGGATTCATCTTTGTTATGGTACTATTTTGAATATTTCGTTCCCTCGGTCTTATTAGTCTTAAATGATTTATAGCATTTCACTCTATTTTTCAACTCGGATATTTCGAGCTTTAAATATTATCAGCAATGTTTTATCACCTATCGCATTAAGTAGTATATGTTTTGACATGAACGTGGCTCTTTTTAGGGGCCTTATAGTGTCTCCCTTTTATTTTGTTTTAAACTATACTTGCTTGCAGGTAATGAAAATTACCTCAAATTATTTTGAGCTTGGAAGCTTAAATAACCACTTTATCCGACATGATAATCCAGTTGTGATCTTTGGGATGGTCGTAAGGAATGAATTACCTTGGGATGTCTCATTGTAATTTCTATTGGAGTGTTATTAATTCTTTCTTGTGATAAAACTTGGAGGTTATTTTTTTCTTGGAGTTATTTAATCTATCTTAATCAGTTTGGGTTTAGATACTCAATGACTCGGCACCATGGTTTTGATTTTTAATTTACATTGTTTAGTGCCTTGGGAGCTTAGGAAAAATTTCTTTTATTTCTCAAGTGTGTGGCAGTTGCGCTCCTAAAGATTTGCCTCGGGCAGATTTCGGGGGCTTGGCAAACAGTCAGTAATAGCACATACACATTATTGTAAGAAACAGGTTTGAAGGTTCCTGGAGCTCTTGGAGTCCGTTGCGTGGGGGATCATGTAATGAATCATTTTCAGAGTTTATTTAAAACAACAGCGGAGAAATATTGATAATAAAGAGATCGATAAACTGTTATTAATAAGAATTTAACATGAAAAAACTCTTATTAGCCTAATTCCTCAATCTCTCCTTTCTATCCCAGCTCAGTATAGGACATACCTGATTATTACTCACCAGATCTGCTCTTTCCAACTCCAATCCGGACACACTCGTCCACGGCAGCTACCTCTGCCTAAACGGACTTTTCAACGGACTCCATGAACCTTTAGACCTGTTTCTTACAAAATAATTTGTGTAATACTATAACTGACTATTGATCGGGATAGAAAGAAAGATATATTGGAATTTACGCTTCCATTATTTTATTGATATTGAAAGGAAAGCAAATTTACAAGATAGTATTTGGAGTAAAAAGATTGAGAATACCATGAAAGATCTCTCTCTCTCTCTCTCTCAAGACTCTCCTAGTCCAAATACCAATTGCATTCGTTTAGATTGATCTACACCCAATATTGCTTACGTAAAGCGCTTTACATCAGGGGTTACATAAATAAATTGCACTCAATAAGATTAACTCCAACAAACCCCCTAAAACACAAAAATTCTCATATTCAAGAAAGTTATTAATAATAAAGTGTTCTAATAACTCTCTTATTTCATCTCAAAATTTTAATTTTTTTCCCAACCTAAACCAAAATACCCATATATAGGAATTTTTTTATTCCCAACACTAACACCCAAATCCCATCCTCTGTTCGCATAGCTCTAAGACTACAACATTGTAAAAAAGGGAACCGTTGGAGTGAAAATGAAATTAAGATTTCTCAAACTGAAAATTTAATAAAAATAAAAAAACTGTTGAAATAAAATTAAAAATAAGAGATCTCAAAATATAAAAAAAAAATAACACAAATTATTTAAATTTAAAAAATAAAAATAAAAGAGCGGTTAAAAATAACTTAATTGTACCATGACAACTCTTGCCTGGCAGAAGAATCACATGGGTGCATCATAAGCCGCATCTGCTTTTCCTTGTGTTGTGGCTGTCTGCCGGGTAGGGGCATCGTCCTTTTTCTCTTTTCTTTTATTGATCCTGCGCTGCTCCTCCCTCCTCCACTTGTTGTATTGCCTTTGGACTCACCCTCCTTTTTTGAGCAATGGTTGCATGCGTGGTCCTCCGGGTAATACTTTTGTAAATATTGGCACATGCTCTGCGCTGTTGTATCTGATACAGCAACCTTATTGTTAATTATTGGGTCCAGCCATTTCATGACTTGTTGCTTATCTTGCTCGCTCCTCTCTTTGGACGATTTCGAGACAATTAAAATGTGTTCTTTCCTCTTGTTGAGCCTTGACATTCTTCACCTTGACACTAATTGATGTTAGTTTAAAATGCTTTAACATGGTGATTAAAGCTACAATTGACTCCGGGTCTTGCTTGTCAAACCATTCGGTACTTGGTACCGTTACAATCCTGGTTCCGAGAAGATGAACGTTGTATATTTACTTGTAAAAAATAGATTTAAGGTGAATGAGAAATTAGCAATTAAAGTTGTGTAGTTAACAAGTTTGATTGCTTAGATTGGATATGTGTAGGATGAAATTCCACATAAAAAGTTTGTGAAGTTTTTGCTGAATTTATATATAGAGGCCTTTATGGGTTGGGCCAACAAGGCATATAGAGGGAACTATGCATAGTGGGCATTATAATAAAAACTATCACGCGCGCGCGCACGCACGGCACGGCCCGACCGGGTTCGGGGACGTGGGTGCGGGTGTGGCCTGGGTTTTCACTCCGGATATATCTTTTTTGGGCAAATTCTTATTCACCAACAGGTAAATTTACAAGTCTCCTAACGGAAATCTAGTTGAATGCCTGACTTTATTATTGTGCACGTTGGAGAGCATTTTCTAGAAACGTGGTTTTGACTAACTGTTGAGTGGAGCTATTACAAGCTGGATTAGTGGGCGTTTTAGAGGAGTCTTTATTTCCCTGGTTTTATAGCAGACCTCTCTAACTAGTATAAATAGGTCCTATTCTTCTCGTAGTCAGTCACAGTAAAAAAAAAGAATAGCTTATAGTTTTAATTTATGTATTTAGTTCTTGGCATACAGAGAGTCTTCAGAGAGAGTTCATTTGCTACTGGTTCGACAGTTTCTTGCGTTGGAGTGCTACCGTACGCCAAGAAGGTAATAGCCGTTGTGTCCTGGGAGGGATACGCCACATCCCTTAGCACCGATAGAGGGGGCGTAAATCCCTTAAGGATATCGTTTACGAGCCTCGGCTTAGTCTATTTTATTTTACACTCTACCACTGAATATGAATAGTTTCTCTTTATCTAAATTTATTCTCCTCGTTCGGCTTCTACTTTATTTTTATTTTCCAACAACTTAAGGGATTTACCTATCATTCTGAATTTCTACGGGTTTGGCAAGCTGTGGTATCTATTGTTTATAGTTTTCAAATCTATTTCAAATAGAAAATATAGTTTTATTTTCTGATTAATATACTAGTTTACTAATTTCGGTTGGTTGAGTGCAAAAAATCTTATAACATTTTGTTCAATCATGTCTGGAGTTAACAAAACTCAAACTGGCAATAATGATGAAGTCCAATTTGTGGACAATGCCCAAACTTGGACTACTGGAACTAGTGTGACTGGGGTTTCCATTGCTACCCCTAATGTTACCGTGACTGCTGGGAACACCCCATCTGGAGTTACCATGACAGGAAATGTTGGAATTACTCCAACAACTAATATGACTGTGCAGGTTCCTGGGACTGTGCAGGGATTCAACGATTTTGGAGCCACGACTGGAACAGCTTTCAGCTCGTTTGTTCAAGCCAATTATGGTGCTGCTTTAAGCGATGGTTTTGGGGGAGCCACAAATGTTGCGGGTCCAAGCAATGCATTTGGAGGCAGGCCCGTTTTCGGGACAACCAACTATGCACCTTCACCACCACATGCAGAGAAGCCAGAAAAATTTTCTGGGAAAGACTTCAAGACATGGCAGCTTCAAATGGAGTTTTATCTCACGACTTTGGGGATGTTCATGTACGTGCAGCAAGATCCTCCGTCCTTAAGGGACAACCCAGATATGTAGACGGTGGCAGTTGTGGATGCTTGGAAGCACAGCGATTTCCTTTGCCGAAATTACATTTTAAATTGTTTAGAAACTTTCTTGTATAAAGTACATGCTAAATGTAAAATAGCTAAGGAAGTATGGATGTCATTAGAGGATAAGTATGAGCTAGAACGTGCAAGCACGAAGAAATTCGTAGTGACTAGATTTCTAGAATTCTCTATGGCAGATTCTAAACCAGTGATGTCATAGGTACAAGAATACCAGTTGATTATCCAAGAGCTCCATGCTGAAGGGATGCCTCAAGTTGAACAATTCTAGGTGGCTGCGTTAATAGATAAATTACCCCCTGGATGGAGTGAGTTCAAAAATCACCTCAAGCACAAGCAACAGGAGATGTCAATGAAGAACTTAATCCTGCGGCTTAGGATTAAGGAAGAGAATCGTTCAACTGGTAAATGGGGCGTGCATGGTGGAATGAACTCCAAGGCCCACATGGTGGAACATGGTCCTAATTCCAACAAAAAGAGGAAGTTCGCCAGTCAAGCTAATCGTGGGTAGAAGGGGAAGGCAGTTGTTGGGAAACCTAAAGCTGACTGATGAGTTGTGATTTGGTGTGTGTTTGCATTGCCATTTACTTATATTTTAGAGGTGTTGAATGCTTATAATGATGCATTAGTGTAGTACTTTTGATAGGAATAGGCTTAAGCGTGAACAAATGTGCATATTGAGTTTAAGAGATAAATTGCTACACTAATTGCTTGTTTTCAATGATTTAGGTGGACTTTGGGTTAAGATCAAGATTGGATGATGAAAGGTGATGAAGATGAGACATGCATGGGTCGAAAAGAGAAGACCGAAGGCCGAAAAGATGAAAGAAGTCAACCAGACGACCATGAAAGAAGAGCCGATCGACCGACTAGGTGGACCAGCCACTCCAGAAAGCTTCATTGAAAAGCCGGACGAACCCCCCTTCAAGAGCCGGTTGACCGGCTAGGTCGACCGGCCACTCCAGAGAGCTCCACTAGAAAGCCGGTCGAGTACTCCACTAGAAAACACGCACTTCACACCTAACCTCTCACACACTTAACCCTAATCTCTAGCCGCCTCCCACACCCTTTTCACCACGAACCAAGCTTAGTTGGGAGGATTCAAACGCTTTGGAATCAAGATTGTTCACAAGCCGTGATCTAAATTCGCTAGGATGAAAGGGGAGTTTCGTTATATCTCTTTCATTCTATTTTCCATTATGTCTGAGTAGGCTTGTATAGGGTGATTAAACTTATGTAATGGGTTGATTTTATACTCTTATGATATGGGATATAATGGCTGAATATATATATATATATATATATGTGTGTGTTTTGATTTGTCTTGTTTAATTGGGTGTTTTTTCATTCATGTCTATGTGTTTGATAAAATGCCTAGATGAGTAACATGTATACAAATTGAAGTTTGTTTGTTACTAAACACATCTAATCCATGTTATACTCATGTCTATGTGTTGATATGTGGATGCTATGAAGTGGGTAATGCTTTTATTCATGTCTATATGCGTATTTGCATGCCTAGTAACGAGCATAACTTTAATATTGCATTTTATGCACGCGCTAGCAAGTGAAATTCTGTTGTAGTGACTTTAGAATGACAAAGCATAATTTAGGGCTAGTCTAGATCGAGTCTCCTTTGGCTTTAAATCCAGTCAATAGGTTTCAGGATAGATTTAGTCGACCTTAGCAACACTAGGTCTTGGCTTTAAACCCAACCAATGGTTTAGGTACTAAGGTAGGTTCATTCTAAGCCACTTAGGAAGTTATTTAGTCAATCTTGAGGCCCTAGGTCATAAGGACCACGCCGTAGCTCTAGGAGGCGCCGCCTAGGGACGGACCCGCACCGAGTCCTAGGGGGAAATCAGGACATTAACTAGTAACCTAGTTAAGAGCACTTATGATAGTTAGCCATCATCCCTTAATCCCATAGCATTTGAATATAGAATTACCCATTCATAAGTCGAAGTCACCCTATCCCTTTTCAATTGTTAGTTTCCTCTTAATCAACTTGCTTTTCCATTTGTTTTTATTCATAGTTTAGTTTTATTTCGTTTACATAGAGCTCCCAATAATTCAAAATCTCACAAGAAGAAATTCACCTAGTTAGATCTGTCTTTTTAGCTCCTTTTAGAACATCAAGCATAGGATTCATTCACATTATTCACGCCTCCCTGTGGTTCGACACCTGCACTCGTACACACTATATTGCACGATCCATACGCTTGTGGGTTTTTTAGAGCTTGCTCTCGTAACACGACATCACTGACAAGAAGCAGTTCAATGGGACGTGTTATATCTGTGATAAAACTGGTCACAAGGCAAAGGACTGGAGGTTGCACAAAAGGAAGGCCCTAGCAAATGTCGTGGAGGACTTAGGGGGCAACGTGTCTTATCTAAATATTTCGACAGTGGTGTCTGAGGTGAACATGGTAGGCAACCCTAAACAATGGTTTATAGACACAGGGGCAATAAGACACGTTTGTTCTGAAAGGAGGCTTTTTACTACTTATACAGCTTACTCTGGAGGTGAAGTCCTGTACATAGGGAATTCTGCTACTTCACAAGTGGTAGGTACAGGCAATGTCGTTTTAGAAATGACCTCTGGTGTTAAGTTAACTTTGAAAAATGTTCTACATGTTCCTGACATTAGAAAGAATTTGGTATCTGGCTCTCTGTTAGGTAAAGCCGGCCTTTCTATGCTTTTTAGTGCCGATAAAGTTGTAATTAAGAAAAGATACGATTTTGTGGGCAAGGGCTATCTCCATGAGGGGATGTATAAGCTAAGTGTGAGAGCCCAAGTCCCAAATAAGAATGTAACTGCTGGACCTTCTAGCCAAAATGAAATGAATAAAATCGTTCCTTCTGCTTACTTTACTGAGTTCTCTACTTTATGGCATGAACATCTTGGACATGTAAATTATGATTCCTTAAACAAAACTGTAAAAATGGGTCTAATCCATGGAGTGGATTATACTAACCATGAAAAATGTGAAGTTTGTGTGGAATCGAAATTAACTAGAACATCTTTCAAATCAGTAGAAAGAGTCTCAGAATCTCTTGAATTAATCCACATCGACATTTGTGACCTAAAATATGTGCAAACTAGAGGCGGTAAAAAGTATTTTATAACTTTTATCGATGATTGCACAAGGTATTGTTATATATACTTGCTTAGATCCAAAGATGAGGCTTTGGAGGCTTTTAAAAAATACCAAGCTGAGGTAGAAAATCAACTAGGTAAGAAGATCAAGATTTTGAAAAGTGATAGAGGTAGAGAATATGTATATCCTTTTGAATCTTATTGTGCTGAACAAGGGATAATACACCAAACCATTACTCCTTATTCTCCACAACAAAATGGTGTTGCTAAACCCAAAAATAGAACTCTCAAAGAAATAATGAATGCGTTGTTGATAAACTCAGGTTTACCTCAGAACTTGTGGGGAGAAGCGATTTTAACTGCAAATCATGTTTTGAATAAAATACCCCACAAGAAACTGGAGAAGACATCATATGAATTGTAGAAAGGCAGACCACCTTCTTACAAATATTTAAGAGTATGGGGATGTCTAGCTAAAGTAAGGGTTCTAACACCTAAAATGGTCAAAATAGGACCAAAGACGGTTGATTGTATTTTCATTGGATATGCACAGAACAGTGCTGCATATAGATTTCTCGTACATAAGTCAAAAATTTCTGATATTCATGAGAATATAGTGATTGAATCTCGCAATGCTAAGTTTTTCGAGAAGACATTTCCATACAAAGGGTCAAAAGAACCAAATCTTTCTAGACCTGGTTCATCTAAAAGGGCTCTTGACCATTCAGATATAGATAAAGAGCCCACAGCTGATAAACCCATACGTAGTAAAAGGACGAGAACATCTACGTCTTTCGGGCCTGACTTTATAACGTTTATGTTAAAAAGTGAGCCTAGAACCTTCAAGGAAGCTATGTCTACGCCTGAGGCACCTCTTTGGCAAGAGGCGATGAATAGTAAAATTGAGTCCATTATGCACAACCATATATGGGAATTAATGGATCTACCTCTTGGAAATAAACCTTTAGGGTGTAAATGGATTTTTAGAAGGAAGATGAAGGCAGATGAATCAATAGACAAGTATAAGGCCCTGTTGGTTATAAAAGGTTATTGTCAAAAGGAGAGTTTAGATTATTTTGACACGTATTCACCAGTAACAAGAATTACATCTATCCGTATGTTGATAGCTATTGCAGCTATATATAGTTTGGAGATTCATCAAATGGATGTAAAAATAGCTTTCTTGAATGGAGATCTAAAAGAGGAGATCTATATGGAACAACCGGAAGGGTTTGTAGTTCCAGGTCAAGAGAAAAAAGCGTGTAAGCTTGTGAAATCTCTTTACGTATTAAAACAAGCCCCTAAACAATGGCATGAGAAATTCGATCAAGTCATGCATGCAAATGGATTCAAATTCAATGAGTGTGATAAGTGTGTTTATTGGAGAGGAACAGATCAGAATTTTGCCATTGTTTGCCTTTATGTAGATGACATGCTTATTATAGGAAAGAATAATGAAGTGATTGTGTCTACAAAGAAGATGCTCTCTCGAAATTTTGAAATTGAAGACATGGGTGTTGCCAATGTAATCCTAGGCATAAAAATCATTAAGACACATGAAGGTCTAGCCTTGTCTCAGTCTCATTACATTAAGAAAATACTGAACAAGCATAATAACGGTGACATCGGGATTGCAAAGACTCCTTTAGATGTAAGTGTACATCTAAGGAAAAATATAGGTGAAGGTGTATCTCAATTAGAGTATTCCCGGATCATAGGGAGTCTAATGCACATTATGAACTGTACAAGACCTGACATAGCCTATGTTGTGAATAGGCTAAGTAGATACACTAGTAATCCAAGTCAAGAACATTGGGTTCCACTAATCAGGGTCTTAAGATACTTGAGATACACCATGAGATACGCGTTCCACTATATTACGTTTCCAGCTGTGTTAGAAGGAGATAGTGACGCAAATTAGATATCTGACACGAAAGACTCAAGATCCACAAGTGGATACGTCTTTACCTTAGCAAGAGCAGCTATGTCATGGAAATCCTCTAAGCAGACATATATAGCTGGATCTACTATGGAGTCTGAATTTATAGCTTTAGACAAAGCTGGAGAAGAAGCAGAATGGCTTCGACAATTCTTAGAAGATGTTTCATGTTGGCCAAATCCTGTAGCTGCTGTTAGCATACACTGTGATAGTCAATCAGCGATTGGCAGGGCACAGAGTGTCATGTATAACGGTAAGTCTAGGCATATACGTCGGAGACATCACACCGTTAAACAGTTGCTCTCTAATAGGGTTATCACTTTGGACTATGTAAAGTCTAAGGATAACATTACGGATCCACTTACCAAATGTGTAAATAGAGAGCAAGTTCTCAAGTTGTCGAGTGGGATGGGTCTTAAGCCTATAGATTAACTAAAGGGTCATCATAATTGTCAACCCTACCTTGTTGACAGGAGATCCTTGAATCTTAGTTCAAAGGGGAAACTGAATTATGTATGACTTTATTCAAGCACTGTGGAGGCATAAATCCCCTTTACCCATTCTTATGACAAGCAGACAGTGTAGCCTGTACGATATAGGATAAGCTTAGCTTTTAATGATCTTCGTAGCTTGGGAAAACCAAGTGAGGTATAGCAGGATACTCTTCACGAAGAATCACCTATATGAGTAAGAAGGGACCGCTCCTATAAGGCTGAGTTCTCTGAGTACTCATGAACACCGGGAGTTGTTCAGGGCCGAAATGAACACAACCATAAGAACTAGTGGTAAATTGAGAGATGCTGTGTGTGTGCTATTGTCTTGGTTTACACTTAAGTTGAACAGTTCAAGACCATTAGTCCACTAGTTAGCAAGTAAATCCGATAGCATTCACTAAAGAAGGTTCAAAGCCAAAAGCTACCTATCCTGAAACAGTGTCTCTCTCTGAACTCTCTCTTGTATCTGCATTTGCATTGTGGTCAGCTAATTTTCATTCATTTGGGGGAATGTTAGTTTGAAATGCTTTAACATGGTGGTTAAAGCTACAATTGACTCCGGGTCCCGCTTGTCAAACCATTCGGTACTTGAAACCGTTACGATCCTGGTTCTGAGTAGATGAACGTTGTATATTTACTTGTAAAAAATGGATTTAAGGTGAATGAGAAATTAGCAATTAAAGTTGTGTAGTTAACAAGTTTGATTGTTTAGATTGGATATGTGTAGGATGAAATCCCACATAGAAAGTTTGTGAAGTTTTTGCTCAATTTATATATAGAGGCCTTTATGAGTTGGGCCAACAAGGCATATAGAGGGAACTATGCATAGTGGGCATTATGATAAAAACTACCACACACGTGCGTGGGCACGGCACGACTGGACTGGGTCCGGGGACAAGGCGCGGGTGGGGGTGTGGCCCGGGTTTTCACTCTGGATATATCTTTTTTGGGCAAATTCTTATTCACCAACAAGTAATTTTACAAGTCTCGTAACGGAAATCTAGTTGAATGCCTGACTTTATTATTGTGCACGTTGGAGAGCATTCTGGAAACGTGATTTTGACTAGCTGCTGAGTGGAGCTATTACAAGCTGGATTAGTGGGCATTTAGAGGAGTCTTTATTTCCCTGGTTTTATAGCAGACCTCTCTAACTAGTATAAATAGGTCATGTTCTTCTCGTAGTCAGTCACAGTAAAAAAAAAAAGAATAGCTTATAGTTTTAATTTACGTATTTAGTTCTTGGCATACAGAGAGTCTTCAGAGAGAGTTCATTTGCTACTAGCTCGACAGTTTCTTGCGTTGGAGTGCTACCGTACGCCAAGAAGGTAATAGCCGTTGTATCCTGGGAGGGATACGCCACACCCCTTAGCACCGATAGAGGGGGCGTAAATCCCTTAATGATATCGTTTATGAGCCTCGCCTTAGTCTATTTTATTTTACACTCTACCACTGAATAGGAATAGTTTCTGTTTATCTAAATTTATTCTCCTCGTTTGGCTTCTACTTTATTTATATTTTCCAACAATTGAGTCATCTTAATGAATTGCAAAGAGCGAATATCATGAAGCTTTTCTTGCAAAATGTTCCATGGCTGATCGAATTCTATTGCATAGTATTCTGGACGTTGAGCTGCTCCAGAAATATTGACTGCATGATAGGGCTTAAGCTCATTACCCTCTGTTGTCCAACCCAGGAATGATGACATAAACTTGACCCTGACCATTGAACTTCTGCATATTTTCAAAAATCCATGAATGCTCTGTTTAAGTTTGATCGGCAAAAATTTTAATGCGGCAGTGTCTTGATTGTGCTTGAAAACTATTTGCCTTAATCTTCCCATAATGAAACAATCTAATACTTCCTGTGGATTGGCCTTTGCTGAAAATCCTGCTCCGTTGTTTGCAACTTCAAATCCTCCATTGCTGATGTCGATCTTTACCGGCCATCTGGTTGCTTGCACGTCATATTGGTATTGCTTCGTCCATTACTGGATTTCCTCAAATTTTGTCTTGAATTTGTCAAAATCATATCGGATCTGCTGCCGTTGTTGAAACCTGTTTCCCAAAATCCTCATTGCTCTGGCTGATGTAGGTCCTGGGCTAATAGTGGTTTTTAATTTGTCTATAAAGGTAGTTGACACCTTTGTCACCGCAGGAGGTGTTGTAACCTGTTTGCCTTTGGATTTGTTAACGTACTCCTCCATGGCTTTAACTGCTTCTTCTTGTGTCCTGAATTTCTTGAGTTGGACTCCTGGGACTCCTTCTACTAGGGGTTTGACCTCTTCCCAAGCAGCGTAGAATCCCTTGTTGTTGGGTATTGAAGATGACGGACACCTTTTCTTCTTTTTCATGCTTGTCGATCATCTTTTCTTCTTGTGTCTCAGATTGATGTAGCGGCACACAAGACTGTTGTTCCCTGGTGATATCTTTTTCGGACTTCTTGGTGGAATCCTCAGCAATTGGGTGTTGATCATTTGTTTTTGTTTCTGTTTTTGCCTCTTCGACCTCCTTTCTTGAGAAGATCTCAGCAAAAATCTGTTGCACGGGAGTTGGTTTAATAACCACTCTACCAAGAAGATTATTGATCGTTTCCGCTTCAGCATTGAGATTTTCAAGCTGACGGATAATATGGTTCATTTCCTCATTGAGCTTGTTGACTTGCTCAAGTATTGCACTTGCCCTGGCTTCCATCATTGCTTCCATAGACTCCATGATGCTTCTTATCCTTGAACCTGCAAAATAAACTTAATCAGTTAATTCTCTTGTTAATGAATCAGCTAGACACTATTGTTTTCTCCTGCCAAATGTTCCACTTTGAAGCTATTACCCCAAAATCTCCTTCTGGTGCTAAGTATACTCTTGATCGTCTTGATGACTGCCAAAATCTCCTTCTGGCTGCAATGGCATTTCTGTTGAGCTTCGTTGAACTTTCCTGCTGGAAATCTGCAAATTTGTTCTCCATCTTCAGTTTTTGCTTCAAGAACTCCTGCGCAATGTGTATTATCAAATCTGCTCCTGGTGGCGGATGATATAGGGTGTATTTGGATTAACTTTTTTTTTTAAAATATATTTTTTAAAATGTTATTTTAAATTTGTAATAATTAAGATCTATTTGGATTAACTTTTTTCAAAAAAAAAATATTTTTTAAAAAAGTTATATTAAATTTGTAATAACTATTTGATTTGGTTTTAAAAAAAGTTGAAACTCTGAAAAAAGTTTAAATACAACTTCTTTTAGAAGCCAGAATTTTCAACTTAAAAAAAAAAAACTATTTTTCAAAAGCTGTTAAAAAAAGCACTTTTGAAAAAAGCCAATCCAAACGGGCCCAGAGTTTTGAAATATTGACAATTTCTTTATTAATTTCTCCACTGTCCTAGTGTCTTGTTCAGGATATAATGACCAAATTAACTACAATTTATAAAATTTATGCCAAAATAACTAATTTTCAAACAAATGAGGCAAATGACCACTTTAGGCAACTTTGTGTCTTGAAGACACAAAATTTAATTAAGTAATGTTGACATGTCATAACACATGTGACAATTTTTGCCACGTAAGTTGATGATTAAATTTTTTGAACTTAATGTTTTGAAAACACAAAGTTTAACTTAGTGTCTTCAAGACACAAAGTTGTCCTTCATTTTTCTTTTAACACACTAGTGTTGTAATTTTAATAATATTTTTAATCAAAAATTAAAAATAAAAATTTTAGAATTAAAAAATAAAAATTAAGAAATTTAAATTTGGTATTAACTCATATTTTTTGATTTAACTCTTTCCCTTTTCAATACTTTTTTATTTCAATTTTCTATCATTTTAAAAAATTAATTTCAATTTTTTGTTTAAATTTTTTTTGCCTTTTTCAAAAAATTGAATAAAATTTTTTAAAAAGGACAAAAATTGAAATAAAAAATACAAAAAAATAAAATAAAAAGTATTTAAAAGCACCAAAAAAAAAAATATTGAATTTTGTGTCTTGAAGACACTATGTTGAACTTTGTGTCACTAAGTTTATGTGGAATAATAAGCCACATCAACCCATGCCGTGTCAACATAGTTAATCTCAACTTAAAGTTGGTTATTTTACTTATTAGTTTTGAAATATTGTTATTTTAGTATATAAATTTTAAAAAGTAGTTATTTAACTCATTAACTCCTTGTTTAGTCCATATCCATTCTTGTTTTTGTTTTACTTTTTAGATTTGGTTCTCTTTTATTACTTAGTCTAGGTATATACTGACTCAAATAATTTATTAATCCTAAGAATCTTTCTAATTGTTTTCTATCCTGGATTTCTGTTGGAAATTTCTTAATCTTATTTAATACTGATTCTGGTGGTCAATATATTCCTTCTTTAATATGTATTCCTAAATGTGTTATTTCATGTTTTGCTATTTGTGCTTTTTTCTTACTTATGATAATTCGAACCTCCTTTATGTATTTTTTTTTTTTTTGTAAAATTGTCAAAACTTGATCTAAATGTTCATTATATTTTTTAGAAAAAACAATAATGTTATCAATATATGGCATGCAAAAATGTTGGTATTCCCTAAAAGTGTTGTCCAAGTGTCTTTGAAATACAGATGGTGCCTGCTTTACGTCCATTGGCGATGACCTTGTGGGCATGTAATGCTGTTAACTTCTTAGTTTCTTCATCTATTGTGACTTGCAAAAATCCTGACTTACAATCAAATATCGTAAACCATTGTTTTCCTCTAAGTAGTTCTAATAATGCATCTATCCCAGGTAATGGATATGCATCATATATTCTTGCTTCATTGAGTTTTTTTTATAATTGATGTAGTGACTCAGACTCAATTACTGGTCTGTCATCACACTTAAACCTAATTAACTGACTCAAAATACTTATGCTGGTGATAGCAGTAATACTAAACCCAAGTCACTATAAAGTGCACATAAATCTTACAAAGAACCGATGTGGAAGAGGGCGTTACAAACTCCCCCTTAAAGACGCAACGTCTTCGTCACGGCTCAAAGACAAATAGAACCATAGTCCAAGACCCTTGAGCGGCGTGAAATCCGCCAAGAGCTTGCTCTAATACTACTGGTAATGATCGAAACCTAACTGCTGACCTGTCATTACACTTGAGCCTAATTAACTAGCCCAAAATACTTAAACTGAGCACAGTGAGGGTACTATTCATGTGACTAATACCCGAGCACTATTCCCATGATCAGTAACCAAAATTTTCTTTTCCTTTTTTTTTCACCAAAACATATTTTATCATTTTAATCAAAACAAGTTGGTTCACATCATTAACAAGAATAGTAAGTATACAATCATAAGCATCAGCACTAGAATAATACGTAAATAAACAAAAATAATTTAGGAACAATGAGGATACTGTTCACGTAAATAGGACCCAAGCACTATTCCATGAACAGAAACCAAAATTTTCTTTTCTTTTTTTTTTTCTCAATCTATAAATCTAGGCATTATACGATTGTATTCGTGTTTTCCTATTTACGTGTTCCTATATCAATAAACCAGAAAATCAAACCTTATGGTAAAAGATTGAAGTTCCTACTTACCTCTCTCGGGACATCATCTACACCTATTAAGATTCAAATCCTTGAACCCAAAAATCAAAATTTAGACTAGCGAGAACCCTTTGCATAGAAATCGAACAACCCTCTATGACACCGAATGTCATTCCTGATCTCTTTCTCCTATGTGGAGGCTAGTAATAAAAATTAGATATTTATTACCCTTCTCTAGGTTTTTAATTTAGGGTTGGGCTCTACTAAAATTTTATTTAAGAACTCACTTGTATCCAAGTCCAATTAGGATTTTTTTCTAACCCCTAAAATAAAATAATTAATTTTAGCCAGCCCAATACATATACATAAATATATATATATATATATATATATATATATATATATATATATATATATATTACAAGTAATTGGTCCTAAGTTTATGGGTCGTTACAATTGACCACTAATCTTTTCTCACTTCTCATCTTCTCTTTTTCTTTGTTGACCAAATATGCTGGTGCTCTAAATGCTGATGCACTGGGTTCAATGAGACCTTGGTGTAATAATTCATCAATGTGTTCCTTAAATTCTTCTCCATCTTTTCTTGAGATAAACCATTGTTTCTGCTTTGACTACATTGTTTGGTACTATTAATCTAATTGAAGCTTTTAAATTTCCTTTGTTTATGTTTTTGTCTAATGGATGCTCAGAACTAAGTTCATCAACCATCCTATGGATTGTTGCTAACTCATCTTCTTCCATTAAGAATATTCTATTGTTTGCCATGTTTTCTTCCTTCGGTTTTTCTACTGGTTTTCCTTCTCTTTTATGATATTCTAAAAATGTTTTATTATGTGCTCTTCCAAAAACTTCTATTATTAGAGAACGACTATATAATTTACTTATTGTACCCTCACATGCAAAGATAAATCTTTTATTATTAAGTTTTGCACAACTGAACATTCTATTAAAATATATGACGACAAAACTCAAACCTAGCACCATATTCCACAGTCAAGGTCTACAATATTCTTGTAATTATCATGACGAATAATAATATATATCACCAATGATTTCATTGCCAGATTATTTAAGATGAAGCATTAATTAATTACCCTTATACATCTTTTTATTACAAAGAATCTGTAATCATTCTGAACCTTCTACAGTCCCCACCAACTATATATAAACTTCTACTAACTATGAGTTCATAATTTCACGCAATGGCAGCACTTCTTATATATTGTTCAATTATATCTCACAGTTGTGTTCTGAGGTCCGGGTAGAGTCTTCGAGTAGAGACTCGTCGCCAAAAGTCTTAGATTTGAATTTATATTTCTTAATAATCAAATTTAATTGAACGGGAATAACTCACCGCACTCGCTGTCCAGCTTGAAGTTCTTGAAGTTTGTAAAAGCAGGTGGGCGAGGCTCGAAGGACAAATAAATTACATGTGAATAGATAATATTCTCATCAAGACTCAATTGTAATACCATGTTTATAATTTGATTGGAATAGTCTGGCATTTTATACACTAAGATTTTAAAATTCTTAATTTATTCACATAAGATAATTATATTCTTCAACATGCACTCTTTCTTTTTCAGGTAGCATTGCGAGGTAGCATCAAGGAGATTAATCGACCGTTCTTGGGGAGAGACACTTCTAACATCTTCTCTAGGAGCTTCCTAATAATATTAGGTCAAACCTCAAGAACGTATATTCCTAGTAGCAAGATTAGGCCAAAGTTTGCAAGTCAATTGGTGCACCAATTTGTTTCAATTTTTAATCTTACTCTATCTCTCTGTCTTCTTTCTTTTTTTCCAAAAAAAAAAAAAAGAAGCAACTGAAAAACTAATATGGTAAGAAGACATCGAAAATTTTGGACAAAGAGACAAATATTTTAATGTATCTCATATTAGAAAGCAAGGCAATCTCATCAAGATATAAGAACATCATGTCTAAGATTACATATTTTCACCTCAAGTGCGAAAACACAATTTATTCAGCACAAAATAATGGATTAGACTCGAGCATAACACAAACTATATAATGTAGTAGGAGGACACAACATAAAATTCCAGCTGATGGTAAAATACTTAAGGCTGCCTCATTGGCATGTGAAGCAGCTTACATCTTCCTGGCTACTTCAGCTTTAACCAATCCTGCATTGAAATACAAGTCAAAACAATAGGTTAAAAACACAGATATGTATGATATTAATCTACTTTATCTGCATGTTTGAGTAGCTACTAACAGCTTCTTGTGACATTCTTTTAACATGTATCTAGTTTACGGTAATTAGAATTTCCTGTTTCTGTTAATACTTTATATCGGTTTGAATATTTCGAATCAACTGATTGTTGAAACAGTGTGATAGGAACTCTTCAGAAATGGCATCAATGCATGCTGCAAAAATGCCACTTCCTTTAAAGATTTTTTGCATCCACCAAACATGAATACAAAAAAGGTTTGTGCAAACATCCTTTGGGATATAATGAAACCAACAAACTAAATTGGTTCACGCTATCAAATCAGGCTACTAGTACTCATCGGAAGATGGTAGAAATATCTAAGGTTTCAAATTGATTTTCTATAGTTGTCTTGACCAATTAGTCCAACTAGTCGATCAGTGCACTGATCGGTGGAGACAGTGATCTCACTGGCCAGCCAGTCAACTGGTACTTTTGACTGGTTGGACCAATGTTGTCACTGGTCCAGTCGAACAAAAAAGAATTTAAAGTAATATCGAAAAGACTGGTTTAGTACTTGGAGCAATCCACACTGGGGGAAATTGGAACAGGCAAGCTGATCCCACAATTTCCAGGGAGGGCCTTCACTAACTCAGGCTTCGCCTTGATGCCGCCGGCTGCATTCTTGAGACAAGTGCAAACAGCCTGCTTGTCCTGCTTAGTCCCGGCAGCAGCTGCAAGAGCTTTCGCCCCGTCGCAGCAAGTTGACGGCGGCTTCCCGCTGCCATTCTGTAGGTACCCCAGGCAAGGCCTGAGGTTCTTAATCACATCGTTGCACGAAACTGCAGCATCTGAAGCTGGTGCAAACAAAAGTATAACCAAAAATGCTGCCATGGTGATGAATTGCAATGCCTGTTTTGAAGACACCATGATGAAATGATACAAGAAAATCACACAAGTTAATTCAAATTCAAGCTGAGCATAATCATCATCGATTTCGCTTTTTATAGTGATGATCCAGGAAAAATCAGTACTGCTACAATTGAGGTTGAGTGCAAGAAATTAAGGGTGGCATGTGTTTCTATTTGCTGTCTTGGTTGTAATTTATGGTGAAAGTCAAAAAATTAGGTGCAATGGAGGGAGGTGGAGATATTTCAGACTGTTAAGTTAATGCAGCTGTTTCATTAACTTCTTGACAAGGCATTATGTTCATCTCCTCAAGTTAATCCAAGTGCCCTCTCAGGGGCAAAAGCTTCCTACACACTTTATTAAAAAGTTTATTAAAGTGATGTGTGTAAATGCTTGCTTTAGATCACCAGATTTCATACTTATCAAAGTTAATCAATAATAAGAAACAAATAGTCGAGAATTTTGTAGTGGTCCTAGTCAAAATTACGCGTATGTGCTTTTGTTGTGCAATTTCTCTTAGTTTTTGGATAGAATTCGTTTAATAAAGTAATGCTATCCTATTATTAACAGTTCAAGAACTAAAAGGCATATAATGATAGTTTAGGGCCGGGATATAATTATCCCTAGTGATATAGTTCAGGAACTATAGGAGGAATTAACCCTTTTTTACATAGCGTGTATCATAATATTCACTCCCTCGTGTCTGATCAAATTTAAGATAGTTTTAAATACGAGAAGTAACATTAAAGTAACGAATCCGTCACATGTGAGTCGGTAAAATAGAAACTGATTTGAATACCTCGACTGACATCAGGTGAGAGTCATCTTAGCCAAAAGAGAGATTTGTCGTACGAGAATGAATATGACTGCCTCAAGGCCAAACTTCTGTTACACCATGTTAAGGATCACGGAATTTTATTTTAAAATAGAGCTTCATCCATAGAAATATATCTGACTAATAGGCACAGTTGATCTGTATTGTGGGAAAAGATTCCACCTAGTGGTAGACCCAAAATAATTTGATTGCTTGAAATTGATTTAGTTAATTATAACGGGGCCATGATAGAGAAATCTCAACCATCTTTGATTAACATATAGATTGAGTAAATACACCAATCCTACAGACTATAACTTGTTGGTAAAGATCTTCTTTACTACCTGGTACTTTGACTTAGGTTGTGGTAACAATCAAGGGCTTCCTTCCCGCTTTCTTCAATTTATCAAATAATAGTCGGCAGACGCGCATGATGCACAAGATGTAATGTAAATTTTAAGTTATTTAAGTCAATGTTAATATTTTTTCCCAGATTAACATATTTCATATTTTATTACGTCTTATAAAGATTATATATTTATTTTAGTTTAATTAGGTGATATAATATTGTAATTATTAAAATTTACTAAATACACATGATTAGTACTCAATATATGCAAATATTAGTATCTGTTGGAAATGTAGTCCAAAAATATGTAGCAAAAATAAAGCAACAATAATTTTAAATACCAGCAATATAAAATAATAGCTTGAAGCGTGTTATGAACACTATCTTTAAAGATATTTCGCCAAACTTGTAAGCATATCCCTCAGAATTCAACCGGCGCTTCTAGTTTTGAACTAGGTGCAGGAACAGCAAAAAATAAAACGTTTGAACCCAGCAAATGTTCAGCAAATAAGAGATAGGAAATAGAAAAGAGAGTTTTTAATACTCTAAAGCGACAGAGAAAGAGAGGAGAAAGTTTTCCAAGAAAGTGCATTTGGCATGAAGAATTGAGAGGCTATTTATAGGCTTTTGTTCACAAATTAACTCGAAAAAGGTGTAGCTAAATTTGAGAAATATCAGGTCAGCTCTTCTACAGTCAAAAAAGGAGGAAGACCAGGTAGACATTTTTACCTGTTCAAAATAAATTAATTTTCCTGGTGCAAAAATAAGCGTAAAAATATATTTTTCCAAATTTGGCTTAGACAGGGCCTCACGTATATCTCGCGCGCAAGGAGGGGCAAATCCACCAATTTGAACTTTCGGCCCAAATCTCATGCGCCAAAGCCCAACCCCTTGTTCTTTCTTTTACAAGCCCACTAAAGTGAAAACTAATATAAGGTGAGAAAAGATTTATCATTTTTTCAATGTGGGAAGTAAACTATCCTTTTGAGATACAAACAAAAACACCCAACAATCCCCTACATATCTGAAAAGGATTAGAAGAAAGAAGAAAACGACTTTGTTGGGTTTATATCATTGAGTATAATGCGTCGTATCTGGTGTCTTTTAGACTATGAACCAGACCTAGATAGAATAAGATATAACTTATAGAATAATTGGTGAAGCCTTTAGCTTCTATGAACCAAGAGTTCTTGTTATAAGTTAAGATGCTTATCTATCACATTATACCCCCACAATTTGCTATTCATCGTCGTTTTGCGCTAATAGGCCATGTGTGTGCCTAGTTATTCATGAGTGTTTTCGAAATTTTGCCATAAATTTCACAAGAGTGGCCCCAATCCACACTCATATAGGTCAATCCATGAAGTGTAATTGCAATTAATACACCACCAATAAAGGATATGGATTTGATTAAGAGCATAGCTCAACCCCACTTTATTTGCAATTCTGCACTATTCACACCATAGGAGGGACAAAAATTTAATAGTGCTTAATATAACAAATGACTTGTTATTACCTATATAAACCTAATTCATGGGATCGCCAATCACATAGGTTGGGTTACCATCGTTGTTGATATCTCAAATTGGCAGTAGTCCCATTCCCCTCGATGTTTCACTAATTAGTTTTCTTCCCAAAGGTTTAGTCAGAGGATTAACCAAATTCATCTCTGACTTCATATAATCTATGGAAATAATTCCATCTCTAAGCAGCTGCTTTATCACATTATGTCTCAAACGTATGTGTCTATTTTTGCCATTAAAGGTTTTGTTTTTCGTAATAGCTATTGTAGCTTGACAATCACAATGCATAGACATAGAAGGTGTTGGTTTTATTTCCAACGGAATACTTGCCAAGAAATTTCTCAGCCACTCGGCCTCATTACCAGCCAGCTCTAATGCCACAAACTCAGATTCCATAGTTGACCTTGCAATTATGGTTTGTTTGGCTGATTTCCAAGATATTGCACCCCTACCAAGGGTGAACACATAGCCACTAGTGGATTTTGTCTCATCTGAATCATTGATCTAGTTAGCATCACTGTATTCTTCTAACACAGCGGAAATTCGTTATATTTAATACCATGGTTCATGGTACCTCTCAAAATTTTCAATACTCTTACTAATGAATTCCAATGATCATGATTTGGATTATGAGTATACCTACTCAATCTACACACAGCATAAGCTATATCCAGTCTAGTAAAGTTCATTAAATGCATTAGACTCCCAATTATTTTAGGATATGTATTCTGAGAGACAGTATCTCCTTTATTCTTTTTCAATTGGCTATTAGCATCATAAGGAGTTCTCACAGATACCATATCAAAATTATTAAATTTTTTAAGAACTTTCTCCACATAATGCCCTTGATTTAATATTATACCATTATCATTTCATACAATTTTTATGTCTAAGATGACACTAGCCTCTCTCATGTCTTTCATATCAAAATTAGAAGACAAAAACCTTTTAGTTCTTTGTATTATATCAAGGCTATAACCAAATATAAGCATGTCATTCACATAAAGGCATATAATCACACAATCACCATTATCAAATTTTGTATAAACACATTTATCTACCTCAACAGATGAAAAAACCATCACACAACAAAACTTGATCAAATTTCTCATGCCACTATTTAGGTGCTTGCTTTAGACCATATAACGACATAAGTAGTTTACAAACTTTATTTTCTTGTCTAGCAACCACACAACCCTTAGGTTGCTCTATGTAAATTTCTTCTTTTAAGTCACCATTTAAAAATGCAGTTTTAACGTCCATTTGATTGATAAAAAGATTGTGGATAGAAGCCAAAGCAATTAAAATCCGAATGGAGGAAATTCTAGTTACAGGAGTATATGTATCAAAGTAATCAATATTTTGTCTTTGAGTAAAGCCTTTTGCAACCAGTCTAGCTTTATATCTATTAATAGAACCATTAGGATTTAATTTCCTTTTGAAAATCTATTTGCAACCAATAGGTTTAGCTCCTAGAGGTAAATCTACTAATTTCCAAGTATTATTTCGTAATATTGAATCTATTTCAAAATTTATAGCTTCTTTCCAAAATGGTACACTAGAAGAAGAAATTGCATCAGAAAAATTTAGAGGATCATCCTCTACAAGAAAAGTATAAAAGTCGTTGCCAAATGAATTTTCTTTTCTTGTTCTCTTGCTCCTTCTCAAATGTCATTTTCAAAATCATTTTGAATAACAGGTGCACGAGAAATATTATCAATTTTCAAAGGAAAGATATTCTCAAATAATTCAGCATTTTTTGTTTCAACAATAGTATTGCATTCAATCACATCACTTTTGATTACAACAAATCTATAAGTAGCACTATTGTTAGCATACCCAATGAACATGCAATCAGATGTTTTGGACCCTATCTTTCTTTTCTTAGGATCAGGTAACATAATCTTAGCAAGACACCCCCACACTTTCACATATTTTAAATTGGGAGCATAACATTTTCATAACTCAGAAGGGGTTTTACCAATTTTCTTATATGGTATTCTATTTTGTAAATGGCATGTAGACAAAATAGCTTCACCCTAAAGATTATCAGGTGCATTAGAACTAACAAGCATGCAGTTCATCATTTCTTTTAGAGTTCTATTTTTTCTTTTAGCTATGCCATTTGACTCAGGTGAGTAGAGAGGCGTGATCTCAAGAATTATGCCTTCCTTTTCACAATATTCATTTAGCAACACATATTCACCACCTCTATCTGATCCAACTCTTTTTATGTTCTTATTCAACTGATTTTCTACTTTAGATTTATATGTCAGAAATATGTCAAAGGCTTCATCTTTATTTCTCAACAAATATACTTTTGTATATCTAGAAAAGTCATCTATAAAAGTCACATAATATCTTTTGCCTCCTCTAGTCATAGTTTGTTTTAAGTCTCCTAGATCAATATTAATGAGGCTTAGTAACTCAGATTCCCTAAAAACAGAAGCACAAGTTTTTTTAGTTTGTTTAGATTCAGCACATATTTCACATTTATTCATGTGGAATAATTAATATTAGAAATAAGACCAATAAATTGCATTTTTTTAATATAAGACAAACTAACATGTCCTAATCTAACATGCCATAAATCACAAGAATCAATCAACTAAGCAGAAGAACCAATATTTTTATTCATCACTTGGGAGACATTAAGTACAAATAAGCCATTATTACAATATCCCTTACCTACAAAAACATTATTTTTGGTCAACACAACCTTATTAGATTCAAAAGAAACCTTAACTCCAATCTTTCCTAATAATCCCACAGAGACCAAATTGGTTCGAATATTAGGAACATGTAACACCTCACTTAATGCTAGAGTTTTACCAGATGTGAGTTTGAGAAGAACTTTTCCTTTCCCACGAACTAGAGTAGTCCTTGAGTCACCAAGATAAACAGATTCTTCTCCCTTATTTAATTGGGTGTATGATACAAAATCATTTTTATTGGCACAAATATGCCTAGTAGCACCAAAGTCTACCACCCAATCTCTCACACTAGCTACAACATTTACCTGAAAAATGACTGCAGCAATAATATCATCTGTTTCAATCAAATTTGCATTTGGTTTAGCAGGATTGTCATTTCTCCCCTTTGTCTGCATTAAGGTGCATGGTGTCCAGGTTTGCCACAAACATAGCAGTGACCTTTTTTCTTTTTGAAAGTTTTATTATTAGTTTTGGGCTTGTAATCAATTTTCTTTTCGTACCTTTTATTTGGCTTTCCATGTAGCTTGTTGTCTTGCACGAGATTGGCTTTTGTAGCAATCTCCTTCCCTTTGACAGCAATTGACTCCTTCTAGTTGGTATCTTCTATAATGATGTGAGTCACCAAATCAGCAAGGGATAGTTGCTTGTGTTTGTGCTTGAGATTTTGTTTATAGTCATTCCAGGATTGAGACAGCTTTTCTATGAGGATCCCAGCTACAAATTCTTCTAGCAGAATGATCTTTTCTGACTTGAGATCCTCTATCAGTTTGTGGTATTCATTGATTTGGATCTTGATGTCTTTGTCTTCGATCATTTGCCATTTGTAATAATTACCAATGACAAACTTTTATTTTCCAACGTCTTCAGCTGTGTACTTAGTTATTAAAGATTGCCATATTTCTTTTGCTTCCTTATAGGAATAGTAGACATCGAACAATTCATTAGAAAGAGTGCTAATTACTATATGTCTACATACCTTGTTTGCATGAGCCCAAATCTCCAATTGTTTGGATGACGATTCATTAGGCTTTGGATCAGTAAGGGCGAAGGATACTCCATGCATGGCAAGGACAGTGTACACTCGTTCTTGCCATCTTTTGAAAGTAGCTCCAGCAAATACTTCTATTTTAGATATATCGGGAATGGCTTAGCAAAAGTGG
Source organism: Cordia subcordata (assembly GCA_028554755.1). Lineage (NCBI taxonomy): Eukaryota > Viridiplantae > Streptophyta > Magnoliopsida > Boraginales > Cordiaceae > Cordia > Cordia subcordata. The sequence goes on from JAPTOF010000002.1 coordinate 1,665,790, forward strand.
TTGCTGCCATGTTAGGAAAGATGGTAATAGAAGGTTGCACTTGTTCAATTTGTGTTTGTGTTGGAATAGTAGTGATTGAGGGTGTTCCAATTGGACTAGTAGATTCCATTAGTATAGAACGAGAAATATCCTTAAGATTGTTGGAAATGTAGTCCCAAAATATATAACAAAAATAACACAACAATAATTTTAAATAGCAGCAATATAAAATAATAACTTGAAGCATGTTATGAACACTATCCTTAAGGATATTTTTGCCTAATTCGTAAGTGTGGCTTAGATTGGGCCTCACATATATCTCGCGCATAGGGGAAGGGGCAAATCCACCAATTTGAACTTTCGGCCCAAATCTCATGCGCGCGAGTCCAACCCCTTGTTCTTTCTTTTTCAAGCCCACTAAAGTAAAACTAATATAAGATAAGAAAAGATTTATCAATGTTCTAATATGGAAAGTAAACTATCATTTTGATATACAAATAAAAACACCCAACAGTATCATGATAATGTATTTACCTAAACAAAGCGTTATTATCAACTTTATTTTTCTAAAAACATAATTTTACGCTTCAAATCAGAACAATCGTGCTCAAGAAGTTATCAAATGGTCCATCAAATAAAGTTTCATAACTAGCATCATTTCCAAATAAAATATATATTATATGTCGGCACGTAGTGATCCAATCAAGTAACGGCAAATGGTTAATAGAATTTTAGGGGAAATGAATGGTGCCAAATTTTTTGCTTTAGTGTAGATATAGAAAATGTGTGCACAGTTTACTTGTTTATGGGGCAACATTTGGATTTATTGGATTATGTACATGTCTCAGAGAGCTCTTTGCTGTTTTGATAAGGTAAAACTCATTCTGCAAACGCGAGTAAATTAACATTAAGATCTGGATATTAAAAGATCCACAAAAGGGTGTAGCGAAAATGTGCGTCACATTAAATGTTAACAAGAATAATGAATTTATTAATTTGAAAATACTACTTTTGAATTTTGAGATAAGTTATCTATTCTTGAAGGTAAACAATAGGAACGGCGGACGGTTTCTACAGCCACTGGCAATGTGTATATTTCTCGACATTTTATGAGAGAATCAAAATCCTATATATTAGTATACTTGTAAAAAGAACTAACAAGATCCATACTTCGATGGTCCTGCACAATTGATCTGATCCACCTACCCGGGACTGCGGAATCCAGTTTTAGCCGGTGGGAAGCAAGTTTGGAGCAGAATAGTTGGCTAAGGAAGATATGTTGACGGAAAGCTAAAGGATTTCAAGCAGAAGCGATGATTGTGAAGGTGTCATTCTATGCACTATGCCTGTAGGAATTAATAACCCATCAAAGGAACAAGTTGATATCACGGGCTTTAGTATTTTATCCCTAGGGACGATCCAGTGGTAAGAGTAGGAGGAGAACACTATTAATGACCGGGTTCGAGTCATGTCCCTTGTCCTGGGCGCATCACTACAATCAAAGAGCTAATGTTGTCGGTTATATAAGAGAATGCAAAAGAAAATCTATAGACTGAGAAAGCGCAACGTCTTGATAGTACCCCATTTTCGTGCTTCTTGTGCCTAATTAGACAAGAAATTTGAACATAAGCAAGAACAGGGAAACAGAATCAGGGGTTGCCTCTTCCAATCCCTTATCATAGCAACAACAATGGAAGATAAAGTTCTGGGTTATTACTATCAACTCTAGATGTTAGCAGTTCAAGAGATGATGTATATCACATCTTAGCAGTTCTTGAGAATCTCAATTTCATATTATTTATCTCATCAATTACTCTCTGGATGTTTACCAATGTGTACAAAGTGATGATGAAATGCACAAACACAGAAAAGGGGAAAAAAAGTAGCCTGTTGATCAGTCCTGAATATGATTCCATTCTAGTTTCTTCCAATTTCCCCAAGACAAAGAAAAGTTGAGATTAGTTAACTGTGTTACACATTCCTGGATTCCTGACACACCAAAGTGGTTGAATGGGCTCAGCGCCTATTCCTCTACCCACCATTCTATGCCTCCACTCATTTAACCGGTCAGTGGCCTCTGCGTACCTCTTCATACCTGTTTCGTCCACATTTCCGGACCACAACGACTCTGCCATTGCTGAAGCTCTCGGCCAAACTCGCGAATCCAGGACAGTTGGATCAGCTTGCTCAGACCACAATGCCACCTCCCCTCCTAGAACCAATTTTGACTCCTCCTCATTCAGCCCGTAAGTTATGTCATAATTATAGATGAGTTGCCAAGTTTTGAATGGTCCACACCAGGAGCCTCCGTAATCTTGGTCCGCACCTGGCGGCTGAATATAATCGCTAGCGTTTCCAACAAAATCCCCATGCCCACAGTCCAGGTAATAGTAGTCTGCGGACGACACAATAGCCCGGTACCCAGAACCAACTATCCTTTTGGTGTTATTTGGTCCATTGTTCCAGGTCTGCAGGATAACATTCTCAGGGGGAAGGAAAGAAGCATCCACTTTGATCTCAGCGTCCAACAAAACATCCTCCCAGTAGACAACTGTTTTATTAAGGGAAACAATGTATGGCAAGGTAGAATTAACAAATGTTTCCAGGATTTGACTGAGGGTTCCATTGTTCTTAAGGAAATCCTGAATAGACGGATCGGTTTTCCAACAGTTTGGGACAACCTCATCGGCTCCTGCATGATAAAATGTGTCCGGAAACATGGCAGCAACGTCACGCGCGGCGTTTTTGATGACTTGGTAAGTTTTGGGATTCAAGGGGTTGAGTTGGCCAGTCCCTGGCTCAGATGCAAGCCTGTCTGGCCAGTCAGCTCCAGCAGGCCACCAGAACATATCGGCACAAGTGACTATCTCAGGGTAAGCTTCTGCCCAGGATCCAGTGTGTGCTGCAAAATATGTAAAACAAAGGTTTTTAACTCTTTGCTTTTAGCTTGACCAGGACACACTAATATTGGTGAAAGGGATGAAAAAGTTATGCTGCAAGATCTAAACAATTCATCACCATTGAATACCTTTTGAAAATTTATGTATATCATAAGGGAATCCCTCTAGGATTAGATTAAGACTATAAACCTGTGATGTAGCTATATGTCCCAACACATGCTCTAACATTAATCAAAAGTTAGATAATACGTGTAAGGAGAGGACATAACTTCAAGCTTCGAAGGACTTCTGTTTCGAAATTACAAGAAGTCACTATTGAATCACTCCATATAACCCTTGAATTTTTTTTTTTTCCCCTTTTAGACCTAAAAAGGAGAACTGTAAATTACTTTGGAATTTTCTTATTTATTAGTCTCGTACCCCCTAATTAGTCTCAAGCAACATCCCTAAGCTTCAGGAAACCTTGAAAATTCTAAGATAACATTTTCATTTCATAAAATCCAAATAAGCACTAGTCTTTTTCACTATCACATCACCATCTTCTAAAATTGTCTAAAATATTTTGAGAAATGTGACTCCTCCTACTTATTTAAGAAGAGATAAATTTTCGAGGAGGACATTTCAGAATGCTTATAAGCTGGTCAAACTAAATTTTTATGTAAACAATTAAAATAAAAAGTCGTTAGACACTTATATAACAACAAGTACAAGTAACTTTCAAATAAGTTATTGACTAGCTATAAATAGTTCCAAACACCCTCTTAAGTTGATAGTAGTCAATTATAATTACACATAAGATAACAAGTCTGACAGCATCTAAAATTAGCCCCAAAAAAAAAAAAAAAACCGTTAAGGTCTTTTAGGCCTTCTCCAACAAGCCCACTAAACCAAACCCCTTCCTATAATTTAGGGGTTTTATGAAGCATAATTACTCTAACTACATCCCCACCACCCCCTACAATTTAAGGGTCCCCTTCCTTTTTTTTTCTTCCCCTTAAATTTAGGAGCCCCTCGTCTCACCCGCTTTCCAAACCCCCTAAATCTAATAAAACACAAAAAAAGTTAATAATAATTAATAATAAAATAGTAATATATATATATATATATCATAACAAATATAGATAACATTAAAATTAAAAATAATTTATTTTTATGAAAACCAAAAGAGTGACATAAGAATACTGGTTTCTTAAAATAGGGATGTTGTTGGACTAAAACTAAAATATGAAGTCTGTGAAATAAGAGTTTTATAAAAAGTAAGAAAACTATTGAAGTAAAACTAAATTAGGAGTTCTCTAAATGTTAAGAAATAAGACCATTTCCAACAGTCCCTTAAATGACCCCCTGCCCGAAATTTAGAGGTGGGAAAGAGAAAATATGCTCTAGAAGTCCCCTACCTCACTCCTCAAATTTTTGGAGCCCTTTTCCAATTTTTTGTTTCCCCCCACACATAGCGGGTCTCAAACCCATCTCTTTTCCAACCCCTAAATCTAATAATATAAAAAAAATAAAATTAATAATTAATTTATAAAAAATCTACATTTATAATAAAAAAAATGAATAAATAAAAACTTTTGAAAAATGTGTTTAACTAAAATAAGAAAAGATATAAAATATGATCCTTTGAAATGGATAAGTTATTAGAATAAAACTAAAATAAAAGATTCTGAACTAAGGGTTTGATTGAAAATAGAGAAATTATTAGAGAGAAACTAAAATAAGAGATCTTTAAATGTAAAAAATGAATCACAACCCCCTAAATGTAAAAATAAAAAACAAAAATAAGCTGATGGAGTTAGTCTGAATCAAAACCCTTAAATACAAAGAGAAAAATAAGTTAGTTGTTAAAATTTGCCTTGGACTCCGAAGGAGAAAAACAAATAAGAAAAGAAAAAGCCCCCAGGGGCATAGGTGAGTTGGTAAGTGGCCAGGTGACTAGGGTGGAGACACCTTGACAACACGGGATCGAGTCCGTGTGGCGGCAGTACTCCGCTGAAATATTGCGGGGGCTGTTGCTGGATTTCCACGCCCGTTGGTCCTCTCCCTGGTCGAGCTGCCACTCACGCACATCCCTCGATTTACCTCCCGCTTGGTTAAGGGGCCTCTGGCCAAGTGGGAAAGGGGTTCTACTTTGGTTATCTCTTTTAAAAAAAAAGAAAAGAAAAAAAACTAATAATGATATATGGCATTTATATGGCGTTCTCCAACACGTACGCCAGCTCTTTCTTGACATAAAAGACAAAAACATCAATTAGTTGTCAAGAACAGTCAGGAACAACGACAAACCGAAAATGAAGTAATAAACCATAAAGCTAGCAAAGAGGTTACAAAAAATGCATTACCTTAATTTTGACAGAAAAGTTAAACTTTTTTTTTTTCCTTCTTTTTTGTGGGAGACAGCTGTCAGTTATGCTATAATATTTTTAGGAACAGTCAACCCCGTCTTATCCTTCTCAAGTTGAACACTAGTTGCTCGGAATTACTAAAAGGATCAATAACAAAATTAGCTAATCAATCCTAGCACAAATTGATTTCGCTAAAAACATGGCTTAGGTATATCCCTCCTTCAGACTGAAATTCTTTTTCAATCTTCCAACCAATGTCTAAATGGACTCAAACCAAGGATTGGAGTTAATTACTCGATCTAAATAAACTAAATTACTCTCTCCTTATTCGCTCCCAAGGAAATCAAAGGCTAATTACAAAATACATCTACAGGAATTGATCCCTAGACCTAACCACCCAAGGGGCCGTTTGATATACTGGAATTGTCCAAAAATGAATGGCCTTTCCAATTTTTTATTCTCATTCTTTAGTTTGGTACAATAAATTAAAAGTAGAAAGGTCATTTTTGTGGAAAAAGTTGAAAAACTCATCCCTTAACTCAACCTATTATAATTTAAATTTTCAAAATGATGAAGTCCAATACTATTATATGGAAGGTGTTTGGCTTATAAGCCAAAAAAGATATATATATATAGATATAGATATACATATACATATATGTATATGTATATCTACATATATATGTATATATATATGGATAAATTGCACAGAACCCCTTCGTTGTTTGTCATAAATGTGCATTTATCCCCTGTGATTTAAAAATTAGTTAGTTATCCCCTATCATTCTCAAAAGTGAAGCACACATGCTCACTTTTTTAGCTCTGTTAGTTTTGGATAACGAAAATAAAAATAAAAAAAAACCTAATTTGCCCTTCAAACCCAAGGCCTAATGGTGCACTTATGGCAACCACAAGGGGATATGACACGCTTATGACAAACCACAGGGGGGTACGGTGCTATTTATTCTATTCAATTGGAAACGTGGAGTAATTAATAATTAAATAATTAATAATTAATAATTTAATAATTGATTAATTAATTAATCAAATAATTAAAAATTAAATTTAATTAAATAATTAATTTAATTAATGAGATGGTGGTTGTGCGATCATAATGATAGTGAAGGTTAATGTCATTTTTTATTTTTCAATGACAAAAATATTTATTTGTAGTAATGAAATAAAATACAAACATGTTTGAAGTATAATTTATTGAAATTTACATATTTTAAACTAAGGTTAAGGGTTCAAGTATTTTGTTTTGTAAATGTTTTTTCAAATCAAAAAAGGAAATGTATTTTTTTTACCAAAATCAAGTTTAACAGTGAAAAAAGTGACGAAAAAGAGTTATGTGCTTCACTTTTGAAAAGTACATGGGGGTAACTAGCTAATTTTTAAGTTAAAGAAGATAAACGCACACTTATGATAAATCATAAGGGAATTTTGTACAATTTACCCTATAAAACATGTTTGTTAAATAGCTTCTATGCACTTTTTTCCAGCTCATAAGCTGGGAAAAGAAACTTCAATTACCAGCTTATTTTTTTTATAGTTTGTAAGTACTTTGCTCAAAATAATAAAAAGACAATATTACCTTTTAAAAAAAAATTTATAATTTATAATTAATGACACGTATTTTTTAATTATTATAACTATTAGTATTATTTATAAATATTTGTTCACCAAATAAGTTAAATAGTTTATAAACACAAATTATCTAACCGCATCTACTTAAAAATAAGCTTAACCAGACGTGCTCATAACGTCCTAGATTCCTAATGAGTTTCCCTACATGATGTGATGTAGGAACACGGAACAGAAACTTCATGTTGTGGAAAAGTTAAAACCCAATGACACCATCGACTTTTTCACCTTTTGGTCCTTGACGCCATCGAGGGAAAGATATTTATAAACACAGTCAGAAGCAACAAATGGCTGCCAAAAACTTGTAATGCAATCTCATCCACAACCCCAAAACAAAAATCTGCATAATATCAATAAATAAATTAAAATATGAATGCATAACCCACCTGGCATATCAATTTCAGGCAGAACTCTTACACCATGTTCCAATCCAAACTCCACCACCTTCTTCACATCCTCCGGCGTGTATGTCATGTCCGAACTATACGCCCCTCGGCCGGCCAGCTCCGGCTCGGACGGCAGAACGAGAGGGAAAGAATGTGAGTCCGTGATGTGCCAATGGAACACGTTTAGTTTGTTCATGCTCATTGCCCTGATCAACCTAAGCAAGTGATCGACTCCGTAGTAGTTTCTCGACGTGTCTAGCATGACCCCGCGGTACGCGTAGATGGGCGCGTCCGACACGTGGACCCCAGCTGCGATGCAGGGAGGATTGCCGTACACCAGCTGGGAGAGCGTTTCCAGACCGCGCATCGCTCCCCAGAGAGTCTGCGCGGTCAGGAACGCAGGGGAGGAGTTAAACGCTTCCGGGATAGTCAGAGTGTACGACTCGTTTACACCGTGGACTAGTGGGGTGGTGACGTCAGAGACGACGATGATTATGGCTGAGAGCGGAGGCGATGACGTCACGTTGAGCGGTGGCGGGACTAAGGGGCGGTGGTTTTCGGTGAAGAATTGTTGGCGGTAACGGTAAACCGCGCGAGATAGATACGGGTAGTTGGGATATCCAATTGTTAAGTTTGGGGAGAGTGGAATCAGCTGTGGGTGGGGCCACAGGAAGGTCTTGGGCTTTGGCCAGACGTTGATCGGGAGACCAACGGCTGAGATTTGAGGAAAAGTGATGAAGAAAAGAGAGGAAAAAATGATGAGAGCAAGCTTGGGGATTTCAATTCCGTCCATTTCTTGGGGGTGTGTTTTTTCTTGGATGGAATGAGATAGCTGTGTAGTAAATGCTTGTGAACCTAACACTTATATAGATTTTGACATTTATTTTTGTGTAGAAATTAAAGTCAATAAAGAAAACAAAGGATATTACTGAATCTAACAAGTCAAGTCAGTGATCGTTCTACAATTCGATATTTTGTTACGAGTAGATTGGGGTGTTTGAATCTAATTATTGTTGTATTGTTTTGGGTTAGGCAAGGGGATTTTCTAAGTCCACTGATTTTTGTTTTCTTGCACATTGGAGTCTAGTGATTTTGATGACTGATTTATCTATAAATTGCAGCAGGCATGAGAAGTCGTCTTCTTCTTCTTCTTCCTTTTTTTTTCCTTTTCTTTTAGGAACACAAGAGAAGTCTTCTTGTTGTCAGATATTTCTCACACCTTAATGTTCCAAGAGCAAAACGTCAAAATAAAGCCTGAATTTTGTACAAGGAAAAAGAAAGAGAGAAAAGCAAAATGGACGGACTGCTCTGGTTTATTTAAAGTAGAGTTAGAATTTTTCTCGTGTTTCAAAATTTACCAATCTGTCTACTTTCTAAAGAAAAGCACAATACAGCTTAAAGAGAGAGGCCTATATTGCCTTTTAGAATGTACAAGGTTATATGTTGAATGTGGCTCGAATTTTTGGACAATAAAAATATTAAAATTTTTTTCAGTTCTTTTTTTTATAGTATACTGTTTTCTTTTTTTAGTAATATATTGTTTTCTTATCCTTGTAGAATATGGATTAGGATACTTGTCTATTATAAATAGGGGCTAAGACATTGTATTAAGTGCCTTAGGGTCACACCGCATAGAAGGGTGTAGTGTGAGAGAAACCAGAGTAAGCCTTGTAGTAATCGAGATCAATAATAATTTATTCTCTGCTGCTCGTGGACGTAGGCTTCAAGGCCGAACCACGTAATTCTCCTGTGTCCGTTTTCTTCTCGTATTCTTCTTGTTTGCATGTTTTTTCCCAACAAACTGGTATCAGAGTTTAGGTATTAATCAACTGCTTGAGGGAAAAAAGAAAAAATCAAAACTCACTATGAAACCAAAATTGATCAAACCAAACGGTGTCTAACCAAACAAAGGTCTTTGTTCAGCGATGAGTGCTCCGGTGCTGTCTACATTGAGCGTTGGTAGCTGGAGTGGAAGCTTACGTCGGCGGGTCCTTGTTCGTGTTTGGGTTTGAAGAACAAGCGAAGAAGATAGAGTTCGCGTGCTCTTGAGATTCTGCTCCGAAGTACAAGTTTAGGGACGGTGTTGACTTTGACCAACAGGTTTGTCTTTGACCGGTGTTAACCAAAGTTGACCAGGGGTGTTCCTAAGGTTTCTCGACATGCTGAATCCATTTTTGCAGTCCGTTGAGCCAAATTCCATCCCGAAGTGTGAGTTTTGTACAAACGAAGATGTCTTCCACAGGTGGAAAGTTTGAAATCAAGAAGATTGACGGGAGAATGAGTTTCAGTCTATGGAGGATCAGATTCAAGGCATTTATAACAATGCAAAGACTTTGGAAAGTCATTGAAGAAATGATCCCGGAAAAGACAGAACCAGCAGTAGGAGAAGAACTCGAAGCGAAAGCCTTTACTGCAATACATATGTCCGTGACAAATGAAGTATTGCTGGAGATTGCTGAAAAGACGACAGCAGTTGAGGCTTGGAATACTTTGGTGGAATTGTATGCATCTAAATCTCTCACCAATCACCTCTACTTGAAGAAGCGATTGTATCATCTTAGAATGAAAGAAAGTACGTCACTAAAGCAACACCTTGATGAGTTTACCTCTTGTTTTATTGCTTTGAAGGATGTAGGTATTAAAATTGATGACGAAGACCAAGCTATGATCCTATTATGCTCCTTACCACCTTCATATATGAACTTTGTGGAGCCTATGTTGTACGGGAGAGATAAAGTTACGTTTGAAGATGTGATTGCTTCATTTAAATCGAAGGATCTTCAAACACATATCCCGGGATATAGGGAAGAAGTTCAGGGGGAAGGTTTAGTGAGTAAAGAGAGATCGAAGAATAGAGCGGGATTTTCAAGTAGAAAGAAAAGCAAGTCAAGGTCAAAATCAAGAGCAAGAAAGCTACACTGTTTCGAGTGTGGTGAGAAAGGTCACATTAAGAAAGAATGTCCAAAACTGAAAAAGGGAAAGAAAAGGTTGAAAAATTCAGCCAATGTGGTAGAGAGTGCTGATAGTAATGGGGTGAACTCGAGTAGTACTGGGGAAGTTTTGACTGTGAGTGCATCACAGTGGCATAATCAATGAATTCTTGATACTGGTGCAACTTTCCATGTGTGTCCTAGGCGTGACTGGTTCTTTTCTTATTCCAAAAGAGAAGGGAAAGTCTTTCTAGGCAATGATCTTTCGTTGAAGGTAGAGGGAATGGGCATCGTAAATATCAAGATGTTTGATGGTATTACAAGATCTCTCGAGTGTTGGCATGTACTGGAGCTGAAGAAAAACTTGATTTCTCTTGGGCGTTTGGATTCTCATGGATATAAATTCCGAAGTGAGAATGGTGTCTTATAGGTGACCAAAGGTGCAATTGTACTCTTGAAAGGGGACTTGATTGGCGGCCTATATGTCCTTCAAGGTAGTACAGTTACAGGTGTTGCAGTTGTTACATCCGAGGAGAGTGATAATGACACTCTGTGCTTATGGCACAAAAGGTTGGGCCATATGAGCGAGAGGGGACTGACCAAGCTGAGCAAGAGGGATTTGCTTTGTGGACAAAGAACTGGAAAGCTTGAATTTTGCGAGCATTGTGTCTTTGGAAAGCAAACCAGGGTGAAGTTCAGCAAGGGGCAAGAGAACACCAAAGGTACACTTGATTATATTCATTCTGATCTTTGGGGTCCTAATAAAGTTCCTTCTAAGAAAGGTGCCAGGTATTACATCACTTTCATTGATGCATACTCTCGGATGGTGTAGGTATACTTCTTGAAAACTAAAGATGAGGCATTTTCAACATTTGTCGAGTGGAAGACGTTGATTGAGAAGCAGACTGGGAAACAGATCAAGCGTCTTAGGACTAACAATGGGTTGGAATACTGCAATAAAGAGTTTGATGAGTTCTGCAGGAAACATGGCATTGTAAGACACCGCACATGTGTAGGGACACCACACATGTGTAGGGACACCACAACATAATGGAGTTGCAAAGCGCATGAATAGAACTCTGGTAGAGAGAGCTCGTTGTATGCTTTCTCATTTTGGCTTGAGTCAAGACTTTTGGGCCGAAGCTGTTAATACAGCATGCTACTTGGTGAATAGGTCTCCATCCAAAGCTATTGAATTGAAAACTCCTTTTAAGTTATGGTTCGGTAAGCCTGCTGACTACTCTCGATTGAGGGTGTTTGGTTGCCCTGCATACGCTCACGTGAAGGATGGTAAGTTGGAGCTAAGGGCAAAGAAATGCATATTCCTCGGTTATGCATCCGAGAGGAAAGGTTACAGGTTGTGGTGCACTGATCCAAAGTCTCCAGGTTTTCTCATCAGCAGGGATGTGACATTCAATGAGTTTGCTTCATAGACCAAAAAAAGGAGAAAGCGGTAACTGGTTTAGACCACGATGTCAAAGAGTAGGTGGAGGTATTTGCTGATGTTCCAAATGTTCCATCTAACAATAGTAGCAGTCAAATTCAGTCGACTCAACCAACTGAGGTGCATGATCAAAATGTGCCTGAACAACAGAAGTACAGCATTGCTACTGGGCGAGAAAGGAGACAGATTAGAGAGCCTCAAAGGTATGGATACGCTGATCTTATTGCTTATGCTTTGACTGTTGTTGAAACAATTGAAGGACATGAGCCGAATTCATACAAAGAGGCTATATCTGGAAATGATTCTTCTCAGTGGGAAGGTGCCATTAGTGAAGAGATTGAGTCTCTTCAGAAGAATCAAACTTGGGAGCTTGTTGAATTGCCTGAGGGACAGCGAGTTGTCGGTTGCAAATGGGTTTACAAGAAAAAGAAAGGTACTTTAGGGGATGAGGGTCCTCGATACAAGGCACGGTTGGTGGCAAAAGGCTATACACAAAGAGAGGGTATTGACTTCAACGAAGTGTTCTCTCCGGTTGTGAAGCATACTTCCATCAGGGTTTTACTTGCCTTGGTTGCTCTTCATGACTTAGAACTTAAGCAGCTAGATGTGAAAACGGCATTTTTGCATGGTGATCTTGAAGAGCAAATTTACATGAGTCAACCGGAAGGGTATATAGTTCCTGGTAAGGAGAACCATGTTTGTAAACTGAAAAAGTCCTTGTATGGGTTGAAACAATCGCCTCGGCAATGGTACAAGAGATTTGACACATTCATGGTAGGTGCTGGATACACAAGAAGTGCATATGACTGTAGCGTGTATCTCAAGAAGCTTCCAGATGGTTCATTTGTGTACTTGTTGTTGTATGTTGATGATATGCTTATTGCTGCTATAAGCATGTTTGCCATCGACAAATTAAAAAAGCAGTTGGGTGATGAGTTTGAGATGTAGGATCTTGGAGCAGCAAAGAAGTTTCTTGGCATGGAGATTCGCAGGGATAGGAACGCTGAGAAACTATTCTTGTCTCAACAGAGTTATATTGAGAAGGTGCTGGAGCTTTTCAAGATGCTTAAAGCAAAGCCTGTGAATGTGCCGCTTGCTGCTCATTTCAAAATTGTCTGTAGATTTGTCACCTAAAACTGAGGAAGAGGTGGAGCATATGTCTCATGTTTCATACTCGAATGCTGTTGGTAGCTTGATGTATGCTATGGTGTGCACTCATCCTGACATTTCACATGCAGTTAGTGTTGTGAACAGGTATATGGCATCGCCTGGGAAAACACATTAGGAAGCAGTGAAATGGATAATGAGATATTTGCGTGGCACTGCGAATATAGGATTGCTATTTAGCAAGATGACTGGATATTGCGCGAGGTTGGTGAGTTATTGTGATTTAGACTTTGCGGGTGACCTTGATAAAAGAAGATCTCTAACGGGTTTTGTGTTTACTCTCTCTGGATGTGCTATCAGTTGGAAGTGACATTACAGTCTACTGTGGCATTGTCGACTACTGAGGCGGAGTACATGGCAATTGCCGAAGCTGTAAAGGAGGCCATGTGGTTACAAGGCCTGATTCGTGATCTTGGACTGCAGCAAGATACAAGTACAATCTTTTGTGATAGCCAGAGTGCAATCCATCTGACGAAGAATTAGATGTATCATGAGAAGACTAAACACATTAACGTTAGATATCACTTTATCAGAGATGTTATATCACAAGGAATCATATCAGTGCAGAAGATTTCTACCCATGAGAATTTAGCAGATATGATGACCAAGGTGGTTCCAGTCAGCAAGTTCAAGCATTGTTTGGACTTGGTTGCTATTTGCGGTGTGGAGTAGTGAGCCCTTAGGGGTAGTTGGCAATAGGGATGATAGTATGTTGATTGGAGCGAATACGTGCCAAGGTGGAGATTTGTTGAATGTGGTCCGAATTCTTGGGCAACAAAAATAGCAAATTTCTTTTCAGTTCTTTTCCTTGTAGTATACTGTTTCCTTTTCCTAGTAGTATACTGTTTCTTTATCCTTGTAGAATATGGATTAGAATACTTATGTATTATAAATAGGGGCTAAGACATTGTATTAGATGCCTTAGGGTCACACCCCATAGAGGGGTGTAGTGTGAGAGAAACTAGAGTGAGCTTTGTAGTATTCGAGATCAATAATAATTTATTCTTTGTTGCCCGTGGACGTAGGCTTCAAGGCCAAACCACGTAATTCTCCTGTGTCCGTTTTCTTCTCGTATTCTTCTTGTTTGCATGTTTTTTCCCAACAAACATCTTAAAAAGTAAAACGAGATTATGAGAGAGCTTTAATAATATAAAGAAATCTGACACATTTTAAACATATTACAAGGGGTACAATCTATTTTAAGCACGGAAAAATGCAAAGTAAGAACAATAGATTAGAATTAAGAAGACTCCACAAACAAAATGAAGAAAGAAGACGTCCATAACGGACAGTTTCAAAGCTTGTTATTTAAGTCTAAATTTGCCCATGAAAAAATTAGTGAATGAAAGCAAATAAACTAAAGAAATTAAACGAAAGCATTTTTGGCTACTTGTAGTCTTTTGTACTTCACTATATGTACACACTTTGATTTAAGTTAATAACCCCTTGGCCGGCAAGCAATAATCTTTGATATCTAATCCATCCCTATCTCATCTCCTAGAGACCTCAGTTTGCTTGCAAATGGCAATTTAAGTCGTTAAAATACGCAAGCTGTGAATTAATGGACATTCGGAACTTTCAAGGATTGTGGAAGCAAGATCCTAGAATCCTAGAATTACTTTACTTGTGTTAAAATCTTTTGTTGGGAGAGTAATACACGTTATATAATGCTAGATTGTTATGAAGAAAATTCAATTGATAATGAACTAACGATTAAGTTATAATAAAATGATTCGAAAATTTATCATCTGTTAGATCTCCTCCTCAACTTTTAGTCGTGTTAGCTCAAGCCCACTTATTAGTCGTGTTATAGTTTAGTAAATCTTCAAGGTCCGAGGTTATTTGGACCGTATCAAGAGGGTGTTTGGCAGTTTTTAAGCACCCAAAATAAAATAATTAAGCGAAGCCGGGCCCATCAAAGTTTTTAGTTGTTTGCTTCAAGGGACTTCTATTTCTTTCTCTTTTCTTAAGAAATTGTTGAGCCGGCACTCTTAGACAAGAAAGCCCAAAACATATGCATATATTGCGTACAGAAGGTCCATCTTTTATATCTAACATTATGAGAATAGACCCTTTTGCATTAACTTAAACCAGAGCACACCCAGTGTAATTCATAGGAAAAATACGTGTTTTTAATATCTTTATTTATATAAACTAGTAGTAATATTTGCGCGATGCTATGGCTGTTATATTTTTTACTAGTATGTCATCTGTGCGATTGCACAGGATGTGTCATGTATAGGTAAAAAGATTTAGTTTTTTCATCCACCTAAATGTTTCAAACAAATTATATAAACTAATTTTAGTAGATTAAACAATCATAATATACATAAATTTAATAATGTAACATTGTACTGGGGAAAAAAATTTAGACCTACCTAATAAAGAGATTTGCAACCATATAGTGGAAAAAGCCTATTGCTACAAAATAGTTTAACAGTATTAAAACCAACTTTTCGATATGATCTACAATATAACTTGCTATAGTTTACCAAAGCAAATAGAAATTAATAATGTTACTATGCTTTAAATACCATATAATGAATAGACTCCAATATAGATGATAACATTTTAAGTAGTCAAATATATATATATATATATATATATGTGTGTGTGTCAATTGGTAGAATTATGTTTAGGGTCTAAATTAAATTATAGATTCGAAAAGAATTTTGAAAAATCTTCCATTTTTACATATTTTTTTTAAAACAGAAGGAAGGCTTGCTTCCATTTTCTAAAAATATATTTAATATTAAAATATAATAAATCATCATAAGCTCCATACCAGTTTAGTAAAAAAGAAGTAATATGTTAACAAAAAGTAAAAGAATAACATGCTAATAGTGATTAAGATAACATTATTAAAAATTTGCATTTTTAGAGGAGAAGTTTAAATAAATAATGAAAACATGAATAAAAAATAAAAACCGAGATAAAAATATCATAATAGAGACAAATAAACACAACCCAAACCATAGATAATCAACTAATATTTAAACCGATGTGTAAGATAGTAGAATATAAATAAATTTTTTTCGTACCTTTTCCTCCTGAAAAGCTATATTCCGAGGCAAAAGTAACATAGATAATAAAAGGTTAGTGAAATATAACGATATAACAATACGAGCATACATGTACAAAAGGATTTAATATAAGGGAAACCATCAATCGCCAATGATTCCGGTAGCAATTAGTGTGTAAATCGAAAAAGATCTGAAAAAATTGACAATTTACATGTGATTATCTTATATATGCACAATTTTAAAATTTGCAAGATATCACAATTTGAAATTACGAAGAAATTGTAGTGATAAAAAAGGAATTAATTGAATTGCGAGTATTTCAAACAAAAGAGAAGCAAATCTGCACTATCATGCGTGAGATCGGAACGTATGAGCTGAAATATGACATTAAAATAATAATTTAAACATGATTTTAGGCTAATGATTGAGTAGAAATAATATAGAGAGAAGAAAAAGGAAATATTTTTTAATGCACGAAAAGGAAAGAAATCGAATTGAACAATAACTAAATGATTTAGTAGTAGCCAACAGGACTGTGATTTCCCTATATATTTATAATTTTGAAAATCAAAAGAGTTAAGATTTTGCAATTACAGAGGAATTAAATAAAAAATCAAATATAATGAAAAAGGAAGATTCTAGAAAATGAAGGTCATTTATAGAAAATTTCAAAAAAAAAAAAAGGACAGCGATACATTTTTTTAACATTATTAAGCAGTAAACACATGGCAACAAAGTAGTAGCGACACGTGACAACATGATATTCAAAGGGGTCTGTTTTATACTATAGTATAGATTTTATATTTTATATAGTTAATAATAATTAATGATTAAAAGTTAATAAGTTTTATTTAAAAATTAATAATTTACTAAAGATATATTTATTTCGATTAAAACAATCATGAAATTTATATCTTACTCTTTAACGTTAGTTTCCATCTAACTATTACAGTACGCTTACCCATTTCTATAATTTACAAAAAAATGTAAAAAATTTGAAGAAACAACTGTCAAGATACCGTAGACAATAAATGCAAAAAACTAATAAACAAAATATAAAAAGGTTAAATAAGCGATTGACATTAATACAAAATAAAAAATTACAATTTTTTGCGAGTGCCACATTGTACCTCGGTAACCATATAGTATATATATATATTGAAAAAAGCAATCTGACTTTTGTATATTATTTAAAAAATATTATAATATTTGAGAGGGTAGTACGCGACTATTTTCATGTATAGACGACGAGGAGTCACATAGAAAAAATTAAAATTAATTGTTAAGAAAATGATAAAATATAAAATAAACAAAAATATTGAAGCACATACGACAATCCTCAAGGATTATAGCTTGCTAAAAAAGAAACTAAATAAAAGATCTAAAAATAACTGAAAATTTATATAACAAAAGAAAAAAATGCATAAGAATTTGAAGGGTGCCATTCCGTTCTACTATATAGATAGATTTTTTATTTTTATTCTATATCTTATGTGATTTGTAATAGGTATATTATTGAAATTCCTTTATTAGATAGTTGACAGTACGATAACCTATGAAACCCCATCAAAAGAATTGTCATAATCATTAAGATAACTATATGATTAGAGATCAATTAATTCCAGCGAAAAACGCTTCGATTAAAGGTATGTGTCTAAATATCTACAAAAATTTAGAAATAAAAAATTAAAATATTTATCTGGTGAAAATACGTTAATTGACCAACTCAGCAATTTCATATGATATCATTTTTCTTCACCTGCCTTAATGTATTTATTTTTTAATTTAATGAAAAAATTACCTTTTTAATTTAATGAAAAAATTACCTTTTTAAGGTGTTTCTAAATTTTTATTTTAAACAAAAAGAAATAGATGAATACAACTTTTTAATTCTAATTAAAAAAATAAAAGAAAACTGCCGGGGTGAGCATGGCACTTTATGAAGATGCAATATAAATGTATCTAATAACGTCTTTACGAGAGATCTCCAATAATTGAGTAAAATATTTAAATTATTTGTGAGAAATCTTTAGTAATTGAATAAAATATTTAAATTGAGAAAGTAAAATCAGAAAATGATATGATATAGAAAGAACAAGCAATCAAAGATCTTTGAACGACCATTATTAATTAGTGATTGAATAGATTTAAATTAAGTAACAGTTGTATATATATAGAGAAAGAATAGTCGTATATATATAAAGAAGGGCAGATTAAATGTTTTGTTGGATAGAAGAGAGTAGAATGATAACATGTAGCATGTACTGAAAGATGTCACGCCCCCAAATTTGCTAAACAAATAGAGAACGAAATTGCCACATGCCTAAAAAGAGAAGTCTTCATTAGCCTATCAGGCTGCACAATCTCTATTACCATTATAAATCCATTAAGGTACAAATAATTTTTCAAATATTCTGCAAACTCAAAAGAAAGAAGAAAAAAATATCACTACTTTAATTTCATGAAAATTTTCTAGGCTAATGTTGATATTACACAGCCAATCAATTCTACTCGGATCTTTGTAGCTTGTTCTAGCCTAGTGAACCACAATCTAGTCTTTCATAGTCTGTAAGGAGGGATAAGGTGGTGAGCAAAATAATGTCTAGTAAGTAAATTTACTTGCTTCGAGCATAGCAAAATGCAAAAAAAAATCATCAATAATAGAAAACATGGCAAATCATCAAATTCAATAGTGTCATACACAAATAAATTGATATATGTAAAATTTTATAATCCCATAACAGCGAATCCACGTTAGAAGGGCCGCATGCTCTAATCAAATTCACTCTAAACGTTGATACACACTGCACACATACAAATTACAATGCATAACTTAAATCAAGAATTTCATATAAGCTCCTATCAAAGTCAGTGCAAGTAATTGGACAACCATAAACACATATCACATCGTAAACCAGGATATTTTAATATTTGTGAAAATAATATTTTAATATATGTGTTAATTATAGGAGTTTTATATTTAAAATTAGGCATGACAATTTTACTCATGGCAAACTTTGTTACTGAGTATCCAAAAGAAATTAGTTGAGAATTTTTTTCATTTCTAACTTTTCTAATTGTCACGAATTACGATTTTCATGACAAAATTCATGGCATAAGTGATTGTTTGTTTTAGTAGGGAATATTCTGATATCTTTTATGCGTTCAACAACTATTAGAACTTAGTCTAATATAGAAGAAGTAATAGTCAAGTTTAATTATTGTAAATGAATTTTAGATATTAATTTTTTAAAATTAATAGATTTCTTGCTTACTTAGAAAAAAAAACCTATAGAGTCAACATAAAGACGAATTCTTATTTACGTAAACATATCAAATTTACCTTATTAAGTGGAATCCGTTACATATATTTTAAGATTTTTATATTCTTTATTTAGATTTAAATCTAAAATTTAGCCACGGACGATCATATCTGGGTCAAACTTTGTTGCTATATAAGCATAAACAATTGGTTACATAAATTTTATTAAATTTTACGCTACAAAAAATGTTATATAAAATTGATGTCTATACTACATATATATATATATATATATATATATATATATATATATTTGTACTAAAAATTTAGCCACATGTAATTTTTTTTTTTTTTATGACAAACAAGGGTGAAAAAACGGTAAGGGATTAGGAAAGACATTAATTTGGCCACGGATAATCTTACTCATGGTAATTTTGGCTTAAATTTCAAAATAGCCATGGGTAATCTTATGGGGCACAAATTCTGACACAAAATTCTTTTTCTTGGCACAAATTTTGAATTCCCATGACTAATTTTGTGGTCCAAGTACCTAATTGTTGTGGTGACTCTGTTTGCATTGGGGGGGGGGGGGGAGGGGGGATGGGTGGAAGGGAATGATTGAGGAGGAATTCCTTGTGAATGCCAAAAGATTCATAATTATATTTGTCATTTGCTATTAAAGTATTAACCTCAAGAAAATCACAAGATATGAAAAGTATTTTATGTTAGAAGATTGGGTTTTTAAATCTATGAGTTTTTCCGTATGTTTAAAACGGATGAATTATGAATGAGAAATTTAATAATAAAAATTCTCAGTGTTGGTTTATCTCACATGAGAAATTAGAACAATTATATCATTTGATATAATTTAGTTGAGTTATTATCTATTTAGTGACAATTTTAATCTATCAACAAATTAGCTAAATGTTTTGACATTACAAATTTTTTAAAGTCAAATCTGAACAATTGTTCTACTACACGTATGTTACAGATGCATTATTGCATTTTTTATAAGGCTGTTTGATTATGGCTTTGATAAGCTATCATTACATATCTTTAAGATTCCTCATGCATGAATGTGGGTAACGTAACGACGATTACGGGAACCATTACAGCACTTATGATTCAAAGAAACGTTTATACGATTCGGCAAGGGAGATCCTTTTTGTTCTTTCCATTTTGTGAGATTTATATGCTCAGATAATTTTCTCCTATAAATAGTTGTAGTTTTGCATTGCAAAGGCATAGACTTTTGGTTTCATAAAATCCCAGAGTTATATATTTTCACTCAGTAAAATTTACATGGCGTAGTTTTATTTTATTTTTTATTTTTGCATAATTTTCTTCAGAAAGTTATACATTTCCAAGGCTGTGAAGTCTTGTAATTTGGAATGCTCCTATTACAAGAAAGTGATTGTTGTATCTTAGAAGGCTTGCAGGATAAACTCTTAGCACCTTAGTACTGTGTTAAAGTTTTAGGGGGAGTAAGCCCAACTCAAGCTTTTATCCTAATTTACATTTTTCATTTACATCCTTTCCTTTTAATATTGTCTATTTTTAGATTTTGTTTTATTAATTAATTTTATTTGCTTAATTTGTTTGTTATTTTGATTTTAGCATTAATATTTTCTCTTATTCAGTTATCAACACACAAGTTTAAAATATAAATATTTATAAATGTTTCTAAAATATTAAGAGTTTTCAATTTGAAAATATCATTTTGTGAAAAGTCTTTTTAAAAATGGACTTTTAGTTAAAAGGACTTCTAGTAAAAAAAAGAAATAGGTTTGGTCAATTTTATATGAAAGTGACTTTTCTTAAATAAAATGATATTTGGTTTTACAATTAAAAATAATAGTCAGTTGCCTAACTACGAAAATGAATTTGGAACTTATAACAATAAACTATTATTTTTTCTACAAGATGTAAATGAAAATTCATTAAATTACATTAAAAATTAATAAATTATTGTTAATTTAAAAATTAAAATATATTATAAAATTATTAAATTATTAAGCATTTAAAATATTATTTTTAATTGAATTATTATTTGTTTATGTTATTTTCTTTTTATTAATTTTTAATGAATTAAATTAAATTAATTATTTATTACTATATTTTATTAATTTTTTACCTTATTTTTATTACATTTAAAATTATCAAGTTTATTTCATTTTTAATTATTATATATTATTATTATTTTATTTATTTATAATTATAATTATAAATGAAGAATTATTGATTACAAAAATAATGAGAATACTTTTGTCAAAATAGTTTTTAAAACTTATTTCTGCAAAGTGTAAAGGAAGAAGTAAAAAATTTTAACTTATCCATTTAAGCCTAAAATTTCATTAACTTTGGGCTCAAACTGAATTTCGGGATGGAAAATCTAACACCTCTTTTTTTTTTTTTTTTTTCAAATGGACTTTTACGTTCCAAAAGTCATTTTGGCTCTTCAAAATGGAAAACCAAACAGGACCTAGGGCTTCTTCTATGAATAAGAAAATATGTGTATGATTTTTTTCTATTTGAAAATTGAGAGAGATATCAATGCTTATATGGTTCTTTTTAATTTGAAAATTTAATTGCTAATGTATTAATACATGAAAAATGATTAATTTATGAATTTCAAATGAGTCATTACTATTATTAAAAGTTTTAAAAAATGTGAGAAGCACAGTATAGAACATTTCTAGTATATGTAATAAATGTCTACACACATAGATCGATCATGGAGTTACAATTAGTTATTTGTTTCAACTAGTTATTTTCAAAGCCGTGCTCTATATGAGCCAAATTTTTTATTAGTTAATCTTCTTCTAAAAATTTTAAATTACAATTACATTCTAAAATTCAAATTAAATTCTAATTTTACAATTTTAAATTTTAATTCTTATTCTGACTTTGAAATTATTTTTTATGTACGTAATTGAAAATGATTCAAATTAAAAATTATTTTATGAGTCTCGAATTTGAGTTATGATTGATATCATAGATAGATAGATTAGCATAGATAATGGTAACACTTGGTTCTAAATTTTTTGAACTTTTATATTCATATCTTTTTCTACACTGTAATTGTGGTACATTCAAAAGTCTTAAAAACTTAAGGTAAATAGACATGTAGATATATATGTATGCATTTCTACAATTTATAAATAATATATTTCTTTTTGTGTGTCTATATAATAAAAGTCATAAAGGATGTTAAACTAAAGGATTAGTGACAACCTTTGGTTCTAAACTATATTTTATGAGCACTAAATCTTTTGAATTTCTAAGCTCATTTCTTATTTATACAACAATAATGGTACATTCTAAAGTCACTAGAACTCATACATACATACATACATATATTACATAATCCACAATTTGTCATGTAATATATATCTCTTTGTGTTTGTTAATGTGATATAAATCCACAAAGGGTGTCAATTAGAAGATTGTGGTAATCTTTGGTTTCAAACTATTCATGGCGCCAAATTCTCTTAACTTTTTAACTTTTTTTTCTTTTTTCAAATTAATAATGACATATTTGGGACCTAATCGCCATATGGATCATTGTAAGACCATCAAAACTCTTGCAAGATACACTTTGCTCGCCACTATTTATAAGGGTGTGAAACTTTGTGTGTGTTCGACAATACCTTTTACAGTAACTTTTGGTGTTTGACCAAATTAAGATGCTATTTTATTAAAGGAGTCTTGATCCATAAATTAGCTTTCCATATTTGCTCTTAGCGTTTTAACTAGTATTTCTCAAAATCTAAAAATTTTAACATTTTAGATAGCTTTTAGCTTTTCATTTTTTTTAGGGCAATTCTACCCTTTCTTCATTTTTCTTGAAAAATTCTATTGTTTCTCAATCTTTCACTATATTTTTACCTTTTCTTTCACAAATAAAAATAAAAAATAAAAAAATAAATTTCAAATTCTATCTAATCAACATATATTAAAAAAATAAGTGTTATTAGTTCTTTTCTTAATAAAATAAATTTTGAATATATAAAAATTAATTTTTATAATATTGATAGAAATGTTTTGTAAAAATTTAGTTATATTTAATATTAAAATATTACTATACAAAATAAATATTTAACTTTAAAATATATTATCTTATTCATATAATATTAATAATAATTATAATTATCATACAACAATAACAATAGTAATAATAACATGATATTAATGTCTTTTTATATTATTTTGCATTCATAAGCTAATTTAGCAGTTAATTCTACCGAACACATTTTGTTCAATCAATTTGGCTAAACAGCAATTAGCTAGCAGCTAAAATACAATAGTTATCAGCTACTCAAATAGTTTTTAGTTATCCTAACGGCTAATTTTGCCAAACAGGCCCTTTGGCTTACTTTCTCTCATGTTAGTCTATGTGCATTCAAATAATTCCAAACTCAATTGAATTTAATTTTGTATAGTAGTGTAGATATAGATGCATGTTTTTTTTTTTTATTAAATTGATTTTGGTCTTTCTTAACAATGAGAACTAATTTGAAAAAAGAAAAAAGAAACAACGGGGACTTGTAAGATAATTTTTGCATTTATTAGTATTAAAGTGTAATTAATAAAAATAAAATATAATAAATTTAAAGTTTAATGATGTGGCATATCCTAAAACCTCATAAATTTCATGAGGTATAACTTTATATAGATATTTAGATATAGATACATATGTTTACTTACAAGCAACTCATGCTATTTCTGGGAGAAAAAAAAAATGTAAGTCAAAACACTCCGCTTTTCAAATTTAAAAAGTTTTTATTCCATTGGAGTATAAAAAATGCTCAAACATAGAAAAGCAATGAAATGACCAAAAGGCAAGGATTGGTTTCGTGTTGAAGCAATTTAAAATAAGGAACATGGCATATATCTTAACTTTCTAGCATAAACTATAATCAATTGATCGTATTTGTGCTGCCAAATACAATGCTTGTCTGCATATCAACAATGTTTTCATGTGTTTCAATACATACTTTTCGTTGGAGTGTGGTGTAGCGGAATAATAGAGTTGTCGAAATAAAATCACATAGTTAAAATAGAAAATGAGAAAAATAAACAATTGAGGACCAAAATTTTACGTAGAAAACCCTCACATAAATTGAGGGAAAAACTTCGGGTAAGGCGGATTTCACTACATGTAAAAAGTTTTTTCTAGCTAACAATTTTAATATCTCTTATAATAGGAGAAACTCTTTCTCACACTACTTTATAGAACAAGTGGAAGAAATACCAAACATTCAAGAGAACTCACTCTATTTTTCTCTTAAAGTATTTGTTGTTGCTTCTTTCTTGGGATGATTCTCTGAGCAAAATTTCACCACCCTATTACCATAGCCTTCTCCCGTTCATGGCTATTTATAGACAAATTCTTGGAGCAAAATTTCAAACAAGCTTGACAAATTTACCACCCTATTACCCTAGGTGCAATTCTTTTCAATTAAGTATTAAATGCTTCTAAAAATTTTGCTTACTTCTTATATTTCCCATTCGTTGAATTTTGCTCTTGCTTTCAACTTTGTGCCTATTTAAATTGACTTTTTTTTTCTAAGAAAAATATTTTTTTCTTAAAAAAGTAACATTAAATTTGTAATAACTATATGATTTGGCTTTCAAAAAAATTGAAACTAAAAAAGTTCAAATACAATTTTTTTAGACGCTAAAATTTTCAACTTCTAAACAAAAAATTATTTTTTAAAAATTATTAAAAAAATAATTTTAAAAAAATCAATCCAAATGAGCCCTTGTGTACATGGCTTGTCAGAAAAAAAATCTTGCAGCTTATCTCAATTTGATGCTTTGTCAAGATCTCATGCAGGAAGATCTCATCCACCTTGACTTTTGTTTCTCTTCGCAATGTGAACTTTATAACCAACACTTTTGACAGGCTATTACATTATGAATTTAATCAAAGGGTTAGTCCTCTTTATTAATAAAGAGTTTTCATGTTATTGCCAAAAAATGGGAGGAAAAATTATTATTCTTACCCCCAGTCACAACACAATCCCGCCTCTCATGGAATTCGGGATAAGGTCACTCTTTTTACAGAGAATAATTTCAATCATTTAAACTGCTCCTCATATCTAAAAGGGAGAAAAAAGTTTTCATGCATTTGATAATGAGTATAATTGACGACTAGACAAATGTCAGGGCACTCTTTAATTGTGTGAAGCAAACGAAGTTACATGTGTTAATTAGCCTAAGAAGCCAATTAGAATTGGTGGGTTTGATGGTGTGCTTTCAGTGTGGACTGAGAATTTCATGCATGAAAATGACAAAATGAAATTTTTGTCAACATGATCCATCCACTGTTAGTTGATATGATGACAAGAAGCCAAAAGACTTTTTTCCGTAGCTGTTCTCCATCTACTATACGTCTTTCTTTGATTTAACTTAACTAGGCTTCAAAGAGCATGCGTCGTGGCTAGCACAACCTTCGGCCCTTTAATTTGGATTGATCTAGTTTAAGGGAAAAATTATTATTTTTTTAAAAAAATACCTTTTCTATAATATTTTGGCTTCATAAAATTTTTATAGTTGGGGTTTTTGAAAAACTATCAACCCAAACACATGTGAAAATATAAAAAGGAATTTTAAAAAATACTTTTTTCTTCAAAAGATAATAATAAGTTAGAGAAAAATCAAAAAATAATAAAGAAAAAGAAAGGGGTTTCTTGGTTTGTTGGAAAAAGATAATAACGGAAAGATGAGAAATGACTTTGTGATTCCTTATTTAGATTGGAGAAAGAACCAAAAGAAAAGAACAATTTTAAATGAAACGTTACTTACTTAAATACCTCTTTAATGTCTATTTTATGTTATGTTCTTATATGTGGTAAATAAAACCCTTCACTTAGTAACCTTTTATTTCCTTCCATAAAACTTTAAAGAGTTCAATTAAAACACAATGTTAAGGTTGTTTAGACGATCCTCTATATTTTCTCTCTTTCCTTATTTCTTTCCTTTTTCTGTCTTTTATTTCTTTCCATTTTTCTCTCTCTTAGGGCTTCCAAGAGGGATGAGGATCCCTCCTAACTCCTATTTGGTCCTAACTTTATAACTTAAAATTTTAACTATGCATTTTTTACATAAACAAAGCATGACCATTAATTAAATAAAGAAGAGAGAGAAAATGAGAATAGAAAATTAGTTTTAGAAGAGGTAAGATATGTCACTGATCTTAATATCATGCGCATACAAATACGTTTAACTTCTGAGTTCTAGTGAGATTTGCTGACCTAAAATCTTGATTGTGTTACAAATGTACTCATAAAAACACAATTAGATTGTAATACTATGAAAATAAGGAAATGTATCCTCCCAATTATACCTATTTTCTATGTTCGTTGGACGTTACTGAAACCTTGTCGAGTACATTAATTAACACAGACAATTATGGAATAACAATAAAAACCATTAGTGTATGAAATTCTTGTTATAATACAAATATGGAAGGATAAATATGAACATAGCAACCAAAAGGTAACTGTTTTTACAAATTAAAAGAGCTTACTGTAGAAGACTAGTTTTCCCCATTGGTCAAAGACTAAGAAAATGAAAGCAAGCACTCTATTATGAAATTAGTATATGTAGTCAACAATATAAGACGCCTCGCACGAAACACCAATTCAAGCCTTGGGCAAGACGTCTCCTTTTTATTAGTCCTAATATATCTTTACTACTTGATGAAGATCTATAATGCCTACCTCGTTTTGTTTGCTATTGTTCATATCAACATCGTCTTGGTTACACAAGCCGTTAACTCATCAAGCAATTCTGCCATGGGGATCTTCATCAGTGCAGATTCTTCTCCAGAAAATATTAATGCTTCTAAGAAAAACAGTGGGCCTTCACCAATTGAAACCAGATCCAAGCTCCCTTCACCATTACCCACATGGCCTCCAGGTTAGAGAAAATTTTCTCCATCTTCTTGGCTATCTTTTGCTTTTAGTTTTGTCATAAATTGTCATGGACTGTTATTTTGACATTCAGGATTTGATAAAGGTTAGTTAAACTGCCAGTAAAATGTGGTTTCGAGGCCATTTGGTGGGTACTTATTTATCTGCTTATAACAAATTTTATTAAAAATGCTTATCCTTATCTTGTGCATGGGTGGGTGGCCGTTTGAACTAATTTACCGATGATCTTTTCTGACAAATACCTCGCCACTTGGTGAGAAAGATGTTAATTACTTGACCCACCAGTTGCTTATTACTCTCGTCAAGAATATACTATTCCTCCCGTGATAAAAAGCTTAAACTCCGTACGGACCACTACTTAACTTTTTTTTTTTTTTTTTCATTTTGTAATAACTGTTTTTCTTTTGTGTTTTTTGGTTCTTTAAAGGTAATGGTTTTGCAAGTGGAACCATTGATCTAGGAGGTTTGCTGGTGTGTCAAGTATCAACTTTCACAAAAGTTTGGGCAACACATGAAGGTGGACCAGATGATCTTGGGGCCACATTTTTCGAGCCATCTGCATTAGCAGATGGATATTTCATGCTCGGCAGCTACACCCAACCCAACAACAAACCCCTCTCCGGGTTGATTCTCGCCGGAAAAGACGCCGCAAATGACCCTTCAGGAGGTGTTCTAAAGCCACCAATTGACTACACTCTTGTTTGGAGCAGTGAGTCCTTGAATATCAGCCAAGACAGCGTGGGCTACATCTGGATGCCCACGCCGCCTGATGGTTATCGAGCCGTGGGCCATGTGGTCACGACATCACCTGAAAGGCCTTCCCTGGAAAAAGTCCGCTGTGTTCGTTCTGATTTCACCGATGTCTGCGGAAATGGTGATTGGATTTGGAGTTATTCTGATGGGATTAATGTGTATGAATCCATGCCAAGAGACATCGGCACACATGCTTTAGCTGTAGGCACATTTATAGCTCAAAACAATACAGCTGCTTCATCATTAGCATGTCTAAAGAATGCTAAAGCTACTTTATCAGCCATGCCTAATTTGGATCAAATCCAGGCATTGGTTAAAGAGTACTCACCCTGGATTTACTTCCACCCTGATGAAGATTACCTCCCCTCTTCAACGGCCTGGTTTTCCGAAAATGGGGCGTTGCTATACACCAAAGGACAAGAATCCAATCCCGTTCCTATCGATCCATCAGGCTCAAATCTCCCACAGGGTGGTTCAAACGATGGCGCATATTGGCTAGACCTTCCAGCTGATGAAGCAGGCAAAGAGAAACTCAAGGCAGGAAATTTACAAGGCGCTGTAGCCTATTTACACGTTAAGCCTATGCTTGGCGCGACGTTTACTGACATAGCCGTGTGGATTTTCTACCCTTTCAATGGTGCTGCGAAAGCCAAATTCGAAGTCTTCAACGTTAGCCTGGGAAGAATTGGAGAACATGTTGGTGACTGGGAACATCTGACCTTGAGGATCAGTAATTTCAATGGTGAGCTGATAAAAGTCTACTTTTCGCAGCACAGTAAAGGGACATGGGAGGATGCTGGAGAGCTCGAGTATCAGAACGGTAACAAACCGGTCTGGTACTCATCTCTCCATGGCCACGCCGCGTATCCATCTCCAGGAGTGAATTTACATGGGAAGGGAAACATTGGAATAAGAGATGATACAGCAAAAGGAGACTTGTTCATGGACACTGGGATAAATTACACAATCATTGCTGCAGAATACTTGAAGGAGACTGCCATTTCTGAGCCGCCATGGCTGAATTATGCTCGAGAATGGGGTCCAAAAATCAACTACACCATTGAAGATGAGGCCAATAAGGTGGCCAAGAAGTTACCTATATTTTTAAGAAAACCATTTCAGAAATTTATAAATGGTCTTCCTAATGAGGTGTTGGGTGAGGAAGGGCCTATTGGGCCCAAGTGGAAAGACAATTGGGATGGCGATGAAAGGGCCGGGTGAATTTGTGGAGTGGGCCGGGTATAGATTCTTCTGATCCAAGATCAAGAATTAGGTTACCAAACACAGGTTAGGTTACCAAGCACAGCAGGACTAAAACTTCTTAGAGAAAAAAGTAGATTTTAAAGTGAATCTGATTCTCTCTAATTTGGCGCATAAGGCGAAATTTAAAAAAAAAAAAAAAAGGTTGGAATTTATCTTTTTCTTCATTTTTTTTTATATTAAAACTTCGTATTTGGTCTTTTGGCCTAAGATTGTTAATTGGCATAATTTTGATATCATGCAAGAATGTGGACAAAACAATAATCTTGCGGAAGAATTTGAGATTAATTCAATCCTATCAAGATTCTTTCTTAGGAGAAATATAATAAAGGAAAGAATAATGTTAGATTTCACTCTATTTTTATCACTTTATTTTTACCTCTTACATGGGATGTTTAGTTGGCATGCCAATTAAGCTTTTTTTTAATCTCTTTTCTTTTTTGTATCTTATCTTTTTTTTTTTTTTTGTCATCCTTTATTTGGATTTTTTACTTATAGACCTTTGTATCTAGGTATAAATACACCGCTAGTCTTTGAATTCACAAAACTACAAATGAGACTCTCTGTGTTTTTCCAAAAGTTGCAAATTTGGTCCCTCTATCATGATTGCTGTCTATTTTGACAACAAGTGCCCAACACGCGCAAAAAATATAACTGGCTTTTTTTTTTGCCCTTAATTACATATACATCCCTGTGTTTTTTTTTTCTCTTTATCATATTTCAAAAATAAAATTACAATTAAAATCACCACCCACCCCCTGGCCACCCCACCCCCTTTCATCATCGTTGTCGTCGTCATCATCATCTTCTTCTTCTTTTTCTTGGCTATGTTGAATGGAAATGTAATGGATGATCTAGAATTATTTGCTATGTTGAATGGAACTTGTATCTTTCATGGATTTGAGTTATCCAAATCCGGAAACATAATTTATTGAACTGAGGGATTCCTTGCTTCTCCATTTCCTCCCTTGAGCAACCCTGCCATTTCCCATTGATGGGAAATTCGTGTTCATATATAAATTTTTGTCACACTTGGCCAGTTACAGATTTCTTTAATGGTCTGTTTGGTATGATGTAATGGTTTGGAAATGAATGATTATTTAAGGTAGAAAAGAATCAAGGCAAAATGGCCATAGAATACCTTTTTTTTTTATGTTTGGTTAAAATTATAAAAAAAAAAAGACTAGAATTAAATGACAACCTTATTTGATATATTTGGAAAATTTATTTAAAAAAAAAATAGAATAGAATAAAAATCAATTCAATTAACCAAAATACACTTGTTCTTTAATTTGGCATAAATTTAGACTTATACGTGACAATTATTTTTGTACATATTAACATAAATTAAAATACTATGTCTTTTGATCAACGATAAAACATAGCATTATTTGTTCAATCATTTTTTATTTTTATCACCATATTTCAATTTATTTACTTTTTTAACATAATTGAGAGAAAAGTTAATTATCCAATAAAACTACACCTATTTTTTGGGTGAAAAAGAGTTCAAATGAAGAAAAAAACATGTGTATTTTTAATTTTTTTAATTTTTTACTTTTTGGTTTTTTAATTTTATTTTTTATTTTTTAATTTGTTTAATAACAATTGAAGATTTAAACGGAGAATGATAAATTATGTTTTTGTTTTATTTTATTTTTAATTATTCCAACTTAAATTGGAATACTCATTCTTTGGACTTGACTAAGGAATAGATTTTTCTACTTTGTCCTGGAAAGACCATTTTATGAGAATAAGCTTTTTGACTTCAATTAGTTCTACAAAAAAAAAAAATAATAAGAAGTTAGAATAACGATTCTATTTCAAGCCACTCCTGCATACCCAACGTAACTTTAGTTCTTTTTTGATGTAATTTCTCTGGCAGTTCGGGTAGATTTTTGTAAGGATGGGTAGATGTCTAAAAATGGGATGAACGCTGCCTTTAGTGATAGGAGAAATATAGTTTCATTAGTGAGCTAAATGGAGGGCCTTTTTATTTTATTGCTCCATCATGTAATTGAGAAAGTTGCGGTCCAACTTTATGCTCTAATATCTGCAGCATCCATTAACTATTGTACATATTGCAATGGGAGTTTTTATGTTGGATGGATTGGTATGGTGGTGGCGGGGCAGCAGGTAGCAGGTAGCACGTAGTGGTGGGAGTGGCCGGCCTGGGGGATGGGTATTTTCCCTTTTTTTTTAATTTAATTTTTAATTAGGACAAGTGCTAAATAGACATTTTACTCGATAAAATAAGGGCAAAATTGACATTTTACAAAATCTCTTAATGAATTAATGAAGTAATTGACCAAGGGGCGAATGTGCAACTTTTAAAAAAAATACAAGGGATTTCAATTATAGTTTCATGAATTTAAGAACTAGTAATGTAATTAGGCATAAACATAAGAAATCTACAAACAAAAAACCCTCCTTTATTTCCTTTTTCCTTTCCCTCGATTAAGATTTCTTTTTACTTTTCTTTCTCCATTTGTTTGTCCATGTCAGAGTATTTTTAGTGTAGATCTATAGTTTCTAACCCCATAATATAATACATTATACATTTCAACTTGTATTTTAAGTGAATTAAGATTAGGCAATTTTTCACATGAGAAGTTCTCGAATGCAACAATTTATCTCCCGCTAAATTGTGTTCCCAATTTCACGTTTATTAATGAGCAATCTGATATAATTTGGAACCAAACTAAAGTTTACATATATTTTAGCAATTACAATTAAATAATGTTTTACGGTTAATACAAAATATTCTTTTAGATATTTTTTCTTTTCTTTTTCCTATTTTAATATTAAAAATGTGTGTGGAATTTTTTTTTTAATTTATGACAAAGAAAGTTCAACTGACCAATTTTGTTAAAAATTTATTAGAATTCAATCATCAAGGGATAAATTCTTGGCGGCAAGTAGAATAAGGAAAAGGTGCTCTTTTTTCTCAATTGATCAAAATCAGGTTTATTGCTCTCGTCGCTGTATCAAGTTCGTCATGATATTTAGCCAAAAAGCAAAAAAAAAAGTTAGATGATGAACAAAAAAAGGAAGAAAAGAAAAAAGGAGAAAAAAATACTTACTTGGCATGCCAACTAAGCAAGCCAAATAAAAGGTGATAATGAGGTGATACAAATAAAATGACATCTAGCATTACTCTAAAAGAAAGGTACATTTATTTGTGTCGGATTAGGGGATAGTTGAGGTGATTGAGACTATCTTCCCAAGACTCATTCCTACATTTACATGTGTCGAATTAGGAAATAGTTTCAGTGATTGAAACTATCTTCTCAAGACTCATTCCTAGGTTTAAATCTCATGGAAGACGACAGTTGCATTAGGAGTGGGGGAAACTCATGGGGGATAGTGGTTGGGTTGGGAGTTGTGGTTTAAAAAAAAAAAAAAAACCAGTATTGTGTTTGTATGACCTAGAACACATTTGCCTTAGATTTTAGAAAAAAGATTAAATTCTAAAAAAAAAATCTCAAACCCAATTTTTTTCCATAACTTAAAATTTGCTTTTTAAAAGAACACTTTTTCAAAAATTATATAAAAAAGAAGAACATTTTATCATGGATACATACAGTGGCAAAGCCAGGATTTCATTGTAGTGAGGGCGAAATATTAAATTTTTAATTCAAAAATTATCCCAAAAAAAAAAACCTATAATAGAATATCATAAACACAATATATCTATATATATATATATATATATATATATCTATCTATATATATATATATATATATATCTATCTATATATATATATATATATATCATATATATATATAGGCGTCGAAATCACCAAAAATAAATTCCTATCTCTTACCTTACAACTTTAATTTGTGTACGCGGTGAGAAAAAGGTCGAGTCCACAGGGATTGGAGAAATTTAGAATATGCTAATTATGTCAAGTAGATTAATCAAGCAAGTCACAAGCAAAATAGGGGGTTTAAATGCAAAAATAAGTAACATAAGCAAAACTGTCTAGCCACTGGTCGCGCTGCGTGGGCACGCAGCTGGGCAGAAAAATAAAAACGTAAATAAACAAATAAAGAAAATGACTAAAATACGCAATTCTAAATTAACGCAAGGCTGGAAAAACAGGAATTTAACGAGAATTAAATCTAGCCTGAGGAACAATCACAATTTCGGTCAACAAATCCGATCCTAGATGCAAAAATACTTTCAACTATTTCGATAAATCAGTTATAATTATTGGCTCGGCCTAATAACCTCATCTTTCCTTACAGAAATGATAATGGTTTAAATCCCTACGATTTTTCCCGCTATCCCCTTACCTATTAGACGTTCTAATCCCTGGAGATTCCCGCAAAATTTATCTAATGGCAGCAATAAAAATTTAGAAAGACCTGATTCTAAAAGTCAATACTCTCGCTGTAATTGCTCATTTACATTGCGTAATTACACAGAAAACCTGGTTACCACGATGCTTAGATTAATTAAATTAATCTAACTGACTACCTATTGTCATGCAAATGAATAATCGTGCACAAAATTAAACAAACACAGAGCAATATTAATTCTTGAAATAGTAAATATGCAATTATCAAAATAACATGAAAGGGATAAAACAATTAGATCTCACGGAATTGATGAACCGAAATTTTGATTAATCCTCGGCTAGAAAAGAAAGTTAGAACAGCTTGTCCATAAATGTCGCCCAAAGAATGAAGAGAAAATTTGTTGTTGTCTGCTAAAAGTTGTCTCTTCTCAAAGTGCAAATAAGGGGTATTTATATAAGAAAAAATCCTAACTTATTTTCCTTGTTGGATAAGGAAACTTGGCCCAAAAAGAATAAAAAGGTAAAAGCCTGAAATATAAGTTCCAACAAAATAAAAAGTCTTCTAATATTTAATCTAATTCCTTCCAAAAGTCCAGAAAAAATATCTTCCATCTTGGTCAACCCAGTCAAACCCGCGTAGCAATTAAATGGTATTTTTTCACGTGACGGTGTCAACTTTGACCGCTACAAACATGTCCAAAAAGCTTCTATATCCATATGTAATGCATCTAGCTCCTTTTCCTAAGCACAATTATACAAAATTACATTAAAAACATCGATTAAGAAACATTCTATTCCAAAATCAAGTGCATCTAACATATAAATTGAACACTTATTTAGAACTTGCCAAATTCCCTCACACTTGAACCATGCTTGCCCTCAAGCATAAAAACAATTAAGAACAGGGAATTCACATGCAAGACTAACCAAGACTGAAATTAAGCAAAGATTCCAAGTTTTACAAACAAAAATAATGCAAGTCCTGGAATTAAAATTTCTGTACGTTCATGAACATAGGTAACTTCAAAAAATCCAAAGTACAAAATAAAGTCAAGACATATGTCATCAAAGCTTTAACTTCACAATTCATCTACCAACTTTATCATTCTGCATTCCATCATGTCACCATTCAATCACAGGAACATAATCATTCAAGGTCAACCTCTCACAATATGTACAAGTCTGACCC
The DNA here is from genome assembly GCA_028554755.1 of Cordia subcordata. NCBI lineage: Eukaryota > Viridiplantae > Streptophyta > Magnoliopsida > Boraginales > Cordiaceae > Cordia > Cordia subcordata. The sequence goes on from JAPTOF010000002.1 coordinate 1,700,316, forward strand.
AATTCAAGCATTTATAAAAATAAACATGTTAACATACTGACAAACTAAATTTCCTTCTTTTTTTAACAAACTTGCAATGTTTTTAGCCAAAAGAGTGCACTAATTTTGCAAATTCCTGCAGCACTTTTTCCAAATGTAAGACTTGACTTGACCAAAGATTTTCAAAAAGAAGCCTAACTTAGCAAGAAAATCCCCACAAGTAAACATCTTTCATCAAAACTATAGCCACGAAGTTCCCTCAAGAATAATTCCACCAAAATTTCCCACTAGACTTCAAACTAACTCAACCATCCATCATAGTAAACATAGGCACATAAACCTTCAAAAGTTCCTCCACCTTGACTGAAAGAAACTCGAAAGGAAAAACAAAGGTAAGCCAGTTTTTTAGCAAGTCAAAACAAGAACCACCACATGTACAAGTCACTTTACTAGCACCCAAAACACTATATAAATGAACCTTGCACCACTTAAGCACACAAAAGAGATTTAAGCAAGTATGATTATGCTAATGCAAAGAAGAGAGATCAAAGCACTACCTTGATGTGCAATTTTTCCTAAAAAAAAATAAGTTTGTGCCTAGGCCCAGCTGCCGGAAAGCTGGATCACTTCAACTGCCTTTTTTTTTCACAATTTTCATAAATTGCCTAGAATGTCATCCAACCTTTTTATGCGATGACAAACATTTGTGATGAATGCCCCCGGTTACTCAGTTGGTCACAATTCCAGGCGGCTTTTAGCTCTACTCATGAATCTCCGTTTTTTTTCTTTTTTTTGGAGACCAGCAGAGTAAAAAGGTGCGCATTTACTTTGATTTCATTCATTCTTGTGCTTTTTTTTTCACACTTTCATTACTTTTGCAGGAGTGACGTCAACCCCGACATAACTTTCCTAGACACACACTTTTTCATAATTTTACCACAAAAATAAATCAAGACAAGTACCTCTCAATCTCAAACTAAGCAGTAGCTTCCAATTGAAGCACATGGACATTTTCAGCCCAAGTTAAGATTAAGCAAGGTTCAAGCATAGCGTGTTCAAGTATCTATCAAGGGACAAAAACAATGGGGATGGATTCACTGGACGTACTAATTTACCGTTGCAACCAAAACAAGTTTCCCAAGCATGGGGATTAGATTTTTTTTTTCATGAGGAATGCCAAGTTTACAAAGTAGGCAGTTGAGCTAAAAATATTTGGAAAAATAAAACTAAGGAAACAAAAACTTGACAAATTTTTTTTCTCTTTTTTCTTTTTTTTTTTTCATGAAGACAAGACACAGGAAGACCCAAACAATACTAAATAAAATACAATTACTTATAAAGACTCAAAATAAAAGACAAAAACAAAAACACGAAATAGTCCTCCCCCACACTTATCATGCACATTGTCCTCAATGTGTAAAGAAAAGAAAACAACAAAATAAAAGAAAAATAAAACATAGGTAAGAGAGGGAAAAAATGTAAAAGGACTTCCCTTAAAAGAGATGCGGGAGGTGGTGGAACTGGATATCATTCATCCAGAGTGCGGCCATGGTGCTCAACTAGATTCACCCTTTTTTTTTTTTAGCTTTGATCTTTGTTGCACCAAATTTTTATGATTTTACAAAATAGCCTTTGTGTGCCCACGTTTAAGCGTTCAGTGCCCAATTTTTCAAAAAACAGTTCAAAAACTCACCAAAATTCCAAAGCGACTCCTTCCTGTAAACATCAAAACTCTCATACAACATATTCAGATCAAAATTAGGATTCTCAAGGAAGAAGAAAATAAAAAAAAATTCCTAAAAAGAATAAAAAAAATTGCAATAATTGGAAATTAACTAGAAAACACTAGAAAACTCAAAATTGAAATTTCTAACTCTGTGGGTTGCCTCCTACCAGTGCCTTTGTTTAATGTTGTTGGCTCGACATAACCAATTCGTCTAAACTTTATCCGGTGGCTTTTTTGGCTCAATTCTCTCACGAACGGGCTTCAAACGATGTCCATCAACTTTGATGACTTTGCCATTACTTGAACTCTTCACTTCAACTGCACCACAAGAAAACAATTTAGTAATAATAAAAGGACCTACCCATTTAGTTCGTGGATCATCGGGAAATAATTTAAAACCAGAGTGATGATAGAAAACTTTTTGTCCCACTAAAAATTGTTTTCTGCCAATAACTTTTTCATGTAAACTCTTTTTCTTTTCCTCGTGAATTTTGGTCTTTTCACGAGCATTGCTTTTCTTCTTCTCCAACTCTTGGGGTTGTAACTTCCTATGTGCACCCCTCTTGTCCACCATAGGTGGATTCAATCAACTTTGAATTTCTCTCATTGGCTTCCCTTGATTTTTCCGCTTAACAATTGATTCCTGCAAGTTAGTGCTACCTGCAAAAGTCTTCTTAAATTCTTTCGGCTTTTCAAGAGTAGGACTTTCACGAGAAGTAACACTTAGCCTATTATCATCAACTGTTTCTAAAGCAAAAACACAAGACACCTCACTAGGATTTTTCATGTCATTATAAACATCAAATTTAACAACATCTCTATCAAACTCCATAGTAAGAATACCTTTGTGCACATCAATTTTAGTTTTTTGTGGTACTAAGGAATGGTCTGCCTAGCAAAATTTCACAAGACTTAGAAGATGAATCTTCTTCCGTATCAAGCACATAAAAATTAGTGGGAAAGACCAAATTATCTACTCACACTAAAGCATCTTCCAGGACACTTTCAGGATAAACCAAAGACATATCAGCTAATTGAATAACAACTCTTGTTTCTTTCAAAGGTCTTACTTTCAAGGGTCCCACATTTAAAGTAGAATAATTGGACTTAGGCATGACATTAATAGATGCTCCTAAATCAGACATAGCTTTCTTAATACCTAGAGAACCTATTTGACAAGAAATAGCAAACATACCTTGGTCCTTACACCTTGGAGGCAAATCCTTTTTAAGCACGGTGGAGACATTCTCCCCCATACTTATCTTTCATTCCCAACGAACTTCTTTTTGTTAGTGCTCAATTCTTTCAAAAATTTTGCAATTCGAGGCACTTGTCTAATTGCATCAAGTAAGGGAATATTTACCTCTACCTTGCGAAAAAGATCAAAAATCTCCTTCTTTTCCTTCTCTTTTTTGGACTTTGCAAATCTTTCGGGGGAAGGAGACTTAACCACCAGCTCTACGCTATTTTTAGGCTCTGTTTTATCTCGGTTCAGCAATTTTTTTATTGTGCTTTGCGCCCTCTTTTTTGATTTCTTTCTCTGTTTCAGGTGCTATGAACTTTGCGTGCCCACGCCTAGTCTGACAGTGGCTGTCCAGCAGTTCTTTTTCACTTTGTAGAGTGATTGCGCATGCATTTTCCTTTGGGTTAGCAACCGTTTGATAAGGTAATTTACCATGGGACTCTAACCTACCCACGGATATGGCTAATTGGCTCATTTGTATCTCTAAATTCTTTATACTTGCCCTCGTTTCCTGTTGAAATTGTTGAGTGTTGAGAGCAAGAGATTTCACAATATCCTCAAGAGAAATATCTGAACTTGAAGGTGTGGGCTGTGGTGGTGGGGCTGGTCGTGGCTGGAAATATTGCGAATTTGACGAATTAAAATTTTATGGCCTTGCTCCATAACTCAAGTTTTGGTGATCCCTCCAACCTGGGTTGTATGTATTCGAAAAAGAATCATATATTTGCAGTGGTGGACCGGAAAACCCTCCAATGGCATTAACATGTTGTCAATCCTCTTCTTGGAGCGTAGGACACATATCAATTGTGAGTCCCGCCATGGCACAAATTCCGCAAATTTTTTGAATTGGAACACTACCACCTGCAACCAAACTTTGAACAGGAGAAGTTAGTTGAGTTAACTTTGAATCAAGTGAAGAAACATTTACCTCATTAACTCTTCTTGAATGCTTATATCTATTTCCAAATTGTTGTGAATTTGTAGCCATTATAGAAATCAAATCTCTAGCCTCTCGAGGTGTTTTGTCAACAATGGCACCTCCACTTGCAGCATCCATCATTATTCTCTCAATTGGAAGCAATCCTTGATAAAAATATTGGATAAGAGATTGTTCAGAAATTCCATGTTGGGGGCAGCTTGCACAAAGTCTCTTAAATCTCTCCCAATAATCGTAAAGCAACTCCGAATCTCTTTGCTCGATGGCACAAATTTCTCTCCTAATTACCGCAGCTCTAGAAGCTGGAGAAAATTTATCAAGGAATGCTCTAGCCATATCTCCCCAAGTAGTGATGGAACCGGATGGAAGATAAAATAGCCACTCTTTTGCCGCATCCGCTAAGGAAAAAGGAAATGCTCTTAATTTAATTTGGTCCTCCGTTACACTATTGGGTCTCATAGTTGAACAAACTATATGAAAATCTTTGAGATGTTTATGTGGATCTTCATTCTCCAACCCATGAAAAGTGGGTAAAAGACGAGTTAATCCCGATTTTAGCTCAAAATTGACATTAAGCTCCGGATAAGTGATGCAAAGAGGTGATTGATTCAAAGGGACAGCGGCTAATTCACGTAAAGTTCTATTATTTTCAGCCATCTCCTCTTCTTTTTTGGACTAACTAGATTATTCAGACAAAGCTTGTGATGTTTCGGATTGTTTCTTAAGTTATTTCCGCAACTTTGCTTCTTTTTCCAAGCTCTTTACGGTCTTTTCAATCTTGGATCAAAATGCAACTCACCTGTATAATCTGACCTTGTCATAAAAAGCAAAAAATTTCAGCACCAAAATTCGATGGGCGTTGAAACCACCAAAAATAAATTCCTATCTCTTACCTTGCAACTTTAATTTGTGTACGCGGTGAGAAAAGGGCCGAGTCCACAGGGATTGGAGAAATTTAAAATATGCTAATTATGTCAAGTAGATTAATCAAGCGAGTCACAAGCAAAACAAGGGGTTTAAATGCAAAAATAAGTAAAATAAGCAAAACTGTCCAGCCACTGGTCGCGCTACGTGGGCACGCAGCTGGGCAGAAAAATAAAAATATAAATAAAAAATAAATAAAATGACTAAAATACGTAATTCTAAATTAACGCAAGGCTGGAAAAACAAAAATTCAACGAGAATTAAATCTAGCCTGAGGAACAATCGCAATTTCAGTCAACAAATCCGATCCTAGATGCAAAAATACTTTCAACTATTTTGATAAATCAGTTATAGTTATTGGCTCGGCCTAATAACCTCATCTTTCCTTACAGAGTTGATAATGATTTAAATCCCTACAATTTTTCCCGCTATCCGCTTACCTATTAGACGTTCTAATCCCTGGATATGCCCGCATGATCTATCTGATGGCAGCAATAAAAATTTAGAAAGACCTGATTCTAAAAGTCAATACTCTCGCTGTAATTGCTCATTTAGATTGCGTAATTACACAGAAAACCTAGTTACCACTATACTTAGATTAATTAAATTAATCTAACTGACTACCTATTGTCATGCAAATGAATAATCGTGCACAAAATTAAACAACCACAGAGCAATATTAATTCTTGAAATAGTAAATACGCAATTATCAAAATAACATGAAAGGGATAAAACAATTAGATCTCACGGAATTGATGAACCGAAATCTTGATTAATCCTCGGCTAGAAAAGAAAGTTAGAACAGCTTGTCCATAAATGTTGCCCAAAGAATGAAGAGAAAATTTGCTGTTGTCTGCTAAAAGTTGTCTCTTCTCAAAGTGCAAATAAGGGGTATTTATATAAGAAAAAATCCTAACTTATTTTCCTTGTTGGATAAGGAAACTTGGCCCAAAAAGAATAAAAAGGTAAAAGCCTGAAATATAAATTTTAACAAAATAAAAAGTCTTCTAATATTTAATCTAATTCCTTCCAAAAGCCCAGAAAAAATATCTTTCATCTTAGTCAACCCAGTCAAACCCGCATAGCAATTAAATGGCATTTTTTCACGTGACGGTGTTAACTTTGACCGCTACAAACATGTCCAAAAAGCTTCTATATTCATATGTAATGCATCCAGTTCCTTTTCCTAAGCATAATTATGCAAAATTACATTAAAAACATCGATTAAGAAGCATTCTATTCCAAAATTAAGTGCATCTAACATATAAATTGAACACTTATTTAGAACTTGTCATATATATATGTGTGTGTGTGTGTATTTCTTTGGGTTGAGGGCAAAATATAAAAGATGATCAAGGCATGAGAAGGGCAGCAAAGCAGCAATATGGCAGAGGCAGGTCACTTGTACACAACGCGAGAACTGGACCAAAATCGACTCAACTCTTATATTATGTTAAGAATCATTAAAGTTTATTATAAAATAAAATAATTAATTAATATAAAGAGTGGTTCAAAATCTTATAAAGTAATATTCTCTCACGTGAGAAAAATGTATATTTCAAACACTTCATGTGGAGGTAGACTGAAACAGCGCCGCTTGGAAATAGGGGGCTGTGCACCCCGGTCAGCTCACGTCAATGTCCAGATGCTTTCAGTTGTCTGTTGCATTGTGAAATTATCAGGCGGAGGTTGTAAAAATTATACGATGGAATATGCTCGAAAATTAAATTGTTCAAGTTCTATTATTTTATTTGGTGGCAGTGGTGAATGTTGCACAAGCAGGCAGGCATTTGGTGACAACAAATATTGTTTAATGTTTCACCATTACAAATTTAAAAAATTCAGTACTTCTATTCCGATTAATGAAGATCCGAATTGTTCAAATGCAAATGTTTTGATAAACTATGCACTTTCGCTATGAATATTCTATATTTTCATTTTTTATTTAAAATGTTTTGTGTTTATTAAATGATTTCCTATTTTCATTAAAGTTTTTATACTAACTCCCCGTGCGACACACAGGTGAAAAATAGGCCATGCTATTTTTGGAAGGAAAAAAAAAGAGAGAGAGAGAATGTAATTCAAAACACTCATAGAGCTTCTCAAATTTAAAAAGCTTTCTCTTTGGTGTATAAAAGATTCTAAAACGTGGAAAAGCAATAGAATGACCAAAAGGCAAGGATCGGTTTCGTGTTGAACCAATGCAACACAAAGCACATGATATATCTTATATCGACCTTCTAACGTAAACTGTTATCAATCAATCCTATTTGGGCTACCAAATATAGTATTCTTCTGCATCATCAACAATGTTTTCGTGTGTTTGTCTGACTTTTAATTAGTTTAAAACGTACGTCTACTAGAATATTATATAACGAATTTTGTTTAGGTTGAATTCTTCTTTATTAGTAAAAAATTTTCATATCATTGCCAAAAAATAGGGAAAAGGTTTAAAAAAAAAAAAAGCCCCACCACGAATACAACCCTACCCCTCACAGGATTCGGTCATTATTTTTATGAGAAGTAATTTTAATCACTTGTGCTACTACCGCATTCTTAAATAAGGGATAAACATTTCATGTGGTAATGAGTATAACTAACGATTAGACAAGTAGAGTTGGATTTGATAGGGCATATTCATGGTGTCAAGCAAACATAGTTTTTAACGTGTACTAATTAGCCTAAGTATAAGAAGCCAATTAAATTGGTGGCTTCAAAATTGATGGTAAGCCTTCAATGTGGACTGAGAAATCGATGCAAGTGAAAAATGACAAGATGAGCTTTTTGTTGAAACAAATTTAATGTTAATTGTATGATGATGAGAAGCCCAAACACTTTTGTCCCATAGCTATTCTCCATCTACTATACATCTTTCTTAAATGTTAACTTAACGAGGCTACAAATAGCATGTCTCGAGGCTATGCACAACCTTAAGCCCACCAATTTGGATTGATTTAATTATTATATTATATATATATATATATATTATATTTTCTATCATATTTTGGCTTCATAAGAATTTTTGTACTTGGGGTTTCTTTAAGACATCAACCCAAACACATTTAAAAATATAAAATATTTTTTTAAAAGATAATACTCTTTTCTTCAAAGATAATAATAAGGTATAGAAAAATTAAATGAAAAATAAGCTAGAGAAAAATCAAATATAATAAATGAAAAGAAAGGGGTTTCTTGGTTTGGATTGAAAAAAAAAATTGAATTTCAAATCCTTTCTTATGCTAAATTATATATATCGTTATTTATATATAAAAATATATCAAATCAATTTTTAATATGGTAAATAAAAATATATAAAATTCAATTCCTCCAAACTAAAGGTAAGTTTAATACAATAAAATTACCCTTTGTTTAAATATCAACCGGATGCTGGTTGCTTTTGTCTAGTCTTAATGAATCTCCATGTTTGTTTTGTGTAAAAAAATCTAGACGTATGGAAGCCGTGAAAATCAATGGATTCCCAATCAACCAATTTTACTTCGACTTAGTTTAGCCCATAAGGGAAAAAAAAAAAACAAGGTAATACATACATACGATAATTCAATTGACTATTATGATATATATATATATATATATATATATATTGTTAGCAATAATAATATGTGAAACTGAAATCTGAAATTTTGAAAAACAAAAATAGATAAAAAATAAACTGAGGCTCGTAGCATGATTTTCTTAAAGGATTTACGCCCCCCACAATGGTGCTAAGGGTAGTGGCGTACCCCTCCCAGGATACAACGATTTTTACCTCTTGACGTTCTGGTAGCACTCTACGTAAGAACTTGCGAACTAGTATGTGATGATCTCTCTCCTTTATAATGCACTATAAAACTATTAAAATGACAAGACTTCAAAAATTTATGTGTATCTAAGAGTACTACTAAACAAATCTATGTAGACAAATGCTCAAAATATTGTGCGTATCCAAAGCAAAGAAAATACCAATATTTAGAGGAACAAATTAGGCTAATAACTAAAACCAATTAATTATATAAACCAAAACGTCTTAAAGCTAATCATCAGTTACACACAATACATGTAAGCTCATAATTGGCATAATGATTACATGACATTTATTATTAGAAAATCATGTGCAAATTGCTTATAACGTATAGGCATTTCCACCCAAGACAATAATGATCATTATAATATCTAATTTCCTTTCATAATTATTCAATTCCAACATTCCCCCACATGAATGGAAATTAGATGATCAGAATGCAATCATTAGAGGGAGTTCGAAGAAAGATACTGCCTCAAGATAAGAAACTTTTGACTTTGAACCTTCCTTAGTGAATACCATCGGGTTTACTAACTGACCAGTGGACTTGTGGTCTTGAACTATTCAACTTTAGCGTAAGCCAAGACAACAGCATACACACAGCATCTCTCAATTCACTACTAGTTCTCACAGTTGTGTTCATTTTGGCCCTAAACAACTCCCAGTATTCATGAGTACTCAGAGAATTCAACTTTCAATTCTCTTAGAAGCGGCCCCTCCTTACTCATATAGATGATTCTTCATGAGGAATACTTTGCTATATTCTATTCGGTCTTTCCAACTTATAAGAATCATTAAAAGCAAAGCTTATCCTAAATCGTGCAGGCCACACTGTCTGCTTGCCATAGGAATAGGTAAAGGAGGTCTAAGCCCCCATAGTGCTTAACAAGAGTCATGCATAATCCAGTTTTCCCTTTGAACCAAGATTCAAGGATCTCCTGTTAACAAGGTAAGGTTGTCAATTACGATGACCCTTTAATTTGTTTATAGGCTTAAGACCTATTCCCCTCGACAACTTGAGTACTTGCTCTCTGTTCACCCCTTTTGGTGAGCGGATCCGCAATGTTGTCCTTTGACTTTCCATAGCTCAGAGTGATAACTTAACAATAGAGAGCAACTGCCTAATGGTATAATATCAACCATCATACGTTATACTCTATGTCTTACCAATCATAGATTGGCTATCACTATAAAAACTGACAATGGTCAAAGACTTCATAGAACATCCTCTAGATACGTTAAATCCATTCAATTTTCGTCCCTTCTGTGACACAACTGTACTTGCTAACTTAAAGACATATCCACTTGTGGATCCCAAGTATTTAAGTTTTCAATTGATGTCACCATCAACCTCTTAGTATGGATGGATATCTTGTGTAATACAGCCCATAGTCCATGGTGTACCTCCAGTATCTCGGGACCTTTAGAACAGCAACCTAACTTGCGAGGCTTGGAGTGTATCTACTTAGCCTGTTCACACTGCAGGCTACATGTGTACTGTGCTATCCATTATGTACATTAAACTCCTTATAATTCAGGAGTACTCGAAATGAGGTATCCTTCCATCTATATATTGCTTAAATGTTTAGTTTCATTTAAAGAAGCTCTTGCATTCCCACCATTATCTCTTTTAATTGAACTTGTCTAGTGTTTCCACCAAATAATAGGACTGGAACAAGACCAAACCATCAGATGTCTTTGTGATTTTGGCACTTAAAATCAACTTTATGACACCTATGTCTTTCATTACATAATACCTAGGAAAGCATGTATTAAAAAGAAGGACCAAATCAAAATAAATACATGCAGTGACAACTGCTAAACTGGGGGAAAGGAATTTGTGAAAAATCAAAGTCAAGCTAATTTGTTCAAAAATTTTGGAGTTGACAAGAATAAAAGCAATTGAAGCTCAAAAGGAAGATGTTCCAGAACCACCACATCTTTATCCTAGTCGTAGCTTAGTGATTTCGTTGTAATTCACTTGAGACCTGGCTATTTTTGCTATAATTCGCTTTACGGTTTAGTCATTTTTCATTTTAATGCACTTTACGGCTTATTTGGTCTTGCTATAATTCAATTTATGGCTCGACTTTTCATAACTTTAGTCGTAATTCACTTTATAACTTAGTCTCATTGTCATTCACTTTACAACCTTCTCTCTTTATATTATTCACTTTTTTTTTCCTTACTCCAATAGCATATAGTCTCCTCATAGTAAGAAATCCTTGGTAAGCGACCTTGACATTTTGGTACTTTTCCCTTGTGTTTGGTAGCTTTTGGAACCAATTGTTTCCTTGGTAAGAGACCTTGATATTTTGGTACTTTTCCCATATGGTAGGTAGCTTATGGTACCAATTGTTTCTTTTTTTGCACTTTTAGTTGATAATTAATCTTTTTAATGTTCTTATGTGATTGGTTGCAGGTAAGTGATTTAAGTTATTTTGAATTGACAAACATCAAATATCAGATATTATGTTTAGCTGCAGATATAAGTGGACAACCTTATCTCTTGAAACAAGCAATCTTATTGACGTCTTTAGGGCTCATTTGCTTTATTATTATTGTTCCTAATTTTCTATTTTTGTTTATCAAAATTTTGAAATTAGTTCATTTGTTTTTGTTTTTATTTTCTAAAAAAGTAAAAACCAACAACCTATTTTTGTAATTTTTTGTTTTCTTATGTTGGCTTGTAATAGGTTTTCAAAACTTTATTCACATTTTGGCAAAAGTAATTATTAGAATTATCCTTTCAAAAATTAAGACAAATTCATTATTTTTTAAAAATAAATTATTGAAATTAAAATTATTTTAAGAAATATTTTTAAATTAAGAAATTTAAAAAATATTTTTTATAAAATAAGTTTATTAAAATTAATTCCATAACAAGCAATTTTAGAAAACTTTTTAAAAAATTATTTTTAAAGAATAAATAATTAAAATAAAATAAAAATAATATTAAAAATAATTTTAATAAATTACTTAATAATTAAAAATAATTATTTCAAAAAACCAAAAGTAATTAAAAATAATTATTTTAAAAATTAACTCAAATAATTATTTTTAAAAAATTAAAATAATTATAAAAAATAAATTGAAGTATTCTTACAAAGTAATTTTAATAAATTAAAATTATTTTTAAAAAATAAAAATAAATAAAATAATTTTTAAAATAACCAATTTTTTTAAAAAAATAAAATAATTTTTAAAATAACCAATTTTTTTTAAAAAAATAATCTTAAAGAAAAATAAAGTAGTTTTAAAAAGTAATTTTCAAAAAAATTAATATACTAAAAAGCAAAATAAGTAACAAAAATAGTTTGTAAACAATGGGCAACCAAATAGGCTTTTAGCTTTTGTTTATATATTTTGCAATTTAACCAAATACGTTTACAGTTTTTATTTTTAATTGTTGTTGCCAATTTTTTATTTATGATTCTTGTTTCCATTTATAAAATTTTTTACAATGATACTAGATGAGCCCTTAGTTCCTGATTGATTTGTAACAAATTTCTAAAAGTGACTGAAAGAATCTCATTTAAGCCAAAAAAATGACAAATAAATATTTTTAACAAATAATACCATAAATTAATGTCGAGCTATCAATTAATTTTAAATATTTATAAATTAATCAGTATAATAAATTATTTGTAAAATTTGATAATGTTAAATTTATATTAATTCCCATGCACCACAAGGGTCACACAGACTTGTATTATATAAAAATGTACATGCCTTTTTAGTATATACCACATGTCATCAGTTTGAATCACTCCTCTATCCAACAGGTATTTAGTCTACCCTTTTATATATATATATATATATATATATATATATATATATATATATATATATATATATATACAACTATTACTTAATTGAAATCTATTTAATTATTGATTATTGATATTAATTTTCATCTAAAAATAACATTAGAAAATCTTTTATTTCTTATTCCATATTAGATTATTTTCTGATTTTGCTTTCTCAGTTTAAATATATTCAATTACTGAATATTTTAACTATATAATTTAAACATTTTATTCAATTATTGGATATCTCTCATAAGCAAGATATTATTCATATTAAAAAACTTAAGAAGAATTAAACTTTGAAAGGGATATTTGCATTTTATCCTTACACATAATGTAAAAAATATCCATCAAAGTAAAAATAGATACTCGTATTCTCTTGTACATTACACAGAGTATACTACAGTTTTATACTAGAAAGTGCAACAAAAGGGCACTAAGAGAGTCGCCGATCTTTGTATTATGCTTATCCAAGTATGCTTAACTTCTGAGTTTTAATGGGGCTTGGTGATCTAAAATCTCAATTATGGTACAATCATACTCATAGACACACAATTAGGTCGTAATAATATGAAAGTAGGGAAGTGTATCCTCCCCATTTTACCTTTCTCTAGATATCTTTATCCATGATGTATATATCCTTCATCACAAAATCAACCTATTTTCTATGTTTTTTTTTTTTTTTGTCACAAAGCAAACTTTCATTACTCAAAAGATAATTAAAATATATACACAAGACCTAGATAGATCTAAAAAGATTACAGAAATATTACAACAACAAACCCAAAACATGACCATCAAAAGGCTATGAACGTTGCACAAGACACCACTCTAGACCATCAAGAAAAGCTCTTGCATATTATGCATCTCCAAACTCAACCTAGACAAAAAAACGACTTGACATTTTTACAAAACATAGCATACACCCATTTGATAACCTCCAGGAATCACACACAAATGGCAAAAGACTGACAAATTGAAATGTGAGAAAAAGGATCACCAACCCAAAAAAAAGATGTCAAACACAAGAGTAGTTGAACAGATCCCTGAAACACTTTTCAATTTTCTTTCTGAAAACACAAAGCCACCAGTTACAGTGGAGACAAATTAAAAGGAAGAGATGAGTGGTCAAACCTGTAAAGATGAGAGTGAAAATCCAAGTTGGGAGAACAAAGATCAGCACGTGCAAGATAACAAAAAGACAACCAAGAACTTAAAATATGGTGTTCTTATTTCTGATGTGGGAAAGATACATCCCACATACTAAATATGGGGTAAAATATCATATACAAACCATAATAAACAAGATAAACATACAAGATACGAAAAAACAACGAAAAGGAAAGCAAAAAAGTAAACGAAATTAAAAAAAAGCAGCAATGAAGATCAGAAGAAACCATAGTAGAGAATTTTTTGCGAGAGAGATACCTATTTTCGATGTTCATTGGACGTTACCGAAACCTTGTCGAGTACATTAATTAAAGTAGACAATTATGGAATAAGGATAAAAATAATTAGTGTACAAAACTCTCGTTGTAATGGCAACATAGGCAAAATAAGATATTAACATTGCAGCCAAAAGGTAACTGTTTTTACAAATTAAAGGATCTTACTGTAGAAAACAAGTTTCCCCATTGGCCAAAAACTAAGAAAATGGAAGCATGCACTCTACTATGAAATTAATATATGTAACCAACTAATAGGATTCCTTGCACGAAACACCAATTCAAGCCTTGGGCAAGTCGTGTGCATTTATTCCTATTATATATCTTCACTATTTCAAAGCCAAATGAAATCTCTTTATTGGAATACCCATCAGGCCTACCTTGTTTTGTTTCCCGTAGTTTCTTATCAGTATCTGTTTACAAAAGCTATTAATTGATCAACGAATTCAGCAATGGGTAATTGTATCAGTGCATATTCTTCTGCAGAAAATATTGATGTTTCTAAGAAAAAAAGCAGGCCTTCACCAATTGAAACCATATTCAAGCTTCCTTCACCATTACCCACATGGCCTCCAGGTTAGAGAAATTTTCTCCATCTTCATGGTTATCTTTTGGTTTTAATTTTGTCATAAATTGTCATGGACAGTTACTTTGACATTTAGAATTCGACAAGGGTCGGTTACGTTACGCGAAACAGCTGAGTTGACAGCTGAAAGTGAGAGAAAATGTGGTTTAGAGGCTATTTGGCTGTACTTATTATTTACCTGCTTCCAAACAGATTTTACGAAACGTAACTAATTAATTATCTTTTTAGACAAATACCTTGCCACCTCGCGGGAAAGATATGAATTACTTGACCTGTTAGCTGCCTCTTACTCTCGTCAGGAATATGCAATTCCTCGGGTGACAAGAAATCTTATAGTCCGTTGTATAGATTACTACCCTAAAAAACGATTGATATTAGGATAAGAGTACTTCATTTGTTTTTTCCGTTTTCCAATCACCGTTTTTCTTTTGTCTTTATTTGTTCTCCAAAGGTGATGGTTTTGCAAGTGGAACCATTGATCTAGGGGGTTTACTTGTGTGTCAAATATCAAGTTTCTCAAAAATTTGGGCAACACATGAAGGTGGACCAGACAATCTTGGGGCCACATTTTTCGAGCCATCTGCATTACCAGATGGATATTTCATGCTCGGCAGCTACACCCAACCCAACAACAAACCCCTCTCCGGGTGGATTCTCGCCGGAAAAGACACAGCAAACCACCCTTCAGGAGGTCTTCTAAAGCCACCAATCGACTACACTCTTGTTTGGAGCAGTGAGTCATTGAAAATCAAACAAGACGGCGTGGGTTACATCTGGTTGCCCACGCCGCCTGATGGGTATGAAGCCGTTGGTCATGTCGTCACGACATCACCTGAACGGCCTTCCCTGGAAAAAGTTCGCTGTGTTCGTTCTGATCTCACCGATGTCTGCGAAAATGGTGATTGGATTTGGAGTTCTTCAAGTGGGATTAATGTGTATGAATCCAGGCCAAGAGACAGGAGCAGACAAGCTTTAGGTGTTCCTGTAGGCGCATTTATAGCTCAAAATAATGGATCTGCTTCATCATTAGCATGTCTAAAGAATGTTAACGCTAATTTATCAGCCATGCCTAATTTAAATCAAATCCAGGCCTTGGTTAAGGAGTACTCTCCCTGGATTTATTTCCACCCTGATGAAGATTACCTCCCCTCTTCAACGGCCTGGTTTTTTGAAAATGGAGCATTGCTGTACACCAAAGGGCAAGAATCCAAGCCAGCTCCCATTAATTCCTCTGGCTCAAATCTCCCACAGGGTGGTTCAAACGATGGCGCATATTGGTTAGACCTTCCAGCTGATGATGCAGCCAAAGACAAAGTCAAGAGAGGAAATTTACAAGGCGCCGGAGCCTATTTACACGTTAAGCCTATGCTTGGCGCAACGTTTACTGACATAGCCGTGTGGGTTTTCTACCCTTTTAACGGTCCTGCAAAACTCAAACTCAGAGTCTTGAACATCAGTCTGGGAAGAATAGGAGAACATGTTGGTGATTGGGAGCATGTGACCTTGAGGATCAGTAATTTCAATGGTGAGCTGAGAAAAGCCTATTTTTCGCAGCACAGTAAAGGGACATGGGAGGATGGTGGACAGCTTGAGTATCAGAATGGTAACAAACCGGTCTGTTACTCATCGCTCCACGGCCACGCCGCATATCCGAATCCAGGAGTGAATTTACAGGGGAATGGAAATATTGGTATAAGAAATGATACAGCAGAGGGAGACTTGTTCATGGACACTGGAGTAAATTACACAATCATTGCTGCAGAATACTTGAAGCAGCCTGCAATTGCTGAGCCGCCATGGCTGAATTATGCAAGAGAATGGGGTCCAAAAATCACCTACAACATTGCAGAGGAGGCCAATAAGGTAGCCAAGAAGTTGCCTAGATTTTTAAGAAAACCATTTCGGAAATTTATTAATGCTCTCCCTAATGAGGTGTTGGGTGAGGAAGGGCCTACCGGCCCCAAGTGGAAAGACAATTGGGATGGAGATGAAAGGGCCGGGTGAATCGGGATTAGCATCATCTCCTAACTTCTATTTCGTTCTAACCTTCTAAATTAAAATCTCAACCATGTTATTTATTCTTAAAATATCAACAAATCTTTACCCTTGATTACATAAAAAAGCTCGCAATGGCAGGAAAGAAGATTGAGAAAATGAGAATGGAGAATTAGTTTTTGTGGAGGTAAGATATTTAAATCAATGGCCAAGATTTGTTGATGTTTTAAGAATGAAAATATATAGCTGAGATTTTAAGTTAGAAAGTCAGAACCAAATGTGAATATAATGTATTTTTATTCATGTACTTCTCATTATCCAAAAAGTTATCAGTGCTTTATCAATTCATTGTTGATTATTTGGTTAAAAGGTCAGAAAAATTGCGAATTAATTCAAACCAAACTAAGGCTATATGAATGTAATCACTAGTCAGTTGCTAGCTCTATTTACATGATATCTCGTCTAAATGTATGTCCTGGTGCATGTAAGAAGATATTACAAATTAAAATTTGCAAAAAGTAAGCAAAAACATGTTCTTTAATCTGTATACGATTTTTCTATGGCTTGAAGACACAAAATTTTATGCATTTCAGCAAACTATATTATCTTATTCTCATTTTCTAATTTTGTTTGTGAATTTCTCTCAAATGAAGAAGTAAACTATATAGGAACTGAAGTCAACTTGTCATCGCTTTCTTTTCATAGTCTCCCTTTCATGGATTGTGACAAGAACCAAAAGCCGCATTCACATGACTGCGAAAGAAGTTAGTTTTAAGTTTACTTATACATATGTATAGTAAATAGCACCTTATTTCTGTAGTTTACTATAAATGTATATTATTTCTAATAATCTAAAAATAAACATGCATTTAGGGGACATGTGTGCAGGACATTTGAGAACAACAAAAGAAGTTTCGTAGTTACTTTAAGAGGCGTGTGGTCTACATATTTGTAGAGCATAATAAGTGTAGAAATTTTTGCAGCTTGTCACAAGGAATTGCAGTTCGTGCCACACAGAATGTCTTCCCCTGTTTCACATAATTCAAGAGTTAGAGACTGTGAGCTCATACAGGTCTGTTTTGCAAAGACTTATGTTCCGTTCTCAATATCTTGGGTTTATTACTATTGTTAATATGGATTTAATCATTTTAGATCAGTTCATTAGACTCGTGTACTTAACAGGCTAATAGATCAAGTTGGGTAATTATAGGTGACATTAGAGCAAACAGGCATCAGTGTGGACTATCTTAGGAAGCCAAAAAGCTTTTTGACTGCAGTCAATGTAAGAGCTGTTCACGTATATCAAAACTTGAATATTTTTTCAAAACACATATTATAATTAAACTAGACAGAGTCTTATATTTAAAATATCATATAAGCATATTACAATCAGTATTCAGTGAGGTCTCATACTCTAAAAATGTTGTATAATTATTTCATTTTTAATACTATCAAATGCATCCTTCTTAATGAAAATAAATGATGATCACTAACGTGCAATTTTTTTTTTTTTGTGGTATCAAACATATAATCTATATATAGAAACACTTTTTTTTTTTCGGAAAAAAGAAATCGAGTGGGCACAAGTGAATCGATTCGAAGAAGCTACGATTGTCCCTAACTATACTGTTCATCTTGGACCGTGATTATATTCAGTTTGATTCAACGAGCACATCGCATATTTAATATAAGCATTTTACACCAATTGATTATACTCAAAATATTAATGGACTAGAAATTGCGTCTGAGTTGTTTAAGAGATTCCTGGAAAGTTTTGGTACCAATGCAAAAAAGAGACTCAACTGACGAGACAGATATCCCTGCCATCTTTCGGCCAGTCGACTTTGAAACCTTTGAAGCCCAAGCAAAAACAAGTAAAGGAACCGAAATAACAGGGAATGAAATCAGATTTTTCTTGCCATTGATGTTCAATGTATTATCTTTGTTACCAAATCTGCAATTATGCTTGTGGTGATCAAGAAACTTTGCACAAAGCCATTGGGGTTATATAGTTGTTGGATCAGCTAAGGGTCTGAAAAGGTTAGTGATATTAGTGATGAAAGGAAAAGAAATTTGACCAAACGAATTCTGGTAATCTTATCCTTGTAATCTTGCTTCTAAAATGTTTTGTTTGATAAATTGGTCATTTATAGAAGGGTAAAAGTGTATAGTACCTCTTTTGATTTGTTTAATTAGCTGATTATTCTTGTATTTTAAAACTTACTGTAATACTCTTATATTTTTTCAAATGTGGCACGTTACCCCTCTATGATTTGTCTAATTAGTTAATTTCCCTCTATGGTTTGTCTGATTAGCTTTTTACTCCAGGTGTTCTTAAAACTTACTATATTACCTTCTTGTACTTATTACTATATTGCCTCTTTCTCAATTACTATATACGCACTATTGGCTAAAATAAGGGTATTTTTCAAAATATATAGAAGATTGCATGCTTTAACAGTTGGAGCCAAAAAAGGCGCATATATGCACAGTAAGTTAGTTTGCATGAAAAACATTAAAACAGGAGGTGGTCATGTGTTATCTTTCGTAAATTACAAGAAGAAAATGTGAGGAATTTTAAAACATAGGGAATAATCAGCTAATTAGAAAATTATAAGGGCAACATAACATGCATCTCACCCTTCATAGAATAATTAAATAAACTAATAAATACATCTCATACCTAAATTTGTTCTTGATCATACGTCAAGAAGAATTAAATTTAATGCATAGCTAAAATTTGAATTAGGTATTTTCCTCTGTGTTCACTCAAATACAACTCACTGAATTATCTTAAATCAAGCTATGATTTATCATTGTAAGTTAAACATTATAATATTCTCGTGTGATAAGCCTGAAGTACATGTACAACTCCGCAGTGAGATAACTATTGTTTTCCCTGAGGAGGCAAACTCGAAATTAAAATTGGATTAATTTAGAACACGTCGCTTCTCCCAAATCATCCCCTAGTATCTTTTTAAGTGGGCCTGGGGCAAATTCATCGAATGACTTCAATAAGAACAAGTAGACCGTGATTTGCTAGTCAATCAACACATTTGTTTATTTTAAAAAAAATTGTGCTTTCAAGTGAATAACATCGATTTACCATCATTCTCTCGCGTTCATCACATATTGTAAAATATCCTATTATTCTTGCAATCCTTCCGCTTGATTCAGTGGATAAGTGCCTATGAATCAGACTCAATTTCGAGCTTTGATCTGAAATACGCATTTGGATGGCCTCTCATAAGCCTTCCTATCTACATAGCCGTGTTGACCACAATGCCCGTATGGCAATCATAAGGCAAAGCGAAACCCCAATTATCATTGGAAAATTAGAATATACATAATTAGAAAGAAAAATTGTGAAAATTAAACATTGCAAGGTATAGTGTTGGAGTTTAGAACTTTGTAGGAGTTTATAAACTTTTTATGTGAGGCAAATTGTAACACTCAAAATGTATACATTAATAATATTCAAATTACTAACATAGTAAGATATATAATTGAATACAAACGGGCTCTTGATCTGAATCATCTTCATTTTGGACTAATGTTTTCGTAATCTATTTAAAACGTGTTTATATTCAATGGGAATTTTTTTCTATAAAAACTATTGTTTGAAATAAAATAATATGTGATTGTGACACATGATATTACGGGCTTATTCGGTAAAATTAGCTTTAGACTAATTGATAATGGTTTGAATAGTTGATAGCAGTTTGGGCAGCTGATAGTGATTGTATGTTAGCTGTTAACAAATTACAGTTTTACTAGCTACTTGAACAAAATGCATTTGGTAAAATTAGCTGTTAGATTAATTTAAAAATGTAAGATAACATAAAAAAAATAGTTTTAAGTTATTATCATTATGTAACTATTATAGTAGTAATTATTATTATTATTATTATTATTATTATTATTATTATTATTGAAAGAAGATAATTTATTTTATAATTAGATGTACGTTTCTTATAATAATATTTTATTATTAAAGGATGATAAAATTATTTTTTGATGAATTAGTTTTTTTATTATGATAAAGAATATATTTTTAATTGATTGAAATTTATTTTTTCAAAAATAAATAATAAATGGAAGAATAAGGCTTACATTATGTTTACTATATTTTGATGTGGACAGACCTTGAAATTACTTTTTTGTTTTTTTATAATTTATATATGTAAATAAAAATGTAAATATATAGAGAAATTGAATAAAGGATACAATTGCTAAAAAGATATTAAAGAGAGGGTAAAATTGCCAAGAAAATATAAAATTAACATTATATCCTACTCTGAAACGTTAACATTTCACAAACACTACTTCAATACTATTTGAACCCCAAATGCAACCTAAAACACTATTTTGCCGAACAACAAAAATAAAAGAAATAGTGTTTTAACTAACGCTAGTTGAAATACTATTGTTGAACGGGATTTACATGTACCTGCAATGACAAAACATTTAAATACATATGTTATATATCATCACTGTTTCTAAGATTGTTTCTAAGATTTTGCCTAAGCTAAGTGTTAGCTAGCTATGAAGCTCTCAAAATCAGGCCGTAGCACAAGATTGCTTTGTGGAACATCCAATATTGGAGGAAGCTTGTTTGAGTTAATGAAGTGATTTCTCAACACGCCATATATGTAGGGTTTCATTAATTATACATCTTCCTACGCCAGAATGTGATCCAATATCCAATATCCTCCAACGCTTAAAATTTTCTTTTGCTTAATTTGTTTACATGTTCTCCACTATACTTGTCTTTGATAGGCCAGGAAATTGAGAAAAGAAAGCGACACGTGGTATAGGTATTTCTTGCCGTACTTCTTTGAGTCATTTCAATCGATAGTAAAAAAATTTATAAAAAGTACGCTCTTTACAGCATCACATTAGAGTCCCCAAACTATACAAAAAGAATATATTATCAATGGTATATAAGTTGTATTTACTACGAATTAAAGAAAAGAAACGCCCAACGTCCGAGCAAATACTTCGGAATTTTTTTTTAAAAAAAATTTATGTGTGTGTATATGTATTTAAAATAGTTAATTTTGATTTATTTAAATATCTATTGACCCCACTAAATTATCTATTGACCCCTCACCCAATAGAATTAGGATCTTTTTTTACCTCTCATTTGGTTTTAACTTTCTAATTTAAAATTTCAATCATGTATCTTATTCTTAAAATATTAAAAAATCTTTACCATTGATTTTAATATCTTACTACTACCAAAAATAATTTTCCATTCTCATTTTCTCACTCTTCTTTCCCGCCATTGCAAACGTCTTTATTTAAATCAATGGTCAAGATTTGTTAAAATTTTAAAAATAGAATATATGATTAAAATTTTAAGTTAAAAGGTTAGACCAAATAAAAGGCAGGATAGGATCCTCATTCGACTCCATGAACCACCTTTTTTTTTTTTTGGTCTTTGTTAGCAAGTGGCTCACTCCTTTTATTTTGTTATTTTTATTGGAAATGATGTATTTGATACATTAAAAATAAAGTGATTATTCAATACTTTTAAAATATGAGAACCCAAAATGAAACCCGTCAAGATTAATTGTCGCATTTGTATTGTGAAAAATATTCAAACTTCTTTATTTATAAACTATTTTTGTATTGACACCAGTAAAAAAATTTTCTGATTCCGTTGCTGAGTAGATACATCTATATCTTACGAGTAAAAGAATAGAAAAAGAAGATATGATCTCGATTTTCGGCCTGTTGGGATTGACTTTTTTTTCCAAGAAAAATCACTTTTTTTTCTTGAAAAAGTCACATTAAATTTGCAATAACTATTTAATTTAGTTTTCAAAAAAACTAAAATTCTGTAAAAAAAAAAAAAAAGCTCAAATACAACTTTTTTTAGAAGTAAGAATTTTCAACTTCTCAAACAAAACTGTTTTTAAAAAATTGTTAAAAAAATACTTTTAAAAAAAACTAATCCAAACGATCCCTTTGAGATCCCACCCAATCTACACAGTACTTCCACTAAAATACCCCAACCTCTTTGAGAACACTTGTCTATCTTTTGGTGGAACAGAATTCAGTTTTCCCTTCATATATATTTGACCTCTTTTTAAAATATATATTTATGTTCATTATAAATCAATAATTAGTATTAAGATGGAATGGTTCAAGATCTTATATATATGGTACATATGAATATTATGATTTCTTTTATATGAGATAAGAATATACATAAGATTGTTTAATTAACCTTAGTGGATGCAACATTGCACCCGTTAAAAATATCAAAAAACATATTATAAAAATCTAAGAGTTCTAAGCAATGATTACCTCAAATCTCACATCATCAATTTCCTATTTGTGTTTCAAAAAACTGGAAGCAATCAATGATGGCAAAATTATGTGCATCTTAGTTGATTTCGAAAATTAATATGGTCAACTACCTACTAATTTCCTGATAAAAGTTTATTTTCTGAAAAATGAAAAAAAAGAAAAGAAAAAACAGACACGATTAAATACCTGGAGAGCTGGCTTTCTTAATTAAATGAATTTGCTCATCACATTTAAAGGACGCACCATCTGAAATCCGCTTGTCTTAAAAATGGCAGCGTAAAAGATTAAAATAATGTTTACTCAATCACTATAAAGTCCCATTACATAATTATATAATACCTAGATTAAATAAAGGATAAAATGTACAATGTCTCAAGTAATCTATTATAAGCACATAACACCTTTTGTGATCTCAAAAGTATCTGTCACACCTCTAAGCTTTTTAAAAATATTCTCACATACCCAAACCTATTAACTACCACTAAGAGAGTTAAATTTCATAAAATAAAAAAAAATTTAAATATCCCTATCACATTTTTAAAAGTATTCTCACACACCCAAACTCCTTAACTATCACTAATAGAGTTAAATTTTATAACAAAAAATTTTAAATATCCCTAACATATTTTTCACGTCTTACCCTAATCAATTACATACACTTTTTTTTTTCTTTTACCTTAGCGCAATCCCTACGCTAGCACCCACGCCGTGACCCCTAACCCCACCTAGCCACCGTCCCCATCACCCCCACCCCCACCATGATTTTTGCGTCACCACTGCAATGGACAAATCAAGAGCACCGTACTTCACATGATCTCTACATCTCATATAATTAAGTGTCGTAGGTACTATTTCGGGTCACACATACATAAGGGTATTACAATATATATGATTGCACTATATAGAAAAATCTCAAGATTTATGTCCATTATATAAGATGTTAAACTATTCTTCACATTGACCAATTAATTTTTGAGACTAGCTAATTTGGATTACACATTAGAAAGGATGTTACACCATATATACTTAGCTTGTACCATGTTGAAAAATCTCATAAGCTCACCATATAAGATCTTAAACTACTCGTTACATTGGCCAATCAGTTTTTGAGACGAAATTTTCCCGATTTCTAACATAACAAATTATCATGATAAACGAATTAGTTAGGAAGATTAGTTTAATGGGTTTCTTTCTTTTACCATGTTTCTAATAGAAACAATAGCCTCATGGATCCTCCAAACACCTGCTTCCACTTTAGCCTTCCCCAGTCATCTGTTAAGGTGGTGTTGTCATAAATTTCGTAGTATAAATGCGAACTACTAAACCAAACTCATCAAAAATCAAACTGAGACTAGTGGAGGTAGATCAATAATTATATCATTTCAGCGTGTGATGGCGATTTCATGCGAGAAAAACATCATAGTAAATATCATCTATTGATTAATGGATATATAGGTTGGTCCCTAATTATTCATGTTGTTTTAGGAGGTTAATTTTAATGTACTTATCGTATATATCATTGATTCATCAGCTGTAACGGCACGCAATGCTTAAATTTGGTTTGTAATGGTAGATTTCAACATCAAAATGCCTTCCCATGGCAACTATGGAAACAAGCTTAACGACCTCTCTTTTGTTTCTTTATATTCATTATCAGAAAATGTACAATGTTACAACACACACAAAACACACACACACACACATATATAAGAGTGATATATGGGGAGCTCATTCTTGAATTCAGCTGATCATTGAAGCATCTCTGAGGAGGAGAGAAATGTAAGCTATACATCAATTTATGTTATTCTTTAATTTAAGCTTTGGCTCTCTAAATATGTTTTTTTTTTCTCTCGGTTCTAAACCCTACTTCCAACTCAACCCCTGACCCTTATGGGATGCAGATACTATATATGCTATGCTATGCTTTTATGTTCTTTTCCTTGTGTATAGTTTTTGTTTTTTTTTAATCATTGAATCTACTGGGTGCTTGTCTATATATATATATATATACATATATATTTGTTTGTACAAATATGTTCTTGTTTTGTATGATTATGAGCTACTATAGTGAAGACCACGAGGTTTAATGTGATGGGCAATTAGCCAATACCTAATTATCAACAATTGATTGCCTTTGTTCGTTTGCTAATCACGGAAGGCTTATTTTCTAGTTTTCAGTGAGGGTCTCAAATGCCATAGAATTGATTATTTTTGTCTTTTATATATATAGATATAGTTTGTATTCTAAATTCTCAAGGCACTACTTTTCTTCTCCTATCTTGATTGTTTAACTCTTTGAAAATTAGATGGTATCCATCTAATCGAGGAGATGAAGAAGAACAGAACTGGATTTTGACCTTTGAATAAAAAAACCTTGGCTTCATTGTGTCATGCTCTCAACGGAAAATTTGGCTTTTGAAAAGGAACATTTTGTCAAAAGGCGCAAATTTTTTCTTCTTAGATTTCATTATACAGGTTCAGGATTTCTTTTTTCTCGTTTTCGATTTAAGGGGAGCCAAAGTCGATAAACAAGTTAGGAAAATGTGGTTGCCAATGGAGATGTTCCTAATTGCATGTGTTTCATATGTGTTGGTTTGCTTATTTAGTTGTTGATACTTCTCTTGCCGCTCATCTATAACTAAGTCTAGGGCTAGAAGCCAAGAACAAATTTTGCGAACTATAAGCAAACAATCACAATGACATCCATAATAAATGATTGATCCTATTTGATAGGGTAAACATTTGGTTTGATTTGATTCGTTATACTGGTAAATTTGACAAAAATGATCATTAATTTATTTCAATGTCAAAAGAAAAAAAAAATTGAAGCAATTAGGTCAATTAGGTAAACAAATTTATTGGAGTTTACTACTACTGGAGGTGACACGGTTTTTGGTGTTACACGCATTCAATTTTCTATCTATTCTCTAGTAGGCTTTGTAGTAGTACGAATCTTACAACCCCTTAATGGTGCAACATATGTATATCATCTCCAACCAGCATATAATATAAACGCATTTATTATATCATTTTCGCAAATTTCATTATTTTTTTTCTCTCTCTCTTTCTTTCCTTTCTGCTTTTTCTACTTTCGAGGTTAAAGACCGTGAAAGATAAGAAGAAAAATCTAGCACCAATATGGTATAACAATAATGTTATAAGATCAAATACAGATACTGAATGGTTTGATAGCATTCATTGTTATCACGAAATTAGTACTAATACGAGGAATATGTAAGGCATAATCACATTTTTCTTGTTATGGTAAAATTCCTTTGAAAGAATTAAGGTTGAACTCATTATTATTTATGGGGTAAAATGCACCCCTACATGGTTTATCTAATGAGCTGATTATTTCCATGTTGTTTGTCTAATTAGTTGATTAATCAAATGTGGTTTAAAGTTTTTACATTAACCTCTTAACCTTTTAAAAGGTAGCACAATTGCTTCTTTTTTCATTATTATACAAAAAAAAAATTGTTGACTGAAAATAAGGATATTTTTATGAAAATATATAGCACGTTATAAGTTTTAACACTGAAAGATGCAAAAAAGAAGAAAGTGTGTATAATGCATAATAAATTAATTTGAATTGAAAATGTTATAGTAAGACATTCAACTATAAATTAATTTGTACTATCTTTGTTGTTAAACATTATGCACAATAAATTAATTTGTGCTATCTTTCCAAAAGCACAAGAGAGTAATATAGTAAGTTTCAAAACATGGAAGATATTCAGCTAATTAGACAAACACCAAAAATACCGTGCATTTTACTATATATAATACGTGTTTTCTAAAAATTTAAATTCAACTGATCAACTCAAGGATGTGATAAAATGAATAGGACGTTATGGATAACCCCAACCCCACCCCCCCCCCTCCTCTTCTCCCGCACCCGACCCCTCCACCCCCAAAAAGTTGAACTCGTCGTACTAACGACTTTTGTTGCATGGATATATAATTATACAATGATATGGGATAAATTTAGAATGTTTCTTTTGGGGAAATTAAAATCAATGGTCAAAAGCTGCCTACATGTATATAAACCATATATATGTTCAGCATATCGCGGGAAATCAGAGGACTTCTTTGCGGGACCAAGTTTTTTTTTTTATTTTTTTCTATATGGTACATTATAGCTGCACACAGTCACACACTACTACCCCTTCTCTCTCTCACACACACAACACACACTTAACTATTGGGTAATCTTCAAATCCCATGATTGAGAATTTTAATATTTCTTCACCTTTCTCGCATATAGAAGACAAAAAAGTGATAAGTTGCTAGGCCTGCGCATACTTAAATGTTTTTCTGTTTTGGCACGATGAGTTTCGTTATCTTTTCGGCTTTTTCTAGAGTCATGCATGCCGGCAGCATGAGACAAAAAGATTTTGTTAATTTCTTGGGTTTTCATTTGCTTATAATCTTTTATTATTTGCGTCTTGTTTTTTTAAATTTTTTGAATGAATTATTATTAAATGGTGATTAATTTGCCTAAAAAGACGGACTCTTGTTTTTTCTTGTTGATGGTCTGCTTTGGGCATATTTTGCAGAATAGTAATGGAGGCTAAAGGTAATGGTGGTACACAAGTGAGGAGACTTCACATCATTTACTTTCTCAGCAGAAAGGGTCGTATAGAACAGCCTCATCTCATCCGTGTTCATCATCTCTCCAGAAATGGTGGTATTCGCTTGCGAGGTTCGCTGATTGTAGATTTTAGTGTCTATAATTCTTATATGTTTAATCATTTTTTGGTATTAATTTAGCGTTCACATAGATGAAAAGTTTATATCGTAAAAACATCCTATAAATTTCTTTCTTGCTAGTTGATGGACTTCTTTTCATATTTAGATATTAAGAGATGGCTGGCAGAATTGCGAGGAAAGGATATGCCTGAATCATTTGCCTGGTCATATAAGAGGTTTGTATTTTTATTCTATTAAAATGTTTACGCTAGTTGTCGATAATTTAAGATCACTTTCTTCCTCTTTTCGGGTTTGGATTCGACAATGTCTAGGAGAGAACCTTTTACACTGAACGTTACTTGGATGTATAAGCATTAGGAAATTTTCTTTCTACTTAGATTTTGTATTTGATATGTATACATATTTCATTGTGGTGATCTCTTCACCGAATTCTTTATCTATGTCTTGAATTCAAGTTGATTATATTTTCCCAAGCTATTCCTCAAAGATACATGATCATTTCATTATATGGAATGTTTGATCGTATCAAATTGTTTACCTTAATTAGTTGTCGGTAGTTTAATTTAAGATCACTTTCTTCTTCTATTTGGGTTTGAAATGCACAATGTCTAGGAGAGAACCTTTTACACTGAAACTTACTCGGATGTGTACGAATTAGTATATATTTTTTCCATTTAGATTTTGTTTTTGATATGTAAACATATATATCTCATTCTGGTGATTAAAGTTGATTATATTTTATCGAGCTCTTTTCAAGAGATAAATGATCATTTAATTCTATGGAATGTCTTCTTTTCTATAATTTTTAAAGAAATTCGTGTATATATATACAGGAGATACAAGACTGGTTATGTATGGCAAGACTTGGTTGATGAGGATCTCATCACTCCAATCTCGGACAATGAATACGTCCTCAAAGGATCCGAAATTTTCTCATTTAATTCAGGTAAAAAATCATTTGCTCCCATTTTCCATTATTTCTTTTTTGGAAAAATAAATCATTTAGTATTTGTTCGATACATCATATATATTTACTTAATACCCAAAAAATTAGTGTGAGTATATCAATTTGCCCACTGTTAATAATGGAGATAATGAGTTTGTTCTAATTTTAAATTTTTGCGTATATGCCCTACTCAATAGATATCCCGAGAGGTGATGAAAAGAAAGTTCCCATGCAAAAAGAGCCATCTCTGGAAGAAGCCAAAGACAAACCAAAGGGAGAAAAACAAGAAAATTACGAAACACCAATGGTTGTGTCAAGCAAATCGTCGTCCGAAATCGAAGAAGAAATGCCAAATTTTGGTTCCGAAACGTCTACCTTGACGGACGATTCAACGAAGTTCGAAGAAGAGAAGACTCCGAATAAAGACGAACAAGAGAATGACAAAGTCGAGAATTATTCTTCTTCGTCTTCTTTATATTCAATTCTCTTGAATAAGAAGACGGCGAAGAAAAAAGGTACGAACAACACAACCGTGGAAACGATGAATTTGTCGTCTTCAACGGCACCATCACCGCAACCGCAACCGCAACCGCAACCGTTTAGCAAGAGTAAGAGCCATTCATCAAGTGGAGCATCTCAAATATTTCGGAACCTGATCACTTGTGGCGCTGTGGACACTCACGACTCGGCCGTGGTGACCATCAACCGGCGTAATAAACCATCCAGCTTGAATGTGTCTTGTAGCGCGGCAAATTATCACTCCGCCGAGATTTGCAAAATGGACAAGTTGGGTGGGTCCCAGAGGATATATGGGACTCCTTGGAAGCGACTTGAACAAAATGATAATGCTAGGTATGTACTATTGTATTTTATCCTATTCTTGACTACACGGGTTTGATTTATAAGTTAGTATTGTAGATTTAAGTTATAATTTATGTTAACGGGTCAATTGATTTGAGACTAAAAAGATCGCTAATTTTAGTTGTAAGTTTAAAGTTTTAGAGTTTATGTCACTCGAGAACAAATATAGACCTTTTTTTTCCCTTTTAAAACCCTCTACCATGATATTTGAACCAGAACCTCAATTCTGGAAGAATCCTCAATCCCAACAAATATAGAGGCTGACGCATCCATTTATCTATACAATATACTATAGATAGTACTACAAACAGAAATTTTTCCAAGCCATATGCATGTCTATCATTTCTATTTACGTTTTCTCTTTACATTACTTCTTTTTTGTTTTGTATGAACTAATTCTTCTTCTTTTACTCTTATTGTTATTTTTTTAACGATTTTTTAGTATATAAATCTTTTGCACTCTCTGCACTCTTCTCTAAATCCACTTATTTACTGGTCAGAAAACAGATTGTCTCTCTTGATTTTTTCATTTTGGAATTTTTCTAAAATTAGTACTAATAAAAGTTTGAAAACAAAAAGGAAAAATGTAGTTTTTATCAAAATATTTTAAATATAGTATTAATTAAATGCCTTCGAAGTATAGATTATGCAATAATATTGAATATTTTTGTAGTACCTTATAAATCATTTCGGTGTATGATTATAATGATTTATTGTAAAAATAATAAACATGCCATTTCGAGTACAATTAAGTCATTGGTACAAAGAATCGTGTATGACGTTAATAATTATAAATTTCGATAATTTTAAAACTCATGTTTGCACAAGTTTACACAGTAGCATAATAACATCTGAAGCATACTAGTAGTTGTTAAGTTTAATCTGGTGTGTGTAATTTTTAAATTTTAGGAAGAGCTGCGATGGGGTGACAGAATCAACGAAGTTTTGCGTTCCCAGGACTTCATCTGCTGCTTATACGCCAGTCAATGGACCCACATGTTCGTAAGTTCACTCAACTAACGATGATGCATTATTTTATTATCCTCTTCCTCTCTATCCTTATGGCAAACTATTATAATCAACAACAGAGTCAAACTTAAAAAATGTCAAGTCAAACTTAAAAAAATGTCAATGTGTTTTTGCCAAATAAAAAAAATACCATGAAGAATCTTGATTTGGGTCCAATTAAAATGATTCCAGCGTGCATTTTTATATTTTTCCATTGAGGGCTTTCTCTAAATTATTGATGTCTCCGATTAAGATAAAATCTTATCTATATATATCATAAATAATCAACCACAATCATGTAATTATTAATCTTTTATCTTTTTGTTAATTTCCATCCTTCTCTTTATTTTTCCTCTCGATTTGAATTATCAAATATATATGATAAAAATAAGATTTTAGCTTTTAGTCGTTGGAGAACACTAGTAATTATGAGAGAACCCGAATCTTATATTTCTCTCTAGGAGAACAAAGCATCAACTGCTTGTGATCAGCTTCCCCACACTTGAATAGTGGATGCTTCTTAATAAAACTTCAATTAGAAATATGGTAATGAACCTGTAGTACGAGTAAACTTGGCGCCCCAAACTAAGACGGATTTAAAATATTTTATCTAGGAGTTAGTGAGAGAGAGACTAAATTAGGGATGTCTTGAATATTCACTAGTTATTTTTCGTCTGTGTTCCTCTATAATCGACACATTAACAATAACCAAGCACAGTGAGTTGGCAGCACCATCAGATTTTAAAACATTATAACGTTATAATAGAGATGTAATAATAATAAAATATCAAATCATTCCGGTATGAATGCAATATTAGCAAAATACCATTAAGTTTCTCTCCTAACCTTGTCTAACTGCAGTTCCTATTTAACACTTTGATGTGTGCGGTGCAGGCAATGTGGAAAGCAGTTCAATCCAGAGAAACTGCACAGACATATGAAGTCCTGCAAGGGAATGAAAGCCACATCAAAGGGTATGAGTGCAGATATTTCTTCTGAAAAGACATCACAGCAGAGCTCGAGAGAATCCTCCCAGGAACACTCAATTTCTGGCTACTACTTGACCCATTGAATCCCAATTCAACAGCTTTGAGTAGATAGTGTCTACTCTTCAAGAGTTCTACTTCTGTGAGAAAAAGAAAAGTCATATTTATAAGTTTTCGTGGACTTTGATTGTAAAGAAAATGATGTGAGCCTAGGCAGAAAATGATCTCATACAACATATGATACAAGTTTTTCTTTTGAGTTTTTCATTGATGACCTGGTGTCATTCAGAAGAAATTGTTTATATCAAACTCTCTTCAGCTAATCTAGCGGGAAAAAACTTCTATACAACTATTTAAAGGTTGCTGATAAGCAATCATCAATATATCTCAAACCAATGCAGAACGTCACCAGCTGAGGACTTCTTGTCAAGAAACATATTCACACCAGACAAATTGAGTCATAGGCTTAAAACTAACCATCTTATATTAGGCCTTTTTACTCAAGGGCACACTCACATGATGAAAATTCGCTCTGAATAGCACTCCTCATATACGACGCTAGTCAGACAAGAGACTCGACCACAAGTTGTAGGTTTGAAAATAACTTGAGCCTCAAATCGACAAGTCCAAAATGATTAACTCATTATCCTTTCAACTTTATCATATCTCAGAGCAACATAAGACGTAACATCTTTCTACTTCTTTCCCTGAAACAAAAATGGGGTGGGAAAAAAAGAGATCTTCATACTATTATTACAGGAAATTGAAACAAGGATTCCTCTTTGATTAGTGAATCAGTAACATTA
Source organism: Cordia subcordata (assembly GCA_028554755.1). Classification (NCBI taxonomy): domain Eukaryota; kingdom Viridiplantae; phylum Streptophyta; class Magnoliopsida; order Boraginales; family Cordiaceae; genus Cordia; species Cordia subcordata. The sequence continues at coordinate 1,732,397 of JAPTOF010000002.1, forward strand.
AAGAGCAGTCAGATAGTTGGCAAAATTTAGCTGAGTTCAGACTATATGGGCTGATTTCTCAGCTCAAAATAAGCTGTCAAGGCTGATAAGATGTTAGTGGTTAATACCTTAAGACTGGTCTGTGCTTTTTAGCTAACTAGCTACCTGCAAGGACAGCAGAATCAACATGTTCTAATAAGAACTTGTATAACTTCTTTTTCAAACCTTCAATTCTCTCATCACTTCCACTTACGCCCTGGACAGAGTCATCTAACCACTGATTAACCCGCTTTAGCTGCCCAAGAAGAATAGCAGCCTGAGAGTTTGCCTCGCCATTCTTCAGTCCAAATCCGTTCTTCAAGGAAGATTCCAAGTAATTCAAAAACCATGAGCGAGAAGATGAGAGCAAATTTTCTGCTAAACTTGCAGCATTCTTCAGTCCATTTCCTTTGGGACACCCTTCCCTTGAGGTTGAAAGACGCCGCCCTGAATTTGAATGCACTACTTTCGCAGTGGAATCTGATATGCTAAGCCTATGGTTCTTAGGACTTCGCTTGTCTTTGGGTGAATGATTCTCAGCATCAATTTTCTTTGGAATGTCTTCCATCATAACAATATAACATTCTTCATCATTTGAATTACCAATCTTCTCCTCCTTCATGAACAAACTCAATTTGGAAAGATCATTTTCCACTGCAGCTTGAACCCATGACAAGGCATTCTTCTCTGTAAGATTGTTACATAACTCAGGCAATGAGTGCTTTGAGGTAGAGAAATATCTGTTTTCTACAACAGGCCTCCGGTTAAGAAGGGCTTTGAGCATGGCAGCTGCTTTATGCATACTCTGATGAAGGTTTAGAAACCGTTCTACTGCTTGCCCTGCACATTCTTTCTGAGATGTCTGACATAGTTCTGCAAACATACTGGATGGAGTAGAGGGGGGGAGAAAAAAGGAATTTTAGCCAGCAAACCAGAAGGAGAACAAAACAACATCTCAAGCGAAAAATGTTTCCAGACTTAGTCTGTGTACCTCAAGCATCTAATGACAGCCTCGGCAGCAGATGCTTCTTCTAGTGCATGGACAGCAGACGTAAAAGAGATGTTCCTATATCCTGTAACTTCCTGAGAACAATTTAAAAAATTCTAAGAACAAAGGAGTACTTATCACCTTGAAGCTTATAAATTTATTCATTTGCCTACCTTTCCAAGATCGTGGATGGTAGATGGAAGTGAGTCCCATGAGATTTTTGAGTCAGACCAGTTTTTGAAACTCAGAGTGACCTTCTTAAGTTGGCAGGGAAGAGCATCATTCGGTGACAACTTTAGATCATTCACAATTGGTTTCCTAACAATTCTTGGCAAGGCAAACACGTTCTTGCCTTGTAATGGTGAACTATTCAACCTAGTATTCTTTGGTGTTAAGCCCTTTCGAGGAGAATGTTTCTCACCGGAGGAAATCTGAGAAAGGGACAAAACCAAAAGTTCACACTCAAGAAAGCATGGAAAGTCATATCTAGGCATATTAGCTAATGCAATACCTAGTAACTTTGACAAAGTGGGTATTAATTAGATGTAGTTTTGTTGTTAAGTGAAATAACATATATACAGGAACCTCTCATGTTGGGCCAAAAAATCCAAGTACATGACACGCACTGATTTTTCATAAAGAGAACCAGAGACTTAATCATAGATTGCAACTGCTATTTGATGGTTATCTAACAAGATTTTTTTCTCGGCAAGAAGATAGCAGATAGTCTATCTAGATATTCTTATTCTTAAGACAGCTAAGCCAAGGATTGAATTGTGCCTATAACACTAAAAATCAATGCCATGCTTGTTTGTGTAGTCAATATAAAAAGAACATCGAGGAATAAAGACCACATAGCATCTGAATGAGTAAATCAGTGATGCACACCAAGTCTTAGCAATCTACACCAATCACAGATTCGTATCTCCCCTTAAACTAAATCTGGATCAAGAGTAACAATAGTAAAAACTTAAATAAAACATAAAGAAGCCACATTTTTAAAAGCCACTCAAGATAGAGAAACAAAGACAAGGAGAAGTTTCACTTTAGATAATAGTATTTCCAGAGGCGACTTGAGATAGAAAAGCTATTCTATTTTATGGGAACTAGGTAAGAAAGGTATTAACTCACTGAATCAGAACTCAGACTTCGGACTGAAGATGAACTCATAGTGTCTTTAGGCTTGGATTTGGATACAGCGTTGACACCTCCAGGACTCCGATCCCACCCTCTCCTTATTGAGTCCAAACTGAGTCTCCTAATCTCCAGCCCCTCAACTTTTCCATTACCCACTGAAAGCCTCCGCGTTTTTGCTTCCTCAACCTCAACTTCTCTTTTAGTTTTTACATTAACCGCCTCCAATTTCTTGGCCGTGGCACCATTCTTCTTCCCTTTCCTCAACTCTCCACCTTTTCGAGCTGTCAGAGCATCGCTTGAGATCAAGTCCTGAGGCTCCCCAATGCAAGGCCGCCTCTTCAGAACCGGCTTCACCCCACGAAGCACCGGGACAGGTGAGCCTCTCTCAAGCCTTGTGACATGGATGAATTGACCAAGTTGGATCTTGTCACTCAGTATCAACTCAATATCTTCACTAGATATTGAAACATATGCTGAGTGCATTGAATCTGAAATCCTCAAATAATACCCTCTGCTCTTCCATGAATTATCTTCAAGTGAAGGCACAATGCTAATCACCTAAAATATACCAATTCCACAAAACATAACTTACATATTATTTCTCAAATCGATTAAACGAACACTAATAAAATATATTACCCAAATTTCATCTTCTAGGCAGTGTATGTTGCAAGTTCCACATAAGAATTAAACTCATTTGTTTGAGAAAACAAACAAAATGCATAGCATTGACATATGGCAGAGTCAGCATGAAGAAAAAGAACATGTTCACAATGCAAGATTTCAGCACAAATTTAAAGGAAAAGAAATAGTGTCACCTGTGAACCACTAAATGTTATTTCAGCATATATTCATACATATATAACATTCTAACACATATATATACACGTATAGACCCATATCACCAGAAAAACAACACAGGAGAATACAAACAACGAGTGGAAAACAAAAGAATACCATTTAAAAGTTCTTTCAAATGGGAAAAGGATATTCAGCAAAAGCAAACAAAAAAGTTGCCCAGTAATAGTAAACAAAAACAAAAAGGAACATAACAAAAAACAAAAACAAAGTATTAACATCTTTATTTCCACAACTTAGAAAAATACAGTTGCTAACACACCCACATATTCATTAAATAAATATGAGTTGCTAAACAGTAAAAGAGTTGCATAAGTTAGAACAAAAATGGGGCTTCAAGAGCAGCTCAACTGATTGAAACTAGTTCACCGAGAAATCTATAAAAATAAAATAAAATAAAGACATTTGCGTAAAAAAGAAAATGAGGGATTAATAATATAATGTGGTGCATGCCTGAAGAAGCGCAGAGCGGTGTTCACCAGCGACTTTAACATTTTTATCATCCAAGTGCTGAAGAAGCTTTTGCAATATTCCAGGTGTGAGAGATGCCATCTTTCACAAAGAATCTAATGAGATTAAAATAGTAGAAAATGACTACAAACCCACGTCTTCTAAACCCACCTCCCAATCCAATACCTGTGACGCTAATAAATTCGTGAACAACGCTCCTGTTGTAAGTATAAATAATTAATAAATTTTAATTCTTTTCTTCATGAATTACACCAACATACAAATTATATCACCTACATTACTGATTTTAAAACTGTGCCATATAATATCTCATATTAACACGATATGAGTCATGACTACTCTCATATCATAACATATACCAACGTGGCAGTTTGTCCGGATTGATTTTTTTAAACAAATTTTCATTTAACTTTTTTTTGAAAAAAATGTTCTTTTAGTAAGTTAAAAGATTTAACTTTTGGGGAAAAAAAAATTGTAACTAAACTTTTCGCATAATTTTAACTTTTTTTAAATTTAATTCAAATATTTATCATAAAAAATATATTTTTTAGATAAAAATGTATTTTTTTATAAAAAAAATCAATTCAAACACGTCACGTGTCTTATATTAGTATAAAATATAACTACACTGACATCATATCATTTATCTAGAAGCTTATATTAATATGAAATATGACTACTCTTATATTATATATCATACCGATGCATATTTGTCATTTATCAAGAATCTTGTATTAATATGAAATCTTAGCATATTGCTACTCTTATATTGTTTGGGGTTTTCTTTTCCCTTTTTTTTTGCTGAAAATTCAGTTGGTACAATCGACAATTAGTATATTAGATAGAATTCAATCATTAATTAATAAATTTAAAATTTATTACACACTTCTCATGTTACGTCTCAATTAAATTAAGAACATTTAAATTAAAATAAGGATTAAATTCAAATTCGAATCCATGTCCACCTCCAACTTTAATCTCATCGATGGGGGAATACTTGAAGTCGGGTACAACATTTCAAGGAGTGTTTGTTGGAGAAGGTGAGAAAAGACTGGATTCTGATGTTTGTAACAGTTCTAGGAAATCTCGAGAGATGTGATCGCTATATTGGGAGGACACGTGTCGAGTTGGGATGTGGTTGATGTGTCAGAGTCAGAATGCGGGGGTGTAAGATTGCGCAGGTTGGGAGGTTTATCCGCAAAAGAGCGTGAGGAAGCTGACAAAAAATATAGTACAAAAGCAACAGGATTCAAATTTGGTGGGGCCACCTTAGATCTGTTGGAGGAAAAAAAAAAGATTTTTAATGATATAATGAAATAATAATAAAATAATACGAATAAAATTCGTTTTTCTTTGTTTATTGTTTGAGGATGTTTGGGTTTGCTTATTTTGGATATTTATAAGTACTTAAAAAAACGTATCATCTCACATATTTTTTATTATTAAATATTTATGAGTACCAAATAAGCAAAGCCAACCACCCTCTTTGTGTGGGAATCTGGTTTAACCAAATCAAAATTAAATTTTAGTAACTTTTTTTATGAACTTTTCGGTTCGATTTTAGTTATTAATCGAAATAAGTGAATTTAAAAGAAAAAAATCGTATATTATCAAAACTAACCAAAATAACTAAATTTCTTTGTAGTTATCATAATTGAGTTCCAATATCCATCGTTGTAATTCATATTATGTATTATTGATACATATAAATTTAAACTTGAAAAATAATAAGTGACTAACAATTTCATTGAAATAGCTATTTCGTAATTCGGTTACTAAACAATCTTTTAGAAAACTAGTCGAAACTGGTCCCGAAATCAAAATTTTATATCTTTTATAATAGAAACCGAATTTTATGTTTTACTTCAATTCTGTTATTCGGTTATATCCGAACAATGCTTACCCTTCTAGCTACTTCTAAGGGTGAGCATTCGGTTTATAATTGAACTAAATAGAGCAAATTGAATCGAATTTTTTTTATTTTAAAAAACGAATCGAATTGTTTAAAAACATAATAGATCAAAACGGAAGTATATTTCAGTCTATTCGGTTTGGTTAAAACTGAGATTGAAAAAATAAACTTAAAATAAAACTAGAAAATAGAAAAATGGATAAATTATTGTATTAAAATACAATAAAGCCTAAACCACTCACTTTTATTCATTAAAATATATCATAAACGATATAGTGAAGCATTACTATATATATAAACTCTAATTAAGTTTGTTACAAAATTTGAAAGCTCTAATTAATGCATATGAAAATAAATCTAACAACTTAGAAGTTCCAAATATATATTGGGAAAAGAGCGTTTTGTTTTTTAATTAAATATTTTACAGTATGACTAATATATAATATGGGTAAAAAATATTATATTTTTTTAATATATAAAATACAATTCGATTAATTATAAAATATGTAAGTTGTTAAAGTTGGCCTAACATAATTATATAAGTGAACTTTATGACACGATTCTTGATTGATGTGTGTTCTTTAAATTACTTTATTATGACTATATTAGGCTAATTTCAACAATTTATCTATTTTTCACTATATTCAAGGGGGTTTGAGTCATTTTTTTACATTTAGGGACCTTCTATTTTAGTTTCACTCCAACAACTCTCATACTTTCAATCAAACCCTTACTTTAGGGACTTTCTATTTTGGTTTTACTTTGATAGCTTTTCTATTTCAAAAAAATCCTATTTATTTATTTTTATTTTAGTTAAACATATTTAATTATTTTTGTTATTTATGTTGCCTTATTATACATGTAAATTTTATTTTACAAATTAATTATAAAAATTTATTAGTTATTTTTTTACATTATTATATTTAGGAGTTGGAAAGGATATAGGTTGAGATCCCCTATGGGAACTTATATTGTGAATCCGCAGGTGCATACCTCAGCTGTAAGTGTAATGAACAAAGATGATTTGTGAATTTATTGAACAAATAATTTTTGAATACTGAATAAATAGTTCTTTTTATTCTGAACAAAAATGTGTGACTATTTTCATGTATAAATGTTTATTAATTTTACATTTGTCAACATATATTGTGATGATCTGTAGATTTTACTAGGCAAATACAGCTTAAAAATACTAAACAAATAGTCTTTTTATTTTGAACAAACATCTATAACTGTTTTCATGTATAGATATTTGTCAATTTTACACTTGTCAACAGATATTGTGATGATTTGTAAATTTACTAGACAAACAACTTACGAATACTGAATAAATAGTCTTTTATTCTGAATAAACATTTATGATTGTTTTTATGTATAAATATTTCTATGAATTTTATTAAACAAATAATTTATAAATATTGAACAAATAGTCTGATATATTATATTCTGTACGCCTACAAGTACATAATATAATTTGCATATATGTGGAGGAAAAGAATAAATTGAGAAAGGTCCCTAAAATTTGACCGGTGAAATAAGGGACGGCCAAAACTTATTTCTCCGGTTCCAACCCTAAACGTGTAGGAAGTCATTAAGGGAGCTTACGGAGACGATCTTAACCGTTCATAATGATTGCATTTTGCTCGTAATATATATTGTTACATATGAAAAGTCCATTCTCCCACATCTAGAAAAGATATTAAAAGTTCCATTGTCTTATCAAATGTCTTTTTTTGGTCGTATTGTCTTATGTAATGTCGATTTTTCTAGTTCTCCTGCAGTGTTATTTTTTGTTGGTGGCAGAGAATCAAGAAAGAGATTCCTGAATCAATGCCATCCTTTGGTGAAGAAAAAGTAGGCAACTCCAGCTTTTCGAGCCAACTTTTCAGGGCTTAAATTCTGTTAAATTCCACATATTTAAGGCTTTCTTTTTCTTGTTTATATCCTACATCTTTGAACCTTGGTTGAATTGATTTTTAAGAAGAAAAAATTCAACTTTTGTTTTAAAAAAATAATTTTAGAAGTTAAAATTTTTTTATTTTTGAAAAATATTAAAATCAAATTTCTTTTTAGAATTTTAGTTTTTTTTCAAAAAAAATTCAATCCAAATACTTGTTACAAAAATATATATTTTTCTAAAAGTAAATACTTGTATTTACAAAAAAATCGATTTAAATAGACCTACGTTTTACAATAACAAGAGTTTAAAAAAATTAATAATACATTACATTAACAACGCTATAAAATTAACAAATTAAATTGTTATGTGCGTTAGTATTGCAATCAGTATTTTCCTTGGAATTGAACATCTATAATTACTAGACATAACTTAACATTGATCGACAATTCAATGCTGCCAGAAAGGGTTAATATTTAAAGAAGAAAGGAAAAAAAAAAAAGAAAGAAAGAAAAAAAGAAAAGTAACAAAGAGGAGACGTTATATTAATTTTTTATTTATTATTGGAAAGAGGAAAGATTGGGGAAACACTTGCTGAAACATATTTATCGGAAATCAAAAAAGTTCGCTAGCTAGTTGGTTGGCCCGTTCCAGTTGAAATTCACCGGCAAAAAGTAATCGATGGCCGCGATGTTAATTACCAAAAAGGGCAGCCATATTTAAATATAAAATATTTCTTGAATTATGGTCCAGATACAAAAGATGGATGAGTCTTCAAATCGAATATAAAAGTAATAATATTTATAGTGGTAACAGTTATGTCACAAGAGAACAAATTAATAATATGTGATAATATTTTGAAATAATAAAAAAAATATTTTTCACTTTTGATCTCTTTTTAACACTAACTCAAAACAGTTTCTGTATTTTTTCACCCTACAAGTAAAATGTCAGCTTTCTCCTCTCTTCATTTAGAGACTTTTTATTTTAATTTGTTTTAAACTCTTTATTTTGATTTTTAGGACTCCTTATTTTATTTTACTCTAGTGGCCTTCTTATTTTTTGTCACACTACGTTTTAGAGACTATCTATAGTAGTTTTACTCAATGAGTTTCTCTATTTCTTCACTCTTATTCGATTTCACTTTTAACAACTTTTTGTTTATTTTTTCGTACATAATAATATTTTATAGTTTTTCTTAAAAATCCAAAAGATTATACAAGTAAATTGGTTGGTGGAGTGACCATTTTTGTATTGTCGTGGAATGTTCGCTTCACTCCATATATAATTTTCTTTTGCATTTTAAGAGTGAAAGTTTAACAGTGTCAATTGCTTGTGTTTTAAAATTTGTTGTTTTAATCATCATCTTCATTCCAAGTGATAATAGTTTCTTACATCTCAAGTCAACAATGTAATTCGTCATTCACGCCGGCCACTATTTCTAGTTTATTCTGTCTTGGTGAAAGGTGTACTTGCTTAGACCTTATGGTATTTGGTTAGAATAACCTTTAAGGAAGGTAAATTTGTTGCACCCTCTTTTAGGCGTTAATTATCATTAGAGCATTGTTGTATATCATGACTTTACTCCTTCATACTTTCTTATACATTCTTGAATTCTTACAAAATAAGGACGAACTGAAGGGGTTAAACGCAAAATATTACTCTTAATGGTGGTAGTCTATATATTTTTGAAAAAACAAAATCACAAACTTACCTATCTTTCTTCCTTTTATTTTTTCGTGTTTGAGCAATAAAGCCCACCTTTTATCAGTAATTTTGATGAAGAATTGATTCTTAATTATTACTAGTATAGGATCTATGCGATGCACAGGTGAGTAATGAATTATAAAATTTATTTTTTTTAAAAAAATAATATTAAAATTTGTTGTAGCATTACTCAAATATCAAAAAGAATAGGTGATATACCATGTCAACTTGAAAATATAAACTAACGAAAGCCAGCCATGACCAACAGACAACATCTAACACAGTCCACTTATATTGTACACCAACAGATGATCATGCATAAAAACACGTGCCAAAATATGAAAAAACAAAGCATATGGAGAAAGTCATATAGATTCACACACAATTAACTTTCCAAAATAAAAAATCTACAAAGAATAGGTGGTTAAATAGTACGCTATACAATAGATTCTAATGTATAAATTTAAGAGGGAAGAGTATGGTAAAAATGGCTCTTCCTTTAGTATATGATATGATGGAGTTATCACTTCACACAGCCCACACATATTGTAGAGCAACACATGGTCATGCATAAAAGTACGAGCCAAAATATGAAAAAACAAAGCATATGGAGAAAGTTAAATGGATTTATACGCAATCCTCAATCCAAAAAGGAAAAAAAAAAATACATAGCATAGGAGGTTAAGTAGCATGCCATATAGCAGATTCTAATGTATAATTTTAAGAGAGAAGAGTATGTCAATAATGGCCCTTCCTTTAGTATATGATACATGATATAATAGAGTTACCACCTCATTTAAAAGTTTAAGATTGTCTACAAAGAAAACAAAAAAGTTAAACCTGCAGAGAAGATAATGGTACTTTTTTTATTACATGGACGGACTCTTTAATAAGCTTGCACATGGACATTTTTTATATTTTTAAACCGGTGGCAGTTAATAATGATAGTTTTAATGTTTTTAAATAAGTGGTAGAGAGCTTTGAAGCTAAGACCAACTGGTGATGAGTTTGAAACTTAAAGTTGTTTGATTTCTAAATTCTAATACTATGAGAAAGTTATCATTTCATCTAAGTTTAAGCTCGCAAAAAGAATATTAGTGTATTCATTTATTGTACGAAGAGTATATATATCAGCCAGCTTTGTGGACTACAAAAATTAGCATCTTCTGGTGTGATATTGATGGTATTCGTCCCTGTAGTTGAAGCATGAAACTTACCAACCTAAAAGAGCTATTAAGAGGCTTGATATTTGCTTTAACCACAGGCGAAGCAAGGGTGCTTAACTAATAAAGCTTGTGTTTCAAGAATTGCTTTCATGTTAGATCAGATTTGCAATAGAGTTTGCTCCCCATAGTAACCACAAGCTTCTCACCATCAGCAAAGATTTCCACAGGGGGTTAAAACATCTGGTGTGATTTGATCTACAAAAAATGAATAAACCAACAAATAAGAATAGACACTTCACCTCTTGAAAAAGCCCTTTCAATATTAGCCAATAAAAACCTTATTCATTAGCTTAGTAATGATCTACACCTTATAAGTTTTAATTCTCAGCCAATTAAACCACCAAGAAAAAATTTTATAAAAGGACGCCATTTTTATTTGCCTAAAGTTTTGTTCTGAAAAATTAATGGGAAGTGAAAACAATTTTGTCAAGCCTCGTTATGATATTAGCATGTCAAGAAGAACAAGAAAGGCATTAAATTTCCAAAAAGATCATCATCAAATTGCCCTGCAGAAAAGCTCCTCAGTGAAAAGTGCTTTTGTGGAAGTAGTTAATGCAGCAGAAGATCAGAAATCTGCTGCAGCAAAAAGTGGTGATGCAGCAGCAGAAGAGACTGATAACAAGAAGTGTTTGAAGCGACTTATTGAAAGCAGAAACTCTCTGGGGCAGCACTTCACAAAAGAAGAAAAGCAGCAGCAGCAGCAGCAGCTTCAGTTGGTGATTAAGCAGCCTGAAGACAATGTTAATGGAGTTAAGCTCAGAAAAATGGTGACTCGCTATGCTAAAGTTTTGAGCCATATGATCAAGCTTAAGAGGAAAAAACAGGTTCTTCAACTAGCTAAGTAGGTCTTTTCTCTGATGATACAGAGATTATATACCATGGGTACAGATCATTGATTATAAGTATGATATTATTTTGTTTCCACGGCTTTCTATATATATATATATATATATGTATGTATGTATATGTATATGAGAACCTATTGGTCATCTTTATTACGGGACAGACTACTGTTCTGTTGTCGGTTTTTGTTCAGCCCTCACATGAGATGGACTCTGTCACAGGCGGAGTCCATCCTATGTGTGAGCTCTGCAACCGAATGGTAGGATTTTTATTTAAGTTATCAATATTTGCGTAATAAATCGGACAAAGGTGCATCAATGGATGCACGCCTAGGGGCAGAACCCAATGAGGGTTGACCCATCAAAATTTGTTATATGTATGTATATATTTTGTCTGATAAATAAATTCATTTACTCTTTAAAAGACGCTATTATATGTTTTTTTTTTTTAATTTTTATATCATTTAATTAATAGGCAATCTGGGGAAAAATGTAATTGTCAGATTGCATGAATATCACCTGACAATGTGAAGGAGCAGCACTTAAGGATAGAAGTTTTTGTTAATTGTGTGATTGATTATTAACTTCTGAAAGCATTGCTGAATTATTAGATTTTGTGCATTCCTTTACTCAATGCAAGTTGCACAAGGTATTTAATTTGCACTCATAACAAAGGTTTTGCTTGAGAACTCTTTCAACATTAATCAAGATGCAAGAGCGAGGTAATTACCAATGTAATGTGCAGAAAAGAAATGTTTTGATCAATTAGTGTCCTCAGATAAGTTAAATTATACGCATTACCATGAATTAAGAATTTCTTTTAGCCGTCCAAAATTCGACTGCAAAAAGGGTATACTTCGAGAATTTAAGTCTTTTTTTTTTTTTTAAAAAAAAAAAACAGTATAAAGGAAGATGCAACGTTAATAAAGTGAAAATGCAGTCATAATATAATTGTCTCTACATGGTTCACCACTATATCATATTTGATAACTGGGCAAGAAACTTGGGACATTAAAGTAGTTGAGTTTTAGCACTTCATTGAAGATGTAACTATAATAGATTCTTGACCAAATCTATATGCTTAAATCACTGGTTGCAGTTTGTTGAAACCATATGATTAGCGAGGAAATAGCTTCTATGGTTGGAATTATTTTTCCCAAAATACCAACATGGGTACAAATAAGACACCCAACACGACCACCTTGGCCTGTAGTATACCCTTAAGGGTTGGAATGTTCACCTATTAAAGCAGTACGTGATCTGCGTTCAAAATTTCATAAGGTATATGGGCTGCCTTCAGAATGTCATAAGGTACGACAAGACACATTAAAGCGGTATGTGAACTGCATTCAGAATGTCATAAGGCAGTTCGGTTCAAGTCTTTTTTGATTGGAGGAGAATAAAAGAAGAAATAATAAATCAGCCAACACGAAATCTGGAACTGAGTGACTATAACACATGAAAGATGCAACGAGAAGCTCCTGACATTGGACATCTTTGTATGTATCGCTGTCCTTAGAAAGATAATTAACGCCATTTTATTAACATTTAGGGAACATTATAAAGATCCAATTGTAGAGGAATAATGATTCTTATTACGATGAAATGACTTGGAACTTTCGACTGCAATTAGATCTTCTCTAATAAGAGTATAACGTTACAAGGAAATTCAAAACTCGATACTTTGGCCTCTGCATACACCAAAATAGCAAACTTGAATCAAAATCGAGAAGAAAAATCAGATTTATGAAGAGATTGTACTTTCCGGTAGAAAAAGGAGCCAAAAATATTACCACATCACATCTCATCACCATTTGCAGAATTAAAGCATATAAATGAAAGAGGACAACAGCATAATTATGAAAACGGAAAAAGAACCAACAAAAATTTATATCAAGTCCCGTAGAAAACGATAGATTACAGCAAAGCCAGCCCCTAATCACCCCCTCAAGGAAGGACTGACATAGGCATTGGCATATAATTTAAATAAATAAATAAAAAAAGAGCATCTCTACCATTTTACATGCTTGGTAAAGCCCCTCGTATCACAACTAACAAAAGCCCTTCGAGACTCATATTGCATCACATGTAAGGCCAATTAACTCACTCAAATTATCCATCCTTCGTGACACCGAAAGTCAGCAACTGTTAAACTTCTTGATCAAAGGAAGTAATCGGGTGTTCTCCGAGTCACGTCAGGTTCTCCTCTTCTTGGAGCTGGATCAAACTGCGATAATCAATTACAAAGGCATATCATCAATCGGCCATGACATTGCACATAGAAGAAAGGCAGGTAAAGTGCACCATATTCTCCTGCAGTTTGCTATAAGCTAGCTTATCACCCTTTGGTACCATATATAATCTCATAAATCAATTGCGCTTCTTAAAATGTTGCATATAACCCCCTACTAATTACTTGGTCCATCCAATTTAACAAGGCTCGACTTTGGCTTGTTAGCATATGCAACCATGATTGTAGGTGTTGCAACATCTTGAAGACACAACAGACTGCAAGCTTATTTCAGTAACATAGCAAGGGATAACTAGCTTTTACAACAGGGGTGACTAGCTTGCATGTAAAGCCCATGCAGGGGTTCCGTTAAAGGAGTCAAGGCCTGGAGCAAATTATAGAAAGCAAGAGTAATTTATGAGATTAATATGGTATCGAAGGGGAAACTAGCTTAGTCAGCAAACTACTTGGGATCATTGCCATTTTATCCAAGGAAGCATTATCTTATTCACCAATAAATAGTTCACGATGCCACAAAATCATTGGGTAATAAAGCCTAGAAGGTAAGACAAGAACTAGGCCAACTTTTTCCTAAATGTAAAGGATGAAGAACTCGGTACATAGAGGTTAGATAGTGAAGAATAGCACGTCAAGGATGCAGAGAGGGAGGGGGGAGAGGGACTAGCACGTCAAGGATGCAGAGAGGGAGGGGGGAGAGGGACCTGAATAAATGTGTGCCCTTTGCAGTCATCTACTTCCAAAATAGATGCCATGTTTCCGCACCGATAACAATAATTTGGCGCACTAAAAATTGTGACCACCTTTTGCTCCTGCACAATTTTGAAATCAGATTCAGCAGACTTTAATACCCAGGAAAAGATATTGTCAACTCTAATAATGTGAAATCGAAGTTTACATGGCTCCAATTGTATCCCTCCATAACCAGCTGATGTGCTCTAGCAATCAGCTTTAAGCTGTTGGTATGGTTGAATTGCTCTGATATGTCCTACAAAAATAAATATTTAAAAAAAAATGAATACAAGAGAAAATAGTAAGAGACAGGTCATTTAAGGATGGAAAGTAGGATGTACCTGGCCAAAAGTGTACCCAGCCCCACGAGGGGAGATACCCCATCCACAGCGATCATCAGGGTCAGACCACAACAGATCACACATGGGACCTTCATGAGGAACCTCTTGTACGCGATCAAAATTTCTTATGTTATCAAGGGTTTCAATGGATGGGGACAATCCACCGTGCAGGCAAAATATTTCTGATTCAACCTACCATTCGTCATGATACATCAGTGATCAGTATAAATTCTCACATGATAAAACGAAGACAGACAAGTCTTAATCATTAAAAAGTGGCATCCAACAAGCATGTAACAAGGAACGTTATCTAAATCGATACTGATTATGATCTAACAAGAATATCCCATTTTGAAATTTTATACCAGGCTTTTATCATACTCATTGTTTTTCTCAGAGCCTCGACTGGCATGCACACAATACTAACAGACAACTATTCTGCTCTGCAATATTGATTCATAACAGAAGGAGCTAAATTAAGGATAAGCAAGGACATTTCAGACATTATCCAACTTCCCACATCTCCATAAATGTCACATACTGGTGTAAGAGCTGAAAGAGCAGGCCTGAACCTCTTCCAGCTAAAACTCCTCCGTGACTATATCAACAATTATCTCTTTTGAAGCAATGTGGAGATTAACAAGATCTTACTTTTTGGAACCTGGCACCAGATGAGATTTGCCTTAAAACTTGAAATTTGAGTAGTTCTATAACTAGTGTTGGAAAATGATATTTTGTGGTTCCATCAGAACTCTTCATTAAGTAAATTGCTTATAGGTTGACAAGGTGAATATAAAAGGAAAAGATGGGCTCTGAAGAAGAACAAAATAAGGAGGAACCCAACCAACCAGTGCAGTGAGAGGGAAATAATCAAACAGATCAGTGAATATCTTCCAAACATTAGCATTGCCGTACCTGCAAGCAAAAGGTCAATTTTGATCAGGAGAGACAACACAAAAATACATGATATGGTATTGGAAAAGTCTAAAGTGATTTATGAGCTCATTTCACTATGGGATAAATGCTCAACTGAAGTAATATATCAGGCAACACCCACTACAACCATTGCCCTCCATGGCACTTGGTCCATACCATTTCCATATTTCATTAGGTTGTAGAATTAACTCAAAACTTGGCGGAACCAACTTTGTTCTAAAGAGAGGTTGCTAATTTTGACGCAGAAGTCTTATAAAGGCTCAATACATCAGTGAAGTTGGACCATACACCAAGTTGGGTAGTGTTATACCATACAAACTCCTGAAGAACAGAAATGAATTTCATTGGTTTCCAAAGTTTTAGGTACATTGTGCTTTTCCTCATGGTTTCGTCTTCAACATTAACTCCACTTACAACTACAGTTAAAGCCATATGCTAATTCAAAATAAAGTCAATTGCTATCCAATAGCATTACAAGTCAAGCGCGGAAGATATAACGACTGATACTACTTGTAACAGCCTCCCTCTCTCTCAGGAAAGGGGAGTATACCCCAAATGGGAACAAAAGGGAAGAAAGGCAATCAAAATAAGATACTGAGACAATGAGAATTAGTGATAACAAGCTTCCTACATATAGCAAACAATACATAGCCCCTAGAATTCTAGCTGAATGCCGAAAGAAGATTGAAGATAAAGCATTTCAATAACATCCTCTGACCTAAAATAGATTTCTTGGTTGAGGTGACACAATCTTTAAGGTGAAAGATTTAAATTCTTATTTTGTAAGAGAAGTGAAGTCTATTAACACGTGTGGCTCTTAAGTACAATAACAGGTATTGACTCTCAGAACAATGAAGTGTGATTCTTGAGTACATCGATGGATCAACCAATATCTCCAAAATAAATGAGCAACACATGATAGTAATATGTCAATTAGTAAATAGAGTTTGAACACCATGAGTTGCAATTATGGTAGACTTACTTCCGCAAGCATTCATCATAAAACCCATACACCTGTGTAATCTGCAGAAAGAGAGAAATACATGACATTGGTCTAGTATCTTGACAAAATAACATTGGGACTTCAAGAATAATAATAAATGCAGAGGACCTATCCAGCAATACTAAGTAATATAACAGACGCATTTTTTAAGATTATATGACTTGATGGAACACTCCCTCGGGAACAGAACAATTATTCCCTATGTACATTCAGATCAACTGAAACAGCTAACTGAGGCCAAGCATATCCAAATAAAGCGTGCTTCAAATGAGTACGACACTAAAGCATACTGGAAAAGAAATCCTTGATGAAGCTAACTTAAGCATGCAAAAGTTTTAGCTCAGTTCAACTGCCTGGAGAAGGGCAACAAATTTTCAGCTTTAGCCATTTCAGACCACCTGAACCAAAGAAATTTTAAAAAGTCCAACTTGATCCAGCGAGTAAAGTTGATAAGAGAATGTAATAAGCAATAAATGTTTGGTCTTAAAGGAGAAAAGGAAATAAATATAAGCCTCTTAATCTTTTAGCTTCTACAAGTCACTGCTCCAAGGACTCTAATTGCTAACAAGAAATAAGATCAATTATCAATAATATTTCTTTGGTTCTTGAAATGGATCAAAACAGGGTAAGAAGAGATTAATACCTGTCGGCTTTCATGGTTTCCTCTAAGAATCGTAATGCGTTGAGGATAGCGAACTTTGAGAGCCACCAAAAGCTGCATAAAAATAATCAAATTACTTACTAGTATACTCCAGATTCCACAATTTCATACACATGGTTCTCCTTTTCGTTTTTCTGTTTTCTTGGTCGAAAGACAGAAACATTACACAACTCCAAGATCAGCTAAACCTACTTGAAACAGACCTGGGATGGGTTCAAATTAACCATAACCAACATTATCAGTAAATAGTTAGCTGCTTGCATTTCACACATGAATACATGTCAAGGTATCACTAAATTGTTCATAAAACTCAGTTGTACATGAAAACTTTTTCCTTTATCCCAATAGTAAAAATATTTTAACTTTTTGAAGGAAAAAGACTACAAGTAGATATGATGAAACAACAAAATCAGAAGACAGAGAATCTACCTTTGCTTTGCAAAAATCAGAAGATAAGTTTCACTTGAGCATGTATAAACTATGCAGTATATTTTCCTGTCAATTATCTTGATCAATATCTTAGACAGTCCAATCGTGAGCGCTAATTCATATTAGGACATGATCTACACATGTATGTAGACATGTACCCATTCAGATACATAAAAAGAAAAAGAAAAAACCCTAAATTGATGCATATCATGAACCACTTAAAAATTAATATTTATGAAACATCACATGCACATTTGAGTTCTTAATTCAGTTTTGAAAGCAGAGTACAGAAGAATCTAGCATGTACTCACCGTGACAGTTTCAACCGAGTAATAACCACGATCAACATAGTCCCCCATAAACAGATAATTTGTATCTGGGCACTGTCAGTAAGAAAAGACAGCTTAAGAAAATTATAATACAAAATTCAAATTTTCACGAGGAAAATAAGAATTTCCAACAAAATATTGGACCAACAATAACAGCTAATAAATATCATCCAGTCAATGCATAAGCTGAAAAACGGAAGGGAATATATGTAAGCAGTGAAGTACAACTCTTCTCATCAAATTGACTAGAAACTGAATACTCTCCTTACTTCTATACTATCATCATTTGAAAGATCAAAAGCTCGTACTCTCAAACCAAATTTTCTTCCCTTTTTCAGATTCAAAAATTATGATTTCACATAAATGCCTCGGTACAGAACTAAATCAAGTAAGATAACATCTAGATTCAGATCTATCCACTCCATCTGCAAGTTATGATTAACTGCAATGTTAACAAACCATATCGCTCCTCATAAAAACTCTAAAACCACAGAGGTTTTATGTTAAATCAAAGCAACTAAGCCAATTGATCAGAACCCACTGTTTTATCAAAAAGACGCACCTCCATTTCTTTGGATTGTCTCAAAACTTACATCACCTAGCTTAAACAAAGCAACAAGAAGTACAAATGTCTTAAAGAATGAGTACCTTCCCTCCAATGCGAAAAAGTTCCGCTAGATCATGAAATTGTCCATGAATGTCACCGCAAATAGTGACAGGGCTTTTTACAGGCTGCATGGCAATAATCAGAAGGAAAAGGTTAATAAAGCACTTCAGATGCCTAAAGTTTTTTTCTTATCTTTTTATTTTAGGAGGCAGAAGATAGAGAAGAATAGCAGAATCTGATATATGTTCAAATTAAATATCCACTTTTCAGTTAAAATGAAGCATCTGCATTTAGCCAACTGCTAAAATAGGATCAACATTCAGCAAAACCTTGATCATTTTAAAAATATGCACCAGATATTATGAATCACCTACTGAACCTTTTACTATGATAGTTCGCCACTATCTAATCAACGTATATTAGAAGAAAAATCAGAAAAAGACATCTCAAGAGCAAAAGTGAACATATCTGAGGTGAAAACTATTATCACAATGGGAAACCTCAGGCTCAATATTATTACAATCACAAGACCCCAAAACATTTTTGACAACCTTATCACAATCAAGATTTAGCTGGCCACTTTTAAGGCTCAGGACCAACCAAAAGCTGAGCTAGACAGAGATACTAAGGCCCGGTTGGAAGGGGCAAGAAGAGACAGAAAAATCAGACACCACAATTTGACACGCGGTTTTGCATACGAGAATGCATATCAACATATGTAAAGATGTTGACAATCAAAGATCATACCTGAACATTACTTTCTTCCATTAATATCTCCTTAGCCTTATCACATAATGCCCTGACCTGCAATCATAGAAAATATTCTTAGACTACTGGTACCTTTGTGATGACAACAATCAATTTAAGTAAATCAGACTCCACTACATGACTATTGGTTCAGTGTGTGCACCTGATTACAGACATATAATGGTCATTCATTCTCAATCCGCAACCGAAAAACAGAATTCAATTGCTTAAACTTTTAAGGAAAAGTTACAGCAGTAAACAGATTGCAGGTAGGTAACATATTCTTTTCCTAGAATAAGTTGATCAAATTTGACCTTGCTGAAAGGTGGTAAATTATTTCATCTAAAACAAACATATATTTAAGGTTATGTGTAATAATGTAGTGCCAAGCTTTACATTCTACAAGAGTCAGCCAGTTGGAACAAGGAAACACATAAATAAATAATATTGCGGACTTGATTTATCTTTAGTCTTAACCTAAATAAATAAGGCAACAGCAGCTGACCACCTTACCAACTGAATTGCGACAAGGCAAAGCAGCGCATTTCAAAATACAGAGTAAAAAGGACATCAACTTGCCAGTGTAAAGGTCAAACAATCATAAATGTCCAAATGACACATGACATTAATTCAACAGTTAGAAAGACCAAGTGAAAGAGGAACGAGTAAAACTAATAAACAACCAAAATATAGTCCATAAGAAACCAGTTGTCTCTTCCGTCTCTAATTTCTTATAAAGATTTTATCATACAGTAAAAGAACCACTACATGGCAATGACTATTTGTCTCATATTATTATCCAGCGATATCTCATGCAACGTACCTGCTTTCGTACAACAGCCCTAGAAAAGGGATATCTACTCCTATGGTTACTAACCACATATGATGTCCCCCGGTATCATAGACATTATTTCTCTCTTTCTCATTTCCAGGACATTATATCTTTCTTTCTCGTTTTCCAGGTCCACTAGAGAATGACAAGTTAGTATCTATACAGATATGAGGGGCTCATCCATTATCTTCCTTGATCTCAGACAGATACATTTTTTTATTTATTACTTTATAAACATAACAGATCTGTTCCATAAACTACAAATTCAGGGACCTATTTACTAATTCCTATCATCCAACATGGTATGACCTGTATCTAGCAATGCCTAACAAGGGGGAAAAAAGAAAAAGAAAAAGGAAGTGGCCTGCTTATAGCAGTATCAATTAACAAGTTTCAGTTGTGAGAACCACAGGCAGAAGAAAGAGCAGAAATCCATTAGGGTATTTTCTATTGAATGCAGATTCCAAAACAAAAAATACTCGAATGATGCTTTTTGTTCATCTTCTGCGATTAACTTCCAGTAGTTGGTATGCCAGACACTGAGAACTACAAGTTTTTTAATGTCCTTTCTCAGAAAATTCCACCAAAGAAGCTTGTAAGTCCTAAAATGGCTTTTCTGATTCTCATTTAGCTTATTTATCTCAGTAGATTATGTAGTTAATGTACTTTGACACTCTAGAGGGATTAGTCATCTCCACAAGCCGCATTTCCACGTATTTCCAGTTGCATCTTTTCCCATCTCATTTGCAAAAGCCTCCATGGCAATATTAAGTAGCTACCTTCCCCTCTCCCCTTTTTTGTTTCCACAGGGGAGGAGCAAGAGTTTCTTGGACAGCAACACGAAAAACAACAAGTGCTTTATTTTAGAAAACAATAATGGTTCAACTTTTAACATACTGCACAAATCAGCTTATTTAGCTTCTGTGGTCCAATCCATAATGTAACAAGTACCAACATCTCAAACATTACATAGAACATTCCATTCAACAATACCTCCACAACACGGGATCTAATCGAGAAACTCAGCTACATAACTAAAGGATAACCAATCAAAAGATGCATTACATACTCTTCAATCCCAGTACAGGCCCCACTCAACACTACCATTACAAAATTCTATCTTTTCGTGTCTAAATACCAGTTCATATAGAACTCCATTTTCTTCATTTTGCAAACTCCATTTTCTTCATTTTGCAAACTCCATTTTCTTCATTTTGCTTTTGATCAGCAGAAAAGATTATATCTCCATACCATTTTTTAAGTCCAATGACACACGATTGGCAATTGTAACTTTATCCTCAAAGTAATTTCCACCAATAGCGTACAAATACCGTTTAATGAATCTCATTTAGCTGCAACAAAATCCAATATTACTAGGTAAAGCAAGAGATCTCATTACCTATTCAAATTTCCTCAAGGAAGCACGTAAATTCTCAATTTTTATCCCAAAAAAAGGAATAAAAATAACCAAAATATTATAAGAAATGAAAAATGTGGACAATGAAAATAATAACAAAATTAGTGTAGTCGTTTTTTAATAATTATGAATCTTTACGCCCTAAATTCCAAAAAGTCCTCGAAAAAGCACGTAAAATTCAAATCTTTACACACAAAAACATATAAATAAACAGAAAAAGTGAAAAAAATTTAGAATCACATGAACAAAATGCAATTAATGTGAGAAAAGGAGATGAGACCTAACCTCGGGCTCGGATAAAGGCTTGCACTGCATAAGCTGAGCAATCTGCTCGTCCAGGTTGCCATGTGTGCTGCTCGCCACCAGATCCGCGCTCATTTTCTTCGATTAACTTGAGATCCTCCAATTCTGCTTCAATACGACGCCGTTCAGTTATGAATCTTAATCGTCAGTGGTAAAGAAAGTGGGGGAAAAAAAAAAAAAACTTCTTGCTGAAAAAATCTAAATCAATAACCCTAACCCTAACCCTAGAAGCTTATAATGATGACGATGTGGAGATTTGAGAATTTGTGAATCTATCGAAAGAAGAGAGAGAGAGAGAGCTCGCGAAGAGTGCGAGCGAGTGACGAGGAGGAGAACCGATAGAAAATGGGTTAGTTTTCACTTGAATAATGAATAATATAGTTACAAAAAAATAAATAATTCTAATATTGTTAAATTTTAAATGCTCTTAATAATAATATAAAGTTTAAAAAAATTAAATTTCTGCATTAATTGTTTATATACCATGAATTTTAAAAGAAATGGAAGAATTGCTCATAAGTTATTTTTCAGCTCAAGAAGCTTATTGCATGTGTTTGGAAAAATAACTTAAAATTTTGAAAAAGGATCAAACTTTAATAGTTATGAATCCTCATTTATTTACAAGTTATTAGAAGGATTTAAGCTGATTTGACCGACAAATTTACTCCACAACTCCATATGTTTTTTTGTTATTTTGTTGTACTTTTTAATTCAATATAAATATAAATCACTTGTTCTTTAGGGAAATGAAATAGTATGATGTATGAAATCCAAATTTGCCAAAGTTTTTGAGATCTTTTATTACAACTTTAAACACACTTTTCAAAGTATTTTGTCTTATGAATACTAGTTATAAAGTAGCGATAAATGCATTTCTACTCTCCTACTCCTTATGATTTGCATAAAATACATCAGTTTTTTTTTTAAATAACTAAAAATTCTCTATGTTTTCTATAATATATTACACGTTGTTCAACCATCATTTTTTCTAATGATATTAACAAAAAAAGTTAAACAAAAAGGGAGTGTGATAAATTTTTTTCAAATAATTTATTATAGTAACAGAAAACAATAGCATAAAAAGCATATGACATACAATCTATATTTACCTATATATATATATATATATATATATATATTATAAAATAATGCTCTTGCCTTTTTAATTTACATCACCTGTCATCATGTCGAATATTTTTTCCCTCCAAAAAGGTTTTAGAGGGTGTTTGGTATGGCATTTTTTCTCTAGTCAAACTTGCTTAAAGTACAATTTAAGTTACTAGACGTGTTTGTTCTAAAAAAAATATTTTTTGAGCAACTTTAAACAAAAAAATAAAAAGCTCCCCAACTCTAACTTTATTTTTATCTTATACTTACCTTTTAAATTCTATTTTGATGTTCTTAATAGTTATTTTAACAATATGAGTTATTTTTCAACCCACTTTAATCAAATATGTAAATATTTATTTTCCAATTCCAACTTTTATTTAAACGTGTAACCTCTTAAAGTCAAAGATTTAAAAATAAAAAAGTCACTTAAAACCAAAGGTACTTTAAGTAGCTTTTATATAATTGAAAAGATAATATTTATTTTAGATTAAAAAATGAAATCATTGTATGGATATGACGTTAATTAGTATAAATTACTTGACCTGAAAAATATTGCTCTATAAATATATGACATGAATTAATACTAGTCTATATAAAAGTTATACAAAATAGAGCTCAAAGAGGCATGCATGCCACATTAGTTTTTATTGAGAGAGTATAAGCTAATTTTATACTCTTGCAAATGGTGATGTGTAAGGTTAAAAAGATCATTAATTTTAAAGGTATAAATTATATTATAAGCCCCTGGCATTGTTATTTTTCTCTAACTAAGCTCTTATTGTTTTAAAATGCTCGTGTTAATTCATAATATTTTACTATATAGCCAAATTAGTCCCTAAACAATCACATTAGTTTTTATTATTTAAAAATTTTTATATCGATCATTTATATTTAATAAAGTTATTCAAATTAGCACAAATATAAGTAAAATAGCGAAGATTTTTGAACTATTTAAATTAGTCTATAATGTTTTAAGGACATAGTCAAATTGGCTTGTAAACATAGACAAAGTTTTTATTATTTCAATATATTTATATTAGACTTTAGTATTTCACAATTTATTCGCATTAGTCCCATTATATAATATTATAAAATATAGATTTTACAAGTATAGTATATTAACAAATGAGAAAATTATGTTATAAGTAGCAATTTTTTTTCTTAAGTTAGTCCTTATTATTTTTAAATATTCAAATAATGTAGAGGGTGTTTTTCTACAATCTCGTATAGTGTTGATTGAGCTCAATAACCTGCAACACTAGAAAGCAAAGTAAGCGCGGAAATCTTTGACTCCGGTGTGGTGCCGGCCAAAGATGCTCCGATACTCAAGTCAGTATTGAGAGATGTTGAAAAATGTATTTAGAACAATTATCAGGTTTTCGGGCAAACCAGGTATATAGGCTTTTGTGTATGTCCCCTCTCTGTTTTGGTGAGGCGTGTTCTTATAGTTTTCTGACGGAAGAGTCCTTCTTGATTTCTATCCCCGTATCTCTATCCATCTCTGCTAGCTAATGTGTTGAATTCTATCTTGTCAGATTGTGCTTATCGCTCTCTTTATTCATCGATCAGCTGACTAGTCGGTCATATCCTAGTGGGCTCTCAACTTTAATCCATTGTAAGCTTAAGGCCCAATAAGCTGGGCCTTAATCCAAACGCGATCATGGACCTTCGTTGGTCTAAAGATTCATGGCCCAAATAGAATAATGATATAAAAATTAAAATAAAAAAATGAAATGATATTTAGTAATTCTTCTATATATAATTAATAGTAGTGGTAGTAATAAAATTATACTTCATCAAAATTTAAGAGTTTTTAGGAGATACCATATAATCTTTTATTTAATTTTTTAGTTTGTTTCTATTAAATAGTCTTTGATACTTATAAATCTATATAATCACTACAAATCAAAATGGTTGAGGCATGTTATTGAATTATTCAAGTGAATATTAATAGTTATAACTAATTTTTGAATGTAATGATATCATATTCATAGGATATTTCAAAAAAAAAAAAAGCACAATAATTAAGTTCTACAGATATTTAGAAATAATAATGACCACACAAAAAACCTAAAAATATACAAAAAAAATCACATCTATAAATATTTAGAAAACTAAAAATACATAAAGAAAACCTAAATAAGCCTGTGCAAAGCATGGGGTATGAAATGACTAGTGGATACAAATTTTGGAGAGAAAAAAATGCATAAGAAAATGACATGTGGTACTTTTAAGTATGCTGTGTACCTTACTTTATATAATACTAGAGAGTCTTCTTGTACCATTCACGGATTTCAATATTTATATAATATGATATAATATTAAAATTCTATGTCTATGCTAATATATCTTATCTTTTTCAATTATCATATCACTTTATTTTGCCACCGATTACAATTTCTTTTCTTTTTTAATTTATAATTTTTTTATGTTTATTTTTTATAAATAATAAATTATCTTCTTTTTAATATTATTGTAAAACTGACCCGTGCAGCGCACAGGATAAAAAGCTAGTACATTATAAAACAGAGTCCATTTCTAGTTTAGCTCTACCACGTATCATCATGTCGTTTAATTTTTTCCCGTTTCAAAATATTTTCTCTATTAATAAATCTTTTCTTAACTAATAAATATAATTCTCAAAATAAATTGAGTACTATATCAATTAATAAAAAAACATTTGCCGTATTAAATTTATTGACCTTTTATTATATATAAATTTGATTAATACTAATTATAATAAATTACAAATTTTATGAATCTTTTACCATATATAAGTTTAATCAATACTAATTACAATGAATTATAAATTTGCTCTTAATAAATGACATACGACAATCGTACACGAAAAGTAAACATTGGCAGGGACAAAATGGTCCAGTAGATTGTGCTTTAGTATATTCTATAGATATAAATTTCCTAAACTTGACTTGAAAAGAATAAATAACAAAAAGATTGGTGGTTTTGGTAAACTTAATATTTAAAAATTAATAATAGTCAAGTAATTATTCACTAATGCAAGGAGATAATGAATAAATGACATATTAAATAGAAGGGAAGTTAGCACAACAATATAAAATTAAAATGAAATTCTTGTGAGTATTATTAGCTAGAGGAGAGTTCAAATTTTCTAGTCTATTTCTATAATATATATAAAGTTTTATATTTTTAAACATTGTGAGAGTGCCATGCCAATGCTTATATGGCATGATTAATTTTTATTTATCATTTAACTTTCTATTATTTCTTTTTTTTTTATGAATATACATTATTAGCTTAGTTGACTTAATTGAAATATCAAATTTTCAATCAATTAATGCTTAAGATAAAATTCATTCGTGAGTTTCGAAACTTTATTTCTTATCTATTATATATATAATATTACTATTAGAAATTTAATTTCTTTTGGTAGAAGGGGAGGTTTTTTCTCTAGGATTTTATTACCACAAAATTAAAATTACAAGTAAGGGGGAGAGGAGGGGAGGGGGTTGGGGGCTACGCTTGATCCTTTATTCTACTTCTAAGCGTGAAAAGTTGATAGGCCAACCTTCTTATAAACATGCAGGATACAGATATAAATAAAAAACAATGCAAGCAAAAAAATAAATAAGATAGTATTATTATCCTTATTAAAAATAAAAATAAAATAAATAAAATAGTACTACTACCTTTACACAAAACCTAAGAATCTAAATCAAATCCTCAAATAAGGGATGCCCATCTTCTTGCTAATAACCATACATTGCAGTTGCGCATAACCTTCACACCTTTCAAGAATACATAACCCTTCTGCATCCACACCCAAGTTTGCTAAGAAATCAACAGGCTTATCACCCTTTCTACAAATATGAGAAACATTGCATGTGCCTGCTCCAAAAGCTTTCTAGTTCTGCAAACTTCATGGCATCATTCCCAGGAATTCTAAGTCCACTATTCAAAGCTTTCAATTTCGCCATGGCCACGGATTGGCCTCCCAAAGCCTCATAGAGGCAACAAATCACATCACTAGAATTATCTCGCAAAATTCCTCCACTACCTGCACGCATAAGAGAACCTTTGACACTACCGTCAATGGCCCGTTTGGATTGGCTTTTTTCAGAAGTATCTATTTTAACAGTTTTATTTGAGTTTTTTTCAGAATTTTAACTTCTTTGGAACCCAAATTAAATAGTTATTACAAATTTAATATAACTTTTTCAAAAAAAAAATATTTTTTCTTATAAAAAAAGTCAATTCAAACAAACTCAATTTTCATTTCTTGTCTTCCATAACGTAGTTTTTCCCATTTAACGACACGCGGTACACTTTCTCGGCGCTGACGCAAATCAATAAATAAATATTTATTCAAGTCCTCGTCTCCTCACCATTGTTTGTCCACAACAAGCCCAGCATATGTGCCAAGCACCCAACTAGATTGTTAACTCGTCCAATAATTCTTGCTGACACAAAGCATGTCTCCCTATGATTAGCATTATTCCGCTCAAGCCATAAACACCATATTATAAAAAGAGGAATAAGAATACTATTAAAAAAAATATTTTTTTGAACATTGTGAAAGTGTCAAACTAGTATTTATATAGAAATAGTTATTTTATTATTCGTTTATACAATAATTTATTATTTATTTTATTATTATTATTTTTCATCTTTATGGATATAATTAATTATTATTTTTAATTGACAAGTTAAATAATTAATCAGTTAATGTTTAAAATATAATTCATTTTAAATTCTAAAAGGTTCACTTATTATCTATTATGGATATATAAATTCTTAGTTTTAATTTAAAAATTTAATTTCCAATTAATTAATTTTAAAAAATAATATTTGTTCGTGAATTTCAAAAGGTTCATTTCTTATCAATTATGGATATATATTATTATCTTTAATTTAGAAAAATTTAATTACTAATTAATTAATGCTTAAAAGTCTAAAAGTATTTTTCATTTGTGAATTTCAAAGATTAAACCTGAGTACATTTAATATTTATTATTTAAAAAGAACCCGTGCAGAACATAGAATATTCATGACAAAACTAATCATCTGCTATTATAAATAAACAACTTTAACTTTAACATTTATCCTTAAAAGATAAATCCGTATAGAGCATAGATAAAAGTGGACTAATTTGTTTTAAAGAATCGTTTGACATATGCGTAGTTTTTGATAGAGTTAATTCATTTTTCAATGACCAAAGGATATATGAATAAATATAACAACATATTAAATAGAAGGGAAGTTAGTACAACAATATAAAACTAAAATGAATTTTTGTAATTATTACTAGCTAGAGGAAGGATCAATTCTTTTAGTTTGTTTTCATGAATACATTTGACATATAGGTGTTCGTGGAACCAAGACCTCATGACCATTGGAAGCACATTCATGCATAAAATCATTTAGTTTATAAAATGCATAATATCAAATAATAATGACATTTATATGTTTGTTTGTGGAAGTCTAATGTATTAGGTGATTTCTCCATGTATCCATTTGATCAAAAAGAGTGTTGTGCAGATGTGTGTGTTAGAGAGATTAATGAAAGAGAGACAATTTTGAAGTTTGTCATTTAGTGTAGTGAAGTGAAGACTAAAGAAAGAAACGAAAAGAGAAAGACCTCTAATATTTGAGTAAAATAAAAAAAAGATAATGAATAAAGAAAGATCTTAATAGTCGAAGGTGTTAGTCTCGGCAAACTTTAAAAAAAAGTAACAAGCACTACACACTTGGTTCCTAATTTAGACAGGTGACAATCTCCATTGTCTTCTACTAAAATCTCGTCTCCATGTCAGAAGATTTTGTTACTCACCAAGGTATGTACTCTTGACTATAGTCTCCGCGCCTATGTTGTCAGAAGAGTACATAAAACTAAAGTGCAATGATCTGGTTGATAAACAAGTTACTTCATTATATTTTAAGAAAGGAAGAGCTATATGTAGTCATATATCGACCCTTGTTTTTAGAGCTACTCTTGTATGTTGCACTTTTGGACTTTTCGTAGGGTTAACTGCACCATTACTCTCTGTAAAATAATGTCATTATCCTTTGTGTTCTTTTAAGCATCTAAAACTCTCTATTTAATTTACAAAATATAGCATAAGCACCTCAACTATTAACTGTATATTTAATTTTAATAGAATTTAGACAGCACGCGCTTTATATTTTACTTCTTTTAAAAGTGTAGATATTTGTAAAGAACTTATAAAATTTAGAGCCTATTTGGCTTTGCTTATTTTTAAGTGCTTATAAGCTGGTGCTGTTTATGAGTAAAAAGTTACTTTTAAGCTAGTGATAAATAAATAGAGATATGTTTGGATAATATATACTTATAATCTATTGACATGTTTAATAAATCAGTGCTTATAAGTAACAATAGTAGTTAAAATGACAAAAAAAGACATATTATTGTAATTTGTTTATCATTTTTAAAGGCAAACAAGTCTTTTTGTTTACTTTGACTAAGCGCTTATAAGTACCTAAAAAAAAGTTACTCCCCACCTGCTTTTTTTTTTTACAGTTTATAAGCAGCCTTAAATTGCTTATAAGCATATTTGCCAAACATGTCAAATTTTATTTTTGGCTTATAAGCTAGTCAAACCAGCTTATAAGCAAAGCCAAACACCCTCTTTGAACGTAACTTATAGATCTTTGTAAATAATTTACAGTTTTTTATTATTGACATTACAAATTTTTATGAATTTTACACTTTTTTGACAAGTATATAAGACTAAAATTAATTTATATTTACCACAAATATTTCTTTTAGAAGTATAATTTTTTGTCGAATTATATGCACTTCTAAAAAAAGTAAAATATAAAGTGCATGTTGTGTACATTTGGTAAGATTTAGGACATCGCTAACGTTTGAGGTGCTCATGCTACATTTTATAAAGTACAAGGAACTTTTAGATGTTTAAGAAAGCACCGAGGGCAGCAGTGTTATTTTGCAAACGCGTGGATGGTGCATTTAACTCGGTTTTTTCGTAATAGTAAACTACTACAGAGACAGATATACTTTCTTCCTCTCGACTCAAACAAGAACCGTTAAAATTGAGAAGCTATATAATCAAATTCTAAATGCTGAGTTATCAACATCGGAGCAGCAGCAGGCTGAAGATTATATTTATGGAACAAAACGGGTGTAGTGGGTTGATATAGCGATCTGAACAAAGGCTAAAGCAACTCTGTTTAAATTTTACATGGTCAAATTTGAAGAAAACACCATATATAGAAAGGCAACAACAACAACAGTAGCTTCCAAACCCAACCATCTTTTTCCAAGTTGACATCCATCACTCTTCTGCTGAGTGCTTGTCCCCGGGCTGTTAGTATTGGCCACTGCTGGAGCTTCCGTGTGATTTGCTTTTACTGTTCCAGAAAATCCAGATATGAATATAAAATATGTCTTTTCTCGAACCAATTTTTTGTCATGAATTTGTTAACAACGATAGGTTTTATTCTGAACTAATTTGTATTAAGTGGAGTGTCTCGAAATCTTAATGTTTGTCGGTGGTCTAATAAGAAATAAACTAATTCTTGTTAGGTAGAGTAGCTCGAAATATTAATATTTGTGGTTTATCCGTTAAGAAGTATAGGTTCCATACTTAATTAATTCATATTTGGGGGTCATAAGTTCCATCCTACTAATCCATGTTAGGTGGGGTAGCTTGAAATGTTAATGTTTGTCATTAATCTA
Organism: Cordia subcordata; assembly: GCA_028554755.1. NCBI lineage: Eukaryota > Viridiplantae > Streptophyta > Magnoliopsida > Boraginales > Cordiaceae > Cordia > Cordia subcordata. The sequence continues at coordinate 1,762,844 of JAPTOF010000002.1, forward strand.
TTAAGAATCGCTTGTTTCATTCTAAACTAATTTGCACTAGGAGTGGTAGCTCGAAATTCTAATGTTTGTTGTTAATTAAGTCGTTAAGAATCATAGGTTCCATTCTAAATTAATATGTATTAAGTAGTGTAGTCGAAAGAGCAATGGTAACTTAAACTAGATATTGTCCGGTAGCATCTACCTGCAGTGACGGGGCTAGTGGCTGGACTACTAGCAGTGTTGCTGGAACTATGACCGAATTGATAGAAGACCTGCGCCTCAGGTGAATTTGGGGGCAAATGGAGAAGCTCTGTTCCATGAAAACATCAAATGTCAATCACAATTGTTCATCAGAAATCATTTCCAATTAAACATCAATACTGCTAATAATGGAGATGTTGTCACGAGCATTATTTATATATCGTAATGCGTCGACCGAAATTGACGAAAGGGCTCATTTGAACTGGTCTCTAAAAAAAGTACTTGCTTAATTATATAACTTTTTTTAAAAAATTGACTTTATGAGAAGTTCAAATTTTTTATTTTTTAAAAAAATGTTAAAATTTAAAAAATTTTCCCTAGAGTTTCATCTTTTTTTAAAAAAAATAAATCTAAATAGTTATCATAAAAATAAGACGTGTTTTTCAAAAAAAAAAACTACTTTCTTTTTTTTTTAAAAAAAAAAATCAATACAAATAAGCCTGAAGAGTGTCCCACACAGTCGCTGCATAGTTAATTTGCTTGCCTGGGTATGATTTAAAATGTCAAGCAGGGGCAGAGGCAGGACACATATTAGCCATACGCATTTATGCATAAATTTTTTTATAATTAAAAAAATAGCTAACCATAAAAATGTAATAACAATATAGTAATGACATAAATACATGTGATAATTGAAGTCTAACGTATTAAGTAATTCTTCATTGTGCATTTGATCAAAGAGTGTTTACATGTGTCGCAGAGAAGGGGAAAGAAGAAGAAGAAGAAGAAGAAGAAGAAGAAGAAAGAGAAAAAAGAGTTTTGATATTTGATATTTGGTAAAGTGAAAAAAAGAAAAAATAAGAAAAGAGAGATATGAATACTACTTGTGAGTATTAATTTTGGCAAATAAATAAAGAAGAAAATAATGATCACTTTTTCGGATGGAATTGAGAATTGAGGGTGCCAACTTTAGTTTTCATGTGGGGTTTAATTTGAACTTTTTTTTTTTTTTTTTTTGAACGTAAGGTGGTTCTACGACTGATATCAAATTTGAGTTGTGTAAAAAAAAAAATCACTTAAAAGATAAAATAAAATTACATATATTAAGAAATTTTAAAGTAGGTCAGTCCCTTACTAGAGCGGCATATAAAGAGAAATTTGTACACCAAATTGCCCACTTTTTCTAAATATTATTTGAAATTTCATGATTCTCTGGTTTGATAAAAAGGGTGCTATATAACAAAGCTTATTTTGAGTGCTTGTAGTAAAAATTATTTTGATTTTAAGTACTTATAGGCATACAAATAAGCACACCCGAAAATTTGCAGATTATAAGTTGTACTCACCGGGGCACTGGGAGACATTGGCAGGGGCACTGCAAACCGAAGGCAAGCCAAGTGCAAGGGTAACATTAATGGTGAGTCCCAAGTCTGGATCATTTCTATCTTTGATGACAACACATAAGCACTTTTTGTTGCTTTTAAGCACTTGTTTCAGGCCACTGCAACAATCTGGAGTTGGGGACTTGGCGTTGCCTTCAACATAAGGCAGACATGTTGCTAGACCAACCAGTTGCTGCGTGCACTCTTCCTTGTCTTTTGCGTCATCTGAGCTTCCACATACCAATAACAGTGATGCTATAAATATGCTCAATAGAGTTCTCACTGCTTTCTTGGTAGAAACCATTTTTGTTGTTTGAGATTAGGAAAAGGGAAACTAGTGAGGGAGACTCTTGTGCATTCTAGCCCCGGCTATATATATATATTTATATAAAGAGTAGAAATTGTCACTTCAATTGGGAAAGCGCAGAAACACAAAAGTGGAAAAGTGGGATTAGCATGTCTTTTTAGGTGTGTGGCCAGGATGGTATTTTTTCTCCTTTGGCCTGGCAAGAAAGATATTCGTTTTCTAACGCCTTTTCACGTCGATTATTCGTGAGATTTATTTGTACTTTATAATAGTTAAGGCTCACAACTTCTGTCATTATAAATTTAAGTATTTTGGCTCAATTAATTAAGCTCAATATAGTAATAGGTTAGTAGTTGTGCCTTGGATCATTATACATCTCCCTTTGTACTTACAAGAAGTGTTAATATGATCACTAACATGAGCAAAAATGAGATGGGATAGATTTGTATTTCAAATTCTACACGAAAAGCTATTTTACTGCATATCTTTGTACTTACAAACAGTGTTGATGTGATCCCTAACATGAGCAAAAATGAGATGGAGAATACTATCTTACATATCCTTATGCTTACAAGAAGAGTTATGATCCTAACATGAGGAAAAATGATCTTGTGAGTTAATTTATCTTGTAAGTTAATTTGATTGACAAATAATCTGTTGTTTTTCTCTCTCCATAATTGATATACATTCGTATCGAAGTAAAGTTTGATTAGGTTGACTCTTAGCCCTTGTATCTCTGCAAATTCGGCATATACATCATCAAGGATATTGTCCCGCTCTAAGTTGCTCCCTTTATAATGATTCTTTTTGTGACAGGTCCTCCAAATTAATGACATATGATAGCGTTCAAATTGTATTTCAAAATGGCAAAACTAACCCTTGTTTGTAAGTATTTTTCCATTGACTCTAGTCCAAGATTTGTCAAATCCGCTATAAAATCAAGGCTAGAGTGGGTTGCAAATGATAAAAAAAAAGTATATATTTTTAATTCTGTCATATCAACGTCATTATTATTAAAAGTGTTAATGACTCAAAAAATCTCATCCATTTTACTGTTCTCTTGTTTAATAATTATAATCACTAAATATATATTATTCATCTAAAAGTTTAAACTTATAGAAATGAACTGAATTGGTATTATGAACAATGCCAAGTTAGCAAAACTTTTGGAAGAAACAGGCTACAAGAATTACTTGAAATTTGAAAACATTCACTCGTTTACAAACTACTAACGTGAATTGGATGTGGAATATAGACTTCACACGCGTATAAATTCACGCAAACGTTAAATTAAACGATTCGATTGATTGTTTGTGAGAAGTTCCCACATATGCAATTATACTCTTCTTAGTGGGGGGTGTGGCCAGTGCTTGGTTGTTGAGAAAGCGTTCACACAAACTCTACACTTTCTATTATTTTGCTTTCTAGAAGAAACTGGTGCTGGAAATCATTTCCATCTCTTAGGTGGTTGATGGTGTGCTGCCAAAATAAGACGAGCCTAAATATTTTTTTTGAGTTTCGGCCTTGCTGGGGCGAAAGTGGACCACGAGTGTCAATTCACCAACCCACTATGAACTTTGGTAAATTATCTTTTAATTTGTTTCCATTCTAACGTCATCAATCATGTTTAGTGACATCATCATTAGATTTTCTTTTTAAAACTTCTTTTCTATATTTTTAATTTTTATGTTTTAATGAAATGGACACTAAAGAATGGACCATCTAATACTAGAGATAAGATTATCATATATAACAAGCAAGATTTAATAATTATGAATTATACATGAATTATGATAAAATAAACTAATGTAGAGGGTTCCTTACAATTAGACTCCATATTTATATAGTTAACTCTAATTAATAACCAAATTATGTTTCTTTTTTGGGGGCCGGTAATAACCAAATTATGTTTTTGAATATTTGCCTTTATGTAATGTTTGTACATTTTCTTTCTTTCTTTTTTTTTTTTCGTCTCTTGTCATGTTAAGTCATATTTCATTTAGCAATTTTTTTTAAAAATAAATCATATTTCAATCACATATTTATAGTAAGTGACAAGATATGCAAACTGAGACGCATTTGCTAACAAATAAAACTCAATATTAATCTCTTGACACCACTTGAGTTGAAAACAAATATTCCTAGAGTTGTTCACTAATGTTAATGAACGACATGAAGCAACAATATGAGATGTGAAGTTGGGGTTGGAGGTTTTCTTTTTTTAAAAAAAGTGACAACATAAGATAATCGCGCGAGTGGTTATATATTACGAGATTTATATAGTTTTCAAGTAAACTTAATATGATTATGTTTAAAATGAATTTTTTATCATAAAAAATTGATATAAAGCAGTATTTGACATTACATATATCCAACAAAAACATTTTTGCTTTAATTATTATATTTCATACTGTACAACTTCGCAAAAGGTAATAGATCGCATTAAACCTAATGGATATGCTAAACTAAAACGTTCAATTCTCTCTAGTAAATAAAGAACCAGCATAAATCATCCAAGAATTTGATTTCCATTTTCTAAAACAAAGAATAAAACTTCTGATATAAGAAACGAGTTATATAGTCCTCAAATCTTGCCAAACAACTCTCCTTCCAACACCCACATCGATTAGCTATTTAAAAACTACTGAGTTCATAATGGAATGGAGAAGAAGGGTGCACGCCGAGCTTGGTAACGTGGGCTTGTAACTCGAGTGAGGGCTTTAAGGTGATGGAATGTTGGACCGGCCCAGATGGTAGGGTGGAGTTCAGCTAATTGTTGGCTTGCCCGTTCCAAGCTGTGAGTTGGGCCATGTGGTTTGGGCGAAGGCCTGGGTCTCATGGCTCCTGAAGTGGAGGGCACCGCGTTAGGCTGGCTTCACAGAGCAACGAGAACTTTCCGCTCTCGGCAGTGGAAGGATAACAGGCCAGCGCTGTCTCAACCCACAATTACCTGATGGGTTGGCTCTAATTGGACCATCACTTTTTATTTTTATTTTTATTTTTACACCAAAAAGGTTCAGTTGATGAGTTGATCCCATAACCAGCCCAAGTTACCAGACGACAAGCTAATTTAAGGTGATTGTGTCATAAGCACTTTTTATTAAAAAGAAAAGGCTCGGCTGCTTTTATTTTGAGTGCTTGTAAGCTCTGAAATAAACACTGTCGTAGATTCACTCTTAATTAATCAAAGACTGTTGACTTCACAGCATGTTAGAACATGCAATATCATGCTTAAATTAATAAATGGTTGGAAATATTTATCCTAATCTTTTCCATTATTTCAATTTAATGACTATTATCTTGTTTACCTTTTTCTTGACAAAAATGAGTGTTCTGGAAGCTCTTTTAACCTTTTCTTTGGTTAAGTCATAAATGCATTGACAAGAAGAAAGTTGCATCATCCAATTGCTACTAAAAGAATGTTATGTAAAAGCAAGGTTTGGAGCTCCTGAGAGAAGTTTGAGATACAATTTAGCAATAGATTGTTATGTATAAAGTCATTTGCAACAGTTTTTTTGGTTATTTTGTCACAGTTTTCAGCCTTTGCATAATATATAAAATGTGGTAGCTAGCGTAGTGAGGGTCCGTTATCTATAAATTATATAGCTAATGTACATTTATTTCCATTTGGTTAAAAAAATAAAACATGGGCAATAAAATAGGTTTTCTATATTTTAAAACTTTTATAAAGCTGTTCCCGGGAAACATTTTCCGAATGTATTTTTTGTCCTTTTTTATTTTACAAGTTTTCCCCAATAAACGCTTACATTTTTGGCTGTTTTTATTTTTTGCTGTTTCCTATTTTATTACTATGTGCAAATTTAAGGACAGACTCGTTTTACTTTGTCCTCCTAAACCTGTTATGATCCGACAGGAGGAATACTACTCATCGTCAAGGCCAAACACTAAAGAACAAGAGATGCCAAAATATCATCATCTAATGTCTCTTAGACTAGAGCCCCATCATTAATCCAAAAATTTTAGATTATAAAAAAAGAAAAGAAAGGAGGGAAAAAAGAAAAAGGATGAGGGAGGGAAGAGAGGGTCAACATTGATGAACTATTATTTTTTTTTTAAATAATTGCTTCATTTTACGATCACTGAACTTCTTTCGTAATGCATATATGATAATATTACAAAAGGATTTAGAAACGATACGTTGCATTAGAAGGAAAAATTTGGGTTCATTATTCAACTCGACCGGCTCACACAATATTTGTAGATTCTATATTGTATGTGATAACCATCGCGTGCGCGCATTCGTTTACATAGAAATATAATATTTTCGTACACTGGATTGGGTACATGATGGTAAGCTAAAGATTTGTTTTACATCTGTTTCAACTTCTGATCACCTATACTTATCTCCAATTAAATATATAATTTGAAGACTGACCAAAGCAGTTTGTAAATAAATATTAATAAGATGCTTGTCAGTTGACAAGGGCATGAATTATTTTTAGCTTTGCGATGAATAAATTATTTAGGGTAGTTGCTTTGGATACGCATGGCCACTTCAGGAGGCTGCAAGATATTTTTTTGGGGATCTAGGCCTTTAGTTTGTTGACTTTTAGTTGTCACCTATCGTTCTTTATGCTTCCTCGGCAAACTCATGAGAGCTAGAGGGCGTTAGCAGTGCTGTGACGAGTGCTTAAAAGCACTTTTTGTAGAAAGTTTAGGATCTATTTGGCTTAATTGTGTGATTTCAGCTGTTGAGCTGTAGAGTTTTTAGTAGTAGAGCTTTAAAGAAAAGTGTTATTGAATAAAAACAGTTGATTGTTTGGTCCGATATTTTAGAAGTTAAGCTTTCAGTTATTCTGAGAGTAACATTGGATTTTAAAAAATATAAAACAATACTTCTGAGAAAAAATGAAAATTTTTTTTTTTGATATAACATAAAAATAGCTTTTCAAAAGCCTTTTTCTAAAAGCTCCAATTTGGAGATTTTGATTTTTAACTTTTATTTAAAAGCTTTTTAAAAATGGGTCAAATATGTCAATTTTAACTTTTAGACTCACAAAAAAAACTTTTAAACATCCAAAAGCTAGGCCAAACAGTCTCTTAATAAGGGTTTATTTCTTTTTGTAAGTTTTTATAAGCATTTAAACAAGTATCGCCAAACAAACCATTGGTTCAGCTTATAGTGTAGAGCTTTGCTGCAATATGGCATGGATGAATGCTAGCATTTTTATATCATTATTAGAAGAAAAAGAATTTATACACGATATAACGAAGTTAAAAATAGATTTATTAGTGTGTGGATTAAACGTAACTTAATTATTTACTTTATATAATCAAGGTTTAGTATTATTTTATCACTATTATATTATCACGATCATCATGATATATTAACATATCTCCTGATTAACGTTATTATTATAACCTAAAAGAAACTCTATGAATTATGCGGAGGAAGAAAAGGCACGAGAAGGTATCAGCATCGTAGACAATTATGCAGTCTATGCAAGTAGTGCGGGACAGCTTAAAAGTTCATTAACATTACTCACTAACTAATCCAGTGCATTAGGTAGGGAAGATACAATCAACATCTTCTTCTAGTTATGAGTGTTTTGAAATAATCAAACTCATAATTTAATTTTATATTATTATAAGTGAATAAATTTCAAACATATACTTTAAGATTTTAATGTCCTTCCTCTCTTTTTTTTCTTCTTTATTTCCTTTCATTCTCTTTGTTTATTTTTATCAACCTCAATCATCTAATGTGATATCGATGAATAAGATTTGCCTCCGTAATTACTTAAATGTCAATAATTATAGGAGAGGTAAAATGATAGTAAATATAAATCAACCAAGTATTTTATTTTCCAGTCGGACAAATTTGACTATAACATGAGCGACAAGTTTTGATCTAGTAAGCGTGACGTGTCATTATTAGTTAAAAGAAAAGGTACTTTCACTTTCAAATCTCGAAAATTCTTCTGCCGATATGCGTGGCTCAGTGTTAGTTTATGCTTATATTAATGAATAATTATTTCTTAACTAATTCGAAGATATAAAAATTTAAGAAAAGTCCAAAAATTTTATGGCACGTCAACAGAGTTGATCTAACATTACCTAAAATAAAGTAGTTAGTAGATCTAGAAAGAGACCTGATATTAATTTATCTCGTTGATTGTGTGATCTAATTATTATGAAACGTTAATATCTTTTATAATAGTTGTTTTAAGTATCACGAAATCAACACTTTGGTTAATTCTCAATATTTTAAGACATACATTTAAATTCTTTAAATTGATAAATTACAATTTTGTCAACAAATATCTCCCAAGAAGTAGGTCTACAGAGAAGCCCAAAATTATCGAGCCTTTTGATTCAACGGACACAATCATTAATATTACAGAGTATCTCTCACGTAACTTTTAGGCCGAGTTTACATAGCATTAGAACTTTTTTTATATATGAAGGTTAACTAATTTTGAAGGGAGAATAGTTCACGAAATGAAACATGACATTTAGTATTGAAACAGTTGAGACGAGGTTTCATATAAAAAAACCTAATTAGATAATAATTATACGAGTGGTTTAGAATCTTACATAATGTATTTAAAATTTCAAATGTTCTTATGTACCAGGAATATCTATTCCGACAAAAACAAAATATAAAGCCTGTTTTATAAATTTATATATATGTGTGTGTAGGTATCTCCCAGAGCGTAATTAAATTAAACAAAGTGATTAATGACTAGATCTAGAGAGAGACCGAATATTATCTCTTAACTGACTGCATCATGAATATTAATATTTTACGAATTATTAAAAAATATTCAACTAAGTGTGGAAACCCAAAAACTGTGGACCCCCATATCTCTGAAGCCAAGGCTAATGCTTTCACTTTTGGATAAATTTATAGCTTTTCATGCATGTATGCATAGCCATAAATTAATAAATTATAAAAATAATTAATGATCCACCACCTCAAGATCTGGCCTGGTCCTGGTCGGTGACACGTGTCAGCAACTCAGTTATCAACTTTTTAGTTACATACTTAGCCTGGGGATTTTGACCTTATAAAACTCCCCCACCGGCCCATTTGCAAGTGTGTGTTTGCTATTCTAGATCTTCACAAGGATACGAATCATATAATGCATCCAAAGTACACTTGGAAAGAAAAAGAAAAAGAAAACTAAAAAATCCTCCTTTTAAAGCTCAATTATTAATTAAGAGATACATTAGTGTACAAAATTCTAATTGTATAATTCTTGAAAAAGTTCCGGAGTGAACTATTAAGTAATCTTGTTTTACACTCTATAAAATACTACTTCAACAATTTCGTTACATATTTTTATCAGTGTTTCACGAGATCTTCCATTTAACTCAACTTTTCAATGTGAAGAAAAAAAATAATAAGGTAAAATATTTTGGACCTCCTTATAAGTTGTTTGAAGTGCGTTGCACTCGCCTAGCTTATATGGTATTCGTTTAGAAAGTAACTAGAAAAATTGTGAGAAAGTTTTAAAATACAAAAAAGTCTGACACACTTTAGATAAATCACAAGGAACCTAATACGTTTAGCCCAAATTAATCACACGCGCTACACATATATTCTATAAGAAGTCTTTGTAAATATGTGACATGTATATCTTTGGTGCTTGTCACATTTAATAAAAGCGAGTGAAACTTTTGATTACGTGCAAATTGCAAACCAAACAAAGTTGAACAATAAACAAACATGGTGGAGGCCTATATAAGACCAATGCCCACCACACAATAGTCTATGCCAAGAAAACAACTCTAAAAGTTCCAATAATATTTGGGTTTTTCTTAAAGATGTCTAATGGTTACTATTCTTCTTCTTCTTCTTCTCCATTGTCTGTACACTTAGTTTTCTTCCTCCTCATACTATTCTCATTTGTAGGCTTCACATGGTACATCAACTATGAGTCCATTTTTGAGGGCTTGTTTGATCAAATTAAGTTGATTCTCATGGTGTCACCTCTGCTGATTTTGCTAGTGGTTCACTTGCTTTCAACCTTTAAGACGTCTAATTTATTCTTCATCCCTTTGCCTCGGCAAGATTCACTTCACAGAGCTGGTGGAACTCCATGGGGGGTAGGGTTGCTTCTTGTGCTCCTGTTTTTCATGATATCTTATCAGTCTGATTTTAGAGAACGTTGGTTCCCTCTTCTCAGCTGATGATTGCGGTGATCGTGTTCAGTTTATAACGACTTGGGTTCGCTATTGTTCTGGTCATTATGGTTGTGATGAACAAAAAGGTGTAGGCACTTTGATCGTGTTTGGTTTATAATGACTTGAGTTCACTGTCGTTTTAGTCGTTATGGTTGTGATGAGCAAAAGGGTGTGTGCACTTTGTATAAATAGCTTTATATATATGATATGCCATCACAATAATGTAAATTGCAACATTGAGTGCTGAGCTTTGTAAAATTTCTTGTTGTTCTCATCTTTTTCTTTTGAATATGTAGATTTTGTAGTTGATGACTGTGGGAAATACAAGTTGCAGATTTTAACATCTGGATTGCAATCTGCTGCTGTTAGTCAACTTAGAAAAGAGGAGCACTTGCAAAGTCTCCCTTTTTTTAATTGAGCAACCAAAAAAAGAAGAAGAAATTTTTTACTTCTAAACAAAGTTAATTTTGAAATTTTTTTTTAAATTTCAACGTTTTCTAAAATTAACCTAATTACTTATATAATGTACGTATAACTTTTTTTTTTCCCAAAAAAAAAAATACTTTTCATGAAAAAAAACACAAACGGCCCCTTGGTCTTTGCGCACTCTCGATCTTTGTGTTTCTCTTACCCCGAAAGGCCCCAGGAAACGAAGAATGAGTTTCCTCCATAATCACTTAAAAAGCATTTCGTACATTATTTTTTTCTCACTAGTTTTGGGGGGAAAAAAGTTAAGGTTGAAGTATCTAATTACCATTGGTATAAAACTACAAGCAACTGATTTTGCATCAAGCAGGGTAGACATATTGATGAGCACGATTTAAATAAAACACTTATCTTAGAGTTTATTTGACAATAATTTTCTAAGTGCTTATAAACATCCAGAATAAAAAATGTCCCCACCTTCCTAGAAAATGTATGATCGAAGAAATTTGCAAAGGTTGCATGCATTATATAGTTGCTTCATTCAATTCATAGCTTGTACACCAAAAAGTTGTTGTCAATGTTCCACTTTCTATAAAGGCCTCACGTCTAGAAAAGATAATTTTAATCACTTGTGCTACTCCCTAATTTCCAAAAGATTGCATTGTGTTGTTTGAGCATTTCTAAATCATCCACATGCTAATGCTTTTCCAGGACTGAAACCAATAAGGCCCCTTCGGAAGCTTTCATCTCCCTCTTCCAAATCTTGCCGGTGAATCTGCATTAGAAGAACAAATGGTTGCACCAATTATTAGTACGTAATAAACCGAATGTTTTTTGTTTTCTAATAATGTGCATTTGATTAGTAACAATAAATGCACTTGCTGTTAGGACATTAAGTCATAAGTCCATTAAGTGTTTAGTCGAGTATGGGCCTTTAGACTCACTAAATCTCAAGAACTTACCTCAGTGTCAATCTTGCTTTGACCAACTGGCCAAAAATAGTAAATTGTAAAAAAATTGTTTTTGGAAAACAACAATAGTTATCGTAATATCACTCAAATAAAAAAAAAAAAGCAAATAGGTAATTTGCCACGTTAATTTAAAAGCACTAACCAATGAAAAAAATGTTGAGCATGTAGCATTTGACATAACCCGTATACATTACATAACAATACACGGTCATGTATGGAGAAAGTTATACACAATAACGGTCTAAAATGAAAAATTTACCTGGCATAGTAGGTTAAATAGTGTGTTACATGGCAGAATTCTAATAAATAAATTTAGGATAAAAGAGTTCTAGTTACAATGACTCTTCCTTTAGTTTAGATAAATTTCCTTTTAGGTGTCAAGAAACACATTTCATTAAAAGGAAATAAATTAAATAAGGAAGGCCCAACTACAAACTTCACAAGGCCCCAGGCAAAAACATATAACAGATATATGGGCCTTATCCTGCACACAAGAGGAGGACCCAAGTACTAGAAGCCAATAACAACAAGGGACAGATGGCCTCGGCCCAAAACTCTGAAATGTTCAACCACCAAAAGCCCATCAAAATATTCACTTATGAGTCCGTTAACGCTTATGGACACATCAGTCTATTAGATTTTTGTTTGACATGCAATAGATTTACTGTAATTAACCTCAAAACCTTCCAACGGTATACAATCTTTTCGGCTAACCTTATTTCAGCCTTATAAGTTGCAAATAATAAAAAAAATATGTGAAGAAATACTTTTTTCTAAGAGTTTATAAGTTGTAAAATAAGCAGGGTGGAATAGGCTCATAGCTATGTGTGGGGTGGGATGGGTGGTTCGCGGTGGCCGGCGGGGCCCAAGGCGTGGGGAGGTACACTTGTCTTCTCAATTTTTTTAGAACGGTAATAGAAATTAGAATAAAAATGAAGAACTAGTAAGTTAAATTCGTATTTGTCAACTATAACTGAAAGCGAAGTACTTCTTTATCCTAACCAGACTGTATATGAAAAGACAAAAAGAGGACAACAAAACTTCCTTTCGAAATTTACAACTAATTTGAAGTTTGAGACCACCTTTTATGTTTTAAAATTTGGCATAATATTATTCTCTGAATTTTTTTCAAATACGGTACATAATCGCTTGTCATAACATTTTACATCTAAACTAACCTATTATGTACTACAATATATGACTTTTTTTTTTCTTTTAATTTACATGAATGGGTGTTAAAATTTACAATGTGCATGTTATGTATTTTCATAAAAATGCTTTTAGTTACTACTAATGTTAACAAATATAAGTTTAACTTTTTAATAACGATGTTAAGGTAATAACAAAAAAGGGGCGACTTTACCAACTTTTAAAAAATAATGAGAGTCATGTAATAAGTTTTAAAATATAGGAAGATAATTAGTTAATTACACAAACTATATAAGTTATGTAACCTACTGACTTTTGAAAAGTACTCAAATATCCTATGGGAATAATTAACTAATTTAACAAATCATAGGGGTAATGTACTTCAAGAATATAATCCGTAGAAAGAAAACAGCAAATTTTCTCCATCTGAGTTCTCAAAACTCCAATCCATTGCTCTTGATAATCATTTAACTGGGAACGTATATTATTGATTAAAATGCCAATTATGAGTTTCAAATTTGAAAAGAATTAGTTATCTTGTTGAAAATGGTGAAGAAAAAGAAAGATATTTTGTAATTATTGATATACAAGTTTAGAACTTTGTTTTTGGTTTCGCGCGAGTTCAGAGACCACTTGTTGCAATGGAAATTGTACAGAAAAAAAATTGTAACCTTCTATATATGTGTAGATATTATCATATAATTTGTTAATATAATTTAATTTAATACTAATTAGCTAAATCCACTTGTATTAGAGGTTTTTTTCCTGATCATATAGCCCATCACAAACTCAAATAAATGTAAAGAGTATCGTTAGATAACCGAAAACTAACATAAAACGTAGATGAATTAAGCGTATCCCTACCAAAATATATAGATAGCCTTTTGTTTGTGTGTGTGTGTGTGTGTGTGTGGAGAGTCCCAAAGGGAATCCAAAGCTTCACTTTTGCTGCCAAATTTATTCTCTAAGCTTTGAGTCGACATATTTCCTTGGACTTTGTTAATTGCTTTTGTGCAAGGCTTTTGTCTCACCTTCAGTTTTTCAAGCTTTACCAAGCAGAATCAATTCCAATCTCTTGCTTTCTCACAGCCCAGCTTTTTATCCCCCAACTAACTTGGTCAAGAAGCCTCTTGAATGGTAGCTCACCAATCATTCAATTCTCCAAATCTAATTAAGCTTTTCTCCATTTCTCCTCTTTCAACAAGAATAAATTTATAGTTGTCACCTAACCTGGTCCTTCAATTGTTAATATCAAATATGAATTTACATGATGTGTCTATTTGCTTATGCCCAAGCAATTCAAATCTCATAAGGGGCGGAAATTTGAGTTGGGTACGGGGTAATCTTGGCCTCCACAAAAATAAAGGGAAAAAAATCCACCTTTGCACAATTGCAGAATTATGTGAGGGTTAGTGGTCAACATAGTAGCTTTGGGTATATTTTTCGCTTAGATCAAGAATCATGTTGGTTGCAACTTGATAACAAACATAATGTTCCATCTTAAAATCAATTATTAGTTTTTATTGAGTAGAGTGAGACAGAATCCTTAATGTATGGCAATGATCAATCTTAGAAAATAAATTATGGTTTATCAATATAGGAAAATAATATTTTCTTGTAGTACTAAATTGTATTTTATTTTAATTTATCTTTGACCTGCAAAAGAAGTATATGATCTGTTTCTGATCCTCATGTACCATTAAATTTTTTCCCTTGTAGATTAAGCTGTTCTTTATAATGAGTGCAATATTACACTTGTCAAAATTAAATTATTATTTCTATTAAGACAAAAATTTATCATTTTTAGTTATTCTTTCTTTCGAGAGCTAGATTATATTTAATTGGATAAGCATGATAAAAAATTATACATGTTTCATACAAATTGGAGCCATTTAATCCAATATATTGAGAGAATCATGCAGAGTGAACAATTATTTGTTCACTTGAAGACTCTTTTCTGGATTTATATTCTTTATTCTCATGTGACCACTCCAAGATGTATTTTGTACCTTTTGATGTCAACCCAAACCTCTCCTTCTTTTATTGCCTTTACAGTTTCGAATTTCAACCATTATGAAGAAAGTGAATGAAAAAGGATGATAAAGCACAAATTATGTGCATCAATTTGCAAAAGATGACGAAGTAAAAATATGGGCAAAGAATAAAAATTAGAACTTTTCATAAAGCAAACCCTACAAAGATAGGAGAAAAAATCAAAGGAAAAGATGCGTCTTTCCCTAAACCCAAAAACTCAAATCTGCTTTTGAAAAACTGAAACAAAACAATTAGGATATAAAAGCCAATTGAAACAAAATATGGATCACCATTTGGGATCTTGACTAGATAAAATTTAGAATATTGTTGAGTGTAAGATTATTGAATTTTTCAATTTGATGATAGTAAAATATAAAAAATGCATTCTTCTATTTTGTTGAAATTGCATGTTTGGCCTTTTGTTAAATGCAAATCTAGAATTTTTTTTCTTGTAAAAACCATAATATATAATTTAATTAGCATTTAAACAGTATTTTCCATAAACAACTAATTAATTTTTCTAACTGAAAACCCATGCATTTATTATACTATTGTATGGTCAGTAGGTGATGCTGACCTGGGCTCGCAGTTGGTTCCACCATTGATTATGGTATTGAAATGATGTAATAACTTCTCGTAATTCATAAAATGCGTGTAAAAAAGAAAAATATTAGAACTTTTCATAAAGTTTATCATACTAAAGATAGGGGAAAAAAATCGAAGGAAAGATGCCTCTTTTCCGACCCCAGTAAATTCAACTCAAATGTACTTTTGAAAGACTGAAAGAAAACTTTCACATACAAAAACCATTAGGAACAAAATAAGGATCACCCTACCCCCTTTAATTATCATGTTAACGAGATCAAATTTAGATTTTTCTTCTTTTTTGTTTGTCGAGTCCTAAAAAATTTAGATTTGATTAAGTAAAAACACAAAACCTTTTCTTTTTGCATCTTGCCAAAATTGCATTAAGGTAATTTAATTATTGTTTAAGTAAACATAATCTTTTTATAGGGACTAATTGATTTGTTTTAGTGCAGCACCTACATATTTAACATTACTTTGTGGGGTCACTGAGGATTATAACCCCCACTAGCTAATCATTGATTGGTGGCCGGATTCATCTAGAGTTAACTGTGTCTATCATACTATATTAATTCAATAATCTCATATAATTTATATATAAATTAGTATTTAAAAATCTAATATGTATTTTTGATAAAATATTCGGATTTATAATTTAGCCTTCTGACAAGTCCAAATGAGACATATATATATATATATATATATATATATATCGCCAAGGATGAACAAAAATTTGTTGCGACGTGTGAAAAAGCTGTAATTTTATAGATTAAAACACTTGTCGTGTCATGTGAGCTAGCTTGTAACATGCAAATATATATAATCCAGGCTCTCATCATGACAGATTGATTGGTAAATTATTCGAAAGAACATTCTTTAAGAATGTTTTGTTTTTTTTAACATGTAAAGACTCAAACGTTACAGGAAACTAAAGCTAAAGCTGGAGATAAAGATGGGAAACAAAGCAATTTACATGCATGTCAAAGAAAAGCAAAAGGCCCCCCTTCCCTCATGTGTCCCTGTGCGTGTGCATCTTGGTCCACCGTCTATTTGGGAAGGTATCTCTCGCTGTGTCTTTTCACACGCACACATACACACAGAGCACTGATAATAGGTACAAATAAGAATGTGAATCGAGTTCAGGGAGAAGTTCAAATAGTTGAGAGTACTTCTTTCGGAAGTGATGACCTAAGTTTGAATTTCATGAGAGACTAGATTGAGTTTAGAACGAGATCTTCCAAAAAATGAAACAGAAATAAGTTAGGATGTTACAGAAAATTGTCAATACAAGAACAAATTGAGTCTGTTGGTGGTTAAGAGTCATGGGGTTCCACATAAAATTAATTAGTTTTGAAAAGAATAATCGATTATTATCTTATGTTGTGAGTTTTTCTGTTTTGAGGAATGTATATAATCTCAATACTGCAAGGATTGGGGCATGACGAATTATATTTACAAAAATGGGCCATTAATAATGTATTTTATTTATTACCAAGTACTTTAATTTTAGCACAGATGTGATTAAATTGTTTCTGTAGCAGTGAGCTTCTCCAGTGCTTATCTATTTACTTATATATGTTGGTCCTTTTATATTCCCTTCATCCCTCTTTTCTATACATTAAAATTTTACGTATCTCATGCATATGCGATTTGAATTAATTTCATTATATAAAGAAGATACTCATTTACTAGCGATCGTGTATATATTATATGAAGACAAGTATATGAAAATGATCTTTAAAATACTATTTGCCTAAGATTTAAGTAGCAAGAATCATTGTTATCTACATACATACTTAATAGTTCCATATGGGAAAAGAGAGACTCCAATTCAATAACATGGAAGCAAAAGCATAAAACAAAAGCTTTGATTAGTCGGCCTCATCTTTTGCTTTTTCTTTACCCACTTTTTTTAAATAAAAAAAAAAAAAATTCAACCCCCAAACAGTGACTTTACATGTCTTTACCTCTATTATGTCACTCTCCACCCCACTTAATCTCCCACATTATCCAATTATGCACTCTCTCTTTTGTATCTTCTCTCTTTGTATATAAAACACTTCCAACACCACTCATAGACGACAAAAGAATCACAACTCTAACAACCATGGAGATATTATCACAACTATGGTCGCTCTTAGGCCTCCTTACAGTCCTACAAAACATCTTGCCTACACAAATTCTATCTGTTTTACATTCTTTTTATGAATCTCTTCAAGATTTCTTCAGCCCTTATTGCTACTTTGAGATTCCAGAGTTCAACAGCTGCAGTGGCGTCGACTTCAACGACCTCTACCGCCACGTAAACCTGTTTCTCAACTCCGTCAACCACACCGCCGCCTCCTGCCGCCGGCTTACTCTGTCCCGGTCCAGATCCTCCAGGCAGATTTCCTTCACTGTGGCCCCTAACCACACCATTCACGACACCTTCAACGGGCAGAAGGTTTCTTGGACGCATCATGTTGAGACTGTTCAAGACTCCATTGATGAGAAGCGGAGCTTCATTCTTAAGCTCCCGAAGCGCCACCGCTCGGCCCTGCTCTCGCCCTACCTCGAGCACGTCACGGCGCTTGCGGAGGAGTTCGAGAGAGTGTCTCGCGAGCGGAGGCTCTTCACCAACAACGGACACGGGTCCTACGAGTCCGGCTGGTCTTCGGTCCCCTTCCGGCACCCTTCCACTTTCGAAACGCTGGCTCTCGAGCCTGAGCTGAAAAAGCAGCTCATGGATGACCTAAAAGCGTTTTCTGAAGGAAAAGAGTTCTACCACAGCATCGGACGTGCATGGAAGCGTGGGTATTTGCTGCATGGCCCTCCGGGCACCGGAAAATCGAGCCTCATTGCGGCCATGGCCAGTTTTCTCTGCTACGACGTGTATGATCTCGAGCTCAGCAAAGTCTCCGACAATTCTGAGCTGCGAGCATTGCTTATACAAACGACAAATCGTTCCATCATTGTAATCGAAGACATCGATTGCTCTATCGATTTAACCGGTGACAGGGTGACGAAAGGTAAAAGAACGAACTCATTATCAACATTACATAAGAAAAATCGGCATGGCGGTGATAATGCGGAAGAAGACGACGGCCGGGTGACGTTATCTGGGCTGCTGAACTTCACGGACGGGTTATGGTCGTGCTGCGGAGAAGAGAGGATCATTGTGTTCACGACGAACCACAGAGAGAATCTCGACCCGGCGCTCGTTAGATGCGGGCGCATGGACCTGCACGTTAGCCTCGGCGCGTGCGGAATGCACGCGTTCAAGACGCTGCTGAAGAACTACTTGGGAGTTGACTCTCACGCGTTGTTTGATGTGGTAGAGAGTTGTATAAGATCAGGTGGGGCCCTGGTGCCAGCTCAGATTGGCGAGATCTTGTTGAGGCACCGGCATGACGCTGATGTGGCGGTCAACGCGGTCATATCTGCCATGCAGGCCAGGATTTTGGGTGCTGACGTGGAGGGTGGTGGCGGTCGAGAATGTGATGATCTGGTAAGGACTCCGGAGAATGTTGGTCGGAGGTTGATGGAGTTGTCGGAGGATTGGGAGGGCTCGCCGGAGAAGAGGAGAAAAGATGGGTCAACGTGGGAGAGGAAAGTCAAATTCTTTGTCAGACTTAAATCTTTGACCAAATCGGACTCTGGAAGAAGAGGCGTGTGACGTGTAGCATAGTGTATGATTTTGTACTATTGAGTAGTGATTTTCTGAAATAATTAAGTTTTTTTTTTTTTAATTTGCTACAGCCAATGTGATATCTAACTGACCTTACTTAGATATCACTTTGTTTTTATTACTTCTTATAAACCTGTAACCTTTCTTTTTTTTTTTTAAATTTCTCTCTAGTACACCAATTAAGTATTCGCTTATATAAAAGAAAAATACACACGATTAAAAATAAGGGATATCTAATAACAGAAGTTCTCTCATCTTTTAGTATGAGACCAAAAAATAGTTGGATGAAGTAGTAATGGCCTCATTTCTGAAATGAGGAAAACAAAAGTTAGAACTTCATAAAGTACACTTAACGAAAAGGTTTTTCTCTCATCTTTTAGTATGAGACCAAAAAATAGTTGGATGAAGTAGTAATGGCATCATTTTCGAAATGAGGAAAACAAAAGTTAGAACTTCAGAAAGTACACTTACCGAAAAGGTTTTTCCTTCACCTCTCTCGATTCTATAGAGATTAGTTTCAAATTTAATATGATTTGAAAATACCTTAACTCAAAAAAAAAAATGATCTCTAAGAAGAAGAAAGAAAATAAAGAAGAAAGGTTGCAACACTATGCATGGGAGTGATACATCAAAGCATAATTTCTAATATTGGATCTTGTTCATAATGTAAATGTGTTAATTGGCATCATAAGTACATAGTCTCAGACGACAAGTGTAAATTATCGAGGAAACTAATTTGTTTAAACAAATAATCATTGTGACATTTGTCAGATTTGAATAACTAAAACGTGTATATGTTAATTGCAGAAAAATAAAAAACAAAATACAAATAATTTTGTGGAAATCCCTTTTTCTACTAAAAGTAACAGGAATATAGAAAGTGCTCTTGTTTGGAAGTGTTCTTGTTTTTTTGTTTTGTAAAATAGTTTTACAGAATAGTTTTTCAAAACTGTTTTAAAAACAAAATAACAAAAAATTTGTTTGGATAGAAGATAAATTATTTCTTTTATCTTGCATTAAAAAGACTATTACACCCTTATTTTTTTTCTTTGTATTTGATTTTTATCTCTAATAAACATATATCTACATATATATACACACACATGTGTGTGTTTGTACAATATGTGTGTTCTAAAAGAGGCTCGAATAGGCATGGGTTGGGGTGAGGGCAAGGATAGGGGATGGGCGAGGGTCAGGGTAGGTGGGGTGAGGGGGTGGGCTAGGGTCGGGGTAGGTTGGGGGGAAGGAAAATAATTAAATAATGAATTTGCTCTTTTGAGAATAACATATCAACAACACATGAAAATAACAAAAATGTGTTTCTTGTTTTTTGTTTTTAAAAACACTTCTTTTAGAACAGTTTCCAAAAACAATTTTAGAAAATAATTGCTTCTAAACAAGTTTTTATGCTTTTTTGTTTTCAAAAACAAAAAAACTGTTTTTGAAAAGAGTTCCAAACAGTTTTCACAAACAGTTGCAAATAACCAAGTTGCAGCAGAAATACAAAAATTTCCCGTGTTTGATGGGCATGCAAATAACCAAGTTGCAGCAGAAATACAAAAGACTTAAATTCATTGGACTGAAAGTCGTTTTACCCAAAGCATAGACTCATTTCAACTCACCAAAACCTTGAACCCAAAATACAAAAAAATAAAAAATAAATAAAAAAATAAAAAAAATAAAAAAAACCATGTGCCCAAAAATTATATACGTACATATTATATATATATATATATACACACACATTCCGAGACGGTTTAGAATCAAATTATTCTAACAAAATTTTACTTGTTATCCTTTTACTTTATATTTCGCCAACCTTATTATATTATAACATATAAGGTTGAAAAATCTATAAAAGATATATTATTATTTTATATTAGACCAAATTAATTTTTTGAGTCAATTTTAACACAAATCGCTTTTCTTATGCACTAAAAATAAAGTCAGAGACCAAGAAATTAGAGTTCGAGTTGCACCCCACAGGATAGACAATAATTCTTTGACTTGGAGGGACCTAATAAAATTCTTGACAAAGCAAACCACTAGTATACACATTAATGATTAATGGGTAAAAAGTGGAAAATCGTGGACTTTCCCATCCCACTACCAATTACAGGAAAGAAGCTACACTGAGAGTTGGTTTTTAATATGTGTAGACGTGATTTATTTTTCATTTTATATGTGAATAGTTTTAATTATTTAATATAAAATTTTAAATTTATAAAAAAGAATTTAATATATTTTTATTATTATGTTTAACACAACAAAGTTAGGGTACAACATAAAGGAACGAGAAATACTAGTATGAAAGAAATTCATTCCTGAAAACAAAAAACAAAGTATGATGGGGTTGGTTGGCAGGTTCTAGCTTGCACTGCCCTAGCTCTTGCCTCACAGGTCATCACATAAATGAATCAAAGAATTTCTCAATTATCCTACTTAGTAATTGAAATTGAAGATATAGGGGAAAATTAAGGGAGAGAGATTTAATTCTTACAATTTTTTCTTAGTTCCCTGAGTCTACTTCCTGGGGGGAAGCAATGGCTTTTGTTTAAGCGTCCCAAAAAGTTCTTCTTTCATCTTAAATATAAAAAATTTACTATGTCAAATAAGAATATAAATGGTTAAGACTCGAAATTGAATTTCTCCCTTCTTGTTCTTCTTTCACACTGAGCAACAATTCTCTCGGTAGCTCAAGAACTTTGTGGAAACCCAAAGGTAGACTAAGACCATAGTTTATTAGCTAATGAACCAAAATAAATAAATAAATAAATATATGTATTCTGTTCTTGATTTGGTTGCAAAAAACCTCAATCGAGCAATTCTCGATATAATTCCTATGTTCTCCTTCTTTTCTATTTGGAGTGCACTAATACTTCAATTTTCTCTTTATCCCTTTCGTGAGAGGTTAAGACGATGGGTCAAAAAAGAGTGCGTTGGCCATGGTTTAGCTCTTCAACTCGATTGGATACTCTTTCTCACGAACTTTCCGTCCAAAATTGTACACCAATTATCATTCTTCTAGCATGAATTCTTTTATCTTTTCTCTATTCGGTAACATTGAAGACCACGAGAATATAATGGATTCCCCACGTTTAATGGAATACAAATAAACAAGTTGCCATTGAAACACCATTAGATTAAGGGTGGAGTCAAAAACCACACGCCCAAATCTTTATTCCAGCATCAAAATTGCACGGTTCAAAATCAACGAGCCCAAATATAATATAATTCATCACTCAGGAATCTTCATATCAACTGATCAACTCAGCCCTCCAACTGAAGGCCATAAATAGACACCCAGACTTCACACACTACACAAACCAACCACATCAAAACACACACAAACACACGCACAGAATACACACAGTTACGCAAACATGGGAGTGGTGATCATCGACGGTTCAACGATAAGCGCCTTCGTGAGCAACGAGGACCAGTTCAAGAAAAGCATGGAGGAAAGATTCGCAGCGCTGGACTTGAACAAGGATGGAGTCCTGTCGAGGTCGGAGCTCCGGCTGGCCTTGGAGACATTCCGGTTGATCGAAACCCACTTCGGGATCGACGTGGAGACGACGGCGGAGGAGCTGAGCAGCCTGTACGACTCCATATTCGACAAGTTTGACTGCGATCGCAATGGAAAGGTTGATCGGGAGGAGTTTGGAAATGGGATGAGGAAGATCATGCTGGCCATAGCTGATGGACTTGGGACTTCGCCTATTCAGATGGCTCTTGAAGATGATGATCAGAATCTACTCAAGAAGGCTGCTGATCTTGAAGCCTCCTCTAAGATTGCTGCTTAATGAAAACTTATATGAGATGATGCTCAAAATGGTGTCTGTTGAAGTGCTACATTTTTAAAGTTGTTCACATAATTTCTTGATTTAGCATTGATGAGCAAGTAGGACATATCTTACAGTATGTTTGGAAATTGCAATAAATGAATTCCATAAAATTTTATAAAATTCATTTTTATGTTTATTGCCATTTTTTCGAAAATGTAGAATTAATTTATAAATTTAATATTTGCAAATTATAGATTTGTTCAAGGTTTACTCAAATTTTACCTTTAGAATTTGCACATGAAACAAATCTATAAAAGATCTTAAAAAATAAAAATATCCTTATAAAATTTAATATAATACGATATCATCATTTTTTGTTCTTCTTTTCATAAGCCCAATACAATTGTGATGGGTGCCGAATCCATTAAAAATTAAATTGTTACTTTACCTCGCAGCTTGCTAAAGTGGTGAGAAAGATCGAACCTACAGAGATTGGTCTAACAATTATACTTTTGTGCCAAGAATAATGAACAAGTGAAATGCAGGAAAACGGGGAGTTTAAGCATAAAATTAAAAATCTACAAATTTGGAAAAATGACAGTCTTAGTTGTGGGCACGGCTAATGCAATGACAGCTCCACACCTAGTTAACAGAAAAGAGAAGTAACAACATAGAACAAGAAATTCAATTAAAAATAAAAAAATCAATTAAAATAGGATTTCAATGGTTCAAAAGCCTAGCCAAGTGGATAAATTTCTGCTTAAACCTACAAATCGATCCTAAATGCAAAGATGACTCTCTCATATTTCGATAAACTGGTTATAGCCGTTGGTATAACCTAATAACCTCATTATTCCTTTCGGCGTCAATAATGGGTGAAACCCTTCTGTGGGTGCAAATATCTTAAGAGGGGGTGAATTAAGATATTAATACTAATTTTTGTTTTTAAAATTCACAGAAAATTTATAACTTCTAACAAACCATATATCAAACACAAGATAAGCAAGGTACGAAGAATAAAAATAGAAATGTAAGGAGAAGAGAAACAAACGATTTTAAGGTGGTTCGGCCAAGCCTACGTCCACCGCCCAAGAAATCTCCCCTTAGGACTTCAAAGATCTCCACTAAGATACTTTTTCAAAACTTGGTGAAGCACAAACCAAGTTCTTTACAACCTCTTTGAAGCCTAACTTCAAAGAACCTAAGAGATTTACTCTATAGGATTTCCTCACACTTTACAAGCTTAAATGAATAAATCTCACAAAGATTAAAGCTCTCAAAGTGTGTATGTACTCAAGAATGAGAAAAGATTGAATCTGAGATTTTCTTCAAGAAGAAAATAAATAAGTTCTTGAAAGCTCAAATATATTGCAAGAATGGCTCAAAGATGGATTGAATGATGATAAACACTTTAGCACACTTCAATTGATGATTAGAAAGTGTATTGACTGAGTATTTAAAGAGATTTAGGGGTTAGGGATGCGGTAGGAGAAGAATGAGTGATTTTTTCGGCCAGAATGGTAATAAACGGCTAGTGCATTTATTACAGCTCCCGTTCAGCCGGTCGACCGGCTTGGTCGTCCGGCTTACCCTTCTCCTTCTCTGACTACGCCGGACGCCTTAGCTGGTCGACCGGCTAGGGGGTCCGGCTTTTCCCTTCACCTCTCTGTTTAGGCCGGGCGACCACCCAGGTCACCGGCCGATCGGTGGGGTCCGCCACTCGAATGTGAAGTAAAGCGATTTTTGCAGAAAAACAATTTAAGTGCATTTTCACAACTCCAAGTCATTTTGAATAAATATGTAAACACATGTTGTGAATTGAAACACCCCAAAAACTCATTTTATCTCAATGTGTGCATTTAAATACATTTGTGCATATGTTATTTTCAAATGTGCAAGACTTGAAAGTTTTTGCTATGACTAAGAAAAAGATTTTGAGCCAAGTCAACACAATATATAGGCATTTCACAAAAAGAGCAAGAAGAAAAACAAATCCGGTACCCCTTATGGCTTCTCTTCTCCTCCTTATGCCTTCTCATCTTTTCTCCCTTCAAATAAGGCTTTTTGCATATCTTCATATCTTTCAAAACTTGATATTGATGTCATCTCATTTTCACAAGAAGCTATTTAGTCAAATAATGCATATATATATTTTCATCATCAAAATCAATAATGAATATTTAGCTAACAATCTCCTCCTTTTTAATGATGACAAAATTTTTAAGATATGAGACAAAAGTACTCCCCCTTAATATATGCATTTCTTTAAAAAGCGCATTTTTGAGAAAATGCTTTGACTATCAAATTTAAACTCATTTGCAAAGACAAATAGGTAAACATAAACTCATTTGCAAGAACAAGTAAACATATCAACAAAGCATACCATTCATTATTTACTTCTCCAAACAAAGCTTATGCATCCACCATTTAAACTAATGCAAATAGACAATACCATTCACCAAGGCATATATCACCAAAGCATAAATACCACACCATAACTTACAATAACTTCTCCCCCTTTGGCATCATTAAAATCAATATAAAGGCAGGAAAAGAAATGTATAAAAGAAATAACTTGGTAACCAAAGTCAAGATTGTAAAGATCAACTAAAACTAAAAATTGTTTTCAAGTGGAATGAAAAATGTTTTTTTCAAAAAAGAAGAAAATCAGGGTGCGCGATCATGATGATCCTTGAAGTAGTCTCTCATGTCTGATTTCATAGCAACCACTTCTGAATCAATATGTTGCCTCCAAATAGTGAGCTCGTCCCATTGGCTTGTCATGGTGACCCTCATTTCGCCCATACCAGTGTTTAAAGCTTGTAATTGGGACAGAATCTGAGCCATCATAGAAGGGTCTTCCTGTTGTCCCATCGAACTAAAACCAGCACCATGACGAATTTCTCTTCGGCATAGCTCATCAATGTGCACTTGCTCCCTAGATTCTCTCAACACTCGCCTAAGAGTTGCTTCCTCAGTATTTTCCTCTTCTTCAGAGGTACTAACAACCATGGGTGTGGTTCCTGGTCTGTCTATGTCGAGATTACCCTCAATTTCTGACCCTTCATCTTCTTCAAGGGTGATATCTACCCTACCAAGTATGTCATCAAGGTTTTGTGCTGTGGTCCCAAAGACAGGGTCGGTGAAAGTAGTCCCCTTCTTAGTCCTATTCCTAATTACAGCTTGAGTGCTTTGGGGCAAACTTTTGAAGGTCTCTGTATTTGTGGGCTCCATATTGTACCAATAAATGCCCATGAAGTTCATATACAACATATCAAAATTCCAAGCAAACATTTTATATGGAGTATTTGAAGATATGTTGAAATGAGAGAAAATATGCATTAAGGCCATACCATAACCAGGAGTGGTCGTTTTTCCTCCATCCTTTCCACTAATATGTAACATATGTTGAAGGATTAGGAAAGGCAAAGCTATCTCCTTTTTCTCCCTAAGGCTATAAAGGATATAAGCATCCATGATTGGAATTTTGCCATCATTGATATTTCTAGGGAGAATTACTTCACTCATGATTTTAAGAGCAAGTCTCGTATTAACATCAACATCTCTCAATAATGGAAGAATCAAATCTGGATCCTTAGGCCCTACTTTCTCCCACATATATTTAATGACTTCACCCGGGGTGGCGGTTCCCTTAATTCCTTCTGGCTATCCTTGACTATTGTAGTGGCCTTCCCCATCAACAGGTATATGAAATATTTCATGTAAAGTGACCTCGTTAAGCACAAAATTTACCCCACAGACTGTAAAAGATAACTCAAGTTTTGGGCTTTTACAATGTATCTCAAGATTTTCATAAAACTCAATTACTAATTTATCTTGCACATCACAATGCAAATGTAGAAACGCAGATCATCTATCAAATAGTGGAAAAATATCGGTGCCAGCAAAGTCAGAGTTCACGATATATTTACTGTATAAAATTAATTGCTTGCCTTGAATCTTGGATGTCGGAGGTGGTGGTGGTGATGGAGATCGTGTTCTTGGTCGCTTTCCTTTTCTCCCACGTGATTGACCTCTTCCCCTTGGATTCACCATGACTTCGTGTTGTTTTTGCAAGAATAATCGGTGAAAGCTTTGTTTTTGAAGTGGGCAAGCAAATTTTAGGAAGAAATTTGGAAGAAAACGGTTGAAAATTAAAGAATTTGAGATGGGTTTTAGAGAGTTTTGGCTAGGGTTTAAAAAAAATGATAGAATGTAGTGAATTTGGGGTGAAAACCCTCAATTTTTAACCCTGTCCGCATTCAGTCGGTCGACCGGCAGGATCAGAAAGCATATTAAAAAGTTGTGTTTTAGCCGGACGCCTAAGGCCTTAGTCGGTCGACCGTCTTGGTCGGCCGGCTGGGTCAGAAGGTGCACAAATTTCTTATTTTTCATACCCAAGCCACATAAACACACATATATGCCATTTAACCACATTTTATCATTCCAATTTCTTTCCTAATCTTGCAAAATTGATCCTCATGCAAAGGTTTAGTGAAAATATCAGCAACTTGATGTAAAGTATCAACAAATTCAAGAATTATATCACCTTTTTGTACATGATCTCTAATGAAATGGTGCCTAATCTCAATATGCTTAGTTCTTGAGTGTTGAATTGGGTTCTTAGTAAGATTAATTGCACTAGTATTATCACAATATATAGGAATATAATCATACTTCAATCCATAATCAAGTAAATTTTGTTTTATCCACAATATTTGTGCCACACAACTACCAGCTGCAATATATTCAGCTTCGGTGGTAGAAATGGCAACGCTATTTTGTGTCCTACAAGACCAAGATACTAAGGAATGTCCTAGGAATTGGCATGTTCCACTAGTGCTCTTACGATTTACTTTGCAATCAGCATAGTCGATCGTAAAAACCACATAGATCAAATGACGTTCCTTTAGCATACTAAAGCCCTAAATTAATTGTTCCCTTAAGATATCTAATTATTCTTTTACAGTTAAGTGAATTTCCTTAGGATTGGATTGAAATCTAGCACATAAGCACCGAGAACATGATATCAGGTCTAGAGGCGCTTAAATATAATAGGCTACCGATCATACCTCTATATTTCTTCTCGTCTCGATTTACCTTTCTCATCTTTATTTAGCTTTGTTGAGGGACTCATGGGAGTTCCAATCTCCTTTGCATCTTCAAGTCCAAATTTCTTGATGGTTTCCTTGGTGTATTTGGCTTGATTTACGAAGATCCCCTCTTTTGCTTGTTTGATTTGGAGTCCGAGGAAGAAAGTTAATTCTCCCATCATGCTCATCTCGAACTCCTTGTGTATGCACTTTGAAAAATTCTCACACAAGGAAATATTAGTAGCACAAAAAATTATATCATCTACATAGATTTGGACAAGTAGAATGTCATTGTCTTTTCTTTTGATAAATAAGGTTGAATCAAGTTTTCCTCTTTCGAAATTATTTTCAACCAAAAATCCACTAAGTCTTTCATACCAAGCTTTAGGAGCTTGCTTTAAGCCATATAAAGTCTTTTCTAGTTTAAAAACATGATTAGGAAAACATGAATCTTCCAAACCGGGGGGTTGTTCAACATAAACTTCTTCTTCAATGAATCCATTTAAAAATGCACTTTTCACATCCATTTGATAAAGTTTAAAGTCCATGTGACATGCAAATGCAAGTAACATACGAATGGATTCAAGTCTAGCTATAGGAGCATAAGTTTCATCATAATCAATTCCTTCTTCTTGATTGTATCCTTGTGCAACTAGTCTAGCCTTATTCCTAGTCACTATTCCGGATTCATCTAGTTTGTTTCTGAATACCCATTTGGTTCCAATTACCGGTCTATCTTTAGGTCTTTCAACTAGCTTCCAAACTTTATTTCTCTCAAATTGATTAAGTTCTTCTTGCATTGCCATTATCCAATTTTCATCTAGTAGAGCTTCTTTTACATTTTTAGGTTCAATATGAGAAATAAATGCATGATGCTCACAAAAAGTGCTAATATTACGCCTAGTTCTTACACCTTCATTTGGATTACCGAGAATAAGATCTTGAGGACGGTTTCTCACAAACTTCCAACTCTTTGGTAGATCTTCATGAAGTTCTTTTGTTTCATCAGCTTTGTTTGAGCAATGTTTGATTTCCTCATTTGCTTGAGACCTCCTTTCTTGAAGTTCTTCTTCTTGCTTCGTTAGTTTTTCTTTGTCTTTTAGAGTTAGATTTTCAAGCGTTGTCTTTTCCAAAAGATAACCTACATCATCAATTTCCTTTCTCGGCTCAAATGGATTAGTCTCATCAAATGTAACATGTATTGATGCTTCTACAACAAGAGTTCTCTTATTATATACCTTATATGCTTTGCTCTTTGTGGAATAACCTAAGAATATTCCTTCATCGGATTTAGAATCAAATTTTCTTAAGTGGTCCTTAGTGTTTAGAATAAAACATTTACAACCAAATACCTTGAAGTATGATATTTTAGGTGTTTTGTCATGTCATAGTTCATATGGAGTTTTGTTTAAAATAGGTCTAATCAATACTCTATTTTGCACATAGCATGCAGTATTTATGGCTTCACTCTAAAAATATGTTGGCAAGTTGTGTTCTTTTAACATAGTCCTTGCCATTCCTTGTAATGTACGATTCTTCCTCTCTACTACCCCATTTTGTTGAGGAGTACGAGGGGCCGAAAAGTTATGCTCAATGCCATGTTCATCACAAAAGTTCATGAAAGGAGTATTCACATACTCGGTGCCATTATCACTACGGATGCAAGTTATAAAATAGCCTTTCTCATTTTGCACTTTTCTACACAATCTTGCAAATTCATTGAAGGCATCATTTTTATGTGCAAGAAACATGACCCATGTAAATCTAGTGTAATCATCAACTACAACAAATGTATACCTAGATCCTCCTAAGCTTGCCACATCAATGGGTCTAAACAAATCCATATGTAGTAGTTGTAATGCTCTATTTGTTGAAACCTTATTTAGGGATTTGAAGGATGTTTTATGTTGTTTTCTTAGTTAGCAAGCATCACAGATTTTATCTTTTTCAAATTTTAGTTTTGGTAGGTCTCTAACTAGATCATGCTTTGATAAATCATTCAATAAGCTCATGCTAGCATGTCCTAATCTTCTATGCCATAACCAAGCATTATCATGCACAACAGATAAACATTTACCATGTTGACATATAAGTTGATCAATTTCAACAGTGTAAACATTTTCATTTCTCTTAGCTACAAATAACACATTTTTATTTTCACATTCATACACAAGACATTTAGACGATTGAAAAATGACTTTATGACCTTTGTCACATAATTGACTAATACTAAGTAAATTAAATTTTAGACCTTCTACTAGTAGAACATTGTGTATAGCAAGAGAATTTTCATTACCAATGCTTCCTTTTCCAATAATTTTTCCTTTGCCATTGTCCCCAAAGGTAACATCTCCTCCTTTTGTCCTTTTTAGTTTGTAGAAAAGTGAAGAGTTCCCCGTCATATGCTTAGAACAACCACTATCCAAGATCCATTTTATTTTGCTTGAATTGCATTCATTGCATACCTACACACATGAAATTCAAATGCAATTCTTTATTTTGGAGTCCCCAACACCTTGGGTCCTTGGCGTTAGTTTGATTTTTGTTTTTGACCACCCATTTTGGTCTTTGCCAATATGGAACATGTGATCCTCTATCACGAATTTTCTTGTAATAACAATGAGTAGATACATGTCCTTTCTTTTCACAATAGGTACAAATAACATTTGTCTTCGGTGAAGAGAGAGATATAGAGGTAGAAGCTTTGACAAAATAGGTTTTGAAATATTTTTGATTAATAGTAGGTTTGTATCCAATACCACTCTTATCAAAAGACATTTTTTGACTTCCAAGAAGCTTTTCAAAATTTTCTTTCCCATTTGTAAACTTTTGAACAATTCCATTCAAATCCTCATTTTTCTTTTTTAAATCTTTAACCTCTTTTTCAAACTTTACAAAATCTTCGGCATATGAATCATTTTCTTTTTCATTAAGAACAAGTTTCAAACTTTTATGCATTTGCTTGTTTTTTGCCAGGGCTAAGGATAGATCATCATGTAATTTAGCAAATGCGTCTTTTAGTTCATCAAAACTATATTCCTCTTCCTCTTCTTCACTAGATGAATAATAAATAGATAAAGATGGTGAAGATAGTACCTCATCCTCATTGGCCATGAGGCAAAAATTGGCTACCTCATGATGCTCTTCCTCATCTTCTTCGGTTTCGGAGAAGTTCCATGTGGCCTTGAGCGCCTTTCCTTCCTTCTTCTTTGAAAGCTTAGGACAATTTGCTTTTATATGTCCCGGCTTGTTGCAATTAAAGCACTTCATTTCATCTTTTGCATCTTTTATCTTTTTGAACTCTTTGCCTTCTTTTTCTTTTTTCTTCCAATTTGTGTTGCTTGAAGAAGCCCCTTTTCTCATCTTTCTAAATTTCATAAATTGTTTGAAATTTCGGGCTAGAAGTGCAATCTCTTCATCTTCCGGGTCCTCATCATCTTCTTCATCGTCACTTGATGAATATTTTGATGCAACGAGCAATGGACTTCTTTGCTTTCCTTTCTTCTTCTTCATGATCTTTTATCTCAAGCTCATGAGTCATGAGTGACCCAATGAGCTCATTGAGCTCCAATGTATTCAAGTCCTTCGCTTCCTTTATTGCTGTGACTTTAGGTTGCCATGATGATGGTAAGCTCCTTAGCACTTTCCTTACCTTCTCTACATTGGAATAATCTTTACCAAGAGCTTTCAAACCATTAGTGATTTCAACAAATCTAGAAAATATTTGTTCAACATTTTCATTTGGAAGCATCTTGAATAATTCATATCTATGTACAAGTATAGCAATCCTAGATTCTTTCACTTGGCTAGTTCCTTCATAAGTTACTTCTAATTGATCCCAAAGTTCTTTAGCCGAAGTGCAACCCATTACTCTAGCAAATTCGGTGGCATTCATGGCATTAAATAAATAATGTAATGTTTTTTGATTTAACTCAAATAATTTAATATCTTCATCATTCCATTCATTTTCTAGTTTGGGTATTCTCCTATCACCCTCAATTTTGTAGGTAAAGTAGGCCCATTTTCTATGATTTTCCAGGCTTTATAGTCATGTGATTGTATAAACACTTTCATTCTCATTTTCCAAAATGCATAATTTGTTCCATCAAAAGGGGGTGCTTGTTTAATAGAAATTCCCTCCATATTTGCTAGAAATTCTACTAGTTGTTAGACTATTATGTAGAACCCTAGCTCTGATACCAATTATGGGTGCAAATATCTTAAAAGGGGGTGAATTAAGATATTAATACTAATTTTTGTTTTTAAAATTTGCAGAAAATTTACAACTTCTAACAAACAATATATCAAACACAAGATAAGCAAGGTAAGAAGAATAAAAATAGAAATGTAAGGAGAAGAGAAACAAACGATTTTAAGGTGGTTCGGCCAAGCCTATGTCCACCGCCCAAGGAACCTTCCCTTAAGACTTCAAAGATCTCCACTAAGATGCTTCTTCAAAACTTGATGAAGCACAGACCAAGTTCTTTACAACCTCTTTGAAGCCTAACTTCAAAGAACCCAAGAGATTTACTCTATAGGATTTTTTCACACTTTACAAGCTTAAATGAATAAATCTCACAAAGATTAAAGCTCTCAAAGTGTGTATGTACTCAAGAATGAGAAAAGATTGAATCTGAGATTTTCTTCAAGAAGAAAATAAATAAGCTCTTGAAAGCTCAAATATATTGCAAGAATGGCTCAAAGATGGATTGAATGATGATAAACACTTTAGCACACTTCAATTGATGATTAGAAAGTGTATTGAATGAGTATTTAAAAAGATTTGGGGGTTAGGGATACGGTAGGAGAAGAATGAGTGATTTTTTCGGCCAGAACGGTAATAAACGGCTAGTGCATTTATTACAGCTCCTGTTGAGCCGGTCGACCGGCTTGGTCGTCCGGCTTACCCTTCTCCTTCTCTGACTACGCCGGACGCCTTAGCCGGTCGACCGGCTAGGGTCCGCTTTTCCTTCACCTCTGTTTAAGCCGCGACCACCGGTCGTAGGTCGGCCGGTGAAGTCCGCCACTCGAATGTGAAGTAAAGCGATTTTTGCAGAAAAACAATTTAAGTGCATTTTCACAACTCCAAGTCATTTTGAATAAATATGTAAAAACATGTTGTGAATTGAAACACCCCAAAAACTCATTTTATCTCAATGTGTGCATTTAAATACATTTGTGCATATGTTATTTTCAAATGTGCAAGACTTGAAAGTTTTTGCTATGACTAAGAAAAAGATTTTGAGCCAAGTCAACACAATATATAGGCATTTCACAAAAAGAGCAAGAAGAAAAATAAATCCGATACCCGTTATGGCTTCTCTTCTCCTCCTTATGCCTTCTCATCTTTTCTCCCTTCAAATAAGGCTTTTTGCACATCTTCATATCTTTCAAAGTTTCATATTGATGTCATCTCACTTTCACAAAAAAGCTATTTAGTCAAATAATACATATATATATTTTCATCATCAAAATCAATAATGAATATTTAGCTAACACCTTCTAATTATGTCCCAATTATTACTCTTACCTAATAGACGATCAAATCATTCGTAGGATCTATCTATAGGTAGCGTGAACAAGATTTTTAAAGACCCGATTCTAAAAATCAATTCTCTCGCGGACTTGCTTAGTTAAATTATATATTTTTTCAAATATCTGGTTTACATTAAACAAATTATCTAATTCCTCTAATTAGCCTCTTACTACCTAGCCACTGAACAATTAGGCCCTAATTGCACAATCACGCAACAGTATTAATTCTTGACACAGAAAATATATTAATACCAAAATAAATACAAGGGTATAAAATCAATTAGATCTTAAGAATTTTATAGAACCATAAACTTCAATTCATCCTTGGCTAGAAATAAGTGTTTTAACACTCCATGTGTGTAAGATGTGCCTAAGAGAAAATAACAAAGCTAGAAAAAAATAATGAATAAAGTATAGATAGAAGTTAGATAGTACCCTAAAGGCTAAGAGAAATGTTATATAGCCTAAGAGTACTTTCTAGTAAGAAAACTCTTTTAATGTTAATTTAAAATAAAAAATAATTATCCAAATATACACTTCTTGGCTTAAATAAGCCAACCTAATTAGTTCCCTACTTGTAGACATATTTTTGGTCAACACTTTTTTCCCAAGAGACGGTCAAAAATATCTTTCAACTCTGCTTCTTTTCCAATTCTTGCACAGCGCCCAGAGCGTGGGCATGGGAAAGGTGGTAGCATCTGTCAACAGCTCCTTCTATGTCCAAAATCTTTTTGAATCCATATTTTTCACTTTCTTCATCTTCTTCAAGCCTAAATATGCCAAAATGCATAAAATATTAGCAATTAGGAAGTATAAAATCCCATATTTGCACCTAAATCATTATGAATTTATTGCATAATATGGACTTATCAGATTGTAAATGAAAAACAACAAAAGTAAACACTAGCTACTGAAGTCTTGAGAAATTTAACAGCAACAAATAATAATAAATAAAGATGATATAGTCCTTATGTAACAAATTTTATAGTAATATAATAACTAAAAGATATTTAAATAAAATATACAATTAAATCTAATTCTACATATGTTTTAAATACAATTTGGATTTATAAATAAAAGAATTGGCTAGAAACTACTTTACAATTCCATATAATACAATTCATTTGAAAATATAAATCCGCTTGGTATATATTTTAACGAGACTTGCTAGATATTATTTCGCATGTATATGTGTGTGTGTATATATATATGTATAACTTTATTTCTCTCGTTTTTTAGTGCACGAACCAAGTTTTGGATCGCCTAGCCAAAAAAAGTTTGGATCATATAAAAGACAACACGCGGGTGATTAACAATAAAATGATATAAGAAGATGAAAAAAGAGAAAGAAGGTTCACCATGCCACTATACATCAGAGTGATACAACTGGAACATATCCCCTAATATTGGATTTTGTTCATAATATAAAGAAAAAAACCATATATTTTATTTGTTAATTGGCATCATAAGTACTTAGTCTTAGACGACAAGTGTAAATGATAAAAGTAATTTGTTTAAATAAATAACCAGTGTGACATTTGTCATCACATTTGGATAACTAAAAACATTTAGCTCCGAAGTTGCAGGAAAAATAAAGAAGAAAATACAAACAATTATGGAGATCTCTTTTGCTAAAAATAATAGGAACTATATATAGTGATTCAATTAGTGAACTTCCCATGTTTAATGGGCATGCAAATAACCAAGTTGCAATAGAAATGCAGAAGACTTATTAAAGTCAAATTCATCGGACTGCACATCGTTTTAGCTAAAACGTAGATTCATTTCAACTTTACCAAAACACCGACCACTCTGGTCCAAAATCAAAAGACCACTAACCACAAAAAAATAAAAAATATCAAAACCACGTGCCTAAAAACTATATGCATACATATTTTATATGTATATATATGTATACATTCGGACACGGTTTAGAATCAAGTCGTTCTAACAGAATTTTACCTGTCATGTTTTTATTTTATATTTTGCCAACCTTATTTGTACTATAATATTTAAGGTTGAAGAAGAAAGATATATTATTTTATATTTGTCCAAATTAATTTTTTAGGTCATTTTAAAATCAAAATCACTTTTTTTTTGCACAGAAAGAAGTCAAAGACGAAGAAATCAGAGTCCTTGTTGCGCCCGCTTGGATTAGACGTGTAAACGACCAAATTGGATACCTTTTATAAGTTATATACTAAAGTGATAAACTTTAAAAACAAATGAGATAAATAGTCTTCTTGATTAAAATTTGTGTCTTGAAGATGCATTTTCGGGGATTTTACATCATTGCATCACCAGGTGATGTGGAGGAGTTGTGCCACGTTGAAATCGTGTTTTCAAGACACAATTTTATTTTTTATTTTATTTAATTGAAATCATACCTTCTACACACAAATTTAATTTTTTTTAAATTTTCAAATAATTCCAAACGAATTGAACATTTCTCTACTTCTCTCCGTCTAGATGCACGGAAGATCATATACTAAATTTGTAATTTTTACACTGAACCCTAAACTCAAAATAAATCATAATTATCCAAAACAAACACGTAAAGAAAAGTATGAGAGATAGTTATCATGTGCTAGAGAGAGAGCGAATGACACGGACGACGAGCAAGGATGAGTTTCTTTTTTTCTTTTTTGCAGCAAGAGGGGTGAGAGGTTAATTTTTTTCAACTCTTCGAACAATGTCTTATTTACAAAAGACTTTAGTGAAGACCAAGTTATGCCAATGTAAATAACGTCAGCTGAAGTCACGAAACCAGTTTCATGAGTTGGACTCACGAGTTCAACTTCATGGTCAAACCCACGATTTTAGAGTGCCACCATGTCATCTTATTCTCTCGATTCGTGCTGATGTGGAGCCCTAAAAATTGTGGCTTGAAAACACGATTCTGCAACTTTGTCATTTTCCTCATTATTTTGTCTACTTGGCTATTTCACTATATAGGTATTAAAAAGGGGCTAATTAATTCATTATCTCTAAATTAGACACTAATGACTCGTTTGGTATGATGGAATTGTTTGAAAAGGAATGACTATTCAAGGTAGTATGAAATTCACAGCAAAATGTTCACGGAATCCTTTCTTGTTTCTTGTTTTTGGTTAAAATCATAAAAAAGTTAGAATGGAATATTCATTTTATTCCATATGTTTGAGAAGATTATTTTAACAAATAACAAGTTAGAATGTAATGAAAAAATTTCTATTAATACAGTTGTCATTTCATTTGACAAAAGTTCAAGTTTATGCTTGACAATTAATTTTGTACAATAGTAACATAAATTAAAATACTTTTGCTTTGATCAATAATAAAATATGTCATTATTTATTCTATTATTTTTTGTTTTAGCATTATATTTCAATTTATTTAATTTTTAACATAATTGAGAGACAAAAAATTAACCATCCAATAAAAGTAGATATGTTTTTTTTTAAATATAAAATATCAAAAATGAAAGAGACACGGTATTTTAATTTTTCAAATTTTTATTATTTAATTATTTAAATTTTAATTTGTTAACTTTTTAATTTTTTTCAAAATTTTGATTTTTTAGTTTTTTTTAAAATAATGATTGAGAATGGGAAATAAATTATTTTTATAATTTTACTTTATTTCTTATCAATTCCGATTCTACTTAAGTTGGAATACTCATTCCTTCGATTTGGCTAAAGAATGAGTTTTTCCAACTTTTTCCTAGAAAAGTCATTCCATGAGAATGGACATTCCAATTTCAAATTAATGCCTCCAAACCAAAGAAAAGAAATCAGAAGCTAGGAATGGTCATTTTATTATAGGTCATTTTAGCATACCAAACATAACCTAAGGATTTATTTGGATTGACTTTTTTCATAAAGAAATTTTGTCATAAATATTTGAATAGATTCTAAAAAGAATCAAAACTTTAAAATAAGCTAATTTCAACTTTTTTTAAAAGCTAAAATTTTGTAATAAATACTTGAATTAGAAAAATGCTTTCAAAACAAACGATCTAAATAAACCCTAATGCTTTGACTTTGGAGAGACGAATAACCTTCTTGACATATTAATCCATTAGTCACTATACACTTTAATTAATTAATTAGTTAAAAGTGGCCAACCGTGGACCTTCCCGTAACCACTACCAGCAGAGGAAAGGAGCTATATTGTTGGTTTTGAACACGACCAGACGTGAATTATTTTCCATCTTATATTTTTTTTTATTTTTTGCGACAAGAGAAACTCAATTGGCAGAACTCGATCACCAGCATATTGGTAGACCATTAACTAGTAAATTTCGAGTGCACAGCATGTCATCTACACTGTGTACTAGTTAAGATCAGGGCACTCAACCTAGGGTAAAAAATTAGATTCGAATGCTGGTCATGAACTGTGTTCGTCTTTAATTTTTACTGCTAGGGCATCCTTAGGGACTTCTATCTTATATTTTTACATATAGATAGTTCCAACTTTTATTTTTAAATAGGTGGTAGTAAATTTTGTAATTATTATCTATATTTGATATTATATTAAGCCATCACCTTGTATAAAAATTTAAATTTGTAAAATAAATTATTGTATTTTTTAATTATGTTTGACAATTGGTACGGGGTACAACATAATGGAACGAGGAACAATAGCAAAAAATAGTATAACATATTTATGAATTGTGTTTGACAATTGCTACCGAACAAGAAGCTAAATGGTCACGATTCAAGAGTGAGTTTCCCTCTTCCTATCCTTCTCCACACCAAGCAGCAATTATCTTGGAAGCTAATGAATTTCGTGAAAACCCAAAGGCAAATTAAGACCATAGTTCATCAATTAGAAAACAAGGAAAAGTTCTAATTCTTGATTTGGTTGAAAAAAATCTCACTCAGAGCAATTCTTGATGTAATTCCTGTATTGTCCTCCTTTTCTTGTTGGAGTGCAACTAACACTTTCATTGTCTCTTTATTCCTTCCGTGAGAGATTAAGACATGGATGGCTTAGCTCTTCAACTCGATAAGGTACTCTCTCTCAATTATCATTCTGCTAGCATGAATTATTTATCTTTTTCAAGTCGCGAATAGTGAAGATTACAATGATAGAATGGATTCCCCATGTTTAATGGATATGCCGTGGAAACACCATTAGATTAAGGCGGAGTCAAAAAACCACATGCCCAAATCTTTATTCCCACGACAAATTGCATGGTTCAAAATCAACGAGCCCAAATATAATATAATTCATCACACAGGAATCTTCACATCAACTGATCAACTCATCCACTGAATACCATAAATAGGGACACACACTACTTTCACTACACAAACAACAACATCAAAACACACACAAACACAGAATACACACAGTTAACGCAAACATGGGGGTGGTGATCATCGACGGCTCAACCATAAGCGCCTTCGTGAGCAACGAGGATCAGTTCAAGAAAAGCATGGAGGAAAGATTTGCAGCACTCGACTTGAACAAGGATGGAGTCCTGTCGAGGTCGGAGCTCCGGTTGGCCTTGGAGACATTCCGTTTGATCGAAACCCACTTCGGGATCGACGTGGAGACAACGGCGGAGGAGCTGAGCAGCCTGTACGACTCCATATTCGACAAGTTTGACTGCGATCGCAATTGAAAGGTTGATCAGGAGGAGTTTGGAAATGGGATGAGGAAGATCATGCTGGCCATAGCTGATGGACTTGGGACTTCGCCTATTCAGATGGCTCTTGAAGATGATGATCAGAATCTAATCAAGAAGGCTGCTGATCTTGAAGCCTCCTCTAAGATTGCTGCAGCTTGATCGAACTATATCAGATGAAGCTCAAAATGGTGGGCTACATTAGAGTGTTCACATAACTTCTTGATTTAGCATTGTTAAGCAAGCAGGGCATATCTTACAATGCTTGCATAATAAAAAAAATTATCCACTAACTGAGTCAGTAGTTTTCAATCATTCTAAGCTTAATTGTTATACAAAATTGAGCAAATGCCGTAATAAGTATTCCAAAATATGCCTTGCGGTAATGATTCCTCTGGCATTACGACCTTTACCACGACGATGTTGTGCATAGATCAAATTATTTCGTGGATTGGATTTCACTTGACTATCTATGGTTTCATTGCGTGTACTCAAAATAGAAGTTTTGTGTAAATGTATTGTCATGCTATTAAGTATTTTGATTTAAGTTCTTTTCTTTCCAAGAGGTGGAATAGAATAACCCGATTGAAGCATAATAATCATACGTCTATATTGCATTGTATGTCCCCTAATAGGTCCCATTCTTCTATTCTTTCCCTTAAGTCGATGAGTATTGATAGCTATTACCTTGATACCAAAGAAGAGTTCAACCCAATGCTTTATTTTTGTTCTAGTTGATCCTAATTCGACATTAGAAATATATTGATTTTTCCCCAATAACCGAATACTTTTGTCTATAAATACTGCATATTTGATTCCATCCATAAATCTATTTTCTTCCCTCTGAGTTCTAGTCTCAATTAGAATACTAGTTCTTACTATTCATATATTATGATATGAATATACCACATCAATTCTTTTTGTATGGATGATGAGATTCCATTGATATAGAGCCAATTCCAATAGACTTATTAAAGGGTCCCATTGGCGTGCATCCGGTAGAAATTGGACCTACAAATTTGCCAATTATGAGTTGGGCACTTTAACCATTTAGTCATGGATGCTTAGCGGGAATTCTCATACACGGTGAATAACCAAATTCTAATTGAAATGAAATATTTAGGATAAATCAAAGGAATTTAGGAGGAATCAACAATGAGGGGGTATCAATTTAAATCTAGGATTTTCGAATTGAGAGAGATATTGAGAGTTTGAATTCTCACTATTTATTAGATTGATGGACTCACAGTGGGATCTTTCATTCACATTTTTTTCCATGAAGAATGTTTTATACAACTCTTTAATTCTCGAATTTGGAGTATCTTACTTTGACGCAATACACAGGCTTTAACAAGCAATCGATATTTCACAATCAAGGGTGTAATACTATTTGTAGTAGTGGTCCTTATATATCGTAATCGAAATATGGTTGAAATAAAAAATCTCTATTTGATAGGGCTTCTTCCTATACCTATAAATTCTATTGGACCCAGAAATGACACATTGGAAGAATCTGTTAGGTCTTCCAATATCAATAGTTTGATTGTTTCGCTCCTATATCTTCTAAAAAGACAAAAGATCTCTAAGAGTTGTTTCCTAAATTCAAAATAGAGTACTTGGGTTTTCCCAATAACTAAAAAATGTAGCATGTCTGAATCTACAGTGATTGAGGAGCTGGATCGGAAAAAAGAGGTATTCTAATTGTAAGATAGAGATAGAATCAGACTGATTCCCAAAATACCTTTCTAGATATTCCTCAATGTCCCGGCTATTCATGGAATGTGAGAAGCAGATGATTGCTTCCGAAAGAAATCAAAGAATTTCTTAGGAATCCTACAAGATTTGTTTGTTCTTTTTTCTTTGATAGATGGTCAGAACTTCATCTGAGTTTGAATCCTATTGAGAGGTCTACTAGTGATTAAAAATTGCTGAAGAAATAACAAGATCTTTCTTTTGTCCCTTCCAATGAAAAATAAAGAAATGGTTAATATATTCAAGATAATTACGTATTTACAAAATACCATATCAATTCATCATATTTCATTAGATCCGAGGTGCAATATGGTTCTAAAGGATGAATCAAATATGGACAGTTCCAATAAGATTTCATTCTTGAACAAAAATCCAATCTTGGATTTATTTCATATATTCCATGGCCGAAACAGGAGAGGATACATGTTACACTATGATTTTCAATCAAAAGAAAAATTTCAAGAAATGGCACATCTATCTGCTCTATCAATAACTGAGTCGGATCCAGTGTATCATAAGTATTTGCCTTTTCTATTGATTCCTACGAATTGGATCAAAAACAATTCTTGAATGAGATATTCAATCAAAATAGATTGATTCGAAATCTGATTCAAATCTAATGTAGTACCTATGAGTACATAAGAATTGTATTGAATCAATTCTTTTTAATAAATAGATCCGATCGCAACTTAAAATATGGAATTCAAACGGATTAAATAGAAAAGGATACTCTGAATCATTGAAGTATAATGAAATATACAATTAACCAATATTTTTTGAATTTGAAAAAGAGTCACAAAAAATGGTTCGATCCTCTTATTTTGATTTCTCAAACCGAGGGATCTATGAATCGGGAACCTGATGCATATACATACAAATGGTCCAATAGGAGCAAGAAATTCTAAAAAATTTGGAACATTTTGTTACTGAACAAAAGAGCCATTTTCATGTAGTGTTTGATTGATTACGTATTAATCAATATTCGATTGATTGGTCTTCGATTATCGACAAAAAAAGCCACTTCATTTCTTTTTGTCTAAGTCATATCTTTTTTAGTCCAAGTTGCTTTTCTTTTGGTCTAACTCACTTCCTTTTTCTATGTGAGTTTTAGGAATATTCTCATTCATAAGCTCAAGATCCACATCTATGAATTGAAAGGTTTGAATGATTAACTCTGCAATCAATTGTTAAAATCAATAAGTTTTCAAATTGTCCATTTGAAAAAATTGAAGCCCTTCTTATTAAATGATCATGATACTTCTCAAAAATCAAAATTCTTAATCAATAGAGAAACATTCTCACTAGACTTGTTCAATAAGATGCCAAAGTGGATGATTAACTCATTTCATACTAGAAATAATTGTAGGAAATCCTATTACCGACGTATAGAACTTTTCAATGAGATAATGCCTTTTCAACTCTCTCAAAATGAAATCTATACCGAACATGCATGCCATGGTTCTTACTTCGACAGGGTATAAATATCTAAATTTGATATTTTTAAATACTTTTTCAAACCTATTACTGATACTTAATAACATTCAAAATATTTTTTTCCATTTTTCATGATATTATACATGGATCAAGTATATCACGATGAATTCTTCAGAAAAAATTGTCTTTCACAATAGAATTTAATAATCGAGATTTCGAATAAATGTTTACATAATTCTCTTTTGTCCGAAAAAATGATTCATCAAAATAATAAATCACCATGACATCAATACATCCAAGATCGCCAAAGGTTCAAGAGTTCCTCTATGCAATGACCGTATCAAATCTTTAATGACCCCATCTTCTATGATTGAGTTGCAAAAAATTCAGAATAGAATTCCTCTATTCAACCCTAAAATATCATTAGTAATGATACTACTACGCAATGAGTGGTTTTTTTTTCTTTGTTATTCAAGTGAGATATAAAGAAAGGGGAAAGTAACTGAAAATCACGTCAAGAACAATACCTTCAAGGGAAAATTTCTCAATTGGAAACAAAGTAATGCAACAGAGCAATATCAATTACAACCAATCAGACAGAGATTCCAGAGATCAACTTCTGGCTTGCTTTTCACTTTATCAGGAGGTGTAGTTTCATGAAAGAGTGTTAAGTAAAAATGCAGCACAAGCTCAACCATAGAAA
The DNA here is from genome assembly GCA_028554755.1 of Cordia subcordata. NCBI lineage: Eukaryota > Viridiplantae > Streptophyta > Magnoliopsida > Boraginales > Cordiaceae > Cordia > Cordia subcordata. The sequence continues at coordinate 1,805,615 of JAPTOF010000002.1, forward strand.
CTGAGCACACAAGCCTAATTACACTGCTAACATCTATATTTACTAAAATATAATTCAAAGGCCACTTCTTTAAAAGTTACACACTCTGCGTACACTCAAAGCAGCCATTAAGGGGGAATATGACTTACCCCTCCATTCTTCTTAAAATTGTTCCTCCCAAATTGGGAGAAAATGGTGGCAAGAGACTTCTCTTTTGTTGCAATGACTTTTACGCCTTCTTTTTATGTTTACATCTAAAATTAATAAGGGGTATAAAAAACATTTCAAACAGAAAATCCATCTCTACCTTCCAGCTCCTTTTCAATCGAAAAAAAGAAATTACAATCCTTAAAGAAATTACGAGTTGGCACAAGACTTTTACTCGCCATCTACACTGAGTTGGTCCATCACACACCTTGTGAATGGAATGAGTTGGTCCATTGAATACTTTGTCAATTATGCTACTTTTTAGGCTGATTTTGCATCAATTATGCTACTTTTTCTGAAACTGCATTTTAGGAACTGTAAGTTTTCATGTATACAGTTTTTATGTATACACTTTACTAATTATAACTATTACAACATTGCCATTTATAGAAGTTGCAGTATCATTCATGTTTGCAAAAAGGCAAAATGAAGTAACAAGTTAAATAACAAAGTTGATACCGGTCTTCATTAACATAAGAACAAAAAAGCCTCAGATTAGCATTTTGGCACATTCTTCTTTGCATCAACAACCCCAAGGTGAAATACCAAGGGTGCGCAAAAACTGTTGTTGATGCTCATGCCATTGTGTTCTCATCACTGGCTATCATTAAAGAGTAACTGCACAGTAATAACTTAACAGTTCAAATTCCATTAGAAAAAGAAGCGACTAGAAAACCATAATAGTCTGAACAAAAATGTTTAAAATGCTACTTATCGGTATACAAGTTGAGGATTCAACTTCTCACACATCTAATAAGATTATGTTAACCGACTTCATCCATAAAGTTGATTGCAGCTCTACAATTAAGGAACCAAGCAAAGCCACCTGAAAGATGAAGATAAATTTTTGAAAAGCCAACAAAACAGAGAATAAAAAATGCAACTTATCAGTATACAAGTTGAGGATTCAACTTCTCACACATCTAATAATATTATGTTAACCAACTTCATCCATAAAGTTGATTGCAGCTCTACAATTAAGGAACCAAGCAAAGCCACCTGAAAGATGAAGATGAATTTTTGAAAAGCCAACAAACAGAGAATCAATGGACAATAATAATATAAGGCCCATTTGGATTGGTTTTTTAATAAAAAAACACTTACTTGCCCGGCCGCCCCAGGGGGCGCGGGGGACATGCTTTTTTGCAATAACTACTCAATTTGGAATAAAAAATGCAAACTCCAACTGTTCCAAGAAGAAGTTAGAGAAGAAAATACTTCTAAAAAAAACCAATCCAAACGAGCTCTAAGTTAAACTTCTCAGAGAGGGAACACTTCTCATAGGATCATCTACAGCCATGAGAACTTGGAAGTCACAAAGTTATAAAAAAGGCAAAGAGAAATCAATAATCAGGAGGACAAACTTTTACACATCATCTTGCCACACCTGTTAGCTACTACTATGCTCCTTCAGTAAGGAGATACATCTTAGCTACTACTATACTCTTTCAGTAAGGAGATACATCTTAACCTGGCAACTGATCTTAGAGGGTGTTTGGCTCTGCTTATTTGATGCTTATAAGTAGCAAATAGTAAAAAATATGTGAGAGGGTGCTATTTTACAGGTGCTCATAAACACCTAAAATAAGCAAAGCCAAACACCCTCTTTAGTCAGGGAAGATTTTATGGTGTATGCAACAAATCACCAGTAGAGAAATAGTGGTGTGAGACTCATTGCCTCACTGTTGGAGAGGCTAGGCAATCCCAATCCTCCACAAAGGATTGTCACATACGAGTCTCACCACACCATCTCTCAACTATTCCAATACAGTGCAGCATCCCAAAGCTTATTTGCCAACAACCATGATAAAACCTACATATATGTTAAACATAATTTTGTTAATCAACAAAATAGATGTAACATTTATATAAGTATATATAACTTAACACACCCTTTTTTAATTTATTTTTACCATATTATACTACTATTACCTTTCTGAAAGGCCAGCCACCTTATTTATTTCATTATATACACTTGTTAAATGTGTTATCTCCAAAAACATAATATATCCTATTAATTAATTAATTGCAATTAACAATATGAGTCAACTAAAAAAAATTTATAGCTTTAACAATATTAAGTACAATTTTACAACCCATATAAAATTAAATATATACATAATTATATTTAACCACAAATTTAACAATAAAACAAAGTTTTAATAATGATAAGATAACCAAAAACAAAGCATATTGCAAAGCAAATCAATAAACAAAAGAGATAAATGATACAAGTAAATGTTGAAACATCTGAATGCACAGGCCCGATTGACGAACGGCCCCGCGCCAGAATCTCAGTCTCATTTCTCTATCGGCAACGTACAGCGCTGAAAACGCTATTGTGAAAAAGCGCATCAGAGACTCTAATTTGTTGCCTTAAAGAAATAGAAAAAGAAAAAGAAAAAATCTTCATAGTGAATTCATTAAATAACAAAAATAAATTTAAAAAAAAAACACATTTTTCTAAATATTTAAGTGAAGGCTCAGAGAGTAATGATTAAGCATCAAGGAGCTTTGAAATTAAGCTCTCATAGTTTGATGGTATAAAAATTTACGTCATCACTGCCTTCGTCTTTAACACAATTACGACAAGAAGTTATACGCAATATTGTTACAATATATATATATATATATATATATAAAATTAACATAAAATGAAATAAACTTCCAAAACGAGAAATATGAGAATTTACCAAGAAGAGCTATGGAGGCGAGCGGCTGATGAGAGGTTCGTACTGAGAAGCTAGTGCGGTTTGGTATTTATAGGGGAAGCGGATGCTGACTGTGAAGGTTGCGTGCCCTAGCATATTTCTGCTTAAATTCCTTAAATGCCCCCGCAAGTGTAAAGGAGTTTTCTAAAAGAAAATATTACATTTTTTCTAAAACTTTTAAGAATTCTTTTTCTTTTTTGACTTTTCGGAAAAGTGCGTGGCGTTTTTGGAAAGCCAAGTGCCATGGTGTTCCATAAACGCCAATCGCGGCATAAGAAATGCCAAACCATTGGCGGAGTCATGATCCAAGGTCCAATGGGTATATATTTATACATGTATAATTTTTAATATAAATTAAATTTTAAATATAAAAATATATAATATTTAATACAATAACGGTATCTTAATATACATAAAAAATATGAATAAATGTCTAGCATTATTGCAAATAGAACTATATTTTATAATCATCAGATTTTAAAAACGTTGAATATTCAACTTAAAAACATTTCTTAATATAAGTGACAAGCAGTTGTTTTTTTTTTCCTTTCTTCATCTCTTTGCTTCTATGTATATTTTTATCTCTATTTTTTTTTACTTATTTGCCTTTTTTTTTCTAAAATTACTTTTTTTTTATCAAAAAGTAAAATAAAAGTGTTGATACTATCTTTATCACAATCATGAGGGGGTGCACTCTTATATTATGAGGGGATATACTTCATGTTAATTAATTTTTCATAAATAAAAAATTAACAAAACAAAGTAATGATAAAATTTTTATGAAAAAGTCAGGGGGTGCCTGGCACCCCCCCTGGAGCCTGTGTAGCTGCGCCCATGATGCCAACTACTTTTTTTTTTGCTCTAATTGAAGATTATTGTGAATATTTATAATTTATGAATTTTGGTGTGATAAAAATTAAGAATCAATATTAATAATTAAAATTTAATATCAACCGAAACCAACCAAGATAATAGAAAAGTCGACCATTTTGATTAAGACAGTTTTTAGCGGTTTTTATAAATTTCATGGTGTCAAATTATATTTGAGGAATTTTGTTGTAGGGTAAATTTCACATTACCTCCCTGTGATATGTAAAAGTATCACGTTCGCCCCCCTGTGTTCTCGAAACTTTAGACCGCCCCTTGTGTTTTTTGAAATTTACCACACTCTTGTCATGCCACGGGTACCAAAAGCTTTCACATGTCCTGATTTCATTCACGTGCTCCATGCGAGATTTGGAGACTCCATGCGAGATTTGGAGATTCCATGCTTAATTCGCCATTAAAGCTCTATACACGAGCTTCAAGCTTTAACAGCATGTTTGGAATGAAGGGAACAAGGGGAAAGGAAAGGGAAGGAAGGTTTTTTTTTTTTTTTTAATCATCTCCCTTGTTTATTTAGGAAGTATTGAAGTGGAGAAGGAAAAAGAGGAATAATACAAATCCTCTCAAATCCTTTAAAAGCAATCCTCCCAATTTGGAATCGTTTGGAGAGAAAGTAAAGTCTTTTTATTAAAAATGACTTTTTTATCCTTCTCTCTCATTTGTACATGAAATTGTAAAAGGGCATAAAAGTCCAATATTCTATAAAATTTATCATTTCCTTCCATTTTCTTCTCAATCCAAACTTTATGATCTTTTCCTTTATAAATTTTTTCAATCCAAATAAGAATTAATCATTTTCTTTCCTTTATTTTATAATTCCATCCCTCCCTTTCCTTTACTAAAATTTTTTCCTCGAATCCAAACAAGGGGTAAAAGTCCTCAATGACCCCCTAAAATTTCCCCTTTTCGGGTGAGTGTGTGAGACTGTATGTGAGAACATGTGAGTGTTTGTACGTGAAAAACGGAGGAATTTGTGTGTGTTTGCAGCTGCAAAGTAAAGAGTGAAAATAGAGAATAAAAAGGGGCTGTTTCGTTTCCTACTTGCCCAAGCTCGTTCCAGCTGCTTTTTCCTCTCTAGCTTATTGTTTCTAGCTTAAGTGTGTAGATTAATAGTGTGTTTGGAATGATCTTATTTTAATATGCTTATCCTATTAAAATTTGGAGATATCTTATAACATTTAAGATATTTTATCATATACATCATGCATTTTATAGTTGTAAAAAATAAGATAGGAAGGATTGCTTATTTCTTATAAGATAAAAAGTATGGTTTTGTTTTAAATTTTCATAAGATACATAATAAGATTTCTTAAATCTTATAAGATTTACCCTTATTTCAATAGGATAAGTATCTTAAAATAAGACTATAATAAACAGAGCATAAATATGTTCTTTCTATTCATAGATATGATCAATAAATTCTACCATCAAATTTTTAATGCTAAATTTGTTATTTCAATGCAAAGGACGAAGGAAAAAAAAAAAGAAATAGGAGACTTGTGATTTTTTTGTCATTCCAAGGACATTTTTGTCCAGTTAAAAGGTAAAACTAATAAGAATGTTTGACTAGCTGTATTTTTAGCGCGTGTGGATCAAACTTAACAAAAAATGAAAGGAGGGGATAACGTGATAAATTCGAAAAAACACAAGAACTAGTGTCAAGTTATATTTGACGAAAGCTAGGCCCCATTTTTTTTATTTATTTTTTTGTGTTTGTTTAAAAATAGGCAATAAACAAAAGAAAATACCATTACGTGAGAGATTCGAACTCCCGTGGGGAAACCCCATGTTAGCAGGCGCACGCCTTAACCACTTGGCCAAAGCGAAAAGATAAATTTTCATCTTACGTATTTTCTCTTATCGCGGACAATGTCTAATTCACATAGAATTATTAAACAAAATGGAGCAACAATGATTGGTAGAAGTGACAAAACGGGTTGAGACCCGCGGGTCAACCAGCCTAACTCTAAAAAAAGTACAAATACTAATCTTTTACTTACCCTTTGGCTAAGACAGGCATTCTTGTAGAGCTACCGATACAGTTTGAAAAAACTTTTGGGAGATGATACAAGGCAGTTTCCTCCCTAAGAATTGTTAGTACTTAACTTTTTTGATTGTATGTCATCGGAGAAAAAATAAAGTTAAGAAAAATAAAATTTGGCATACTATATAAAATAACCGCTCAAAAACATTTTTTTTTTAAAAACTCTAAACTAGAGCTTCAAATTTTTAAAATTTTTTGAACTCAAACTCTTAACTAAAAATTGTTAAAGAAGTTACGATATTTGAATTAGTTATTTTTGAAGAAAAATCATTTTTTTCTTGAAAAAATTAATTCTTTTATAATAATTATTTAATTTGATTTTAAAAAAAATGAAAACTCTAAAAAAAGTACAAATATAACTTTTCTTAAAAATAAAAATTTCTAATTTTTTCAAAAATTATTAAAAAACACTTTTAAAGAATTATTTGTTCCTGACATTTATCCATTCTAATTAATTCAAACTTAATTTGTTCTCGACAATTATCCTAATTCAAATGAGTCCTAAATAAATCACTTTCAACTTTTAAATTTTGAAGAAGAGCATTAAACACCTACTCCACCGAGTACAAACAAAAAGCCAAAACCACCCCTGAAATTAATTTTTATTATTATATGAGAGAAAAATAACCATTTAATACCTCATCACAAGTCACCATTCGCACCATTTCAACAAACACAAACAAACAAACATGTCATCACCCACCACCACCACCACCACCACCGCAACTACCAGTACCACCGTGCACCACCACCACACCTACTGGTGCCATGAATGTGACATGAGCATCCTCCTCCCTCCTACGGCCACCCCTACCCCTACCCCTACCCCTACCCCTACCGCTACACCCACCCAACCACCTCGCTGCCCTCACTGCCACACCGACTTCCTTGAACACATGGACTCCTTCACCCCTCTTGGATCATCCCACCCCTCCTCCGCCGCCGCCGCCGCCATCTGGGGCCCACCTCATTCCTCCACCACTTTCCCACCTCTCACCACCGACAATCCTTCCGCAGCCGCCGCCGCCCTAGCCGCCGTTAATGCATATACATCTGATGATAACTTCCTCCTCAACAGCCCCTACCTCCACCGCCTCATCCAGCATCTCACCACCACGAGCAACGGGGAAGGTATCTTCTACGACCCTGCTCCTCCATCGCGGCAGCTCAGCTCACCGGCGTCGAAGCGCGCTGTGGAATCGCTCAGAATGATCACAATTGACAACAGTTTTCTGGAAAAGGACAAGACCATTCTCTGCCCTATCTGTAAGGATCAATTTTGTGAAAATTCCGAGGCAAAAGAGTTGCCTTGCAAGCACATTTACCACGACGATTGTATCACGCCGTGGCTCGAGGTCAACAACACTTGCCCTCTCTGTAGGTTTAAGCTGGCGACGGAGGAGGACGAGATGGGTGTGGGTTTGGAGAGGGGTGAGGCTTTCGTGGGCGCAATGAGTTTGGAGGAGTTAGTAGATGATGATGATGGGGCTGATATATTGGGGTTTAGGCACGCGTTGATGCGAATGGGGAATGGGAATGGAAATGAGGGGAGGAATGAGAGGGCGGAGTTTGTGTTTTCGCCGACCCAGATTGGGGAGGCTGGAAATGGGGTTGCGGAGAGAGCTAATAGCGCTGAGACGGTGTCCAGTTGGCCTGCTTGGGCATCTGAGGGTGATAGAGAGGTTGGGGTTGGTGATGACGAGAATGCTGCCAGGACTTGATGTAGGTTTGGAGTGGTTTTTTGGTGGTTTCGGCGAATTGGAGGTAAAAATTTTGATACATTTGTCTATTAAGACTCGTTTTAATGGACTAGTGATGTTGCTTACTGTGAACTTGGTGACAATTATTAAAATTTTGTGCGTTAAATTAACTGTTAAGAACTAACTTTATGCTGGAACCGGCAGTTGTAAATGTATATAATGTTTGTTGTGTGATCTTCATATTGTGAAAATTTTAAGTAGATTAGCGGAGAAAAAGCAATCAGCCTGGAAATTGGAGTTCAATCCTTCCTGGAAACTTAAAGGTGATAAGGAACAGAATTGAAAAGGGGATGTTGAAACGATTAAAATGGAGGAAAACTGAGCATTTGACCATTTTTATATCGTCATCATAATGTTTGCTTTTACTTTTTCTTGTGTTTGGATCGATCTCAACAAAAGCTTGATATTAAGTTTTTAAAGTGGGAGGAAACCTGCAGGATATGAACTTTCTCCTAGTACCATGATTTTCCTTTAACGTTTTGTCATGTCAACATTGTAAAGCACAATATTCCTTATATATCTGCTTAGAATAGATGTTTCAGACTTAGATAAACCAAACCAGACCTATTCTTTCCCACTAGGAGCTGTTGGCTACATAGATCTGAACTGCCCACACAGTTCAGAAACCGGAAAATGATTGCGTAAAAGACATATGAAGAGCACCATTATGTGTTTCTAATAGTTGTTTCCTTCTTTGTCCCCACATTTTACTTAGAAATGGATAAATTCTGGAAAAGAGGGGACAATTGGTACTTTTTTTATGTTTCAATGCAAACATAAATTGCGCAATGATAAGCACCTTAAAGTATGTGCTTTTCTTTTGGGCGAAGAATAGCTGTTCTAAGCCATTCTAAGGTCAGTTGCTTATTGCTTCCAGCAATTTACTAGTCGATATGTTAGGCAGGTATAGAGTTATGAAGAAATAGTTCTGGAAATGAAACTGAATAGATCAAGTGCCCCAGGCAGAATAAATAAAATAGGAGTCTTGAGATTTTTTATTTTTATTTTGAAAAAAAATAAAAATAAAAAATTCAGATTTTAATTGAAATGTTTTGGGCCATTAATCTGTCTCGTTGTTGCACTTTTACTTGTTTTCTGGCCTCTTCTCCCTTCTATTTCCATTGCTGTTGGTTCCTGTTATAGTGTTATTGCCAGTTGCATTTGGTGCAGTGTCAGGTCAGTTTCTACTATAGATATGTAGCCTAAGAAATTGAGCATCTTAAGAAAGTTAAACAAGGACATGGACCAACATCTGTAAATGTTGGGTTATGGCTCAAAGTCCAAGCCCATACAAATTAGGAAAGAATTTTAATGAGAATTAAAATTCTAGTTATGGTAAGAGTTTTAATTATGGTAGGATTGATAGATGAGGAAATCTTTTGTCTTGGAGGACAAGGAAATCTCCTCTATAAATAGGACTCTTGCATTAGTTGTATAAGGCTTGCTTAGGGCCACACCCCATGGGGTGTGGGGTTGAGAGAGAGCCTGAGAGCATCAAGAGTATCTTATATTCGTTCTAGTCCTGTTGAGGATAGAACCATTATAAGAACTCTGTGGGCGAGGGTTTAGACTTTTTTGTCCGTGCAAAAAGTCATCAACTAAGTTGTAATCTCATTATTGTTGAATAGTAGAATTTATCCCAGACGGGATCGTGGACGTAGGCAGAGGGCCGAACCACGGTAAAATATTGTGCGTATTCTTTTCTCGTTACTCGTGATTTAATTCCGCTGCGTGAGTGTGTGTCATGCGTCCTAATGATTTCCCAACAAGTGGTATCAGAGCCTGGTTGGAGGGAGGACGCTGGTTTGCACGAAAACGAAAAAGAAACGCCGAAGAAGAGTAAAAAAATTCGTTGATCTGCTGGTCACATTTGGCAGCCTTCCCGGAGTCCGATCGACGATCCATTTGTTGCTGTGTTTTCGTCTCGGCGAGGAGAGTAACCTGCTAAAATTTCGTGACGATCCGACGGTCGGATTGTGAGATACAAGCAGGTCAAGTTTTGTGAGTTTGTGGTCAAATAGTCAAACAGAAGGTTTGACTAGCGAGTTGCAGGGGTTTGACCGCGTTGACTGAGGGTCTCCCTATCGTTTTCCGACATCCTGAGTTGATTTTTTAGGTCCGTCTTGCCAAATTTCTTGATGTATCGTGGGTGAGCCTTGAAATTAGGTAAAACAATGAAGTGGTGATGAAATTCTGTGAAAGTCTTTGAAGCATTGTGCGAGCAAACACATTTAACTGACTAGTGAACAAACTTCTAGAGGAGAGAAGTTTGGATGAGTAGACTAGTTGAAGAAGGTTCGATTCGAGGGAGGAGTCACGCGCAGAGAGTCTACTTAGTTGAACAATCAGAGTCCTGGCCAGACGACTGATAAGGAATGCTACTGCTGGAAGAGAAGACCATGTTCGAGATGCCTTGTGTCGAGGGAGGACGCAAACAACCTTAAGAGGTCGAGGCTAGACGGCACGACGAGGGATGTTGGGGATGACTCCGAAAACCTGCTAGGATGTGTTGGTAGCTGTTGCCGTGAAGAGTGTTGTTGAGCGAGGGCTCCAGCATAAAGACAGTGAAGAGGTTCCAGTTGCGGCAAAGAAGCTTCAAACTTTTCGCCAAGGGAGGAATTTGTTGGGTTATGGCTCAAAGTCTAAGCCCATACAAATTAGAAAAGAATTTTAATGAGAATTAAAATTCTAGTTATGGTAAGAGTCTTAATTATGGTAGGATTGATAGATGAGGAAATCTTTTGTCTTTGAGGACAAAGAAATCTCCTTTATAAATAGGACTCTTGTATTAGTTGTATAAGGTGTGCCTTAGGGTCACACCCCATGGGGTGTGGGGGTGAGAGAGAGCCGCATCAAGAGTATCTTATATTCGTTCTAGTCCTGTTGAGGATAGAACCATTATAAAAACTCTGTGGGCGAAGGTTTAGACTTTTCTGTCTGTGCAAAAAGTCATCACCTGAGTTGTAATCCCATTATTGTTGAATAGTGGAATTTATCCCTAAGAGGATCGTGGACGTAAGCAGAGGGCCGAACCACGTTAAAATATTGTCCGTATTCTTTTCTCGTTACTTGTGATTTAATTCCGCTGCGTGAGTGTGTGTCATGCGTCCTAATGATTTCCCCACAGTAAAGAAGGTTCTATCTTTCTTTGGTATGCTTGAGATAATATTGTGGTTTCTTTAGGCAGTAAATCATAATGTCAGACCTCTCTCAAGATCATGGGGACAAAGTGTTCTTTGTCATCTCAAGGTTTTAGAAGAGAAGCTTTTATTACTTGGGGTGTGGATTGTGGAATGTGAAGCTTGTGATGTTTTTCTCTTATGTCGAGAAAGAAGTTGCTATTTTTGAAGTAGTTGCTCAACAACTTAACTGCTGGAATTGTTTTAATGAATTCCTAGGCATGGCCTGCTGAATGACATTACACGTATTGGAAAATGTACTTCTTGTGCCACTTGGGTAACTTCTCTTTCATGGGAATAAATATACTGGCCTCATGTACTTCTCTCCAGTCATTTATGTTTCTCTTGAAAAACTTTAACCTATACTTTTACGTTGATCTTGTATGGATGGACTTCGTAATGATCTGGCTTTTCTGTTTATTCCATTTTTTTGGTTATGTTTTCCTTTAATTTTGTGTAAGTGAAAGAATAGATTGAAAAGAAATTCATGCTCAGGTCTGGAATAATGTGTTGGTTGGATAAGTATGGAATCTATCTATCTATGCATGCATGTTTCTCTATCTCTCTCAGTTATGAGCACGTATGTGTGTCTTTTTCTGTTCTTTTTCAGGGGTTTGGTTTATGAGCTTGATTTATTTCACTCCAAGTTTCTCTTATCGAATGCTATTGGGGATTTCTTTTATATTTTTTGTTTGGTGAGTTAAATTGTGGTGAAGTGAACTCACCTAATTCCAGAGTGAAAAGATAAAAGTGCCACAGGAGTCATTAGTGACAGTGGAGAAAGCATTCCATATTTTGGTCTCAGATTGTTCTGACACACAACGATGAGAAAGTTCCTTCTGGGTTATGAGATGGGGCTTGTATCAAGTTGTTGCAGATTCTGTATCACTTTCAAATTTTACATGGTTCCCTACATCCCGATCTTGGCCTTCTGAAAACCTGAATAACTGTTTGATCAGGTCGAAATGGCATTCGCACTTAACTTGTTGTGTCAAGCTTTCATGCTGAATGTCATCAAAAAGACATTCAAGTAAACCTTTTATGTTACCGTGAACTGTGGTCACATATCACCCATCATGTTACATTGTCACTATTCCCCAATAAACAACCAGGAGAAACACAGTTTTCCCATGTATGCACATCTTTATGATATCGCTAAGTGTCAGTGAGTTGTGGTACTGAACATTGCTGGGAATGAGGTGCTGGACAAAGATCTGGAAGACAAACTTGTCATTTTTGAGGATTTCTGGATTTAGTTTAAATCTTTAACACTGCTTGTGTTGGAATTTATTTCAATTGTCTGGTAGGTTGGAGATACAGTTTTCTGTTTCCCAATTTGAGAATAGGTAAATCAGAGCTCTTACAGTGTCAGTGTTTTTCCTTTGGCGCAATTGATGGAAAAGTTTTTGAGTATCTACTTATACATTTTGTGACCAATTATTACTTTATTTCATTAATTACAAAAGCTCTACAGCAATCTCTAGGTGTACTTTGCCACTGCAAGTAGGAAAATGCTTTTCCTTTTTCCTTCTTTTCCCCAGTAAGCAGGCGAATGTTGTTTCCTTCTTCTTGTCTTCATTTTCTTTCATAATTGGTAGCCTAAGAATTTCTGCTGCTATTACATGCAGAAAAGGCTTCTGGCGCTCCTATTAATTTATGTCATCAATGGCACCAGAATTTATGGTATTCCCTGGATTTCCATTTAGCATTTATTTGTCTTTCTATTGCATTTCTTTTTTTGTTTTGTGGGGGGGGGGGGGGAGGGGAATGGGAGGGGGCCTAGGAGGGAGGAAGCTCCTGTTGGAGGTTTAGCCTGTTGCATAACGTTTACGTGTCGTTGGTTTGTCTGGTGTGCTTACTGCTTAAGGTGTGAGAGTATGGTGCGTAAATTAGCAAATGCTTGCCGTAAGTTAAGCACCCTCTTAAATTAAACTAGTTCTCGAGTCCCCTAAAATATTGACGTGCTGATATCTATAGCCTCTCTCTTACTATTTCTCTTCCACTCGCAGGTAGCATATAGTTCTTAGGGCTATGAGAAGGTTTTATCTTGCAATAAATTTGTCCAGTGAAGTGTAAATCATCCTTGGACAAGCGTGCTCGTGCTCAATAACCTGATGTAAAGTATACCTACCCCCCCTCTATCCCTTATCTGTGAAGAAAGCAGTATTATTGCTTTGAACAATGCTTGTATACACCATTTATCCTTTCAATTTTCGGTAATAGCAGAATCATTGTGCTTTTCCTTACTATTCTCTGTAATGTGGTGGTTGTGCTTATAAGTGGTTGATAAGTTTGTTGAAGAGTCTTCCTTTGTTTATTGCTATTCACAGGAGTGGTAGTGCTCATCAGCAATGAGAGGTTTTGTATATTCTTAACTTTGCTTTTCTCCAATCTTTTTCCTGGTTTCAAGCTTAGGCCATATAAAATTTAGCTCTACATAGGGCTGGTGTACCGTGTATGCCTGCAACTAGATGATTTCATTTTAGGGAAAATTCTTCCATCCGACAATCATCTTGGAATTCGTTTGGAATGGAGGACTGACCTTTGGATTGATTTTTTAAAAGCGTTTTTTTCTTTAAGTTTTGGACAAAGTAATTATTTTTGAAAAATTGAAATTTTTGGCTTCTAAAAAAGTTGAATTAAGGTCTTTTTGTAGTTTTAGCTTTTATTGAAAATCATTTCAAATATTTATTTTATGTTTTTTGTGGAAAAAAGTATTTTTTTTAATGAACCTAGTCTGCTGATTTTTTTTTTTTTTATAAATTTTTGATGAACTTCAATCCTAAACAGGTTCTAAATTTATCAGTTAAACGGGTTATTCAACAGGGTTGAAATTTTATTTAAAAGATCATCTGTAATCATAACTAATTGTTCAAAAAAAGATTATTAGAAAATCAACTATAAAAATATAAAAAATCATGTATACCTAAACTTTAAACACCGAAATAATAATTTTTTATTGCATTAATATAAAAATTATTTGTTGTCAACTTTAGATATCATATGTAACAAGAATTTTGCACTGACAAGGTAGGCGTAGGACTAATGACCAAAAACAAGTTGGACTGAGGTCAGGTTTTCTGTTTTTCGTTGTTTAATTTTCTTTTTCTTTCATCCCTGTTTCTTGGAATGGAGATATGAAGAAGAAGCTTCTCTAGCAACTCCAAGGGAATTGCGTGTGCTCATGGTGCACGTCGTTGTCAATGTGAAGCCACCCCAATAATTTACAATGACATTATTGCCCAAGGCTGACGTGTTCGTGTTGATTATTAGGCATCGCAAGCAACATTTGCGAATTAAGTAATTGCCTCCTTAGAACATTAGTGGTGTTGTATACGCAAATAAATGTGTTTGGTTTCATTAGTTGAATTTTAACAACTCAAACATAATGAAATTTTGTAAGTACGTTTGAACCAAGAGCGATCTATACCTCTCTCTCTCTCTCTCTCTCTCTCTCTCTCTCTCTCGTGTCATATTATTATATTTTTCTTTTCGATTGCCCAAAACGAACAAATTTCTCATTTCTGGTTTTGAAGCATTTACTGTGAGCCAATGAACCAAGAAATCCGATATTCCGATTACTAGAATCAAACCTAACTTGAACTAACACTTTAAATGGCAATCTTTAACACTTTTAGCAATCTTTAACGTTGTCCACAAAAAAGAAAACAAAAAGAAAAAAAGATAAGTGGCATCTTTAATACACGCGACTAGGGACTAATATACATACCAATAATGTAATAATTATATGACTCACATAGACTACATCTATGTGGAAAGCATTGACCACTTTGGTAGAAAAGTATGAGGTCGTCTTAAAAGATGCTTTTGTTATTCTATTTTATTCTTTTTGCTTTGTTTGAGAGAATGATTATTAAATGATGATGTTAATAAATTTATGATTAGTTTGCAATGTTTTCGAAGTCATAATACCAGCCTTTAGTGTTCTTCAATACGTCTCTGTTCTCTTTTTTCCCAAACAAATGTAACATAATCACGTAATTATGCGTGTATCCCTTTTCCATTAAATTTAAAAACCTAACTAAATATTGAAAATTAATTCAAAAATTCAAAAGATGATTTGTAAGAGTACAAAGGGAATGCCATGATCTCTTGTCTAGATTTGGTCGAAGGATAATATATGGAATAGACCAAACTTAACAAATTTTATAAAATATTACAAATTTATAACATATTACTTTTATGATATTGAGAACTATTCTTTTCTTTTTTCTTTTAAATCCTCCGCCCTAAACGCAGTTGTCATTCTTAATGGGATCTGAGTTCAAATGACCCTTATAAAGAGTAATTCTAACTATTTGAATGTAATTATTCAGTAATCTCTATCGAAAACTACTTTAGAAGTAAAAATTTACCCTCCCTCACCTACAAAACTAGTAATAGTACTAGTAAGGAACTTTGTTAAAAGTTCAGTAGCCATGCGTGCATATATATATATATATATATATATATATATGTGTGTGTGTTTATATATATTCGCTTATTTATTTATATTTATCTTCCACGTGATAATTATTCAAATCATGGTATGGATACTTCCGTGAAAGACTTCTCACATTGGGAAAAGGCCAAGTCAAAGACGTCGTCCTTGGAAGTCTATTGCCTATATAAAAATGTCATCTTGCAATGCAGAGACTTGTAATCACAATTCATTTCAATCCAAACCCGACTTCTTCATCTTCTTCATAATAATAAACATTAATCAATTCTTTCTGCAAATTAACTCCATTAATTTTCCAATATGGAGATTGAAACCAGCTTTGCAGACATGTTAATTAAGATGTCCATGTTTGCTCTTGTCCAAGCTTTAATCTATCTAATTTTATCCAAGTCTTCCAACATCTTCTCAAAGACCCCACGATCCTTCAGCTTCAAGCCTGCTCGTTCGTCCAGCATCTGCCGCGTCGCCGCCTCTATCCCCGATTTGCCCGCCTCCCCAATCGGTTGCGAACCGCGACAAGTCAATGGTGAATATTGACTGCTCGGCTTAGATATTTCTCTCCTCCTCTTTTAAGTTTCATCTTAGATATCTGCACTCGAGATGAACGTAGAGCTAATCTCTAAGTTTTTCTATACTCTTCTTTAATAAGTTTCATCTGAAATATGTCCCCTTGAGATGAACATGGATTTTGTACTGTATTTTTAAACATTCTTTTGTTTTTCTGAAGACTTTTATGTGATTATTGATTTATATACTGTGTAATAGGTTTCATGTTTGAGTTTGTAAATTGTTATAGACTTGGCTTTGAAGGTTCTTCTCATGCATTATGTAATTGAACCAAAAAAAAAAAAAAATCTGTTGCTGTATTTAATTGAAAATCAAGGGCCAATATACAAAGATAATTCTTTTTTCGGTGTTTGTAATCTATATATATATATTTCTTTTGGTTGGATTGTTCACCCACTTAGTTTTGATCTTGTAGTTATTGGATTCTTCTTTTAATAAATGTTACTCAAGCACTAGCTAGTTCTTGATTAAAGGATGAGTTAGAGTATGCTATTATTTGTTATATTATAACAAAATTCATAATTTTAGAGTAAATTTAATATGTTATTTATCATAAAAAAGTTATGTGGACCAAATAAAATTAATCGCCATAAGATTTCGTGGTCAAATGTTTATTTTTCTTTTTCCATAGGGGTCATAAAGCAAAATGATTAACAGCTTGTTTGAATTGGTTTTTTTAAAAGTATTTTTTTAACACCTACTCAAAAAAGTACTTTTTTTTAGAAACTGAAAATTGTGGCTTCTAAGAAAAAGTTATATTTGAGGTTTTTTTTTTTTTTTTTTTTTTTTCAGAATTTCAATTTTTTTGGATACCGAGTCAAATAGTTATTTAAAAAACAAACTACTTTTTTCAAGAAAAAAAAAAATGCCACTCCAAATAAGTTCTAGTTAAGATATGCCCTAAGTTCATACTTCAGTGAGTACGTATTATTAGTTAGGGCATTTTATTTTTAGCTTTTCTGGTGGAGGTGATATAGTAAGGGCGATTGGTAGAGTAGAAATCTCAATTATTGTAAAAGACAACTATGAAAAAAGGATAGAAGCAAATAACTAAATCTACAGCATTTCTACAAGCATTTGGTAAGCAAAATTTACAAGAATTTTAACAAAATGAAATTAAAAAAATGAAACTTTTATATTTAATTCAAAAATAGAAAAATATTCATGTGTCTAATATTTTCATAATCTTTTTAATTTTTAAGTTTCATGTGCGGGGAGGCATTTAAACAAAAGTCCGTAAGTAACTAGAGCCACAAACAAAGGCTAACATAACTTGAGATAAGCCCAAAGACTAGCGAAGTAGGCTAGACCCACTTTAAGGTAGGAAGAAAAGGACCAAGCCATTGGCCTACACCGTAAACAAGTCATAAGTATATTTTGCCTAAATACCTTTTTCGTTTTTTTTTTTTTGGGTTCAAAGAGAGGCTAAGTTTAGAATTATCTGTTAATAGTATTACATGACACCTCACCCCGTTTGTCTTTCGCAAGCTGCGTCCATAACGGTTGAGGTGCCTAATTAAAAAAAATGCTCCCCAAAAAGATACGTCAAGTCATAATCGACTAACCAATCGGTACATTTGTTCGTCTAGTGATAAATGTGCTTCACACAAAATTTTAGATGCCAACGAAGTATGTCTTTACAATCATCAATCCAAGGCTTTAGAGGATTGTTGAGAGGAGAATCTTTCCGGAGCATTTCCACAAGCATTTTAGGGTCAGTCTCCACAACAACATTAGATACACCTATGTCAATTTCCTTCTTCAGCCCAACCCAAAGGGTAATAATTTCTGCCTTCAGATTCAATAAGTAGAATTAAATCGGCTCTTAGAAGCAGAAATCATCCCTAATTTCTTTTCGGATCATGAGAAAACCTTGAAAAGTATACAAGTCATGAATAAATATGAAGAAATATTCATAATTTACCTTAATATGAAAAGGAAATAACGGGTAAATTAAAAGATCTTTATGCGGAGAGCTGTCTCACAGTTCTTCTGTCTTAAGCTATGATGCAAGAACACTGTTTTTTAAATTTTCATTTTGAAAATGTTTTCCTTTCCTTCTTTAATTAAATAAGTCAGTAAATTTATTTACTAAAATGAATGTGCCAAAGACCATTGCAAACAACTATTAGACCATAAAGATGGAGACCACCAAAAGAGTAACAAAAAGGGCAAAGCCCAAATACAACAAATGAAGAAGTCCTAATCAAAAGAGAACCGTTAAAAATACCAGTCTAGTAGCTTGTTCGAGGAGGTACTACAAACACTCAAATTAAAAAGTAATTTGATTAATATTTTATAAAAATATATTTACAAACATTCAATATAAACACTAGCAAACACCCTCAAGCCCTTGGAAAGGAAGGACTATGACTAATACCTTTGCTTTTGTTAGGAATTATGGGTGTTAGAATGAAGAATAAAATAGAGAAAGATAACCACGAATGCATAATATTTAATGCGGTTCGATTTTGTGATGGACAGAAAAGAAAATTCTACTATGAAACGAGAGAATACATCATGAATAGAAGACTTGAGCTCAGGCCTGAGAGCCTTGTTTCTCGAATTCTCCTCACTCAAGGTCTTGTTCACTCTCAAGCAACTAGCCTAATGTAATAAGCTATATCTATATATTACAAAGAAAAAATTTTAATTAAACCAAACTTAAGATCTCTAAAACCCAAATCCCTAAGACGTTTATTTAGAATACGAGCCATATTCTACCGCTATTCATGTTAAACACATTGTTGGACACAACACACCCGTTTAACATGCTTCAACCACATATTAAGCACAGTTAACGTGTTTAAAGAGTAGAATGAGAATAAAATATCTAGAATCACAAGTAAGATAAATAGATCACATATTTTAAACGTCTCCAACATACTCCCAAAAATTAAGAAAAATTACGTGAGTGGACTATTAAGTTAAAACTTGATAGTTGTGCATGGTATACGCTCATAACATCATACGCTTCAATTAATTTAGGATAAATAGAACTTTATCTATTTTGATTTATTATAAATGTATATTATATTCTTGTGATTTTAAAATAGACACAGATTCTCACTTTATGGGACATGTTTGCTTCACATTAAAGGACTACGGGAGAATTTCGTACTTATTTTAAAACCATAGAAAGGTGACATATACTTATAATAAATCATAGAGGATAAGTGCTATTTACCCATTAATTTAAAGTTAAAACGTGTTTTTTGCATACTATGTGATGTAGATAATTATTTGGCACAGAATTACACTTTAAAGGAGATGCATGCTTGCTATATATAGGATCCACTCTTAACAGATTGTATGAAATATATACTATTAGAGATCGTTTTGATTAGTGGTCGTTTTGAAGTAAATTTGTGAAAGTGGGGCAAGTAATTAAGAAGAGTTTTTTTGTTTTTTTTGAGATAGCTCAAGGGGTTGAGACTATCTTCTCTAGGCATGAGGTCTTGGGTTTAAATTCCACAGAGGTGGGAGTTATGAGGTCCTGGATTTAAATTTCATGAAGGTAAAGGTTTAAATAAAAAAAAAGAAGAGTTTTTTCAAATTAACTCATACTTGGTTGCAAGCAACCAAGACAAACTAAGCAAAATAACAATAAAAAATTTAAATACTAATAACATGAAAGTCAATCTATTAAATATGAGAAACTGACGTTCAGAAATCAAAATACTATACAACACAAGTTGTACTTGCTTATTATTTAAAATGTTGACTTTCAGTTTTTTTTCTGCTTTTTCTTTTTTGCCTATTATTTAAAATGTTGAATTTCAGTTTTCTTTTTCTTTTTCTTTTTTTTTCTTTTTATGTTTTTGTGTTTAGAGTTGACTTTTCAGTTGAGGAGCACTAATGAGTCAGCTTTTGCGTATGTCAATATGGCAACTATACCGACAAAAAGAAAAATAAAATTGTAGCAAACTATGATGAGATTGGATGAGATAGTAAAGTGTTTATAGGCGTAGGCTTCCATTAGAATATCCAGCTGTTCAGTATAGAGATAATACACGGAGTCAATTATCTTGTTTGACAACATTAAAAATAATTTTTTAAGTAAGTTTTAGAGTTTTGATCCAATCAAACACATTATTTTTTTTAAGTTGTTATTGTTCGATAAAATAGTATTTCAAATAATTTTTTAATTTTTTTTAGCATTTTAACTAATTTTTTTCAAATATTAAAGTTTTAACATTCATAAAAGCTAGTAGTGTTTCTTCTATTTTTGGCAATTCTACCATTTTATTTGGAAATTTTAGTCTTTGTTCAATATCTTTCTACATTTTCTTTCATAAGTATAAATAAAAATAACTTAAAAATTAATTTTAAATTCTATCCACATCAAAATATATTAAATAGTATAAGTTTTATTAGTCCAATTATTATCTTATTTTGACAAAATAAAATTTGAACTTATTAAAAATACTATTTTATAATATTGATAAAAATGCTTTATCAAAAAAATTAATTTTATTATGTTTTAAAAATAAAAAATTATTATAAAAATATACATCTAATTATAAAATAAATTATTTTATCCTAATAATAATAATAAAAACAACAACAACAACAACAACAACAACAACTACTAGTTGTGCTGAACATTATTTGTAAGTTGGTGGTCAAGGATGGAGTTACCTTAGCACAATGGAGTTCATATTAACTTGATTTTTGTTAATCAATTATATTTAAGACTCATTATCTTTATAATAAAATATTGTTAGGACTTGTTATACTTTCACTTAATATATCTTATTATTTGTAAATTTTTTACTTTTAGTTTCTTTACTATTTTATTTTTATGATTTTCTATTCTTTTTTTAAAAAATATTTTTATATTTTAAAGAAAAATTATCCCGTGCAGTGCACGGTTGTAAATCTCTTTATATATAATTTAGAATGTTATTCAAGCTAATCAATGTATATATGAGCTATCTTAGAATTTCTTTATGACTCCTTACATTATCAATTCATGTTTTTATAGGGCTAAAATGATTAGATTTGGTTTTAGTTGGACATAATAAAAAAATTAATACTTTAGCTTGATGACAGTAGCCCCACAAAATTAAAGAAATAACTTATGGACCAAATAGATAATAAGATTATAAGCAATTTAGTAATAATTAATAAATTAATTTTAATCATTTAAGCTTTTCTACTTTTGCAAATTTTGCTTCTGGTTCTCCCTCTATAATTGTACCATTTAAGCTCTCAAGTCCGAGAAGAATACTTAGCTATGCTTCAAGTAAGCAGATTGAAAAGTGATGATTTGACAGTATTGAAAATGAAATATATAATTATGCAATGTTTTCAAAATATAAAAATTTATAGATAGGTTTGTACTTTTATCATAAGTTTGTATATTTATTTTTAAAATTTTTAAACTTTTTTAACAGCCTTGTTTGACAATAGTGTTTAAGTAGTGTTTGGTGTTTTGACAAATCTCCCATTTTAGTTATTAGGTAAGATAATATTTTAAGTAGTATTTTTATTCAAAATAGTGTTTGAAGTAGTGTTTGTGAAATGTTAATATTATTAACATTTTAAGGTATAATTTAGTGTTTCACTTTTTTTTTTTTTGACAATACTAAGCTTTCTAATATCTTTTAACAATTCTACCATCTATCCAGTTTCTCTATACACATCAATCAATTAATTTTAAATTCTATCCGCATCAAAATATATTAAAAAGTACAAGTCATATTTGTCCATTTATTATTTTTCTTTGAAAACATAAAATTTTAATTAATTAAAAATATTTGTTGACCAAAAAAATTAATAAAAAATTTTTATAATAAAAAATATTTGTTTATAATATTAATAAAATTAATTTAGCAAAAAAGTAATTTTATTACACTTTAATAACAAAATATTATTTTAAGAAACATGTATTTGATTATAAAATAAATTATCTTAATTATTTCAATAACAACAACAACAACAACAACAACAATAACAATAATAATAAGAATAATAACGTGATAATAATATCTTTTTTCATTATTTTACATTCCCCAACTGACACAACAACTAATTTTATCGAACATATCTAAAATAATTTGTTAGTGAAATAGTTATCTAATAATTACTAAAATATAATAGTTATCCGCTATCCAAAAAATTATCATAATCTTCTAATTGCACCGACCAACCCTACATTCCTTAATAAAAGTTTTGGCTCTGTCTGTTGTGTAGTAGATCAAACTTCCCTGGTATACTTTTGCCCTTGTAGTCTATGCGTTCTTTGGCGCTTGGCGGTGCCCAAGAAAACATAAACAAATTGCAGGAGTGGGAACTGCATCATCATACATGTGTTGACTTCACGAGATTAATAAGTTGTTTTAGAATATCCAAGTCTTTTTCGGAAACTTAATCATAAAGCCTGCACATATAATTAATATTAATGTATAAATACATAGGTCAAAACTAGATTAACAAAATTATCTGAAGTGCAATTTGGGTTTTTTTTGAAAAAAAAAAAAAAAGAGAAAAAGAAGATGACTCCAAGCTCTCTAATTGGATGTTGTAAAGAGACGCTTCCTGCAAGCCCAATGGCCTATAAGACGAAAAAGTTAATCGATCTAATCGTTGCTCCCAAAAGCCAAAGCATGTCTATATATGCCGTTTGCTCTACGCTAGATATAGGGTTCGTTTAAATTAAGTTCTGTTTTAGAAGTATTTTTTATAACTTTATAAAAAAGTACTTAGCTTCTTTTATAAAATAAAGTTTCTGGCATATGAAAAAAAATTAAATTTGAATTCTTTTTTCAAAGTTCTGAAATTTTCTGAAACTAAGTCACGTACTTGTTCTGCAGAAAATATAATTATTTAAAAAAAAATTTTAATGAAAAAAGTCAATTAAAAAGGGGCTCCTACTCGTATTGTTCCATCCTTGTAATTTTATCATAATTATTTGATTCGTTAATATCGTAACATGATGAATAAATCTATTCACTTTGTTCTATACCCTCTATATAAACCCCGCATCTTCTTTTCAACAGTAACCTAGTTTCAAAAGAAAGCTTCTTCTTTTTGGCACAAAAGAAAAAACATGAAGCCACAGTCAAGAGAAGCCTTCTCATCTCATCAATCTAAGTTGGTCATGCGCAAAGATTCACACACAATATCCAAAATCAAGCCCAAGATTCGGATAATTCACATATTTGCTCCTGAAATCATAATTGCTGATGTTGAGAATTTTCGAGAGACTGTACAAAGACTTACTGGAAAGCCTACAAGCAACCCAAAGAAATCATCAAGTAGTATTAATCCACCATCAAAAGATGTGATCAGTCAATGCCCAAAGCCGAGAAAGGACTTGGGAATATTTCACGACGATCAGACTCAAGTGGTTAAAACTACACCGAGAGCCATGAAGAGAGAGGTTCATGAGGAGTCATCATGTGGGGAAGGGACTTCACATAGCTATTTGCATGGTTTTGGGGATATGGATTGCTTCAATATTCAGGACTTGGTGGATTTGCCACAACCACTTTCGTTTAAGTCCTCTCAGACGAATGCATTTGGTGAGATGCCACTTTGGTAAAAGTATGTTAATGTGTACAGTTTATACATACAGATCAGACAGAAGATTTTGTCATCACAATTTGATATTAGAATTGTTCTCATGACCTTTCTAATTTTTTCTTTTTTTGGTTGGATGTTTGAACTCAAGAATGGAAAGGGTGGGGGTAGGGGGTGGGGGTAGGGGGTGGGAGGAGTGTGTGTGGTTGGATTGTTTGACTTTCTTTCTCCATCTGGTGGAGAAATAAAGAGGTACATAAAGCTAATCCTTCTTCTGATTGAGAAATTTGATACTATGTTTGATATCATATTCGTGGATTTGTTGTGTAATTATGATTGATATGAATATACTTATTTTGGTGAATTGTTCCTATTTATTGTTAGTATCATTATTTTTTAAAAATAGTCTCATTTAAGTCGTTCCATTAAAAACATTAACAAATTATGGTGAAAACATAAATATTTAAAAATTAAGTGAATTGAGTATTTTTTTCTTTTTAATTTTCAATTAATTTTCAATCTCCTTTTATTTTTATCTATTTATTCTTTTATTCTCTCTCCTTTCTTTTTTTTTCTCTTTCTATTTTTGCTTGTCTTACTTTCTTATTTTCATACGATAGTAAATTACAATTATTTTTTATCCTAATTTTTTTGTTTTATTTTAGTTAAAAACCAAAAATTATCATAACAATACACTTATTATGATCATAAACGGGTATATTTCATATGATTTGGCCTCTTATTATTAAATAGGAACTTTCATATTTAATAGTACTATTAAATGTCTTGAATCAAAAATAAATATTTTTATAACATAACAACAGAGTCAAACTTAAATATACCTTGAAGTTAGTAGCAGAGTCACGTTTATTTGACGGGGTGCCTAATTCCTTTAATAAAAATATATCACTATTACTTTTATTTTTCTTTTAAAATAAGAGACTGCATTCCTCATGACAAGAGTCTTTCCCTCATGATCATAATGATTATATTCATATTATAATTTTGGTTTTTGGCCAAAGTTAAATAAAAAATTTAGGATAAAAAATACTTGTTATTTATAATTATCTTATGGAAACAAAAAAGTAAAATAGACACTACAAAAAAAATTTTGAATTCGAGATGGAAGATTTCTTCTCAAACTTAAAAAATTTCGTCTCAAAACGAATTTGAGATAGAAATTTTCTGTCTAAAAAATCCTCATTTTAAATTTTGAGACAGAAAATTCTATCTTTGATTGAGATAGAAAATATCTGTTTCAAATCCCATCTTAAATGTATATTAACTTATTAGAAAATTTTATCTAAATTTTTTTTTATCTCAAATCCATCTCAATTTGTCTTAATTTGAGATAAAAAAAATTTTCGTCTTAAACTTTTCATATCAAATCTACCAATTTTTAGTAGTGAAATGAAAAGAGAAAAAAGAAAAAAAGGAGTGAACAAAAAAAAAAGAATAAAGAGATAGAAATAAAAGAAGATTAAAAATTAATTAAAAACTAAAAAAAAACACTAAAGTTACTTAATTTTTAAGTATTTATGTTTTTATCACAATTTCTTAAGATTTTTAATGAAATGGCTTAAATGAGACCATTTTGAAAAATTAATAGTCCTTTTGAAACCAAAAATAGATTCATGGTCAAAATAAGACTAGTTGAATAGTTTAGTGACCTCTAAAATACTTTACCCTTATTGTTATGGTTATGAACTTAATTTGTTTTTGTTGCCCAGAGAGTGAATCCAAGTGGGAGGGGGTGAATTAAATTAACGGTATAAATAAACATTTAAAACTCTTAACAAATATTTCAAGCAATAACACATATAATATATAAATAAATACTTGAAATATAAAGAGATTAGGGTTAGAAAGATCAAACACAACAATTTAGAATGGTTCGAACTCCCAAAGGCCTAATCTACTACCGAAGGTCTTCTCTTAGGGTTTCGGAAGTTTTACTAGTGAATTAGCTTCTTGCTGAGTACGTTGTAAAAGCGTAGAATAACGATCACAAACCTTGCTTCACCACAAGGACCACAAATATTCACCTAATACTTGAGGATTTCAACCTTTCATTCTTGATAGAAAGTTCCTCACAAACTATGCTATCCAAGAATAAAATTCACTCCCAATAAAATAGTAGAGAGTTTGATGTACAAGAACTTCTTGTGAGCAAGTGCACAAAAGGTATTTAAACTTTCCTTATATTACTCTAAGTAGATAAACAATTGATGAACTTAACGAACTTGATGAATGAATGCTAAATGATATACAATCAATGAAGATAGTAATAAATAGAGCAAGATTGCAAGAAAGAGAGAGTATTAAATGCTAAGAGCTTGAGTAAATGTTTTTATCAAGTTATATTTGAGTTGGGAGATAAAAGAGATATTTATAATTCCAAAAAATAAAGCTCCCAATTGTCAAATTTTAAATAACTCAAAAGGGGCTATCGGAACACTTTACTGGTCGACTCCCTAGCTCAGCCAGTACTTCCAATAAGCTAATTGGCCATATTGACCGACTCTATCAATTCATCGTTTGGCTCAACTATTAGAACAAAAATGCTCACTGGTTATACCGAAGCACTGAGCTGCTCGATTGGCTGTGTCAGCCGATACCTGCAAAAAATGCTGAAAAACAATTTTATATTTTACCAAAAAGTAACTTTACATCCCATCAACAATAAGCAATGTTTTTCTATAGCATTTTACAGCTCAAAGCAATCACTATTCATATAAGATCAAGTCAATAATAAATGCTAAAACCATCTTATCTACCAAATATTAAATACAAGATCAAATCAACCTAAAACAAGATTTTCAAATTTTATGCATGGAAAAGGCTTTTGCATGTAATTGTTTTATCCAATAGGTAATAGTCTTATACAAGAATACTGATATACCTATAATATAAATCTTATACTCAAAATAGTGCACATTACTACTTATAATACTCATATACCTATAATACAAACCCTATACTCAAAACAGTGCACTTTACTGCAAAGCCATGCAAACATATACATATATACATACATATATGCACATATATTCATCAAAGTATCAAATATCAACGTAATACAGAGTACTATAGTGCGTGCAATTCTATAATGCAAAAATATGAACTTCAAAGCTAAATTTTTTGCAAAAAAAGTTATTTTATGCAAGTGTAACCATGGGCACTCATATAAAGATAAGAATAAGATGATAAATAAGATATATATATATATATATATATATACATATTAAGGAGAAAAGATGATCAAGTATAGAAAAACAAGAATTATAAGTAAGATGCATGAAAATGCATGCGATGCTATAAGTTATTGAGCTCATAGCATTTGTTTATGTAATAAGATCAACTTAACAAAGACTAAGAAAGAAGAAATGACCTACAACTAGAAAACTTCAAGGTACTCCAATCTTCATGAATCATGCTCTATCTCTTTTCTTTGCTCAAGAATGCTACTATACAAGATATTAGATATACTCCAAAAGTAGTAGCAATTAGAAAACAAAGCACAATTATGGCATCATCAAAATATAATTAACATAAGTAAATCAATATATTAAACTAATATATTCAACAGTTTTTATTTTACTCTTTGCTCATATAACGTGTTGAGAGAATAGCTCAGGTTGTTAAATTTACTTTATCAAGAATGATAATGTGGGCTTGAATTAGGACGAGGCATTGGGCTAAATTGGTTGGGGTCGGGGTTAAAAAAATAAAAAAAAAGAAATTTTTAAGGGAAAAAAATTTATTATTTTTTCTCATCATAACCCTACCCGTACGTGCATGACCAAAAGTGCATACGAACCAAAGACCTAGTAACCCAATTGTGATTTCTCATCCAAAGTGTAAGAGATCTCGATAATATTATAGTAATGGAGTTTGACATCTCTTTTAAACCAAGAAAAAAGCAGAGTGCATATAACAGAAAGTTTTCTCAAATTTTTTCTCTGCTCTTGCTTAATGCAGCAGTCATTTTTACTTCTTTTCTTTTGGGTCCAATTACGTAAAATTTCTCTTATGGAAATCACCTCTCTTCTCTGGGATTGTTTCTATAATGATCTTATGATGCATTAGCTTTATTCTCAAATAATATTTACTAGAATATCTTCCCGTGCGATGCACAGGGTTTATTATTCATATAATATAATATTAAAATTTTATAATAATTTCAAAATTAAAAAGTATTTTTGATAATTATTTCGATATTTATATGATATTTTTAGATTTTTATTATTATTAATTGTCTGACAATTAATGTGAGGGACAAAATATAAATATATTTTGTCATATTAAATTTCCTACATTTGTTACAACTTTTATATTCTTATAAAATTTAATTTACTAATTTTAGAAAAAAAATGATGATGTAGCGTAGAGAAATAATTTTTCTATTCATTTTATTTTATTTATTTATTTATTTGGATTTTCATAGCTAATTTTGTAATTATTACAAATTTTTTAAAATGACAACCCACTTATATAGCGTGGAATAAATGGCAACCAAAAATTTTAGCTTATTGTAAAACGCAAGTAATAAATTAGCTCGTTGTAAATGTCAAGCTATGTGTAGAGCTAAATAGTACTTACCTTTTATTAACATATGAAATGTCTGATATACCAAATGTGTAATAAGTGTAAATGAAGAATAAATGGGCAATATTGTCTTTAATGAATATTTAGTAGCTAAGAATAATGTGAATGCGACGTGGCAAAAAAATAAACATTAGTTGAATAGGATTCGCCACGTGGCAAACAAATAGAGGCCAACAGTATAAGCGGGAATCAATCTTATACATCTGGTTCGGCTTTATATTATAACTAGTGTAACACCCGTGCAATGTACGGGGAGCGATATATGTGATTGGATATGCTAAAATTATATAGAGTTTTTGCATCTTACTAAATAGTTATTGAAACAATTATATAATATTGAATTAATAAAACAATTATGATATATATAAAAAAAAGGGCATAATATTAATTAAATAAAAATATTTAATATAGGAATAGAACTGAATAAATGATGAAAAGCAAAAAATGGCTTAAGAATGGACATATTTAATTGATAAGTAATTATGAAAATTTTGTCATATAGAACGCCACTTGATAGTACGAAATTACAATTTATTTTGCTTTATTATATAGTATAGATATGGATAGATATTATGTATTGTGTTATAATATGTATCCACTAATTATGGACCGACTGATATAGGATTTATTATGTTTTATATCTGTGGATTGGGAAATAATGATTTGATTTTTCTTAATCATGCAATTATATTCCATTAGATCGAAGAATGCAAAATATGTTGATTGAAGAATGCCGAGAGCGAATTTACGAAGTTCTTCAGTACAATAGGTGTCCTGAGCTACCTAATTATCCAACTCTGTCGACAGTAAAAAAATGAAAAAAAAAGGACAATCTCAAAAACAACTTTATAATTACCACAAACTAGATGTCCTTCGCATAAATTTATCAAATGCTAGTCCACAATGTGAACAACAAACGGATCTTTTAAATTTGCTTTTTCAAAAGTGTTTTTTTAACTAAAATTTTTGGAAAAAATATTTTTTTCAAGAAGTTAAAATTTTTTATTTTTAAAATAAATTAAATTGAGTGTTTTTTAGAACCCAATTCAAATACTTATTGTAAGTAAGATGAAATTTTTTTAGAGAAAAAGTATTTTTTCATGGAAAAAACTAATTCAAACAAACCCAAGAAAAGCAATAACAACCCATCTGCAATATGTTCTTTTTTTTTTTCGTGGGAAAAAAAAACTATAATATATTTAAAATCTTTGATAATTTGCATTCCAAAACGTTTTGATGTCAATAGTAACCCCATACCTGCAATGCAATGGAAAGTTGCATGGATAAGAATAGCTTAATTGAGTTCGAATCCATAAGAAATGAAAATTAAATTGAATTAAAAAAATGTAAATTAATATAACAAATTCTTGAAGAATTTATTACCTTAATGTAATCAAACTCACTTTATCGCATTTTCAAGAATTATAAGTCATAAGATTTCCGATTACTCCATTTAACCCTCGAACAACATATATTATAAAATTAATAAATTTCTCATTTTAAGATCTCCGCTATTTTACTACTAATTTTTCATTTTCTCATATCCAATTCTCTTCTCTTTAAGGTACGTATAGCATCCTTTTACAAGAAAAAGACTCGATGTTTCGATTTTATCACTTCTCACATTTATAGCTGTATCCTAACTTAATTTTGATTACGTCATTTTCATTATTTTTTTAACTTAAATTATTAGTGATTTTGTTACCATGTTACCTGTGCTGGTTTAGTGAAATTTGTTTGTCGTAAGCAAAAGTTATGGTGTTCTTCGTCAGAAGCGCTTCTCTACTATCAAAGCTTCGTTCACGTGCTGTGAGTGATCATAACCATTTTTTATTTTTTATTTTTTTTATTATTACTATTATTATCTTTGTGATGTTTATTTTTCATTTATTGTTTGAACTTTGAGAAAAAAATTTTGTGACTCCTCTTTGTCACTCTATATCTATGTGGTGTATATGTGTGTCTGAGTGCGTGTTTCCATGCATTAAAAAATGTATATATACATGTGTGTATATGCATTGGTCTTGTATGTAAAAATGTGCGTGCATGAGTGCGTGTTTTGTGTGTGTATGTATGCATTAGACGAGTATGCTTATCTATGGGCCTGTTTGGATTCCCTTAACCAAGCCGCCTATAAGTTACTAGGTTATTCTTTAACAGGCATGCGGGTAGAGCCCTCGGCTTCTCCCGCTGCTTGGGAGCTTACGGTTTCATGTTTTATTTCACTCTTCAATGGAGGTTCTTTTCACTGTTTCCTCACGTTACTATTTCATTATGGGTGACACAAGAATATTTAGCCTTGTAAGGTGATTCTTGCTGATTCACATAGGATTCCATATGTCCCATGCTACTCAGGTCAGAGCGTACGCTAGTGATGCTTTTTTCTCAAAAAAAATTATATATATATTTTTTCTTTTTGTAATAGATATTTGGATTGGATTTAAAGAAAGTTGGAACTTTGAAAAAAAATTCAATTTCCTCCTTTTACAAAAATAAAAAATTTTAGCGTTCTCAAAAAAAATAATTTTTTCTAAAGATATAGGAAAAAGTGCATATTGGAAGAACCAATCTAAACAAGCCCTACGAGTATCTATATGCATTAGACGTGCATGTGTTTGTGTGTGTGCATTGGGCACTTATCTGTTGATATAAATTCTAGGTATAGAGTAAAGTGGATAGACAATCGGATAGAAACATCATGTGATCATGTTTAAAGGATGGTTAGAAATGAGGACCTGTGTGAGATCACTGGCCGGTTTGTGATTGCATTTCACGAGTTAATATTGTGGAGTGTATGAAGTTACAGAATCAGGAAATTTGGAAAAGAAACAGCGCGGATTTGAAGTTGGTTCGTGATAAATTTTGATTAATCTCAGAAGGACTTAGCTAAGATGGTAACAAGGAAGATAATGAAGCTTTGAGAAAGCTCTTTAAAAGCCAAAGAGTGGATTAAAATCCCAAATACTTTCCCTGGATGAAATGGTATTGAATAGTTTGAATGACCAGGAAGTGTGGAGTCAACATTAGGCCTAAAGATTGATCACTGAAGAGAGAATTGCTTAAACACCCACTGAGGGGAATTACAACCATCTTTTTTCTGTTTCTGCTCTTCTCCACTGCAACAACCATAGAAATGCTAATGTGAGGCCATTCTTTCCTTATGCATTGTCATCTCTTTTGCCATATCTGTTTGTGATTCTATCTCTTTGAAACTGGAGGAGATTCGTATCGTATTTGAAGATTAATTACATTGATCGGCAAACTCATTGTTATAAATTATCGTTTTCTTTGTTCTGTCCTATCAACTTTTCCTTATATCTCATCAAATGATTACTGGCTTTAAATTTTTTTATTGATATTTTCATTGCCTTTCATGTAGGACCTTCGCTCTCAGCTGTCAGAACTGATTCCAGAACAGCAGGTATTTTTTGCTAACCAATATCCTGTTCCAGTAAATTTAATCTCATAAGTTGATTTCTGTGCAGTTAAGTCTCTTTTCTCAACTTCTACTTTTATCCATAGAAGTTTTTGTGTTTGTATATATGTTATAACCTACAGTGCATGTATTGATTTACTTCTCGATTTGTATAACAAATCTGCACATTGGATCTAACACGTGGATGTATGTGCATCTAGATATGCAAAAAATATTTATTTCTGCTATCCAATTATGTTTGATTTTCTCTAAGTTGATGTCCAATTTCGTATTTATTGTATTTGTACTCAATTTGGGGTTTACAGAAGCACCTAAAGAAACTCGAGTCAGAACATGGCAAAATCAAATTGGGAAATATCACAGTTGATATGGTAAAGCTCTTTGTTTCTTCTTTTCTATTTAAATGATTTGCAAGGTTACTTTTCATTATATATAATATTTATGGAAGACGCATGATTAGGCTTGTTTGATTATTATTTTGCCAGTGAAGTGTCAATTTAGTTCTGATTACGGTTTGATGCATTTGGAAGGTACTTGGAGGAATGAGAGGAATGACAGGATAGTTGTGGGAACCTCTTTACTTGACCCTCATGAGGTATGTGCTCCTATGTTGCTTGGTCTCATTGTGAG
Source organism: Cordia subcordata (assembly GCA_028554755.1). Lineage (NCBI taxonomy): Eukaryota > Viridiplantae > Streptophyta > Magnoliopsida > Boraginales > Cordiaceae > Cordia > Cordia subcordata. The sequence goes on from JAPTOF010000002.1 coordinate 1,837,610, forward strand.
CCCTTTACGAGAAATTCAGGCTATATAAGTGAGCAAATGACGCGCTTAAGTTTCATGATTTTGTCTCTCAAATGTTTCTTTCTCTCCTTAATTTCTCAGGGAATCCACTTCCGGGGTTTGTCTATACCTGCATGTCAGAATTTGTTACCAGCAGCTAAGCCTGGGAGAGCCAATACCGGAAGGTCTCCACTGGCTTCTTTTGACAGGAAAGGTGGGTAGTCCAGTATCTCAAATAATATAAGCATCTGTCTACTGTGATTATAGTGATTAGAATGTGGACAATCTGTCTGTAGCTGGACGATTGTACTTGAACTATAGTTCCTATTCAGGTGTTGAATATTATATCATCAACTTCTATTATAGCTATCTCAGATTTATATTTCAATTTTTGGCTCATCATTAAGAGTGGTTAGATAAACCTACATGGTATCCATAGTTACTTCGCTCTCTGTACCAGAGCATTCTGTGCTGTTCAAACTTTAATAATTCTAATTCACACTCTTCATATAGGTGCCCACAAAGGAACAAGTGGACTCCTTGTCAAAGGAATTGACAAGTCATGCGACAATTCCAGGTTCTTGAGCTGATTCAGTAATTAAATTTGATCCACTTTTTGACGCCTCATAGATTCTTCATGCTGGTGTCTCTCAACCCATCCTAGGAGTTTTGAATTGAAGTTTCTTCCTTTCTGATGTTGATCTGTTTCTTTTCCCTTCCTTCTTTTGGGCAGCATTGTGTGGTTTCCTAAGAAGCTAATTGCAATTTTTCCTTTCATTAACTGTTGTTTCTTTTTTCTTTTTCAATAATTTGAAAGACTACACCGAGGAGCTCTTTGACAGTGACAATGGAGTTGTTTCTTTTTGTTATGTCTCTCTCTCTCTCTCTCTCTCTTGAAAGTTAGATATTGTATAGGTTTGTTGTCTTGACTCTATGCTCCCTGCATTCTAGAATTTAGGATTGTGTCTGGTCTTTTTATTTGCCATGAGTCTGATTCTAGTCCACGCTCATCTGCCTTTGCAGATCATGTATACAAAACCATTGATGCGTTACCTGTCACGGCTCCTCCAATGACTCAGTTTGCAACTGGTGTCATGGCTTTTCAGGTTGATTTTTTGTTCTTGCTTGCTACTTTGAGTTGCATAAGAAGTCAAAGGCATGGGTTGTACAATTCCTTTGGTAGAATATAAGAAGCCTTCACCGAATTTCTTGGGTTGACCAAAAAATAGATAAATAAATAAAAAGGAAAAGATGCAGCTGGAGCTTGTATGGCTAAAAAGTTGAAAACAAGGTGAAGAGAATATGGCACTCAAAAGTATCGATCTTGATTCATTGAGTGTGGTCAATAAATAGCATTACATATGTGTAAAGATACTTGTATTTTACATAGCTACAATGACTCAAAAGATATCTACAGACAAGAAGCATTCGTGACTATTTTAGTTAATTGATAAGTATAAATGTTATCTAATAAGATTGGACTGTGTTCGCCAATACTCCCGCTCAAGTTGGAGTATGAAGATTCGAAATACCCAACTTGCCTCGTATGTCATGATAATGATCTCTTGCTAGTGCTTTGGTAAAAATGTCTGCCAACTGTTGGTGTGTAGAAATAGGTTGAGGTGCTACCTCCTTTTCTTGAACACGCTCTCGAACAAAATAACAATCGATTTCAATGTGTTTCGTTCGTTCATGAAACACTGGATTATTAGAAATATGGATTGCTGCTTGATTGTCACAAAATAGAGGAATAGGTGTAGCATGAGTAACACCAAGGTCACGAAGTAAGCAATGTAACCATATGACTTCGCTAGTTGTTGCTGCCATACTACGATACTCAGCTTCAGTAGAAGAACGTGACACCACAGATTGTTTCTTGGACCGCCAAGAAACTGGCGAATCACCAAGAAAAATAATGTATCCTGTAGTGGATCGGTGAGTCATGGGACATCCTGCCCAATCAGCATCGCAATATGCTTGTAAGGCTGGTATGCCACGGCTAGATAAAAAAATTCCTTGACCTGGATTATTCTTCAAATATCGAAGAAGTCGTAGAGCTGCATCCATGAGAGGTTGTAATGGACACTGCAAAAATTGACTCAATATATGCACTGCATAGCTTATATCTGGCCTTGTGACTGTTAGACAAAGTCATCTCCCAATTAGTCGTCGATATTGACTTGGGTCTTGATATGGTGTGCCTGAGTCTGTGGACAACTTGTGATTTTGTTCCATAGGAGTTGCACATGGTCGCGAACCCGCAAGTCCACTTTCAGCTAATATATTCAAAGTATATTTCCTTTGACTCAACACTATGCCTTCACCAGAGCGAGCCACTTCAATGCCAAGAAAGTATTTCAATTTTCCAAGATCCTTGATGGAAAATTTTGTGTTGAGATGTTCTTTTAACCAACCAATTTTCATAGAGTCATTTCCTGCAATGATAAGATCATCAACGTAGATGATAACTGCAACAATGGTAATGCCTTTCTTGTAAATAAAAAGTGAGTAATCACTTTGTGATTGTTGAAAGCCAACATTTAGCAAAGCAGAGGTGAACTTTTGATACCAATTACGTGAAGCTTGCCGAAGTCCATACAAGGATTTACGCAGACGACATACTCTATTCTCCCCCTGTCGTGCAAATCCTTGTGGAATTTTCATATAAACCTCCTCAGTTAAATCACCATGGAGAAATGCATTATGTACGTCTAACTGATGGAGCTCCCAATTGTTGATAGCAGCGAGAGCTAGAAGGCATCGAACAGTGACTAGTTTCGCGACAAGTGCAAATGTTTCGTGAAAATCAATACCTTCAACTTGAGTAAAACCCTTAGCGACCAAGCGAGCTTTATACCTTTCGATACTACCATCGGGTTTATATTTTATTTTGTAAACCCACTTTGAGTCTATGGCTTTCTTCCCAGGAGGTAACTTTTCCAAGGTCTATGTATCATTGGCTTTAAGAGCTGCTATCTCCTTTTCCATGGCTTCACACCATAATTTGCTTTTGACTGCCTGTGAAAAAGTTACTGGCTCATCGTTGTTGCAAATGGCCACTAAAAATGATTGATGAGTTGGTGAGAATTTTTCATAGGAAATAAAATGTATTAAAGGATGTACCGTGGAGTTGGCCGTTGAAGAAGGTGAACGAGGGATCTGAAGAGATAGTGGCAGTGCATATTGGTAGCCTTCAAGCTTGCGAGAAATTTGTCGTTGTCGTTTGACTGGTTCTTGGTGTTCTTCTTTAAATGGTTCATGTTCTGCTGTCTGCACTGGAAGCATAGCCTCAGAATTATTTTCAGCCTGCTTATCTAGATCATTTGTGTTCCTGGGTTCAGGTGTGAAGCTAAAATCTTAGGTGTTGCTAAGTGCTCTATGACCTTCATGATCTGTAACAATTGTTTCTTGAAGTAGACGACATGGTGCCTTGTGTATTAACAAATTGGCATCATTTGTCATTGGTGGTGCATGACCCATATGTTTTGCTGCCTCTTCATGTGGTTGATCAGGTGAAAATGGAAGACTTTTAACTTGTGCATAAGGAAATATATCTTCATGAAAGCTTATATCACGTATTATGACAATCTTCTGGATTTTAATATCAAAGACCTTATACCCCTTTTGTTTAGATGGATAGCCTATAAATATCCCTTTCCGTGCCCTTGCTTCAAATTTGTCCCTTGGCTTCTCTAACACTTTTGTATAGCAGAGACATCCGAAGGTTCTTAGATGATCATAAGATGGCTGCCTTCCAAATAAGATTTCAAATGGTGTTTTGTTGTCCAATATTTTAGATGGCCTGCGAGTAATTAAGTACACTGCCGTCAGCACACACTCACCCCAGAAAGATAAAGGTAGATTTGCAAGAAATCTTAAAGCTCTAGCAATTTCCAACAAATGTCTATGTTTTCTCTCCATTTTGTTGTGAAGTGTAGGGACAAGAAGTTTGATGTTCTATCCCTTGTTCAAGACAAAATTCCTACAATTCTCTATTAGAAAATTCAGTCCCATTATCTGAGCGAATTGTTTGTATAGATGAATTAAATTGTCGCTTTACCCAATTGCAAAAATATATCAAATGTTGGGTTGTTTCAGATTTTGACTTCAACAAATATACCCAAGTTGAGCGATTACAATCATCCACAATACTGAGAAAATAATGAGCACCAGATAACGAAGCAATTTTGTAAGGTCCCTAGGTGTCACAATGTATCAATTCAAATGGTTTTGACCTCTTATTGCTTTTATCAAGAAAAGGAAGTCTTACATGTTTTGCTCTTATGCATGCATCACATACAAAATCATTTGGTATCTTAAAAGACAAAGAACCCACTACATTGTGTAACTTGTCAACTGGTATGTGCCCTAAAGGATAATGCCAATGAATTACATCCTTCTTGCTAGCCATATGCACTGCCTTTATTTCTTCCAGAAAATATAATCCATCCCTTGCTCTACCCGCTCCAATCGACCTCCTCGTGGCTGAGTCCTTAATAACACACCAATCCAAGGAAAAAGTTAGATAGCAATTCAAGTCCTTTATTAATTTATGGACCGAAATCAAATTGCAATTAAAATTGGGAACACCCAAAACATTATGAAGGATCAAATTATTTCCCAAATTTATGCTTCCTATGGCGTCAACCGATACCATTCTACCATTAGGAATTTGAACTGGTGTTATTTGCGATTTATCAATCCTGTTGGAAAGTAATGTAAGATCACAAGTGGAGTGATCAGATGCTCCGGAATCAATAATCCATGAAACTTTACCAGAGAAATTCACATTATCCACCACTGGATTGCTGCTATTTGACAAAAGATTTAGCAATTGTTGATATTGTTTCTCTGTAATCTTGGGAACTATTTGTTGTGACTTTGGCTGCTCCATGTTTTGACATGAGGGCTGAATATTAATTCCAGGCTGAGAAAAAGATTGCACCATGTTTCGTGGTTCTGATGCATAATCCATGTTTGCATTGGTGTTGACTCTTGTGTTTGTTCCTGGAGATGGTTTGCTGTTGAATTTATTTGTTTTCCTACGCCAATTTGCTGGATATCCTATAATCTCAAAGCATTTTTCTTTTGTGTGGCCTATCTTGTTGCAAAACTCACATGTGGGTTTCTTTGACCTTGCTGATACCTTTTCTCCAATTCGCCTTGCCATGAAAGCAGCTTGCTTCACGTTCAAATTTCTTGATGCTGCAACAGCCAATTACATCTCTTCTTGAGCAACCATAGCATAAGATTTTCCTAGACACGGCAATGGTTCCATACTTAGAATCTGTGAGCGCACGGTGGAGTATTCATGATCAAGTCCCATGAGAAAATCATGAACTTTCTCACTCTCACGCATAACTTGCATCCTTTTCAGTGCACCGCAATTGCATCCACAAGTACAAGTGGGTATTGGGTTTACCGTCTGAAGTTCATCCCATATCCTCTTAATTTTCCATAGTAAGAAGTTATGGGAGCTTTCTCTTGTTGCAGTAAAGCAATTGCTCTTCTTATTTCATAAATTCTTGGTGCATTTCCTTGCGAAAAACGCTCTTCCAAGTCCTGCCATATCTCCTGCGTTGTCTCTGCATAGACCACACTATTTTGTAGTTCTTTGGAGATAGAATTTATTAACCATGATCGAACCATAGCATTACATTTGATCCATTGTTGTAGATCATCAGAATTTGCATCTGGTTTATCGACTGTTCCGCCTATAAACCCCATCTTGACTTTGGATTCAAGAATGCTTGCTATGTTACTTTTCCAAGTGAAATAATTCCTACCATTTTCGTCTAAAGGAGTGACAACAAAAATTAAACCAGGGTGGTCTGAAGCTTGAAGAAAGAAGGGGGAATTAACGTCCCCTATGCTTCCTGATTTTGAAATGGCTCCATCACTATCTTTTCCACTCGCCATTTCAATGGCCTTTCTCTCTCTCTTTTTTTTTTACGTAGCAGATTTCCCCAGGATAACCTGCTCTGGTACCATGAAGAGAATATGGCACTCAAAAGTATCGATCTTGATTCATTGAGTGCGGTCAATAAATAGCATATGTGTAAACATAAAGATCTAGTCCTACACGTTTGTTACGACACTTATATTTTACATAGCTACAATGACTCAAAAGATATCTACAAACAAGAAGCATACGTGACTATTCTAGTTAATTGATAAGTATAAATGTTATCTAATAAGATTGGACTGTGTTCGCCAATATAAGGCTATGCTTAAGTTGATATGCATTTTGTGCATAGAAGTGCGTTTAAGTGCATTTTCAGACGTTAATGGAAGGACATAAAATGCTAGAATGATAATCAAGTGGCTCACTGCTAAAACTCGTTAAACTTTAACAACAGGAAATATAAGAAAAGGACAAATAGCACCAGTCAATTTCCCTAGAAAAGATGGAGAAAGATTGAACTAAAAGCAGCTTAAGATCAACATATTAGTCATGCATAACTATCAATTTAGGAAGGTCATGCACTAAAAAGATTGAAGCAGAGAACACGGTGCTGATTTTCCGAGTCCGCTGAAGTTTATGAAGGGTTAAGTAATACTACTATTACATTATCTCTGATAAGATTGCTTAATTGACAAATCATTTTCGACAGGATAAGTCAGACAAGTTCTGGATATTCTTAAGTGCAACATCTTATTGTAAAATATGCTCTGTCTGAACACAGTGGATTAGGTGCTCATTAAAATTAAGCCTCAATTAGAAACTCATCCTTGACAAGCTTTGCAGTTATTTGGATTTTTTATGGAGTTTGTTGTTTATACATAGTAGACTTTTTAGACTTTGTCTGCTTTTTCATCGAAGACTGTTAATTCTAACATGCTAGTAGCTGTTGAGTCTTTTAAGGAGTATTTGCTTACATTTTCTCTTATTTCTTCATTGTAGGTTCAAAGTGAATTTCAAAAGGCATATGAGAAGGAATCCAAAAATCAAAATGAGTTTCTCTAAAGCAGTTATCTTGTAATAGAATAGAATTCTCTCTACGTTTAAGCACTTACCCGATCCTGTTTAAGGTACTGGGAACCAACATATGAGGATTCTTTTAATTTAATTGCTCAAGTTCCTCTTGTAGCGGCTTATGTGTATCGCAGGTCAGTTAATTGTATTATCCCCACAAAAAAGAAGGATGGTATTCATTGGCTCTTATAATTGTTGGTGGAGGGCTCAATTCTTTTTGACTTTACAATCCCTTGAGCTTGTGAAGGATGTATAAAAATGGACAAATTATATCAATGCATGACTCGCTAGGTTATGGCGGATATTTTGCACATATGCTTGGTTATGATAGTCTTAATTGCATGAGCTTATGAGACTCTATCTCACAGTCCTTAGTTTTATTGTACCTTATCCTTTAGCTTGGAAATGCAGGTTGTTCCTGGGTTCGGACATGGAGTTCTACGGAAGACGTGTCCAAGATACATGTGCCAGAGAGAGTTTGCAATGAAACAATTCCTGATGATCTATTATTTCAACTGGTCATAACTTGCTCTTGGTCTTGTCTTGATAATCATGGCTTTAGTATGAAATGTTTAATAATCTTTAAGGCTACCTATACCTTTTCTACAGGTATCAAAGCTTCATGATGTTGTACCGCCAATACTTACAGAGCCTGGGAAGGTAAATTATCAATCTAGTATTCCTATGAATTGGTTGTTATGCTTAATGATATATCCAGCTAAAAACCATTAAAGAGGTGGACAAATCTTTACTGTCCTTGCCTGATCAACTCTAGTATCTTGTAATTGGTTTGAGAGTAGCTAAAAGAAAACTTTCTAATATGACCCTGTACACCATATGTCAGTAGTTATTTTCTGATGACTCTTAGAATCTTCAGAAAAGTCTCTTTCATGCTTAAGTAATTATTAACTTGTTAATCATGAACACTTAAAATGTAAGCTACTTCTCCAGAGTCCATTGAGGATTGTCTAATACTTGATTCCTTTTCTTGGTTGGGTTTTCGGCTTTCCTTTCTTCCTTTTCGGGTTTGGCAAACAACAACACTGTAACAACCCACAAATTGAATTGTGGGACAAACATCCAATGTGTGGCAGTTGGAAACAATGTAAAACTCATATATACTTGTATGGAAAATCTAGGTGAAAAACCCTAGGCTTAATGTTAATGCCCACAGTGGAGTGTTACTGCACCACTATGGTTTAGAGGGTGTTTGGCTTTGCTTATTTGTAGCTTATAAGTACCAAATAATAAAAAACATGTGAAAGGATGCTTTTTCCTTAGTGCTTATAAGCCAATAAATAAGGAAAGCCAAACACCCTTTTGGTCAAAGTAAGGTATACACCTATTTTCTTTCTTATTCTCACTTGTTCATTTTATGTGTTTCTCGTGCCTGATGACATAGTCTTTGGCTTTTCATGTATATCACAAGATAATATTTATTGAATACAACGTTTCTTGTATTGTTTCATCTTTCATAATGACATAGTATAGTTGGCTAGTATTGTGAAAAGCATGAAGTCATTTCTCATATATTTATAGGGTATCCAGCCAGGGGACCCATGTACCTAACAATACTATTCCTCAAAATCAATTATGCAAATATTATACTGTCCTCTTTGGCGTGTCAAGGGCTATGGGCATTTGCTCTCAGGTACCGTTGATGGAGTATTTTTTACATCAATTCATAATATTGTTTATCCTTCATTTATACAAATTTTCTAAACTTCGCCTTGTCGTCTGGTGCTTGATTTTAGTTGGTATGGGACCGAGCTCTGGGTTTGCCACTGGAGAGGCCAAAGATTGTAATAATGGAATGGCTTGAGAATCACTGCAAGAAAGCAACTTCATCTTGAAATAGAGAAAGTTGCTCCAGGTAAGTAGTGGCTTTATGGGAAAGTTTAGTTAGGGTGGCTGAAGAATCGGTACCTTGCTCTCTCATAGCATCACATTAAGGATTTTGATTGTCTGTTTGCTGGAAGGAGTGGTTTTCTTGCTTTTGCTAATCTAGGAATGATCCTTCAAACCAAACTATATCAAGATTTATCCCATTACACACGATTAGCTCTATAGATCTGAAGATGACATTCATACTCAAAAAATTGATTAATCACATTGAGAAAAGGATGTTAACTATATATTGATTTGAATTCTTTCATAATATTATTAGTTACATCATTGTTTTGTTACCATTAATCTTTCTCATTACTTACTGTTATGAAGAGATTCCGATCTTAATATAGAATAGCTGGGAGTCGCTTGTGGAGAAGCATCATTGATCAGCACATCACTTATGTGTTGGAAGTATGCAATATACATACAACGATCAACACATCTTAATATGACTACAACGTGAACTCAGCGCTTATACTGTGCACTTCCCTTATTGTATACCCTAGGGGCATTGTACTTCTCAGAGTGTATGGATAGTATATATGTTCAACACTTTTATATATTATACATCTATAAGCTTTTAATGGTCACAATTATTATCTTATGTGTTTATAAGTAAATGTCCACAACTCTTGCATTATTCGTTCATTGCTTTTATGCTATATATTTATTAGTAAATTTCAGTTTTAAATGTTCACAAATCTTACATTATTTCAGTTTTATATGTTTATACATGTTGAATATCAATATATTGTATTATATGTTCTCAAGTGAACATTCTTACACTTTAGATTGTATGTTGATAAAATAATAATTGCATATTTAGTGTATCCAAACATATGATATTAGACTTCGACAAAACTTTTAAAAGAGGAGCTTAATTTAGGCAAAAATATCAGACATTTTATTCGCATTATTTTTTCCGGTGGAGCATAAGCTTTGGGTCATATGATTCTCACTAACTCCCTGTACACCTCGACGTCATCATCTCTTTTAACTCCCAAATTTTTTTCAACAATTTCCTCTATAGTTGCAGGATCATTTAAAGGCTCAAAAAGTAATTTATTATAACAACGCAATAATAGCAAATACATGCGCCTGTGTGTATATATATACTTGATGTGGGTAAAAGAAATGTCTTTCCCACGTCAGTAGTAACTCGGACAATTCAGTTGGTATGCTGGACGCAACGGAGGTAGACGCGTAGGTTGAGGGTCTACCTTGCCTGCTTGGAATGAGGGTAAGCCGGTGGACACGTGAGCTGAAGGTCCACCCTTGCCCGCTTGGAGTGAGGGTAAGCGACAAACGCGTGAGCTGAGGGTAAGTCGGCGGATGTGTGAGTAAAGGTCCATCTTTACCCGCTTAGAGTGAGGGTAAGCTGGCGGACGCATGAGCTGAGAGTCCACCTTTGCCTACAAAGCAAGAACAAAGTAGGGCTTTGCCCCGGTTGTACATCCGACGATCAAGTTAGAGTTGTGAACGCAAGTTTGAATATGTTATGAATATTAAGTAGAGAGAATTTTAGCCTTCACTTACTTTTCTTGCATTATGGCCTGGTATTTATAGATATGGTAGCTCAACACCTGAAGTTTATCTTAAGTAGGGTGCTGATTGGACTTGCTTTGTTTGTTGACGTGGCTTCCTTTGTTTCTTAAGGAAAAGAGCATGTGCATGCCCATGAATTTAGCCTAGGCGTACCCGACAGGTGTGGGTACGCCATTCTAACACCTCCTAGCTTACGCATGGTCTCAAGGTCTCTTTCCATACACATTCATGCAGATTACTTTGAACATGCAAGGCATCCAAGCACAATATCTTGAGCATACAAAGGGGGCTTACCCATCATAAAAGGGTAAGCCGGGGTAAGAGAGGGGGGTGGACCCGTAGCCCAAGTATCCGCCGTTAGAGTAGCCGAGCTATAGAGGGGGCAGACTCGTAGCCCAGAAGTCTACCGGCTTCGTTCCGTCCTCCCGCGAAACACGTGTTGTCGTTTTATTGTTCCATTTGATGTACCCATATCAATTGCCCCCTTTTGGCTTTTATTCGATACTTGTTTATCGTGTAAAGGCCAAAAGCCTACCGAGGCTGGCATACTTCTCCCATTTATTGGAAATGTTTCGGATGTTATTTCCTTTTTCTAACTAATGCATCGTTTCCCGTGCACATAGGTCTATAAATAGGGCACCTTACTTTGCCCCATCTTCATTCCACCTTCATAGCTTTATCAATTACTCTCTAGAGCCGTCCAAGACTTCTACCCAAGGTGAGAACATGGAAAATCTTTGTAGCTCCCTATTTCCAACTAGTCGGCAGATGCTAGGTTGGTGGGTCCGCCTTCTATACACGCGCACGCACGAATGGACGTTGCAAGGTCGGTCGCTTTGTCTCATGCGTCCTATGCGGACACATCATACACGAGTCCACCCCCTTCTTCTCCTGGCCTTTAATTTCAGAGCAAATGTGTGTACTCCGCGTCTGCTACTTAGAAGTTTATACTTTGCCCCCAGTAGTCTTACGCGGCCTTTCTTAGGTTTAGGCTGGCCAGTGTTTCTCGTTGTTTATTCCATAATCCGTATGTACTGGGGTTTACGTCCCCTCAACATTAATTGTGGAGTTGGATTCGGAACTTTCCTTTTTATGTTATCTATGCATCTTTGATGAATCATTGTGGCTTTTGTTTGCACGTAATATATACGATTTCTTAATAGGCTCTTTTGCCCTTTTATCATTTTTGCATTAATAAGCCAACAAAGATCTTGTAAATTAATAGATCAACTTGTTCAAACAACGAAGATCTCTTACATTAAATCAATATGTTAAAACAACAATGATTTCTTGCACTAATAGATCAATATGTTAAAACAACAAAGATCTTTTGCATTAACAGACCAATATGATAAAACAACAATGGTCTTTTAAATGCAACGGAGAATACCCGTCTCCCAAAATACAAGTAGGGTTCACCCCTGAATCACTAAATATGGCACCTGTGCCCAGTTACAGACATAATGACGGGTGTGTGAGGACGCTACACATAATAGGGCCGAAGATGTTCGGCATTCCATGTGTTATGGAGGTCTTTTCCGTCAAGGTTCGCCAAGTGGTAAGTCCTCATCCGCACTTCTTTCGTGACCACGTAAGGATCTTCACAATTAGGACCCAGCTTTCCATTTCTCTTGTCCCTTCGAAATTGGGCCTTTTGCAGTACTAGGCTTCCTTCTTGGATCGCCTTAACTTTCACAGTTTTGGCGAAGCTCCGAGCCATGGCTTTCTTATACGCCATAGTACGAAGGTATGCAATTTTTCGGACTTCATCTAATAGGTCCAGTTGCTCTCTCATACTCTGATCATTTACGTTTAGGTTGTAGTTAGCGACCTTCCAGCTTGGAGACCCGACCTCCGCTGGAATAACGGCCTCCGCTCCAAAAACTAACCTAAACGGCGTCTCTCCAATGACAGTGCTGGGTGTCGTCCTCTCACGCCACGAACCTCGCTCCCACGATTGCATCCTCTCCTCTAATGAACTTTTCAGCCTCTTTCATTAGGTCCCCGAACAAGCGATAGTCTTGTCTAGAGATGTCGGATTTGAAAGATCCAGGTTTCAAACCCCGCATATAGGCTATAATAGTGGCACCCTCGTTTGGGTTAGCCACCTTCAAGGCAGCATTGTTAAACCTCTTAGTGTACTCCCGCAGGGATTCATTGGGCCTTTGTTGATATGAAAATAGGATAGCCAACGTCTTTGGAATGACCCGACTGCTAACGAACCTATCAATCAACGTTTGAGCCAACTGGTCGAAACTAGATATTGACCGATCAAGCAAGCGTTTGTACCAATCATACATGGCGCCCACTAAAGTAGTTGGAAGGGCTTGACACTTTAAGGCGTCTATTAGGCCATGTATCATCAAGGTACTCTCGAATATACTAATGTGGTTCTCAGGGTTAGCAGTTCCATCGTAGAGGGGTAAGCGCGGGAGGACAACACTAGGCGGAAGCTTTTCCGACTCTATCTCTGGCACAAAGGGCCGTGCCACTTTCCTTGTGGCGAATGTGCGGTCGAAACTATTACCGGTCCTCCGGTTACTACTTGACTTGTGACTGTTGTGACGTGCCCCCAGATAGTTGCCCTTTCTCGTTCACCCTGTGATGAGTTGATGTGATGGATCGTAGAAGACTGTGCCTCCTGATCACCGAAAGTCGAGTAAGGCTGGTACATCGGTGGTACTAGGTACGGGCAATACTACGAGGGACAAGGCGGCATGTACAGGTAACCTACGGAAAAGGGAATTGTTCGAGCTTAATGGTAGCTGGTGCTACAGGATGTCTCCTAATCCTTTGGTATTCTGCCATTAAGCTTTGCATTTGCGCATATAGTGTTCATAGCTTCTAGTTGGGAATCCGCTCCCGCATGTGTCAGGTTATGTGTGTTCCTTCCTTCTTGTGGCTCTTGGTGACCAGGTAGGCTAACCTGCCCCCAATGCTCTTCATGCGGCTCTCCGGGTTCAACCCGGTGTTTAGACGTTTCTCCCTGCTCAATAGGGTCAAGCTGCGTATGCAGCCTCTTCGATCGGGCCATGGCTTTTTATCACATGCTTCTCAATGGGAATTATCTTCAGTAGCAAACAATTCCCACAGACGGTGCCAACTTATGTGGGTAAAAGAAATGTCCTTCCCATGTCAGTAGTAGCTCGGACAATTTAGTTGGTATGCTGGACGCAACGGAGGTGGATGTGTAGGTTGAGGATCCATCCTTGCCCGCTTGGAATGAGGGTAAACCGATGGACGCGTGAGTTGAGGGTCCACCCTTGCCCGCTTAGAGTAAGGGTAAATCAGCGGACGCATGAGCTGAGAGTAAGTCGGCGGACGCATGAGCTAAATGTCCATCTTTGCCAGCTTAGAGTGAGGGTAAGCCGGCGGACGCGTGAGCTGAGGGTCCACATTTCCTTACAAGGCAAGAACAAATAAGGGCTTTCCCTCCGTTGTACCTCCGACGATCAAGTTAGAGTTGTGAACGCATGTTTGAATATGTTATGAATGTAGAGAGAATTTTAGCCTTCACTTACTTTCTTTGCTTGCATTATGGCTAGATATTTATAGATATGGTAGCCATTTCTGGGTCCATAGGATTAGTATGCCCTAAAGCTCACTTGTAACTGACATTTTGGATATGAAACAATGTATAATCATATTTTTGTTAAATGGCATTATGAGTTTCTTACATATAATCTCTGTTATGTTTTATCGATGCATGTATGAAGGTCCTTTGACTTGCACTAATGACTTGGGTGCGCAGTGAGGCTGGACGCACAGTAGGTCCAAGTCTAGATTTAGTCACGTCATAAATTGAATCCATAACCAAATAGTAGTGTTGGGCACTCTACTGGGATAAGGTTATATTGAGCAAGTCTCCTCTTTGAGGGTGATCTACCTAGGTCATTGGAGGACTTTATGGATTTGTCTCAATAGTACGTGTGTCACGTATTGGATAGGACCATTGTGAGTATGTTTTCTAGCGACGTACTATCAAAGAAAGAAAACAAGACACTCACTGCTACTAAATGATCATTGCTCTTAATCTTGAGTATATGTGGATGAACTAATGAAGCTAGGGTTTAGTACTTTGATTCATTGTGGGTGAGATCTTATTTTATTAGGATCAACAGCCTTGTACATTGAGTGCTAAGTTCTAATTAATTAGAACATGCATATGCAAAATAGAATCTATGTGCCCCCTTTGGGATTGTCCAAATTTATCATCCGAATATAGATCTAGTGATACTACCTTTATAGGTGTGTCGGTCATATAGCTTGAGGGTCGTTCCCGAGATCAAGAGATTCTATGACCAAGGATGGTTGGCAATAGGACAAGAAACCCAACGGAAAAAAGATACAGCTAAGGAAGTGATAGTACACAGGCCAAAGGACCGACCTTAGCTGTGGGTATACATAGAGGGGCATTATGGTCAGTTATTTAATAGGTCAAAGACAAAGTTCACATTCTTTTGTGATAAGCTTTTGGGTAATGACAATTATTCTTGGAGTACAACTTTGATCTTATGGTAGAATAGATCGAAGTTAAAAATAATTATTATGTCGCCTAGATCAGGCAATGATATTTTTAATTATTTTTGGAAGCCAATGATAATTGTGTCTTCTTTGTCCCTTCCCTAGTTGAAATGACTTTGAGAGAGTAATCTTGAAAGAGCAAATTCTATATTGTGGTAGTAGCCTTATTGGGCCAAAGCTTGAAATTGGGTTTGGGCTTTCTTTAGAGTCCAAGATAACCTAATTGGGCTAGGATGGTTTCCTATTGGGCTTGGACCTCCACATGAATTATGGACTATGTGTTGGACTTGGATAATGGGCTTGGCCTAAGTCTTCCAAGACAAGTGGACAACTTGCAAAATACTACAAAAACAAGTGGACAACTTGCACAAGTCTTCCAAGACAAGATTGACAAGTTTCAAAAAGGAAATACTACATGGAAATTTTCTCCCACATTGAAAGTTTAGCAACTTTAGATGCCAAGGTTCTCTCTATAAATAGACAAAACCCTACACCTTTTTATATATTCCACTTTGTAGTTGATTTCTTCCTTTTTGGCAAGAAAATACTACAACACATAGTACACACTTATTGTGTGATTTTTGCTCTAGTTTTTCAAGAGCATATTACTTTGCTTCTTCCCACACAAGAGGCTATTCTCTCAAGATAAGTCTCTTTAATCATAGGGAAGAAGACTAGGGAGTTGCTTATTGTGACACCCTTATAGCAAATTTTGGTGGCCTTGTTCGTGAACGGGAATAAAGCTCGTGACCGATTTTAGCTTCATCAAAAGCCCCACACTTCAAGAGGTTAGCTTTATATATTTTGCAAGTACTAGTTATATTCTATATATGTTCTTAAGCATGTTCTTGTGTGTGTAATGTGGATATTTTATTTTCCTAGCATGTTTTCATAATTATAATTTAGAAAATATGGACTAGGATACCCCACACTCTTAAGTAGAGTGCTTATTAGACTTGATTTGCTTGTTAACGTGGCTTCCTTTGTTACTCAAGGAAACGAGCATGTGCATGCCCATGAATTTAGCCCAGGCATACCTAAAGGGTATGGGTACGCCATCCCAACACCTCCTGACTTACACGTGCCTCAAGGTCTCTTTCCATACACATTCATGCACATTACTTTGAACATGCAAAGCATCCCAGCACAATATCTTGAGCATACAAAGGGGGCTTACCCATCATAGAAGGGTAAGCCAGGGGTAGAAAAGGGGGGCGAACCCGTAGCCCAAGGGTCTGTCGGCTTCGTTCCGTCCTCTAGCGAAACACGTGTCGTCGTTTTGTTGGTCCATTTGACGTACCCACATCAATACTTATATAGATTTGATAGATTGGTTGATAGATGGGAAAGAGACAAAAAAAAGGGCAAAGAAAGCGTCCACAAAAGAGAATCGACAAGATTTTAGAAAGAGTGGAAAGAGAGATGTAAGAGAACGATAAGGAAGAAGAATGACAGAGAGAAGATTGACATTCAGTGTTTTTCTCTTTTTTTAAATAAGAGGGCGTGATTCATCTTATAAGATTTAAAATAATTTATTACATGCCTCTTATTTAGAAACAAAATAAACCATACCTCTACACGTATAAAAAATAAGATAAGGATGAATTACTTAATTTATTTTAATTTTCATAAAATGCATGTAATAAAATACTTTAATAAATCTTGTAAGAAGTACGCCATTTTAATAAGATAAGCATCTTAAAATAAGATCATCTCCAAACACACTGACCAGATCCAAACCAAGCGGAGAAGTAAAGTTGACAAAACCCCTCAAATTTCAAACATCTAAAAAGTTCAGACATGGGTTCAACATGTCCTAAAATCCTACGAAAACCTTCGGATTCAGGAGCTTACGTACACGCAGATTCGACGCTGACTCATTCGACTCTCATACATACACCTTATTTACATTATTAAAGATCTCAAGCAAGCGAGACATATAACATGCAGTTAAGTAGAAATAGTTTTTCCATACACTTCGACCACAGAACTGTACAGTTTTATATGCTAAAAAGGACCAATTTACAGGATGCACATCTCTGAACTACTAAATACCAAAACTGTTTCAGCTTTACAGCGTACGATATTTTAGCAAAGAAGCGCGAGGGATGTCTCCTCAGCAGGAGCATCCGGCACACAAATAGCAATAGAAAACTTCCCCGGGGTTAAAGTTACTCTTTGTTGCTGGAAGAGCGATCTTTCTTTGGTCCTCCAAGAATACGAGAAATCTGCAGACCTCTACTGAATGCTTGGTTGAATAACATTCGTGTTTGGAACTCCGACACGAATGGGAACCAAGCCAAAAATGCTACCGGAGTAAACAATAGGAGCCCCATTACTATTTCATAACCGCGAGCAAGTGTCCTAACCGATCCCCATATTCCAGATGGTTGAATCCAAGGCTTCAGAGCTTGCATGATCTTTTGTTGTTTTTCCAGTTCAGAAACAAATAGGTCAGTCAATCATGAAGGAGGTGAGAAAATTGCAACACAGTACAACTGAAGGAATTAGCAAAGCTTAAGCAGTGCCATAGTGATGAAACACAAGTGATATTCGAAACATATATATATACACAAGGAAGGAGGCTGAAAGAAGGATGTACTCACCAAAAGCAACCCCCATCCAGATGGCATGAAAGCGAGGATGCAAACTATTATGTCCCGAAATGTCATGTGCGGAAGTGCTATCAAAGTAATTAAGACAGCGAGAAATGAAAGAAATATGAGGCCTTTGATTAATCGAAATGCAAGCTGAAATTCAGCACTGAATTTCCTTCTTCCAAAAGAGACAGCCTGCAAAAATCAGCAGAATTTAATAGATAAACAAATTTTTTGGGGTCAAAGTAGACGAACAATGAGAGAGAGAGAGAGAGAGAGAGAGAGAGAGAGAGAGAGAGAACAAGAGTGTGAGACTAACGCATAGATGCTACCCCGTAGCACCAATGTAAAACTAATTATACTCCTATCGATTTGAATGAAGGCAGAATAATTACTGGGTTAATGATATACAAACAAAACTACACTACAAAATTTCCAAACAAAATGTGACAAAAGCTCGTTGATTCTTTTCAAAATTCATCAGTCCCACCTCGTAATACAAGAGGATGGGAGAGAGAGACACCAGATTGTGGCGAACTTTTGTAAGCTTCTTTTGTCGGTTTTAGCATTTTCATGATTACAATTGAAGAGAAAAGGCTCACAAGGAGCAGCTTTATCAAACATAACTTCTAATGAAGCACCACAGACCTCAACAACAGTCAGTTATTTTGTTCGAAATAATCTTTAATCTTTTGTATAGTTAAATCATCATCATATGCTAATGTAAATCATAATCGTCTTCATTTGGGTCAAAAACTAGATGCCAAAAGTTACATGCTTAAGTTGCTGAAGTTCTACTTTGCGCATGAGTAAATTTAAAACTAGAAAACCATGTCATTGGTGGAATAGTACGGGACTGATTGCTCCATGACTATTATAGTGAACAGCAACAGTAACCCCAGTCCATAAACTTTCAAAGAAAATGAAAAGCAGAAAAGAGTCCGCTCTATTATGTCTTTTGCACTCCAGAAAGAACTTGATTATCAATCTTAACCTCTTCCATGATATCCTTCATCGCATGAAAAGCAAAATATATGAAATTAACAAGAGGCGGAAAAGCTATCATCACACATACTAAACTTACCTTCATTATCAGAAGTATCAGAACTATAACAAGCCATGACACAGCATAAACCTGTGACCAAATATCAAGTTAATTGCAATGATGTATGGAGTATCTTTTTCCAAAACTAATGAAGCTTTTGTAGGAGTGTCAAGAACAAGAAAAAATGAAGTACCAGAACACTCTGTGTTTTCTCCGTAATGGTGAGATGATATATGAGCCCATACTGATATATGAAAAAGCGCACGGACAACAATATTTCGACAATTATACCAAGCTTCCCGGAATTATGAAGATGCTCCTGTTCCTTCTCCCACCAAGATTCCCAACTCTTTTCTGCTGGGACACCAATGCCCCCACGATTGTTTATCCACTTATTCCAATCTGTCCAGTCATCAACAATCTTTTGCCACTCAAATCCCGATGGGTTAAATAGGAAGGGAGCATAAAGCCATGTTCCAACAAGGAACCATATGGATACAGTTATGAATATATATGCGGCCACATCTCGGTATGTTCTACCAAATATGTGGTAGACAAGAAGTAAAATCATCAGCTCAATGCCCTTGACAAAATGGCTCCGAGAGTATAACCTATAATTGTCAGCAAACTTGGCATGAAAAACAACAAACCCGCGTCCTGTACCTCTGTATTGTGCACCACCATGAAGCAAAGTTCTCCCGTAGTAATGAGTCCTTGTTCCAAGAGAAAATGTGAAAAATACAGCGGCAAGTTGCAATTGCATCAACACAAAATCAGTTAGTGCCTTGCGGAATCCACTTTCAAGGCCTATCTCCATCATCATAGGTAATGCCATGAGAAATCCAATTTGGACAAAAGACTGAGAGGCAAGAGCTACTTGGAGAGGCTTGTTGTCCCTAATTGCAGGATGTTGACTCAAACTTTCTTCAAGCCCACTAAGAACGAGATAGAGACGACCATAGAGAAATACATAGACTGTGAGGACAGTAATCTGCCAAGGCAAAGAGAACAATGACTCAGCACTGAACACTTAAGGTATTAAATTACATACAGAAAGAACAGAGGTTTAATAATACCAGGGTACTGAAGTAGAATCCCACAGTGGTGAAGTAACAAGACAACATGCGGAAGAAGTCAAATCGGTGCCCAAGCCTATAAACATCACGGCTCATTGTCTGCTCCCCATTTCCATTGGCTATCTTTGCCTCAAAGAGTGATATTTGGTTAAGACCCACGTCCCTCCCTTTCCCAACTTGTATGTATTCATGATGGGTAACATTTCCTCCACGTAATGTAGAATTAAAACCTGCAAACCCATAAGTAGAATCATGTGAAAAGGTGAGACCATTGGTTTTCCAAGACCAGAATTACAGAATCCACGGAAATGAGATTGCCTGCAAATATGTCTTCACTCAAGTTGATAACTTTGGAAGCTTTACTGACACCACCTCTAGTCAGATGAAACAATCTATCAAATACATCGGGATGGCCATAGTGAAAACGAACCCTGGAATGTTAATGAACAAGATGACAATAACAAGTAAGAAACCCCAACCTTTGTCAGACTAATGGTTCAAGTGCAATAAATCAAAAGCAACCTGCTTCTTACCACTCATTAACATTCTACTGAGATATTGTTAGATTAAGGTGCCTATTTTGGAATAACTAACTCAATTATCCTAAATTACTAGCTTCGAACACCCAATTATTTGTCAAGCATGTTGCAGAAAGGTATCACATATGCGAACTGAGCATCTAAACTGATCAGAATATGAAAGCAAGATAATATCAACGTCCAACAAAATATCCTGATTTATTTAAAAGCAAAATAATAATGACGATAGTAGGAAACAAAAGGTCACACCTTCAGGTGACAGTTAACCAACAAGGTGCCTATACTGGTAGCAAGTTGAATCAGAAGTCAACACCTTCACTGGAAAGTTCTCAACGAACTTTTCATAAAAGCAAACTCCAGCTTTTCCAAAAACATGATTTTACAAAGGGAAAAAAAGGGAAGAACTCTAAGAAAAGTCAAATAATTATGACCCAGAAGTTCAAATCACACTAGCAGTCGTCTGGATGGAGTACAGAGAACAAAACAAAGACAGTAGTCTCCCAACTCCTGTTCAGTTTACAAATCCTGCTTAATTAATTTTACCTCTTTGAGCCATCAACCCAATATATAAGTGAAGAATAGACCTCATATAGAAAACTTGCTGATGAATAAACAAAAGAGAACGAGTTTTGCTTCAAATTTGAATTTTGCACGTGTTGTCAGCCCATGGACATAAACACAAATGATTTTTCTTCACAAAAACTTACTTTAGTGGTTCTGCCAGAAGTCGTTGCCCAATGGTGACAAAACTGTTCTCCTGGTTTGACATGAACCATGCAAGAGATGAAACACTGCAGTAGAAGATCAAACAAAAATAATGAAGCATGAAGATAAGAACCACAAGACAAATGCAAAGTTAAGGCATTACAACCTGTGGCAGAGTAGCAACTAACTATAATAAAGCCTAACTATAATAAAGCTCCATACGAGTTATATTGTGTACCTGCCAGTGAATATGTGCTCCCTAAGTCCCAAAATTGTTGGATTCTTTACCCCATGCTTCTGCAGAAATTCTTGTAAAAGATTTCTCATTTTGAGTGCTTCCTCCATGTAGTTGTCCTGTTGTTAGATATGAAGCAACAATTCATTTGGTCAAGGACCAGAAGCTATCATGTAGTGCAATTAACATATCTAAGAGAATACCTGGTTCATGTCTATTGTTTGCAAGCCTTCTCCACGAGTAAAGATTATGGCATGGTTCTGATTTTCTGGTTTCCCTTCTCCCAATATTGCTGGCCCCGGAAGTTTTATCCGGTAAATAACCTAGCAAGAATTTTGCGAATGTCATTCCAAAGAAATGGATTTTATTTGAGAAGGATATAGAAGTTCCACATGATGCAGGATGGTAAGACTCAGTCATACAGCTGCAGCACGTGCTAGTAACATGTCCAATTGGTAAGAAAAAGATCACAGGTAGGTGCAAGTAATTACACCCACAAAAAGAACGTCATCATTTAGGAAACCTACGTAACTACCCATGAGATTACACCCATAAAAAGAACGTCATCATGTAAGCAATCTATCTAAAATTTTGAGTAATGACCTTGACTGCATACTAGGACATAAATGAACTAGGACCGCATGGAAAAGCCATTTCACTTCATGGAAGAAATGCTCAAAGGACAGAAGCCTAACTCAGTCAAGTTCTCAGCCAACTGCAAAGAGTATCTAGATAGTCAGGTAGGTTAGGCTAAATAGATGGCTAGTTAGAGGAGTGGTAAAGCTGGCATATAACTGACTTCCTTGCCAGCAAAGCTATACCATTATTATATATACATTACTGAATGTAATCAGATCAGATCAATCGACACAAATCATTTCATTTCTGTTCCTCTCCCTCTCTCTCTCTCTCTCTCTCTCAAACACACACACACACAAAAAAAACTGTGTCCTCAACATGATATCAAGCTGATTGTTCCTGCCATTTGTTTTTCAGAAACCACAAAGCTCCATATCTAGTGTCTTCAAAACTGTAGCATAATCTCGAGCGCTGCAAGCTCAAAAAAGCTTCAACAACAACAACAATTTATCAATTGCAATTCTTCTGCTATCAGGTCTAGGGTTTTCACCTCCATTGGTAGAGCTTTCTCCATAACTGGACCTTACTTCCTACATTCTTAAGGATCACTAGTGATGCTGCAGCACTGAATTTGCTTCAACTAACTTTGAAGAGTCCCTTCGAAGATACTCCTCCACTAGAATCTGGTAGCTACAGTTTCCACATTGAATCACCATTTTTCTTCTTTGATAAGATACACTGTGCTAGTGCTTAGAATATTAAGTGACTGTCATATCTGTCATAGTTGTATGTGTACAACTAGGTGATTTTAGTCTTTGTACTACTTTGTCAGTTACAGTTAATGGGAGGAGTAGATGAGATGTAACAGAATCAGTTGAGCTCATCTCCCACACGTGTATAAATACCTATCTGTATACATCATTTCATAATAATGAGAATCAGATATTTTGTCTCAAATTCTCTCTTCTCTTCCTGGTGTCCAGAGCTGGGAGATTTCTTTTTGAAACCTAGGGTTTCTTCATTCATCAAACCCTAACAATTAGGGTACCAATCTCTCAATTTCACCATAATTCTCCATCGGCATAGCTTCAAATCTCTTCGCCAAGCTTCTCCACTGCTTTGTGATTCATTTCTCAAGAGTTTTCAACTGTCTTTAGTAGTGCGATCCACTTTGCAAAGCTTCGCTGACGTCGTCTAGTCATGGCTGCTAGCTCTACTGCATCAGATAATCTTCCTTCTGGCTTGAAGTTCCATTTTCAGAACTTCAACTCACTTGTGCATGTCAGACTCGACAGAATAATAGAGAAGGAGGACCTAACGGAGGAAGAAGTCCTACACTAATTGGATACTGGATTCTAGAGCTAACACACACATCACCAATAATCTCTCCAATCTCAAAATCCACGCTCCATATCAGGGTCAAGAGACTATGACTGTTGACAGTGGGTAGACAATTCCAATTACAAGCCTTGGTTCTGGTATATTATCCTCATCTTTCACCACATTTTCCCTAAATAATGTTTTGTATATTCCACAAATCTCCTCTAACCTCATAGCTGTTTCCAAATTTACTCAAGATAATTATTGCCCTTTGCTTTTTAACCCTAAAGAATTTCTAATCCAAGATAATGATACCCATCAAATACAAACCAAGGGCCTTTGTAAAAATGGACTTTACTCTCTACCTGCTAGAAGTATTGCACCTGCAGCACCAATCCCACTTGTCTCTCACAGCTGTGTGTCCAGACCAAGCTCAACCTCCACCATATTGTGGCATCAAAGGCTTGGGCATTCTGCTAAAAAGTTTACTTCTGTTTTGTCCATTTTACTCAATGTAAAATTGGATAGTCAGTTACCTCATTGTAATGCCTTTGCTGTAGCTAAGTCACATAGACTTCCCTTTCAGCTTTCCATTACTGTTAGTACTAAGCTTTTTCAGCTTGTACATTCTGACATTTGGGGGCCATCCCCATGCCATCTTGTAATAACTACAGGTGTTACATTCTGTTTTTGGATGACTATACAAGATACACCTGGTTCTATCCCTTAAAACAGAAGTCAGATGCCTTTTCTGCCTTATTGTTATTCAATGCTTTGGTAGAAACACAGTTTAATGCAAAAATTCAAACATTTAGAACAGATAATGGTACTGAATATCTCAACAAACAGTTTAGTACCTTTCTTCAACAATTGGGCACTATTCATCAAACTACATGTCCATACACCCCAGAAAAAAATGGTAAAGTTGAAAGAAAACACAGACATCTTGTAGAAACAGCTCTAGCATTGATGAATCAAGCTAATTTACCCTCTTATCTGTGGCTAGAAGCTCTGGCTGCACGCAATTTCCTCATCGACAAGTTGCCCACCCCTGTTCTTTCAAACCAATCACATATCAAACTAATAGTGTACATAGGCTTTTAGATGCTTCAGGGAGTTGTACACAGTTAGTCGACAGTTACATGTATTGTACCTAGTTAGTTAGGAGAGATTTTGTACCAGCTGGTGCTTAGTTGGAATAGCCACTATCTGTAAAAAGTTTCAAGTTATGGAAACTACAATCACTTTTTCTAAAATTCTCTCTCTTTCTCTCACAAACCCTTTTTTCTACACCACCTGACTATTCTATGTTCAGGGTTATAGGCTGTCTTTGCTTCCCATGGCTTAGGCCCTGTCCCAAACACAAGTTGGAACCTAGATCCCTACCATGTGTTTTCATTGGCTGTTGTTCTACCACCAAGTGATACAGGTGTCTTGAACCAAAAAAAGGAAAAGTCTCTGTCTCTAGGCATATTCAGTTTCAAGAGTCCACTTTTCCTTTTGCATCCAACTCTGACATTTCCTTAGTTACTTCATCTATCTTTCCAGACCATGCTCTGTGCTCTCCTGTTGTTCCCTCTCCTGTTTATTCTGATGAACTCAGTTTTCAAATCAATCCCAGCTGTCCTATTCTCATACCAGTTCCCTCAGGTAGTGCTTCAATGCCTACACAGTCATAATCAGCCTTATACCCTGTAGGTGATTCTCAGTCTCAGTCCTCTGAATCCTCATCCAATGAGTCCTCCCGTGATTCAGGTCTCAATCCTTCCCCTAACCTAGGTCACAATCAGTACCCTGAGTCAGGTTCTTGTTCTTCACCTGAGGCAAGTTCTAGTCCTACACAAGTGTCAAGCCCTTCACACATTATTTCTGCAGAATCATCTTCTTCCTCTAGTTCAGGTTCTACCATTTCACAAAGGCAATCTAGGTCCTTACACCCTATGTTAACAAGATCTAAGATTGGCAGCCTCAAGCAACTACTTTATAGACTTCAAACTACCTTAACCCACCACAAACTGAACCTGCTACCTTTCAACAAGCCAGTTCCTCACCTCACTGGATCAAGGCTATGCAAGAAGAATTTGATGCCATACTTAATCAAAAGACATGAACTCGTGTGCACTTACCACCATCAAGACATGCTACTTGGTTTAAGTGGGTTTACAGAATTAAAAGGAAGGTTGATGGTTCTATATCAAGGTATAAACCCAAGCTTGTAGCCAAAGGCTTCCATCAACAAGAAGGGCTTGACTACATTGAGACATTCAGTCCAGTGGTTAAAGCACAAACAATTAGGATTGTGCTGAGTATAGCAGTTACTTTAAGCTGGGAATTGAGGCACTCAGACGTCTCTAATGCATTCCTCCATGGAACAATTAAAGAGGTGGTCTACATGGTTCAGTCACAGGGATTTGAAGACCCTCAACACCCTGACCATTATATGCACACTTCACAAATCTCTCTATGGATTAAAACAAGCCCCAAGGGCCTAGTATCAGCTTCTTGCATACTTTTCACTAGCTTGGATTCTCTTGCAGTTCATAGATACTTCTTTGTTTATACAAAGAACTTATAAAGCTATTACCATGATTTTGGTCTATGTTGATGATCTGGTTATCACACGGTCTTCTCCTCAAACTATTACTACTCTGATTCACATTCTGAGTGCTAAGTTCACTATGAAGGATCTTGGTGTCCTCACCTATTTTCTTGGCATAGAAGTCTGCAGGTCCTCTACATGGATTCTTATGCATCAACAGAAGTATGCCATTGATCTGTTGCATAAAGCTGGTGTGGCAGAGTGTCGTTCCACTGAAGTTCTTAGTGTTCCAAAAAGTTCTGAGGTCTCTCCTCCAGATCAGGCACCTCATTCCAACCCTACACAATTCAGAAGTCTTGTTGAAGCCTTGCAATATCTCATTGTTACAAGACCTTACATACAATTTACTGTGAATTCTAACTGTCAACACATGCACCACCCTACTCAAGTTGATTTTTCTGCACTTAAAAAGCTTCTCAGATTTGTTCAAGGCACTGTCTCACATGGCATCTTACTCAGACCTACCAATTTTGCACTCACAGCCTACTCCGACTCTGATTGGGCTAGTGATTCTATGGATAGGAAGTCCACCAGTGGGTTTTGCATCTTCTTTGGTTAGAATTTGATCTCCTGAGCTTCCAAAAAGCATCCAACTGTTGCTAGGTCCTCCACAGAAGTTGAATATAGGGCTATAGCCTTTACCACTGCAGAACTTAAATAGCTAATCTATATTGTCACTGACTTGGGTATTCCAGGCTCTATTCCTCACCTGATTAGTGATAGTGCTTCTGCTCTTGCCCTGACTAATAATCCAGTGTCTAGTGTCAGGACCAAACATATTGAAATAGACTATCGTTTTGTCAGGAAACAAGTTATGACTAAGAATCTTCAGGTGTTCTACATCTCTACAACTGCTCAAACTGCAGACCTGTTCACTATACATCTCAGCAGAACCAGATTTTTGCATCTCAAACACAAGCTTCACATGGCAAGCCCTATTCATCTTGAGGGGCTGATAAGATACACTGTGCTAGTGCTTAGAATATTAAGTGACTGTCATATCTGTCATATTTATATCTGTACAGTCACGTGACTTTAGTCAGTGTACTACTCTGTTAGTTACAGTTAGTGGGAGGAGTAGATGAGCTGTAACAGAATCAGTTGAGCTCATCTCCCACACGTATAAATACCTATCTGTAAACATCATTTCATAATAATGAGAATCAGATATTTTCTCTCAAATTCTCTCTTTTTTTCATTCTTGAAGCTTCTTCACCTTAATTTATGTTATTGTTCTCTTCTCTCTCCACTGTAACTTCAGATTCTCACTCATCACTATCAACTCAGTCATTTGTTCACACCAACACCCATGGCACTTCCAAACTTTCCTTTCTATGTTTGTACACCAAACAAATCATTCTATGGTCTGAAACAAGTCCCAAGAACTTGGTACCAAACGCTCTTTTTCCCCCTCTAATATCCCATGGATTTATAAGCAGTGCCACAGACACTTCTTTCTTCAGTACATCTCCAATCCAATCACATTTTCATTCTTCTAGTCTATGTAGATGACATAATCATCAGAGGCAGTTCTCAAGTAGCTATTTCAATTCTAGTAACTGCAAACACTAAATTTGCCATAAAAGATGTAGAGCAACTTCCCTACTTCCTAGGAATTGAGGTCTGATACATTGGTTCATCTCTTATTCTTCACCAAACCAAAATACACCAAAGAAATTCTTCACGAGCTTGCTACATGTTGCAAATCTTGCACAAATCCCTCAGTCTCCAAGTCTTAACCTGTTCCACAAGATTCAGGACAACCTTATCCGGTACAAGTCAGTTTAGAAGTCTCATTGGTGCTGTCCAATATGTCATCAGTTTAGAAGTCTCATTGGTGCAGTCCAATATGTCATCAGTTTAGAAGTCTCATTGGTGCTCTCCAATATGTCAACATTGCTAGATCAGACCTGCGATTTCAGTCAACAGAATATGCCAACACATGCATCATCCAACAAATGCAAACTTCGCTTGCCCTAAAGAAAGTTTTAAGGTTTGCTTAGGGGATTGTCTCTCATGGTCTGCATTTTACATGAGGTCCATTCAACATTCAAGGCTATTCTAAGGGTGATTGGGCTTCAGATCCAACAGATAGAAAGTCTAATTCAGGGTTTTGTGTGTTCCTAGGCGCTAATCTATTCAGCTGCTGCCTAAAAAGCAACCCAATATTTCTAGATCCTCCACAGGAGCACAGTACAGGGACATGAACAAGCGGCAAATAAAATAAAATGGCTAACCCCTACCTTCTCCAAGATCTACACATTTTAAAAAAAAAAAAAAAGGACGTCTACATTGACCAGTAATTCTATTTCATCACCTGCTCCAACCCGTTTTCCATGCTAGAACCAAAAACGTAGAAATAGACAATCATTTCATAAGAGAACAGGTTCTATCTTAAGCTCCTACATATTTCCTAGACACCCTCAGCAGATCAGATAGTAGACATTTTGACTGTCTCTACCTAATGCCAAGTTCAGCTCTGTCAAAAGCAAGCTTCCCATGGCTATACCAAGGTTCAGCTTGGACAGGGATGTTAAGGAAGAAAGCCCAGCTCAGTCAAGTGCTCAATCAACTGCAAAGAGTATCGATTTAGGTTAGGCTCGACAGTCAGTTAGTTAGAGGTGCAGTACTGTTGGCACATAACTTGCTGCCTTGTAAGTAAAGCTATACCACTACTACAAAAACATAACTAAATGTTATCAGATATGTTCACTCAATGCAAATTATTTCATATCTTTCCTCCCTCTATCTCTGTGTGTGTGTGTGTGTGTGTGTCTGTCTGTCTCTCTCATCTCCATTCCCAACAAGAAATTCACAGAACCGGTTGATGTCATTGAAGATTTGCAGATGGGCACCATTTGTAAGACATGTACCTGGTCCA
The DNA here is from genome assembly GCA_028554755.1 of Cordia subcordata. Classification (NCBI taxonomy): domain Eukaryota; kingdom Viridiplantae; phylum Streptophyta; class Magnoliopsida; order Boraginales; family Cordiaceae; genus Cordia; species Cordia subcordata. The sequence continues at coordinate 1,866,118 of JAPTOF010000002.1, forward strand.
ACTTTTGTTCTGCCTCAGAGGAATCAACTGACTTTGGTACTTTCACAAGGGCAGAGTAATAAACCTTCTCGACCATCTTCTTTGATTTGTCTTTGCTAGTCTCTTCAACCTCATCGATATACGCCACTCGGAGAGATGGATACCTGGAAGTAAAGACTTGGAAATGAACATTAACAGGAAAGAATAACTGACAAACTCTAAACAGCTAACTTCTGGAATGTACTCTGTCATTAGCCTCAATATATCTGTGGCTTTTGGATCGCCGGATCGTTTCTGGACACCATACTGCTGACAGGAAACAACATATGTGAACTTCATATCGGAAACTGCTTCACATTGAGTCAATAGTGACCTTTCGTTTCTCAGGTGCTCCTCAGTATTTGATTCTGCAGCTTTATAGCCTTTCATTAACTCTGCAGGAAAGATTCATTAGTATTCCTTGAAGTAATAAAGATGATAACTGAACTATTAGAAAAGCTTCTAATAGTACCTTCATGCTTTGCCATATCAAGGAAGGCTTGAAGTTCCAACGCTTGCCGATAGTACATCATACCTCGTACTTTTTCATTAGCGCACATACAGCATGCCAAGAATAATATAATGTCAGCTAAATGTGCAGTGGTTCAATCTAAATTCCTAAGTGAGATCAGAGATTTATACCAGTCCTAGTTAGTGTCTGGCCCCTGTATGATGCCCATAGACGAAGTTCTTCTTCCAACTTGATATTCCCCATAAGATCTTCTTCACTGTTCTTCTCAACCCGCTCAAGGAAGTTGTCCCATTCATCTACATATTTTCGTGACAATTAGATTAGACATAAACTAATTAAGTCCATTAGGCTTCCTGGGTTATCAGATGTCGGAGAATCAACACGAGAGAGAGAGAGAGAGAGAGAGAGAGAGAAAGAGACCTGGAAAAATCTTCTGTAAATAGAAAAGTATAGACACACCATCTTCATTTGGCTTTTTCAGGGACTCGATGGAGAAGAGAACCTCCTCATTGAAGTAAGGAGTTAAGACACTGCAAAAGGGTAGATAAAAGTCAGATAAGACAAAATGCATATCAATAAACAAGTTCAGGTTGAGAACAGCAGACTTTGCTGTATCAAATCAATTTTTGTACTGTATTCTTTTTTCTTTTTTTGGCAAATTCAGTAATAGTATAATTCCATTACTGATTGCTGTTTCAGAAAACAAAGATCGTTCATTTTAGATCACCAAGGATTTGAAGGCGGAGTACCCAACTGGCCTGCATGTATAGATTTCAAAGAGCTTACTCACATGCTTGAGCACATCCCTTTCTATTATTAAGGTTGTCAAAAGGCTCTCCAGAGTAAATTTTGAACAATTGTTAGATATGGATCATATGACAAAGATTTGTTGGTTACATGCAACTTTCTTATGCCCTTTCTGATTAATGTGATACTTCTTTTACAAGCACTACACAATAGGGTCGATTCTTTTTAATTCTTCCAGAAGATACCATTAAGTAAGCTCACAAAAAGATGACTGAGATTCTTCATGGTATAAATTTTGGGAACGCTAGCTCGAACATCATTCTATTTTATGGACATAATCACAAATGTCAAAGAATGATGAGCATTCAGCGACCTGTTGCAGAAAAAGCACACTGAACCCCAAGGACAAAACTATAGAACAGTGACAAATTGAAACATGTGTTCCGCAAAGGACAATGCCGAATAAAGGAGTCTTGCACCTGACAGAAGCACCCTAGTGATGACTTTTCACTAGAAAGAATCAACAAGGAAAAGTGGCCTGTAGTTCCTCTTGATATTAAGGGAAAATATAGAACTGAGATGGTAGATCCTCCTGGCATCTACTACAACTCCTATTTCACAAATACATCTCTGAACTTCATAAAACCTTATTACTATTGTATAAACAAGCTATGCTAAACAAATACAAATTTACTCCAACAATAAAAAGACTTACGAAAAGGAAAGCATATTGCGAACTTTTGGAGCTGGAGGCATGTCCATAAACAATGAGTTTGAGAAGAATGAAATACGCCTTTTAGCTTCAAGGTTGGATGGCACATCCATTGCTGATTCTTTCACAGTAAGCAATAAATGAAGCCTCCCAATCTGAACACAAATATACACTTTGTTTACATAAAAGCAATGGGAGAGGACATAACAAGAGACTTGACATCCTTCAGACAATGAACCAGAGGTAGACATGGAATCTACATATACTAAAGCCAAAGAAATGATATAAGAGCTTGACATATCAGTCTTGAGACTGCACTATAACTTGACACATCACCCGTGAGATTCACTACAGCATGACACATCAAAGTTTTTGGAGAGCTGGCTTACACATCAGCTCCTCTGTAGGATAGTAAATGCAGTGAAGTATGATGCATGATACATAGTATGGGGTTTGTGGCATTATGAGTGTAAATGAATTCTACACATGTATATGATTCTTAGAAGACAACAAGATACTTACAATGCTTTTAACAATGATGCATGAATCAGTAGTAGATTCACTTAGAAAAGAACTAACAAGTTAACATGGTATGATATTGATTTCATTTTTAACATATTGATATCCTCCCTCGACGATACATATTTCATGTATTCATTTCACCAACTTGATGTCTTGATCACTTGGTAAACAAGCAAGAACGTCCCTGTGCAGCAACATGATGGCACGGCTTCAAGATGGTACAAGTGAAACTCTAATCACTTGATACATGTGTGTGTGTGTCTATATGTACATATACAAATACACATATATATGTGTGTATGTATGTGTGTGCACATTTATGTGTATATGTATGTGTCCATATATATGGACATATAATATACACATGAATGCATTCGAATTTGATCATATGATTATAAGTACAACATATAACGTGTTTTGATTATGAGTAATGTTTCATGTTAGTTGCATCACTATCCAAAGATGACTGTCGATATACTGTACTTGACTTAAAATTGTAGCACGTCTAGAATTGAAGTATAACAAATATAGAAATGCATATTCAAACATTGACTATAACCTGTGAATAGGACACGCAACAGTCCTAGTAAAATTCTGTAACAGAAAAGATAAAAAGAGAGGAGGGTAAAATGCACATTACTCCTGTGTTCTCAAACTACCGCGTTACCTCCTTGTGGTTTTTGAAAAGTGGCAGAATGGCCCCTGTTATTATTTTGATACTGTTAACTTAAGTATTGAAAAACTGAACTAACCCTTACTAAACCATTATGTGATTGGTAAATAAGCATATTTTTTTTGTGAAAATGTATAGCACATTGCAAATTTTAACACCTATGCTGAAAAGACATGCATAATGTGAACTCCTTTAATTTGAATAGAAAATGTCTGGGCAGGAGATTATGTTTCACCTTTTCAAAAGTAAAAGGGATAATGTGCGGTTATTGTTCTGAAAATGTATTGCACATTGCAAACTTTAGCACCTATGCTGAAAAGACATGCGTAATGTGCACTCCGTTGATTTGGATAGAGAACGACAACGCAGGAGGTTATGTATTACCTTTTGAAAAGTAAAAAGGGTAATGTAGTAAGTTTTGGAACACAAGAATAACCAACTAATTAGACAAACCACAGGGGAGCAATGTGCATTTTACCCAAAGAAAAAGAAGAATGGCAGTCAATAGAGAATTACAAGTTAGTTCTCACAATTTCAGGTACCCATTTGATTTTTGATCCAAACTAAATGTGCAGACTAGAATTCCAAAACAATAACATATTCATTATCCTATATTAAGCACCCGCACAGCTGACCTTCTCTTCCCATGCTTCCTTCTCTTCCGTAATTGGAAACCTAAGTTTGTCAAAGAATCGGTAATGCTTATCAACAGATATCATACCCTCATGCACATAGGCGCCACCATGGCTGGAGTCCAGCAAACTGCGGAATTTAAGTAATGAGCACCGCATATTTGCTTCAAATAAAAAAATATAAATATTTGCATACTAACTCTACCTCGGAACAATGTCATCCATTATGTCCCTGGTTACAACCTCCAGCATGTTGAGCAATTCAATTACAATCTGACCCTTGACCTCCTCTCGATTTTCTTTCTGCAAATTTTGCAAGTTAGACCTCCCTGCCAATACCATAATCTGTGTGTGTAGAAGTATTATATATGTACCAGAAGTTCAATGAGATGGACAAAGTGACCATAGAGACTGGGAAGAGCACTCATCTTGAATTCTCTTATAAGGTCACCATTTTTTATGTGCTCATCAACTTTGGTGAAAATCTCATCTATGACACTGTGAACAATGACCAACATCAGAAACAGGATGTCCAAGAACAAGCCAATGTAACTTTCAAAATATAATCAATTCAGCAGATGATAAACTTACTCTTTTTCACGTTGTCCTAAAACCAAATACTTGATAATGCTTTTACATGAAAAATAGCACTCCCGAATAGCACAACCCATATAAAAATCTGCAGTCAATCTTTTGTTCAGCTCACGGTCTCTCCCATTGCTATCTTTGGCCATATCCAATGCAATAGGAAGCTATGGGGAAAGATTTGATTGATTAAATGTAGCTTTGTGAATAATAAAGAAAAAGAAAGCAGTTTATAAAGAGACGGACCTTGCTAGCTAGTAAAAAGGGAGGCCACCGAATAAGGTCTAAGTCAGGATCAGCCAAGTCAGGATCAGCCCAGTATGGCACAAGCAGCAGCTCCAGCTCCCTGTAGAACAGAAGAAATTCAATTTCTAATCATGTAACTACCCTGCCCACCAAAGAGGCAAGGGGTGACGAGAGTTCAAAGAAATAAAGGACATCTAGAGGGGAAGTGCTAAATGTTCTTGCCCAAACTGTAGTCAACACCATCGTTTACCTATTATTTATCAGGTCCTCTTCTCTGAAGCTTTCAATTATTTTGTTCCATATCTGAGCAAACCTTGCTGCCTCCTTATCCTTGCTAGAAGATATCTGTAAAGTAGATATTTTCACTACATGGAATAATTGACCCCACAGAAACAAAGAAGAAAAGATCTAGATGATATCTCAACCTTATCAAATTTCCGAGATAGTGTTGCCTTCAGTCCTTTCTTTTCACTCTTTTCTACAGGAATCAACCGGGCATTAAAAGCACCTGGCAATGACTGGAAACGAGACCTGAGCATTTCCAATGTTCGAATCTGAGAGAAGATTGGAAAAGTAAACATCAGACGACAATCATAATTGTCAAATTACGTCATCTCACTACAAAATGTGGATTACTTTTCTTCTGGAGTTCTTTATTAACAAATGGATAGCTTCTTCAAAAAAATAAATACAAAAATGCCAAGAGATGTTAATGCTTATAAATTATAATAATAAGGGTGTCCTGCAACAAAGCTCTAATACATGAACTTCTGTGGAAGTGAAAGCATAAACAGCTAGAGAGAAAAATTCATCCGTCTAACAAGATAAAATGACAACTCTGATGGCATGCAAATGTGACCTTGACCAAGTTTACCCAAATAAATAAATAATTAAGGAAAACAAAGAAGGAAATTACAAAAATTTCACATATCAGAAAGGAAATAGTAGCCACTTAACGTCAGGTACTGCTACGGGAAATAGCTATCATTCAACCAACAGAGTGGTTTTGACTCATCATTTTACCAGGGCTTTTCCTCTTAACAGAAATATCCATATGAGGGCAAAGTTCAGAGGCAAAAAGTTGGGCCATGGAGACCCAGTCTACACAGGTTAAAAACCTGCCATTCTGCATTTTGGTTTTTAGTTGGTTGAACCCATGTTTTGAAACAACAAGAAGGAAAATAGCCGCATTCCACCAGTTTGGGATATTTGAAAAAGAAAAATAACAGAAGACCCTTAACATGGATCACGTTTTGGTGTCCACTTTATTAATGTTAAGAATCCTGAGGTTCCATCATAAAAACCAATTGGTCAATATGAGAAGTGGCCTAGGACCTTATATGGTGATTTTGAGAAGTGGCCCAGAACCTTATACGGTGATTCTGAATCTTGAGATTTTCCGATGTGAGAAGTATTTATATGTTGTAAGCCCCCCCCTCACGTGTAACGCGGAATAGTGCATGCACCACTTTGATTACTGGATTTGGATGGCTGACGACCTGGACTACAAGGATGGGCCACCACGTGACTGAATTTTGATGATTGGATTCAGATAACCAACGACCTCGACTGTAGGGATGGGCTACCACATGACTGGATGTGCAGTATGAGCGAACTTGACGGGTCACACGTGGACATAAACGTAGCATGAGAACTGGACCAAAAGCCCAACTCTGATATTATGTTAAGAATCCTGAGGTTCCATCATAAAAACCAATTGGTCAATATGAGAAGTGACCTAGGACCTTATATGGTGATTCTGAGAAGTAATCCAGGACCTTATATAATGATTCTAAATTTTGAGATTTTCCGATGTGAGAAGTTTTTATGTGTTGTAACAATTTACATTCAATTAAGAGGTGAATTGCACTTTCACTACATAAGAAGCTAGTGTTTATAGCTAAGATACCTATACGATAAGAGTCAATAGTTGATAGGGTAATCTTGTTATTCTAAGACATTGGAGGCCAAGAGACTAAGGATCAGTTAATGAATCTTACTTTTCCTATCCAGTGTCTTAAATAGTTTTCCTATTTATGAAGTTTATTAAAGTTCAAAGTCATTCATCTTAACAGAATTATGAAATTGAGAAACCCATAATTAAGCATATCTGCATGTAGCCTAATTACATAAGAGTGGTGAGATACTAAAGAGCGAGAGAAGTCAAAAACTTGGAAATATAGGTGAAACTCCAAATGCTTTATTCTTCCTCTATTCTCTTTCTTCCTAGATACCATTCATTATTACTTGTCCTAAAATTCTACTGTTAGCGTATTATTCCTCCCACATAGAAAGTTCATAAAATCTAAGGCCACTTAATCAAGTCACACATGAGGAGGAATGCATAGAAAGTTCATAAAATCCAAGGCCACTTAATAAGATCTTGGGCTACTCCTGCCATTAATCAATTAGTTTTTAGAATAGAACCTCAAGATTTTTCACATAGTATTGAAGCCCAAGTTACAAGCTAGTTATATTTGTTCACGTGTGACCCTTCTTCATCCACGTGTAACATTCTAATTTGTCCACATGTGACCATTCTTTCAATTACCAAATCAAGTCACACATAAAGGGGAGTGTTAGAGTATTATTATTCCCACATAGAAAGTTCATAAAATCTAAGGCCACTTAATCAGTTATTCAAGTCACATGTGAGAAGGAGTCTTAGAGTATTATTCTTCCCCCATAGAAAGTACATAAAATCCAAGGCCACTTATTAAGATCCTGGGCTACTCCTCCCCATTGACCGATTAATTTTTAGGACAGAAACCAGGATTCTTCACATCTACTTACCCTAGAACTTTCTCTTTTTTTTTTTCCAGCCAATACTTTTTGTCTTTATCTCACAACTCTAAGATAATGATTCTAATATACAAGGGCAGATTACCTCTCTTCAGTTATTTAGTGTTAAGAGAAGAATGATTTCCTACTTGAAGAAAATGATATTTCTTGGTGACAACTTTAATTTCCATTCAGACTACAGAAAGAGTGAAATCATTTCATGGCTTCATAGAGAAGCAAAGGTATTTTACTCCAGTCAGAAGACATCATCTGATTGCAAGCATTTGACAAGAATTAACTTTAGAAGCTATCTTCAGGTCAGAAATTTCTGACAAATAATATACTTTTGACATATGGTTGACTCAATACAAACACGTTCAGCAATCAGTATCTATCGGCATTCGGAGGAACTTCAAAATAAAATAGAAAATAACTAACAAATAACAAGCAACACCGAGAAGAGGAAAGCTCAACCAACCTCTCCAAGACGGCGAAATGCTCCATAGATACCACCATATATTGTAGAGAAAATTGCATACCAGATCTGGGGGTCCATGAAATAGACCTGGTACAGTTACCAATATAGAGATCATGAACATTTTCAGGAAATGCAATATGCTACAAGAGAAAACTAAGAATAACGATGGGAACGTACAAGAATAACTGGAGCCCAGAGTGCAATCACAACACCAATATTGTTCTTAGCTGCAAACGGAAAATTAAGGATATTAATCAATTGTAAAGACAATTTGCATGTAATCGAGGAATAGTATAAAATGTCAAATTAACTGAGTACCATGAGGGAAGAACTCATGCCATTTATACGTCCCTATCGGGACCTTCATAATTTCTCTTGTTGGGCCTACTAAAGGCTTTATCTGCAATTGGAAAATAAAAAAAAGAAACAAAAAAAAGACTTATTATGCAAAGAACTGGAATTGAAAATGAGTTAAGAATTCCTGGATTGTAAATTTTGTGGCGGCTATCTATCTGCGTTGAGAGATAGTGAGTCCAGAAACCAATATTCTCTCCCACTCTAGTGCCTTGCAACCTCCCGAAGAGGCCCACACACATACATAGAAAAAGAATGCCATATATTTGGGGAAAAGGATAGGGGGGTGTAAGGATAGAAAGAAATAAATCTGAAGAGGATTTCTGCGAACCTTATTGTGTTATGTGGAGAAAAATGATAAGTAGGTTCCAGCCTTCTAGGCATCTCATCTTTCCAGATATTAAGCAAGCAAATGACAGATAATCTCATCACCAGAATTATTAGCCAGAAAAAGTACCGGAAACACTAATTGACTATAACCAATTGACTGCAACCAATGAATTAAGTACGTCAACCATCTCGCCCACCCCACACCCATGGTGTAAGGATACTCCCATCTTAACTCATGACATCAGAGCATCTGCTGGTGAAATCTGATTCCCTTACACTGAACTGATCTACTGGGCACAATGAAATTCTAAACAATCACTTTTTCTTCCTATTATTATACCTTTTCTCAAGCATAAACAGAATGTCAGAGGAGATGGAGGAAAAACCTTCATGCAATTTAAATGACACTAATAGATCATTGAACCAACCCATCAGATGGTAATACTCCCTGCATTGCAATATCTTTGTCCCATTCAACTTATCAACAATTTTAAGGACAAAATATTATGCATTACAATCGAAAATTCAGAATATCAGATAAATCCTCACGAAACTTGGAACATCCTCAATACCTTTTCTTTCACAGTATTTTTTTTACTTTCCAATGGGAAATTTTTGGTAAAGGAAGAACTATTACTCGAACATTTCCTAAAGGATGTTGTTTTGGAAATTCCAAAAATTAAATAAGTATGCAAGGAAAATTGGAATAGACGGAGTATAATCCAGTCATTTCTACATCATATTCAGAAACTCCATGGTAATAACACTACTAATGCTAGCAAGAAACGAGATATTAAGAGAGCACCTCAACATAGAAGCTGAATGTTAACTTCGCTGCTAAGAGGAGGACCCAAAAGAGAGTGTATCTGGAAAAAGAAAACAGCTGCTATTAATTATGAGGAAAGAAAATCAAATTGAAGCGAGTTCTATGTAATAGTGCAATGCAATAGAGTTACTTGAAAAGTGAAAAGGGGTTTTCGTGCATCCCTCTTCCCACATAGAGCCGAGGCTGTAGTACAAGCAATACCAAAATGTAATTTGTCAAGAGAACTGAGGAAGGCTAGAAAAGAATCAGTCCTTTTCTGTTTAAAATAGTATATGAAACTAGAGATTATGAGAAATTTACAGGGTTTTAATACCTGAGACCACCACATCATGAGCCTCACAATTTTATAGTCTGACCTCTCAAGATAGCGGCGGATAAATGGAAACAGAAATAACAGTGCGGACAGCATGTTTGGAGATAGATAAACAAGAACTGCAATGATGAACAAAGAAGGTGAACTTGGACTGTCGCCAAACCAATTTTTGATGGTCTGTCCAAATCCAGATGGATTTTTCCAACTATATGCATAAGTTACAGGCAACACTATCACCCATGCAGCTGCAGCAGCAGCCTTCAAAATATATCGCAGCTTCACGTGTACTGACATACTGTGTCTTGCTTTCCAACTCAGAATAATATCAAGCACAGCTGCAGATATGGACAGTAAAACTGGGTCAGAATTACAATATTATGCTTCACTCTACCAAAAAGATTATTGATTGGGAAAAGTATTTTTCTTTTCTCTTTTGGATAAAAATACAAATTAGATCTAGCAAAGAAAACAATCAAATTAATGTGATGTGAAAAAGGGTAAACAACTAATCCTGCTCATAGCAAGTAATGATGAGTTATCCCAAGAAGAAATGTACACACCAAAAACCAAAACAAATGTTATCTGTAGTTTTTATCTCCATATGCGTGCTTCTTCCTTGTAATACTAAGTATGTAAGATATATCCTCTCAACTGCAGAAAGTATTTGAACTAAAAGTCAACTCAACCTCCTCTCCCCCGCACCCCCAACTCCCTCCCTCTACCCCCCTTTTTCCTTTTGCCACTACTGAATACTAATGTGCTAAGTTATTGATTACTATACAGATAATATGTAATGTTTCTGTTTCTATGATTCAAACCCATAAGACAAAGTATGTGAAGTCCTAAAAGCATGAAGTGATCTCACCAGACTATGCTTAATTGATATGATTAAAAATGTAACAGTAGCATACATTTGGACCTGATTTTTACATGGATAGAATCCATTCTATTTGCATGGACAGTTTTGAGTTATCTTTTCACTGTTCCAAATATTACAATTCACTGACATTTAAAGTGAAATCATTGTAAGGAAAGGTAATTAAATATTTGTTTATGATTCTCTCAGAGTTGGGGACAATATTTGGTCCATTCAATACAAAATATTTATCTTCAGAAGTAGCTTACTGAATCCTATGCCAGGAATTCATTATCTACCATGGGTATTTGCCAGAGGTCATGCATATATATATGCACATATATACTGTGAGAGAGAGTTTAAGGAGAATAGAAAAAGAGAATTTTTTTTTTTTTTCGTTTTGGGGTGTGCATGGGCAGAAAGACATATGACCAGCTCAGATTCACTGAGCACAGCCATAAAAGCATGCCAACTAACATGTTCTCTACAAAATGCAAGAGGAGACAATTTAATTATGCTCTCAGGCTCAAATGACCAGATAAAAACGGAGTCCAAGAGTCATGTGAATGATTTGTTCATGTATCAAGGCATCATGACAACTATTAAAATTACATAGTGATTAGTGAGTCTCAAAAACTAGGTATCTATGACCAAAAATCCACCTTGTGTAGCTTCATTCCCAAAGCGATATACTGTTCCACCAAATATGCAGTTATTACAGCACCTCAATCCCATGATAGTATAGCATATGGTGCAGAGCTACATACTGAGATGCGAGTTAACACATGCTCAACAGACATGTGGCACGTGAAGAAGATTCTTACCCAAATTTGAGCCATTTGAGTTCTCCTGCAAGCTTTAAATTGACTCTGCGCATGTTAAGGCACTCGAAACTATATTTTCTCAGAAAGTTTAAGTTTCATATAGGTATATGGTTGTCTAACCATTTTCAACAAATTGGCAGGCTCATCATAGGCTAAATGCACAAAAGTCTAAGAGATATGAACCAATCATGTTCAAGAAACAACAATCTTCTGAAGACAGTTGATCACTATGGATGCATTTGAAATATAAGGAAGAGCAGAAGTGATAAATAAGTCACAGTTCGAGTATTATAATTCATTTTATCACCTTGTGCTAGCTTTAGTATTGCGGCTGTAATGAAAACGCTTAGCACTTTCTTGAAGACATCACCCTCAAATATACCACTTGGTTGGCCCGAGCCATTCCAAGCAACAATGATCATTGCCTTCAGTCAATAAAATTAATGTCAACCGTCCACATTAATGAGGGAAATGCAGTTATCAAAGGAAAATATCCAAGATAAATTCAAAGTTACCTGTAGACACAATATAAAAAAGCTCCACATTCTATCGAAACTCCTAAAAGTGTGCCAAAATGAACGTATCTCCACAAAATTAATTTTGCCCATCCACCGATTGCCTTTGACTGGTTTGGAGTCCTGAATATCACCAAGAAACACATAAGAAGAGCAGTACCTAAGAGCAGACATGGACTGTATGAGCATAATAACCTCTTCGTTCAAAACACCCTTGGTTATAGAGGAAACATCACTATACTTGGCCCCAGATTCAGAAAGGTCGAACTAGGCCAAATTAGTGAAGCTACAAAAGAGGGAAAAGCATTTCATTTTAACTGAAATCATATGAAACACTATGATGCTGCAATGAACATAGAAAACTAATCAAAACAAAGAATACAAATATCAATTTTGGAGATCTCAAAGTCCCCTCCAGGTGTCCTCTGTAAGGACAAGGCTTGACATTCAGCTTAGTACAGGTTTAACTATTACTTTGTTCGATTAGGAGTTAGTTAAGACCAATGCAGTGGATTATGTGTACAACTGTATAAATACATGGGGTACTTAATAAGGAAAGATAATCATATCTTCTTAAACTGATTCAGGAATATTCTGTTCATATTGTATTCCCTAATTTCCTTTACATCAATGATTGTAATTGTATTTAATTTCCACTTTCCTTTTCTATTTTGAGCAACCTGCTCATCAATTCTTGTATATAAAGAACAGTAATACAATTGCAGAAGCATGTAACCTTTTTCCCAAACTAGTTAATTGCTTTATGGTATCCAGAGCCTTCTCTGCTCAAACGAGCCTTTCTTGATCCTCCCTTTTTTTCCCCCTCCACAACCATGACTACAGATCAAACATCAACAAACAATTCAGCTGAGCAAACTCCAGCCTCTGTGACATCCACCAACCATGGTCTCGTTAATCCAATGACTCAAAACAGTAAATTTATTACCATCAACCCAGCTACACAGTTTTCCATCAAACTTACTGGCAGCAGCAACTATCTGACATGGAAAGCACAACATGATCTTCTCTTTTTGGGCTATGATCTCACTTACTACATATATGGAACACTCCCCTGCCCACCTGAAACAGATCCTCAGTAGAAAACATGGCTTCGACAAGACGGCCTCATCTGACATGCCATCATGGCTTCCGTTGATCCTACTATTGCGCATTTAATTGCTACAGCACCCACTGCCCATCTTGCTTTGGAAAAAGCTTGCTCAACAATATGCAAACAAGTCCCAATCAAGAGTCTATGGCCTGCAAGACTCTTCTGCCCGTCTAACCAAAGGCACCAACTCAATAGCTCAATATCTCAACAAGATTCGAGTTATTGCTGATGAACTTGCCATAGCTGATGCTCCTATGAGCGACTCTGCTCTTGTTATCAAGATTCTTAGTGGTCTTGGCCCAGAATACAACGATATTAGTGGTGCCATTTGCTCCAGAGGTGCACCCATCTCGCTTGAGGAACTATTTGACAAATTGAGCGGTCATGAAGTTTTTCTTCTTCATCGCCAAGAAACACCTGCCATTACTACCCAACATAATCAGCAATCCAACACACAGCACCGCAACCAACCACGACAAAATGGCAATAACAACAACTGCTGAAATCAGTCCTCTTCTTCCAATGGCAATAACAACTGGACACGGCCTTCATCCTAAAGTGGCTCCAACCGACAATCCAACCAACACCACTCTACGTCAAACGACAATAGCAAACCTTGTGTCCAATGTCAATTGTGCGACAAATTTGGACATACAGCTCGAGTATGCCGCTCCCAATCTCACAATCCGAAAGACGTTCCTCAAGCCAATTATACTGCACGTCAGCCCTACAACAACAACTGGGTCATAGACACTGGGGCCTCTCATCACGTCACCTCTGATATTCAAAATCTTTAGGCTTTCTCACAGTATACTAGTACCGATGAGGTGATCATTGGAGATGGTAATGGTCTTCAAATTACGCATAGAGGGCATACTACTCGCTCATCTCTTTCCCATACCTTTATCTTGAAAGATGTTTTATGCACACCTAATATCCATAGAAATCTAATTGTTGTTCCTCAATTTTGCAAGCAAAATAACACATCTGTTCAATTCTTTCCTACTTGCTTTGTTGTGAAGGATTTGAGAATGGGCGCACCTCCGCCCAAGGCCCGAATAAAGCTCGGACATACGAACGGACCAGTCACTCACCACCAACCACCAACTTTGCCTTAGCCTCCACCCATCCATCACTCGCACTGTGGCATCACCATCTTGGCCATCCTCATCTTCACAGTCTCAAGTTTATTATTTCTCAGTTTTCAATTGCCATGTTCTACTTCTTTAGAAGATCATTGTCACTTGTCTTTGCAATAAAAGCCATCGTTTACCATTTAAACAGTCTACATTGAAAAGTTCACAACCATTAGAACTACTATACACTGATTTTTGGGGACCTTCCCCTATCACCTCTACTCAAGGATTTCGTTTCTAAGTGATCTTCGTTGATCACTTTACTAAGTACACATAACTCTTTCCCCTCAAAAAGAAATCTGATATTGTCTCTACATTTACTACATTTAAAACACCTATTGAAAATTATTTTAATCACTCCATTGTCAATGTTTATTTAGATGGTGGAGGAGAGTATGAGAGCCTGTCAAAGACACTGTCAACCATGGGAATCCAACACCTTTTCTCCCCCTCCCCCCATACACACCTCAAAAAGTAAGCACCGCTAAACAACGACATCGTCATGTTTGGAAACGGCAACTCTTATACACCAAGCATCTGCTCCCCTTGCCTACTAACCATATGCATGCTCTACAGCCATATATCTCATCAACCGAATGCCCACTCCAATCTTACAAGGCAAGTCACCTTATGAATCCCTCTTCCATACAACTTCTAACTACAACACACTTCGCACCTTTGAATGTTTATGCTATCCGTGGTTACGACACTACACCAATCATAAACTCGATCCCAAATCAAAACCATGTGTCTTCTATAGATGCTCAACGCAATACCATTATTACCAATGCTATGATCCAACCACCTCAAAAGTCTTTCTATCTCGCTGTGTTGCGTTTATAGAAAATAACTTTCCCTTTGCCACCATGTTCCCATCCCTCTCTCGCCTCTCTAAAGCCACATTCGAGTCTTGGACTGAAGTCATACCCACCAATAATAAACCTCCCCCATCTTCGACTTCCATTGTGCTCGTTTCCTTGGAAGACGTCCCCAAGGTTCCCACACCATCGACTCCACTCTTCGCGCTATCAAATCCACCAACTTTCTCAACCACCAGTTCACCATCATCTCTATAGTCCACTTCCAAGGTCTCCCTAGTATCTTCAATGACAGTAGCTAGTCCGCCATTGGGCGAAGATGCCTCCAACTCTGCCTTACAACAGGTAAGTATTCCTCACCCACCACCAACTCGAATGATTATTCGATCCCAACATAACATCTTTAAACCCAAGAAACCACTTGATGACACTGCTTTTTCAATCTGTACAGGTTCTATTATGGCTTCCAGAACCTACAAACAAGCTACAAAATTCAAAGAATAGGGAGATGCCATGCGTGACAAAGTTAATGCCCTAATTCACAACAGAACTTGGTCTCTTGTTCCCTCTTCCGCAGCGCAAATTGTCATTGGTTGTAAGTGGATCTTTCGAGTCAAGCAAAAATTAGATGGCAACCTCGATCAACTCAAAGGCCGGCTAGTTGCAAAAGGGTTTCACCAGCACCCTGGTATTGACTTCACCTCTCCCTTAGTTCGGGGATCAAACCCACTACAATTCGCCTGATTATCACATTTGCTACTCACTTTAAGTGGCCACTCTATCAACTTGAGGTGAACAATACTTTTCTCCAAGGCACTATTGAAGACGAAGTTTACATGGAGCAGCCCCTTGGCTTCGTTGGTCCAAAATACCCCAATCACGTCGGTAAGCTCTACAAAGTAATATATGGTCTTTTCCAAGCCCCTTGCGCCTGGTATAATGAATTTAAGCAATTTATATCCTCCCTTGGCTTTGTTGATTCCCAGTTATATACATCTCTCTTTCTGATGCATCGTCTAGGTTGTGTTCTCTTTTTACTTCTCTATTTCGATCACATCATCTTAATAGGCTCTTCTAATGCAAAAATACTTGAGGTCCATATAGCACATGCAGCTCATTTTTCACTTAAAGAATTGCAACCTCTCACCTATTTTCTTGGTGTCAAAGTCAGCCAAACGCCAAGGGGCCTTTTCTTATCTCAAAAAAAGTATACCACAGACCTGCTTCATAGCTTCAACATGTTGGATGCTAAAGGTGTCAAGACGTCTCTTTCAATCACTACTTCTCTCAAGCTTGATGATGGCACCCCTCCATCGATCTAACACAGTATCACAAAGCTGTGGGTCCTCTACAATATCTCTCCCTTACAAAGCCGTAGGTTCTCTATCTTCTCAAAGAACTTCGCCTCCCCATCTCCAATACTCCGTTGATTTGTTGCGACAACCTGGAAGCCATATTCTTGACACAAAACCCAGTTTTTCGCAATCGCATGACGCATTTAGCCCTCGATTATCACTTTGTTCAGAAGCAAGTTCGAGAGACAACACTAGTTGTCAAGCATGTTCCATCCTCATCACAACTCGCTAATTCTCTCACCAAGGTCGTTCCTTTGGCTGTTTTTCTCCGTCATCGGTCCAAGATAGGCGTCATTCCCTCACCGCCTATCTTGCAAGGGCATAATAAGGAAAGATAATCATATTTTCCTAAACTGATTCAGCAATATTCTGTTCATATTGTATTCCCTAATTTCCTATATATCAATGATTTTAATTGCATTTAATTATACTTTTCTTTTCTATTTTGAGCTCAATTCGTGTATATAAAGAATAGTTATACAATAGCAAAGGCATGTAACCTTTTTCCCAAACTTGTTAATTGCTTTAATACTGACCCTTGGATGCGGGAAATGACAATACTATTCCTATTACAGACACTAGCAATGGTAACCTCTACCCTTCTCCTCCTACATTTCATATCTCTAATGTCCTTCATGTGCCTTCTATTACTTCTAATCTTATCTCAGTTTATCAGTTCACTAGAGAAAATAAATGTTCTGTTGTGTTCACTTTTGACAGAGTGATAGTCCTAGACAATATCACAAATATGGTGAAGTTCCAAGGCTTCTGTAGCAATGGTCTCTGTTGAAGGAGACAAGACATTAAGATTGAAGAGAATGGCTGGGTACATATTGTGCTCTTAGCCTTATTTATAACATTAGGTAATTACACAAAATTTCCTAATCCTCCGATGTGAGAGAATTACCATAACACTACTAACATTACCATAACAGAGACTACCATAACACTACTAACAAATACTAATAACTACTAACTCTCCCACTCAAGCTGGAGCATAAATATCATATGTGCCTAACTTGTTACAAATGTACTCAATACGAGGACCTCTTAAGAATTTAATAAAGAGATCAGCTAACTGATTATTTAAACTAACATGTGATGTAACAACCTCTTCGCCTAACACTTTACTCCTCACAA
Source organism: Cordia subcordata (assembly GCA_028554755.1). Taxonomy (NCBI): domain Eukaryota; kingdom Viridiplantae; phylum Streptophyta; class Magnoliopsida; order Boraginales; family Cordiaceae; genus Cordia; species Cordia subcordata. The sequence goes on from JAPTOF010000002.1 coordinate 1,883,562, forward strand.
AGTGACAATCTACTTCAATGTGTTTGGTTCTTTCATGAAAGACTGAATTGATCGCAATATGCATTGCTACTTGATTATCACATATTAACTTCATAGGGTAAAAGCAATCGACTCCAAGTCCCTCCAGCAAATGTTTCACCTAAATCAACTCATATACCGCTACTATCATAGCTCTATATTTAGATTCTGCACTTGAGCGGGCTACGACTGGTTGTTTCTTACTTTTCCAAGAAATGAGATTCTCACTAATGAACACAAAATAGCCAGAAGTAGACCGCCTATCATCTGAGCATCCTACCCAATCTGTATCAGAATAGCCAACAATGCTTATGCCTCCTCTTCTTTTGTATAGTAGCCCTCTTCCTGGAGCACTCTTAATGTACTACAAGATACGAATGACAGCATCCCAATGACTTTTTCGTGGCAAAAATTCAAAAATTGACTGATCCCACTCATTGCAAAGGAGATACTTGGGCGAGTTATAGTAACATAATTGAGCTTGCCAACCAACCTTTTGTATCTTCCTAGATCTTGTAATGGCTCCCCCTCATTTGGCACAAGTTTGACATTTGGGCCTATCAAGGACTCACAAGGTTTGCACCTAAGCATTCCTGCTTCTGTCAACATATCAAGTGCATATTTATGCTGAGAAATAAGCACGCCTTGATTAGAACGGACAACCTCGATGCCAAGAAAGTAGTACAATTGTCCCAAATCCTTCGTTTGAAAGTGTTGATGTAAACAAGCCTTTAAGTCACATATAACTGAAAGATCATTCCCAGTTATGATAATATCATTATCATAAACAATTAGTAATAAGCGTTTCCCAGCGAAAGTGTATTACTAAAAGACCGAGTGATCAACCCCACATCTCGTCAATCCAAACTTATGACAACGTCACTGAATCGACCAAACCATGCTCGAGGTGACTGTTTAAGGCCATACAAAGATTTCTTTAACTAACATACCTTACCAAACTTCCCCTGAGTAACAAATCCTGGTGATTGCTCCATGTATACCTTTTCTTCAAGTATACCATTAAGGAAAGCATTTTTTTATGTCAAGTTGATAAAATGGCCAATCAAACATAGCTACAAAAGCAAGAACAATCACACTAATAACTTGCCATGACAACTTCCCTGTTTGGGTGTTAACTCCTCTGTCCCTCTTCCCTATTTTATTTTTTTAGGTAAGAGAGGCAAACAACAAAAACCATGGACAAATTAAACAAAAAAATTCAAGAAAAACATAAAACGGCTGACTAAAAAAGAAAAGCAGGAGAAACCGAGCATGTTAGGATAAAGACGCCACAAACACCTCGACGTGTGAACAATAACCGATTGCGAATGGTAACTAGTGGTATTTCTTTTTTTAGTAATATATTTTGTGTTTTGGTGGATTTTGTGAGTATTACGATAGGTAGGTGTTTAGGGTTTGTTGATGAAAAAGAATTTTGAGTGAAAGAAACCCTATTGTCTTCACCTATCTCTAAATACCATGTTGAAGGAGACAAGACATCAGGATTGAAGAGAATGGCTTGGCACATATTATGTACTTAGCCTTATTTATAATATTAGGTAATAACACAAAGTTTCCTAATCCTCCGATGTGAGAGAATTACCATAACAGAAAATTACCGTAACATTACTAACATTACCATAATGGAGACTTACCATAACAGTCTCTATCTAATTCCTTCAACTTTCACTTCAGTCAACTCCAACTCCATTAACGGTCTCAGCCCCACATGTCAAACTTCCAATTCGTCTGCTCCAGGATTCTGGCCTTTAAGGCCGGCTTGAAAGTATGCTACAGCAGCTATTTCGTCTATCTTATGTCTTAGTTTAAATTTGACTACAAAACAATGTGTGGATTATTCTATAGGTAAGGCTAATGAGCAGCCATTAGCTTTGTCAAAATCTAGAGCTACTGCTCCTTTTCAGATGATTAATTTATACATGCCATCTCTTACTAACCATTAGCAGACTGAACCCTCATGTCACTATTACACCCTTGGAATGAAAGTCTCATATCCTCATTGACTAACTAGCATGATCAAACATAGAAGGCAGGCAGCAACTACACAGTCTCTAAAGACCAAAGGAGTTTGCACCTCCATGAGAATGTGAGTCTAAATTTTTTATTCACTTATCGAATTAAACAAAGATTTCAGGATTTAAAAAATTAAAAAATTTGAAGGCAATAATTGATATTATGGTATTATGAAAATAGTATGTACCTCATTATTGTTGGACCGAAGCTGTTCAGCAGGAGGACAGAAAAAATCAGCATCAGCACGCATTGGCCAGCCAAGTTTGAAACAATTGACAGACCTACGAGTTTGTCCTCGAGAGTTATTTAACTTTCTTAAATATAACTTGGGGTATTTAATCAATATAATGCACATGATGGCCGAACAACTACCAGAAGTACTCATTTAGATCATCATAATTCCTCCATTGTGAATGCTTTGCCCTTCCTCCTCGGTTCCTGCTTGCTTCCTATGAGAGGAAATGCCGTACAGAAATACAACTTAGAAGTTGGAGGAAAACGAGTGCACAATATATGAACTCAAGGGAACAAGGAAGAAGCAAACCTTAGCAACTGTATCATAGATTGGAGTAACTACTTTCTTCAAGAAAGCCTCTTCTTCACCACCATAGGCAGGCTTAATAGTCTCACCTGTCATAGGACTAACATTTCCAGCCAGCATACCATACAATTCAAAAGCCATCTGGAATAATTTTATAAGAGTAAGTTTAGCAGTCATGACAAAATGGAAATGAGAATCAGACAAAAAAATCAATGATGAAACAAATAACGGTTTTCACAACTAAGTTTTATAAACACCACGAGTTTGTCAACTTCATGACTGGTTTCGACAATGCAACGAACCCTCTTTTAGACCTTGCACATTATAACATCAAAATACTGAAAAATTGCTCGGCAATGAATCAACATTAGTAATTTGATATCCTTTTGGCAACTTATAACCAGTTTGGAAGAATCTGGATAACTAGAAAACAACTAAAAGAAATAAAAGAATGGGATGAAGTTTGGTTCTGGTGGATTTCATATAAATTTAACAACTCTTGAAATAAGTCCGACATGCTGTATGTTTGGTTCATATGGGTTGTAACTATACTCTCCACTCCAAACACATTATCAGACCAAATATAGCCTTACCCAAGAAGTTGGGCTAAACTATATGATCTAACAACACCATTCAATAATATCAGATCCATATATGATAAATACTGATGAAGTTGAAGTTTGTAGCCACCTAAAACACCTGAGGGTTCTGGATAGGAGAAATCAACATAATTCATGTCTGGCAGGTGATGACCAGTTCTTTTCATATCAGACCAATACCAACATTATTAATTGAAACTATAACTGACGCTGAAGAAGAAATACTCCTTATGATACAAAAAGTTTTTATTTTTTAACCATTTTAGATAAATCCAGTACAATAATGTTCTCTCAATGATAGCAATTACCTTACTTATTCAACATTATTGTCCCAATCTCAAGTATGTGGTTTAACTACTAATCAGGCTCATAGACTCTACAAAGATAATGCAGGTAAAATGACAAAAACCTTAGACAAGCAATGTTCCAATGACCCAAAAGCAATCACCGAAAGGGAAAATAGGGAATATATAACATCAAAGATATGACTCTTTGAATATCTGAAATTTAGCAAAGAATAACAGTTTCAATCCATACATGATGGTATATATAGCAAAGGCATTCTGGCATAAATCTTAAATTTGCAGCCTCCCCCCATATAAGAAGATAAAGACCCATGTACAGCAATTTTCTTTGCTGCACTTCCTGTTGGATAGCTGGCAACCTACAAGTAAAGAAAGCTGTCAGAAATTTTTAATACTGTAGTGCTAAAACGGAAATTGAAATAGGAATAGTATCGTATTGATGTATGATGAAGTAGTAACTGGAGTATTATTGCAAATGAAATTCATATAAAAGAAACCCTCACTCACCAAAGGCTACTCTTTCGTCCAAGAAACTTGCACCATTTCTTATAATTTTTAAAAAGTTTCTTCATGACGTCTGTAAGTGCGTGCTCATCCAACTAAATGAGAGTGTACTTTGTCAGAAACAGAAAGAGTTTCACAAGCAAAGACTTGCAACATGGTGAAAATCTGACAAAAAATACACCTTAGGTTGCTGATCAGGCTTTGGAAATTGACGAATATGAACATTTGCCAGCAACAATATCAAGTGCTCCCGTTGATTCGCAATATTATCCTTCTGAAAAATTATTACAATCATCAGAGAGAAGGCCTCATCAAACTTGCAAATTAATGCTGCTGCTGTTGCTGCTTCCTATATATATCCTATAACTGGTAGCAAATATTACCTGAAAACCAAACATAGTCTGTAACCAATCAAGAATATCTTCATCAACCTTTTTCTTATGACCTTTAGGCCAGGGGAGGCCCCTAGTGTTACGAAGTGCAGCAACAGAAGCTTGAATCTGCCAACACCAAAGGTGTTGAAGACAATCCAAAAGAAAAACACATAAAATATTTAAAAAATTAAAATTAAAAAAAAAAAAAAAGATATAAGACATTTCAGATTTAAAACATTTCAATCAAAATCAAAACTAACCTCAGGATATCTCATAATTGCTTGATTTGAACTCTCTGGGTCAAGAGGAAGAATATTAAAAGGCACATATATCTCAGACTTCTCAGCAACCTTTTTTTGAGCTTCCATAATCTACATGCACACAGAAACGTAGGCGCTCAACAAAAGAGGAGAAGATGGAAAGGGGGAAACGTATGCATTTTCATCAATATCTAAAATTGCTAGTTTGAATAGCATGTAAAACACAAAGCTGATATTATGCCACCAAAGAAAGTAAAGTTCACATTTCTTCTGGCTATTGACGTTTCAAAACTTCATGTAAAAATAGTTTGTCTAACCTCATCAGAAACATCAACAGCTTCCGTCAAGTTTACAGCCTTCAGGACTTCAAACAGCACTTGTGCTGTTTGGTATGCTTTTGTAAGTCGAGCACTAATGAAGATGGAAAAAATTTCAGAAAAACAAAATAGTAGTCTAAGTAGACATATCTTGAAATAGACTACTTTACACCAAGTAAAAAAGCTAGTATCAACACTGTGAGGTGTTTTACCGATCAGCTTTATCAGCAGCATTCTGCAATGCCTGAATATATTTCCTGTAGTAATGCTGATAAAAACTCTGCATTTCACGAGCATCACTTTTCGTCCTCCCTGCTAACGTTGTCTCATTTTCCTAACCAAATATACAAAGTCAATTCCTGGAGATATATTAGAAAATCAAAGGAAAAAAGGGGTCTGAGGACATTAATTGAAGTAACTCCTAAACAACCACAGAATACAACTAACTGGGAACAGATGCAGAAAATATATCTACCAGTTAACTCGCTAATTACACTTAAACATCAATTGCGGAATTAACTACATAATCATTCTGATGTAACTCAAGTGATCCCTGATCCCTTGATCTGTAGCCTGAATATCAGCATTTAGTGAACCTTTGTCAAAATAGTAATATACTATAGAAGTACAAGTCATTTCCTTACAAAATATAATTAAAAAGAAAAAGAAAAATCACCGGCAGTTACCATGATTATACTAACACATCAACAGAGAGCATCTGAATTTAGGAACTTTGGGTGATTGCCCCATCGCTACTTTTTTAATGCAGATTTTCCAGGCACTTCTATGCACATCACAAACTTGGTTAAATTGTTATCCTAGTAAAAAGCATTCCAATTGCCATTCAGCATCTAAAACTTGAATCATAGTGCCATGAAATGATCAAACGATCCTTTGTTTAAAATGTGCAGAAGACTTCAACATTTATAGTCTACTACCACAAACAAATTGATCTTAGCATGAAAATCTTAATATACAATCCAGAAAGATATCTTACTACATGAATTAGGGCACTCTCCACACAAAATATTCACTGAGAAGGCAATAGATTCATCAGTTCTAAAAGAGGCACAACTCAATGCAGTTGATCGATTATTGGTTTAATGAATAGTGACAGAATTTTCTGCATGTAACAGGATAGTATAAATACTTCAGATAACTGAATATCCAATGTCAAGTACATAATCCTTGTTAGTAGTTCAGGTCTATCCAAAGTCATGCTTAACGTCTTAATAAATATTCTTTGATATGCCATCCAAAGTTTCTTTTTCGTCTCACTTTATCTTTGAAAGCATGGGCCATCAATTACTACAAGTATCTTTGTTAACTGCTTATAGTAGTCTCTTTGATTCAAGACCATCTCAACGAGTTCCTTTCTGGTTTATCTTTCTTAAATTGCTAACTTTAAAATTCACAAATGTGGCCATTAAATTTTTGTTATCTTAACATCCTCAATCAGCTAGACCTATTTTACTAAAATTTTGCTCCTTAGCTGCATAACATCATTGGTCTTATTTTTCCCTAATTTTTTTCCTTAATAGGTGCATAATAAAATTATAAAACCATTAAAGCATTTCTGCAACTAACTCTGCCAAATATAATCCCATGGGTAACATTATATCTATTATCTCCTTCTATATGAATAATATAAGCCAGAATCTAGTTAGTCACATATTTCTATATCTTTCCATGCAAATATTTGTCATCTTTCTTTCTTTCTTTGTCTCTGGTAGGTAATCAAGGGGAAACTTGGTACAAAAGACTCCCACTTTGAGCAGGATCCAAGGAAAGGCTCGGCCCCGCTTTGGTGTCCACAACCTATGTAGTAAGAGAATGTTAATTCAAGCACCAAAGTTTCCAAGCTGTGTAAGACCAAAAACTACAGGAGAACTTCAAGGAGTCAAAAGCTAGACAAATAATTAACACCTGCATCAGTACAAGATCCTTACCAAAACAACAGATATTTTAGACACTCAGAATTGAATAAAATTATTCAAAGCTGATTGTAAATTCAATAACTATATAGCCTCTTGGAAAACGTAATATTTACTACTTAATATTATATATAATAACTGGCATTACATGCAATCAGTCTTGCCTTAACTTATAGTCATGTGTTCGTCTCAAGCTTTTCCTCCATAACCCTAGTTCAGAAAGTTTGCACAGAGGACTATAAGTTGACATTGGCTATGCTTTAGTTTCATCAACTGAGATTATTTTCTACTCTTCATAAGTCATCATTTGGTAGAAATCATCTCCAGGTGGCATGCCACATGATGTGATACGTTTCTTCAGCTCAAATTACCAAGGGCCAGTTAAGACAAGATTGTGTCCAAGCAGATTTGTCAAAGAAATAAAAACTGTTAACCCATCCCATGAAATTTTCCGATCAATTGCCAGTTTGGCTAAAAGAAGTCTTCCCTTGCATCATGCCGTGAGCTCAGGCACTAACCAACTCGTTGCTTCCTGCTGCTCATGTACAAGCATGGTGAAAAGATCCATAATAAGTGACTGAAATATGCTTACTTGATCTTACATACTCGTACACATAGGAAAGATCTCCCATTGCAAGACAATTTGCTGATCTTTTAGCATGTGCACAGGATTAAGGGAATATAATTATACGAGGTTATTATAGTCATGGCAGTGGTAGAAGGTTTAATGAGTTAAAATTGTGCAATAAATCATTAATTTCCTTGTCTATATAGCTCCAGTATATAGTTATGGACTACGGAGAAATTACATTCTTTGATAAAAATTATAGGAAATACCAATCCTTGAAAAATTTCTGTCGGTTTGTGCCCATACCATTGTAAATAAATGCATTTTCTCATGAACAATTGAGAGTCCACAATCTCAGAACTTGTTAGTTCACCACATTTTTTTCACGTTTTAATGCAAGCTGAAATTGTGGTTGTAAAAATCAGTCAGAAGGCTGCTCAAGAAAGCTTGACCTACACCATGATTAGGAGAATTCACATGTCTCCGAGGCTTCTGTAATCAGCACCAAGAGTGGAGGAATAATCTTATCTTTGAGGAAGAATTCGTCAGCATGGCCATGAAGTAGGCATATTATTGCTCCTGACATTATATTAGCAGGGTTTTGTGACCAGCATCCCGTCGACAGGATACTCCTACTTTGACATTAATGACATAGCTTATCCAGAATCAGCTGGTGATGGCTAAGGGTATGAAAGAGATGAAATAAATGCCGTGTTTAGATATGGATCATTATCTAATTTCCATGTCTATATATGATGGCACTATTACAATATATTGCTGTACTATATGTAAAAATCAGAAGTTTTCAAGTTCACTATATAAGATCCTGAGTCATTCCTCTAAGAACCAATTGGTTTAAGGATTAAACCCCATATGTCTTAAGACATCCCCCTACTGTTGATAAAACCTCAGAAGACATATTAGGTCCCTTACCTCTGACAACCAGAGGTAAAACCAGCATCAACATGCTAACTCAAGCATATCAACACAAAGGAAATTTTAGAGCTAATTGTGCCATCTTAAAAACCCACCTTCTCAGGGAAAAAGTTATTATCTAAGAAATTCCAAATATAAAACTTAAACCATGAAATTTCCATCAGACATCACAAGTATACAAGTTAAGACAGGTCATTTATCAGATAACTAAATCACTTATCTATAAACTCATTAAGTTCCTTTGTCTTTTTTTTTTCCCCCAGGTCACAACATATCTCCTAATTGACTAGCAAAGAAGATAAACAAAGTTGACCAAAAATGCAACCTAAAATTTCCAGGATTAAAAATGAATAAACGAAAGGAGATCTGGTCACAATATCATTTGATTCGCTGGTTTTCAGGAATGAAATTTTATATATGATTTTCAGGAATGAGATTTTATATATCATCCTTCTCTAAAAGATATCCTAAAGATTTAAGCCATCATTTGGCTTGAGAAATTTATCAACACATGCTTTAATGTTTCTAAATTCACAATGAGAAGAATCCTGATTTCCCTTTCTCCTTCTCTCCATCCATCTGCCATGAATCTCAGCTCATACTTGACAAGAACCTCTAAAGACTACATGCAACTCTGAAGAATGAGGAACAACTTATCTTTGTTCACCTCAATATCCTCATAATTCAATTACATATTGAATTTGTAGGCTTAGATATTGAGCACATAAAATATTCCAAGTACAAAGTTAAGAACCTTTTCCAGACGCTGAAGGAGGAAAGTTTTGAACTGGCGTACTCCCCTTCCACTAGAAGTTGGATCTAGTCGGTGAGCTTTTTCAAAGGCATAGAATCGACCTGATTCCAACAGTGATTATTTCAGTATAATCATGCATGAAACCTCACAAGGAACTCAACACAATGTCTGTAATGCATGATATCATAATTATACTGGTGGTAAAGCAAGTACGCAAGGTCTTTTAGGCTTTAGCCCATAAAAGTCATAGAAACGAAATTTTTAATGTATTGTAAGAAACATCAAATGTTTTAAGATGGGGAGTGATTACCATGTATTCAAAGATGTTTATCACGAAGTTAAGGCAGTTAACAAACATGAACTAATGACATAGCCAAGAAGAATCCAAAAATCTTGCAAGTACATCAACCCACTGTAACAGTATTCGCGTATCCATTAAGATATATGGCTTTCAAACTTATATGCCCATGATCTTAACTCATTCTTATGATACAAGCTGAGAGAGAACTCTATTATTATATAAAAGTTTGCAGGCAAACACTCTTATGCATCTAATTCCAGGTAAATGTCATTTTCAAGTTCTCATGCTGCCCTCAAATTATACAAGAAAAGTCACTCTATCGCAATTAATTTGCAACAACATGATGAGGGAGTAAACACTTCTCATGGGAATTCATTTTTGTGGCCTATATGTAGCAGTTATCCATACACTACATGTTCTGAACTTATACAGGGGCTAGAGTTGTTAGCAGATCGTGTATGACCATGCACACAGTTGGTCATAAGTATATATATTCTTGAGTTGTAGCAATATCACATGCATAATAGTGACGGCAGAAACTTACAAAGGTAAGCAACCCTGGGGTTGATGGGCTCAACTTCATTTGCAACGCGAAGAATTGGAGCAATCTCAACTAGAGACGAAGGTACCACCTCACTATCCATCATTGACTCCCCCAAATTCCCAGCTGTCTGCGTCCGCATAAGCGGTCGCCTATGTGATTGCAGATCTGACCCTCTTCTTTGATAAGCCATTTTTAACTTCACAATCTTCACAACCGAAACAAAACTTACCCCACTCCAACTGTAAACAACCATTTCAAAAGCTAATCAATCAATAAAACTCAATATCCACATTAGAAAAACAGATTAACCGCACTAAGGTATCCAAGTTCTATTTCTTTTCAAAAATTGAATCTGAACACTGAGAAACATTTCAAGAAATTCTAGAATTACTAAAACCAGCCGCCCCTTTCTTGGTTTCTCACACAACAGTACCTTCTATGCTTGGAGCAACCATTTCTTTTGTCCTTTTTAGTCCTACTCTTCTTTAAATCACAATCAAAAGACAGAACTAAATGATCACACACACATTGATGCGCACACACATATATACAGACAAACACACACTCATGCACACATACGTATCCATACACACACGCGTACATAAATGCATACATGTACACATATACACATGTCACAGACATATAGCCTCAGAACCAATCTATTTGATTGCTCAGGAAAAACAAAGAACCACAAAAAAACTACAGGAAACCATCCATTTATTTTCAGTCATCTTCACTTATACCAATATATCTTTAGATTGATTCATCAAAAATTAAAATATAAAATAGAATAAAATAAAAAATAACATGAAAAATTAAAATATAAAACAAAATAAAATAAAAAATAAACAGTTACAACTCTACTTACACCTCATATCCTTCATATAACAGTGATTAAAACATAAATTTGTAATAAGGAAACTTAAATTTCACCTTTCTTCACTAAATTCTCTCTCAAAAACCGCACCCACCCAGGGAGAGGGGGGAAGAAAAAGAAAAAAGAAACATCGAGTGTATGGTAAAATTTTGCATGAATTTATCACAAAAAGAAATTACATAAGAAAAGAAAAGAAATGAAAAGTTATCATTCTACTTAAGGCTAGTATCTTTTATTAATAAAATGAATAAAATAGTTAAATTTCACCTTTCTTGATTAAATTTACTTTCAAGAACAGCAGGAAAGGAAAAAAACGAGTGTATGGGGAAAATTCACATCAATTCATCACACTTTAAAAATAAAATAAAATAGAAACAGTCTCAATTCTACTCAATCAGTTAATCTCGTAAGCTTCATTCACAATGACAAAAAAATATTTTAAAAAATAATAGAACAAAACAATAAGAATTCTACTCAGGGTGTACTCAAAACTCACACAAAAAAAAAAAACGATAATCAAAAAAGTTGAAAATTTCACCTTTCTTCACTGAATTCTGATTGAAGAGAACAACACAAACAGAACAAATAAGAATTCTACTTAAAAGCTCTTCGCCCTTTACTCAAAAACTCTTAGAAACAATAAAAATGATAATCAAAAAAGTTATTACACCTTGTTTCACTAAAATTCTTATTGAAAAAACAATACAAAACAAAATAAATAAAAGAAAATAATAAACATTTATGTTTCTACTCAAAGCTTCATACCCTTTATTGAAAACTCCATAAAAAAACAAAAACTGATAATCACAAAGTAAAATTTCACCTCTCTCCACTAACAAAATCTCTCCCAAATGAGCAAAAAAAGAAAAAATACAGAAAAACATACAAACAAACAAATAAAAGATATAAATAATTCGAGTCAAATAGTTACCAGTAATCATCAAGTGGTGGAGAGTCCACTAAGCTTTCATGGTAAGTAAGCTTTACCACACAACCAAATTCATATAATTAAGATCATAAAGTAAGTTTTTTTTTTTTCTATTCTTTTTTTTGTTTTTGCCTAAGTGATCTTAAAAAAGTTGCTCTATAGAACAAATGCTACTAATTTTTGCTTTACTTGTTCCAGTAGTACTCTGTGATGATAATTGTGACTAGGGAGACAACAAAGATAGGTGTAGAAATAGAATAATCTAGAGAAAATTAAAGGGAAGGAAAAAAAAGGTGATGGGATGAAGAAGATAATGACATATGGGGGGGGCTTCACACAGAGCAACCTAACGCATGACATGGAAACAAGAAAGCCACGCTGGTAATGTCCCACCCGAAATGTGGGGCCCGCTTTTTCTTCATGCGTAAGATTTATTGGTGCCATGCATAGAATCAATAGAATGATGGACTATAGGGTGTGTAGCAAGTTTAAGCGCATGTTTGGATTTGTTTTTTTTCAGTAAAAAGTATTTTTTTAAAAAAAAAATTATACTAAATTTACAATAACTATTTAATTTGATTTTCAAAAAAATTAAAATTATGAAAAAAGCTCAAATACAGCTTTTTTTAAAAGCCATAATTTTCAGTTTCTCAAAAAAAGCTGTATTTCAAAAGCTGTAAAAAAAAACGCTTTTAAAAAAAGCCAATCCAAACGAGCCCTAAGAGGTAGCCCGGGTGGCTGTCCAGCGCCAAGCACAAGAACGAGCAGGACTTATGATTCGAGTTTGAACTTTATTTCTTATTTAAAATTGATTGTTTTAATTGATCTGGTGCAATAATTATGAAACTCATTATTGCACTGGACGTTTACAAATCAATGGTCAGGCTCCACTAGTAATCAGATCTCGCATGGATAATCGGTAGTTGAGTTTTACTGGTTGAATTCTCTCGTCGTTGGAGAAAAACAATTTAAAGGTTCCTTAAGATGGTTGAGTAATAAATTTATATATAAAGAAAGGACTTGCTTGCTTGCTACTATCATCTTATTATAAAAGAATCTGGGATGTACTGGTAACTATAGTTTGAATTTAGGTAATTGTTTGTTCTAACTTTATAATGAGGTTAGTCGCTTCAAAATGTATTTAGGTTTTTAATTTGATGTAATTGCTTAGGTTATGACATAAATCAGACAATAGTGGAATTTAGGCAATTGGTTTTCTTATTCGATTTTTTAATGAGTGTAATATTGCGGTTTTTAAGATCGTTAACTGACCTCATACATATGAAAATTTACAATTCTTATCATTATTACATTAAATATAACCCAACTCTTAAAAGAATGAATCATTGAAAATGACAAATTTAATAAGAATGATTGAAAATGATAAATTTTCATATTAATAGGCATATTAGTTCAATAAGTACTATTACACTCGTTAAAAAGACCATTTTTTATTATAGAAATTATCTTAGTATTTTAGTTTCCTTATTAGTATATCTTCAGTCTTGATCGTCAAGTTACGATTTTCTTTTAATATTATAGCTTTCTGTTTCCTTTTCTTTTTTGTTTCCATGATAATTGTATTGCAAAATTTTCTTTTCTTTTTTTCCTTTCATGTCTAATAATTATGCTACGTATTGATTTACTGATCAAATATGTAAAGTATTATCTTTTGGTCAATATCAAATTTGTAAGTAATCTTCTTGATTTTGATTGGTTGTCCAATGTTCGTCCGCGTCCTGCAATTATTTTCTACACTGACTTTTCAACTGCAAGTTTGATGATTGGATTTCTCTTGCATCCAATATCAGTTTATAAAAACTTTAAAAAAAATTTAAGTTTAAAATAAAAATTTGTAAATTTTTTTATAAATTTTTATTTTAGGCCTATAATTTTTTTTTTATGAACTAGTGTTACAATTTTTTTAAAAAATTTTGTAAATTTTTATTTCAAATTTATAAATCTTTTTTTTGGTCTAATGTCGAATGATAAGCAACCACATTTGTACAATGATAATTAAAAGCTACACTCATGACAAAAACCTAGCTATTTCTTTTCTTTTTTTTTTCCGAAATCTAGCTACTAGATGTAACCATTATCTAATGTAAAGTTCTTGGTTGAACTATAACTTACGATAATCAAATACTTTAAGTCTATTTTTCAGTCGAAATATTGTATTTTAAATTTTCTTATTTAAAATATGTATTGGAGTGTAGTTTTTATATTCGGAGAGGCTTAGAGAGTATTTGGCTAAGTTTATTTGAGACTTTTAAGCTGTAAACAGTAAAAAAAATATGCGAGAGATGTCTTTTCAAATATTTATAAACAGCAAAATAAGCATAATCAAATAGGCTCTTAGATTTTTTATCAGCGAGAGTAACCACTCTTACATCTTTTTCGAAAAAGCATACACCTCTAAGAGGATTCAAAAACAACAGATTCTTTGAGACTGCGATTTTCTAATCAATCTGAACAATAATAATTTTTTGTGATTTGATAAATTACAGTATTATATAAATCATAAAAGAAAAGTTTTTAAATATCTCAGCGACGAACTGTTATTAATAAGTGATAGTAACAGATGTCATGGGACCCCACTTAAGCTGGCCAAAGTGTTGCCGTACGCCACGAAGGCAAAACTGAAGATTCTAACAAAGAAAATCTCACCCCGGAAATGTCTGTTTTTGTTTGTTCAAGAGTAGGCTCGATAGTGGCTGACAAAAAAAGGAAAATTAAAAGAAAAAAGAGGCACGAGTGCATGCATGGGACTTTTTACTTGAATAACACTAAAAATAAATAAATTATGCCGAAAATAGCATGTTTTGAGAGTAAAGTCTAAAAAAAGGTTTTGCATTTGTCGAACGTGAAAAGAAAAAATTCTACACCGGACAGCCATGGGAAAATTGCATTATTTAAATTTTTTTACACTATCGACTTATAAAAAATCTCTTTTTGGGTCACTCAAAATATGCCATAGTTATTGTGATAAAAAGTTTCTATTTTATTTTCCTTTACCTTTATCCCAACATAAATTTTGCTCATAAAATTTAAATTCAAATTATTATTTATTAAAAAATAATTTCAACTATTTCAATTATTTTGTAAATTTTGAAATGCAAGTACGTGGTCGATTTGTTGTTCGCGGAACAAGGCACGATTGACAATAAGCCAAAAAACAAAATGCATGGCACAATTCCCTAGAAATAAAAGAGGATTTCGGCAGTGCATGCCTTTTTTTTTTTTTTTTGGTTATTTAGCGGTGCGTGGCTTGACATTTGCGGTTCCCGCTAAAACATTTGCGGTTCCCGCAACACTAATAAACTAACATTTGGATGACTTATCAGTCGTGGTGGGGTCGTCTCTCTTTAGTCTTATCCTTATTTACTGTACAATAACATTTCATCAGAAGGGTAAGTTTAATGGTCATCGTGTCTAGGATGTCTTCACGCTAAAAGCTGAAAACTGATATAATTTATAATTTATAATTTAAATTTAAATTTAATCTATTATTTTAGATTAAGTGTCTTCAATTTAATTAATGTATGATAAAAGAGATGTGTTGTAAGCTCGAAATTTCTAATGGTCAACACGGACACATTTATGTGTCCATTTTTATGAGATTAACTATATAAAAGAATAGTAATTAATATATTAATGATCCGTTGATCCGTATATGAAACAGAAATTAATATAAATAAAGCTACGTTTTATAATAATCTTTGATATGGTTTCATATTTGAAATAGTTAAATATCCAACTTACTATTAGTGTTATTAATTTTTTTGCGAATCAACAGATTATAAATTATATTTTCCCCCGCCGTCACAATCACGAGGGATACACTTTATGCATATTAGTCTCTCATTACAAAAAAAAAAAATGAAAACCAATAGTATTTTTTAGGAAAAACATTACTTTTTTAGGGAAAAAGCAAAAAAGAGCAAGTTCCTCAAAGTACTGGTGACATCACTCGCGAGTTCATCTCCTTGCTTGTATCTAAGTTTGTGGCCGGTGGCACCATCACAATGTAAATCCTTTCATACTTCCCTCTTTTCTCTGCCTTTCGTAATAAATTTATTGTGTTTTTAGTTCCTTTTCATTTAGTAAACTCATATCTAGCCTTTCGAATCTTTTGGCCATTGCTTTAAGCCTCTACTTTTGTATTTGGTGCATGTAATATGAATGATTTGTATGATAGTTTTTATGACGTTCTTTGGCTGAATTGGGATACGTCTGGTTATCATATGGGTTAATTTGGAATTAATCCGTTTGAAGATTTTTCTCTCGTTCGAGATTTTATTTATATCCTATCTTCCTATGTTGATTATATATTTTGGTATCTCTATCATCATACTAATTGTGTGACAAACCGAGATGCTCATAAAAGTAAAATAACTTCTCTTTCTTTTGTAAAGACGGTCCTATTTTTCAATAAATTATTGACATTATTATAACTATATAGTTATACTGACGTATCTAAAAGGCCCCTGGACAAGCCTGTTTGGTGGGACAAGGGTGTAAATGGGATCCATGCAATTATTAGAACCTGACTGCGAGCTGTCTGAATTCGGGGTTTTTATTATTTTGACCCAATTTTTAATATTATTTGTAAAAATAATTTATTTTTGAATGAGTTTTAAAAATGACTCAATCTCACTCTGGGAACGCGCCTAGCCAACTTTATTAATTTTTTTTTATTTTGAACATACCTTATTTTTTTATTATGTATTTATGGGACGATATTACGCTTTTCTCTTATGCAGTTATTTATGATCCGTGAATGCTTTTATTTCAGCATTATGGACAATATTTCAAGCTGGAGGCTGGTGCATTCAAAACGAGTGGATCGCTAAAATCAAGGCGGATGACGAAGGTGTACAACATGCGGTCAATAAGGCCACACTGCTCCAACTTGCCTCAATAATCAAAATGCGTAGTGTGTAGTTGTAATATTGTAATATTGTTATGTAATGTGCATTAGTTGTAATCTTGAATGTTGTTATGTAATATATATTAATTGTAATCTAAGTAATCTTATTTAGTTTTAATCTTGTTTTGTTTACTTAGTTGCAATTTTGTAATATTTTGTTCACAATTACAACATAATGTTCATTTGAACAGAAAGAATTAAGTGTATAATATCTAATTGATAATGTAGTATCCATAATGCTAAAATGAAAGTATCTACGGATCATAAATATATACATAAGGGAAAAGCGTAACACCGTCCCATAATTTATAATGAAAAATAAGGTCCATCCAAAACAATAATAATGATAATAAAGTAATTAAAGGTTGATAAAAACACCAGCTGCATTTTGGGAACGCGATCGAGTTCCTGGAACGCGGCTCTTGTTCTGGGAAAGCGCCCAACGTGTTCCCAAAATGAGATTGGGTCATTTTTGAAAATCCATCCAAAAACAGGCCATTTTCACAAAGAATATTAAAAATTGGGTCAAAAAAATAAAAAATCCTCTGAATTCTTGCAAGTCCGCGTATTCAATTCGGGATAAAAACAGCTCTCACAAATAAGTGGGGTCTATATATTTGGTAGTTGGGTAGCCCTTCCACTCATCCTAATATCAATACTATAATCAAACAAAATCAATACTTGCCAAATCAATAGTTGAAAATCATTACTTGCAAAATCAATGGCTAATATTTTGGATTGATGTTAGTTCAATGGAGAGAAGAGTAATCCTTGGCAATAGGATGAAAGCCTTTTTTTATCAATTTTTAGAACGATTGTTTAACATTTTTTGTAGTTGTAAACTGCTGTCCCATATCGATCATAAGAATGTCTCATGTCTAAAGGAGAGTCAGTAATGCCCAGTCTCATATGATTTTGTGTGAAGTTTGTGTTCATATTATAATAGCCTGTATTCATTAGTGTTGTCATCACACTTAAGCATTTTAAGGTAGCTGGCTAAGCTCGCTTGTGATGGTAAGCTAGTAGTTGGATTTAGGGATTGCAATGGGGTAGAGTAGGGGTAGGGTATACACAACTCTATTTCACACCTGTTAATAAAAACTCCCACTCCTACCCCTGTCATATACTTATATCAAGGTAAACTCCTATACTACTGTCCCCACACCCGTCGGATGTCAAAAATATGGCCCCGCCCCTAAAAAGTACCAGGTAACAAGGTCAAAGACACTAAATTTTTTGTTTTAAAAAAATAGTAACACATAAGAATGTATTAAAACTAAATTAACTTTTACAACTAAACTAAAGAGATTTTTAATGCTATAAATTTTATATTAAAATATATAAAAATATATTAAAAGTAACAATATCTCTCTCTATATATATAGAGAGAGAGAGGGTGGAGAGAGAGAGAGAGAGAGAGAGAGAGAGAGAGAAAGAATAGGGCAGGACAGTGGTGGAGTGGGGTAGACAAACCCTTACCCTATCCCGAGTCGGGTTTTTTTGACAAAAAATCTACCCCTACTCTTGTAATACTTTTGTAGGAGGGAGCGGAGCGGTGGGATATTATTGTCATCCTTAATTGGATCTGAATTTGTTACAGGTAGCACAGAGCAAGCTCAAGGCAAATTTTTGCTTAAGTCAAAAAGGGAGCTTGTAACTCCGCCTTCCATATCAATGACGAGGACATCTCTTGTTTAACGGGGAGTCTGTAATACCTTCTCCCACATTGGATCAAAGATAGAGTTTGAAGTGTCCTGTCTGTATGTTGAAGAGGGGAGTCTGTAACGCTTTCTCCTACACTGGTTCTTATTGCAATTTGTGTTTGTTGCCCAAATAATGAATCCAAGAGGGGGTGAATTGGATTAATCGTACAAATGAAGACAAAAAACTCTTTTCAAATATTTCAAGCAATCACACATACAAGATATAAAAAATAATACTTGAAATGTAAGAGTTTAAAGGATAGAAGATCAAATGCAGCGATTTAGAGTGGTTTGAACTCCTGAAGGCCTAGTCCACTACCTAAGGTCTTCCCTTAGGGTTTCGATAACTCCACTAGTGAATCGATTTCTTGCTTAGTACGTTGTAGAAGTGTAGAACAACGTTCACAACGCTTTATCACAATGACCACAAGTGTTCTCCCAACACTTGAAGATTTCAAACCCTTCACTCTTGATAGAATATTTCTCACAAACCATACTGCCCAAGAGTAAGCACTCATCCAATGAAATAGTAAGAGTTTTGGTTTACAAGACTTATTGAGAGCAAGATTAGAAGAGGTATTTAAACCTTCCTATATTGCTCTAAATATATAGGCAATTTATAAGCTCTAATAACTTGATCAATGAATTGTAATGATGTGCAACAAGTGAAGAGAGCAATAAATGAGATAAATAAGCAAGAGAGAAAGCTTTCAATGCTAGTATATTGCAGAAAGTGTTTTGATCAAGTTATATTCTAAGTTAGGAGGTGAAAGATATATTTATAACGCCAAAAAGTGAAAATCCCAACGGCCATATTTTAAAAAGCTCAAAGGGATCTATTGGTTGACTGTACCGGTCAACCCCCTAGCTCAGCCGGAGGAACCAACAAGCTAAAGAGCCTAGCTGATCGATACTATCAGTTGACCACAGTTGATTGCCTGGCTCAGCCGGTAAATAGAAATTGCTTTCCATTTGAGCCGGTTGACTGAGCTGGACAACTGGTTATCTCAACTGGTAACTGTAGTCTGTAGAAAAAGTTGAAAAACTATTACTTACTTTTACAAAAAAAGTAACTTTTTATACATAATATACAGTAGCACTTTTTTTTTTTTTTGCAGATTTATCAACTGAAAATGATACCAAATACTTATAAGATCATATTACAATTAATGCTACACCAACTAAGCATGTAAAACATTAAATGCTATGTTGAAAATTCTACTGAACTCAAGATTTTCAAATTTTTTGGGAATAAAAATTTTTTTCAAGCAAAGATAATATCCTATAGGTTTATGTCATATACAAAAATACTTATATACCTATAAAGCAAAGCTTATACCCAAGTTAGAAGTACTTTTGCTACAAATTTCTTGAAGATATAAGAATATATACATATATACAACAATGTGTCATATACCAATGCAATAGTTAATGCTATTGTACATGCAACTCCATAATACATAGATGTGGACCAAGAAGTTCAATTTTCTATAGGAAAAGACATCTTATGCATATATACTCACATGTTCTCTTAAAAAGATAATGATATGATGTATGAGCATATACTAGATATAATACATGCATTATATTATAGAGAAAAGATGATCTAAGATAAAAAATCTAAGAAGCATAAACAAAGTCAATAAGTATTCATGCAATGCAAGAAGTTATTGAGGTTATAGTATTACTTATGTACTAAGATCAATTTAACAAACTAAGAAAGAAGAAGCTATACTAATTTTTCAAGTAATCTTCATAGTTCTTCAATCTTCAAGTGATGAAACATGCTCCATTCTCTTCTTAACTCAATTGTCTTCGTCTTGCTCAAGCTACTTATCAAAAGATATTCAAGGTGCTTCCAATTGTAGCAATTTGTTAAAATACAATTATGGCATCATCAAAACAATAGTAATATAAATAATACCAATAGGTCCAATAGTGTTCTATTTATTTTGCCTTGGTTTCACATTCCATTCACAATGGCTTGGTTTCACTATAATAGTATAGGAACATTAATAAAATTTTTAATAATATAAGGAATATTAACGAGTTTTGAAATCATAGATAATTATGCGATTTTAACATAACACACGGAAGTAAAGTACATTTTATTCTTTTTTCTTTTTTCCAACCTATAAATTTTGTATACTATATAAAGTAAGGCACAAGTCATTTTTAAAAGTGCCGCATGTCCTCTTCTCATGCATTTTTTTTTCTAAAATTTTATTCCCATTAGTTCATGTCATACCTTAATTGAGTAATATTTTTAAAGTTAAATAATTTATACAAATTAAATTCATATATTGTTGGGATTGTATGCTCTAAAAACCACTTGTACATGGATATCGAACTAGATATTTGATCATTGTTTATATTTATGAGCATCTTTACATATATTTTTCTCTGGTATATATGCGCGATACATTGTGTAAAAGGGACACAAGTCAACCTGCCTAACCCGTTGAATAAATAGGTTAGGGTTAGAAATGTTGCAACCCACCAGGTAATCGGGTTGGCCCACAGGTACCCAGTTCATATTTGAAAAGAAAAAAAGAAAAACAAAAACAATAGAAAAGTACTAAACGTCTTACATCTAAAGTCAAAACAATAACCCTGAATCTAATTCCCCCCAGTGGTACATCATCTTCCCCAAGACCCCAACCCCATCAGCCACGCCAAGTCACGATTGGCCACTCACAAGCCAGTAACCACCGACCACCAGTTAGGCAGCACCATCGGCCATGACTCCAAGCCAATTTTTTTATATATTTTTTTTCCTATTTTGAATTTCGTTTTCAATTTTCATGTTATGGGTTTCTTTTCTAATTTCTTGTTTAAATTTCTTTTTAGTTTATATGCATCGCCTTTATTGTCTTCATTGTCATTTGCTAGCTGTACAATTTTTGCAAATCTTTCAACAGCATATTTGCGTGGCGCTTTTGATATATGCTAGAAGATTCTTGTATTATTGCAATTGTAGGTTGTTGTCCCTTTCTTTCAGCCTTGAACATAAAGAATCAAGTGCTTTTTATGGAGTGTCGAGTTAAGGTGTGTGATTTATGGTTTTGGATTTGGTTATGAATTACGATTGCAAATTAAGAATTGTAATCTTTAGATAATAATTTTTAGATATTTAATTTTGTGGATTTTAATTGTTAGACTTTAATATATCAGGTTTTAGGTGATTGATTGCATTTTTTTATTAAATTTTAAAAATGCATTTTTTTTAAAATTAACCCATTAGGATTGGTTTAAGGTTAGCAACATCATAACCCGCTGGCTAAACAGGTAGACCCAACCCAAATCGCCAACCCATTTAACCTGACTTAAACGGGTCGAGTCGACCGGCGAGTACACATTTGGTAGCTTTATTGGATATGCAGTAAGGTTGAACGTACAGTAGGTCCAAGTCTAGTTTTGGAATTATCATAAAAGATATCAATAGTCAAATGGTTATGTTGGGCGCTCTACCTGGATAAATCTATAGTAGGCGAGTCTCCTGATAGCAGTGATTTACCTAGATCATTGGAGGGTCTTTCCGAACTTAGCTCCTAGTGCGTGTATGATGCATTGGATAAGACTATCGTGAGTATATCTTTTGGAACCGTGTCATCATGTATAGAAGATAAGATACTTATTATTTCCGAGTGACCAATACTTTTAGTCTTGAGCATATGTGGATGAACTAACGAAGTTAAAGTGTAGCGTTTTGATGTACCATGAGGAAAAGTCTTGTGTGATAAGATTGTCTATCTTGTACATTGGGTATTGTATTCTAATCAATTAAGACATGCATATGCAACATCAGAGTCTATGTGCCCCCTTAGATTTGTCTCATTGGTCATCATACATTTAGATCTAGTGATACAACCTCTTAGGGGTATATCGGTCATTCAATTTGTGAGTTGCTCCCTAGATCAAGAGATCCATGACCAGTTGATGATCACTTCTTGGACTAGAGATTGCAAGGTTCCAGATGTAGTCTTGGAGGTAATGGTGTCTTTTACACCGGCATTGGCTACCGGTATACATAGAGGGACATTTTGGTCATTTTGCTTGGTTGGTCAAAGACAGTGTTTACTTGATGTAACCTGCTCCTGCTTAGCTAGTAATTATCCTTGGAGTACGGTTTTGGTTTTGGTGGAAATATGTCAAGATCAAAAAGGCTTTGATGTCGCAAAATTGTAGCAAGGGCATTTTGGTCATTTTGGGAGCTAAGGGTAATTATGTCTTTTGGTTCATTCACTAATCATGTTTCCAATTGGATATAATTAATTGAGATCATCTAATTATGTGGATGCTTTATTGAAATATAAATTTAATGTAAAGGGAAAAAGATTTTATCTAAGTTTTTTCTTATTGAATTTATAGGCATCTTAATAGGACAAGTGGGTCCCATATAGAATTGGAAATCATGGAGTAAGAGAAAGAAAGGAATATCTTAAATAATTTTATCCATAAGGCATATTCCATTTCTAGAAGGGGTAGAGAAGGGGTGTAGTTGTCAACAATTTTATTCCTAGAACTTTACCCAATTAGGGTTGTCATATACTATAAATAGTGAGATTATGGTAAGACCATTTGAGTCTCTTTGCAATTCTAAATAGGTGTGCAGGAATTTTCATATAGCACACCTAGAATACACACTACTGCATACATCTTCATTCTTAGCCTTCCTAAGTGCTTGCTCACTATATAGCACTACACATCTAAGCTATTGGAAGGTAATCATAGTGAAAGAGATCAATTGAGAGGCTGTTTGGTGAAGCTTTTGTAAAGCAAAGAGACCATCTACTTACATCTACTAGCTTTTGAAGGTATATCACCTCAAGCTCTTGATTCTATGTTTATATCTGTTGTGCTTATGTGTGCAGATATGCTTTCATTGCTTTTTCCGCTACCATATTAGATTTGCTTCTAAATTTTTTTTAAATTATGATAATCTATTGGCTATGGTGCAACTTGATCCTAACATATCCATGCAATGATTTTATTTTCTAATTTAAAATGAACATTATCATTTTGATTATAAATTAGTTCATAATTTAATTATTTCTACATAACTCAACATTCTATTTTTGGTCAACTAAATTATAATATGAAAATAATATTTTTTGCATTTTTATGGCTCATTGTCATCATGTCATACATTTTTTCTCTAAAGATTTTTTAATCTATCTCCTATTCATACAAAAAATTACTTCCTAATCAAATTTATTCTATATATATATATATATATATATATATATATATCTTTCCCTTCCTTATACTTCTATTATTTTTTTCTAAGATTATTTGATTTTTACAAAATATATAAAAATTGAGAATCAATAAAAAATAAAGATATAAAAATACTAATTTTGTTCTGCACACTGCACAGTATATCATACTTTTTGTTATATATAATTTTTTTATTTAGTTAATAAAGTACATAGTGCTTAAATTTCTAAATTTTATGTGACATTTTAGTGGACATTTGAATTACAAATAATTTATCAATTATTAGATAATTTTTAAAAAACTTTTCCACTTATTTATGTTATTTAAAAAATGTGGTCTCTATTCAAATTAGAAATTCATATTTTAATTTTTCTTCATGAATAACTAGAGTGATAAATTTTGTACTTCTAATACAATTGTATATTTACATTTTAGAGGTTAGAATAAACTTACTTTTAGAAATTGTGTATATGACTTTTTATATATATCTTTATAGAACATTTCAAAATATATATTATACTACTTTTTAATTATAATCTTAAAAATAATATATTTAGATTAATCTTATCCCCTTTTTTGTTTTATAATCCCTATATAAAATTATATGCTTCAATGCATGATTAGCGATAAAACTAACAAACAATAAAATTTTAAAAGATATATTTGTATTTCATGCTCAACTGAATACAAAAATTTGTCATAAATATTACATAAATACATTAATAACATAAATACTCAAGTTTGTTTATAAATTCAAAATTGTTTATAAATTCAAAAACCCAGTCATAGTGAGAAAAAGACCTCTTGGAAGTCTTGACTTATTAATTTAATAGTAGTAGTTAGGTCTAAGGGTTCGTTTGGATTAGTTTTTTTCAAAAGCACTTTTTTTGACAGTTTTTTTTATAAGCTGAAAATTCTAGCTTCTAAAAAAAGTTGTAATTTAAACTTTTTTTCAGAATTTTAATTTTTTTGGAAACCAAATCAAATAGTTATTGTAAATTAAACATAACTTTTTCAAGAAAAAAAAGTACTTTTTTTTTAAAAAAAAAAGCCAATTCAAACAGGCCTTAAGTCAAAACAAAGATTTTTTTCATTCTCATCTCTTATGAGATTTAAATTCAAAATCACTCTTGAAAAAAGTAATCTCAATTACTTAAATTATTTTTTGAATCCCAAGTCAAAATCAAGATTCTCAATAGGTAGAAAAGTACATGGGTATAAAGAATTAAGAGTTGCCCCATGCTTGTGTAGTAGATTAAAAAAATTGAAAAATATAATCCTGTAGGGAGTTAATATCTTGAAAAATATAACCAGGTAGTCGGCATCTTTTTAAATCTTAATCATCACTCGTATTGATAAATCGTAAATATTAACTACCACTTTATTTAAACTATTTCACTTAATATTAATTAATCTCTATGAAACTCCAAATTTCTTCTGATCATGGCAAAACCGCGTTTCTCATAGATAAGGAAAAAATACTTAGGTATAAAGGGTTAATAGTTGCTTGATATTTTGTTCCATGTTATGAGCATGTGGAGCCCAAAAAAATTGAGAAATATAATTGGTAGATAGTCGACATATTTTAATTTTAATTATATATTGTCCGATCCACTATTCAATCCACTACTGAATTATATAAATACCAAGCCCACCATATAAAAATTTCGAACCACTTCACTTAAAATTAGTTTATCTCAATATGAGATCCCAAATATGTAGGGTATTTTTTTATGATATTTAAGTCGCTTTTCTATTCACATGAGAAACTATTGCCTTATGCTCCTATACGTATGTTGACCAACAAAACTTTGTTATTCCTTAAACTAACTAGCACGGCAACTGATACGTGAGAAAAATGAGTATATATGCTGTTAATGGTGTATTTTAATGGTTCATGTAAGGATAAATTATATTTATTTTATTAGTTTGTAAAAATAAATGATTTTATAGAGAAATTATAAATGAAATAAATGGATACATTTTTAGATAAGTAAATTAAAAAATAATTTTACACTGGAAATCAACTAGAAATCCTTTTGGAGAAAAAAGCACTACATGATCACTTTTTGTACCAAAACCATCTTAAACCGCCCAAGAAGATTTACAAAACAAAGTTGAACTTCTCTTTCGGAAAGAGAGACTCGACTTTGCAATACTAAAGCATCAAAAGCCAAGTGTCACTATTGGACAACACAAAAGTAAGTTGGTATTTATCAATAATTGAATGTTATAGGTCCTTTTTTTCCTTTTTGTTTTCTAACAAAAAAATTAATTTCACTAAACTTGAAAACATTGAGAGTTACAATCACCAACTTACACCATTAAATTCAAATACCAAATGAAGCACATTAAACATGCCTACAGGAGGTATTTGTACCCAGTTTGGAGGGTCACGCACAATTACATCCAAACGTTACGAAAAAGTGTTCGGTTAATAATTTATTATGATACGGTAATTTTAAATTTAAATTTATGTCATTTAATCATAAGTATTATTCAACTCTTGATTGACTTAAAATATAAGTTGAAATATGACTAACTCCAACAAAACCCCTAAAATACAAAAATCCCCATATTTAGGGGTTTTGTTAATAGTAAAGTGCTCCAACACTCCCCTATCATATCCCCAAAATTTTAAGTTTTTTTTAACCCTAAAACAAAACACTTATATATAATGGTTTTTTTAAATCCCCTAAAGCCAACCCCTAAATCCCATCCCCTATTCCCATAATTTTAAGAGTGTAACATTATAAAATAGAAGAGCTGTTGGAGTAAAACTGAAATTGGAATTTCTTAAACTGAATGTTTGGTAAAAAATAGGAGAATTGTTAGAATATAATTGAAAATAAGGAATTCTAAAATATAAGAAAATGACTCAGATCAGTTAAATTTAAAAAAAATAAATAAAAGAGTTGTTAGAAATAGTCTTATAGTAGTATAACTTCCTGTGTTTATATAGAAAGATAAGAATGGAAGTAGGTTGCACTTGTGTCCCCTGGACTGGTCGAAAAGGGATGAGGTGTGAAAGAGACATTTACTAGTTTCCTCTAAGATGATGCCAATGGAAAATATCTTGCTTCCTGTTTTGGGATTCCAAGGGGCAAAATCACTGTTGCTTGTGATTAGTGGCAACAAGATCTTGATTCCATTGCTACCTTGGCTTGCAAAGGAAAAAAATGCTTGCACTTAATGTGCATGACCCGTTGAAGATATTAGATTAATCAAACATATTTTTTATTAACTCAAATTGTTAAGTCGAGTAATCACTTAACAGACCGCATATAAGTATTAGGGTCCATTTGAATTTCTTATTTTATCTTATCGTCAAAATAAATAGCCTGGCGAATTGAGTGGGTGAGGTATGAAAGAGACATTTAATTATATCTATCTTATCATAAACATTAATTAATCATATTAGGACCACTAACTAACCTATCATGTCCAAGTGGTCGGTGAGATAATTACTAATGTCACTAACAATTACAAGTGAATTATACCAAATGCAAAAAGGGGGCTTTTTTTTTTTTTTTTTTACTTAAACACCCTTGTGTTTAGGTCTAATTTCATCGATAGGCCTTATATTATTGAAATAGACTTATTATACCTCTGTATTTTTAAAAGGATCTCAAACGCACCCCAATTATTCTTTTCCTATTATGTCTCCAACAGAACTGATGAAATGGCCTTTTTGCCCCTGTCAAAAAACTTAAAATATTAAATAATTTTCACCTAAAAATGACCGACATATAGATATTAAATAAATAAAGAGAAAACACAGAGAAGAAGACGACCTTCTTCAATAGACCAACCCCATGCATTTCGTGATATCTTATCTCTCCACTCCGACTGAGAATCCAACCGTTAGATCATCGCCAATGAAGTCGGGTCAAAGCATGAATATTTGGGTTGGATGGGTTCCCGATGGTGTTTTGTGGGGCAGAAATGGTGAATACGGGCGTGATCTTGTGTTTCATGGTGCATGGGATTGTGATGAGTTCGGGAGATCTGGACCTTATCACTAAGTGTAATCTGATTTGTTGGTCCTTTGGTTGGTTGCTTCATGGTGCTGGTGAAATTTATGAGCTTGGGCAATCTAAAAAAGAATTAAAACATAAAATGCGGTCTCACCTTGCATTGCAAGCAAGTGTATCACACTCTTCGTTAAAATTGATGAAGTGAGTACTTTAGCAATCTTTTTAAAAACATAAGGATGTTATAAGTCTATATAAAAATATAGGGACTACGGGTGATATTAAGTCTAAATATAAGTGGTGTTTAAACAAAAAACTCAACACAAAAACAGAGACTAATATATTATATGTTATTTTTTATATTTTAGCCGTTTTATGTAATAATGTCCAATTTTTAATAAAATAATGAAGATTTTATTATATAAAACGAGTGAAAGCCATGAATATATGTATATCAGCTATCGAAGTTATTAAAGAAATTTCAAATTAACCACTTATAAATCACATCAATTGGTGGCATAGATTGTTGCAAACCTTCTTGTGATTCCCTAGAAGTGCGTCTGATCTTGTATGGTACGAAAGTCCCTTATAATTCCTTTATAACTACTAAAAATAAGTATATGCTCATAAAAATTACCATTTTTAATAGATCATTAATTAAAAAACAAGCACACATCTCTGGTGGTCCTTTGTACGTGCATCGGTCCTCATAATACAAAGGTCAGCTTGTTATTTTAATTAACAATCTATTAAAATGCCAATCTTTTGGACAAAGTGGGATGTGTGCTTACTTGCAAAGATCACAAGGGAATTATGAAGAATGGAATAAAATATTTGTATTATAAAAAATTTTGATATACTTGTAAATAATTATAATGGGTTCGTAACAATTTACCCAATAAATAACATAGTACACATGCCAATCACTAGAGAGCACATGAGGCGAACTTGATTTTTCTCTTCATTTCGTTTTAGAGATTTGACATTTATGTCCTATGCAATATATTTTGGTCAAGTGGTAGTGTCTTGAACCCATTTTTTGTATTCTGGACAAGGAAAAAGAAGTAATTTTTTTACTAAGGGGGTGTTTAGTTAAGTTTATTAGCCAAAAATAATAATTGACATATTTGACTAAGTGGTTTATAAGTACTTTTTATCACTTTATAAGTTGGGGGGGGGGGGAGGGAAAGCTAGGGATAGTAGCATATTTTTTAACTGCGTGTAATTACTTTTGGTCAAATTTGTAAAAAGATAATATTACCTTTAAATTTTAAAATAGTTTTATCACATTAATAAATGATATGCCTTTTTTAGTCATTTTAACTGTCATCGCTAATTATAAGCACTTATCTATAAAAAATGTCAATATCTTATAAGCATATATTATTCAAATACATCTCTACTTACTTATTACTTGCTTATAAGTAGCTTTTTGCATATAAACACTTAAGGGCTCGTTTTGGATTGTATTTTTTTAAAAATGTTTTCTCTAACAGCTTTTGAAAAAATATTTTTTTAAGAAGCTAAAAATTCTGACCTAAAAAGCTAAGCGAAATAGTTATTACAAAAATAATATATATATATTTTTAAAAAAGTATTTTTCTTAAAAAAAAAAAAGTCAATCCAAACATACCCTAAAAATAACTTGAATCGACTCCTCTTTCGAAAACGGATAGACTATCTACGTTCCAAACCCGATCCACGAGTTATGGCCCATAACATAAATCGATATACATAAGTTCCGAACCAGATCCATGACTCCTGGCCCGTAACGTCTATATATATATATATATATATATTGAGGCCACGTTTGGCGTCTGAAATCTACACAGCATAGTCTTCTTAATGGGGATGGACGACAAAAGCAAACCACCACCAGCAGCTGATGCGCAGCTCTTTGGCCTTCTCTCCACCCTTCTCCAGGAGGTAATGCACACGAAAACCCCGAATGAAACCAAATATCACTTTTTTCAAAATTTTTTTTTTCTTCTTCTTTTGTTACATAATTTATGAATTTTGCATTTAGAAATTGTTTTCTTTCTTTAGAATGGTCCTTTTTTTCAATTCTATTTTTAGGTTTTCATTTTAGGTTTACGATGTTCTTACAAATTGAGGGATGTTGGATGGTTTTCAATTGTTGACTGTTGATGTGTTCAGAAAATATGATCCAAGCACCTAATCATTTCTTGAATATATACGGTAGTGTCGAATGTAGAATTTCCCCTCCCCCCCCCCCCCCCAATGGTCAACATTAAGAGTAACAGTTAGCGCGTCCATTCTTGCTTATGTAATTCTATAGAGTAGTAGTGTTTCTGGTACTGAATAACATGAGTAAAATCTGCTTGCCTTATGTGAAACAATTTCACCTTGATAGTTAACTGTAGTTGAGTTAATGGAAACTGCTTAATTCTCTTTCTATGTAACTTAGGAGTTAAAACATGCAAAATTGCATAGGTGGAAAGAAAAGATGCATTTCTATTTTGGTCTCGAACACTGAAGTGCTTGAGAAACCTTGATTCTTGACTATGCGGTTTAATCAAAGTGCTTTCGTTATGCAACCTTCTAAACTATGGCGTGTATATGATTTTTCCCCCGGTTTGAATACTTAAAATAACGTCAAATGTCATTGATGCCATACTTCTATCATACGATGGTCTAGCATTGGGAAATATTTAGATTTCATTGTCTGGACAATTGTATATGCAAAACTTAGATTGTACACCACTCCATCGGAGTTAATTGAAATAAATGCTTTTGCTTTTGTTGTTTTGTCAGTGGTAATTGATCTCTCTGTTCTCTATCTCACACAAAGTCATACAACAGAAAGTGTGTGCATGATATGGTGTGGTGGAGAGAATGGATATCGCAGTTCTGGTGAAAATAGAAGTCTACATCTTAACAAAGACAACTTACTCAGTACAAATATAAACTAGTTATGCTGGGAAGTAAATCTTATAATCCTAGACTTGAACTTTTAGCAAGCATACTAGTCTGCTTGATATTGAGCTGGAACAGCATAAGACGGTATCCTAATGAGTGGAGCAGTCTTAAGAGCTAATCTGCCTTGGCAATGAATTTCGAAAATAAGTTGATGCCCTTTAAAATGTATACCTGTCACTATAATGTGGTTCGTAACAATGAAGTGGAGAATCTATAAGAGGATACGAGTGAATTTGGTGATGTGATTTTGGTGGAGGACTTGGGATTCTAGGTAAAGAGAGAACTGGAGCAGAGAACAGCAGAGATTATTTTCTTCGGAAAGCAGTGTGGCTTATTTGATTTTTATTCGTTGCAGTAGTTCATGGTGACTTAGATCTTCTTCACCTTGTTCTAGCAGAATAAAGAAGAGTTATTGTTATTGGTTATTGTTTTCTTTCTTTTCTTTTTATGGCGGAAAAGAAGTGGTATTAGTGTTTCTTCACTAATTGTCACTGCATTTTCTTTCTTTTGATCGGAAAAAAGAAGTGAGTAGGGGTTGATCTTGAAAAAGAAAGATTTTCAAGATTGATAGTTCATGGCTAAGGGTCTATTAGTTTAACAGAAACTGCAGGAGAAAGATCTTTACTGCAAGAATCTGTGTCATGTGTTCGGTTGGGTTAAGGAAATCGAAACAGAGCACTTTCCTTTAAGGTCGTGCTTACTGTACGAGTGCTCTTGCGAGTGGGGGAGCTAGATTTGTGGAACCTTAATTTGTTATCGGAGAGTTTGTTTCTAAGACTTGAAACCCAAACCAGGTCTTCAACAAGCACTTGACCATCATGCAAAGCATGAGCGAGGAAATTTTTCTGAAATCTGGAACAGGAAATATTGTGCTCTAAAAATGTTTAAGACTTTAAGTACTTCATATTCCAGGAAATTTCCCGGAAGATTTCTGAATATGGCTTGGGTGTTATGGGAACTGATTAGAACTTCAAGATTTTGTAAATGTGCTGCTGAAATTGGTGTGCTTTCCAAACTTTTTACATGTGTTCTTGGAAAGTTCTAATATTATTGTATTCTATCTTCTCTTTATAATTTAACTTTTACTTAGAGACTAAGCTCGTATAGCTCCACTACTGCGTGGAGAAGGAAGACAATGTTCAATCACTCTATGGTTCCTCCCCCTTCGCCCTTTTGGCTGTATAGCTTGAATAGCATTCTCCTTGAAGTTACCCTAAATGAAGCTTCTCAATATCTAAAGCGGCCATCTATTTTGGTTGGTTACTCACACATCAATCCAATGAGCCTAATTTTTCCGAAATCTTGATCATTGATGTTGTGATCATTGTCATAGCCATAGTTTTTTTAATTGCTGCTAACGACAAACTTCTGCAGGTGGAATCATTAACCAATCAAGAAGAAGTAGAGTTACGTGCAAAAATTGAAGCCCTAGGGTTGGAGGTCACAAAGGTTCCAAAGGTTTCTGCTGATCTTAATGAGGTAGTACCATTTTTGTATACTTTCAATGTTTCCAAGCTTTACATTTGCTGGACCATGAATCATCTTACTTCTAGTATTACATATTGCTGATTAGATGGAGATAGCAAGGGAGTTGGACAAATTATCGGGAAAACTAGATCATGTGGATGAGTTGATATCCTCGGTCATGGCTCAAGATCCAGAGGTACGGGCTTTGCTTAGCAGCACTGCTGACGTGTGGATGCCGGTTATTACTGCAACTTCTGATGAGAGGCGAAACTTCACAGCACCAGTTAAATTTGATAATCATGAAGCTGAAGGGAAAGATTCCAACTAGTTTCTGTAGTTATTGCTTTATTATTCTATTCTTATTGTATGCACCACCAAATAGTGTGATAATTTAAATCGTTTTAGTAATACATAAAAAAGTATCAGCTCCTGACTGGGGACAGCATTAATGAGCAAGACATATGGCGCTATGTATCGTTTGCTTCTGGCCAAGAGAAAGAGAACTCCTAGCTGCAGAGCTTAAGCAAAAGCATGGATTCATGAGCTGCTTGTAAATTTACCTTTTTCTAGCTTATAATAAAGCATTTGAAAAGAAACAAAGACTCCAGATTTTACTCTTTTTGTCATGTTATCAGATGAGTCGGCTGCTGTTACTGCCTTCTCTATAGTTTTGGAGCATGGAGTAGATTCAAGTCAAATATGAGATGCAATCTCAGTTTAAGTTGTAGGAGATACAATATTGCACAAACTTGGCAAATGTCCTCATCCGTAGAGATCGTGGGAGATTTAATGACACTGAATTGTAAATCATCCTTGCTATGCTTCTTGAAGTCGAGCTCTTTTCTGTCCCTTCTTTCACCTTTTCTAGGTCATTCTTTCCGTTCCTTCAGTCAAAACGCGTGATAACGTAAGATACTAGGGGCCTTTGTTATTACTGCAAATTTTACGGTTTCTCAAAAAGTAACATCACAACAATTTATCTACGGAGCCTTTTTGAGTACTTCAAAAGCTTTGACAGTAAGGAAGATTCTCCCTTAATGTTATATAGCATTACAAGAAAGATTCAATAAAAATTTTACAGTTTTCCAAAAAGTTTCATTACAACAATCTACCTATAGAAAATTTCAGATGGTCTAAGAGTCGGGAAGATTTTCTAGTATTGTTATATAGTGTTACGAAAAAGATTCAACGATCAATGATAAACTAATTGCTTCACCCGTATTTGGTGAAACAACATGGCTGGTGAGTGGTCATATGTGCTTGGCACATCCCATGCCTGGTTTTGGTTCGGGCAATAAGTTTCAGCAAACATGCAACTTTGGTATATATTAACAAGGAGAAAGCATGTAAATTTAAAGATAGCGTAGAAAATAGAGTTTTGTGTACAGGTTGACGTATGTGCTGGTTGTAGATCTCGCCTTATTCTTCCTTTCACTAAAACTCTGTCCATGTATGTTGTTTTTCTGATTAGATTTCTCTATATATTTAAAGACAGATGAACATTAGTTACGGTAAAAATTATGCCCCCAACTATGGTGCACAAATATTTTAAAATAATCTTAAAATATATTGATATTTTTATTGGAAAGCTACTTAACCAATTTGATTGATGAAGAGAAGTCATTAATAATTGTAAAAGATATGACTAATTATTTAGATAACTAATCACCACCACATTTTTATACATTAGAACACTAGAACGCTTAAAAACCATTATAAATGATCACTTCATATAACCATTTTTCAAATCGTTATATAATTAATAAGATCCAATTGCAAATTCTCTGTTGCATCGGTTCCAAAACAGATAAAATGTGGCAATTTTAATTCCTGATGTCACGTTTTGAATAAATTAAAAATAATGAGAGTGAGATAAAGTTGAGTTTTTCGTTCTTTTTTTTTTAATTTTTTTTTATAAATTGTAGTTTTTGCATAGTCTACATCCAGCCTCTCCGACCCGATGCTCTGTTTTGTTTGATAAGCTATATTTTTAAGTGCTTGTATCTCTTTCTTTAGCTTTTCCTAGCAATTCATGGCAACTGTAGAGGATGAATTCTACAATCACGTACAAAGGTTGACTGGGGCTCCGATAACCTGCAAGACCAAGAGGAAAGGTGAGCGACGTAACCCTTGACACCGGTGTGGTGCCGGCCAAAGGTACTCTGACGCTCAAGTCAGCGTTGAGTTTCAGATAAAACGATGAATTGTTACACGACGGGTTATGGACGAACCACGAATATGAATATATTGGTATGTTGTGTCTGTCTTACCTCATT
Organism: Cordia subcordata; assembly: GCA_028554755.1. Taxonomy (NCBI): domain Eukaryota; kingdom Viridiplantae; phylum Streptophyta; class Magnoliopsida; order Boraginales; family Cordiaceae; genus Cordia; species Cordia subcordata. Next base: position 1,917,866 of record JAPTOF010000002.1, read on the forward strand.
TGGCGAGCGGTACTTTTATAGTTCCTTGGGTGGAAGAGTCCTTTTTGGTTTTAGGTTCCTTCCTGATCGTGTTGTAATGAATCTCTGCCAGCTACTATGCTCAGCTATATCGTATTTAGATCACGTATATCCTTCTTTGTGCATATCTTTGAAGGAGACCAAGCTCATCCCTAATTGTAGTCACGTTCCAATACTCTAGAAGCGTAGAGCGAGCAACGCATGCTAAGAGTCTGGGCCTTAGCCCTAGCCTTTTCAATACATGGCTCAACAAATTGGGTTTCGGACTAAGCATAATATGGACCTTCTTGGATCCTGACAACTTTTGGCCCAAACAGTTTGTCCCCTCACTCTCTAAGTTTGAAGCTTTTCAAGTTAGAGAGTAGCATTTGCGTGCAAGATTCTCTGACATTGAGGTGATAGAGACTAGCTTGTCGTTCAATGCCACAATGCGCCATGCAACGCCACTTGCGTCATTTCAACATCGTAAGCACGAAGCGCAAATCATCTAATTTGTCAATACACTAGCCTGATAATTACTCACGCTACTTACGTGCATGGGTTCTCCCTAAAATAAATGCCTACACGTCAAGTTTAGGCCCTTCTTTGCGTATCCCTGGCATGCCCACATGTCACGCTTTGTTGTCACGAGGCACCGTTCCCTGACAAATATTTCTGACAATAGTGACCTAGAGTGCGGTCCTGTTTGCTAAGCACGGCCTTGCCAACAGAATAAATATAACACCGTAGTGGGGACTTATATCAACGAGTGGCTTGCAGAGTACGTGCTATCCCACGACCTATTGTGAGGAGCCGATTCCACACCAGAGTTTGTGGGGGGCTCCAAGGTGACGTGCCAAGATGACATACTAAGGTGACGTGCCAAAGTGACATGTAAGGTGTTGTGCCAAGGGGACATGCAAAGGGGTGTGCCAATGGGACATGCAAGGCGGTGTGCCAAGGGACATGCAAGTGGACTTACTACGGGGACACGCTACGACGACGCGCGACGGCGCCACGCCAAGGCGACGCGAGACGGCGACACGCCAAGGCAACGTGCGACAGGGCCACGCCAAGGCGACGCGCGACGACGACACGCCAAGGTGACGAGCAACGGCGACATGTCAAAGTTACGTGTGATGGCGACATACAAGGGGACACGCCAAGGTGATGTGCTATGGCGACATGTCAAGGTGACATGCTACGGTGACATGCCAAGGTGATATGCTAGGGTGACATGCCAAGGTGATATGCTAGGGTGACATGCAAGTTTAACAGGCAAGTTTGATAGACAAGTTTGACATGTACCAAGCGTTTGTCGAAAAGCCAGAGTGAATGTAGGTGTGTATGTAAGAATGACATGCAAGAATGGCATGCTAGACTTGCACCCACCAAGTGTTTGACAAAAGGCCAAAGAAAGCTACCATGCAAGGATGACATTCAAGATTGACAACACCAAGTGTTTGATAAAATGCCAAGGTAAACTACCATACAAGAATGATACTCAAGATTGACAACACCAAGTGTTTGACAAAATGCCAAGGTAAACTACCATGCAAGAATGACACGTAAGATTGCGCTTGACACCACCTCACTCTCGCCTGTTGCGTCTCAGCATGCATGCTTACAGGCTGACATTCAAGATTGACAACACCAAGTGTTTGATAAAATGCCAAGGTAAACTACCATACAAGAATGATACTCAAGATTGACAACACCAAGTGTTTGACAAAATGCCAAGGTAAACTACCATGCAAGAATGACACGTAAGATTGCGCTTGACACCACCTCACTCTCGCCTGTTGCGCCTCAGCATGCATGCTTACAGGCTCGAATCGGCTTAAACATCGATTCATCGCGTCTTTATTGTCTTCGCTTACCACGGACTCTCCAGCTCAAATTGTAATATAGCTTGACCGTAGACCCAGGTACTATCCCACAGCAAGAACTGATGGTAATGAATGACCTCAGACGCGGCATAGCGTCACACCTCTCAGCTTGACCTTCGCCACCATAGCGTTGTCCCTACTTGGCAGGGTGCGTTTTTTTTTTTTTTTGTTAGCAACTAAACCAAGCCAAGTGTAATATTGCCGTGCCCAAGGTGCTCGTACAAGCGTTAGTAAGCTAGCTGTCATGAGCTTACTAGCGTGATCCCCCTTTTGAGGTTGAAGCTTATTAAACTGTGATTCGGTATACTAGGCGTTCGATGTAAGGTCAAGGAGAGCAAGTATGCAAGAATGACAGGGGAGTTTAATAGCCACTAGGTGCTCGACAAAATTCCTCAACACTAAGGCTCAAGTATTCAGTACAAGCTTGGCAGGATTCTAAAGACTCATTAGGTAAGCAATACGATCTCGAGCTTATTCATGATTAACTACGCTGGCACATTTGTGAAAATTTTCACCAAAGATCCCTTCCTATTTACAAATTGGGTTATCTCCATCCAACGAGGGGGGTTGCTGTCACGCAACCAGCTCCGAGCGCTACTGCAGTAAAAATTCGCCTATATATGGTTACGTTAATTACCCTGCTAAGATTCATTCTTTCATAATGATTAGGAGGTTATCGCAAGCAACATCTTCTGCTTTATGGTTAGCAGATAGTTGATTGTTACAAGGCACCAAGGCTGAACTAGTCCTCCGTGCACCAGGCGTTCAACAAAAGTTCTAGGTCACCATAGTTTGACGAGCTCTTCGAATGGAAAGTGTTTGTCAAAAGTTCCAATCTAGGCAGGCTCATTAAGCAGAAAATGTTGACAAAAGTGCTAAACTACCAAGGCCTAGCAAGCACACATATAGACTATATGCCAAGAAAGCATAAAGATAAGTATTCATGACACCTCTAATGGTCTTGACCGTCACACTATCAGTGACCAACAAACTGTTCTGATTATTAAAATCTAGCCATTACTCTTCTTGTGGAAGTGCACACATCAACCAGCTAAGCCAAGATGCTCAGACTAGTTTTACACATATTATCTCCATATCAAAATTCTTGCTAAAGTTATTTAAATTAAGGTTGCTCATGTAGTAAATTCAATTTTAACGTCATGTATATACTACAAGTGGCATATATGGTGTTGTGTAGATATGTATGACACCTTGTAAGCAAAGATTGCATTACATTACGTGTTTAACATTGTGGAGACATATGTGAAGCCTCCTAGACATGAGTAAGACGTATTGTCTAAGGCACAGATTTTATAATGTTTAGGGTCCAAATAAAGCTTATCATCTAAGTTGAAAGTTTATCATCCGTGAATGAGTTGAAGATCACGTGATATATGGGCGAGGTAGAGCCTGTGTAATGCACGAGAGAGTTGAAACTTATGTCATGCGAAACAAGCTGGGGTTCGTGCAACACGCTCACAACTTGGAACATATTTAATATGCGTGCAAGCCAATGCTCATGTAATGTGTAGGCAAGCTGGAACTCATGTAATACGTAGACAAACTAGAGCTTGCATAAGATACTTATGTGCTAACATTTGTTTATTGTGTAAGGACTAAGTAAGCCCTAAGATGCTAATATATGTAGGGGTGTGTGCATGCACTTCTACCCTTCTAGTAGGTATTTTAATTTATCAGGACTAGATTCACAGGACAACTATCATACAAGTTGTTGGCCATATATAAGAAGTAATTAAGCACCTTACCCATAAGCAAGCGATTCACCATATTCAAAGAAGTAAACTACCCTTGGGATGATGGAATGTCTGACACTACATTTCATTTAGTAATTATTACTATTCGCATGTAACCATCACTGAGGAAAGCTGAATACTCAAATAGACAAGACTTTCAACGAATAGTATTGGAAGATATGACATGTCTTTTAACCCTTTGATATGGGTTGAACACCTTCCTACGTGATAGTTGGTCTTAGTAGTAATCTAGAGGCTTCGTAATCCTTTCCTTTGCTAGAGGTAAACAAAGACCACACAGTCCTCTGTACGATATTTTACCCAGTTCATTCTTGGCACATGGGTATGTCAGAAGTTAAGACAAGGTTTTTATGAGTTACACATTGATAAGGTAGATTAGAGAGCTCACCTTGACAAGAAGTATAAGTAAGGGATTCTGTGGGTTTTCTCTTGGTAAGTCTTATAAAAGAGAATACTCAAATGTAGTTGTCTCATAGTCATGTTTGATGCTAAGTTGGTATATCTAATATTTCTTGGATATATTTGGTAGTGTATGGACTTATTCAGCATTAAAATTTAATGGACAAATTTATCTGTTATGTAAATACATGCAGTGTATGTTATGCCGCCTAGGTATAAAATGTGTCACATAGACAAAAGTGATGCCACGTAGGCATGAATTGTATCGTGTAGACAACGGTGACGTTGCGTAGGCATGTTTTGCGTCGTATAGAGAAAAGTGATGTCTCGTAGGCATAAACTATGTCATGTAGACAAAGACGATGCCATGTAGGCATGTTTTGCGTCGCGTAGACAAAAGTGGCGCCGCGTAGGCATAAATTGTGTCCCGTAGACAAAGGTGATGCCACGTAGGCATGTACAAAAGGTGATGCTGCGTAGGCATAAATCGTGTCACGTAGACAAAGGCGATGCCTATTAGGCATGTTTTATGTCACATAGACAAAAGTGACGCTGTGTGGGTATGAACTATGTCATCTAGACGAAGATGATGCTGTGTAGGCATGTTCTTATACATAAGTGATGTGGCATTTGAGAGTTGCATATGCGTAGGTGAGCAAAGGCTCAGATAATGTGTGAAGGCATACAAGCCTGGTCGTGAGCAAGAAAATCTCATGAAATATGAGGGGGATAAGTAAGCCAATTGCATGAGCCAAGAGCTTACGTATAACAAGCAAGATAAGCTTATTGTATGAGTAGAGCTTTATGCGTAATGCAGTTTAGTTATGAGATAATGGCTTTTGGATCTTCGCTATAATTTGATTATTGTGGAAGCAACTTAACTATGTAAACTATCTACTAAGTTCAAGCATATAACAAGTAGGGTTTTTGGCTGACACGAATTCAAAATTCTACCAGAGCAACTAATTGAAACCCCCTATGGGCCTAACACTGAGAGTTCAAAACAATTATGGAAGTCATATACTCTGCTTATCAAAATTAAGCTGTAATTTAACCATTAATAGAGACAGTACCTTTCACGCTAAATGGAGTTCCACTTGTTGCACACATCCTCGTGACTTTGGTACGCAGTTGGTGTGTCCCTTTTCCAACCATCCTAGTGACCATGTAAGGTCCTCTGTAATTGGTTGCTATAAAGTTGGTTGCTCTTTGAACTGTCTGACTGTATTATTCTTGCTATACCGTTGCAAGATATCCTACTGACAAGCTCTGTTATGAGCTCGTTTTTTTTCCTTCTGTCTAGGATGTCTTGTTGATAATGAGACATTTGGTTATCCTTTTTCTCAAATGTTTGTCCAACTTGAAAGGTAGTTGGTTTTACTACGATCGGGATGACCGTTTCAGTGCTTTGGCCTCTAATCTCTCTAAATCCGCACCTTGTGGAGAACTTTATCACTTGATGATAGGTAGATGGGATAAGCCTTCATCTTGTGTATCCATGGTCTTCCATCACAATGGCCTCTACAAAAGAGACTCTGCATAGCTCTCAGCGGCGTTTCTTTTAATAGGTACTGGTACCCCCGGAATCCTTTGATCAGGGATTCCAATTTAGCAAATCGCCTGAGTACATCAAGGTGTGACCTATCCTATGAGGAAGGCAAATGTTCCCCTGACACTTTTTATTGGCTTGAAGGGCCGGTTGCGTTGACGCTGGTTACAATAGTAGTTGTTGGTATGGCTGCGTTGGCTGCGGCTGACAGGACTCCACCTCTAGAGTCTGATAGGGTATGGAGTCTAATGATTGCATCGGGTCCATCAACTCAATCATCACGGCTTTTCCTTTGTCTCGGGGTGTCACGTTCGCCAAAAGGACATTGACCAGATCTAGGTTCTCCTGCCGTACCGCACTCGTTCTCATACGTTGCCAGTTTCTCCTCATAAGCCATTATCTTCACCAAGATGGTTGGCATATTGCTACCTTCATTAGCACTAATACCAGGATTGGACGTCATGGGGGTTGTTGGTTAAGCGCAAACGTATCGCTCTTAGTCACAGCGCCCGATTATCGAGGCCCCACGGTAGGCGCCAAATTGTAGAGGATGAATTCTACAATCACGTACAAAGGTTGACTGGGGCTCCGATAACCTGCAAGACCAAGAGGAAAGGTGAGCGACGTAACCCTTGACACCGGTGTGGTGCTGGCCAAAGGTATTCTGACGCTCAAGTCAGCGTTGAGTTTCAGATAAAACGATGAATTGTTACACGACGGGTTATGGACGAACCACGAATATGAATATATTGGTATTTTGTGTCTGTCTTACCTCATTTGGCGAGCGGTACTTTTATAGTTCCTTGGGTGGAAGAGTCCTTTTTGGTTTTAGGTTCCTTCCTGATCGTGTTGTAATGAATCTCTGCCAGCTACTATGCTCAGCTATATCGTATTTAGATCACGTATATCCTTCTTTGTGCATATCTTTGAAGGAGACCAAGCTCATCCCTAATTGTAGTCACGTTCCAATACTCTAGAAGCGTAGAGCGAGCAGCGCATGCTAAGAGTCTGGGCCTTAGCCCTAGCCTTTTCAATACATGGCTCAACAAATTGGGTTTCGGACTAAGCATAATATGGACCTTCTTGGATCCTGACAACTTTTGGCCCAAACAGCAACCGCCAATTTTAATTAAGTATTTTCAGCAACGTTGCGTGAGAATGATTCACACACAATCCGATCCGTTGACTTCTGCCCATTGACTTTGTACGTCAACTTGTGTTTAGAGCCTATCTGAAGGATTAGATTGGTTCCAAATTAAACCTACCTAGAAGCTTATTATGAATTCTTTCTAGTGGTGATGTAGGTGATTACTTATTCTAAAAGTTGAAGATAAAAGGTGTTCTTGGGAATGTTTTACTGGTAAGAGTTAGAGATGAACATGGTTCATGATCTAAGTTCGAATTCAATTTCTTGTCCTGTATTGAGTATCTTCGACTTTCAAGCTTGGAGTGATGGTTTGAGATTAAGATAGTGCTGTTTCTAATTTATGATATAAGTTTTATGTCTTTGTTTCTCGACTTTCAAGCTTGGAGTGAGGCATGCAGGAGCCTAAACTTATTTTTTTTATCAATAGAATTTCTATATTAACCTTCAAATGATCAAGGTTTGCCCAATAGTGAAAGTTAGTTTTGCATGCTATTCAAGATTTCTTTTTTTTTTTTTTTTTAAAAATTTGGTCCAAAAGGAAAGTGCAAATTCTTTAAAGAAAATAGAGGAGATGAAGATAATTCTGCAAAACCTAGTTTATATTGAACCTATATTCGAGTACTTTATAAAATTTATTTCAAACTATGGTGAAAGCATATCTCTCTGTGTGCGTGAATTTGTAAATGTATATGCTAGATTTTGTGCATGGGTGCTAATCTTAATTAAATTTGTTGTTTATATTGCTAAAAATAAAATAATTACATGTTACATTTATGAATAAAATAAATTTTGGAGAAATTTACTCATCAGATGAAACATTTCTTTTGCGTCTTCCAATTGTAGTGTAATGTAAAATCCGCAACAAACCACATCTAATGTAACATACAATTAATATCAATGTTACTTAATTTGAGAAATTCTGTGGAATTACGGATTAAGCAGAAGAACACATCACGTGATTTTTCTTTTTCCATTGACCAACTTTTCAAATGAATGGTCGGATGCAACTACGCGAATAGAAAGATTATTAATGTTGGAAATCGATGCCACAATGGATCAAGCAAGTGCAAGAATGGATTTGAGGGAAACAACGTAGTAGTTGTTTTGGTAACACCTTTTTATAGATATAGATATATTACGTGCACATATATAATAGGGAATTAAAAGTATTCTTGAAAGACGTTTTTTGAATTCATAGTAATATATAGATTCGATGGTACAGAAAGAGATCAACCAATGCCATCATTGGCTGGAACAATTGTTCAGCAAGTTAATTGTTAAGGTAAGTCAGATGGTACATTGAAGCACCAATCGAATGATACACACGTTTCCTTATTTGAACAACATAAATAGCAAGAAAATTACAATATTGTACGTAATGTTAGAAGAAAGTTAAAAGTATCAAATATCCAGCAAGCATGGACAACATTCTATCTCCATATAGTTTACCATAATTAAATGCACATTAACTCTCGTGGTTTCCTAATAGACACTGCTTGGCCTTATTTTAGGAGCCATGTGTGTTAGGGTTCGACACCTATCTTATGGAAGTAAAAGGATCGGAATAATGTACACTCATGACAAACTATAATGGTTGGATGCTATTTACCCTATCTAACAATGGCACATGACAAACAAAGACAACAAATAGATACATTGCATGAGATTTTACCCAAGACTTCCCAATCGATTAATCGAATCCATGCTAAACTTCAGCTGCTGGTTGTACAGTTGCATCCTCCGACGTTGCAGCTCCAGCTCCTCCTGCTGCCGGCGAAAATCAAAACCATTTTCGATGCCCTGCGGAGGTGGCCCAGAGTTATTATTACTGTTGCCGCCTTGAAGCTGAGCCGCGGCCATTAATGGCACAAGCTCACCCACCATCTTCTTCTGCTCGGCCAGCATTTGCTTCAAAAACGTCAAGAAATATCTCTCATGATCATCTCGAGCCACGGCTTGATCCAAGCGGACACAGCAAGCATGCAAGTTGAAGCTGCACAGAGAGCAGCTGTAGGCGAAGCCCTCGCAGGTTCCTCCGCAGGCGTCGCACCCGCCGCCGCAGTAGGGAGGGTAGAGGAGGCCGAGGGTGTGTTGAGGATGGGCTCTGTGGGTGGTGGCGCTCGAAACAAGACTTGTGGAGGAAGTAATTGCAGGGGCCACAAGTGTAGCAGGAGCCGAACAGGTAGAGTTGGCAGCCTGAGCAAGTGGTCTGCCTGTTTTCCATGGGCACCTCTATGTGATGCAATTCATGAGCGTGGCTGAAATGCTTCGTCTCTGTCTGTGTGTTTTTGTGTGTGTGTGTGTGTTATATTTGTCGAGCAGATATGAGATTATATGTGTATTGTTCCAGTTAGTTGCTTCCTATTTATAGAAAGTTATTATGCTATACAATACTGCCAGTTATATAGCAGTTCTCATTTTTCAATTACTACTAGTATTTATTATTTATTTGTTTATTATTTTACCAATTAAGTGAAGATCCCATTACGAGCAAAACACGATATAAACCTTATATCAAAAGTCAACTAACATGTAATATACGTTCGTCTATCTTTTAGTGGATAGAAATTAAATAATCCTAGCTATCCTTTGGGTTTGTTGCCCGTATTTTTGGGCTAAGTTTTCTAACTACTTATTCGATTTAATTTGTTGAAATTAATAGTTTAGGAAATCTAGAAAAATTAGGTAAGTTGTGTCTCTATGAATAATGGTTTCACCTACACATTAGTTAAGAGATCTACAGAGACATAGAGGTTGAGTGATTAGAGCTAAAGTATTACAAATTTTGTATATATTATCTTGATCAACAACGTGGAACAAGAATTTCCTCTACGTCTATAAGAAGTAAGCTTTAGTCGAACTAAGTAATTTCATGTACATTTAATTATCGGTTAATTTTTTCGTTTCACACCCGGCATCTCCAGAACTTATCTAAAGAAGTATCTCTTACATTTATAATCATGTACAAACGAGACATACACTTCAGGTCAAAAGTCAACTAACATGTGATACGTTCTTCCATCTTCCACTATGTGCAAATGGGATATACTAGTGTTTTTAAATACATGTGAGCTTCAATTTTGTTAAGAGTGGTGGTCTGGATGTTAATTGGCTTTTCAGTCGCTAAATTGTATATATGGTGTGTCAAACTAATATGTTTAGCGAAACATGTAAATTATTGCTTCATAATATACATGCATGTATAGTTAAAGTCATGTCTTGTCAAGGCACCGCCAATTTAAACTTTTTGCTTTTTAGTTGAAGTTATATAACAATAATAGTTTCCCTATATATAAAAGAACTATTATTGTTTTAATTGATTTGATTGTTATATGTATACATATAGACACATATATGTAAAATGGTGTCTTTGACCTTTAGTGTGAGTCGCTCTAGGGATTAATTCTCGCTAGTTATATGTTGTTATTGGTCTTTGATTTCCCTTGAAGTTGAAAAAATGACGTTTGTCCAAACATGGTGAAAGTCGAGCATTTCACAGGTTTAGGCCTTTAGGATCTCTTTGGCCCACTTTATAGACACTCAAAAATCCGAACATAAAAGGTACATAAAATTAATTTATATGACTCATTTAAAATATGAAAACTAAAATCTCCAAATTAGAGCTTTTAAAAAAAAACTTTTGAAAAGTTATTTTTACATCATGTGAGAAATTATTTTTTCTTGTAAAAAATAGTACTCCATATATACTTTATTCAACAATAGTTTTATTAAAAATTCTATAATTTAACAGCTGAAACTTCATAATTTGATTAAACAAAGCCTTAGGTGCATACGACCTAAAAAATAAAAAAGGGAAATGAAGTTTAGGCGTCTAAATGAAGAATCTTGGCCAATAGTTTAGTTAGAAACCAATGCAGGACAAAGTTTCCTTGAACGATTTTTTCCCTCCTCGATCGGTTTAAAAGTATCGAAATAATGTTTAACGTGATCACTAACAATATATCAACTTGCTTCAAGTCGTGCCTGTAAGTTATCTTCCATGTGTAAAAGTCAAGGTTCATGATTAAAGTCAGACAAATTAAAGAACAGTTGAAAGATTCTTAGCAAAAATGGGGAATAAACAATATGGTATCAAAGTCTTGCTGGTATTTTTATTAGGATTGCTATAATATATAGTACCTAGACCATGGACTTGATATAAACTGATCGGCTGAAATAACGTGCTTTGCATATGTAATGTCTCTTAATGATAGATTAAGCGTATTTTGAGTAGTTCATAAATAGGTATTGTAAGTATAATTACTAATTTAAGTTAATTATTTTGGTTAAGTTAATTTGAGATTCAAATATTTACTTAGGGACAGAGCAAGAAATTTAAGATTGGGGGATCGAACGTAATTAAGAATATCAACAATATCAAATATTTTAATTATAACAAAGTATAATACTATTTAACTGAAAAAATGCTAAGACTATGTGAAAGAAATTTAACTAATTCATTTAATAGAGTTGGACTCATCTAAATAGAAAAAGTTAATTTGACAATATTTCTTTTTTCATATAAAAAATTATAATATCTTTTAGAAAGTTTAGTTGATTAGCCACATATGTATTATCATATTTAACCTTTGAAATTTTTGTTAAAGGTTCAAAGGGCCCACGTGGATCAACGCTTACAAAAAAACATACTTTTTGTAACACTTGAAAAAAGTCTATTTTTAGAGTTTTATCTTTTTTTTAAAAAAAAATTACTCCAAAAACTTATTAAGAAAAAAAGTATCTTTTCATTAAAGAAGTACATTTATATATAAAAACTAACATTAATTAATAAATTGCAAACCCAAAATAAACTATTTCTATATAGAAACGTTAAAATCGCCTAGCTAAAATATGAATAGATTAAGCTTTCCTAGAATTTTATCCACTTAAATTACCTATCCATTATGAAAATTTGATCACTTTGATATAATTTTAAATAATTCAAAACGAAAAAGAGTTAAATATTTAAAAGAAACTTGATCAATAGTTTTTATAATATCAACATAAGGGCAAATAATATTTTTGTCTTTTGATCAATAAAAATATGTAACACTACTTAACTTATTGTTTTTAGTCTTAACATCATATTTTGTGATTTTACTATTTTATCATAATTGAGATAAAAATATTAACTATCTTATAAGAAAAAAAAAAATGTCTTATAGAAAGAAAAGAGTAAAAAATGAAAGTGGAAAATGTATTTTTAATTTTTAATTTATTAATCTTTTAATTTTTTTAATTTTGATTTTTAATTTTTTCTAATTTCTTATTCTGTAAATTTTTTATTTTTTTTTTAATTTTTTATAAAAATTTTGAGAATATAAATGGAGGATAAATTTTTTTTTTTTTTACAACTTTCACTTATTTTCTAATTATTTTTACTTGAAGTTAGAAAACCTATTCCTTAGGTTAAGCTGATAAATGAATTTTCCAACTTGCTCCCAGAAATTAAAGAATGATATTTTCAACTTTAATTTTTTGCACCATAATAAAAAATGGAAATAAAAAAATAACTAGGTTATTCCTTTTCAGGTGATTTCAACGTACCAAACAGCCTCTTAAAGAAGAATGCCGAAGCATAAAACCGACCTATCTGACAGTTTGAGGAGAGCTCACACGCAACAATTAGCGAAACTTAAAGAATCAAAGTTCGAAAATTGAGAAGCAAGCAATAGAACTAAATGGTAAGTCTAGGGAAATATCTGAGTTGAGACAACTTTATGGGGATCTCGAATCTGATTTGCAAAAAAAGTATTCCTTTCAGCAGCATCTTAGTTCTGCACATGATAAGCTTAGGGTGGATTTTGGCAAAAAGATGTTGAAACTGGAGGGAGAGAATAAAGATCCGGTGTTAGCTTTAGATGAAGCAATAGCAGGAATTCAAGATTTGAAGAATCAGGTGAGTGCTAGTGATGAAGAAACTAATTGTCTCAAGAGACTTATGTTAGTTAAACAAAACAAATCTTCTGTCCACGAGCAAACTATGCGGGCTCTAAAAGAAAGAGATGATATCTTACTTAAACTGGAGGAAGAAAATATAATGGTTAAAGATCAGCTTAAATGTAAATGTGAACAGTTCAAACACCTTGAAGAAGCTTATGAAAAGCTTCAAGGTGACTTGTAGATGAGTAAGGTGGAAGCAGAGCAGGAGAAATCTGCATTGCTTGAAGAGATATCTTGTCTACAGTCAAGCTTGGATTCTCAAACTCGTGTCTCGGAAAGTTTCCAGGTCCAGTTGAAGATGTGCAATCAAGCCTCAGCGCACGAAGTTATAAAACACCAACTCTCTCGGTATACTCCGACACTCGTCGAATACATGTCCAATGATTTTAATTACTTTTATTTTTCTTGATATTCTCTCAACACCTCTTTCCAAACACGTATCCACTGAATGCTGGACAATGTTTTAATCTTTCTTTAGTAATAATAATTAAAGTGATAAATTTTACATTTCTATTGTAAACGTACATCTATAACTTAGAGCTAAAAATAAAATATTATTTAGAAATATAATATACGATTTTTAAAATATATTTTTTATAGAATATTTTTAGATATAGTTTTATAATATTTTAACTATCATCTTTAAAATAATAAGTGGTTAATAGTTTTTGCTAATCTACTTAATTCTCTATTGGGAGAAAGTCATTTTCCCCCATGAGTTGTAGCATAAATCTCAAACTCCCCCATAAAATTTTATTTTTACCCATAATCCCTCATGACTTTAATCTTGCCAAACAAAGCCTTATATTAATTAAAGGCATCTTTATCTTTTTTTTTAAAATTTTTATAATCCAGAAAAGAAAAGAAAAAGAAAAAGAAAAGTAATAGACAAAAAAATTAATAAAATTATTCAATAAATGAGTCAATAATAAAATAAAAAATCACAAAAAATAATTTCAAAGTAAGAAGAAAAAGATGAAAAACTACTTATTTTACAAAAATTGTCCTATACACATTAGAGAAAATTTAATTCATTTTCAAATGATTTTTTTAATATATGTACATCTCAAATTGAAACATTTTTTTCAATCCTAGCTGGCGCATTCTATTTTCCATCAACTAACTATTTAAAATAAAAAAAATAAAAAGCAAAAAATTATTTTACAAAATGAAAAAAATAAATAAAATCTTCTTTTACATATATATATATATATATATATATATATCTGTGTATGAATGTATATCAAAATAATTTTTTAAATCAAAGTATAATTTTTTTTATAAATGAACTAACAATTTAAAAACATAAAACAAAAACTAAAAGAATAATTAAGATAAGGCGTTGTTTGGTATAACTTAATATCATAGGGGGAAATGAGCAAAAGTAAGACTTTATGAGGGAGTTTGGGATTTATACCATAACTCATGGGGGAAAATGACATTCTTCCATTCTCTTTTTCACCTTACATTTGAATTAATTCTATCTTTTTTTTTTTTTTTGTAATCCTTATAAAAAATTTTATCCTTTAAAACTTGTCTAATTTCAAGTCATTTATTTGTTACTTCCCTCAACAGTAGGCAATAGATGAACATATCTAGTTTATGACAAAAATTAAGTTTATTCACTATATATATAATAATTTAAATATATTTTGTGGAATGTATCCCAACGTGTCATATCCTAATTTTCAGAAAAAATATGTATCGGTATGTCACATGTCCGCGTAGTCTATGCTTCATAGGCATGAAGAAAGCAGAAGAAAAGTTCTTGAGATAGAGTTGTCTGGATTCATATCCTAATATGAGAATGTATTTTTAGAGCGTCAACAAGCAAAATCTAAGATTGAGCATTTGACTCTCAAGAATACATGAGAAATTTGTAGTACAAGAGACATTATCCAAGAAAATGAAATACAAAACCACACGCTAAGGAAATGAAATACAAAACTACCTGACTTGAGCAAGAAAATCAGGAATTGCGGGAATCTCTTAAAGTGCTTCGAGAGGTTCAACTCAATGATGCTGCTGCTGCCATGTGTTCGTTTAAAAAACTGGAAACAAGCTACATGGTTTGGAGCAGTTGCATATTTAGGTTAGGAATTGTCGAGCCTCAAAAGTCCACATCATGCTCGGACCAGGACGTAGTTTGTAGGGCCGAATATTGAAAGAGTCCAGGGTCAAGGCCCAAAATCTTAATGAATGATGATCGCTCTATGCTTCTAGAATGTCAGAACATGACTACAACTAGGGTCAGCTTGATTTCTTCCTTGGATATGCACAAGGAGAGATATACATGATCTGAACACGATAAAGCTGAGCACAACATCTAGTGGAAGTTCATTGGAATATGCTCAAGAACCTAGAAGTGGAAAGGAAGTTCATTGGAATACGCTTAAGAACCTGGAAGTGGAAATGACTCTTCCGTTCTAGAGGTTATAAAGGCGTAGCTCACCAGGAGGGAGGGACATTGCCAATACACTTAAGCCTACCCCATCAATAAATACGGTTTGCTCTAAACCTATTCCGTAATTACTTCCAACTCTTGTTCCTCGACGGCTCGACACTGACTTGAGTGTTGGAGTATCTTTAGCCGGCATCACACCAGTATCAAAGGTTTCCACCACTTATTTTGCTTTCTGGTCTTGCAAGTTATCGGTACCCCAATCAACCTTGTCTGTGATTGCAGAAATTGCCCTCTGATACATTGCACAGCAAACGTTCTATCAATCATAAAGAGAAGAAAGCAGAATGGGGTTATCAGATGGATAAACTGACAAGTGACCTGGATATTTCGATATCTAAATTGAAGGACAAAGATGAGCAAATTAAAGAGCTGCAAAGGGAGTTGGAGAATTGCCAATGCTCATTGGACGTTCACAACGAGGACATTTTTGTATTAAGCACAGTGTTTAAATCATAACTAGATACGACTTACTCAAGGTTCTCTCGTGCAAAAGCTGAGCTGGAGTCATGGAATGAAGAAAGCCAAAATAAAATTACTCTTTTGACGCAATGGTTGGATTCGAATAACAAGGCATTGAGGCAGGTTCATGCTGATCTATTAAAGAGATGCGAGGAAAATGCAACTTTAATGGAAAGAATGGACTTCTGGACAATGATGGAGTCAGAAATTTTAAGGAAGAGGGATAAAAATATATATACACACACACACACACATACGTACATACCATCGAATATATCTCTCTTTATATATCTATGTGGAGTTGAGGATACTTCTTGGTCTTGATACCTTAAGGCACATGATTAGAGAGAACGACACCCAAAGTTTTCTACACTTGAAGTTTTCTAGAAGTAGAAGAGTCTGCAAGTAATCGAAAATTATATTCTGCACTTGTAGGTACACTTGGTGTTCCTGTCTGTTTGTCCAGTACCCTACAACTGTTTATCCAATACCCCACAACTGTTTGTCGAATATCTCACATATATTTATTCAGCGGTACATCTTATACTATATATCTGCAGGTACATGGTATAAGTTCCCACAAGTAATTGTTTTATTAATTATTACTAAATTGCCTATGTATGCTATTATTTGTCAAAGCTGGTTTATCAATTATTCCATTAATCTTGCAAGGCTAATATTGTCAAAATATAAGAATGTATTTTGTTTTGTTTAATTAGAAATAAATCTAGTTATTCATCCTTGTCAAAATAGGAATTGTGAATTAACAAGAGATCATTCATAAATTTAAGGTGGGGGAAAATATAGAAATTAGTTTTAATAACTCATAAATTACATATATAATAATAATAATAATAATAATAATAATTTATCAAAACTAAAAGGGTCATTTGATCCCCTTAGTCATACATAGCTTCGTCCTTGCTCCTTGTACAGAATGAAAGAGAACCAGATTCTTTTGGACAAAAAGTCAAGAGATACAGAAGGATATTTTCTGAATCAACTGAAAGTGAATCTTGTTTAGAGAAACACCTTCTTGAGATGGAAGATGCATTAGAAGAACAGAAAATAGATTCTTCTAATGATTGGAAAGAAGTAAAAACTGAGTTCAAATGTGAAAAACTCGAAAAGTTAGAAAGACAAAATGCTTTTGTACAGGAGAAATGGGGCCTTTTAACAATCATACATGAAAAAGACTAGAGAATGGAATGATTGGAGGAAGAAGCTAAATCACTGAAGGAACATGCCTTTTCACAGCATGAACGTGTAATATGTGTAGAGTTATGAGTTGTTATAGCTATTTTTGTTATTGGAAAATTTGCATTTGGGATGCCATTAGCAATTTTGCACAAAATTGGTATTATGGTGCCAAAGTTGGGTTGCTCTCCTTTCTAAGGTTGGGACGTTTGGTGTATCATCATTGTTTACGAGGAACGGTATGGCATGGTTGCTAGTGGTACGATGTTGGGGCACTTATCATTCTACCTCTTTCAGAGTACTTGGATGTTCTCGCCAGCATTACACCACATAGACACAGACAAGGCCTAAAGCCTGAATAGATTGACCTCATCATAGTTGGTTTCATGTTCACATTCATATTGTGTTTGGAATGATCTTATTTTAAGATGCTTATCCTATTGAAATTTGGAGATATCTTATAAGATTTAAGATATTTTATTATATGTACTATATATTTTATAGTTGTAAAAGATAAGATAAGAAGGATTGCTTATTTCTTATAAGATAAAAAGTATAATTTTGCTTTAAATTTTCATAGGAAGCATGATAAGATTTCTTAAATCTTATAAGATGTACCCTCATTTTAATAGGATAATCATCTTAAAATAAGACTATAACAAACAGAGCATCAATATGCTGTTAGTGAAGATAGAGGAGTATGTGGCTAGAAGAGCAAAAGTGGACCGTAATCCTACTCCATAGGATTTGTCTGTGGAATATTCTAACTCCTAATTACAAATGATATTTTGGATTTGTTTCTTTCTCTAATAACGCAATTTCTTGATTTCATCGGATACAAGAATTACCTAATTGCTTAACGTTTTTGTAGCTAATCAGACTATGTTAACTCCAATTTCTCAACTTATCAGCTTAAGATTTTCGTAGCTAATCAGACTATGTCAACAATTTAACAAAGCTTATATTATCATTTCTATGTACAACAAAAATTAGTCATATACCAAATACTGGCACACGAATATATTCATACTTTCTTGGTTGATAATAGACAGATGAATAGAAAAAAGGAAAAGAAAAGAAGGGGAAGAGGATGAAGAACCATTGCAAAGCTGAGCATCTTAGATGACCCGCTTCTTGAATACGAGCCGACTTTGTTAGTTGTGACAATGATGCAGGAGATGCTGACACAGCAGGAGCAACAAAAGCCTGAGGATCAGAAAAAATTAAGGACAAAGGCTTCAATGTAGTTTAATGCCATTCTTTTCACTTTTTGAATTGCTTTCTGATAAAGTCCCTACCAGTGAAAATTCATCCATTCTAGAAAAGACATGCAAATTAGCAAACTCGAAAATACTTATACCTAATCATTATAATTGTAGTTTATAAGCTCAAACAATTGACTTTCTATCAAAGGCTAGGTCATGAAGCAAACATAGCATAAAGATCATTATATTTCTAATCTCAAATGTTCTCTTTGCTAAATGCTAGATTGAGTTCAAGTCCAAATATTCTTGAAATTGTAGATATGAAACTTTTTTTAATAAGATATTAAAACCGAATAGCATTTAAAATCAAACTACGGAAAACATCTTCCTAGTTAATAATTAAAATGAGAAAGTAGTTATTTCTAGAAATTGGAAACGATGCATATTGATTTCAACTCAAGTTGGAAAAAAATTAAAAAAAAAACTCCAACTTTCACTGTCCATTTTCTTAACATTATAGTCCATTGAAACCTTACAAGTACTCCTCTTTCCTTTCCACGTGGAAAATGATCCCCAAAACTGAATAGGGCCATAAGATTTAACAATGAACATAACTTTCTCTAATTTTCATGCATCCTGAATATGGTTTGAGTATCTTTTTTTTTATTTTTATAAAAGGGTTAGTCCGAAGGTGAACCCCTTTCCCACCTGTGTCAGAGGCCCCATGACCAGGTGGGTTGTAAATCAGGGATGTGCATGAGTGGCAGCCCTGTCAGGGAGAGGACCAACGGGTCATGAACCTAGCAGCAGCCCCACAATATTTCAGCAAGAAACTGCCACCACACGGGTTCGAACCCGCGTTGTTGGAGTGTTTCCACCCCAATCATCTGGCCACTTACCAACTCACCTAAGCCCCTATCTTCCGTCAAACCTGTAGGCCAATGCTAATGCAGTCATGAAGTGAGCCATTTTTTTTATAGATGAAGAACGAAGATCTACTAAAGTAGGAACTCTCCCTTCCTCCACTATTCGTGGCGCATCGACATTAAATTGCTGTAGCTCATTGAAAGATCTATAATAGGTCAATAGGTCAATTTGTTTGCTTACACCTGGAGTGAATGGTCTTAGAGCCTGTTCGGCTCTAATTATTTTGTAGCTTATAAGCTCCTAGAAAAAAGTATCTCTTCACATGCTTTTTTACCATTTGCAGCTTATAAGCCCGAAATAAGCTTAGCCATATAGGTTGTTAGTAGTGCAAGTGTTGAATGTGGCCCGTATTCTTGGGCAATAAGAATGGAAAATTACCTTTTGTGCACCTTACGTTATTAGGTCGCTACCTTTTTCTAGCACATAATTAATTAGTTATTTTTTTTACTTAATAGGTTTTAGGAAACCTTTGCACTATAAATATGTGGCAATACTCATTGTGTTATGTGTGTGAGAAAAACCAGAGTAAAGACGTGTAATCTTCGCTAATCAATAATAGAATTGTTTTCTGCTGTCCGTGGACGTAGGCTTTAAGGCCGAACCACGTAATTTCTTGTGTTCGTTTTCTTCTCGTATTCTTCGTGTTTGCATGTTTTTCCCCAACAAACTAGTATCAGAGCTTAGGTACATTCCCCTGCAAGGGAAAAAAAGAAACTCCGATTTTTTTTTTTTGGCAAAACCAAACAAAGCCATATAAAGCCAAAATAAGCCTCAAGCCAAACAGAGCCTTAATTTTTGAATTGAAACCAAATACGGCCTTATGAAACCATAGAAAGAAAAACCAAGCAGAACCTTAACAAGTTTGAGCACTACCACTGCCACTTTTTGAATCGTTCGTTTCCGTTGACGAAATTGCATAAAATTTATACCAAAAGACTCCTTTCGACGCAAGGATCGAGTTGGTGGTGGTTGTTTTTTGATTTCGTGCTTGGAAACGTCATCGGAGAAAGGACCATGGTCGCGAGTCTTGAGCTATTGACGCTTGTGAGGCGCGAGGAAGGTCTCCGCACAGTGGTGATCGTTTTGGTGTAAGCGGCGCGAAGTTTGGTGGCTTGGTTTGGGAGAAAAATCCCGGTCGGTTCGCTGGTTTTGTTGGGTCGTGGGGCTAAAGAGCTGGGTGAAAGCACCTGCGGGTATTTGGCTTTGCTTTTCGGGTCGGGTTTTGGTTTTGGGTTCGGGTAGAAGTTTGGTGTTGGATCGGGTTTTGGGCTTTTTTTTTCCTTTTTTTTTTTTTGGGTTAAAAGGCTTTGGGCTTTGGGTTTTAAATTCAAACTAGGCTCGGATAGGCCTTGTTTGAGTTAGGATTGGGTTGGGTCTTAAAGTTTTTTTTTACCAAAAAAAATATTTTGTTTTGGGCTTGGCTAGTTTCTAAATAAAAAAAAACCCTTGGGCTTGGGCTTCTAGTCTAAGAGAAAAAAAAAGGGAAAAGGAGTTTTTTTATTGGATTGGGCCTAATCCAAAAAAAAAAAACTGATTTGACCAACTGACAAGGGTTGACCGAGGTTGATCGGGGTTTGACTTTGATAGTTGACCATTGACCAAGGGTTCACCTGGTTTGACTAGAGTCTTATCTCACGTTTTTTGATGTGCTGAGTCCGTTTTTGGGTCTATTTTTCCAGATTCTGCTTCGAAATACGTGTTTAAGGACAATGTTGACTTTGACCAACAGGTTTGACTTTGACCGATGTTGACCAAAGTTGACCGGGGGTGTTCCTAAGGTTTTTCGACGTGCTGAATCCGTTTTTGCGGTCTGCTGAGCCAAATTCCATCCTAAAGTGTGAGTTTTGAGCAAACGAAGATGTCTTCCACATGTGGAAAGTTTGAAATCGAGAAGTTTGACGGGAGAATGAGTTTCAGTCTATGGAGGATCAGATTCAAGGCATTTATGACAATGCAAGGACTTTGGAAAGTCATTAAAGAAGTGATCCTAAAAAAGATGGAACCAGCAGCGAGAAAAGAACTTGAAGCGAAAGCCTTGAGTGCAATACATATGTTCGTGACAAATGAAGTATTGCTAGAGATTGCTGAGAAGACGACAACAGTTGAGGCTTGGAATACTTTGGTGGAATTGTATGCATCTAAATCTCTCACAAATCGCCTCTACTTGAAGAAGCGATTGTATCATCTTAGAATGAAAGAAGGTACATCACTAAAACAACACCTTGATGAGTTTACCTCTTGTTTTATTGCTTTGAAGGATGTGTGTGTTAAAATTAATGACGAAGACTAAGCTATGATCCTATTATGCTCCTTACCGCCTTCATATATGAACTTTATGGACACTATGTTGTACGAGAGGGATAAAATTACCTTTGAAGATGTAATTATTTCATTAAAATCGAAGGATCTTCAAACACATATTCCGGGACATAGAGAAAAAGTTCATGGGGAAGATTTAGTGAGTAGAGAGAGATCGGAGAATAGAGGGGGATCTTCGGGTAGAAAGAAAAGCAAGTCAAGGTCAAAATCAAAAGTAAGGAAGCTACGTTGTTGCGAGTGTGGTGAAAAGGGTCAAATTAAGAAAGAATGTCCAAAACTGAAAAAAGGAAAGAAAAAGGTGGAGAATTCAGCTAATGTGGTGGAGAGTGCTGACAGTGATGGAGATAACTTGCGTAGTACGGGGAAAGTTTTGACTGTGAGTGCATCACAGTGGCATAATCAATGGATTCTTGATACTGGTGCAACGTTCCATATGTGTCCTAGGCGTGACTGGTTCTCTTCTTATTCCAAAAGAGAAGGGAAAATCTTTCTAAGTAATGATCTTTCGTTGAAGGTGGAGGGAATGGGCATCGTAAATATAAAGATGTTTGATGGTATTACAAGATCTCTTGAGTGTTGACATGTACCGGAGTTGAAGAAAAACTTGATTTCTCTTGGACGTTTAGATTCTCATGGGTATAAATTCCGAAGTGAGAATGGTGTCTTAAAGGTAACCAAAGGTGCAATTGTGCTATTGAAAGGGAACTTGACTGGCAGCCTATATATCCTTCAAGGTAGTACAGTTACAGGTGTTGTAGCTATTGCATCTGAGGAGAGTGATAATGACACTACGCAGATATGGCACAAAAGGTTGGGCCATATGAGCGAGAAGGGACTGACCGAGCTGAGCAAGAGGGATTTTCTTTGTGGACAAAGAACTGGAAAGCTTGAATTCTGCGAGCATTGTGTCTTTGGAAAGCAAACCTGGGTGAAGTTTAGCAAAGGTTAGGAAAATACCAAAGGTACACTTGACTACATTCATTCTGATCTTTGGGGTCCTAATAAAGTTCCTTTTAAGAAAGGTGCCAGGTATTACATCACCTTCATTGATGCATACTCTCAGATGGTGTGGGTATACTTCTTGAAAGCTAAAGATGAGGCATTTCCAACATTTGTCGAGTGGAAGACGTTGATTGAGAAGCAAACTGGGAAACAGATCAAGCGTCTTAGGATTGACAATGGGTTGGAATACTACAATAAAGAGTTTGATGAGTTATGCAGGAAACATGGCATTGTGAGACACTGCACATGTATAGGTACACCACAACAGAATGGAGTTGCAAAACGCATGAATAGAACTCTAGTGGAGAGAGCTTGTTGTATGGTCTCTCATTTTGGCTTGAGTCAAGACTTTTGGGCCGAAACTGTTAATACAACATGCTACTTGGTGAATAGGTCTCTATCCAAAGCTATTGAATTGAAAACTCCTTTTGAGTTATGGTCTGGTAAGCCTGTTGACTATTCTTGATTGAAGGTGTTCGGTTGTCCCGCATACGCTCATGTAAAGGATGGCAAGTTAGAGCCGAGGGCAAAGAAATGCATATTCCTAGGCTATGCGTCCGAGAGGAAAGGTTACAGGTTGTGGTGCACAGATCCAAAGTCTCTAGGTTTCCTCATCAGCAAGAATGTGACATTCAATGAGTCTGCTTCATTAGACCAAAAAAAAGAGAAAGCGGTAGCTGGTTTAGACCACGGTGTCAAAGAGCAGGTGGAGGTATTTGCTAATGTTCCCAATGTTCCATCTAGCAATAGTAGCAGTCCAATTCAGCAAACTCAACCGACTGAGGTGCATGATCAAAATGTGCTTGAACAACAGAAGTACAGCATTGCTGTTGGGCAAGAAAGGAGACAGATTAGAGAGCCTCAAAGGTATGGATACGCTGATCTTGTTGCTTAAGCTTTGACTGTTACTGAAACAATTTAAGGACATGAGCCGAATTCATACAAAGAGGCTATATCTAGAAACGATTCTACTCAGTGGGCAGGTGCCATAAGTGAAGAGATTGAGTCTCTTCAAAAGAATCAAACATGGGAGCTTGTTAAATTACTTAAGGGACATCGAGTTGTTGGTTACAAATGGGTTTACAAGAAAAAGGAAGGTATTCCAGGGGTTGAAGGTCTCGATACAAGGTGCGATTTGTGGCAAAAGGCTATACACAAAGGGCGGGTGTTGACTTCAACGAAGTGTTCTCTCTGATTGTGAATCATAGTTCCATTAGGGTTTTACTTGCCTTGGTTGCTCTTCATGACTTAGAGCTTGAGCAGCTAGATGTGAAAACGGCGTTTTTGCATGGTGATCTTAAAGCACAAATTTACATGAGTCAACCAGAGGGGTATGTAGTTCCTAGTAAGGAGAACCATGTTTGCAAACTAAAGAAGTGTTTGTATGGGTTGAAGCAGTCACCTCGACAATGGTACAAAAGATTTGACACATTCATGGTAGGTGCTGGATACACAAGGAGTGCTTATGACAACTGTGTGTATCTCAAGAAGCTTCCAGATGGTTTGTTTGTGTACTTGTTGTTGTATGTTGATGATATGCTTATTACTGCTAAAAGCATGTCTGCAATCGACGAATTAAAGAAGTAGCTAGGTGATGAGTTTGAGATGAAGGATCTTGGAGCAGCGAAGAAGATTTTTGGCATGGAGATTCACAGAGATAGAAACGCTGGGAAGCTGTTCTTTTCTCAGCAGAGTTATATTAAGAAGGTGCTGGAGAGTTTCGGGATGCTTAAAGCAAAGCCTGTGAGTGTGCCGCTTGCTGCTAATTTCAAATTATCTCCAGACTTGTCATCTAAAATTGAGGAGGAGATGGAGCATATATCTCATGTTCCATACTCGAGTGCTGTTGGTAGCTTGATGTATACTATGGTGTGCACTCATTCTGATATTTCACATGCAGTTAGTGTTGTGAGCAGGTATATGGAATCGCCTGGAAAAGTACACTGGGAAGCGGTAAAATGGATAATGAGATATTTGCATGGCACTGCGAATGTAAGTTCGGTGTTTAGCAAGATGGTTGGAGATTGTGCGAGGTTGGTGGGTTATTGTGATTCAGACTTTGCGGGTGACCTTGATAAGAGAAGATCTCTGACGGGTTACGTGTTTACTCTCTCTGGATGTGCTATCAGTTGGAAAACGACATTACAGTCTACTGTGGCTTTGTCAACTATTGAGGTAGAGTACATGTCAATTGCAGAAGCTGTGAAGGAGGCCATGCGGTTACAAGGCCTTGTTCGTGATCTTGGATTGCAGCAAGATACAAGTACAGTCTTTTGTGATAACTAGAGTGCAATCCATCTGACGAAGAATTAGATGTATCATGAGAGGATGAAGCACATTAACATCAAATATCACTTTATCAGAGATGTATCAGAGATGTTGTATCACAAGAAATCATATCGGTGCAGAAGATATCTATCCATGAGAATCCAGCAGAAATGATGACTAAGGTGGTTTCAGTCGGTAAGTTCAAGCATTGCTTGGATTTGGTTGCTATTTGCGGTACGGAGCATTGAACCTTTAGGGGCAGTTGGCAACTGGGACGATGGTGTGTTGATTGAAGCGAATACATGCCAAGGTGGAGATTTGTTGAATATGGCCCGTATTCTTGGGCAATAAGAATGGCAAATTACCTTTTGTGCACCGTACCTTATTGGCTCGCTACCTTTTTCTAGCACATAATTAATTAGTTGCCTTTTCTATTTAATAGGTTTTAGGAAACCGTCGCACTATAAATATGTGGCAATACTCATTGTGTTATATGTGTGAGAGAAACCAGAGTAAAGCCGTGTAATCTTCGCTGATCAATAATAGAACTGTTTTCTGCTGCTCGTGGATGTAGGCTTTAAGACTGAACCACGTAATTTCTTGTGTTCGTTTTTCTTCTCGTATTCTTCGTGTTTGTATGTTTTTCCCCAACAACAAGAGTGAAACTGGTGATTCTAACAGCCACTATATATCTTGAGCTTTTTTATGTTTCAACAGAAATATGGCCATACATATTTGCTTGGAAATTCAGGAAAAAGCTTATGGTGCTGTACGGCCTTCCATTTAAGTTGCCTTATCCCACAATATCTATGGCTCTGATGAGATGAAAATTATTTTGTAGCATCCCAGAGAACCATAGGAAATTGTCCAATATTTTTGCTATAATGTCTTAGTTTTCCTGAAAATGTTTTAAATAGTGAAGTTTAGTTCTCTTCGACATCAAATTTCAATTATTGCATTCCATATATTAGGGGACACATTCACACATATTACATTCTTTGCTGAGTCACAGGCAATATATGATACTTACCTCAGCATTAGATTGTGCCATTGCTATAAGTGGAGCCACACATCCTCCTCATCCCAATAGCAATGCTAATTAGATAGGCAAAAGGCCAAAGCTTTTACATTAGAGTTTGGAAGAACCAACAAAATATGGAAAAGAATGTAAGAAGAACCAAGCTTGTGGTGCACCAAACATACTGATACCGACAATGTCAGTAAGAACATCAAATTGGTCATAGTTGATAGGATCATATAAATTAAGGTAAACCCGGTTTTAGCAAACAAAACATTTAGGTACACATATCCATACTCTTCTGATCGTATCCCCTAATATATATTGGTTGCGTATCCAAAAAATCCATGGTTTTCTTGTGCCAAGTTGTGTACTATACTAGAGCATAGCAGTAAAGATTAGGTTCTCTATTTTTAAGGAGAAATCGACGTTGCCATCTTCCATCAATCATCGAGGGTGTTGAGAACTACAAGGAAGGAAACAACTGACTTCTCCAGATCGACGAACGACCCCCTTATAATAGCACTTTGGGTGCTTTCTAAAGAAACAGCTTGTTTACCTCTTAAAGTGGCTAGAGGTCTGGTTTTTACAATATATATGCCCTTCACTCTCTCTATTTAGCTTAAGTTTTGTACTTGCCACTCTTTTAATAAATGAATTCTTTTCTTCAAAGAATCTCTATCTATTTACATTTCAAACTCTCATAAATTCAGAGCCCCTTTGACCTCAAGTCCAAACGAAGAAACAGAAAAGTGACTAGGATTGCACTAAATTAATCACAAAATAACAGAGAAGACCATTGGACCACTGCAAGTGAACAGCGAGAAATCCTAATTATCTAGGTTCTTGTAGCTTGAACAGTATGCATGAATAGACACTGTGATAGTGATCCAACTCTAACCTTTTCCCCTTCTAATATTGATCCAGACCATCATACTTGAATTCTTGTGTCTTCTCACTGGGAAAAGGGATATGAGTCGTCGTAGCCCAGTTCAATAGCCCCAGAAAGGTTCAGGTCCACCATTTTAATCTTCTAGGTACATAATTCAACAGTTAACAATGATCCTTTGAGTTAACTACATGGCCCTTTTGTAGTAAACCCCAGAAGTTGGACATTCGTTGCAGTGGTTTCACCATCGATACACACTTCAGCTTCCCCCATTTAAATAAATGTAACAAATAAACGTGATTGAGAGGCCTTCTACATAAATATACAGCACCCACGACTCTTCTTATATCTTGAAGTGGAAATTTAATTTCACAGCTATAAAAGAAAATTCAGAAAAGCAGTGTTTGCAAAAGAAGAATGGTTTCAGACCCTTAAGAAAAAAAATACTTGTATCTTGAGAATAAGCCTCCAAATCAACATTGAGAACCATTCAACTATCCGTAGAGGCATATGAGAAGAAATTCTAAAAGAGATCAGTTTCACATAGTCTAGAAAGTGCAGAATTTTTATAAATTATAATACTAAAAGAATCTCACTAACAATAACTACCTTCCACTACAAAATGAGCATCATTAAGATGATTCATGATACCTTTTTGCTTCTGACAAAGATAAACCCCAAAGGGCACCAACAGCCCTTTACTGAAGGCCAAGTGATGCATTCAAACAGGAATGCACAAGGGCAACCTAACACCACAAAGCATGAATTAAATCACACATGCTGCAGTGTTGCCATCCTACAAAAATTAATTATAGTTGAAATTTTTTTAAATTAATATTAAATTACTAGACATTTAAATTAGTAATTATTAATTAAATTATGACATTTTACAGTATTTTTATTTTTTAATTAATCAACTTAAATAATGATGTTTTCTAATGATTACGTACCCAAGGATGGAGATGGGAAGGACAGAGGGGAACTCAGCCCTCCCCTAACCTACATAAGTAAAAAATGATGAAAATGTGTTTGGTAAAGAAGCTTGTAAGCAGCTTATAATCTAGCCAAAAAAAAAAAAAAAGTAGCCTTGACCAGCTTTTTTTTGGGGCATTTATAAGTACTTGGTCAAACATGTAAAAAAGACATGTTTACCCTTAAAGTTTTTTCCCATTTATTGGACTTGTCCTTTTTAGTCATTTTAAACTACCATTACTACTTATAAACACTTATTTACCCACCATGTTAGAAGCTAATAAACATATATTTATCTAAACACATAACAACTTGCTTATAAGCAGCTGGTCTGCTTATAAGCACCAACTGCTTATAAACGGGCTCTTAGTTTATGTTTTCATTTTTCTAAAAATATGTGTAGAACTTATTAATTAACTTAACAAATCTTAATTTTGGTACATAGTGACATTGAATCAACTTCTATCTTCAAACTTTTTGTGTAATTAATTAAAATATTTAATCCAAGATAAAATGAAAGAATTAGAAATAAGCTCACAACTTGTATCCATAGTTTCTCTTACTATACAAACTTATTTTTAGTTTTTGTGTCTAAACGAAAACTATAAAAACAAGTTATTTAAATTAAAGTTTTCACTTTAACGAAAAATCATTTTATTTCAAATAATTTAGTTATCTATATTGGAAAAGAAATTTTTTAAATGTTCATATTAATATGATAATTGCTAAATTCTATTATATACAAGAGATAATGAGCCCAACATTGACTAAAATAGTAAAATTTTCTTTATGAAATCTTATATCATTTTAATAATACTATTTATAGGTATTATTAAATCATTCTTAATGGCGATCTACATTTTATATTTGTTTATATTTAAAATATTTAATATCTCCAATCTTCTTAATTTAATCTTGGCCCCCAATATTAGATGGCTCTGTCCCTGTAATTAACACTCAAGATTGGTGTGAGCAAACATATAATAAAATCAAATCAAAGCCAAACTGCTTGTTAAGGGCTGAAAATTACAGCCTAAAACTGTATATGTTTGATAAATTGCCTTCTTATTATTAAAAGTTGTATTTGTAAATTATCATATGTATACGCATTTACACTATACAAACCATGATCGAGCTTTGGTCAATTTCGAATTACCTTTTAGTGCCACTTATTAGTAGGTGGCATGATTTTAGTGCAAGATGAGTGTAATTGGTTTAAACAATAAATTTAGTTAACCATTTTAGGCTAGTGAATTTAGGATCTAAAATTATTCATTATTCTAGTCTTGCCTGGGAACTTAAAATTCCTTACTTAAAATTAACGTGATAAGTTTGTATTAGAGTAGGGCATCTCTAGAATATTGCATCGTGTTTGGAAACTTTAGTAAATTTGAGACCTTAGATAGTTATACTTAACCTCCTTTAATTAGTTTACACTTTTTAGTTACGTTTAGGTAATAATATAGATTA
Organism: Cordia subcordata; assembly: GCA_028554755.1. Taxonomy (NCBI): domain Eukaryota; kingdom Viridiplantae; phylum Streptophyta; class Magnoliopsida; order Boraginales; family Cordiaceae; genus Cordia; species Cordia subcordata. Next base: position 1,946,755 of record JAPTOF010000002.1, read on the forward strand.
ATGATTATAGATCATCGCCAAGATAGTCTTCATATAATATATGATATAAGTTTTCTTTTGTCGCGACTTTTGAGCTTAGAGTGAGGCATGCAAGAACTCAAACTTACTTTTTCTATCAATAGAATTTCTATTTTAACCTTCAAATAAATGATCTAGGTTTGCCCTATAGTAAAGGTTAATTTTGTCATGGTATTCAAGATTTTTTTTCTTTTTTCTTTTTCCTTTTCTTAATTTGGTCGAAAGAAAGAGCAGATTCTTTAAAGAAAATAGAGGAGATGAAGATAATTCTGCAAAACCTAGTTTATACTGAACTTGTATTCAAGTACTTTATTTACAAAATTTGTCTCGAACTACAGTTGATCAAGGCATATCTATCTCTACATGTGCGCGCCTGTATGTGTAAGCATATGTATATATACACACATAATAGGGAATTAGCTAGAAGTATACTTTGAAGACGTTTAGAGCACCTACATTTTTTCTAAATTCATTAATGTATAGATGGCATAAAAGAGATCAACCAATGCCATCATTGGTTGGAATTGTTCAGCAAGTAATTAAATGATAAGATAATTCAGATGGTAAATTTGAACTGATACATACGTTTCCTTATTTGAAGAAAATTGCAATGTACTAACGTTACAAGCAAGTCAAGAAAATCAAATATTCAACAATGGTAAATAACTCCTTACTCCCATATATAGTTTACTAAAAATGTACATTAATTTTTGTGGTTTTGAAATAGACAAGGACTCCTATTTTAGCATACGTGTGTGTTACACATTTTAGATCCAGCCTATTGCACGAGACATGCGTGCTATATATTTAAGGACTGTATGTCTGTATCTATTCTGAAACTAAGAAAGTAATATACATATATTTATGACAAATTATTGTGATAGGAGATTATTTACCCTATCCAACAATGATGCATGACGAAACAACGACAACAAATGTAAGAAACTGACACACAATTAGAAAGCTCACTAGCTAAATTAAATGAATACCATCGTCTCATTCGAATGTTATTTTATTTTAATTAGTTAAAAATTAAGTTTGTGACCACAATACTATTTTATGATTAGCAATTCATTTATTTTCAAATCGACCCCATTTACTAATCCATGAGATTAATTTGACCAAGTCTTCTCAATCGATTTATCGAATCCATGCTAAACTTCAGCTAATGGTTGTACAGCTGCATCCGTCGACGTTGCAGCTCCAAGCGGACGCAACAAGCGTGCAAGTTGAAGCTGCAGAGAGAGCAGCTGTAGGTGAAGCCCTCGCAGGTTCCGCCGCACGCGTGGCACTCGCCGTCGCCGTAAGGAGGGTAGAGGAGGCCGATGGTGTGCCTGTGGGGGGGGGGGGCGCTCAGTCTGTGGTGGATTGGGGCAGCTCGAAGCAAGACGTGTGGAGGAAGTAATTGCAGGGAGCACAAGTGTAGCAGGAGCCGACTAGGACTCGTCAGCCGGAGCAAGTGGTTTGCTGGTTTTCCATGGGCACCTCTATGTGATGCAAATCATGGGCTTGGCTGGAATGCTTTCTCTCTGTGTGTGTCATATTTATATATAGAAAGTTATGCTATACACATATACTACCATGTGCAAATGGGATATACCACTTTGGAGTGAATATAAAACGGCAAAAATTGAAAATTTTATTTAAGTCGAATAAAATCGACCGTAAATTAGTAGTTTTTAGAGTGATTCAATTGGTCGTGATTTTAAATTTTACAAACCTAAATGAACAGTTTGGTTTTCGGTTTTAGAAAAAAAAACTGTGGCCAAGCTGAACCACGTCCTCTCTCTCATCCTCTCTCTCAGATACACTAACTAGGGTTTCTTACTTTTGATACATACTTACATGGTACACTAATTAGGGTTTCTTACTTTTGATGCATACTCGCATGGAGTTACTTTTTCAATCTCTTATAGTCTTTTCTTTAGACTTGAATCTTTAGGTTTGTACACCAAACAAATAATAAATAAATAAAATGAGAAAGAGCTCTTGATAGCTAAAAAAGATATTGGGCTATTAAACTATTGAGTTTGTAATTGTTGTTGCGATTTAAAAAATTAATGCTAAATTAATATAATGATATCACATAATTAAGTGTGTGATAGATAAATTTTAATACCACCCAATCCCAAAATTGCTGAAAACCGCTCTACCCGAAATTTTCTATTTCTTTATTAATTTAACGATTTTGAGTTTATAAAATTATGAACTGTCAAATTCGATTTGGCTAGAAAATTATAATAAAATTGCTCAAACCACCCGTGTACGCCCCTAATACAATTATATTTATACATTTGAGCTTGAATTCTGTTAAGAGTGGTAGGAGTTATTCGGTGGTTCTTCTTCCCGGTAGTTTTATGACCACAAAATAAAAAATTACAAATAGAGGAAAGGCTTAAAGCTGACCCTCTAATCTACTGCCAGACATGAAGGTTTACAGGCCAACCTTAATACAAAATGTAGAAAGAGTACGCAACCCATGCAGAAAATTAAACAAGGTAGTATTGCTATCCTTATATATATGTATATGTGTGTCTGTAAGGGTAAATACATAATTTTCTTCAAACAACAAACAAAAAATTGGTGTTTTGTCCAACCACGATGACAGCTAAACATATTAAAATGTTTTAGTGCGTGTTTGGCAGCATCAAAAAATAGCTTTTGAAATAGCTTTTAGTGTTAATTTTTTAAGTTATTATTGTTCGAAAAATTAGTTTTTCAACTCACAGAAAATACTTTTGAGTTTTTAAAAGCTGGGCCAAACAGACTTTTAGTGTCTCAACTAGCTTTTCTCAAGAGCTAAAATTTTTAAACTTCCAAGTAGCTTTTAAGCTTTTCATTCTTTTTTTTTTTTGACAACTTTACCCTTTCTGTATTTTTTAACAATTTTACTTTTTATCCAATCTTTTTATATTTTTACCTTCTCTTTCACAGATATAAATAAAAAATAAATTTCAATTCTATCCAATCCATATATACTAAAAAATATAAGTTTTATCAATTCTTTTTTTTTTTTGACAAAATAAATTTTAAAAATATTAAAATTAATTTTTACAATATTGATACAAACATTTGCCAAAAAATTAATTATATTTTAATATTAAAATATTATTTTAAAAATAAATATCTAACTATAAAATATATTATCTTATTCCTGTAATAGTAATAATAATTGTAATTATCATAATAACTATAATAATAATAATAATATGATATCAATATCTTTTTATGTCATTTTATATTCATTAACTAATCTAATAGTTAATTTTATCAAACACATTTTGTTTAATTTACTAGCTAAATAACTATCAGTTAACAGCCAAAATATAACAGCTATCAACTATCTTAACAGCTAATTCTTCCAAACAGGCCCTTAAATTTGTCTAGCCAACCTCTTAGATAGTTGCATTTGATTGTTTGAGATTAAAAATTAAATTTTATTTATTTATTCAATTTTTTTTTAAAATTGCATAAAAGTCAAAGTTAAACAAAATTAAAAAAACAAGAAATACCAAATTAAAACTTTTCGAGTACTACAAGATTTTAGGCTTACCTCTTGGACAGTCGCATATGTTTTCTTTCAGTTAGAGGGTGTTTGGCTTTGCTTATTTAGTGGTTTATAAGCACCTATAAAAGAGAACCTTTTTACATGCTTTTTATTATACATTTAGTACTTATAAGTCACAAATAAGCAAAGTCAAACACCCTTTTAGTTGCTTCTTGTACAGGGTAATTTCTACAATCTCGGACAAAATTGGGCTCCGATAACCTGCAAAACCAGAAAGTGAAATGAGTGGCGAAAAATTTTGACATCAGTGTGGTGCTGGCCAAGGTTCTTCGACACTCAAGTCAGTGTTTTGATCATCACGGACCAAGGATTAGAGATAGTTATGGAATAAGCTAAACGGAAATGTATCTGTGGAAAGGTCAGCCTACCTCCTTCGTCTCCTGGTAACCCATGCTTTTATAACCTCTAAGAATGGTAACCCATGCTTTTATAACCTCTAGGAAAAGTCCTTCACGAGTTTAAGAAACTTGCGCTCAAGCCGAACTCTACCTAGCATGCACATCCTTACGCCAAGACGCTCGACTTTATCCTCTTGGAGCTTATCATTTCTTGATAATGTTTACACGAGTATCGAACTCTAAATATATGGATTTTATTCTGTGGGCCTCCAGGAAAATGACCTTGTTAATTGGGCCATAAAAATAGTAAAATGGGCCTTCATACCCGGCTAATCTTAGCCACAACACTTCCCGTCTATAGAAAGTTATGCTGTACATATACTGCCAGTTATATAGCATTTCATGAGATAGGTCATCACCCCCCCCCCCCTTCTCATTTTTCAATTATTACTATTACTTACATTTATTTTGCTAATTAATTAAGTGAAGATCTCATTACTAGAAAAACGAGATCTACACCTTACATCAAAAGTCCGTCTATCTTTCACTGGATTAATTAAAGAATCCTATTGTTAGGGTTTGTGGTCGGTATTTTTTGGAGCTAAATTTTTTAGTTACTTAATTTGGACTTTGTTCAGTGTAATTAGCATTAGCTATTTAAATAGTTAATAGTTGTTTTAGTAGCAAATAATTGTTAAATTTTATCTATTAATAGATATCTATTTAACTAGTTGATTAAAAAAATATGTTAGTTGATGAATGTAAATGATATAAAAAGGCATGAATATCACTCTATTATTGTTATTTTTTATGATTATATGATAATAATCATTTATTATTAAAGTATATAAAAATAATTTCTTATTTTTTATCAATATTATAGAAGTATATATTTTTAGTAGATCTAACGTTTTTTTTCTTTTTCTCTTGTCAACAAAATTAATAAAGAAACTGATAAATTATTTCTATTAAAAAATTATGTTGGATAGAGTAAAATAATAAATTATTTATATAAAAAGGTTATATCAAATATGTAGGATTGAGGGGGGAAAAAAGAAAACTGAGGAAGAAAGTGAAACATGAGAAACGTTAATACTTACAACGTCTGAGAATCACTCGTTAAAATGCTAATTAATCTCTTCTTCAAACACTCTGTTGTGGAATAGTAATAATTAGACAAATAGTGTTTTGGCTCAACTAGAACACACTTCAAATGTTATTGCCGGACAAGGTCTTGTCAGATGATTTAGGAAATTTAGAGAAATTGTGTAAGTTGTATTTCTATAAATAATGGCTTAATCTATGCAATAGAGGTTGAGCGATTAGAGTTAGGGTATTACAAATCTTGCATATATTCTTGATCAGTGTGGAATAAGAATCACTTATTTGTCTTGATCAATGGAGGACAAAGTCTCCCTGACCGACTTATACCTTCTCGGTTCAGAGTATCGATTAATGTCTAACGTGATCACTAACAATATATCAACTTGCTGCAAGTCGTGCCTGTAATTTATCTTCCATGTGTAAAAGTCAACGTTCATGATTAAAGTCAGCCAAGAAAACAGTTGTAAGATTCTCAGCAAAATGGGGAAATAAACAATATAGTATGGAAGTCTTGCTGGTATTTTTATTAGGAATGCTATGGTACCTAGACCATGGACTTGATATGTAACTGATCGGCTGAAATAACGTGCTTTAGACTTGTAATGTCTCGTATTGATAGAATAAGTGTATCTTGAGTAGTTCATAATGCACGTTGAGCACGATGAATAATTTAGGTTAACGATTTTGACTCAATTGATTGGGAAGGTAAATACTTATTTGTTATGTCTACATATATTACTAGTCTGATTTGGTGCTTGGTGTTCTAAATAATTATTTATTATACTTACTATATTAGTCTTATTTTAGGCCTGGAGTTCTTATTAATTTGTGGCGTGCACAATATATTAGAGCTACTCACCAGTTAGATGCAAGAGCTAATTAGTGCTACACCAAGAAAATGATCATGGGAGTCACCTCTTGAACTAGAGTTAGTGCTATGCTATTATACTAAGAAGGGAGCCACCTTTAGGATCATAAATTACCTGGTTTGCATATAGGGCATATTGCACAAAAGAAAGTAGTAGGAAACATCTGAACTTGTAAGAACAACCTTTAGGATTAGGGAAAGGAATCAGAACATGTTTTTGTATTTTCTGACTTTAGCAGCGGGAAAAAAAATATTATTATGTATTAAAAATCATAAAACCGATTAGGTTTTCGGTTTTTCATGTTCAAGATTCAGAAAAACTTCTTTTAACTAAATCATGGTGTACTAATTTAGTCAAAATTCAAAAATGAACATGCGAAGTTGGATAAAAATGAATTTGAAAAGTTTAAAATTCACCTCCACTAAATCTTCCCAAATTGCATAAAATAATAAAAATAAAATGTATAAATTTTAACTCGAAATCTTATTTAAAAACTGCCAAAAAAAAAAAAAGAAAAACCGAAACCCAAGTACGACTTTCTGAACTAAAAAAAAAAAAAAAGAACCATGCCCAATAACCTAGCTATCAGATTGGGCAAGAATTCAGGAAAAAAATGGATATTCCCACCCCTAGTTAGGAACTTCCATTGCCTGGTTTTTTTGTCCCTTACGAAATGTTAGGTAGCGTTTTGTTTGTCTATTTTTCGTTTTCATTTTTTAGCTTTCATTTTCTATTTTCATTTTTTGAAAACAATTTTTATTTTTTATTTTTTAAAATTTAGAGAATGTGTTTGGTTAACAAAAGTATTTTTCTTTTTTATGGACATTTACAAAACTGCCCTTGTTTTCTAGATTTTTTGGATACATTTACAAAATTGCCACCTTATTTTCTAAATTCTTTTGATATATTTAAAAAATTATCACCTTATTTTCTAATTTTTTTATATATTTATAAAACTATCACCTTATTTTCTAAATCTTTTAGAGTTATTTACAAAATTACTACCTTATTTTCTAAATCTTTAGGATTATTTGTAAATTGTCACCTTGTTTCCTAAATTTTTTAGATTTATTTACAAAATTGCCACTTTGTTTTCAAATAAAACACTTTTTTATGTTTTCTATTTTTCTATAAAATTATTTTTTGTTTTCTAAAAATGAAAACGAAAATGATTAATTAAACGAATTTTCTATCCTAATTTTCATTTTTCATAAAAATGAAAACGGGAAATAGGCAAACCAAACACACACCTAGATTTTCAACAAGAGGTATCTATAATGTCTTGCGTCGGGTGCTGCATGCAATGACCATAAATTGTCAGGGAAACTGCTAATTTACCAGTATCTTTCTTTCCATTTTTTAATTTAAAATAAAGAGTTCAGATAAATTTAATCCTATTTGAATGATTCAGATCATTCCTACTATATATAAGAGAGAATAAAAAATAAGAGATTTATCCAAGTTCTTTCAAATGCATGGCACAAAAACTTAATTGTTTATTTTTTAAAATTTCTTTTAATTGGTAATGAAGAAGGGGCCAACTCCGAGATTGATGGCTACGGAAAAAGAAAGCAAGCAAATGGTATGTGATAAATTAACCTGGTATGGCAATTATTTGCTGAAAGAGAAGACAAGGTCGATTATAGTAAAATACACTGAGGGGGTGTTTAGTTCATGGAATTATAGAAGATTATTGGGAAAGTAAATTAAAAAATGTAATATTCTCGTGTTTAGCTCGTAAAATAAAAACTGATTCTTTGGCATATTACATTCTTAGGAATGTAATATTCCTATAATTTGCTCAATTGTTATTCCTCTAGAGGGGGTGGGAATCCAACTTTCCTGAGTTGTGGGATTGTAAATTAAAAAGACAAAAAAAAGCACATATTTAAGATCCTCTCATGTATGATAAAATTAAAAATTAACAATAATAAAAAAATAATTGATTAAAAATAAAAATAATTTTAATTAATTAATTATTCAATATGTATTGTCAACTAAATATGGGCTTTTTATTTTTTAATTAACAATAAATTAATTAATTAAAAATAAAAATAATTACTTAAATAAAAATAGAAATAATAATTTAAAAATTAATTAATAAGTAATTTGAAATTTTGAATAAAATAAAATAAAAATAAAAATAATTAATTTAAAATAATATTTTAAAATAAAAAATATTTTAAAATGATTTAAAATATAAAATAATAAATAATAAGTAATTAATTAATAAAAATGATTAATTAAGGATTAATAACATAATAAATGAAAAATAGTAATAATAAATGAATTAATTAGTTAATTAATTAATTATTTCAAAATTTTAATTAAATTAAAAAATAATATTTAATTAATAAAAATTAAATAATTAGTAGAAAATTAAAAATTAAATAGTAATAATAATAATGATGATGATGATGATGATGATAATAATAATAATAATAATAATAATAATAATAATAATAATAATCAATTAATTAGGGACATTTTTTTAAAATAAGTCGAAATTCCTAGGAATTTTAATTTCAAATCAACATAAAAAGTTAACATTTTTAGGAATACTCCAAAAATTTTTCTCGGGATATAATAATATAGCAAACAGTTTTTATATTATTCTTGGGAATGTGATTCCTAGAAATCAAATTTCTAATTTCTGGGAATGTGACTTCTATAAATGATTTTTTATTCTTCAAACCAAATATTCCTTGGTTGAAATGACCCCCCCTTTATCATTTATGAACCACTCCAAAAGTAGATTTGGGGTTTCATCGACAACTGAGAACCTAATTGACTAACTAATGATGTAAATAGCCAGCTAATCTCCACAAGTATTAGTTTTAGGGCTTATTTGGATTGGCTTTTCTCGTTTCTCATGTATATTTGTTTTTGTCATTATTTTTGTGAATGGTACAAGTGTGAACTCATTTTGCTTCAAATTGATAGTGTGTTTGGAATGATTTTATTTTAAGATACTTATCTTGTTAAAATGATGATATATCTTATAAGATTTAAGATATCTTACGACATGCATCTTATGAAAATTCAAAATAAACCATACTTCTATAATCATAAGAAATAAAATGAGGATGGATTAATTGGCATGCAAGAATGAGTTAATAATGGAATGATATTACTGACTCTCTTTTAAATCCTATAATTGGTATGAGATAATGAACCAAGGAATATGAGGGAATTCCGTTCCCATGACTATAGGGATAACCAATCCTGACTAAATACATGGGACGAGTCATCTCTATATTCGTGGGAATGAGATTTTTTTTGTCAGACGATTAAAAATATTCTTTCAAAAATTAAAATTTAGTGTTTTATATAAAAATAAAAAATTAGAAAATAAAATTGAAGTAGAAATAAAACTTAAAAATAGAAAATAAAAGTGGAAAATAAAAAATTACAAAACAAAAATATAAATAGAAAATAAAAATAAAATATAAAAAGAAAACAAATATTAAGTAATGGAAAATAACAATAAAAAGTATAAATAAAAATAAGAAATAAAAATAGATACATAAAATGGAAAATTAAATTAGAATAAAAATAAAATAGAAAATAGAAAATAAAAATCAAATAATAGAAAATAAAATAAAAATAAAAACAAAAATAGAACTAGAAAATAAAAAATAAAAAATATAAATTAAACTATAAAAAATAAAAAATAAATCCATGCTTTCATTCCTACGATTATTTTTAAAGTAAACCAAGCATAATATATTTATTACCAACTTCATTTCATTCCCAACCTCATTCTATTTCTTAACTCATTACATTCTTATCAAATAATTTGTTTTGAATTTCTATAAGATACATGTGACAAAATATATTAGATCTTATAAGATGTATTCTTATTTTAATAGGATAAATATTTTAAAATAAAATCATTTCAAACACACGAATCTCGAGAAGGATAACGCCGTTCATTGCTTTTTGTTTGTCACTTTGCATAATGGTTCTTTGTTTGAGTCTTTTTCTTTTTAATTTTCATTTTCTTTCTTTCTCAAATTTTTGGTTATGTTCAATTGCGCAGTGAATTCCCCCCCCCCCCCCTTCTCTTTGGACATTAACCACCAGGATCTCTCACTTAATTTTACGGTCACACATATTTGAAAGCATACAAATGATCAAATTGATAATGTCCAACAAAACATTCTGGAAGAACTTAACTGGAAAACTAAATTAACGCACAGAACAGAAACATTTGAAATATGATAATCACTTTTAATATGCAGCTAGCTCTTCAAGATTTCGTGAGAGAGGCAGATGACTGGGTACTCAAAAAGCTTTGATTCGTGACTGACTCAATTTTTATTATTTTAGCATGTTGAGACACCATGCAAGTTTCTTTTTCTTTTTCTTTTTCTTTTTTTTTTCCCCCCAGATGTTAATAGGAACCACCACCATCTCCGCCACCATTCACCCCACCGGAACCGCCATCGTAAGCGGTTGCATCGGTTCCTCCAAACCCCACAAACGTCACACCTCCACCAGCTGCATCATTGCCGCCACCACCATTTCCGCCAACCAGTCCCTGGATCAAGGCCTGCGTTAACCCTTGAGCAACGCCGCCAGCTGCACCTTCAACGAAACTGTTCATGAGCGTGTTCGACTGTTGCTGCGCTAGAGCTTGCTGCATCATAGCCTGTTGCTGCTGTGCTAGAGCATATTGCTGCATCATAGCTTGTTGTTTTGCCAAAGCCTGTTGCTGCAACATGGTGTTCATCATTGGAGGCCTTGCTGTAGTATAAGGCATCCCCATTGTAGGCTGAGGCTGAGGCTGAGTCTGGCCGAGGCCGATTGGCCGGAAAGAACCAGGAAAAGCTGGAGTTGGATTATGAAAGAAGTTTTGCGGCGAAGGATTTGCATTGTTCATAATCCCAGGCGGGTTTGGCGCCGGGCTTGGTGAAGGAGTAGGGAGAGAAGATTTCGTCCTTGAAGCGCTCGCCATTATTGTTGTCACACAAGATAAATGGACATCAAATTCACAAGAACTGCATCGGTAGAGCCAGTAGTTAGACCCTGCTTTCTTGCACAGATCACAGTGGAAGGTCTTGCTAGGATAAGGAGCTGAGAATGTGAGGCTGAGCTGATGCTGGTGAGAATGGTGAGTCAGAAGCATCGGCAAGGATGCGCATTGTGTATGAAGATCTTTGCCACAGGCTTCACAATGGTAGCAAAATCCTCGGCCATTCTTTCCGCAGGCATCGCAGCTGAACATGCCTTCAGGGTACTTTGGCTTGGGGAGGAGAGTAAACTCATGTTCTTGATCAAATGGATGGGTGATTCGGCTAGGCAATTGTGAACATTTCTGGTGGAGAAAATAGTTGCAGCCCAGGCAGCCATAGATGGAATCGGGGGCATCAAGATTGCAGCCTGAACATGAAACGTGGGTTAAACCCAACAGGGTTTGATGATTCAGGAGCTGCAGAGAATGTGAATGGCTGAAATGGCTGATTGAAGCCTCAGAATCTGTGGTTGGCTTCCCCATATCCCCTCTTTTTTTTGTGTGTGTGTGAGAGAGAGCTTGTTTCTGAATTGAACAAGTACTTAAAAGAGGAAATGGGATATTGTTTAAAATATAAAGGTCAACTGATCGATCAGCTACAGCCTACAGATACATGCACATTTCCTAGTTTGCGATAGTTGAGAGTTGAGACTACTCCAGACTTGGTACGAATCTCACGAGGGGCGTAAATTAGATCGTGATGAGAGTTGAAAAAGAAAGAAAGAAAAGCTTCCATGAATTAAATACAAGAAGGGCAACTGGGATTGTCTTTATTTATTGATTCATGAGCTGGTTTGTGATCGAAATTGGTATTAGTGAGTGATGACTAGAAAGTCAAGTCAATGCCTTTGATTCTTTCAGCATTACCGCGTCCAGATTTTCTTCTTTCTCCGCCGGAAGAGTTGATTTTCTGTGAAGGGTAGCTTTCAACTGACAATGGGACTAACCGACTCATTGGTTTGGTGTACGAACGATTCTTGGATCTTCTTAATTTCCACAACGCGGCGGGCTGATACCTTTTGATATATGGTAGCAACGTTTACAAGGAAGTTACCTCAAACGGATACTATCAATTCAGACCGACATACATTTTGTAGTATAGTGACATGTTTCAACGCATGATAAAAATTTATCAAAGGTGAGATAATATTTATAATTAGGGTAGGTAGTTTGGATTCAATCCACACTTATCACTTACATGACACACGATAGCACTTGACCGGAAGAGGGCATTGACTAAGAGTGAGTCCCAAACTCTCACTCCATGTGGTTCCAGGTTTGTCGGGTTGGGCACGAGAATTTCGGAATATTACCTTTGTCGGTTAGTGATTTATTCTAACTTAGAATCTTCCGGATAATACTATTGGGCAAGATATATAGTCATTTTTTTGAGAACTTGCTAGCATGAAATTGTCTTTCAATTTATTATGAGATAAAGCGCAATTTGGCAACGTTTTGTGATAGTTAATTACTTTGAATACTACAACTTGAGAAAAAAGTGCGTACAGTACTATACCAAAAACGTGTCCGGTTTCTGCTGAATAGGCCATGACTTATCTTCAGGTTGAGTTTATCTCATAATTAATTCAGATTTAATTTATTAAAAATAAATATGGGTTATGGCCTAGTTGTTAAATTATTGGCTTAAAAAATTTGGAAACACTAGTTGTATCTTTCATGGGTGATGTAATAACAAACTGAAATACAAGTTATTTTTAGATATTTGAAATGGTTAAATAATGTCATCAAGAGCAGTTGGATGATGAATGATAATGGCAACATTAAATGTAGTAAATTTGGGTTTAATTTAATTAATTGTGTTATGAATTTTGCTTCTCCAACGACGACTTGGCCACCACTAACCACTTTTGGTTGTTTCTCTTTTTAAATAAAAGTTGGTTGTATTAATTTCTTTAAGTTATTTGTACGGATAATTAACCGGTTTATGAATGAGTGCTTTGGAAGTAATTCATGCTTATAGCTTTATTTTACAAAGAAATTCTGTAGCCAAGAAAAAGTCCAAAAGTGTATATAGCTAGTATGTGACCCTGCGATGCACAAGTTTTAATATAAATTTAATATTATCAATTTATATAATCAATTTATTTGTATGATTCAATTTTAAAATAACTTAATTTGATTAATAGCTTGATTATAATCAAGTGTAAGATAAGGTATGTTGGAGAAGGAAGTGGCATGAAAAGCTTTGAATAGAAACTTCTTTTTTTTCCAAATGTAGTTGTTAACTAAAAGAAATTTCTTCAAAAGAAAAAAATATTAATTGAAAGCTTGCAACGAAAGAGTGTTTTTGTTTTTTTTTTTTTTGAAGAGTACTTTAATACATGACACATAGCAAAATGTGGTGCTTCAGAAATTTAGAAAGAAACAAACATAAACTTTAATTTGAAATTATCATTTTAATTTAGTATACCAAATAATTAGGCCTGTGGCCTAACGATTTCTTTAATTTCTCATCAAATGGATCTTCTGGGATTAAACATTTGTGGTTTGGTGCCATCTTGTGTATTCGTTGGTTTTCGATTTTTGCCTTTTTAGTTTGAGATACTTTAGCAAAAACTTTGTCCGATTTGAGAGTTCTTTCAATTTGTGCATATTTTGAAACTTGTTAGCACTCGTGATATGTACAGATTCTAATATATTTTTAATTATTAATTTTAAATCTTGTTATATTTTATTTAGCTTGAAATTTTTGATAGATTAACAATAATGAATATTCATCAACTAAATTTTATTTATAAATTACAGATAAAAAAAGATAATAACTCTTTAGAATTCAGAAACTATATCTCCAAACTGATGAATTTTACTCAAAACTCTTACTTGAATTTGACAATATTTTATGCCATTTACTTTTCAAGATTTCTAACATATATGCATGTAAAAATAAGAGTTTATTGTAACTGTATTTTCTGATATGGCAATAACACATTTAACTCTTGTACGGGTTTTTCTCACTGATGTAGTAGTACCATATTATGTTCATTAAAGATATCACATGTGTAGCAGCTGTCTTGAATTAAAGTGAACACCATATATATAAAACTTTTAATTTTAATCCATTGAACTAAATTATTCTGCACACCGAATAGAAACATGATGTACATATATGATATACATTTTGTCCCTTGATGTACACATTATCTGCTATGGAAAAAGCTTGACTTGTCAAACTCTGATGTATTTGACAAACGCTTGGATGACAAAAGCTCCATATATATATAGCCGGTGCCTGTACTAGTTTTGTGTTTCGCAAATGGTAGCATATCTCAATCCAAATAACACATTATTTATAGAAGTAAGTGGCCATTAATTAATCATGGCATCTCATCGTTAAAACTGTTGTAAAACCTTCACCTTTCTCACATAGTAAATCAAATAATTAATAGTGAATAAACTAGTTTTCCTCCTAAAGCAATAATGAAAAGAAAAATGCTAGATATTAATTGATTAATTTTCATTTGTGGGTATTTGAATAACTAACATGTTAAAAGGAAAAATAAAAGACTATAATTTTGACATATACCAATTAGGCATACACTTAAAATGTGATATATGTATACTAAGATTAAAATGAGATGATATCTAGCGATATTACATTGTAATGAAAAAGCTCCTTGAAGTCCAGGCTCTTCATTCTGCATCTTGGCTTTGGACATTCAAACTTTACTCATGGTATTCAGTTCATTGCATAATCGGCGAATGATTGTGCAGTTTTCATTTTGAATCAAGATATTGGATAAGACAGGATTTAAATGAATAAAAGTATAGTTATATGCATGGTAACAAATTTGGCTTATATATATAACCTAGAATTTATGTTGCATGCAGATGTGTACGTTTAGAATATTTTCCATGTTGAAAGAAGGATACAAGTAACAGCATGTGTCCAGCATTGGAAGATTAGAAGAAAAAATAAGCTATGACTAAATATGTCTGTGTGCATCAAGATTTAACATTTTAAATTTAGAGGTCAAAATCGAGTTCCACGCGTGTTAATGCCCATGTGTTCTTAGACACACTCGGGCCCGGGACTTGTACGTAACAAAATGTAATCATTAATTTCCAGTTTGGACATTCAAAACCTGAAACTAATTGATCAACAAGATTTATTGAAAGAAATTGGAACTTTTAAGTTTGCAACCATTATTTGCAGAAAAAGAAGAAAACCAAGCTTGAGACAGATGCCAATTTTCTCCAGGAGTTCATAGAAAAAGTGACATTAAGACATATTAAAAGTAGTAAACATTTCTGATATCACAAATGCAGTACCAATAATTATAAATTCAAAAGAAGCCAAAGCCTCCCAGGCCTCCCAGGCCACCCAATAGACCATCCAGTCCGCCCAGGCCATCAAGCCCTGGTATGCCAATGCCGCCGCCGCCGCCCAACAAGCCTTGCAACATGTCAAGCCCTCCGCCGCCTCCGCCGTTACCGCCTGTGAATAGCTGCAACAAGCTTGATGCTCCAGCACTTCCAATACCATTTCCAGCACCATTCATCATCGCTGCCAAAATTTCCTGGTTAAGACTAGGTTGTCTGGAGTTAGCAAGTAAAAGCTGGAGTGTCTGCAAGGCCATCATATTACTCTGCATCATATTATTGTTTTGTATAGCCCCGAGAGACATAAATGGTGCTTGGAAGCCCTGATTGAAAGGGCTCATCACAGGCATAAAGTTTGGCATTGGAGGCATTGCGGCCATATACTGTGGCCCGAAGGGTTGAACCTGAGGACAGTGGTGGAGTCAGAACCCGAGGGTTAGTGCAGCACATTCAATTTGTGTATAAAATTTTTATATAAATGAAAAAATAACTAGTAAAAATATATAATAATTATCTCTAAATACACACAAGAAATATGAATGAATAACTACAGTCAGGGTAAAAAAAATTACGTCTTATAATTATTCTCGACATGACCTAATATTTTAAAATCGTTCAACCAGCTGTTCAGGAGGAGATCGCGAGGTTATCGTTGCAGCCTGCTGGAATGGCACCTGGCGGATTGGATTTTGCATAGGAGCAGAAATGCAATCCAAATGAACATCAAAGTTACAAAAGTGGCATCTGTAAAACCAAGGTGTAGAACCAACACCATTGCATATTTTACAGCAGAAGATCTTATCTGGATATGGAGATTCAAAGGTGAGGTTGAGGCAATGGTGATGAGACACGTGGCGGCGAGACGAGGGTATGGTGGCACAAAGCATGTGAAGGTCGAGGTTGCACTCTTTGCAGGGGTAAGAAAACCCATGGCCTCGTTTTCCACAAGCATCGCAGGTGAATTTACCATTAGGATATTTGGGCTTTGAGAGCAGAGAAAAGGCATGGATGTTGTGGAATTGATGAGTGATTTTCTCAGGCATCTTTGAGCATTTCACATGGAGAAAATAGTTGCATGTTTTGCAGCTGTAGACACATCCAGATGCGATATTGAGCTTGCAGCCCGAACAAACAGCTTGATTCAGCTGCAGGTTCTGTAGTGGCTGATAATTTGTGAGCTGCAAGGGATGTTTATGGCTGAAATGGTTGATTATTGTTGCTTCACCTTGGGAACTCATATTGTTATTCTCAAGTATTTCTCTGTGTTTTCCCTTCTCTTGTTAGCTAGTAAGAACTCTTAAATAGGAACATTAAATGTAAAATACAAATTAGTTAAGACATGAACTCATCAGGGAAGACTTTAGCAAATGACATAGTCAGCTGTTACTATGGATGACACTGATTGAGCCGGAGTTATTTTTATTTTTATTTTTTGGGAACCATTTTCATTAGGTTAATTATGTTACTTGGGTTTAGAGTCGAATACCTACGGGTGTTAAATGTTGAGGCTAGAATGATTAATACATGTCTTGACTTTTGATTTTGGATATAAAGGACATGATATCCTTCTAAAACCCTAAGTATCATATTTGAACTTTAAACTCGTACCATAAAGAAAAGAAAGGAAGAAAAAAGATAAGAATAAAATTAGATAGAGGGAGGACAAGGAAAAGACAATAAAATTAAAGAGAAAGAGTTCAAGTGTCGAGTTATTAATACCCTATTGATCAAGTGCATGTCGGACCGTCAAATTCTTAATATAAGAGTATCGACATTAATTAGTATTATGTCCTCAAGTGAAGAGTATGAGTAACATTGCCATTAGGTTTGTGTTGAATTAACGCGGAAGGATTGTATCTTTTCGAGTTTGACAAAGTTAAAACTTGGTACTACAATTAAGAAATAAAGGTTTGATTAATAATAACTAAGTCGATGTCACTTGTACATTAGAAAATTGTGATGCATGAGAAGGTGGTTTTGTTTCTAGATTGACTTTTAAGGCGAGTAGAAATGAAGTTGCCTGTCTGGAAACCGAGTAAACATCAACATAAAGAAGCCAAGTCAAGCACATTTCAATAATTGTCCACATTTTGTGCATTGCAAATTCTAATTTTTCGGTGTTTGATTGTTAAAAATAAAAAAGTCAATTAAAAACATTCTTCTAATTAGTAGAAAATAAAGTGATTTTCCACACAATTATTAAACCTCCTCATCCCCCACCCCCCTACCGCCAATCCCCACACCCTGCTCTAGTCCCCCAAACCCTCGACGCCCCAGCCGTCGACCCTAGCCCTTGACAACCCGGTCCCGACCTCCGGCCTCCAGGCCCTGACCACCCGAGGACCCCAGCCCAATGCTGGGGCCGGGCACTAGGGCCAACAGCCAGGGGCTAGGGGCCCATACCCACCAACGTACAAAAATATATATTTTTGTATTATTAAAAATATTTTTCAATTAATTTTATTATGACAACTAAACAATGGAAAAAATTTTTCAAAGAAAATATTTTCTAGTAAAAAGTTTAATTCAATAGAAAATATTTTCCAAAAACAAGTTATTTTTCGCAAAACAAATGAAGCCTAAAGTGAATCAACTAGATCATTATATTAAGAATCGATTTCATCTAAAAGATTAATTGGTTAATGTGAAAAGTGTAATTCTTAACAAAATATGATGAACTTGAACTATGAAATTCTTTAACGTGATATAAATATATGCGGTATATAACACTTTCTTATGTATGACCTGGAGTAGTGATTTTTTAACGTATAATATGATAATCTCTGGTTTCATTTCAAGTTGATGGACACGCTCAGAGCAATCCTCCGATTCATTGGCTACAGATGGTTTGCGCATGGGCACTCCTTACAACAACAAAATTCAACTTCAGTTTGTTAATTGTTATGCCATCGGTTTCTTTATTTTTCTTCTCATTTAAATATATATTGGACGGAAATTGAAGTGCGTAATGGTAAAATTTTTTAACATATGTTAGTTTAGATGCAAATTATACTATGTACCTAAAGTACAATATATCCAAATATGCATGGTGCACTACTCAACAAATTTTACAATCCGACTGTCAGATCAACGTAAAATTTAACACGTTTACTCTTCTCACACCGACAAACACAGCACAACAATCCGATCATCGATTAGACACCGGTAACACCTCCGACTACAAGTTCCAAAATCGTTTACAGATTGTAAACATATCATTCACAAGTTATGAATATATTGTCTTGCATATTGTGAACATATATTAAAGAGTCATAAATATATAATTTATCTTTATAAACATATATGATATAAAGCTTTTGAACATATAATATAAGAGTAATGGATATGTAACTTTTTTAACAATTAAAAGTTTTGAACATAAAGTATTAAAATTTTAAACATATAACATGCGATTTGTGAATAATTAAAAGTTATAAACATATAGTATAAAAATTATGAACTTATAATAGCAAACTTGTGAACATACTACTGTAAAGTGCACAATGTTAGGTGAGTACACAATATTAAGGATATACAATATCCAGTCCCTAGTTTAGAGGTTATATGTTCAATATGCATGGAAACAATATCTTGTAAAATGTATAAAGTTTCGTTAACATTATCTCAAGTAGTCTTTAGCGCATTTTTACTTGGTAAAAATGCTAAGTAAAAATGCTAACTACCTCTTTCAATTTACGTTGTACAGTAAAACAATGTTTTAGGTAATATTTTTATTTAAAATAGTATTTTTGAAATATTAATATTATTAATGTTTCAGAGTAGATTTAGTGTTTCAAGTAATTATACCCTTTACCCATCTCTCTTTACATTTTTGCATATTCACAAATATAAAACTAAAATTATAAAAAAATCACTTTCAAGTTCTAATTCACATAAAAATATATTTAAAAAGTGTAAGTCTTATTGGTCCATTTATTATTATTTTCTGAAAAAGTAAATTTTCAACCAATCTAAAAAATATTTCTATAATAAAAATATATTTTTAATAAAAACTAATTTATCAAAAAAATAATTTTATTACACTTTAATTAATATTATTATAAGAAACATATACCTATTATAAATAAATTATCTTATTTTAATAATGATAATAACAATTATAGTTATCGTAACAATAATAATATGATACCAATGCCAATATGATACCAATGCCGTTTCACGTTTTTGCATTTATCAGCTAATCTAACACCTAATTTTACCAAATATACTTTGTTCAATTGGCTAGCTAAACAACTATCTATTAATAACTAAAACAACTATTGTTAGTTATCCAAACAACTATCTGCCACTCTAATGATCAATCTTGTTGAATAGACCCAATATCTAGAGTTAAAGTATATTTAAATCCTTTAACTAAATTATGTACATAATGAAAATTTGAACTGTTATTTAATTAGAGATTGAGGGGATGTCACAAGGACTAAGGAAACCATCGCCACACATGATTAGGGGGGAGCTTAACTGGTCTTCTTTGGTTTAGCTAATTAAAGGTCTTTTCTAATGAAAGGAATTTATCATGCCTATATCTCTTTTATTACCTTGGGATATCAAAGTGAAGATCAAAAATTTAATCTTGCTTATGTGAGCTACTCGAGCAATGAATAGCAACAAGGCTTAAATTTATGATTTGATTCTGATATCATATTAAATTACTAATTTAAAATTAATTAGATAAATTTTGATGCACCTCGAGAGGTGAAAAGACTCCAAAAAGCTCTAACGTCATATTAAATAACCAATTAGAGATAGCTTTTCTATTTGCTAGTTAAGTTAGATTTTCATTAATATCTAAAAATAAAGTTACAAAGACTAAGGGCCAAGTTGACATAACTGTTGAAATATGCCGCTAGTGTTTAAAAAGTACTAAATTTGAACTTGTGGTTGACAAAAGTTGTTTTATCATTTGGTAGAAAAATTAAAAAAAAAAATTGCTTTCAGATAAAAAAGAGTAAGTTGTAATATGTTTGGTTAAACTTTCTATGCAGCCTCTTATTTATTTATTTATTTTAAAATTTATGTTTTACTTTTATTTAAATAATATGTTTGTAATTCTTATTTATTATTGTTATTTTTCAACTTATCACTTTTCATTTTTATAATTTTTAATTAAATTAAGATATTTAATCTGTAACCATAACATAAATAGTATATATATGTTATAATTGGTTTAATCAATAAATGGTGTATGTAGAACCATGTTATTAGTGATTTCTAAAAGGCACAACTTTTGAAAATAAGTAGAGTAATAGATACCTTTTAAATTTCAACTGGGTATAGTCCAAACTTAATTATATTTTTCTATTAACCAAACATATCATCCATCTTTCTTTTTGTCAAATTTATTTTTTCTTTTGCTGAACCTCAATCTCAAAAAAGCTTGTTGGACCAGGAAAATCATTCGAAGAGAGAGGTAATCTCAAGTCTTGGGCTAAAAGAACCTTATACTAAAGCAAGCATGTGACAAAGAAGTGAATAGGATTTCACTGGAACAATTTACTACTGTATAATTTGATATGAGCAAAAAAGATAAAATAGAACTATTAAATGATGATTCACAATATATCAGAAATTGAGCGAATAGTTTTATACTTTTCCCTAATATTTAAGTATAAAATTGTGAAATGACCAATCATCAGCCACGTATTAAGTTAACACAATGTCAAAATTCCTTCAAATCATTTTTCTTTAACATTTATTTTTTATTTAGAAAAATTAAAAGTCGATAATTACTGTAATGTCTGATTCGGGACCTCTAACACCCAAAAGTGAACAAGGGAAAAAAAAAAAGAGAAAATCAAGAAATAGGGAACGGAGTTCCCCTTTGAAACTGTAACTACTGATGTTTTTAGAAATCCTTTGTGTCTAAGATTATTTGTTTACTTGTTTGTGAGTTTGATCCACTTGAACTTGAATATAGTGAAGAAGGAGAAAATTCTTGAAATTAAAAGAGTTTTAGAAAAACATTATTATAGTATGTGAATACCAACTTTTTGAAAGTACTACATACATAAAATAATATTTTGTTTGAATTGTCAATTATCAGAATTTAATCTTAGTGTTAAAAAATACGATTTTCGATTTTGATCGCCAAGAACACGCAAAATTAGAAGTCGAGAGAGTGAGGTGAGTTTTTGGCACTTCTTCGACTCTCTCAAGGGTCTCATGTTCAGGGTATCTCAATAGGTTCAGTAATTTCTAAAAGGGTGAATGTCATTTTCCTTCATTAGTTTTAGCTTAAATTTCAAATTCCGTCATAAAATTTTAATTTTATTCATATTTCTCTATGCCATCAAATTTTTCCAAACAAAGTCTTATATGTAAAATGTCTTTTGTATTTATTCCTTAAAGTAAAAAATAAATAATTTGATAAAATCATTCAAAAAAGTATTTACAACCAATTTGCAAATCATAAAAGTTTTAGTTTAAAAATATAGAAAAATTAAAAAAATATATTTTGTTCCCAAAATTTTTGTTAACAATAAGCTATTTTACTTTCTTTTTTAATCTCTTATCTATTTATTACAGTAAAAAAAGATAAAATAATTAATAACATCATTCAACAAAAATCTATGATTAAATAAAAAATTAGAATATTTTAATTTCAAAATGTGACAAAATATACAAAACAGTCTACAGAATTTTTCTTACTCACGAGATTAAAGAGAAAAAATTAGATTCGATTTAAAGTCTATTTTCTAAATACATTTATATACATTTCCAATAGAATCTAATCTTTTCTACTTAAATTGATGTATACATTTTGGAATAAACTAACTTTTAAGAATATAAAAAATAAAAAATAGTTTATCATATATTTGTGTTATACATGAAATTAAATAAATAATGAATTCGAATTGAAATCTCTCTTTTTCTTATACAAATACATATACATGTATATCGAAACAGAGTAATGATTTTACTACAAAAGCTATCATTCAAAAAAATAAAATAAAATTAGTAACAATAAAGTATGTTCACTTAATATTGCTTTTATGATAATTTTGATGATGCCAATTATTTTCCTAATTTACTAAAACACCTTGTGCGCTTGGTTGAATACATTCTTAAGATAGGTGCTTGGAATTGATGGAAAGTGTTGAGCCATGACCAAATTATGAAGAATGCTATCCAAGAAAAGAACTCAAAGCTTGAAGAAGAAGAAGATGAGAAGTCATAAGACAGAGACGAAGCATCATAAGAGGTACAGGATTAATGTTTATTGTGAATAGCCTTAGGTTCACCTTAATAGCTCAATCTTTTTATCTTTTCATTGCATCCTTTGCATAAAATTATTATGGGCAGTAGTTTGCATCTTTGAAGTCTTGATTTCATTGCATAAAGTCTTGAAAAACTTCAATGAAATGTGTAATCATGTTTTTGAACTTCATATGTTCTAGAAAAACCTTCTTTGAAATGGTCTATACTTGCAAAAATGTCTTGATTCAAAGATAGGTGCATTTTTTTAAGCCTGTTTGCAAATTTTTTAAACATTCTAGAGTGGTCAGACCCCCTAACCGGTCTACTAGCTAGTTACGGAGTTCGATCGGCCTCCTCAGAATGTTGGGGCTTCTAGCCGGATTCCTAGTTGGTTAATCGGCAAAGCCGCTCGGCCTAGTCAGTGGCTTCAACAAGGAAGCCAGACCCCTAGCTGGTTAACCGGCCTCCTCCGCAGCATTAAATGCTATAACCATTGTGTAGCTATTGGAGTGAATTTTTTGCCCCTTTTCTCAACCACCTTTGCCCTAACACTCATATTCTTTATAAATGCTCTTTCCTATCCATCAAAGATAATCATCTAAGCTTTCCAAACTCTTTCATATCATTAATCACTTAGAAATCATTAAGAGATTTGAGCTATTATTGTGAAATCGAGCATCCAAGAGCTAAATTTTACTACATCTACTTACTAGAAGTCAAGCTTATTTACACATTTATTTCTTCATTTATTGTAGTAAACACACTCTAAAAGATAGAATATCTTGAGAGAAATACTTTGTAAGCTTGAGAGAGACTGAAAAAAATCTTAAAGAGTGTGACTCATGGGTGTTATAAAGTTGGGCTTCAAAGAGTTGTATAGTTAGGTGGTTTTGAGCTCACCAACACTTGAAGAAGTACACGTACTAGTGGAGCATTGAAATCCTAAAGGGAGCATCCTTAGGCGGTAAATGTAGGCTCACCGAACCACCTAAAAATTGGTTGTCTCTACTCTCTTTCTCTTCTCCCTATTCCTAGTTATCTTGTGTGCGCTACTTGTTTGATTAATTGCCTAAGTGAAATTATTTATTTTGATTTAGTGTTTTTTTATTGCGAAAATTAGTCAATATCTTAATTCTGTCCCCCCTCCCAAGATATTTGCCTCCAACAAACTATAATTACATATTCTGTTAGCTAAATATTTATTATTGATTTTGATGACGAAAATATATATATGCATTATTTGACTAAATAGCTTCTTGTGAAAATGAGATAATATTAATATGAAGTTTTGAAAGATATGAAGATGTGCAAAAAGCCTTATTTGAAGGAAGAAAAGATGAGAAGACATAAGGAGGAGAAGAGAAGCCATAAGGGGTACCGGATTTATTTTTTTTCTTGCTCTTTTTGTGAAATGCCTATATATTGTGTGAACTTGGCTCAAACCTTCTTTTTCTTATTCATAGCAAAATTTTCAAGTCTTGCACATTTGATATAACATATGCAAAAATGTATTTGAATGCACACATAGAGATAAAATGAGTTTTTGGGGTGTTTCAATTCACAACATGTGTTTACAAATTTATTCAAAATGATTTGGAATTGTGAAAATGCACTTAAAATGTTTTTCTGCAAAACTCTAGCTTTACTTCACATTCTGGAGTGGCCGGACCCCTCAGCCGGTCGACTGGCTGACCTGGAAGGGTCGCCCAGCCAAAACAGAAAGTTGAAGGAAAAGCCGGACCCCCTAGCCGGTCAACCGGCTAAGGCGTCCGGCCTAGTCAGAGAAGAAAAAGGGATTGCCGGACGACCCAGCTGGTCTACCAGCTAAACGGGAGCTGTAATAAATGCACTAGCCGTTTATTACCGTTCTGGCCGAAAATCCCAAATTTTCTTTACCTACCAAATCCTAACCCCCCAAATCTCTTTAAATACTCATTCAATACACATTCCAAATCAAGAAATTGAAGTGTGCTAAAGTGTTTATCATCATACAATCCATCTTTGAGCCATTTTTATAATATATTTGAGCTTTCAAGAGCTTATTCATCTTCTTCTTGAAGAAAATCTCAGATTCAATCTTTTTTTATTCTTGAGTACATACACACTTTGAGAACTATAATATTTGTAAGATTTATTCATTAAAGCTTGTAAAGTGTGTGGAAATCCTATAGAGTAAATCTCTTGGGTTGTTTGAAGTTAGGCTTCAAAGAGGTTGTAAGAACGTAGTTTGTGATTCACCAAGTTTTAAAGAAGCATCTTAGTGGAGATCTTTGAAGTCCTAAGGGAAGCTTCCTTGGGCGGTGGATGTAGGCTTGGCCGAACCACCTTAAAATCGTTTGTTTCTCTTCTCCTTACACTTTATTTTTATTCTTACTTAACTTGCTTATCTTGTGTTTGATATATTGATTGTTAGAAGTTGTAAATTTTTTGTAAATTTTAAAAACGAAAATTAGTATTAATATCTTAATTCACCCCTTCCCCTCTTAAGATATTTGCACCCACAATTGGTATCAAAGCTAGGGTTCTACATATAGTCTAACAACTAGTAGAATTTCTAGCAAATATGGAGGGAATTTCTATTAGACAAGCACCCCTTTTTAATGGAACAAATTATGCATTTTGGAAAATGAGAATGAAAGTGTTCATACAATCACATGACTCTAAACCCTGGAAAATCATAGAAAATGGGCCTACCTTTCCTACAAAATTAGAGGGTGATAGGAGAATACCCAAACTGGAAAATGAATGGAATGATGAAGATATTAAATTATTTGAGTTAAATCAAAAAGCATTACATTATTTATTTAATGCCATGAATGCCACCGAATTTGCTAGAGTAATGGGTTGCACTTTAGCTAAAGAACTTTGGGATCAATTAGCAGTAACTTATGAAGGAACTAGCCAAGTGAAAGAATCTAGGATTGCTATGCTTGTACATAGATATGAATTATTCAAGATGCTTCCAAATGTAAATGTTGAACAAATGTTTTCTAGATTTGTTGAAATCACTAATGGTTTGAAAGCTCTTGGTAAAGATTATTCCAATGTAGAAAAAGTAAGGAAGGTGCTAAGGAGCTTGCCACCATCATGGCAACCTAAAGTCATGGCAATAAAGGAAGCGAAGAACTTGAATACATTGGAGCTCAATGAACTCATTAGGTCACTCATGACTCATGAGCTTGAGATAAAAGATCATGAAGAAGAAGAAAGGAAACCAAAGAAGTCCATTGCTCTCATTGCATCAAAATATTCATCAAGTGACGATGAAGAAGATGATAAGGACCCAGAAGATAAAGAGATTGCATTTTTAGCTCAAAATTTCAAAAGATTTATGAAATTTAGAAAGATGAGAAAAGGGGCTTCTTCAAGCAACACAAATTGAAAGAAGAAAGAAAAAGAAGGCAAAGAGTTCAAAAAGATAAAAGATGCAAAAGATGAAATAAAGTGCTTTAATTGCAACAAGCCGGGACATATAAAAGCAAATTGTCCTAAGCTTTCAAATAAGAAGGAAGGAAAGGCACTCAAGGCCACATGGGACTTCTCCGAAATCGAAGAAGATGAGGAAGAGCATCATGGGTAGCCAATTTTTGCCTCATGGCAAATGAGGATGTGGTACTATCTTCACCATCTTTCTCTATTTATTATTCATCTAGTGAAGAAGAGGAAGAAGAATATAGTTTTGATGAACTAAAAGATGCATTTGCTAAATTACATGATGACCTATCCTTAGCCTTGGCAAAAAACAAGCAAATGCATAAAAGTTTAAAACTTGTTCTTAATGAAAAAGAAATTTTGGAAAAGAAAAATGCTTCTCTTTTTGAAAAAATAGACATCTTAGAAAAAGAAAATGATTCATATGCCGAAGATTTTGTAAAGATTGAAAAAGAGGTTAAAGATTTAAAAAATAAAAATGAGGATTTGAATGGAATTGTTCAAAAGTTTACAAATGGGAAAGAAAATTTTGAAAAGCTTCTTGGAAGTCAAAAAATGTCTTTTGATAAGAGTGGTATTGGATACAAACCTAGTATTAATCAAAAGTATTTCAAAACCTATTTTGTCAAAGCTTTTACCTCTACATCTTTCTATTCACCGAAGACAAATGTTATTTGTACCTATTGTGAAAAGAAAGGACATGTATCTACTCATTGTTATTACAAGAAAATTCGTGATAGAAGATCACATGTTCCATATTGGCAAAGACCAAAATGGGTGGTCAAAAACAAAAATTAAACTAATGCCAAGGACCCAAGGTGTTGGGGACCCTAAAATAAAGAAGTGCATTTGAATTTCATGTGTGTAGGTATGCAATAAAAGCAATTCAAGCAAAATAAAATAGATCTTGGATAGTGGATATTCCAAGCATATGACGGGGAACTCTTCGCTTTTCTACAAATTAAAAAGGACAAAAGGAGGAGACGTTACCTTTGGGGACAATGGCAAAGGAAAAATTATTGGAAAAGGAAGCATTGGTAACGAAAACTCTCTTGCTATACACAATGTTCTACTAGTAGAGGGTCTAAAATTTAATCTACTTAGCATTAGCCAATTATGTGACAAAGGTCATAAAGTTATTTTTCAATCTTCTAAATGCCTTGTGTATGAATATGGAAATGATAATGTGTTGTTTGTAGCTCAGAGAAATGAAAATGTTTACACTGTTGATCAACTTATATGTCAACTTGTTAAATGTTTATTCGTTGTGCATGATAATGCTTGGTTATGGCATAGAAGATTAGGACATGCTAGCATAAGCTTATTGAATGATTTGTCAAAGCATGATCTAGTTAGAGATCTACCAAAGCTAAAATTTGAAAAAGATAAAATTTGTGATGCTTGCCAATTAGGAAAACAACATAAGACATCCTTCAAACCCCTAAATAAAGTTTCAACAAATAGGGCATTACAGCTACTACATATGGATTTGTTTGGACCTATTGATGTGGCAAGCTTAGGAGGATCTAGGTATACATTCGTTGTAGTTGATGATTACACTAGATTTACATGGGTCATGTTTCTTGCACATAAAAATGATGCCTTCAATGAATTTGCAAGATTGTGTAGAAAAGTGCAAAATGAGAAAGGCAATTTTATAACTTGCATCCGTAGTGATAATGGTACTGAATATGTGAATGCTCCTTTCATGAATTTCTGTGATGAACATGACATTGAGCATAACTTTTCTGCCCCTCGTACTCCTCAACAAAATAGAGTAGTAGAGAGGAAGAATCGTACATTACAAGAAATGGCAAGAACTATGCCAAAAGAACACAACTTGCCAACATATTTTTCGAGTGAAACCATAAATACTACATGCTATGTGCAAAATAGAGTATTGATTAGACCTATCTTAAACAAAACTCCATATGAACTATAGCATGGCAAAACACCTAAAATATCATATTTCAAGGTATTTGGTTGTAAATGCTTTATCCTAAATACTAAAGACCACTTAAGAAAATTTGATGCTAAATCTGATGAAGGAATATTCTTAGGTAATTCCACAAAGAGCAAAGCATATAGAGTATATAATAAAAGAACTCTTGTTGTGGAAGAGTCAATACATATTACATTTGATGAGACTAATCCATTTGAGCCGAGAAAGGAAATTGATGAGGTAGGTTATCTTTTGGAAAAGACAACGCTTGAAGATCCAACTCCAAAAGACAAAGAAAAAACAACGAAACAAGAAGAAGAACTTCAAGAAAAGAGGTCTCAAGCAAATGAGAAAATCAAACATTGCTCAAACAAAGATGATGAAACAAAAGAACCTCATGAAAATCTACCAAAGAGTTGGAAGTTCGTGAGAAACCATCCTCAAGATCTTATTCTCGGTGATCCAAATGAAGGTGTAAGAACTAGGCGTAATATTAGTACTTTTTGTGAGCATCATGCATTTATTTCTCATATTGAACCCAAAAATGTAAAAGAAGCTCTACTAGATGAAAATTGGATAATGGCCATGCAAGAAGAGCTCAATCAATTTGAGAGAAACAAAGTTTGGAAGCTAGTTGAAAGACCTAAAGATAGACCGATAATAGGAACCAAATGGGTATTCAGAAACAAACTAGATGAAGCCAGAATAGTGACTAGGAATAAGGCTAAGGATACAATCAAGAAGAAGGAATTGATTATGATGAAACTTATGCTCCTGTAGCTAGACTTGAATCCATTCGTATGTTACTTGCATTTGCATGTCACATGGACTTTAAGCTTTATCAAATGGATGTGAAAAGTGCATTTTTAAATGGATTCATTGAAGAAGAAGTTTATGTTGAACAACCCCCCGATTTTGAAGATTCATGCTTTCCTAATCATGTTTTTAAATTAGAAAAGGCTTTATATGGCTTAAAGCAAGCTCTTAGAGCTTGGTATGAAAGACTTAGTGGATTTTTGGTAGAAAACAATTTTGAAAGAGAAAAACTTGATTTAACCCTATTTATCAAAAGAAAAGACAATGACATTCTACTTGTCCAAATCTATGTAGATGATATAATTTTTAATGCTAATAATGTTTCCTTGTGTGAGAATTTTCCAAAGTGCATGCACAAGGAGTTCGAGATGAGCATGATGGGAGAATTGGCTTTCTTTCTCAGACTCCAAATCAAACAAGCAAAAGAGGGGATTTTCATAAATCATGCCAAATACACCAAGGAAATCATCAAGAAATTTGGACTTGAAGATGCAAAGGAGATTGGAACTCCCATGAGCCCCTCAACAAAGCTAGATAAAAATGAGAAAGGTAAATCAGTAGACGAGAAGAAATATAGAGGTATGATCGATAGCCTATTATATTTAACTACCTCTAGACCTGATATCATGTTCTCAGTGTGCTTATATGCTAGATTTCAATCTAATCCTAAGGAAATTCACTTAACAGCTGTAAAAAGAATAATTAGATATCTTAAGGGAACAATTAATTTAGGGCTTTGGTATGCTAAAGGAACGTCATTTGATCTATGTGGTTTTTCTGATGCTCACTATGATGGTTGTAAAGTAGATCATAAGAGCACTAGTGGAACATGCCAATTCCTAGGACATTCCTTAGTATCTTGGTCTTGTAGGAAACAAAATAGCGTTGCTATTTCTACCACCGAAGCTGAATATATTGTAGCTGGTAGTTGTGTGGCTCAACTTTTGCGGATGAAACAAAATTTACTTGATTATGGATTGAAGTATGATTATATTCCTATATATTGTGATAATACTAGTGCAATTAATCTTACTAAAAACCCAATTCAATACTCAAGAACTAAGCATATTGAGATTAGGCACCATTTCATTAGAGATCATGTACAAAAAGGTGATATAATTCTTGAATTTGTTGATACTTTACATCAAGTTGCTGATATTTTTACTAAACCTTTGAATGAAGATCAATTTTGCAAGATTAGGAGAGAGATTGGAATGATAAAATGTGGTTAAATTGCATATATATGTGTGTTTATATGGCTTGGGTATGGAAAATAAGCAATTTATGCACTTTCTGACCAAGCCAGTCGATCGACTGATGACTTAGGCGTCCGGCTGAAAGGAAATTTTTAATGAGCTCTCTGATCCGGCCGGTCGACCGGCTGAACACGGACAGGGTTAAAAATTGGGGGTTTTCACCCCAAATTCACTACATTCTATCAAATTTTTTAAACCCTAGCAAAACTCTCCAAAACCCATCTCAAAATCTTCAATTTTCAACCGTTTTCTTCATTTCTTCCTAAAATTTGCTTGAAACTTTGACATGTTATATATGAATTTTATGGGGATTTACTGGTATAACGAGGAGCCTATAAATAGAGAGACAATCAAAAGCTTGCCCCAAACCACTCAAGTTGCTATTAAGGAAAGAACTAAGAAGGGCACTACTTTCACCAACCCGGTTTTTGGTCCTGAAGCACAAAAGCTTGATGACACGCTTGGTGGGATAGATATCATATTGGAAGAAGATGTTGGGCTGAAAATTGAGAGAGAACCCGATATAGGCATACCAGGAACTGCACCCATGGTTGTAAGTACCTCTGAGGAAGAAGAGGCTGATCCTAAGGAGATTACTCTTAGGCAAGTAATGAGAGAGTCCAGGGAGCAAGCACATATTGATGAGCAACGTCAACAAGAGGTTCGTCACGGTGCAAGTTCCAGCTCAATGGGTGGTGCTGCTTTTAGCTCGATGGGTCAACAGGAAGACCCTTCTTTGATGGCTCAGATTTTGTCTCAGTTGCAAGCGTTGAACACTGGTATGGGTGAAATGCAGGCTACTATGACAAGCCAATGGGACGAGCTCACTATTTGGAGGCAACATATTGATTCAGAAGTGGCTGCTATGAAATCAGACATGAGAGAATACTTCAAGGATCACCATGATCACGCACCCTAATTTTCTTCGTTTAGAAAACCATTTTTCATTCCACTTGCAAACAATTTTTACCTTTAGTTGACTTTTACATTCTTGACTTTGATTAACAAGTTTTTTTCTTTTATACATTTCTTTTCCTGCCTTTATATTGATTTTGATGATGCCAAAGGGGGAGAAAAGTATGGTGTGGTATTTATGCTTTGGTGATATATGTGTGGTATTTATGCTTTGGTGATATGTTTTGGTGAATGGTATACTTATGCCTTGTTGGCTATTGATATGTTTACTTGTCTATTTGGTGAGTGTAAATGGTGAATGGCATGCTTTGTTGATAGTCAAAGCATTTTCCCAAAAATTTATTTTTTAAAGAAATGCATATATTAAGGGGGAGTACTTTTGTCTCATATCTCAAAAATTTTGTCATCATCAAAAAGGGAGAGATTGTTAGCTAAATATTTATTATTGATTTTGATGATGAAAATATATATGTACATTATTTGACTAAATAGCTTCTTGTGAAAATGAGATGATATCAATATGAAGCTTTGAAAGATATGAATATGTGCAAAAAGCCTTATTTGAAGGAAGAAAAGATGAGAGGCATAAGGAGGAGAAGAGAAGCCATAAGGGGTACCGGATTTATTTTTCTTCTTGCTCTTTTTGTAAAATGCCTATATATTGTGTGAACTTGGCTCAAACCTTCTTTTTCTTATTCATAGCAAAATTTTCAAGTCTTGCACATTTGATATAATATATGCAAAAATGTATTTGAATGCACACATAGAGATAAAATGAGTTTTTGGGGTGTTTCAATTCACAACATGTGTTTACAAATTTATTCAAAATGATTTGGAATTGTGAAAATGCACTTAAAATATTTTTCTGCAAAACTCTGGCTTTACTTCACATTCTGGAGTAGCCGGACCCCTCAGCCGGTCGACTGGCTGACCTAGGAGGGTCGCCCGGCCAAAACAGAAAGTTGAAGGAAAAGCCGCACCCCCTAGCCGATCGACCGGCTAAGGCGTCTGGCCTAGTCAGAGAAGAAAAACGGATAGCCGGGACCCAGCTGGTCGACCGGTTGAACGGGAGCTGTAATAAATGCACTAGCCGTTTATTACTGTTCTGGTCAAAAATCCCAAATTTTCTTTACCTACCAAATCTCTAACCCCCCAAATCTCTTTAAATACTCATTCAATACACATTTCAAATCAAGAAATTGAAGTGTGCTAAAGTGTTTATCATCATACAATCCATCTTTGAGCTATTCTTGCAATATATTTGAGCTTTCAAGAGCTTATTCATCTTCTTCTTGAAGAAAATCTCAAATTCAATCTTTTCTTATTCTTGAGTACATACACACTTTGAGAGCTATAATCTTTGTAAGATTTATTCATTAAAGCTTGTAAAGTGTGGGGAAATCCTATAGAGTAAATCTCTTGGGTTCTTTAAAGTTAGGCTTCAAAGAGGTTGTAAGAACTTGGTTTGTGCGTCACCAAGTTTTGCAGAAGCATCTTAGTGGAAATCTTTGAAGTCCTAAGAGAAGCTTCTTTGGGCGGTGGACGTAGGCTTGGCCGAACCACCTTAAAATCTTTTGTTTCTCTTCTCCTTACACTTCTATTTTTATTCTTACTTACCTTACTTATCTTGTGTTTGATATATTGATTTTTAGAAGTTGTAAATTTTCTGTAAATTTTAAAAACAAAAATTAGTATTAATATCTTAATTCACCCCCCCCCCTTGAGATATTTGCACCCACATATTCTAATAAACAAATAAAAAGATAAAAGTAATAAAATATCATTACACATAAGGTATTATTTGGCAAAGCTTGATGTTATAAAAAAAAATTGAGTAAAACTAAAACCTCATAGGGACTTTGAAATTTAAGCAAAAACTTATGGGGTTAAATGATATTCTCTTGGTAAATCCTTGAAGGTATGTGGGCAGTGACTCTGTTCTTGTGAAACAAATTCAACTAATTGACCCAACCAAATAAACTTTTAAGTCCAAATTGATCTTGTACCATAATATTAAGAATTTAAATCCTAATAAATATAGTAACCTAAACTAGCATAGAAAATCTAAAAATTTGAATCATCTCACATCATTTAAATTCAAAGACATAAATTAGTATACAAGCACCTTGAATTAGTTTACTTTCTCGGACTATGGAACCTACGTACCCCAAAGTCACGAGATCAATTTTTTCCGGCTAAGTCGTGTGCATTTTGTTTCTTAACCTCAAACATTTATAATGAAGTGTCAAAAATAAACGCATCTACATCAAAAACCTTGAAGCTAGCTACGCAAGTAAGACAAATAAATTCCGGTCATACAAAGACGGCTATCATCGTTGACTTTTTCTACCTCTTTTCCCATTTGTCATGCCACACAAAAAACTATAAAAATAAATCAGGAAAACAAAAAAATAATGAAAGAAGTCAAGCTTCAACCAACTTTATCAAGTAAAGAATAACCACTTGACATGTAATTTAAAGTCTATAATTCTTAGTCAACTCGAAAATGCAACTTGCACCAAGTCAAAATTAATCCTGAATAGAGGAATCTGACTAGTTGGCTTGTTTACATATCCAAGCAATATATCAACTTGTGTGCCTGCATGTATAACTTCATTCTTTTGTGTGTATGTGTGACTGTGTGAAAAAGAGTGCAGAAATCAGATGGAGTTCAAGCATTTCAGCCACAACCATGGCCTGGTTTTCCAGCAGCTGCCACAAGGCAGAGAAATCAAATGCTCAGGCTGCAAATCTCCAGGCTCAGGCTCTGTCTATGTCTGTTGGCAATGCAGTTACTTTCTCCATGAGCAATGTTTTCGTGCCACGCGATCTTTGAAGCACCCGTCTCACCGACTTCACCCTTTAACACTTGTACCCTACCCTACTTATCCCTCAGGTTCATTTTACTGCAATACTTGCCGACTTATTGGAAGTGGCTTCTCTTATTGTTGTTCTGAATGTGAATTTGATCTCCATGTCCATTGTGCTATGTCTCCCAATCCTTCTTCTGTTTATCAGCCTCATCCACAACCCCAAGTCCCTTATCCGAATCCAGATTATTCCGCTCCTCCTGGAAATAATCCAGGTTTCAACAATCCTCAGCTTGGATCTCACATGCCTCAACCTGTTGCTAGTACTTATCCACCCCTTCAAAACAATCCTAATCCCACTTATCCTCCACAAGCAACCGCCCTGGATTTCACTCCTCCAGCAGGTGTGATTAACAATCAGGCAGCACCTCCACCAGGCCCGAATTTTGTTCCTCCAGCGCCTGTGAGCAATAATCAGGCACCACCACCAGGCCCAAATTTCATTCCTCCAGCGTCTGTGATCAACAATCAGGCACCACCACCACCAGGCCCAAATTTCGTCCCTCCAGTGCCTGTGATCAACAATCAGGCTGCTCCAACAGCCCCTGTTTTCCCTCCTCCAGGGAATGTGACCAACAATCAGGCACCACCACCATCTGCTCCAACAGCTTATAATGTTCCAAATCCTGGAAATCAACAAAGCACTGTCCAGCAACTTCAGCAAAACAATCCTGTTCCTGTTTTCCCACCTAGTGCAACTGTTCAAATCCCATCAACAAGTACCAATCCACCACAAGCCAACGAGATCAAACACTTCAGCCATGCTCACTCTTTGAAACTAACTGAATTCCAAAAGCAAGAAGGGAAGAAATGTTCCGGATGTGAATTCGCCATTGATGGCTCAGGCTTCAGCTGCGTTGAGCCCCAATGCAACTTCTACCTCGACAAGGCCTGTTTCGAATCCCCGATGGAGGTTCGGCATAAATCTCATCTCGACCACACCCTAACTCTCCTCGCCAAGCCGTCTTACGAGGGCGGTCAGTTCACCTGCAATGCCTGTCTCAAAGACGGCTCAGGTTTCGTCTACAATTGCGCAAAATGTTCCTATGATCTCCATGTCGATTGTATTGCCTGGCCTCAGAGCGTGAAACGCGAAGATCACAAGCATCCATTGACTCTATTTTTCGCATCGCCAGCCCCGAAAGCAGAAGGGCAGCAAGAAGTGACTTTTATGTGCGATGTGTGTCAAACTGCAGTCCATGATATGGCCTGGACATACTATTGCCATGAGTGTGATTTCGGGACACATTTGGAGTGTGTGATTTCTCAAGTGCGTCCGGTTGAGAAATCAGAAGAAGAGTTGATTCGTGAAACTGCTCTCAAGTTGAAGGTGCTTCAGCTCTTACTCAATGGTGGTGGCAACATTCTCTTGTGAAGACATTTTCTGTGCTCCATCTTAACTAATGTACATGAAGTATCAGTCTTGCCTATCTTCTTTTGTTTTATTGTATTTTTTTTCTGGGGTCTAGTTTCTTTTTGTCGATTTGTTTTCCTTCTTTTGATGCGTGTCTCCTTGGACACTCTTTGATTTATGTTGCACTTCTGTCTTATCCAAAAATAAAATGAGATAAAAATAAAAGTTCGCATTCTTTTGCTGATTTGTTTTTCTCCATTAGAGGAAAGTGATTTATGAGAATTTTGAGAACAATTGAACTTTTCTGTGTTGTGGTTGTTCTTGTCCTGTATTTTGTCCAAGTTGCGTAATTTATAATTTCGAAACTTTATAATCGCTAATACTTTTCTATATTTTGAAAAATATTGCAAAAAATTTTAATTTTTTTAAAATATTAAGTTCATCAGCGAGTTTTAAAATTAAAAAAAATTTATATACAACTTTAACAAAATACAGAGGATAACCCCTTCTCTGTTTCTTATTGTCCTCGGCAATAAGAACAAACTGCAATATCTCTTAGCTAGTGACAGCTCTCTAAAGATATTCGCTTCTGCAACGAACACTTTGAGAGGCAGCTGCTGTTAGGATTCAAAAGAAAGAGAACCCCCCCCCCCCAAAAAAAACACAAAAAAAAAAAAATGAAATCCAATTCTGTCACTCTCTTCGGTTTTCAAAAAGATTTGTCCCTGTTAAGTCCTTCTAGAAGCTAAACAACAAACACGCACCGAACAAGAAAATTATGTTGAATACTGTTAAATATCATAAATAAATATAATCAAATCTTCTGTACAAAGTTAAGTTTTTAGATGAAGTGGTAAATTTGAGTCTAGAAGCTAAACGGTCCCAAGTTCAATTGTTCGAAACTTACAACTATCTATTTAAAAATATTAAATTGTCCATACGTAAACTCTAAACAAATCACCTTACACGTGAAGGCGCGTGTTAAATATAATAAATAAATATATAACCAAATCTCCTCTACAAGGTTAAGCTTTTAAATTAAGTAATAAATCCAAAAAATGCTCATCTCAGTTTTTCTACCAAATACGTTTACCCAAAAGTTAATAAATAAGCCGATTGGTTAGCGTGCTACAGTCTTCATCTACCATGTGATTGTCATAATCTAAAAGAAGCACCAAGCGCTCTTAAGGTCTGGTTGTGGGATGATTATAGGGGTTTCTAATTCAGCTCCGAGACTAGTTATACAATCTTGTCATTATCGCTCTTGAAAAAAAAAAGAAATTCTTTATTATAAATTTTTGTTGCAAGAGATGCAATTATATACACATTAAAAATTAATTTCGAGATCTCTCGTCTAATGGGACAAACACATAAAGCAAGTCCATGTAAACGAAACAATTTATTGGAAAGTCGAAGTAAACGGAACTATAGGAACCAAGAAGAAGATGCTGAGAAGTTGCATGCCGTCCTGCCTATTTCAGTCCAACTTTCTGAATTTGGAATAACAGTATTCAAATTGAATAAAATTTATACATTTTTGTTAAAATTACATAAAACTTTTAGTATTTCAAAACTAATTGATATCCCTTATACTATAAACACTGGTGCATGAGGTGGTTTCTATTGCTTTTAGTACTTGATTGGTCTTTTTTTCGCATCAAAAATTTGAAAATCGTTTGAAAATCCAAAAACACAATTTGATTTCTATTCCTAATTCTAAAGGTGACTCCTAGAGCTTCAAGATATGTCTCTTACTGCCTTCTTGGTGTGTATTTTGCGCACCTTACAAAGCACCCTAATGTGAACTAAGTAGTGTAAGATCTTAAAAGTGACTCCCTTCTTAGTATAATAATACTTTGGTCTACATAGTACCTAATTAACTCCAGTTCAAGAGGTGACTGCCGTGGCCCTTTTGGTGTGGCATTTTGTCGCGCATGTACTTAGCTTCGCATGTGGCTGGCTCTATTACATTGCACACGCTCAAATCAAGAACTTTATGCTTAAAACAAGACTAAAGTTTGTAAGTATAATAAATAATTATTTATAATCCCAACCTAGGCACAAACAACTCTAATGATGTATATGAATATAACAAGTGAGTATTTTAATCTCAAATTAATTAAGTTAAGATAATTAATTTAAATTATTAGTTATATTCATGATACTCATTAAAACTACTCGATATACACTTATGTTACCAACGTCGAACATTACATATTTAAAGCACGTTATTTCTGCCGATCAGTTCATATCAAGTCTATGGTCTAGATAGGTACCATAGCAATCCTTAAAAAAAAATACCACAAGACTTGCATATATACCATATTGTTTATTCCCCCATTTTGCTAATTAAGAATCTTCCGACTTTTCTTGTCTGACTTTAACCATGAACGTTGACTTGTGGACATCGAAGACAAATTACGTACAGGCACGACTTCCAGCAAGTTGATATATTGCTAGTAATCACGTTAAACATTAATTCGATGCTCTAGGGCCTGTTTACATTGTTTTTCTTCATGAAAAAGTACTACATTTTTTTTTCAAAAATCACATCATTATATATTTACAATAAATATTTGAATTAGATTTCAGAAAAAAGTCAAAAACTTAAACTCTTTTCAAAAGAAAAAAAATTTAACTTCTCACAAAAATATTTTTTAAAACAAATTTAAAAAAAAATCAATTGAAACAAATCCTAAACCGAATATATAGGGAAAAGTCGTTTGAGGAGGCTTTGTCCTCTACTGGTTTATATTAAACTATTGGCCAAGATTCTCTTCTTTTGGTCGATTATTATTGGCTAACGTCCAAAAAGCCCTTTTTTTTTTTAACAAAAATGCATTTAAATTCACTGTATTTTCAAACTTGCTAATATTTCCCATATATGCTATACTAAGTGTTACACAAAATCTCAATTTTAAGGTGATTGTGTAACATTTTTTATAACACATATAGAAAGATATTGAAAACACCATTTATCGCATAGGGATATTAACGAGGTCTAAAGTTATTAAGTTTTATACAACTTTGACAATATATATATACACACACACATTTTACTCGTCCTTCTTTCCTGGTTATGAAGCAGCCCTATTGTTACGGGTCTCATTTAGAGGGTGTTTTTGGCTTTCAAACGAGTCAAATCTATCTAATTCCAAGTTAAGTTAGTGCACGCATTTATTTTAATAAAAATACTTTTCTTAAGTGGATTTTAGTAAAAAGAAAAAAGAAAGGAAAAAAAACTCCCTACCCTCAATTTTTCTGTATATAGCTTTAAGCATTTCAACTCAAAGAAAATGTTTGACCAAATTATAAGTTTGACTAAATGATACTATTTTCTCCTTACTTTTATATATTTATCCCTAAATTATCTTTAAAAGAAAACCTAGAAAGATTTTAAATTATATATTTCATAAATTAAATTACAATATTTTAGAAATATAATGTACTTTAAAAAGATTAAATAATTATGTTTATATTGTGTTTAACTGACATTATGTTTTTATGTCTTTCATTTTGACAACATATATAAGTTAGTTTCAAGTTTCAACTTTACTTAATCAAACAAATAAATGCTTATTTTTATAATTAGAACTTCTGTTCCAATAGATACTACTAGAAATACACCCCGTGTGTTGCACAGGTCAATGTCAATAAAAACATTAGAAATAAAATTTAGTTAAATTAGGGTGAACTATACTTCTAGTTAATTCCCTATTATGTCTGTGTGTGTGTATATATATATATATATATAGATACATATATACACCCACGCACGCACATGTAGAGATTTTTTTGGTAAAAGCACGTGTAGAGATGGATATGCTTTGATCAACTATAGTTAGAGACAAATTTTGTGAAGTAATGCAGGTACAAAATAATACTAGGTTTTGCTGAATTATCTTCTTCCCCTCTATTTTCTTTAAAGAATTTGCTCTTTCTTTCAACCAAATTAAAAAAAGGAAAAGGAAAAAGAAAAAAGAAAAGAAAAATCTTGAATACCATGACAAAATTAACCTTTACTATAGGGCAAACATAGATCATTTATTTGGAGGTTAAAATAGAAATTCTATTGATAGAAAAAGTAAGTCCAAGTCCTTGCATGCCTCACTCTAAGCTCAAAAGTCGTGACAAACAAAGAAAACTTATATCATATATTATCTTGGATCTCAAACCACCGATAATCTATAATGACTAATCTATATTATTACCTAAAAGTGACTAACAAGTGTAAACTAAAGGAGGTTAAGTATTACTATCTGAGGTCTCAAATTTACTAAAGTTTCCAAACACAGTTCAATATTCTAGAGATGCCCTACTCTAATACAAACTTACCACATCAACTTTAAGGAATTTTAAGTTCGCAGGCAAAATTAGTATTAAAAGTTAAGAATAATGAATAATTTTAGATCCTAAATTCACAAGCTTAAAATGATTAACTAAAGTTATTGTTTAAACCAGGTACACTCATCTTGCATTAAAATCACGCCACCTACTAATATGTGGCATTACAATATAATTCGCAATTGACCAAAGCTCGATCATGGTTTGTATAGTGTAAATGCATAATTTACAAATGCTACTTTTAGTTATAAAAAGGCACGTAGTTTATCAAACAGTTTTTGGCTCTAATTTTCAGTCCTTAACAAGCAATATGGCTTCGATTTATTTTATTATATGTTAACTCACACCAATCTTGAGTGTTAATTACAGGCACGGATCTTGAGTGTTAATTATAGGCACAAAGCCAATAATTTAACATTAGAGGGCCAAGATTAAATTAAGAAGATTGACGATATTAAATATTTTAAATATAAATAAGTATAAAGTGTAGATCGCCATTAAGAATGATTTAATAATAACTATAAATAATAGTATTTTTAAAAATAATATAAGATTATTTCATAAAGAAACATTTATTGTTTTAGTCATTGGGCTCATATCTCTTGTATATAACAGAATTTAGCAATTATCATATCAATATGAACCTTTTAAACAATTTTTTTTCTAATATAAATAACCAAAAGCTTTACACGTGTTTCTTTTTTTTTTTTTTTGCGGGGCTAGCTTTACACGTGTTACACATTCATGCTGTAGAGGGGTGCGTTCCTTTAGCAATTTGGCTTCTTCCTGCGCTATGTCTCCTGTTCAAAAACATTTTGTGTTTGAGTTTTTCAGTTTCCAACTCAGATTTTACTTCCTTCAAATCATTACAAGCATCTATTTTCTGCTCTGCTAATACATTTTTCATTTAAAAGAGGTGTTTCTCTAAGCAAGATTTACTTTCAGTTGATTCAGCAAGCATCATTTAATATCTCTTAACTTCTTCCTCCAAAAGCACCTGGTTCTCTTTCATTCTGTCCAAGGAGTCCACTCTTTCTATTATAGTTGGATTTTCCACGCATCTCATCGATAAACTTTTTAGGGCTTAACAAGTAGTTTGCCTTCGATTTGTTTTTATTATATGTTAACTCATACCAATCTTGAGTGTTAATTACAAGGGCAAAGCCAAGAATTTAAAATTTAGGGAGAGGTGGTTGAGTGTTAATTATGGGGCAGAGCCAAGAATTTAACATTTTGTGTTGGGGAAACAAGATTAAATTAAGAATATTGACGATATTAAATATTTTAAATACAAACAAATGTAAAGTGTAGATCGTCATTAAGAATGATTTAATAATATCTATAAATAATAGTATTTTAAAAAAATAATATAAGATTTCATAAAGAAAAATTGAAGCTCACTTGTATATAAAAATACAAATAGTATATCCGATTTGCACATAGTGGAAAAAAGAGGAACATATTACATGTGAGTTGACTTTTGACCTAAAATGTATTGTGTTCCGTTTGTGAATGTCAGAGATATTTTTTCAAATAAGATTATTTTGACTAAGAGCCTCTTTGGCTAAATTTTTCCAGGGCTTATAACCTGCAAATAATAAAAAGTATATGAGGGAATACTTTTTTCTGAGTGTTTATAAACAGCGAAATAAGCAAAGCCAAACAGGTCTGAGTGAAAGATATGTAGAAGAACATATTACAAGTTGGATGACTTGTGATGTAAGGTGTATATCTCCTTTTGTTAGTAATGAAATCTTCACCTAATTAGTAAAAAGAGAAGTTAATTCCTCCACTAATTTATCAATTTTGCTAGTAATGGGATCTTCACTTAAAATAGTTAAAAAGGGGGGGTTAATTCCTCTATTTAATTTATCAATTATGATATTTAGGATATTTTGGTCCTTAAACTATCAAATTAATGAAGGATGATATATAAGAATTCTCGTCTCCTAAGATGATCTTTTCTTAACTCCTACATTGCCTCCTTTTCCATAAAAAGAAAAATATCAAGTTGAAGTTTTTCTTATTCCGTATTATTAATTAGATACTAGTCCTCTTAGCTATTTATATGCCATGCTCATGCAAATAAAAATCTACTGCATGCAATGATTTAGAGACTTGTAGAGGAATTAACCTGAACAAAAATACAAGTAGTAATTGAAATGAGAAGGGGTGATGCATGACCTTGCTCATGAACTGCTACATAACTGGTATATGTATAGCACAACTTTCTAAAACTAGGAAGCAACAAACTGGAACAATACACATAATAGTAAAGGCATCAACTACATATGGAGCTTTTATCATCCAAGCGTTTGTCAAATTAAATACATCAGAGTTTGACACGGTAACATATAAATATATTAATTTTATTAAATATTATTAATATTTTTAATATGACTGATAAATATTGAACACGATGTATATCATGCTCCTAATTGAAGTGTAGAATACATTTAGTTAAATGAATCAAAATTAAATACTATATATATCGTGTTGGCTTTAATTCAAGACAAATACTTTGCATATGATATCTTTAATGAAAATGACCATGAAAGTAGTGCGAAAAAATTCTATATACAAATTACATGTGATATTGTCATGTCAGAAATACAATTACAATAAACTCTTATTTTTACATGCAGGTATGTTAAAAAAAATATCTTCAAAAATAAAAGGTATAATATATTGTCAAATTCAAGAGTTTTGATTAAAATTTATTAGTCTAGAGATACAATTTCCGAATTCCAATTCAAGTTATTATATTTTTTATTTATTATTTATTAATAAAACTTAGTTGATAAATGATATCAATATTTTTAATGTTAATTTATCAAAATTTTTAAGGTGAGTAAACTTC
Organism: Cordia subcordata; assembly: GCA_028554755.1. Lineage (NCBI taxonomy): Eukaryota > Viridiplantae > Streptophyta > Magnoliopsida > Boraginales > Cordiaceae > Cordia > Cordia subcordata. The sequence continues at coordinate 1,989,017 of JAPTOF010000002.1, forward strand.
TAATATTATTTTAAAATAAAATATAACAATATTTAAAATTAATAATTAAAATATATATTAGAATCTATGCATATCACGAGGGTGCGAATGAGTTTCAAAATATACGAGAACTCTCAAATCGACCACAATTTTAGCTGAGCAATTGAGCCACCTTTGATCTCCACAACCTAATCATTTGGTAATTATATATTTTTGGACTTTTTCTTTGCTTGAACACTCGTTCATAAATTGGTTAATTAGTCGTACAAATAACTTAAAGAAATTAATACGACCAACTTTTTATTTAAAATAAAAATAATCAAAAATTGGTTAGTGGTGGCCAAGTCGTCGTTGGGAGAAGAAAATTTCATAAAACAATTAATCAAATTAAAACCCAAATTTTCTACACTTAGTGTTGCCATTATCATTCATCATCCAACTGCTCCTGACACAATTCTTTAATTAACCATTTCAAATATCTGAGAACAACTTGTATTTCAGTTAACTTTGTTATTACAAAACCAATGAAAGATTCAACTAGTATTTCCAAATTTTTAAGCCAAAAATTTAACAATTAGGCCATAACTCATATTTACTTTTAATAAATCTGAATTAATGAGGTAAGCTCAACCTCCGCTAAAGATAAGTCATGGACTATTCAGCAGAAACCATACACGCCTTTAGTACAGCCTATGCACTTTTTTTTTTTTCTCAAGTTGTAGTATTCAAAGTAATTAACATCATAGAACACCATCATCAAATCGCGTCCGATTTCTTTATAAATTGAAAGGAAATTTCGTGCTAACAATTATAAATATTATCTCACACTTAATCAATTTACATCATGCGTCGAAATGTTTCGTTCTACTACGAAATTTATATCTCTTGATTGAATTGATATAATCTTTTGAAGGCAACTTCCTTGTTAACGTTGTTACCAGATACAACAAAAGACCAACTCTTCCAGTGTAGAAAAAAGAAAATCTGCACGCCGTAAATGCTGAAAAAATCCAAGGCATTGACTTGACTTTGGGACCTAGTCACCACTCACGCACACACTACTACCAATTTCATTCCCGAACCAGCTCATGAATCAATAGTATAAAACATAATCCCAATTGCCTTTCTTGTATTTAATTCATAAAAGCTTTATTTCCCTTTTTTTTCCTTTCTTTTCAACACTCACCCAATCTAATTTCCGTTCCCTCATGAAATTCGATCATATGTGCATGTATCTGTAGCCTATAGCTAATCAGTTGACCTTTATATTTTATCACCTCTATAAGTACTTCTTCAATTAAGAAACAAGTTCTCCTAGACACACATATACAAAAAGAGGGGGTATGGGGAGGCCAACAACAGATTCTGAGACTTCAATCAGCCATTTCAGCCATTCACATCCTCTGCAGCTCCTGAATCATCAAACCCTGTTAGGTTTATCCCATGTTTCATGCTCAGGTTGCAATCTTGAGGCCCCTGATTCCATATATGGTTGCCTAGGCTGCAATTATTTTCTCCACCAGAAGTGTTCCCAACTGCCTAGCCGAATCACCCATCCATTTGATCAACAACATGAGTTTACTCTCCTCCCCAAGCCAAAGTACCCTGAAGGCCTCTTCAGCTGCGATGCCTGCGGAAAACAGGGCCGAGGATTTTGCTACCATTGTGAAATTTGTGGCAAAGATCTCCATCCGCAATGCGCATCCTTGCCGATGCTCCTTACTCACCAATGTCACCAGCATCAACTCAGCCTTACGTTCTCGCCTCCTTATCCTAACAAGACCTTCCACTGTGATCTGTGCAAGAAAGCAGGGTCTAACCTCTGGCTCTACCGATGCAATACGTGCAAATTTGATGTCCATTTATCTTGTGTGACAACGATGGCGGGTTCTTCAAGGGCGAGACCTTCTCTTCCCACTCCTTCACCAAGCCAGGTGCCATACCCGGCCGGGATTACGAACCATGCCAATCCCACTGCAGCTTTTGGGCTTCAGCAACCATCTTTGCAGAATCCATTGCCACACAACTTTTTTCATAATCCATCTCCAGCTTTTACTGGTTCTTTCCAGCCAAATATTGGCATCGCACATCCTCAGCTTCAGCCTCAGCCTACAGTGGGGATGCCTTATACAGCAAGGCCCCCAATGATCAACACCATGTTGCAGCAACAGGCTTTGGTGCAACAACAACAGGCGGCTTTCGCGCAACAACAGGCTATGATACAGCAATATACTCAACAGGCGTTGGCGCAGCAACAGGGTATGATGCAGCAAGTTCTAGCGCAGCAACAGTCGAACCTGCTCAAAAACAGTTTCGCTGAAGGTATAGGTAGTGGTATTGGTGAAGGATTAACACAGGTCTTTTTCCAGGGACTGTTTGGTGGAAATGGTGGTGGTGGCAACAATGACGCGGCTGGTGGCGGTGTGGCGTTTACGGGGTTCGGAGGAACGGATGCAACCGCTTACGATGGCGGTTTTGGCGGAGTTGATGGTGGCGGAGGTGGTGGTGGTTCCTATTAACAACTTGCAAAAAATTTTATGGTGTTTTCAACAATGGCGCGTGTTGGTGTTACTTGGCTTCTGGCTTCTGCGTACAACGTTTCAGACGTTTCGAGATCAATTCCCGTTATATGTATTATCTATTCATAAAAATTTCAATAAGAAAAAATTGTTTTTTTTTTTCATGCTAAAATAATAGAAGTTGAAAACACCATTTTGGAGAGGATTTTCTCAATTGCATACGACTTCTGCGGGCGCTTTCCATTTTGGAGAGGATTTTCTCAATTGCATGACCTCCAATTCGATAGTTCAAACCCATTTTGGCAAAGTAATTTGCATTTTCTTGCTTCTTGACGGACATGAGATATCTTCTAGAGGATAACAGCCCATTTGGCCAAGCTTATTTGGGCCTTATAAGCTACAAATAATAAAAAATATGTGAAGGGATACTTTTCCTAAGAACTTATAAGTTACAAAATAAACAAAACTAAACAGGCTTTGAAGCCAATACTTGTGTAGTCTTGGATCCAATTTTGAAGTTGTTGGCAAATTATAAAAGAGGCATTACTTTTTCTAAAAGTATTTTAGTATAATCGATCTTGACATCTCTTTTAACAAACAAAAAGGAAAAAGAGAATGCACATACAAGGTTATTTTATCACGTACCATTTTGTGTCTTTCTTGTAGGGTAGCCATCAATATCAGAGTTGGATTCTTCATTATCAAATTTTTGAAAACAAACAATTTAAGTTTTTGTGCTATGCATTTAAATTCACACACCTGTAAAACACATACGCATTGTGAGAGCCTAACCCAAAACCATTTTGTTGTTTGTCATACACTTCTTGCTAGGACTAGGATGGCTATTCTACATATGGCAATAGGCTTACCTATAGGATGCTTCCTTGCTCTCGCTAATTGCTATGATTAAAATCAACAGCACAAACAAATCTTTGAATTTCTTAGCAGAAAATACAAAAAGGTTTGCATCATACAGTGCCCGCACCCCGTGCCTTTACCAAATATCCTCCGTCGTTGCAAAGACCCCTTCTATTAGTTGCAGCATTGATTTTCAAAAGAAAAATGGAAGCTAAACAGAGAGGAGCATACACAGTTTAAAGTGCTTTCACTAATCTTAAGTTGTTCTGTCACATACAGTAAAGAAACTGAGACTTGCAGAAAAGTCCTACCACAAACTGTGGGACAATAACTTATATTAATACTTCAAATAATCCATTAAAGCCGATGTTTGGAGTAGATACAACAACACTCTTGAGTCCAAATGCAGAGGGCCAACAATCCTAAAGTTGGCCTTAAATTGATCTGATGGTTGACTAATATTTTTAGGCTAGCTGGTAAGTATTCGTTTTCCATTGCTCTCAGACTACATAACTCTTCCAAGGCTGCACAAGGATTAAAAGTGCAAAGGGATCAGGATGTAAAGCCCAACAGTGCACCACGAGTGCACCTAGACTGTTACTTTCAGGTTCGCTACCCTTCATTTCTACCAATTTACCACAAGACATGCTACAAGAAAACCTGATCTTCAGCTCGTGTACTGTAAGGAGTCTTCTAAATGATGTAGACGAGAAAGCCCACACCACCGACAGATCATGAAGCATTTCCATTTCCAGCGGTTGAGTCATTTCTGAAATGTTGCTCTACCATTGGAGGTAGGAGAAGAGCAAGCCTGGTTTTGTATCTAGCAATTCGACGAAGTCTTTCTTCTCTTAAACTGCCAAGAAGAAATCCAAAATGATGTCAGATCATGGAATATTACCATAAGCTAGTTTGGTATGAAGTAGCAAGATCAGGAATGCCCACAGAAAAGCAACCACCACCAATCTTCCATTAACTACTCCATACAATCATTAAGCAACAAAAACACGATCTGTAATTTGCATAATTCTCTCAGGAAAGTGTCAGTGATAGCGACAATTTGAGAAACAATAATCGTACACTTAAAAAAGACCATTTCTATGATCAAATTTGACATGCATGGTTTTTATGCATCCAAGTAAAAGATCATTTATTTAATTAAAACTCAAACATGCGATGCACACTAAGATGTTAAACATTTATCGAACCAAAAGAAATGTATCCAGAAATAGTCAAAAAATCAAAAGTAGTCCAAATCACAAAGGGTCATCAAATCACGATTCTTGTTACTCCCTCCAGTATCGAACTCTGGGACACAACTAATAACCACAGCCCAGCCATAACTCATCTAGCATAAATTAGACAAACTACTTGAGGCAGCACCACATACTTTATGCACATGTAAGTATCAAGACGAATGTCTCCATGCCAAAAACCACAAAACTTTAAAACAGGATCACTCCTACAAGGCTTCCTTTGAGATCAAAGCCACCAGCACAGAAACAATTTAACCATATAAACAGGAACTGGGTAGTAGGACAATCACTTTATTCAAAGGAAAAAGAAAGAGAAATGATAGGGGGCGGGTGTTGGTCATCCAAAAGGCAACACAAAATAAGTGCGAGTCAAGTAACAGACGTGCTACTTAGGCTGCAATCATACAGCTAAAAGTGTCTTACTATTACTAAATTGATCATCTCATCTAAAAGTTTAAGATTGTAGAGAGGGCTTCGTTTGTATTTCTTTATTGTCTACCCCTTACATGTAGGCTAGGTTTTTTTTTTCAACAAGCCTTACACATGACTTTAGTTTAAGAAATGGGCAATGGCGAGATTTGAACCCCATGATCTGGGGTTCTGATACCGTTCTAAAGTGATCTCCTTATTGAAAGCTTAAACTTCTGGAGAGATGTCTATATTTATTTATTATCTTCAACCACCATAAATAACTAATTTATTTCCAAAAGCACCAAAGGTTGGTAATGCTACAGAAATGAAAAATGAAAAAAGCAGATCTCCATCAGAGGATTAAAGTAAAAAATTTCAAAGCCCTTCCTCCAAATACCCAAAGCACAAAAACAAACTTCCTGCTACCTCAACACTGGCAGAGACCAGTGTGATCCTCAACACTGGCAGAGACAAGTGTGATAACATTCTCAAAAAAAAAGAATTTCCAATAAGAAACATGTGATCTCAGTAGATAGTTATTATTACCGCGACCGAACTCTCTTAGCACGCTTGACGTGCCTTTGCAACAGCTCCTGAGGAGATAATTGCTCAACAGACCCTTCATCCTGAAATTAAACAAATGCACTTGGATCAAATGTTTAAAAGAGAGGAAGGAAATAACACAAACACAAAGAAAAGATAAATATAAAGCCTATTTTACAACTAAAAGGTTATCAACATTGACCAACACGGAGGCCAAAAGTTCACATAAATGATGGCACCAAAAGTTCACTTATAATAGAAATGATGGCACCAAAAGTTCACTTATAATAGAATCTGGCTTAGTGATGAGTTCCTGTGTCAAAAGATACAGATTGATCATTCTATTGCTTAAAATCTTACTTAATAAATACAACTATTATTTTTCTGCTTACTATTCCCAAAAGTGTTGCATGGTCTCAATGTTTACTTATGAGTTCCTGTGACAAAATATACTGATTGATCATTCTATATTTCTATTGCTACAAAAACATAGGAAAGTATAAGTCATAGATATTGACATTCGCCCTCTGGATGAGTTGAGTTCTTCAGTCTCAGCTTTGTACCAAATAATCAAAGGTCAGCTGCACCTCAGGAAGCACATATGGACAGAGTTGCCATAGAGGGTATCAGTATAGCTTTCAATTGAATTTTTTGGTAACCATTCCTGAGTACAATCAACTCATGGGGTGGGTCTTCAGAAGAACATTGCCAAAGGTTGGCGATCTTTCTGGGAGCATATTACGTTTGATGTTGGCAATGGGGAGAGTGTGCTTTTATGGTTTGATAGATGGAATGTTTCTCCTACTCCTTTGAATAATCTTTTTCCAAACTTATTTTCGCTGGCCAGGAACAAATATTCTACAATAGCCTCTTGCGTGCAATGGGTTAACGGTTCCTATGGGTGGGAGGTCAATTTCATTAGGGATGTGAATGATTGGGAACTGGAGGAGTTCACTAAATTTTTTGATTGTATAGGCAAGCACGCACTTCTTCAAGGGAGAGAGGATAAGGTTATATGGAGGTTGATGAAGAATAGCACCTTTTTGGGCAAATCTTATTATGGAGCCTTAGTGGAAGGAACAGAGGGAACGGATTTCCCATGGAGTAGCATTTGGAAGACATGTGCCCCATCTAGAGTCTCTTTTTTTGCTTGGAAGGCTCCTTGGGGGAGAATTCTTACTATTGATAATCTTCAAAGATGGGGCCATATTGTTGTTAGTAGATGCTATCTCTGTAAACGTGATTTGGAGACGGTGGATCATCTTACTCTTAGATGTGATTGGGCAAGAAGCTTTTGGGAAATGGCATGGAACTTGTTGGGTATTCAATGGGTTGCTTCTAAATCTTTTGTCGATGAGGTGAAAGCTTGGAGCAGTATTAAAGCCCCTAAACATAAGAGGAAAATTATTCGCACGATTCCCCTTTCCATCATTTGGACTCTTTGGAAAGAAAGAAACCGACAAGCCTTTGAAGGAAAGGAGCTAACTTTTTGTTTTGTTCAAAGTAAATGGTTACAAGATTTTTGTTTTTGGAGAAAATGTTTTTGTATAGAAAATGTGGATAGCATAATTGATTGTATAGATAGTTTAAAATCTTGATAAATATTTTGGGTTGCACCCCTTGGTGCTTGTTAATAAAATTTGTTTACTTTTCCACAAGAAAAACCAAAAAAAAAAACTCTCCTATACCTCATAAATAGTTTGCACCTCACAAGCTTATACAAGTTAACTCATGCAATTGTGAATTGCAATAGGCCACAACACACTTCCAATTTACAGATCTTTACACAGGTACATATCAGCAGCTAAGCTATCGGAACCCAGTACCAGGAAGAAGTAGAACCGTACTGTTTCTTGCCCATTGTTGCCACAGTGTCATGATATAGAATATTGTGGAACCATCATCAACCTCATCAAATCACCAAAACACCATGTATGTATGACACCACGCAAAACCAATAGAAGGGACGAAAGTAAAATAGGAAGAGATCATTTTTTGAGAAGTTAAGGAAGTAATCATAGTGACCAGCAGACCACAGTTAACCTATGTAGCAGAAATCTATGCCTTGTTTGGTGACTTTACATACTCTTTCTGATTCTAGACATCATTTAACTCATCGGTCTTAATAAAAAAATAAAATAAAAGAAAAAAGAAAAATTTGGCATAGCATCAGTTTAAATAGAACCACAAGTTCCGTTGTTGCCACAGTCAACTACAGTTCATATGGAATCACACATACTTCACTCTGCGCAAAGGCCCATAAACATTAATAGTGAAACTACTACCACAGAAAGCACTCCACTCAAAATAGTTAGTTTCAATATCCCACCTAATACTTCAAAGGGAAATCCACACTGATAAATTAACCAGACAAATGCTCCCAAGGCACTCATGCACCAATTAATACTCTTAAGGACAGCAGCAACAAGTAAAAGTATTTGGCTTTATGGAAATCATACTTAACATATGATTATTCTAAGTGACCCACATTATCCTGCACCCTAGCTTCTAATGCCCTTTATGCACTTTTAAGGTAAAATGCATTATCTGCTCCAAATAAACAAGGCCAAATACTTATCATCACAAAATCACAATCACTTCAAAACCAGAAGTTAGTGAGTGACCAAAAAAACCTTCTAGCCTCATAAACCCCATTGAGTTCCTTATTTTAACCTTCTTAAGCCCTTCCACCGAAATATTGATAGATAATACTAGTCAAAATAGTTCTAGAGTGCATATATGTTATTCAGTTAGCAAACATACAAGCAAGCATGTGTTAGTTAGGAGTTGCCAGCTGCATGTGCACAATATATGAGTTAGTTATTCTCTGTTATGATTAGTTATGTAAGAGTTGAAATCAAGTCCCGAAGGTTGATAAATGCTGCATGTAAACTCACAGTTATATAATGAAAAATATCCATTTTCTCTCAAATACCTCTGTTCTTTCAAATACTTCATTTGGCTGCATCAAGCCACAGATAAGATAATAATCAACTTCATAAACCTTATTCTACAGCAGAATACCATCATAATAATTGCAGACATCTACGTAGAAATTATTTACAGTTACAATCCACTAATGATGAATATAAAAACACCAACCTCCTCTTCCTTGTCATCGTCCCTCTTCATAGGCGATTGGCTATCTTCTGCGGCTAATGGCAGAGGCCTAGGAAGGGACTTTGCTATGTCAACGTAATGTGGCTGCCAAAGAAAGAAAAGATATGGATTAGAAAGGCAACAAAAGTTAGCATAGGATACACATATTGGAAATTCTGGAAGTATCTGAAAAAGCTTATGAAGAAAAGCAAGAACGGTTAACATTGAAACTAAAACATAAACTTTCAATGGAAGTGTTATAACATATTAATAAACCAGGAAAACATAATAACAATAAATAGGAGTATGAACAGGCGCATCATCCTAGAGCTGGCATGACATAGCTCGGGACCATGGCTTCTGCTCATGTTAGAATCTTTAAGCTAAGGCTCCACCGGGAAGATTAAGTAAATATGAGCATTGAACTCTCAAGGACATCAAAGACATGAAAGGATTGGGCTGCCTAAAATAAACTCCTACACTTTTTGTAACATCTGTATCCATAAATATAATGGCAAACCAAGAACAGCAAAGACACAGACTTGACGTTTGACCTTAACAATAACTCAAATATCAAAATATTGGCTATCCATAAACATAATTTGCCACACACGTGTAAAAATAAAATCACATAAGTAAAACACTCCATCGTACTGAATGTCAAATACACAGAAATACCTTCCAGTATCCGAACTTTTAAAGAAAGTGTTATAACTCATTCAACCAGTCACAGAAGATAAAAAGTAAGAAACACGCAATTTGAAAAAACGGAAAAGAAAGATACATACTTCTAAGAAGGAACTAGAGAATTGCAGCTTAAAGGAGCTAGTAGAGAATCTAAAGCAGAGGACATATAAAACTGATTACCGGCTGACGATGCATAAAAAGATAATGTGAAAGAACAATGGTTAGCCATTTCACAAAATTAAATTTGAGCAGGCAAAGTGCATTATTGTGGGAATGATGCAGATGAAGGCGGTCAGATCCCCCAACATTGCCTTTATAAGTAGAACCTGAGAATTTAGAAGTATCTCCTGAACTCCAAAGTCTCTACCGAAAGCCCTCTCAACTTGCATTACCAAACTAAGCAGTCTCTCTAGAGAATATGGATACTGTGGTTCTCAAAACTTGACCCATTATGCAATCACTTTGAATGGAAGAGACAATGCCAGAAAAGGGGAAGTCATGCGATACATTTATAAAGAAAATTTCAGATCCAAACCTGAGTTTCTTCAGGATATCCGTTCCTTAACCACGACCGGCAGAGCGCATATAGAGAAGCATCCTCAGACACTCTGACCTAGAATATGATAAGAAAAGAGTAACACCATGAGCATGGGACCATAAAAGGAGACAACAACCACATCATATGAGGCTCACAAATAAAAGTTCACACTCTTTCAACTTCCAGTATAAGTAGGACAAAATAAGGGTGTAATGGCTATATTCCATTTTCGGTCATCCAATTAAGTGGTTATCTCTTCCATGTATAAGAAGCATTCATTTGGAGCAAACTGTACAGATTTGAGATACCAGTAAGTCCACTGTCTAGGATTAGGAATGTTTTTAGTTGGAATTAGTACAAGTTCTTTCAGCTTAAATAAATTAAGAAAGACCATAGTGCTCCAGAAACCATAAAGAGATCCCCCAAAATATATAATTAAACAGAGGACAAGCTTTTGAAGCATGATCTGATCTCTCGGCTATAGACTTATATTTGGTCAAGGAACGCATCACTTGTTATCACAAATACCCAGAGTCCGTTACACTATTTTGTAAGTCCTAAAAGAATGCGAGATACAAAACAATGACAAAGGAATCAGGAGTAGTGAACAAGCGAGCAACCAGATAAACACAAAATAAGAGAAGAAATTGTCATTGTAAGTCAAAGTTTTTTAATTGTTATATGACTGTGGAATGGGGATGGTCTATTGATGAAAAGACCATAAAAACAAGTTCTATTTTTACAAAGCAAAAGGAGAAATAAAACTCAATCAACAAACTAACCAGAAAATTAGATTCCATTTCCAGTAAACTCTTTAAACACAAAAGCTTTTATAGTTTTTTCCTCCTATTAATAGGTAATCTTTATAAATTCCTTTCAATATTGGGTGCTTTTTGCAATGGCTTAACATTACAAACATCAATTACAGATTAATATGAGATCAAATTAATTCAGTGATAATATGATGCCATAGGCAAAATACTATGCTACTTTCAAAGCATAAACAGTTGCCAGGACACAAAAAGATTAAAAGCCACAGTAGATTATAAGCATAACTCTCCCAATTTAATTCCCCATTAAACCCCAATGGTTATAGGCTCAAAATGTTTTCCAGAGTAATCAAAATACATACAAGGGCAAGAACAGAAAAATTTTGTGAACAACCAGCTACATTTTAAGCTAAAACTCATGTTAGAATATGAGTTTAAACATGTACAAATTAATCATCTCATTGCGAGTTTAACGAGTATGAATTAACCATCTGATAGCCAAAAGCAGTCTTCAACTTCAGAATCATATGAGGAGAATCCATTTCCAACATGTCCAAATATATATATAATGCAAAAATGCTGCATGTCCATGATGATAAAAACACAAAAGAAAGATTTAATCATTTACCTTCCTATCTCTAATTATCACAAAATTATCGTCCCTGCTCCTGTCCCTGCAAGCAACAGTACAGCCAAACTTACATCATTCTGAGATTAAACAAATTAAAACTGGAGAAATCAAACGAAACCAACAGTGTTCCGATACTTGAAGCACATCATTACCTTACATCTTTATAGCCATTACTATCTGGAATCATACTCTGGCTTAGTCCCACCTGAAACACCAAAAATAAACATTTAAGTAAACACATAACACTAAAAGAAATGACAAAAAAATCACAAACCTTAGATTCTGAAAATTATATATGTGCAAGGTTAATCTAAAATATGACAATAGCGCCATATTTGTTGAAAATCAACAAGAAATTATTGTTTACATGATCAAAATCCTCAAGCATTCCATTCAATTCACAGTCTCTACATACATAAAAGAGATTAACAGAGAACACCAAAAATTCAAAAACCTTAGAATCTAAAATCATACAAGACAAAATTAATATAAGATCACAACTTCAGTATCATGTTCCCGGAACATCAAATACAATTTTTGAATTATCCCACTCAATTCACCAATTTTTTAATTTTTTTTTTATATATACTCGAAACAAACCTTAGAGAGTGGGACCCCTTTGACCAAACCACCAGCAGAGGCGGCCGCGGCAGCAGAAGAAGAAGGAGAAGAAGAAGCAATGAGCGAGTGATGCAAATGAGCAGAAGACCTAATAAACCCAAAACCTTGACCCAATTGTCCAGCTTGACCCGACTGAACCGGGGCCACGCCGGGATCCGGTAGACCCCTATCGTACCCAAACTGCGGCCTCTGGTAAGCCAAACCGGGCCGGGCTGGAAACAAATTCAAATTCGGATTAGGAGTAGCGTTAGGGTTGGGACTCGGTAGAGTAACCGGGGACTGTTTAGGGAAGAAGCCACGGCCGCCGGCGCCACGGCCGGACGAAGCAAGAGGGTAGACGACATTGTTGGCGCCGGCGGCGGTGTGAGATTGAGGGTGGTAGCCGGAGGGGAGTCTAGTGGGGTGGGGTTGGTAGAGGTGAGGGTGGGGGAGGGTGTGAGCAGGAGGAGGAGGAGGAGGAGGAGGGGAAGGTCTTGGGAGGATAGGTCTTGCCGTTGTTGTTGTGGCGGCGGAGGCAGTGGTGGTGGTGGTGGTTGTCGTGATGGTGGTGGTGGCGGCGGCGGTGGAGGGAGGATCCGGCGGTGGTGTAGGGCGGGAGGGGAGGGCCATTGGTGGTGGTGGTGATGGCGCGGGATTTTTCTCAGTTTAGTTAAACAATCAAAAGCGGAGCGTTTTGAATGTTTGAAAAATATTCGAGGGGGTTAAAGTTATAAATGGGGTGGCTTTTCGAATTTTGAATAATTTTAAGGACCATCAGGTTATAATGGTGGGGTTTAAGATGGGAAGGATATCTATTATTTATTATCGATTATCATTATCTATATTATCCCTCTATCATAATATTTAATTTGGTAATTTAATTGTCGTTATAATTCTACATAAAGTATGAAATACATAATTCCGTGAAAATTATGTGATATAAAAGTATATAAGACCTTTTTCATGTGTACAAAAGCAAATGTAAGATTTTTTTTTAGAGATTTCACATCAATAATTACATAATTATTTTTAATTTAGAATTTTAATTACTTAATGGTCAAAATGATTTAGTAGAGAATTTTAAAAAAAAATCATAACTAATTTCATGTTTACACTTAAAATATATTCACGCAACATATGAAATACAAAAAATGCTAATAGTATTTTAACTATTATTATTTATATTAATATATTATTTATTTGTTGCCTATTTTCAATGATTATTATGTGTTGGGGCAAGTATCCTAAGAGGGGATGAATTAAAATATTGGATAATTTTTTAAAATAAAAATTTATCAAATAATACACATAAATTCTCTTAAGCAATTAATCAAATACCAAATAATCAATAATGACAAGTAATGTAAAGTAGAGGTAGAGAAATGATTTTTAGATGGTTCAGCTTTGCTTGCATCCACCGCCTAAGAATGTTCCCCTTAAAACTTCAATCATCTCCACTATGATGCTTCTTCAAAACTTGGTAAAACAAACCAAGTTTACAACTCTTTGAAACTCAATCTTTAAAGAACCCAAAAGTCCCACTCTTTAAGATTTTTTCACACTCTCTCTAGCTCAATAAATGTATCTCTCTAATTTTCTAGCTAAAAGAGCGTGTATACAAAATGAATTTGAAGAAATAAATGTGTAATATAACTAAACTTCTCCAAACTAGAAGTAGCAAAACATAGCTCTTGAATGCTCAATGATTTCACAATAATAGCTAAAGGATTTCTAAACAATAGATGATAATAAAGAGTTTTGTAGGCTTGGATTCTACTTATTGAGTGTTTGGGAACATGTATTTAAAGTGATTTGAAATGTTAGGGCTTTGGTTGGTGAAGAAAAAGGGAAAAGTTGGTGCCGACGGATATAAAACGGTTACAGTATTTATTACTACAGACATTCAGCCGGTCAATTGGGCCTAGCCTAGTCCACCAGTTTGCTACTTTGCTCATTGACTAAGTTAGGCGCCTTAGTTGGTCGACTAGCTGGGGGTCCGGCTTAGCCCTAGAGTTTTTGACTTGGTTGGGCGACCTCCTTAGTTAGCCAATCAATTGACTAGGGGGTCCGGCCATTCCAAAATTGTTAGAAACAAAGCCAAACAAGCCAAAACCATTTTTACTCAAAATCAAAACATTTTGACAAAACACCAAACCAAGTTCAAACATGTTTTTAAGGATCAAATGAGGCTTCAAAACATTCCAACATATATGTTTTAAAAAAATCATACTGTTTATGCAATCAAATCAAGCTTTGCTTTTGTAAAGTATTGCCCATAAGATTTCAAATCAAATATGCAATAAAGATAAGAAGCTTTGAGCTATTATATGATCCTAAAGCTATTCACAAGGAACGTAAGTGCCGATACCTCTTATGACTCCTTATCTCTGTCTTATGCCTTCTCCTTCATGCTTGAGCTCTAATCTTTAGTGAATTGTCTTCAATGTACTAAAGGCTTAAGACTGAGCAAGTTTCATATTTTCCAAACACCTATCTTTTATATTCATTCAAGCTCACGAGATGCTTTGAGTAATTCAAATATAATTTTTATCATCAAAATCATTTAATCAATATAATAATTAATATTACGCCAATATTATGTACATTATTTTTATATATAATATTTAATTTGGTAATTTAATCGCCAATATAACTTTATATAAAGCAGAATACATAACATCATAAAAATTACAAAATATAAAAGTATATCACAACTTTCTACATGCATGCAAAAGTATATACAAATTTTTTTTATTTAAAAAATGACTAGGAATGCAACATAACATGTTCATTCTATTTTTAATTTAAAGATTTAATTAACTAATGGTTAAAATAATTTTTTGCAAATTAAAAAAATCACTAACATCAATATTTATTCTAACAGTAAATGAATTTGTACAAAGTATGAATATAGGAGTGTTAATATCTTACATGAGAACCAAAAAAAAAAAAAAGAAATAAAAAAAACACATCATTTACCTTAAAAAGCAAAAAAAATAAAAATAAAAATAAAAAATTAGATAACACCATAAACACATCAACTTTATTCCTTCCCATGAACTCAAGTCACTCCTGACTTGGCCAAATAAGCAAAGCCAAAACAGCCTCTTGGTGTTTGGTGTCTGTAGTCTGTAGTCTGTAGTTTGTAGTCTCTCTCTCTCTCACACACAAACACACACAGAGGCAATTCACAACTTATTGATCAGAACCTTCCAGTGTAGTAACCAGCAATGATATATGTTGATGGAGTTCCATTTTCTTCTAATGATGATTCATCTTCTTCTTCCTCTCAGGTCCTCTCTCCACTTAATCTTTGCCTTATTCTATTAAAAGTTCTTTTTCTTCAGCATTATAATGCTTGTTTTGCAAGATTTTGTTTCCATGTCTTTTTTGATTCTTTATGGTGTCAATTTAGAGACCCAATTGGGAAATTCTTCTGATTAAGACGCCGGCTAATGTTAGATGAATTAAAGTTACTGTTTTGGTTGTTTACATCATATGTTAATCTGCAACCTTATGGTTTAAATATGCCTTTGTCGAATACAAAGACTATGTCTTGTGATTCTTTGTGATGTCGGATGAGTGTCCCGACTGGATGATTCTTGTGATTAGGATGTAGGCTAACTGTTTGATGAACTAAAACCACTGTTTTGATGGTTTACTTCACACGTTAAATAGTATGGTGTTCATATGCGTAGCTCAATACAAAAGACTTGTTTCGTAATTCTTTATGATGCTAAGTCTGCAACACGACTGGATAGTTCTTGTTATTGGGATGTTGGTTACTGTTACCGGATTGATATTGTTCTGATGGTTTACATCATATGTTAAAGTGTATGTGTATTGTCCAAATATGCTTAATTGAATAGACAAGATTGTCTTTGTGATTCATTTATCGTGTCAAATAGATGACCCAATTGATGAAGGGTAGTTTCATATAGCCTGGGGTGTTTATATATAGTATTTTAGGGAGCAAAATGAAGGTAGCTTTGGACCTTTGCTGCCATTAATTTAGAAAAAGGGACTTTCACATCCTGCTATTTTATGAAAAGGAAAGCAGTTCTTTTCATGTTTTTCCTACCAGCTTAAATGATCAAGAACAATGAAAGAGAAATTACATTTAAAATATAAATTACTTTGGATTGATTTAGTCCTCTATTGTTTTTCAGTGTTCTGTTCTACTGAGAGAAAAAAAGGTTTCTTCACCTTTCACCATTTTTTTCCTTTTACTGCACTATTTATGAGCTAGGTGTAGCTTAAGGATTTAGAAATATTTCTAGACTTAGCTGAATAAAGTCCCAGTTTCTGGAAGTACTAAGGTAGACTAGTGAACAGATTATGGATGTTTTGGATGTGATGCAATTGAAATTAAGAGATGTAGGAAAAATTTAGGAATTTGATATCAGGTTTTTGTTATAATCAAGTTGAGGAATGAGAATTACAGTTTGTACACAAGATATTGGTAGTAAAGGTCATGTTAAATTAAAGAGCCTACTTGTTTGGAGGATCATATTGCTCTAATCGAAGTCCTATGTGCAAGGGGAAAGCCATGTTTTCAGATTCCTACCTTGATTCTTGAGTTCCTTAGTCAGATTATTGCAAACAGACTTCTCAATGCTAAAAATAGCTATTACTAATTTGTTAGTCCCATGGACATATGCCAAGTGGTTTATTTGAATTCATAAGCCAGAAATATTTGGTCCTCAATCCCCAAATAAAACTTTTCATTTAGATATCACATTTACCAGCTGGGCTGCTCATAAATGTGAATATCGGCATGAGTCAAACTAAATAACGGAGAACCTGGGACACTAGTCATCCTTTTGCCATTCCTTATAGAACTAGGAACTAATGTCGTAAGGGTCCAATCTGGATAGTATATCTCCACTAATAATTAGTTGAGTCTGTTTATAGTATTTATGAGCACTGCACTTGTTAAGTGTGATTAGTCTTGACTCTTCATTTGTCTCCCTAGCTTTTATTTTCTTCGTAAGACGTTTCACATGGTGTACTATTATCAATTTATTAACTTTATAGCTCCGTTAGTAATTATTTGAATTCTGTTGCGCGCTGTTTTCTGTCTATTTGAGAAATAGTTGCTAGTTGGCCAGGCTTAATAGAGAAAGCATACAACTAGATTATTTTCTACGTTTTATTGTTACAAAAGACCAACTTTGCCCGTTTGATATTTACTAGGATTGTTTTGTTTCAATTTTTGTCTTTGGCTTTTTGTTTTCTTATCGGGCCAAAACTCGTGGTTTCTTAGTTTGATTTATTATGTAACTGTTCAATTAATTGCAATGAACAGGGAAGTGACATCCTGAATGACTTGATGAAGAATTCATTCCTGGCATCTGCCTCTCATTCATTTAATACCATGCCAGAGAGGAAGTTTTCAGTTTCTCAGAAATCTGACTTAGAGATATCTGCAGAAAGAAAATATGTTTATCTATTTCAAAGGGAGTATGCAACAGTTGACCCTGCAATTGTCAATGTATGTTCATATCTTTTTTGCATCCAGGAGCAATGAATAATTGCTAAGCATTGTCTTTTCACTTTGCCTCATCTTGCCGCTAATAGATCCCAAGAGAGCTTGTCATGCTTTGTTGATATTTCTTCTTGTTCGGTGCAAATCATCCTTAAACAAGTAACTGTGCTCGTCAGATTCTTTCTCCTTAACATCATCATCATATTAAACTAGTATTAGTATTCTGGTTCAGCAGCTAACCTTAACATCCTACACCTCCTAAAGTGGTTAAAAGAAGATAGACCATTTCACCATGCCAGCGAATAATTTAGAAAGAAAATAAGAGAAATCTGGTGATTTAGAAAGAAAATAGGAGAAAAAGATAAAGAACAGTGGTTGTCTGGTGGTAGACAAACATTTAAAACCACGGCTTGAGTGTCAATAACATTATTATCTGTTGTTGGATATATCTGACATCTTCCCTAGTTCCTGCCATCAGAAAACCTGGTTTGGCTTATTTATATTAATATTTAGAGAAAAAAGTGAAGGAAAGAAACTGATTGCCTAACACCTTTTCCACTAGTGTAATAATGTTATACTCTTTGTCTAATCTTGTTGCAATATGTGATGCTGGGCATGTTTATGGTACTTATATCTCTATCCATTTTAGCAATCCTATTCCAAGTTCATCGTTTTAAAATGTTTTTTCCTCATTGCTTTCTGACAATTATTGATTTGTTGCTGGCCTGTTTCCTTGTGGAAAAGTTTGCTGGGACCGACGAGGCAACAACTTGTGTGGGTCTTGTCATTCAAAATCGTCAAAGTGGAATGTAAGCTCCAAACTTGAAACAATTAGTTTGCGGAAGAGCATAAAATTCTGAATATGTGATTGTCCTTTCATTTAATGCATTGCAGGACTTCTGTAGCTCATTTGGATTCTCCAAAAATTGTTGATATGGGCATTACGCAAATGTTATCTCTAGTTGTGGATCAGAACTCTGATGCTGTGCTGGATGTATTCTTCTATACTTCTTAAAGTTTTGCTGCCATAATATTGTTTCACCCATTAGATATAGTTACTTTACCATGAATTATCATGTTAATTCCACGAGTGCCATGAAACAGGTGCATCTTGTAGGTGGATTTGATGATTCCTTATCCAAAGTCTGGACCAAGATCTTCTGCTCTGAGTATGATTTTCGACAGACGTAATTATCCTTTATGACACAGCATAACTAAATTGAACCTATTGGACTTTTATGCAGCAGACAAATGGTATCACAAATAATAGTGCACAGGGGGATGGCTATTCCCGACCTTTGTGTGAAAAGATCATTGAGACCCTGGAGAGGAGTGATAAGAAATTTCACATTCAAACCCTTCATGTTCTTGGACATAATACAAGTTGTGATTCTGAAGGAAATGCACATCCCATCTTCCATGGCTTACTGGTGAGTTCAAACTGAGGAATTTATCACTAATTGGTTTCTGGTCTTGGTTATGATGTCTGACGATTTGGTTTATTGCTCAATAATTAAAATCGGCTTCTGTGTTCAAGTTGTGCTAACTGAAAGCTAGGAACTTTTGACGTGTCAAACTGCTCGCCTATGAAATTTGTCTTGTGTGAAGTCAACAAACGGACAATTTTTATGCTATATTTTTCTACACTAACATATTTTTCTCTATGCGCAAATTTCCATTATTTACAGAAATAACTAAGGCTTGGAGCATGTTCTTGTCTATCATCTTCAAATACAGGTCATTTTTGAAGGAATTTCATGATGCCAAAGTGTTCTTTTGATAATTAATTTGTTGTAACTTAACAATCTCCAAGATACCTCCCCTGTCTTTCTGCCTTTGCTTCATCTCTTTTTCCTCTACCAATGAAGAGGTTCCTAGAAGAGTTTAACTATGAAAATAATGGAAACCAACAATATGCAATCATAAACCAAGTTCTGTTGTTTATATTCAGTTTCCTTCCTAACTAACTGTTGTTTATCATGTTTCAATGCATTGTATAGTTCTAAGGAAATCCAAATCTGCTAAATTTGATAATTGTAGAAATCAGGAGAAACTCACTCATGCATCATGGGGTATACTTGAACAAAACCAAATTCCTGTGTTTTAGCCTAAACAAAGATGAGTGTTCCTCTCTCTCCCCTTCTGTAATGCTTGGCAAAATTGAAGGGTATATGCTTGACTAGCTTAAATACCCCTTACTGTTTTTGGCTTTGATGTAAATCAAACCTTCTTGTTCTTTTTGGATATGAATGGAGGACTTGCTATCTCAGCAATAAAAGAAGATGAGATAGTTCCCAGTCTAAAGCAAACTGATGAGTGAAATCAAAACTGATGCATTTGTAGGGTCAAAAATATGTTTTTCCCTGTTCCTGGGAAATTTTGATCAGTGCTGGAAGAATGATAAAACAAATAAATCATGCAAGTGGGCTTTAGTGCTCTTCCTAGAGTTCTTGTCTTAGATGTATCATTTTAGTTTTTGATTTTCTCTGTTAGATAGGTGACTTCTCAGGTTGGTTGAAGACTTCTATTTGGAAGAGTTAATATGGATGTGTCATAATGTCGAGTTATCAGATCTAAATAATATATAGAGCATCGCTTTGAGTTATCAGATCTAAATAGTATACGTACATGGTTCATGCATGATTCCTTAATCTTTTGTTGTCATGATTCCTTAATCTTTTGTTGTCAAACATATCCAAGTATGAAATGGGCAATGTTCACTGTTTGCATGTTTACCAGGTAGAACTGTCCAGCGGGTCTGTTTTCCCAGCCAGCTATGATAGAAGTACAAGATGTCCTGATGAAATTGTAAGGAGGATTCGGGTGACTGCATGTTTTGAGGACCCAAATTGGAGAGGAAGGTTGCTAGAGACATATGATACTCAAACTGACCGATTTGTCATCGCTCCATGCACTTGGTACAAGTTTTACCTTGCATTCTTTGGTTCATAGCTGTTTTAGTCCAGCCTCTACATATTATTACGTGAAAATTATCATGGCCTGATGGTTAGTGTAGCTCATACTGGTCATTTTGTCATTTCACAGTTAACTTCACACTTTTATAATTCAAGTTCTTTTCTTTTTGATTGATTCCCTAATTCTTACTTGTGGATGATGATGCTTTATCTTTCTTATGGAAGGACCGTAAGGCAATTACATTTTGCTCTGACACTGAAAAATCTATCTGACGCTGAAATCCTCCTTTCATGTTCTACTTCACCCTATGCCGAGGCTCCTGATTTTGTGGACAACTTGAGAAGGTTTGCCACGTACAGGCAGTCTTTTTTTGCTTTATGCTTCTACCGATATATGTTGGTTTGTGCTATTTATAGCGATTGTTCAAGGCAACACTTCACCATAGATTGACTTCCTAAAGCTTTTCTGACCCCTATTAGGCATCAGCATTATTGATTTGCTTCTGAGCTCTTGTTGGAGTTCTCTTTAAGTTGAACATTGGTCTTTTGGAATATTTGTCTAACCTTAGGGTATAAGCTGTCCCTTTCCATTCAAATGAAAAACTATATAGTTTGTATAACTTTCTGGTTGTTTCTTTTCTCCAGGCAATGGGACTACATTATCCAACATCCCAAATGGAGAGAAACCTTTCCATCGAAGCAGCCCCGAGTGTTTGAGAGGACCGCTGATGGACATTGGACGATGGGGCGTTAAGGGAAACGCAGAGTTGGTGCATAAACGTTCCGCTGACCAAAAAACTGCACCATATCTATAGTTTCATTTTCATTTTAATAATATAAATACACAGATTCATGTGAAGATTAGTATTCTGATCCAGATTCATGTGAAGATTAGACAACAACAGATGCATGCTTGAATCAAACTAGAAAGCAGTTGGCAATAAGCTCCCCGGGTGAATATATACGTTTATTTTGTGTACCTCGTATGCCTACCATCTTTTGATACATTCTGTAACCAAAGCATATCATTACTATGGTATTAGAGAATAGATTAAATGGTTGAGACTGCCTCTTTTAAAAGTAATGATCTAATTGAATCCCATGAAAAATAAAGGGTTGAGTTGGAAGTAAAGGGTTTGTCCAAAATATTATATTGTTACCCAAAGGACTCCATTCGTTGATGACCATGTTAGCCACGACCCTGGGACCAACGTTTGAAGAAAAAAACAAGTTGAAAAGCAAAAAATATGGTGAAGCAGACAAGGATGGTATATTGTTGCACAAATTAAGTGGTGTTGGTGGACGCAAGGCGTAGGCAAAGACGGTGGTGGCGATAGGAGGAATGGCTACTGGCACAGAGAAGCCACGGTAGGAGGTGAGGTCTCCGGCAACTATGGAGGACGAGTGGAGGTTTCAGTGCCACCACCCATTCATTTTTGGGTCGGAAAGTAAAGAGGACCACAGCCGACCAAACACAAATTCGTCTCGTTGCATATTTCACCAAAAATGGATGGCTAACAATAATTTTACAACCATTGAACTGTTAACAAGAGTAACTTATATTAACCCAACTACCAATTAGCCTACCTAAAGAACTATAAACCTAGGATAATTCAACGTTGGGAACATAATTCTATCATAGTCATGGATGACATTATACAACAAAACCCTAAATCAATTTGACATTCCAAATATTGGCAATCATCGAAGTACAAACTATAAACTCTACCATGCTGATGGCGATTTGAAGCCCGTCTCTTTGGCTAGGCGGCTTCTCTCTAACGGTTAGCCGGATTAGCTCAATCTGTTCTATTATCTGTCCATTGCTTGCCCGTGCAAGTAATGACCACCGCCATCTGTAAAGAAAGCAGAGGGAGAATCGGCAAATAAGAAGTTAATGAAGAATAACAAGCTGATGATCACATAAAGTCATAGAAGGGAACCATCGTATTGATGTTATCAATTAACTATTTAACAGTTTTGGTTTTGCCCAAAGCTAGCAACGACAAAACTGCCTGAATTTTCAGCCAGAATCTGTGCAAGATGTACAACTAATGTCCAGCACATGTAGCTCGGTTGGTTAAGGAAATTAAAAGACAGCATTCAACTAGACTTGACATGCTAAGTCCTCAAAACTGTACAGAAGTTGTCAGGCAGACTAAATTGGAGAGTTCAATAGCAACTCGCAATAAACAGGAGAAATGAAGAGTGATTGAACCAAGGAAGCAGAGCCCCAAGCAGAAGAAGAAGAAAAAGAAGAAGAAGAAAAAGAAAGAAAACCAAAGACAGCACACACCCAATGCTGCAAAACAGAGGAAAAAATCAAAAACTTTTGAGGTAATGATATTGAGAGTAATTTATGTTTATTGAGAAACATCCTTAAATTCTTGAATGGCTGCCATTTCCATGTCAAGGTAAGATTAAACATACAATAAATTTATAATAACTACATTTTCACAAAAGAATAGGTTCGATGCATAAGAGACACCATTCCACGAATAAGTCTGGCATAAAAATATTTTACAGATACATACCACTTTCACCATCAGAGATATCAGCTAATCTTGCAATCGCATCAGCTAGTGCTTGTTCATGCTCCTGATTGTAAATAATATCATCAAACCTTGGACCTCAAGTAGATAGTAATGTATAGATATCAAAAGAGAAACTTGGCAAAGCTTTCTGACCTTCAGTACTTTCTTTGCCTTCTCAACTTCCAGTGGATCTGGATGATTTGCACCAAATACCCTCTCCACCTGTCCATATCTTGTAATTAGTAATCAATTGCCAAAAATAATGCATCTGCATATTCGATCAATATTAATCTGCTATTCATACCTCCTTAAGAAGAGTATCTGTGTGGAGTAATTGGATATCTTCTGGACCTTTCTTCCCAATTCCATTCTGTGATGCTGGGAAATCCTTTCTTGATTGACCTTTGGTCATCCCCCTACCCCTTCCTGCACCAGGACCGCCATCACGCCCAGCTGGCCTATTCATCCCATGCCCGCTTCCACCATAACCACCATGATGAGAAATTCCAGGGTCTTCACCTTCCCATTGTATATCCTCAGGAGAAATCTGTCAAGAAAGGTAACCAGGCTTGAGGATTTTCTAGTTGATCATCTTTCTAGTTTATCATCTTGAAGGTTGATCTCTGTACGGAAAGTCAGCTACAGCAAGTAAAAGTAAATCCAAAACAGAGTTTAATAACTCCTCGCCCAGAAGTCAAATTATGATAGTAGTAGTCTAGGACTCATTTAGTTTTAAAATAATGGTTTTTCTACAACTTCTGAAAATAGTACTTTTTTGAGAATCTCAAATTTTTTTGGCCATTTTTAAAAGCCAATCCAAATACTTAATACAAAAAAGAAAAAGTACTTTGGGCGATAGATATATGAGTCTATTTGAATTACCACAAAAATTGATTTGAATTACCACAAAAATTGTAGTGTCTTATTACAAAATTAGAGGAAATGATATTAGTAGAAGACATCATCACCAGTTAAAACCATTTCAACTGATCAACCAACATATTCGCAACCAAACCTTGTTCACCAACACTATTGTCAGGGTTCATAACCAAACCAAACAAGTTCCGGCTGGTATTGATTACGTGCACACAAAACATATCTGGCTCAATATTTAAATGACTTCTATCTTCAAAATTATCATACAACTAACAATGGCACTACTGCACGAGGAAGCCCATAAAGAGAATCTTTATTTTTTGCCAAACAAGGAAATCATATAGGACGCGTAAACTCTTAGCTATTGTGTGAAGACTTTTAAGTACTATCAACATTTTACTTAAAACTATGATGGCTACTGCACATTTTCAGAGCAAGAAAAGACAACTTCGTGGAATGGCATATGAAAGTGAAAGAGAAAACAGGTGCTTGGACCTCAGACTAACCTAAATGGCTAAATGCCATCAACAGTACATCTTATCAAAAAGAAAGGGAATTAACATGCTTTCCAAGTTAAAATCCATCCAATATGTAGCAAGTTAATATAAATCTATTAAACACCCCAGACCTAAGACCCCAAAGAAAAAGGAAACAAGAAAAAGGAAAAGATAAATTATTTCCTATAAATGAGAAAGGCAGAAAATTTTCACTTTGGATGCTTTTATCATGAAAATAAAGCATTTATCTACCTCTGCAAGGTTGACCCATTCCCATGTCTCATTTGGAGTACCCATATCATAAACAAGAGCATGACGTCCCTGATAATAGTACAGGAAGGGTCATTTCAACACTATACTTGAAAAAGCTTAAAACATATAAGCAGCAAAAAATCAGATATACCTCTGCAGCATTGTAATCAGTTATAACTGCTTCATAGAAGTTGTTGTCATCAGGCCATCTGGTCCTTACTTTTCGACCAATCAATGGATCGAAAGATGCTGCTTCAGCAGGACCACTTGCAAAGGCACCGGAAGAAACACGGCTTCCCACTTGACCTCTTGCACTTGGACCAGAAGAAGGGTACTGCATTTTTGTTGAAGGTCCACCAGGAAACATTTGACCCTGCAGAAAATGAGAGCACCAGAAAACTCAAGAATAAAATAAGACGGTTTGAACAATACAGCACTTAAAGTAAAGATCCAACTTACAGGTTTATGCTTTTTTCCCTTGGGTCCCATCATAGGCCCTCGTTTTGCTGCTGAAGATGAAGGCTGGTTTGCTGGAGCTACTGGCTGTGGGTGGAAAGAAGATGGGCCGCCAAAGGATTGAGAAGGTATTGTTGGTGCCATCTTCTGCTTCTTACGAGAAGCTGAGACAGATGGACTGGGCACCGTATCATGGACAGGTTGACTAGTAGTAAGCATGCCTTGCTGAGGCCCACCCGATTGTCTCCACTCCCTAATCATATTTCAGGAACATTACCAATAAACAGAGAGCAGACCTAGAAAAAGAAGAATATGACACTTAAGGGATAATAAATAGACGACCTTATTCTGCGGATAACATCATCTGCATTTACCCTGCCAAGAAGCTCTCTGTGTTCTTCATTGGACAGTCTTAACTCTTTCCTGAGTTCAGTTATTAGACTTTCCTTCTCCTGAAGAAAATACATTTCATTGAGCAGTCATATAAACCTGATCAGACAAATATAAAGACATTAGATTCACATGAACAATATCACAAAAAGTACCCAAGTAATGGCATCAGCTTGAGCTTTAAAGGCTCTTAGAACTGAACTGTATGCTTCTTGCTCGAGCTGGTGAATTTGGGCCTCCATGTCAGATTCATTGTACATCCTAGGATATGGTACTGAGCCCATGACAGCAGATCTTCCATTCCCTGCAACACGCCCCGCTCTTGGAATTCTATTTTGATGTGAAGGAGGGAGATCATCATCAGTTCCTACAATAAAGTATCAAACACAGTTAATTATCAGTTCCTACAATAAAGTATCAAACACAGTTAAAAGATCTGAATCCAAAACACAAATCAATAAGGAAATGCAATTCCGCCACAGATCATCATCCTGCTTTTTCAATTATCAGACCTGCTATGTACATGAATGTGTCATACTAAGACAAACATCCCTTTAAGTATTCTTGTTGATATGTCATAAACACCATACTGATCACAGGACAGCAAAACACAGATCCTCAATACAGTTTATCACAACAATAATGAAATTCTGAGCTTCAGCTCAGGCTTAACAATTATCAATTTTAAATACAATAGTATGCTTAAAGACATAAAATTTGCGCTTTAATCAGTATCACTTCTCTAAATATGACAAAAACTGGTAAATCATCCCTGTCCTTGTCCTGTTGCAACTAAAATTGTAATTTCATGACCAGCTAAAGCTGTATAAATCTAATCATTGTTGTAAAATCTTTAGTTTTTATGATTTTGTTTGCGGAAAGCTTCTGACATGAACTAAAACTAGGTTTTTGCCAGAATCAGGGAATTGTCATCTCAGGCTCAGGCTTAATGAGTATTAATTTCAAATAGTGTAGCATGCTTAATTTAAGTGTTAGCCAGCATCACTTTTCCAAAAATGACATCAGATCTTGTATTCATCTCCATATGGTTCCTTTGCTGCATAAACCGCAATTTTAGCATAGGATTCATTAGTAATTATGCGATGTACCACAATGACATGAGACAAATATAGTAATTGTTGTGGGTGAATAACACGGGATAACAATTTTGTGCTACTGGGTTATAGGATAAAGACAGTTACTCTTAAGCTTACGAAACTAGAATCTCTTGCGGCCTTGGGATTCTATGCCTGCAATTTGGCAAAATCCTCTTTGACTGAATCACATATTGTCATGATACCTTTACTCGTTATATTCTTTTTGCTTCTGACATGAATTATAGGCTAGTGGCTCATAGGCTAAAGATACTCTTAAGCTTACGAAACTAGTCTCGCTCGCGGCCTCGCGATTCTACGCCTGCAGTTTCATAAGTCGCCTTTTAGCTGTAGAGATCATGTATTGCCATGATAACCATGTACTACCATGATACCTTCTTATATTTATTTTTTCCCGCAAAAGCTTCTGACATGAATTAAACTAGATTTCTGCTAGGATCAGCAGAGTGGAACAAGTTTTGATTGATGAAGCAAGCAAGAACCTATATTTTATGCATTGTCATCAATATTAATACTTGTTGTATATGCACTTCAATATTGAAGACCAATTTATTGTGAAAATTCAATTAATCAATTAAAATGTGTGATTAAATAGAAACAAACATCAAATACACAATCAGATGTTCCAAGTGTAGACAATATTGTTTACTAATAAAGAGGAAAGTCCAATGCCATAGTCAATTTCAGAAACCCTACCCTTAAGGCAAGAAACACCCTGATATAAATGAAACAGTGATAAAAAAGCGTCTACCTTTGAGCTAGTAAAAAGCTTAATGTATATTATAATTTCAGTAATCCTAACCCTAACTCAATGATTAATCACCAAGAAACCCTAACTACATGTAATCAAAAGCTTAATGCACGTTGGTATTTCAGAAGGCTTAAACTTAGTTCAAAAATTAACAGCCCCAGTTAACATCAAAATTAGCGGTAAAAAAATTGGAAACTTATCTAGTAAGAAGCTCAGTGCATATTTTTGTTTCAAAAACCCCAGCCCTAACTCAACAACTAAGTCATGAAAAATGAAATTTACTTTAGAAAAACCAATATTGTAGTTTGATGGGATCAAGGGATAGCTCAACCACTTGATGAGACTATCTCAACCCAAGGAATGAGGTCCTGGTTTCGAATCCCATGAGAATGGGGTGTTTCAAAAAAAAAAAAAAAGATTGTAATTTGAGAATTCCCATCCCTAATTCAACAATTAAATCCCTAAAAAATGGAATTTACATTATAAAGCCAAACGTTTAGCTAATAAAAGTCTCAATGCATATTGGGCCCCTAATTCATCAACTATATCACTGTAAAACCTTAATTAGGATCAAATTACACTTAAAATGGAACACTTAGCTAACAAAACGCTCAATACATATCGTAACCCTAATTCAAGAACTGAATCACTAGAAACAAACTAATTAAATCGAATTTCCCGATTTAAAAATCGAATATTTAGCTAATAAAAAGCCCAATGCATATTGCAACCCTAATTCAACAATTAAATCACTAAAAACCACAGAGTAAAATCAAGATTTCCGTCAAAAAATTCGAGTTTTCAGCTAGTTAAAGTTGATAAAAATTTAGAAAGAAAACGAAAAATAAGTAAATTACCGCTGCTATCGTAGGATCCGTAGTCCATAGCCAGCTTGCAAATGCCTCAAAAACACTTAGAAAATTGCTCTAAAGAGAGGACACAAAATTCGCGATACGAAAACAAACAAGGAGTTTCGAGAAGCTTCGTAAGAGAGTGTGTGTACAACAGGTTAATTACAACCTATGCATATGATTTAGGGTTTTGAATGGATCGAATCGATCAAAAATGTGCGCGATTTGGAGTAACGCGGACGTGAAATAGGTTTATGGGTTTTGGGTTAAGAGTCGGGTTTGAGTTCCGCCTCTTTTCTTTTTATTTTTTTATTTTTATTTTTAAAAAGAAATAAGTCGATCAATGCCTTGACTAGCAACCACGTGGCAAATGGGGATCACATGATAGCTTCCAATTATTCTAAAAACGACAATTTACAAAATTAATTATTATCTTATAAGATTTTTTTAAAAACATTTTTTTATTACTTTTAGAAATGTGGTTTTTTCTAATTTTTTTTAAATGAATCTAAATATTTATCCTAAAGTATATTTTTCTGAACGGAAGTTTTTATTTTGTAACTAATAAAATTTTGCAAAAAAATCAAAAGATAATATATTTTCTTTCTTTTTTCTTTTTCTTGGAGATATATATTTTCTTTCTTTAGATTGAAAACAAACTGAAATAATTCGGTAAATATTTTATGTAATATTGCAAATTTAATCTTCATTGAGATACTTTACTGATAATACATAATTGAAATATATTAATGTTAAAAACCAAATGGATAAAAGAAAAACACGGGTAAACAAAAAGAATTAGGAATCAATCCCATTTATTTAACACCAAAATTGAAATTTTGAATTTTGGCTCATTAATCTAGAGAATCCGTTTTTATATTCTCTTAAATTCTCCAAAAGAATTGTATGGGCAAACCCTCTTACAACCATTCATTTCCTCCCCCAACCAAAAAAAAAAAAAAAATCTGCTCAATTTTTTTGGTTGATGAGAAACCTTCTTAATAAAAAATAAAGTTATAGACAAGTCTAAATCTAAAAATGACTGGATAGAAAATAGATGGTGACTCGAAAATAAAATGAAGAACAAACAAATGAGATGATTACCAAATTGCTAGTATGCGTGAATCTTTTATTCTGTCGGCAATGATTATGCATGAGGCTATTTTTTTAATGGCAAAACGTACATTTAGTAAGCTAATCACATAGACCTGCTTACAAGATAGAACCTATTGGATAATATGAGTATGATTAGTTTTCAAACGCCATTTACAAAATAAAAAATAATCTTTCTAATATAGTAGCATCATAGACTACATCAAAAGTAAACTGTACATTGTTTCCAGCATGATGCTGTTGAGTCAACATCGGCTGCAGCTTGTAGAATGTGCTCTTTTTTTTAAAAAAAAAAAGGGTTAACTAAAGGAGAACCCCTTTCCCACCTGGCCAGAGGCCCCTTAACCAGGCGGGAGGAAAATCGAGGGATGTGCGTGAGTGGCAGCCCGACCAGGGAGAGGACCAACGGGCGTGGAAATCCAGCAACAGCCCCCGCAATATTTCAGCGGAGTACTGCCGCCACACGGACTCGATCCCGCGTTGTCAGGATGTCTCCACCCTAATCACCTGGCCACTTACCAACTCACCTGTGCCCCTGGGGACTTTTTTCCTCTTTCTTTCTTTTTACGTACACATGTCAATAATCTTATTTTGGGTATCAAATTAAATTTCGCTTAAAATTATAATTCTCGTAATGAAGCAATATATTTTAATACATGTTCCAAATTGGTTAAAGGTCGAATAATATACACAATAATTCAGATTCAATTTAAGATGTTTAATTTCAATAGATCGACCCAACCCTTCGTCACCTTTAATTTATAAAGCTAGGCCACTGATTATGTTGCCTTCTTATGTCTTTACAAATTAGTGCATTAGTGGCATTAGTATTTATAGAGTAGGCAATATCAAGATTGAACTTCTAGATGATATACAATGATGCTAGAATTAGTCAAGTAGACAACCTTTTCTCTTCTTTTTAACCCTGTATTTTCGATTCAATTTTTTACTCTAAATGTTCAAACTTCAATTATCACTTTAAAACAACTATTCTTAATTGTTAAGTGGACAATTTTGGTTGCACTAACTACACTTCAGTTCATCATGAATCCCATTTTTATCCTCTATTATACCAACAAAGAAAGCAATTTTAGTTTGTTTAACCCACCAGACAAACTTATAAATTATTGCTTCCATGACTCATATCCACCTAGCAAAGTGTAGATTTGTGTCCAAAAGCATTTACAAGTGGTATTTTAAAACAATAGAATGGGGTAGGTTGATTGGCAAAGGAAAACTAAAAATATGGAGTAGTGGCCACAAGAATAAAAAATGTACTACTCGTGCCTTATCCATATGGCTCCCATGTTGAAACAAAAAAATTCACTCTAAAAATTTTTTTTAGTAACTAGTGCGATGTTGTAATCGTTAAGATTAATTAAATGATTTCATGAAAATGAAAATTTTTTATTTTTTATTTTTAATTATTTCAAATAAAATATAACCAACTCTAGAAAGAATGAATTTTCAAAAATAATAAATTAATTTCAGGATAATTAGAAATAGTAAATTTTTTTATCAATGAAAATATTAATGTAATATTAGCGAGTACAAAATTTTAGTATTAGAAAGACCATAATATAACCGAAGTATTCAACTAAAGAAAAAAAATGGTTAAAAATGATAAATTTATTATGAGAACGATTAGAAATAGTAAATTTTAATATCAATAGAAGTATTAATAACGAGTGAAAAATCCCGAAAACTCAATGATCATAATTAATATAGATCATTTTATTTTTTAACGACTTTGCGTAACGTTCTGCACCAGACAACCCTTCTTTAAATCAAGATTGTCAAATTTCAGCCCTCAGGGGCATATGTGAGTTGGTAAGTGGCCAGGTGACTAGGGTGGAGACACCCTGACAACGCGGGATCGAGTCCGTGTGGCGGCAGTACTCCGCTGAAATATTGCGGGGGCTGTTGCTGGATTTCCACGCCCGTTGGTCCTCTCCCTGGTCGGGTTGCCATTCACGCACATCCCTCAATTTACCTCCTGCCTGATTAAGAGGCTTCTGGCTAGGTGGAAAAGGGGTTCTCCTTTGGTTAACCCTTTTGAAAAGATTGTCAAATTTCATGCTCAGAATACTTCCGTCAGATGCTGCTCTTAATTTGTATATAAGCCAATAAAAAATTGAAAAGTATATTAAGTTTTTCTCCTAGCTCGAAATATAGTTGCTTTTACTTTTTGAGATATAATTAATCATTATACTTGCCTTTTATAGACATGCATTTGGTAGTCACATTTCTTGACATCACTTTTTATATCCTAAAACCTGAAAAAATTAAAGGTCTATATACTATGATTTTACATTTTGCTAGAATTCCACGTGGAATTATTTATTATTATGAGTCGCATAATTATGTATTTTGCGAAAGGAATGATTAAATTATTTCAATTCTAGAGAATTTAACGTACAATTTGTCCAAAAAGAGAAATTTTGTTTATGTTTTACCCAAAAATCATGGGCTTTCTATGCTACAAGTAATGAAGCTCACAAGAGCAATTGATGATCACGCATGTGTAAGCTTTGAATATTATTTCAAAAGAGAAAGAAAAAGTAAAAAAAAAAAAAAACGAAAAATAGAAGAATGAGTGAAAAAGGGGTTTCATTGGGATTGGGTCTTGGATTCCATTTGGCGCTCAAGCATCTGCCTTAGCTCCTCAGCTTGTTTCTCAATCCGCATTTGTAATAATCTTTGATTCTGCAATGGAAATCCCAAGGCAAAAAGATTTAAGTAAAAAACAAAAATTAATGAAAGAAATTAGTGTGAACTAAGGGGTTTTAGATCTCTTTGTAACATTATAAATCAACAATAATTGTAATAAAATAAATTAGGCGGACATTGTCAAGGCAGCACTGTGTGCTATTGTTCAGGGGCAGTACCGAGAGGCTAGGCCCCTGCAAAAATAAAAAATTCTTTTTATATATAGGTTTTACATATACATATATATATATATATGCTAGTCTAATATTCGTGCCCTGTACGTGTTACAAAATATATTATTATTATTTTTTTAAAAGTATTTTTTATTACTAAACATTGCAATCAATTGTAAAATAGCACTAAGTCTTTTTATAATAAAAGAAATAAATTAAAATAGGTCAAAATTTGATAGGAACTAAATTAGTGAGTTACCATAGATATATACAATCAATCCTGCATGTAATGATTTTCAGTTGTAATATGTAAATACTAAAATAAATTAGTAAATCGATATAAATCTAACTAAATAAGACAATTTTGAATAAATTTGAATATAAATCTTGACGGTTGGATGAGGTGTAATTGGGGTTTCGACACTTGAATAGTTGTAAATTGAGACTTAAAAATAGGAATACATAATAAAGGGTTATATTTGTATGATACATGTCATTATATTTGTGCAACACTAATAAGTATTATATTAAATGGAGTTTTTCTATATCATATAGTATAGAAATATACTATACTATATTTTGTATAGTATTTTGAGCCAAGGCTGTATTTTGTCCTTATCGCATTTCCCAGGTGACCCCAATTCCCTAGCTTGTTCGGCTGACTCACTTGCCTCTCTTTTTTTTCTTCTTTTTTTCTTTTGGTCTTGTTTTCTGTCAGCAAAAGTCATCTATCCTCCCTCCCTCACCAATCACCACTTTTGTTCCAAATTCTAAAATTCTCTCCCCCAAAACCCTCATTAAAAAGTTTTTGCAACAACAAATTGCAAACAGGGGTTCGGCAGCAACGGTCCTCCTTTTTTACTCTATGTTCCCTTAACAAAAGTATACTAAACAATAAAAGATAAAGTAACTAAGTCTTAAATAAATAAAATCTTAAATAAATTATTTTACAAACAACAAACAATAAATTATTTAGAAATATACTTTAATTTTTAAAATCTTAAATAAATAGAATTCAAAAGCTAATGTTTTTTATTAGTTATAAATATCTTCAATCTTCATCTTGTTCTTGAGAAAGATTTTTTGTACATGATAATTATTTTGAAATATATATATATATATATATATATATAAATATACAAGATTAATAAAATTTATATTAACTAGATTCATGTGTCTAATTATTCTAATTAACTAATTTAATGTTAAAACTATTTTTATTTTTCAAACTAAAGTATGCATAAATCTAAAACAACATATTACTTTTTCTAGAAAAACAAAAAAAATGTTAACTCAAAATCTCAAGAATAACCTTCTACATCTAATATTGATACAAATATGGTTTGAGAACCTTTAGCAAAATCTCCAAGAGTTGAACATGACAAAATTAATATTAATTCTTTAGCTTGTGACCCGGAATTACGGGCACAATTCATTGCTTGAATCGGTAAACTTTTGCTTATATTACTTTTGTTCTTTATGTTTATTATATTAATATGTTTAATATTTTAGTCTTTTAATTATATTTCAGCCCCCAAAATTCAAATCCTGGTTTCACCCCTGCTACTGTTTACCATTTTTTTTGGGGAGGGGGGGACTGGTTGTTTGGACCCAAGCTTACTTCGTAAGAACAGTGAAAGAATTAATGTGGATACCAAAAGTAGTTTTGAGTGTAGAGCGTAGATATAAAAACACAATTGAAAATAGATTTTTGGTTACAGTTCGGAGCATCTAGTTGTTTTCTTTTTTGGGGCGCTTGAGATGTGCTTGTAACTTAATTTTTTTTTCTTTTTTGATGAATGAATTACTTCACACTGTAGATAAAAAACACAATGAAATAGGCTATTTAGCATGATTAGTGAGATTAAATATTTTTGTTATCATTTCATTATCATTGATCTCTCATGTGATGTTTGGATAAAAATGAAGCTCTCATATATTTTTGCAAATCAAAGAACAGTAAGAAAACCACACCTCCAGTTGTTCATGTAGACGCCTTTGGACTTCTAATTGCAATCTTAATGCGTCGAATATCTGTACGCCCCTGTGAGATGTACAGAACTATACGTTAACTTCATGATCCCACCAAAATAAAATAAAAAGAAAAATAAGCAGAACAACATGTAGCTTTCCTGGTTCACGTTAAGCTTTTATCCACTTCGGAGAACACTTATTTTCGGAGGAGAATAGAGTTAGATACTAACAAGAAAGTAGCTTTTAATATGAATGAGCGAGATAAGACTTCATTTGATTTGATTCGATTTATTAAAAGTTGTTTCTATTGAATTCGCGTTGCTAACTTATGCTCCCAAATTTTCATAAGATGACCACAAAATGTCGTAAACTTACATTTCAGGATCGAGCTCCGACCTTGAAGTAGTACAAGCTTCCTCTGAAGATGGAATATGTCAGTAAGAGAATGGCTTTGATTAATTCGTACTAACATGTTAAAAGCTGGAAGGAAACAAGCTACCAGGAATATAACACAACAATATATATGCTGACGACCAAGTATCGTATCGATGTAATCATGCAAAACTAAGTTTTATGGCATTAGGTGAAGTTGGGAGAGTATTACTCTTACCAATCCTATTTCGTGATATAAAATCAGCATAATAACCATATTGCTTGCTTAGTGAAATTTTGAACTTTAAGTTCAGAACGGCCACATTTAGATATGTTATCTTCCTATCAAATCCTTAACTGTCACCAGACATGAATAGGGTCTGGGTTTAGTATCACCCTTCACAGAAACTTGACAACTAATGGTAGCGAGTGATGGAGTGTAGTAGTTTTCTCACATA
Organism: Cordia subcordata; assembly: GCA_028554755.1. Lineage (NCBI taxonomy): Eukaryota > Viridiplantae > Streptophyta > Magnoliopsida > Boraginales > Cordiaceae > Cordia > Cordia subcordata. Next base: position 2,023,832 of record JAPTOF010000002.1, read on the forward strand.
AAATTATTGACTCTAAGAATATATAAATAAAGAGAAACAAAATTATTCCAAATACTAATAGAACTTGAAGTGCCCCTTCTTTCAAAGAGAGGACCATAGATTGTTTACGTTTAATTTGACGGCTAAAAACGAGTTGAAAGTTAAACTCTGGTAATTCTATAGATTCCCAGAAGGAAGCGAACAGTTCAGTAACTAGAAATGCATTGGGAAATTCCAACAACAAGAAGTAGCTATAGAATCATGATGAAGAAAGCTACAAAAATTGTTTACTCTTATGTTGGAAAAGGAGAATAATCATACAACTCTATTTCCATTTACAAATTGAATCTCAAATAACATTGACAAAAGAAGTAGGTTAAGCACCTTGCCAACCCAACCCGTACAATAAGCGCACGCATGCGCACGTGCACACACACACCATTAGTGTGTTTGGAATGATCTTATTTTAAGATGCTTATTCTATTGAAATTTGGAGATATCTTATAAGATTTAAGATATCTTATCATATGCACCATGCATTCTATAGTTGTAAAAAATAAGATAGGAAGGATTGCTTATTTCTTATAAGATAAAAAGTATGGTTTTGTTTTAAATTTTTATAGGATGCATGATAAGATTTCTTAAATCTTATAATATATACCCTCATTTTAATAAGATAAGCATCTTAAAATAAGACTATAACAAACATAGCACATGTCTAACCAATAAGCTACAAAGAACATCTACGTATAATAAGCTTAAGTTCATTAGTAAAATACCTTCCACAGACTCTGTCACGCCCTTGGTATTGCGATATTTCTGAGGAAGGAAATCGAAAATAAAAAAGAAGAAAGTAAATTTTAGAATACAATGGGTTTGTTTGTATTTACTTTCTTTAGAAGTCCTGGTTCCCATAACTTATGAAAAAGTATTTTTTTTTAAGTTAAAAAAGTTAAATTTTAGCTCTTGTTGAGAATTTTTCTTAAATCCATCTAATTACTTATGGTAAAAAAGTCAATCCAAACTTACTCAACCACCCATAAAAAGGTCAAATTGCAGAAATTACAGTCGTGGATACCTGTAAATGACTTTTAATATGGAAGATAGTCAGTCCGTCACAATTCATCAGCCTATGGATTCCTTTTGGTGTAGCCTCTGCACTCAAAAAAAAAAAAAAATAATAATAATAATAAATATATATTTATATAATTAGTACACTTAAATCTTCTTTGAACTTAAATCTTCTTTGAAATACCATGTTAGGTTTCAAAATTACTTACTCTTGGCACCCCCAAGACGATCTACACATTCAATGAATCGGTTATGCAGGTCCTGAGTCCACGTAATCCGCCTTTTCTTGTTCACTGCTCCGGTTTCCTCAACATTATTTGCAGATGCAGGAGATTTCACCTCAGGAGAATGAAATGGTGCCTGAAATCGAGAACATTCAGAAGCTTTTGTTTTTGTTCAGAAGGTCGCATTTCAAAGAGAAGGGACTATTGACCTGCTTGAATTGACATTTTCTCATGAAAATCACCTTTTTAAAATATATATTTGCATTAAGTATTTGAATCAAATTTAAAACAAAAGCTAAAACTCTTAAGAAAATCCAATTTCTTCAGCTTTTTTCCTGAAACACTTTATTTCAAAAAAAAAAAAAAAACATTTTTAAGAAAAACCAATCCAAAAGAGTCCTGTAGCTGTCAAAAGCAACGAATTTAACGGATACTCATAAACACAAAAAAATTAGCAAAAAACTCACTCTGTAATCGTTCTTGAAATCCATGAAAGAGTGCATCATGGAAACGGAAGAAAATTGCTGCTGGAATGTGACTTCATCATTGCCTCTGGAAATATTTTTACATGGTGATCTGCAGGCTTTGCCATTTGATCTAAAGCCATCTCTGCAACTAACAAAAGATTGCACAAGATATTGCAAAGTGTCTCTGGATTCAAAGTTGGGATCAATTTGATCTGTCGAAATGGCATCATCTGATGAAGATTTGCATAATGTGACTTCAGAAAAATGCATCTTTGAGACCTGAGAGCATGAAGTGCAAGAGCTGCTGGTGGCTTCAGGCCTCGACAAAATATAACTGGGAACGAATCCTGATAAATCATCAGCCATTTTTGTTCCACCTAATATTATATATTTGCTTTAGGGGGCACTAGGAGAGATAAGCCTCGTAAAAGATGTGCCAATGTCAAAGAAGAGCAAAGCAAAATGACAACTAAATGGTCTTAGAGGAAGGTGATTGAACCAATGAACAGGCCTCTGGTGTACAATCTCTTTTATCTTTTATGGTTTTTAGTTTCTTATTGGTCATATCACGACACTGAGACGAGATCTTATCTGCATAATATTAACAAATGAGACAGACTTTCGAAATGGATGATAAAAGAGCTCAAATTTATATAATTGACCCTACTTACGAGAGAACCAATAAATAAGCTTCCAGTATACAATCTTTTCTATTTTTTTTTATAGTTTTTAGTTCTTTATCGACTGTAACAGGACACTCAGACGAGATATTATTTGCATAGTTCTAACAAACGAGATAAACCTTTCATAAAAATGAATGATGACAGGCTCAATTTTATATAATTGATCCCACCCATGAAGAGTACGAGTTAATAAATGGATAGAGAGGACAGAGAGGGACAAAGCGAGAGAAGGAGAGCAACAATGTTAGCACATGGACGTGCAATATATAAAGAATGGTCCCTTTTGGAGTATCTTAAAGAATCTCCATCCGCACACTTTGTAGTAAAAACAAATATAAAAAAAATGCTGTTGTTACAATGTCGACAGAATGATCAATTATGTGCTCTGGGTCCTCCCGATATTGGGAGAAAGCTTGCACAATTTTTCCTCAATCCCCTCGTGTTTACTGCAGGATCTGATGATTCCATAAGGAATCTATTTGACTTTTATTGGGTGGTATATTTTGGGTGGATAGACCAATTCTACGATCTTAACTATCAGTTAGACAGGGCTTTTAATTCAGGCAAGAAATTAGAAATGGACCTGATTTTTAAGCTGTGTCCAACCTAAGTCTTTTCACTGGGACTATCTCTTAGGACTAGTTCAGATATTAATACTAGTATAAGTGTAGCAGATGACTTAAGAGCCCATTTAGATTTGTTTTGTTGCTCGAGGAGTACCTTATTCCTTTTCGAGTTTTATTTGTTAAAGACATTGTGTTCTAAAAACATGAAATCCATGATAATTTTATGACATTACAAAATAAATAAAACGAGAGCGGATCATTCGAATTGATTTATTCTAACTCAATTGTTAATTTTCCAGCATCAGACCCGCTCGTATAAACTGAAAGACACCTGCCAAGAACAGAGCACTAGTACCTTGCCAACCATAAGCATGTATTCAGACAAAGCAGTCGATAACTACAACGCAAAAGTTAATTTATTAGAAACGATGCCTGCCTACGCTTCTTCTGGGTAAGCACTAAGCAGCCTGACTCTTCGATGTTCGAAAAGACTTATTAAAATAAGTTAAGCTTGGAGAAAAAAGGTAAAAAAGAAAAAAGAAAAAAGAAGATGGCTCTTCAATAAATTAAAAAATGCTCCATGTGACGAATAAACTATTCTTAAGGTCCTTTCACTATGTATATTGGGTCGAGACGGACGGTTCTTATGCTTAAATGTAATACCCACTGGCAAAATCAGGAATTCAAATTAACGGGAGCAAAATGCAAAATTATAATTTTTATAAACCAATTTATATATCACAAAATATCCTAAATAAATATGCGACACACTTAAACTAGTTATGCTTAAAAATCAAAAATCTTTTTTATTAATAAAGATAAGGAAAAAAAAAAGATTTCACTATACATAAACTTGAAAAAAGTTTCACTTGATTATTAACCACACTCAACATAAATTTGAGAAAAATTTACTGTAAGTCATCAAATTATATTTCAATTTGCAAACTATAATATTAAAAAGATTATAGTTTTACTTTTATGCTTTCCCAAATTCTTCCAACACTAAAAATTCTAAGTAATAAAACAACAGCAAAAGAAAAAAAATGAAAGCGAAAATAGAAAGAAAAAAAAGCATATATTTGTTGAAGCACAATTCCAAATTGGACCGAAGGACAAGATTTTTCCTTTAGGGCAAATAAGACCTTTGATTACTTATACCAAAAGTAAGATATTTTTTTAAGACAAAATTAGCCTAACATATTAGAGGGGGGGGGGGTGCACAAATCCAATTTTTGCTCTTTTAACTCATTTTCTAATACTATAATTTTTTCCCCCCCAAAAGTATGGGGGGCAAATTACCCCCTTTTCTAATATGTTGCTTTGCTACTGGTAATACCATTGTAAGCCAAACTGCTAAAGGCTCATTCGAATTGGTATTTTCTATACAAAAGTATTTTTTTAAAAAAATATATATATCTTTTACAATAAATATTTAAATTGACTTAAAAAAAGTTTGAAACTCTTTAAAAAAAAAAGGCTTAAATTCAACTTTTTTCATTAGCCAACTTTAGACTCATTTGAATTAAATTTTTCTCAAAATATTTTTTAAATAACAGAAAAAGGACTAAACATCTAACCATAAACAAGCGGGTCAAAACCAATAGGCCCAAGGGCTCATTTGGACTAGATTTTCCTAGAAGTTCTTTTTGGAATAATTTTTTAAAAAAAGCAATTTTTTAAAAGGTTAAAAATTTTGATTTCTGAAAAAAATTGTCAACTTTCTGAAAATTAAGTCAAATAATTATTATAAAAATAAAATATTTTCTTTCAAAAAAAAATATTTTTTCTTAAAAAAAAAAACCCGATCCAATCAAACCTTAAACACAAACACAAGAGATCATTGCCAACGAGGGGTGGAAATTTTTTCAACAAGGCATCCATCAAATACCCATAAAAGTAAGGGATCTAAGTCCAATTATTTAAAAGTACAGGGGTCAAAATCAAAATATTACCCCTATTCTGTGTTTTCTTTTTCCCCCCTTTTGAAATATAAATTCCCTTATTTAGACACCCCATACATAAACCATAAAAAAACCCTTGTTTCAGTTTCTCAATTTTGCTCTAATGGAGGGAGACACGTCACCGCCATTAGCGAGCTCGAGCAGCAAGAAGCAAGCTTTGTGCGAAGAGTGCAAATCAAACCCATCAAAATACAAGTGCCCCGGATGCTCCTTACGCACTTGCAGCCTCGCTTGCGTCAAAGCCCATAAGCTACGCACTGCCTGCACGGGCAAAAAGCAGTACAACGACGTCGTTCCTCTCTCCCAATTCAACGACAATCTCCTTATATCAGGTAATCATGATTTTCTCCAACTGATTCTCTATTTTTAGTTTAAGGTTCGAACCCTTTAATTTCAGAGCTATCTTGTTGTGGTTTTTTGATAAATTTAGATAATTTTCTTGTGTTTTTTTCTGGTTAATTTTGTATAATTTTGCATACTATTGGTTTGGAAGTGATCCCGGAGATTAGGGAGAGTTGCGTAAATAGTTCTTATGAAAAATGCGAGCTAATGCTTGTATTTAAGTCGTTTTTTTTGCTCCCCTTAGTTCATGTGTTGGAGTTGTGATAATAAGCTCTTGTAGAAAGAAAAAAATGGTAGAATCTAAAATTGGATAAAAGGAAAAGGAGTAGACTTCGAATTGGACTAACTCTTTCTGGAACAGCGGCATAGAGGGAGCTTCGTGAAGGTCCTGAAAATGAGTTCTATTTTAGAGTTCTTAGTTAAAATTTTCTTGTTTTTGTTTTCATTTAGTAGTTAACTGCATAAAATTTGGTATTTTGAGCACTGATTTCAATGCCCATGGCTTATCTGTTTTTAATTAATGGTGGTGGATTCTTTTTAAAAAATATTTTTGGTGCATAAAAAGAGTCGTAGTTTTGTTTCTTAATAATTAATTAAATAAGTAATTTCTCATATATATAGTTTTTTCATCAAGTTGATGCAGAAAGTGGTCAAATCCTGAAGCACTATTGTTGTTTATTGAAATTATCTTTTCTTTTCGTTTTTGTATGAGTTTGGTTCAAGCTTAATGTTTTCCAGCATTCTTATAAGTGTTTTCACAGTTTAGGTTTTCCCTAACAACTACATCTTAAGGGTAACTGCTTGCAATGATTGCTATTTACCTCCTCTCTTTGTTTGTTCCTATTTCATTCGTGTTCAAAACTTCAAACGCTCCTGCTCCCTTTGTGTACCAGTATGAAATATATATTCTCTTTTGCTAGTTTGTTAACTTCAACATGTTGTCTCAGAATCTTTTCCTTTCTCTTTTATGATTCATTCGCTGCTGTATTTCTTTAGTACGTCAAAACCCTTTCTGACATGAATCCTTAACAAGCCAATTGACTTAGAAAAGCAGCTTCCACTTCATGTTGCTCTTATGCTTACTTTCATTAACTGCACCAAACAAGTAGTCATTGAAGTCAATTAGGTATTCTGATTTCAAATTCTGAAAATGGATTTTGACTGATTTGTCATTTATAGATTATAATATGCTTGAGGATGCAAAGAGAGTTGCTGAATCTGCTCACAGGATGAGGCTCAAGCTATGCGGCTATTCTCATTTTAGGCTACCTTTTCCTCTGAAAAGTCTCCGCAGTGCTGCAGCAAGTCGTAGGACGAAACTTCTTTATCTTCCAAGTGGAATGTTGAAGAGAGAGGCAAATCGAACTTATTATAACAACAGGTAAACATTAAACTAATGCGAGTATGACATTTGGGCCATTGGTTAACAACATATTAGTGTCGAGTTTTTTGAAGTTGATGCTGACCATTACTTCCCCAGATAGAGGATCATTTTGCTTTTTTCTTGTTTCTTTCTTTTTCCCTCCTTTAATGTGCGAAGTACCTGTGCTTCAACCATTAATGACTATCCATCATAGAGCCCTTTGAATTGTCAGAGCCAGGAGTTTTGTCTCAACCCAAGCATCAAGCATGCTTTAGGTGAAATAACCTATTTAACCTTTTGTAACCTTCAAAATATGATCCTTGCCCTCAAGTTCATACTTTACTTGCTGCTCATATTTCACGTTGGCTTTTGTGGATAAAATCGGTTATTATCATCTTTGGTTGTTTACCATTCTCTATATGTGTCAAAATTGTCTATACTTTTTATTGATAGTCAAACTGAATGTATGCTTATGAATTGATCCATGCCCGGACCACTAAAGAAGATTTATTCAGCTAGTGGACTTATGGTTGGTGACTTCAATAATTACGTTGTTTCAAGTCTGATGCAGTTTATGAAGTTAGTGTCTGATAGATTTGAAGTGTATGAGATTAGGTCAATACATGAATCAACTATGGTCCTGAATGATTGAAGAACTTTTAGCTTACTTTGTTTAGATGCTTATGCTCATTCTTGATGGTGTAAGCTCATTCCTAGTATCATGTGGAGCAGTGATTTCATCTATAGTATATCCTTTTGAAACAGTAGTCAATCCACACAAGTGTATCTTCTAGTGCAAACGTGTGTACTTTAACCATGGATAATACCTACTTCTCCACTTGTCTTAGATTCATTTTCAACAAATTTTAGAAATGTAGAAATTGAAGATAAGAGTTTCCAGATGTCATTTGGATTCTGGAAGTTTGCATGGATAAGATATTATTGTTTCCTCTGCTGCTGTGCCAGCTTTCGTGATATTTCTGCTCTGCTGGTATGGTGTTACCTTCATAATATCTGTGGCAATTGGAAAGTTTACATGTTTGTTTGTACTTTACATGTACCATATGAATCGGAATATTTTCCTTCAAAAAACTTTTGGAGAATTTGAATTTGTTTTAATTTATAGTATACGTATTGGCGTAGAAACATAATGTTCTCTGGAAATTTCTTGTGTAAGCCAAACAACCAACTCAATAATAGTTGGTTCTATGGTTTTGATGATTTCTTTTGTCCAGATGGGGTACTTTTTCTTAATATCTTCACTTTCATATCTGTTTTCTCAAATATCATGTATGTGGTGTCTCCCAGAATCAGGTGTAATAAACACTAGCCTCTTTTAATTTCTGTAGGAAGAAATTCATATCATGGACCATAGAGTGGCGCTTTCATTCAACCGATGTTGTATTGATTAACCATGGGTGAGTGGCCTATACAATCAATGGAAGTATATTTTGCTTTCTGGCGTTTCACTTTGTATTTTTGGGCTTATTATGCATAACCTGCGCAATCTTGGCATAAAACCTCACCAGTGTCTCATTCATGGTTTTTCCTGCAGAGTACATGAAAATACAAGTCTCTTTACTGTTGTTGAGAATCATTTTAAACCTGGTCCTTGGAATCATAAATTGAAGCCATTTTCCGAGGAGCCTCTGGATGCGCTAAAATTTTTCATCCACAAATACCCCAAGGTCCTTTCTTTTTCCCCATCATTGTTAGCGTGGAATGTAGATTTTCTCTTCTTCCAAGTGTAGCATTCCCTTTAAAATGTAAGCTGCATTCACTGTGCTGAGCCTGGAATATATGCCTTTTATATATTTGCATGATGTACCTTGAAGTCCTCGTATTTGCTTTATTGTTGCCTTTTAATTTTGGGTTGTGAACCCAACACCTTTTACCCCAACAAAGATACACCACACGCACACACACCAATAACTCTACCCACAGCCGATGGTTGGGAGGTGTGTAGGATGATATACATGTAGTTTGCCTTTGTCCAGTTGGGTTTCTTATCTCTGTGAGTCTGGTTCTTTTTGTCTTATTGCAGGGCCCTAAATCTCCTTTCCGTGAATTGGATATAAAGGCCTCGGTACGTGAGCAATTAGCTAATATAACTATTTTGGAGTACCCTGTCATCCATGTTTTTCTACCTTCCCATACCTATGATTTTGAAGTTATAAGAGATATGGTGCCGAGCTCAGTAGATCATAAGCAGCTTACCAGTGATCGTCCACCGAGCCCGCAAGGTGTCATCTTCAGGGAGGAAGAATTTGAAGATGCTGGCCCTTTTGATACAAACGTATCTGATCTCAGAAATCATGCATATGAGGAGAGGGGAAGTGAGAAAGAGATTAATCAGCCTTCAGGCAGCACATTGTCAACTAAAGGGCCTCAAGGTACCCAGCCAGTGGCAGAAAATGAGACATCTGTTGTTAATGCTGAAGACGGCAGCATATTCATTGGATCAAACACCACAGAGTTTGGTATTTGTGAAGATATGGATTTTGATTTTGACCAAGGATTAATCAATGCATACTCAGATATCCTTGCGGAAACTAATCCAGGTGACTTTCTTGATTTTGAGGGCATTTTTTCCGAGGAAAACCATCCAGGGGGAAGTAAAGATGATGCAGATTTCACAGGAATCTTCCCAGTGGAGGAAGAATTGGAGGAGGGAGAGATCGCGTAAGTATTCAATGCCTTGGACCCAAAAGGAGCTGCTTCTATGAGATTTGCAAACATAACGTGAAGATGATCCTTTAGGCAGTCTCTAAAGGACTCGCCAATAAATATGTATGCTCTCTCTCAGTTCAGGTGGTTCATAAATTGGAAGAACTGGCTTTTGCTTAAGAAGTGCTGCCATCTAGTAGTGTCTATGATATTTGTTTTGGGGGAGAGATCAAGAGCCGTAGTAGCTCCAGGGCGCTGGATAGTTGAGCACCATTGTGTCTTTGTCACCGGGCCTGTTTTCGTTGGCTATTTTTTCTTTTCCCAGAAAAAAGTAAATTTTTTTTTAAAATACTACATTCTTTTTGTAATAATTATTTGGTTTGGTTAAAAAAAAAAAGTTGGGAACGCTAAAAAAGGTTATATGAGCCCATAATGTTAGGGAATCCAAATCCAAGTTTCACTTATACAATTGTGATATACATGTATTACAGATTGGAGGTTGATTATGTTTAGAGCTGGCACTTGATAACTGACTATGATTTTTTGGGTCTAACTATATTGTGACAAATTTCTTTATGTGTACTATTTTCGTGGTAATTTTATCAGGAGTTGAATGAATATGTAAGGAACTAAGGATTGCGAATGATCAAATTTTATTTAGAAATATCAAATAAATTTTGAGTTTGAGGTAAAAGAGGACGTGGTTTCTCTTTTTCTGTTTTTTGTTCTTTCTTTTTTTAACTTTTTGTTTCTTTCTTCTTTTCTTAGATTTGAATTTTCTCATAAACTTTTACAAGGGGTTATATCATGATTCTGATCCTTTTTGTTTTCTTTCTTTCTTTTTTTTTTTTTCCTCACTTCTCTCTAAATGTTTATTTTGTCATCTACATCCACCTAAGATCTTAATGGTCCTGCAATTGAATGATGTAAGGTGACAATTGGTATCTCTAAAAAAAATTGGGTAAAAAATAAATCGAGTTGTAAATTAAATCCCACGTATATGTATTATTTAGAAAGGTTAATATATTATACCGAATTCAGGAGAATATAAAAATTTTATTATCTCATACCAAATATAAAAATTAAAGTAGAATTGTAAATGTCATTTCATTTTCAAGTCATTTGTCACATGATATGATGTAAATGGTGGCTCTAGGGACGGGGTCCGCGAGACGAGCCCAAATGGGAAAATTTTTTCTTTTAATCTTATTTTTTTTTAATTACTTTTAAAATTAACTCATTTTTAAAGGGGCTAGTAAAAATAAACTTTTCGAACTTCCAAAATTCGATATCGAACTTTTGAAGTTCGATTATGTTTTTCTTTACTATCATTCCAAAAAAAAAAAAATTACTACTTTTATTTTGAAACTTTGGAAGTTCAGCTTCGAACTTCCAAAGTTTGAAACGTCACCGCTAGCCAATTAGCTCTGATATACACTAGACACATGTAGATTTGTCCAGCAAAGTATTCTGCTTGGGATGTAATTTTTCTCTTTCCTCAGCTCCCTTGGCCGTAGTCTAACTATTATGACATAACGTGAAAGAGCAACTTGTTAGCTTTTCATTTATAATATTATAAGTTCCAATACGTTAGTTATAAATAAACATTAAATGAAGGGAGCATAAATGGCACTTGGAATCTGCTCATCATTATGTGCTTTACTATTGAAGATAAGTAAAGTGTATCTGGTGCCTGCGATGCAGAAGTCGAACTTTGAAAGTTCGAACTCGGACTTTCAAAGTTGGAAAAACATAAATGCTAATTTTCTTTTAAACAGCGATAAAAAAAATATAATCGAACTTCTAAAGTTCGAATTCGAACTTCGGAAGTTAGACCTCAAATTTTGAAAGTTCGAAAAATCTATTTTTGCATACCCCTTCAAAAGTGGGTTAATTTTAAAAGCAATTAAAAAATTAGGGTTAAAAGAACAAATTTTCCGCCCAAATGCCTTGGAAGCTCCTACCACTATGAATGCCGACGTGTTTAATGCATACACATAGCCAAAATAGCTCCAAGGCAGCCTTTAATGCAATCTTATAGAATTAAAATTGGGCAGTTTGCATGAAAGACGTGCGAAAATTGTAGGTTTAGCCTTGCAGTAACTACTCTCAAAAACCTTACCGAAAACTTTACATAGAGAATTCTTTTCGATAACTCCTACCTCTACCCGAATCTCGACATCATTGTGCTGTATTAATCCACCCTCATGGTAGAACATTTCTAACTCTTTGGTTTGTTTTCTTTTTCGATTATGAGAGTTAGAGTTCTCACTAATCCTATAAAATTTTTTTCAAACCTTTGTAATTGGACTAAAAAATTAATTACGGAGAATAAAATGTTCCATCTTTGGAACAAGATTACTACCAAACAATTTAATTAGAACAAAACATAACGTATTTGAAACAAAGAGATAACGAAACAAATATTTGAAACGTATGCAGACTTGAATGAATACTCTAACCCACACAAATATTTGAACATCTATTTAAACAAAGAGATAATACCTGAGCTCATATACACACAATAACGGGCTACATCTTTAATCCTGATTCATGTGATCGATTACTTGAAATGTTGGGCTTACTTGATGGATTGAACCAAACTTTAAACAAGTCAAAGTAAGCAATGCACAATTTAATTTTATAGTACCACGTTTTTTCCCGTCTAGATAGTAGCCATCAATCATTCGGAAGTTCGTATTTCCTTGATCCACGTTAAATAGCTCATCATGGTCTCGTTTAAATTGATTTTTTAAAGTGTTTTTTTATAATTTTTTTAAAGAAAATATTTTTTTCAAGAATTAAAAAAATTATTTTTGAACATTTTTTTAGCTGTCTTGATTTTTCTTAAAAGTCAAATAAAATATTTATTGTAAAAAGTGCATTTAAGAAAATCCTAATGCTTTGCGGAGTGCATGGTGGAGTTGTGCATAAAAATACTTATACGATAATATTTTTAACGTGAATATCTGCGGGAACACTCTATTAAATATTAAAGTATAGTCACAACCTTTTGGGTATATACAGGACAAGGTCATAATTTGTTTTATGTAGGAGAAATTAAAGTAACCTCTCCTCACAATTTTTTTAAATGAAAAATGAACTGATCACTTTAGATAGGATAATATTAGATACATCCTAAAATTATAAAGCTTATAATCTAGTGATTTAGTGATGTGTTCGAAGCTATCTAATAAAGACTGAGTAATACAATTGTTCTTGTTTAATTTCCCCAAATAAATACGAAAACCTCTCCTTACTTTTTTTTTTTAAAAAGAAAATACGAAAAACACTTCCCCATAGAAAATCAGCCTCTTAGGTTTACACCCATTTTCATGGTGTGTGGCATATGGATGATAATTGATCAAAGACTTAGAAAATAATATTCAGGGTCTGGTTGGACTAACTCTTTTTTCATGAAAAACATTCTTTTTTGTTTTTTGAAAAAAACATATTTTTTAAAATAAGTATTTGGATTGGATTAAGAAAAAAAGATGAAACTCTAAGAAAAGTTCAATTTCTTCTTGTCTAAAAAATGCACTTTTTTCAAAAATTATAAAAAATAATGTTTTAATAAAAGTCAAATCAAAATGAGGCCTTATAGTAATTATCTAATCGAATTAAAACTCTTATCTCTACTCTCATCAAACTTCTACATATACTTCTAGCTAGTGGATTGAAATTTAGAAATGTAAACCAAAACCCAATATGCAGAACTTAATTTTCATCCCAATTTCTTCGAGAATAAAGCGTTAAAATGTGTTTCAACTATCTCAGTTATTATATACCATAAGTGATAATCCAACTTGACGTGGTTAATTTCAAGTTGACGTTGTTAATTAATACTATCATCGCAAGAGTTTGACAAGAACTTTAAGGTAATGCAACAAGTAAAGCATAAAATTATTTTTAAAACAAGAAGAAAATTAAATGGATATATCAACATTGATTTATGACTCATCATTTTGAACTCTATATAAAGGGGGCCAAAGATGGATGTGTAAACCATAAACTAGCAATGGCGTCTCAAGGCAGTGTTATACTAAGCCTCCTTGTCTTGGCAAACTTGTTAGTTTGGTGTGAGTTTTCAGTGGCGCACACACCACCACCAAGCGTACCGAGTGTGCCTATCAATGCAACTTCTTCGTTCAACCGCAGTAATTTTCCAGCCGATATAATATTCGGAGCTGCTTTTCAGGTATATATGTATAATTATGATAAATTACACGAATGGAGCCTTATCTTTACGACCAGTAACAATCTTACTGAAAACCCTTAGTTTGTGACAAATTAATCCCTTGTCTAGCATACTTGTGCCGCCGTTAGCCCCTGTCAATTTTCTGTTAAAAAATCTCGTCAAAATTATGATTCATGTGAAGTGTATGTGACATTTACTGGAAATTTTTAACAGAAAGTCGAGTCGGGACTAATGATGACACAAATACGTTAGATAAGCAATTAATTTGTGACAAATGAAAGATTGATAAGATGGTTATGAGTGGCAAAGATAAGGCACAAATTCGTGTAATTTATTCATATAATTATCTCAAATAGCAATTTTCGTTTCGTTAAGCAATGCGAATTTCCAAACTAAAATCATTTGGTAAAATATATTAAAAACGTAAATGTACTTTAACTCTTTTTATGGCATTTTGACTGAAAAGTACGTAATTATTTTTTTATTTTAACATACTTCTTTTTATTTTGCTTGAAGGGAGGTCAAAGCAGCATAATAGAAACGATCATTTTGAGCAATATTATCCCCTTATTCTCATTTTCCAAAAAATTAAATTATATACAAAGTAGCAAAAGTGGAACAATATCTACACGGCCATTCTAAGTGATGTTACCCCGTTTCTCTCATTTCTCCAGAAGTTAATAGTAGCAAAGGTGGAATAATACTTACGGTGGTGCATCCAAGGTGTCGATGATGAAAATTGCATTTCAAAAGGCAATCAACTTAATTATTCGCTTCACGATAGACATGTTTCACTTACCCGAAATCCCATACAAGTTTGTAGCAGGCATTCATTGACATCTTCTCTTAACATTTTCAATTTTGTTAGTGATTTGGATCGGATCACATCATAATATTTGTAATTTTATCTTTGTAAAAACTTATAGATCATATATAACATTTCATATATTATATATATGGTGCAGTGAGGGTGTGAACGTGAAGGGTTATTTTGCATGGTCGTTTTTAGACACATGGGAATGGAGTTCAGGCTACACCATGAGGTTTGGCATCAACTTTGGCGACAACGACCTCATCAGAATCCCGAAAATTTCAGGCCGTTGGATCAAAAACTTCCTCGCTGGTTAAAAGTGCAATGATCAGATGTAAGATTATTGTACTAAATAAATAATAATCACCATAAACTTGTCATTTATGGTGTTAATTTATTATTAATTATTATTACTGTGTTATTTTGCTTTGTAGGTTACTAGAAATAAACGTGTACTTGCACGTGAATAACATGTGACTCAGTTCCCTGAATGAAATGGAAACTTATTATAAATTTTATATTTGTTGTTTGCGTTGCTTGTCAATTACTTCTTTTACCAATCTTTTGAATATGGAGGCATTAAATGGTAATTCGTATAGTTTATAAAGTATCACACTCTCCAAAGTTCTCGAATTTGTGTGTCAGACATGGCATTGACACTTTCTTAATACATGTCTGATAATTTTAATATTTTTTCTTTTATTTTCTCCAATACATTAGAACATGTTTAGAGACACACTGGAACACGTATGGTTGTTCCTTTTCATTCTTCTTTCTTTTTCTTTTTTTCCCAAAAACAGTCTCTCAAAATGTTTTGGGGTCCAATTATAAAACTACAAACACATATGTTGGATTAAAAAACGAAAAACAAACATTAAATGAGCCTCTTATTTGACAATTGACTTAACTGTTTTCACAGTCAACTCTCTCGCTCTCCCATTTCTGAATTCTTAAAAATCCCGATTTCAAAGAGACAGAGAGGAAGGGGGAAAAAAAAAACAAAGAAAGAATCCCCCAGCAAGCTGCAATTGAAGAACGATTAGACTAATTCAGACCGTGCAAAGTTGCGCTCCACTATCCAAAATCCATATTTTGCAAGTTAATGGTGATCAAAATGATATTTATGCATTATGTATAAACATTTAAATATATTTTAATATATTCCTACCCTATTAGTTTCTAAAAAAAGACAGTATAAACCTGTCGCAAAATGTGGTGCCGCATGTCTGCGTATTGCGTCCGTGCATAGTGCAGCCAATTTCATGAAGTCGTCACTAAGCATATGAGCACAGCCCATTGAGATCTTGACCTGTGACATTTAATTATATCATACGTTTCTGTTAGTAAGAATTTAATTTCAACATTTTTGAACCAGTTCTTTTGCACCATTACAGTGAAAAATTTAATCTTCGAAAAAAATTTCTAATTAGAAGTTTATAAATTGGATAAAGCATTCCACATGGTCACTCTCTTGCTTTGGAGGCAATTGATCAAAGTCAATTCGCCTGCATTCTTGCTGGCCTGGTGTCTTGGGTACCTAACAGTTTCTTATATCTATAAACAAATATCTTAGTACAGTGGAGCTATGTGCAATAAAGAGTGCGAGAATAAAGGATTAAATAGGTGAGTGCACTCTTGTGAAAGTAATTATATTAAAATTCTAGTAGTGTCAATCATTTTATTTTTCGCGAATATTATTCGATCTCTTGACATTAATTTCCCGACAACTCACGTGGCAAATAACGCAGTTTAGAAAGCATTAATTGTGATCATGTAGCGCTAAAATCATATAAGTTATTCAAAAAATAAAACAAATTCAAAGACTTAATAAGAAAATTGGAAAAATGCAGATAATAATAAATAAACTCTTGTTATGAAAGAGAAATAAAGACCAACATAAATAAAGAGAAAAAATGAGAAAGTATAAGGGAGAGAAAGAGAATATTTTATTGCTTTTCTTAAAACTTGGTACAACTTTACAATATAGAGAGTTATATTTATGGGAGCAATATAAGAGTTCTTTACATTAGGCTAGAATTTATTCGAACTTAAAAGATATAAACTGATCCAACTTCATCGTATAAGAATTTAGATAGCATGAACCATATTTATAGTTTGGATAATACACTAGCCCGAAAATTAATATCCATAATAATTTAATAATTTGACAACACTCCCCCTTGATATTCATCTTTTACTAATATGTCTCACTAAAATCTTACTAGAAATAAATCCACTGGGACAAAAATTCTAGTGAAAAAAGGGACTACAATATTCTTGTAATATACTTTCTAATGCCTTTTTAAAAACCTTGCTAAGAACATCCAATGGGTGAACAAAACCTAGGCTAAGAGAAAAAAGAGTACAATGCGTATTTATCTCCCCTCATATCAACATGTCAAGAAATCTTTGACTGTACATGTCAATCTTGTAGCTTTTCAAATATTATTGTGTATGATATTACATCACATGAAGTTGCTAAGTTCTCATTTGAGAAACTTAATGAGCCTTTATTTCACCTTTCTTTGAGAGTTTATGGATAAATTTCAGCATAATATGTTATGCTCAATCACCTTCAATATAATCTCCCTTTACTCAAATGATATGCAGTGTCATTTACTTTTTGAGTAATATATTGACATGTTTTGAGAAGGTAACAGTAATAACGACATTCACGAGCACCAAGATATAATAATTTTAGCATAAAACAAAACATAATTAGACCACCAAAATACTCAACAATTTTCATGCTCAATTAGCTTTTATAGTAATTGTCTTAATGGTAATGATAACAAAATTTGTGTCATATCTCCAATGCCTTTATATTGGTGCAGAATAGAGTTTTGCTAATAAAATAAGAGATAATGGTGACAACACATATAGTATAGCAAAGTATATTAGTATATTAATTGCATTGAGGTATGATACTTGACGACCAATTACTTTTCATATTCACAAATCAAAATGGTCAATTAAGAATAAAATATTTAGACACTCAAAATATGAGTTGTTTGGCACCAAAATTTCTTTGCTAAAGTGATTGATGGATGCTATTCAATCAAAATAATAATTGAACTTCAGGCTTAGACAAAATATTTATCTCAAAATTTCATATGAGTACATAATTGAGAGCTCCTCAAGAGTGGGTTATTAAGCCCTTTTCTTTAATTAGGTGATTTGCATTTAAGCAAATATATCACAATCTTCTAGACGTTTCAGCTCATACAAAAATCTTTGTAATTCAACAAGTTTCTCGGAAGATTTATGATTCAAACATCTCTAGTCCTTCAAAGACTTGTATATAAATATCATAATCATGAAATACATACACACACACACACACACACACACATATATATATATATATATATATATATATATATAAAAGTTATTTCATAATCATAAAACACATATAAAGTTTTTTAAAAAAATTGTCAGGCTAACTAAAAATTGCATTCACCAGATAACTACATATCTCCTTATAATCAATTTTAAATTTCTTATGCTTGGTCTATATAAAGAAAGAGTATGGTGAACCAAAGTACAATCTATCTACATATCTCCTTATAATCAATTTTAAATTTCTTATGCTTAGTCTATATAAAGAAAGAGTATGGTGAACCAAAGTACAATCATATGACACAGTAGCCCATTCCTTGAGTAATATATATTTAGCTATTTAAGAGCTAAGCAATCATAAGATATATTCCTCTAAAATTCCCAAGCAATATGTGATTGATTTATATAACATTATCTTCAATCCTATACATAATATGTGCTGACCAATAACGTTTGGCAAGGGCGGAGCTAGGGGAGACTAAAGGCCCGGCCTCCCAAGGTCCACAAAAAAAATCCTTTGATACATATATGTGTGTGTATTGTATTTATAGAGAAAAAGGAAAAAAAATTACTTTGGCCCCTCTAAATTTTTTGTTTACTTGTAAGATCGTATATTTTAAATTTAACACATTCATTTCTAATAGAAATTGCGTTATGTTCAATTTATTTATTATTTTTGGTAAAATAATATTATATATATATTTTCTTAATATATTTTATTGTTAATAGGTGAACACATTAAAAAATAGGTAATAAGCAGTGGTTTTCACCAACATAATGACTAAGATAATTTGTTTCAAATTTGTCACAATATCTTTTTTTTTTTGTCTTTTAGTAGGATACAGAATATTCATGACTAAATTCATTATCTGCTATTAAAAATAAATAAATTCAACTAAATTTAACATTTATTATTAAAAAATAAATCTATGTATAGCATGGATATAAGTGCACCTGTGTGCTAAATAAATACACCTATATCCACAATTTGTGGAAATTGTATGTGTGCGTGAGAGAAAGTGTGTGCGTGAAAGTTGCGTATAGTATGTATGTGTGAGAACTGCATGTGTTGTTTTAAAAGTACTTGCATCTAGAAAATAGTGAAAAAAAACTCTTAAATATTTTTTTTTTGGAAATAGCTTTTAAGTTTTTACAAAATTGAATAAACAAGTCAACAAAATATGTTTTACTTTATAATTTTCATTATATTGTTAATGAAAATGATGGGAAAAAAGTAGCAAACAAAAGGCAACCTTAAAATTTCGCCTTTCTACACTTTTGATTTGTGAATGTGGAAAAGTTCACGTTCGATAAAGGCAAATTGTCATGAATAATATTCATAAACCTCATTACCCAACCAAAAATGAATTATAGCAAACACTTCATTATGTTAGAAGTTCTTAAATCTTCATAAGTTGTTGCATGAAATTTATACAAAGAATTGCATGTCAAGATCAGAAAAAATTCGAGCCCAAATGAAAAGCAAAGGGAGAAAATTAAATGGATATATATCCATTAATAAAAAATCTAAGTTGATCTAGTTACTTGATGTTCCCGCTTAATTATATGACTTTACATTTACATTTATATATAGTCACATGTGCATCATGTATACCAGTTTTTATTTTATTTTTATTGTTTTCCTTCTCTTGTTTGTGTGAGAGAGAGAGATGCAAAGAAAGAAGTTTCTATGGTATAAATTAATAAGTTGATAGACTAGGGGCTAGTTTTTCGGCTTTTAACTAAAAGTCAAATTGGAGACCTTATATTATCGTCCTTCAGCATAGTGTTTCTACGGAGCATTGTATTTTTTCTGTGCGTAAATAGTACGTGCTATTATTCATGTCCTACTGTTCACACACAGTAGCATATATTTATTCACTACCTCACAATTATCTGTTTATTGATTATTTGTTCACTATCCCACAACTATTTATTCACTGCCTATTTGTTCATACCCCGCAACTATTTGTTCACTGATTTTCATATATACATCAAATATTCATTCATTTCCTCATAACTATTTGTTTACTGTTCTCACACACATAGACACACAAATACAAACACGTTTATTTGTTCACTAGTTCATATATATTTGCCCACCACTCAACATATATTTGTTCATTATTCTATATATATTTGTTCACCAATCTCTTACACACATAGACATACACAAATGCATCAAATATTTGTTTATAATCCTACAACTATCTGTTTACTGACTTTCATATATATATATATATATATATTAAATATTTATTCATTATCCCACAATTATTTGTTCACCCCATATGTATGCACACTTGAAGATGAAAGTGGGCTTTAATGGCAGATTGATCCTGGAGCGTCTAAACACTATGTGAGAGGTACAGTTAAAATTGTAGTGAGGAGAGGAAGAGATTAGTAGTTGCAGCTCAGCGAGATGATGCTGAACTCTTCGGTGGCATGAGGAAGACGACGACGGTTTTCAATGGCAAATTGATATCTAGGCGGCTTTTTTAGACATGATGCACTTCATTATGATTAGTAAAGAAAGACAAATTTTTTTATGGTCTTTATTTGGTGTGAGATAACCATTGGTGTCACTGGTGAAGCAAAGAATAAAATAAGAGAAGAAGAGGGAAGTGAGGAGAGAGAACAAAGAGAGAAAATGGACAAGAGAGAGAGAGAAACGCGTTTTGTTGAACTGTTTGTTGTTCTTTTTTTTTTTTTTTAAACCTGAAAGTGCATGATGCTCTGCAAGAGCACCATAATGTAGGACTATAGTATAATTTGTAGTCAAATTGGTACTAAGTTCCAAACTAATAAAGGAGAATACATCTCTTACTGTCGAAATTCAATAAAAGAGAATTGAAACGTAATTATAATGAAATAATCACAACTTTCATACATGTTGGATATACCATTAATATTATTACAAACGAATAAACTAAACTTATATATATATATATATATATATATATTTACTTATGATTGAGAAGTATTTACAGTTGCACAGAAGCACCTAACTTTAGTGGCACTTTATAAATTGCAACATAGTATATTTGAATTGGCCTATACACACACACACACACAACGTGACATTTATGTAGTGATGATTATTAATTTCAATCTCAAAATTTAAACGGTTAGAATTTCTCTGCACGTCTAGTGTAGATTAATATGCCTTATAGGTGGATGTATACTTTTTGAAGTGATAGGAATGAGACTTGAATCGAAAACATTTTGCTGACTAAGTTTTGATTATAAACTATAACATTATTTAATTTCGAACATAAAATATTAAAAAAATAAATAAATTTTATTTATTGTCTTTAACAAAAAAAATCGAGGCAATTGATCTTCCTTTTCTGTTCTTTAACACATGAATCGGTCTATGCCTTATATTTTTGAATTACAATCCTATCATATTAACGACCAGATCTTGCAAATCAAATCCTATGCTTGGCCAAAAATCAAAGCTCGTGTCAAAAGCTCATATACGCCACCGACTACTATAAAGTATATTATTTTCATTCTCTCTGCATGTAATGTATTATATTTAAAATTCGCACGTCCTTTTCTGCATTGAGTAACAATCAATTATTTCAGAATTTCAAAATTTAAGATCCATATCATCATGTACATATCATTTAAAAATGAAAACAAAAGAACAACATATCAAACGCAACCTAAAATTTCGCCTTTCTTCATTTTCGTTTTGTGCTTGTGGAGAAGTTTTTGTGCTATAAGGGCAAATTGACATGAATAAAATTAATGCACTGTTATGGTTTTAAATAGAAAATAGAGAGATGATGAAGAGAAAGGGGTTTGATATTCAACTGTTTTGGACTTTTTTCTATAAAGAAGAAGAAACTAAAAAAGAGAAAGAAAATAAGAAAGATAACAATTTTCCTCTGCCATCTTCTCATCCAGCTATCGATATAAACGAATCTCTCGTACACCCACTACCCTGATCAAAAGGAGACTATGCCACATAATCCTGTAGATATTTGGGCTTCTGTCCTATTCTTGTGCTCCTCCTGGGCCTATGATTGGGTTCCTGCATGTCTTGATGATATTCCTTTTGGGCTGAACTCGTACCAGATGCATTTGGGCCAGGATTTGGGCTAGTGCGCATAATATCACCCCCGTCTTCAATCGGAACCTTGTCCTCAAGGTTCCAATTCGGATAAGAATTTAAGAACTCTTTTTCATCTTCCCAGGAAGCATCTTCTTGAGGAAGTTGGCTCCATTGTATGAGCACTTGTGCTACTTGCTTTCCATTCTTGAGAATTCGTCTTCGTGCCAGAACTGCTTCAGGAGTGACGGATGAAATGTTGGAATCTGCTGGAAGAGTGACTGCGGCTGCATCTTTCTCTGAATAACCTTCGGCTTTTTTGAGTAATGACACATGAAAAACTAGGTGTATTTTTGATGTTGCTGGGAGTTGTAACCTGTAGGCGACTGGCCCAATTTTAGCCAAAATTTTGAAAGGTCCAAAAAACCTCCTGCTGAGCTTCTGATTTCCATGTCTCCTAATCGAGATTTGTTTATATGGCTGAAATTTGACTAGCACCCAATCTCCAATCTCCAACTGGCATTCTAAATGATTTTTATCCGTTTGAGATTTCATTCTTTGTTGAGCCTGCCCGAGGTTGCTCTTTAGTTGCTTCAGAATTTCATCTCGCTATTTGAGGTCCAATTCGACAGCAGCATTCTTGGTGATCATGGGAACATACTGAAGCAATGTTGGAGGATGATATCCATAGACTGCCAAGAAAGGAGTCATATGGGCGGACGTGTGGTACGAGGTGTTATACCAAAATTCTGCCCATGGCAAGAATTTAACCCAATCTTGAGGTTCATCTATGGCGAAGCTCCTTAAGTACATCTCTAATGTACGGTTCAAACTCTCTGTTTGACCATCCGTTTGAGGATGATAAGCGCTACTCATTTTGAGTTTGGTTCCCTGTATCCTGAACATCTCCTTCCAAAAATTGCTTAAAAAGAGCTTGTCTCTATCACTGACAATCGTCTTGGGTATGCCATGTAATCGAACAATCTCTTTTACAAAAATCTCAGCTATTTTAGAGCTGGTCGCTGGACTCTTAATAGCAATGAAATGGGCATATTTAGATAATCTATCCACAACCACCAATATCTCTGTGTAGCTTTGGGATGAAGGGAGCCCTTGCACAAAGTCCATTGAAATGTCTTCCCATATTTGTTTGGGAATCGGTAAGGGTTTTAATAGCCTTGATGGATGTAAATTACTTGTTTTCACCTATTGACAAACCAAGCATTAAGCAACATATCTCTTAATGTCTCTCCGCATGTGCCGCCAATAGCAACTAGCGCTCACTCTTTGATAAGTTCTCAAGAATCCAGCGTGTCCCCCAATGAGAGTGTCGTGGAATTCATGCAAGATCTTGGCCCTTAATGCTTCCGGAATCACAAACCGTCGACGAAATAGAACAACCCCTTGTTGGTAGGCCCAATCTGGAAATTTTTCTAAATTATTCAAAATCTGGT
Organism: Cordia subcordata; assembly: GCA_028554755.1. Taxonomy (NCBI): domain Eukaryota; kingdom Viridiplantae; phylum Streptophyta; class Magnoliopsida; order Boraginales; family Cordiaceae; genus Cordia; species Cordia subcordata. Next base: position 2,047,017 of record JAPTOF010000002.1, read on the forward strand.
CTCATAAGTGCTTGATCTCTATATCTTTGTCAATTGCTTGGCGTAGTTCTTCCCAAAAGGTTGATGTAAGCTTGGTGATAGCTTTGAGTTCTGCCTCTGGCGGATTCCTTGAAAGTGCATCTGCAGCTGAGTTATCTTTTCCGAGTTTGTACACAATTTCAAAATTAAATCCCATTAATTTAGAGATCCATTTTTGTTGTTCTACTGTTTGAATTGTTTGATGCATCAATGATTTAATGCTCTGCTGGTCAGTGTTTATTTTGAAATGCCTTCCAAGGAGATATTGTCGCCATTTTGATATGGCAGTTGTGATTGCTAACATCTCTCTTTGATACATTGATGCCATTTGTTGTCGGAGCCCCAATTTTTGGCTAAAATATGCTACGGGGTGATTGTCTTGGAGGAGAGTGGAACCAATTCCAAATCCTGAGGCATCTGTTTCGAGCACAAAAGTTTTAGTGAAATCCGACAGAGCTAAAACAGGGGTTGTCGTTAAAGCTTCTTGCAATTGTCAAAAGGCTCTTGTCGTTGCTTCATTCCATTGAAAACTGTCTTTTTTAAGCAGCTCCGTGAGCGAGTGGGCGATGGTCGCAAATTGCTTAATGAATCTCTGATAGTATCCAGCCAGGCCTAGGAATCCCCACAATGATTTAATGGTAGTGGGAATTGGCCACTTCAAAATAGTATCTATTTTTGCCTGGTCCATTGCTACATATCCATCTGAAATTATATGGCCAAGGTATTCAATGCTTGGCTGAGCAAAGGTGCATTTTGACTGTTTAACATATAAACAATTCGTTAGTAACAATGAAAGCACCTGCTCCAGGTGCTGCAAATGCTGTTCAAAATTAACACTATACACCAGTATATCATCAAAGAAAACAAGGACACATTTACGGAGCAATAGGCAGAAAGTGTCATTCATCACAGCTTGAAAGCTGGACGGAGCATTGGTGAGTCCAAACGGCATGACCAAAAACTCATAACGTCCATCGTGTGTTCGAAAGGCCGTCTTGTGCACATCTTCAGCTTTGACCCTTATTTGATGGTACCCAGCCCTTAAGTCGAGCTTAGAAAACACGGAAGCTCCATGTAATTCATCCAAGAGCTCATCCATAGTGGGAATTGGAAATTTATCCTTAATAGTTGCAGCGTTTAGTGCTCTGTAATCTATGCAAAACCTCCAAGTTCCATCCTTCTTCCTAACCAACAATACCGGAGTTGAGAAGGGACTGTTACTGTGTTGGATTATTCCTTCCTCGAGCATGTCTGAGACCAGTCGCTCAATCTCGGTTTTGTTCACAAAGGGATAATGATAAGGCTTCACATTAATGGGTGTTGTTCCCGGCAACAGATGAATGACATGATCCTTGTCCCTTTTTGGGGGTAATCCCTGTGGTTCCTCGAACACTTTGGAATATTTTTGCAACAGTGCTTGCAATTCTTTAGAGTTTGGGCCGCCATTCTTTTTATCTTCCACAGTAATAGTCAGGCTATAAAGTGCTGCCAATGAACTTGCAGCCTTTAGTCTACGAATCCCCAATACTGTTACTTGCGACATCATCAAATTTCGATCACCCTTCAACACCACTTCCTTCCCTACTACCTTGAAACTCATGGTCATATTCAAATAATCATGCACTATAGGTCCCAAGGTTGCTAACCAAGTTACGCCTAAAACTACATCTGACCCCTTTAATGGCAGCATGAATAAATCAGTGATGACTTCATGGCCTTGTATTGTTAACTTCGCTTGGCGTACAACGCCATCGCTCTGTAGTTTTTGTCCATTTCCTACAGCAACATTCATATGTGAAATTGCCTCAACTGGCAGGTTAAGGAATTTGGCTACTCTTGACTGAATAAAATAGTGAGTACTTCCCCCATCAATAAGGATTTGCACTTTCGCACCATACAATTCTCCTGCAAACCTTAGGGTAGTAGGAGTTTGGTTATCTGAAAAGGCATTCAAAGATATTTCAGGTTGCCCGTCTAATTCTTCAATCTGCAGTCGGGTGGCCAAATGGACGTCGTTATCTTTATCTTCTTCCGGTTGATCGATTTTAGTGTCCAGCACGAAGAACTGGGTCTTTGTTTTGCAACGGTGTCCTGGTACAAATTTTTCATCACAATTGTAACAAAGGCCCTTTTCCCTTCTCTGTTGCATTTCAGCTTCTGTGAGCTTTCGGATAGTGAAAGTATTTGGGTTTCGACTTGGGCTAGGTTGGGTGGTAGTGTTATTTGGTTTTGGTTTTGGACATAATTGAGTGTGTTTTGGGTAGTGTGGGCTCGACTAGACTGTTGGGTAGAGGCCCATTTTGTTTTCTCTCCCTTTTGAACGTGGCGATGTTGGGCCAAAAGTTTATCTTCTTGCAACTTGGCCAAGCCCATAACCTGAGTAAGATTGGTAGGTCTGAATGCTTGGACTTCTGCTCTGATTTCGGGTTTAAGTCCAGCCACAAAACAACTAAGTTGAAAAGAAGGTGGCAGCCCAAAAATCTTGCTGGACAGTGTTTCAAACTGGGCTTGATATTCTTCTACTGTACCGGTCTGCATCAGCTTAGCTAAGGTCCCTTGATGGTCTTCATACTCCGATGGACCAAAGCGAGTTTGCAGAGCCTTGGTAAATTGTTCCCAAGTCGTTACCTGACGCTCCTTCATCAACCAATGAAACCAATGCAACGCTTGACCACTCATATGAAATGATGTAATTACTAAGCGTTGATCATCGGAAATTGAATGATAATCGAAATATCTTTCAGCTTGAATAATCCACCCAAGAGGGTCTTCTCCATCAAAATGAGGAAAGTTTAGCTTCATTTGTCGGGCTAGGAGTGGTGACCCGGAATTGACAGACCAGGGTGAGCTCATGGTATATGGGTATGGAGTAGCATACAGCCCTGGTGGTATAAAATTTGATGTTGGCGGAAATGGTGATGGAAAGGTTGGTGTTGGTAGATGTGGTATGCCGATGGGGCTTATAGGCGGCGGGGGAATAGAGCTCAAAGGTGGTTGATTGGTTGTATTGGCTATGTGTGTAAATTGGGAGGGTATTTGCGGAGGGAGTTGATTTATAGTCATAGGAAAGGATAGAGTTTGACCACTCACCTGCGTCATTGGAGGTCCGGGCGATCCCGAAGACGTATTTTTCTCCATGAAAATCTTGAGAGCATTCTCGAGCTTGCTGTCAAAATCTGCTACCTTGGTGAGTAAATTGTTGATTGTTTGCTTGTGTTCTTCTAACTGTTGAGCATGTGCAGCAGATGCTTCTTGATTTTTTTTTGAGTGCTTCATCGATTGCTTTAAATTGGGTCCCTTCAGCCATCGTCTCTCAACGAGTGCACCAAATATGTTATGGTTTTAAATAGAAAATAGAGAGATGATGAAGAGAAAGGGGTTTGATATTCAACTGTTCTGGACTTTTTTCTATAGAGAAGAAGTAACTAAAAAAGAGAAAGAAAATAAGAAAGATAACAATTTTCCTTTGCCATATTCTCATCCAGCTATCGATAGAAACGATGCTTTCGTACACCCACTACCCTGATCAAAAGGAGACTATGCCACATAATCCTGTAGATATTTGGGCTTTTGTCCTATTTTTGTGCTCCTCCTGGGCCTATGATTGGGTTCCTGCATGTCTTGATGATATTCCTTTTGGGCAAAACTCGTACCAGATGCATTTGGGCCAGGATTTGGACTAGTGCACATAATATGCACCTCATTGCTTAACAAAAAACGAATTATAAGAAAAACTTCATTATCTTAGTTCTTAGATTTTCATCATCAGTTGTTGCATGACGTTTATACAAAAATTGTATGTTAAGATGAGAACAAATTCGGGCCGAAAGGAAGAGCAAAAAGAGAAAATTAGTTTAATAATGGATATGTTTGTTAGTTATTTGTTTTACCATATCTGATTTTCCATAGCGAAAAGAGAAATTCGTACCACTTTTTTTTTTTGGGGGGGGGGGGGGTGTGAGAGACAGAGATGCAAAAATGAAGTCCCTATATTTGTGAATATCCTATATAAATGAGTTTTACATTTATGTGGCATCTCGCTCGTTGTAATATGTCTTCACTCTTCATCTTCCTTCTCGAATTAAAAAGAGAGGAAAAAAATCAATTGATAACGTCAAGAATCACTAAAGATAAATTACGTAGCAAAATTCAGTGAGAGTGAATTAATTACGTCAAGAATCAAATCAAAAATCAATTGGTCAATGAGATGATACGGTGACCTTGAATATGATAATTCTTCGATATGAGAAATTCCATCATTCCCTCCAAAAAGCAGGATAGTTCATACACAGCCAACGTTTTGTCACGTCAATAATTACTTTTCATTTTAAGAACAAATTAGTCAATAAGATAAGTCGTCCAAGACTTACATAATGAACTTGATTGTGATGATTTTCTAATGAGAAAGGAATTTTTATTCCTTATGTACAGTAAAATAATGAAAATTTTTTGCTAAATTCTGATATAATAATAATAATTTATTATATTGTTTAAAAACTTTCGATGTTAAAAAAATAATTAAATTTATTTATTCAACCAATAAAATCAACCAACTTGATTTATTTTTCTATACCACATGAAAAGGTCTATGCCTTTATTTGTTTCAATGACGATCACATAGTCATAATTGTCCCACAAAATCTTCTATCAATTTTGTGCTAAGTAAATAAATGGATGATGCTTTTTGTTGGATTGTTAGAATATATATACTTTCCTTCCACACAAAAAAGATCATTGTATTTATTTTAACCATATAAAATCTTAGGACGTTTCTTTTATTGAGTAATTAGTTTTTGAAATGAAAACTCGGTAATAGGAATTAGGGAATGGTTCAAATGGTTAAGATTATCTTACCTAAGTATGAGATCTTATATTCAAATCTCATGGAGATGGAGAGTTTAACAACAAAAAAAAAAAGAAAAAGAAAAAAAAGAAATGGAAACTCAATAATTTTTGACATGGCATTGAGTTGAGTTTTGGCCCATTTTTAGCGCCATTAACTTGTGATCCATCTCTACTTGTTTTGCTCATTAGAATTCTCAATTCTTGGGCCTCCGTATTTGTCACACACGTCACACATGAAGAGGGTATTGAAACATATACTCTTCTCATATTTAAAATTCATTATATTCAAATTTATCATATAAGGTTCTAGGCTACCAATCTTTCTTCTTATTGATCAGATAGAACTTTAATAATTATATCTCAACGCTCAAGCTTATAATGAACACGATGACTAGATCTTGTAACTCGGATCTTGTGCTTGGCTGGAATTCTAAGCTTACATCAATGATCTAAGTAAGTTTCAATATAGGCCAACTATATATTTCTATATAATATTTTCATTCTGCCTGCAAGCAATGTGTTATATTTAAAATTTGCACGCCCTTGTCATGCACTGAGTAGCTATCAATTATTCATAATTTCAAAAATTGAGACTCATGTCATCATGTACAAATTGCTCTACAATAATTGAACTCTTCTAGAGTTTCGCACATTCCTTTTTAGTTTGTCCACCATGATTCCTTACATTCTTTTTTCTTTCCTTTTTTGTGTGGCGTGAAACTATCCTTTTTTTTGGGTTGCATTGTGATGAGTTGAAGAAATTTAACCTTTAAAACAACTCTCAAATCATTTGGAAATTTAATGCATATAATGATTAAAACTTTTATATGTAGAGAAATTGATTAAAAAAAAGGGTAAAATGCATCAAACTCTCCTGTGGTCGATCAAAAGTGTGTCGAAATTCCTCGTGGTTTAAAAAGTGCGTCATACCCCCTATGGTCTATCGAAAGTGCATTGGTTCCCCTGCTGTTAAAAATTCTGTTATCTTTAACTATAAAATTATTCTTGTGTCCAAATTAATTTATTTCTTATTCTAAACTACCCAAACTACCCTCATCTCTTTTACAAAAGAAATGGTGCTAATATGATTTGAACCATCAACCTCAAATTAAAACAATAAATATTCTAACCAATTAAACTATAAACAATTTATGTTTTAATTTATTAACATAAAATAAATATATATATAAGCTTTTATAACTAAAAAAATATAAAGTTAATTTTGCCAAATTCTATAAAGTTAACTATTTCTGCGGGCAGAACCATTTCCAGTCAAAGTCGAAAAACTTCCTTTGGTGTTGTTTGCAACCACAATCGCGACCTTGTTATCTGGATCAGAAGAGGTTCTTGGATGAATCACGATGGAATTAGGAGATTGGCATCTTTGTTTCTTCTTTAAGCAGATAAATTGACAGGGGCACAAACTTAGGATGGCTAGATTTATTTGCAGCAAACGATTCCTGAGAAGTTCTATCATTACTAGCTATTCACTAGGACTTGAATATGTGGTTGGAGTAGGTGGAACAGGAGAGGACTGTGAACCTCCAGGAAATGTGCTATTATTTGTGAAGAGGAGTTCCTATGTAATAGAGAATTCTCTTTAGATTTTTTTAGGTATAAGAAAATATGATATATGTATTTTATAGGAATAAATTAATACATAAATTGTTTATAGTTTAATTGGTTAGAATACTTATTATTTTAATTTAAGGTCGAGGGTTCAAATTATTTTAGCACCATTTCTTTTGTAAAAGAGATAAGGGTAATTTAGAACAAGAAATAAATTAATTTGGACACAAAAAAATTTATAGTTAAAGATAACGGATCTTTTAACGGTAAGGGAGTCCGATGCACTTTCGTTAGACCATAGGGGGGTATGATGTACTTTTTAGACCATGGGAGGCTCCGATACACTTTTGATGGACTACAGGGAGATTTGGTGCATTTTAACAAAAAAAAAAAAAAAAATTGTTGGAGTTGGCGTTAAGTAACTCTTTTTTGATCTAGAATTTAATACATATAGTGATCAGTCTATGAAGGAAAACAAAGGAATTTGCTTTGTGTATATTAAGCAAAAGAGATTACAACAATTTATATAATGTGGCTCGCATATGAAATACCCAACTAGCTAGGAGCAAATACAGAACAAATGATAACCGAAATTAAAAGATTACAACACTCAAACTTTAAAATTTGAAAAAAGACAAGGTGAAACTTATTGCTTGTTATCAGTCTATTTGGTGGCTGGTCGTTTCATAGCTGGTAGAAGATTTGAAGAGGGAAAGCAAACAGCTAGTAACCTCAACAATTTTCTTGCTCCTGCATCTTTCAATCTATGCTGACATACCACAAGCGAGGGGCGGACCTTAGCTTAGACAAGGAGGGGCCATGGCCCTCCTAATTTTTTTTTTTTCACTTCAAGAGAGACTAAAGGCCGATTACAATATGTATCTAGCGGTAATTGATCATCGGACTTACTCGCACTAAAAGTGAGAATCACATCACTTGATCATTAGGTTTATATATATATATATATATGATATAATTGATTTTTTTTATAAAAAATGTTAAAAAATAAAAATTATGGTTGCCCCGTCCCCCCAACAATCCCAAATAATTTAATTTGTATAAGTTGAATTATTATTATTAACGGTAAACCTAATTTAAATTAATTGAATTATTCAATTTGGATGAATATCAATATTATTTTCCTTTACATAGATATCTAATTTGTTCTTACCAATTTTATATAAAAACTTCTCAATTCTCAATTCATTATTATTTTTTTTAAAGAATATCAAGGATTATTATAACTGATGTATATTATTGTACTAGTATGATTTGTATTTATGTTTTTTAAAATTATTTGTACTTGATTATAATTTATGACATTTGAAAATAAATATGCATTTTACCAGTTTTTAAATACAATTTTTATATATTCGTTATAGCATTAGTAAATTGCCTCCCCCTTCCAAATATTTTGTTTCAGGTTTGTCACTACCACATGCCACCCCACCCCGCCCATCCTACACTACACCACCCTGCCCAAACCTTATTTGTGAAACCCCATGGTGATTTTGACGCTATGCTAGGATCACTACCTCATCTAAAAACTTAATCTTGTAAAAAAGATAATGGTATATTTATTTATTTGTTTATTGTATTAACAATTGTGCCTTTAGATGTTATTGTTATTCTTTTACACCAGACAATGTTGAGCTTAGTTTTAAGCACATAATTTTAAAACATAAACTATATATAGTGATAGGCGTTAAATAAAAGTCAAGATGAATAAAACATTGAGTTGCATGTTTTCAACTAGATACCAAAACTAATATTACAATAACTGGAGTACTTAAAACAATTATTCTGCCTGAAATCATCATTTCTTGTGAGAACTACGTGTGGAAAAATATATCTTTTATTTATTAAATGTGCATTAGTTATCATATTTTTTGTCACATTTAATTTGGTTATGAGATGTCAAAATATTAGTAGTGATAATAACTTTTGGTCTTGAATATAATATTGACATATATCCTTATATTTTTGCACTTCATAAAAATTTTTCAGCACGTCATCCTAAATTGTATCTCCTTAAACTATCTTAAAACTCAGCAAAGAACTGATAACAAATACGTTAAATTCATTACTATCAACAATGGATAGAGTTTATCTAACGCAAAATGATTGCATAGGCTGTAGTTTCTTAATCATCATTTCTTTTCCTCTTTAATTCAAACAAAATTCTGTCTATTGAAATTTTTCTTGGTTTTTAGGTGTATAACCCTAAGAATCTAATACATATACAAATATATACATACATATATATTCATGTGTGTGTGTGTGTGCATTTACTAGGAAATTACAAGTTGTATAGGATAATCAATAATGTCATAGCATAAATTCCTTTTAATTTCTTTTTGCTGATCGTGATCATATCATGAATTGAACAAATTATAGTTTATATAAAGTCAAACTCTTGCTCATAATGCAAGAAGCGATCTTCGAAAAAGGGCATACTGTTTTTTGACAAGGAGAAGATCATCATTGATGTCTAAACTACAATATCATCATTGATGTCTAAACCATAACTAGATATGACAATTCAAACCTCTCGTGTGCTAAGCCTCCTTGTCTTGGCAAACTTGTTAGCTTGGTGTGAGCTTTCATTAGCGAGCACACCAAGTACTCCAACTTATCCGACCACTTCCTTCAACCGTAGTAGTTTCCCTCCTAATTTTGTGTTCGGAGCAGCCTCGTCTGCTTTTCAGGTATGATTTTGATGTTAGAGGGTGTGCTCTGAATCGATGTTCACTTTAGAAAAGGAAAAGCGAATTTTGCCAAAAAGCAGATAGCATAGACAAGGTGTTTGGTTATTGGAGAAGCTGAATTTTGATACAACTAAACTAGAGTTTTGTTAAAAAGTAACCATTATCGTTCTACTTTCTCTCAAACTCTGTTAAAATGTTTCCTGAACTTCGACCCTGTCTCCGGAGCAAGATCAGATAGCCATTTTTAGCTGAAAAGTATACGATTTGTTTTTATTTTGTTGTTTCTTTTTTGGCTTTTTCAGTATGAAGGAGCTGTTGCGGAAGGTGGTAGAGGCCCTAGTATATGGGATGCTTTTACCCATGAATATCCAGGTTCTCTTTCTGTAGACAAACCCGAAATAGCCCACGCAACACTCTGATGCTTAGTCAATGATATTAACTATTTCGACCAATTATATATGAAATTCCTCAAGTAATATTAAAAGTTGCTCATATTGCGCGTGTTCAATCGTTAATCCTTTTTATGATTAGCTCAAGGTACAATTCTTATTAACGAGTTCTTTTAGAAAGAACGATCAACCATGCCTCATTATTTTTGGTACCCACATGTGCTTTCTGTTTATACACATATTTTAAAACAAATTACTAAATCGTTTTGAAGTATTTTCCTTTCTGACTTTATATATATGCACACACACACTCTAGTGTATACCCTTGCGAAGTATTTTCCTTTTTGACTATATATATACACACACACACTCTAGTGTATACCCTTGCGACTTTATTTTTGTAGTGTACGTACTAAACCGTGTAAGGTTCAATAATAAATTAATATTATCTAGTGTTATATAGATAGCAATATTGGAATTGACAGTAGCCCAAGAAATGTGCATTATTATCTGATCTGCGATTGCTATGTCATCAAGATTACAATGTTAATTTTTATCCAACTGCAAAAAAGATAGCAGATGGCAGCAATAACGATATAGCAGATGACTTCTATCATCGCCACAAGGTATGTGTGATGACTAAAATGTTAATAAAATATGGATATGCTCGCAGAATTTTGAACCCTATATTGTTTATTGAAGTGATGACAAAAAATATATATTAACTACTCAGATATAAAAGAACAGTTTCACGACTCATTACATGTAATTTCCAACTTCTTCATGTAGGAGGACATCAAACTGATGAAGTTCATAGGATTGGATGCTTTCCGATTCTCCATCTCATGGTCAAGAATCTTACCACGTAAGATGGTTTAAACATTGTGTTAGAGACCATAAATAAATAAAATTAGATTTTCTATACATTTGAACTTTTAGATAGATGGTAACTTATCATTGTATCAAAATCTACATCATAGGTTTGAGTCACAGTGAATCCGTATAAATATTTATTAAAACTATTCACTACATATGATCATTATGTCAAAATTCACTTTATAAGTTCAAGTTACACATATTTATTAAAACTATTCACTTCATAAATAAATAAAGATTGCATGTGAGGTTAAGCACAATAAATAAACTAAACTGACTGCTAGTGAAGTTAAGCACAAATAAATAAATAATTATAAAACCAAAACTAAAGCCCAAAAATAGATAAGACCAAAACTATCCACTGCCACCTGAGGTTAAGCACAAATGCACAATAAATAAATAAAAATAGAAGCACAATAGACAAATAAAACTAACAGTATGTGAGGTTAAGCACAGAAAATAAATAAAACCAAACAAAATTACAACTATGCGTTAGGTTACGCACAATAAATAAATAAAACCAAACTTTCTCTATAAATTTAAACTTACCACTTCATACGCGAGATGTTTTTCTTTTTTAATTTCGGTGGTAATAAAGCAAGAGATCTATTAATTAATTCCAAAAATCTTCTTTCTCGTTCACTTTTCTAGGTACTGATATCTTGATAACTCAGAGGGGAAGCTAAGCAAGGGAATCAATAAGGAAGGCATCAAGTTCTACAACAATCTCATCAATGCTCTTCTAGCAAAGGGTCAGCATATCTATGTGTTTGCGTGTGTTCTTTCCCAACTTGCTCCACTCCTTTGTTCCTCTAATTCTCACAGCTAGATATATATTCTGGTAAATCTACAGGTTTAACACCTTTTGCCACAATCTTTCATTGGGATCTTCCTCAAGCACTAGAAGATGAGTACGGTGGCTTTCTAAGCCATAAAATAGTGTAAGTGAACTCTTTTTGCCTCTATAAACAAGAGAAATTAGCAGTTGATGACTATTGAGATCCTACTTCCTTGTGAGCAGTAGGAGTTCTTCAGTTCCTCCTAACAGACTAGTCTTTTCGGTTCAGTTCTTCCTAAGTTGTAAAATTTATACTTTCTTTTTTTGGGGTTGCAGGGATGACTATCGAGATTTTGCAGAGCTATGTTTCAAAGAATTTGGTGATAGAGTAAAATTTTGGTCAACCTTCAATGAACCATGGACATTCACATCAGAGGGTTATGACTCAGGCGTCCTTGCACCTGGACGATGCTCTTCTTGGATGCCTAACAATTGTACTGGAGGAGACTCTAGAACCTAGCCTTACTTGGTTGGGCATCATCTCCTCCTTAGCCATGCATCTGCAGTTAAATTATACAGCGAAAAATACAAGGTAAGACCGATAATTCAACGACTACAAACTGCTGAAATTTGATCTCAAAACTTCTCGTACTTGAAGCGATAGACATGTTCCTAGACCACTAGACCCGTGTAAAGCAACAAATATGTGAATATACTGAGTTCCACGTGACCCCCTTATTTTTTCATTACTTGTCTTTTCTGTTTTGCGCCTTTTTTTTTTTCGTATGTCATGAACTTTTATCCTTTTGCGACATGATTAATTAATTTGCAAAAACTTGGACAAATTGCTAACTTAATGAGGAGATATTGCACAGCCTACACAAAAGGGAGAGATAGGAATAGTACTGGTGACCAACTTTATGTACCCTTACTCAGACAGCAAAGCAGATATTGAAGCAACCCAACGAGGCCTTGATTTTACGTATGGCTGGTGAGTAATAGCCCATTTGGCTAAGCTTACTTTTAAGTGCTTATAAGCAGTAATTGGTTATTAACAAGTTGTTATGTGTTTGGATAAATATGTGTTTATAAACTTCTAAAGTGTTTGTTAAATAAGTGCTTACAAATAATAATAATTGTTCAAAATGACTAAACAAAATATGCCATCTATTAATGTGATAAAATTTTAGCGGTAAACATGTCAAAATGACATGTCTGACCAAATGTTTATAAGCCCCATAAAAAAAGCTGGTTAGGGTCGCTTTTTTTTTTTTGGCTAGCTCATAAGCTGCCTATAAGCTTTTTTACCAAATATATTTTTCATTATTTTTGACTTATAAGCTAGCCAAACACCCTCTAAAACTTGTACCTATGTCTCCCAAGCTTATGTTTACCAATCTTAGCAATCAAATTTCAACAATTTACCAATCTCTTCATTTTAACGTAAGTTTGTATTAAACAACTATCTCGTTTAAAAACTTGTCAGAAGAGATGTATTGTGTCATTTATTAAATCCAGTACATGGTTTAACGCGTAAAAGTACGCAATTTTACTAATGGGTAATAATATGGTCAGGTTCCTAGATCCTGTAACTTATGGGGACTATCCAAAATGCATGAGGCGACTCGTCGGAAGCCGCCTACCTAAGTTCACTGATGAGCAAACTGCAATGTTGAAGGATTCGTATGACTTCCTTGGACTAAATTATTACACTTCAAATTATGCGAGGGACATGCCTTCTACTAATGGTGTAAACCTTAGCTACTCTACGGATTCTCAAGCAAGTCTCATATGTAAGTACCAAAACTTATACATTGCTTAAATTTTTGATAGAGTGAAATGCGTGTCTTTTTTGTGCTTTGTTTAATTAGCTAATTATCCCACTGCATTTTGCTTTCTTCCCTTGTTTCATAGTTCAAAATTTGAAAGGTGAACTAATTGGTGCTCCGGTAAGTTAATATCTCGATCTTAAATATTTAATCGAGCAGTTCAAATTTTATTCAAAACTAATTAATTAATTAAGGACCCTATATATCTTCTTGTTGGTTATTGATTTTTCTAATAATTTTGGTGATTCTTCTTAATATTTAATTTGCACAGACTGGGGCAAGTACTTTCTTCGTGGTTCCCCAAGGGCTTTATGACCTTCTTGTATATACAAAGAAGAACTACAAGAATCCCGCGATCTACATATGTGAGAATGGTAAGAAAAAAAGAGAGGAAAAATGAGTTTATAGAAAAATGAGTTTATAGCATATTCACTTTATGGTATATGTACATATATCTCTTCACTAAAATTCAAAATCTTTTATGATTTTTAGGGATGGCGGATGCAAATAATGGTACTAACGCGCAACAAATAAGGGACACAAAAAGATTAGATTTCTACATACGTCATCTTTTGGCGGTCAAGAAAGCCATCAAGTGAGTCCCAACTTTATCATATATAATATAACTAGTGTGTGGATTCGTGATGCATGGGATACAATATAAATTTTAGTATAACATCAATATTTGTTGTTAATAACCGATTGGACCTGCCGATGTAAAAGAATACTAGAGCAATAGAGCTTACCAAGACAAAACAATAGGCTTTCTTTGAATAGGAAGTAAATGATCATATAAACAAATTTGGTAATATTTTTTTGGAAACACTTACAAATCTATCTTTTACTAGCAGAGATGGAGTACGCATGAAAGGTTATTTTGCTTGGTCGTTTTTGGACACATGGGAATGGAGTTCAGGCTTCACCATGAGGTTTGGTATCATCTTTGTCGATTACAAAAATGGACTGAAAAGAATTCCCAAACTCTCAGGGCTTTGGTTCAAGAACTTCCTCAAGTAGCATATTAATATCCAAGTCAACTTTTATGTATGAGGGTGGGGAGTTTGATTCACCCCCAACCCCCTGATGTACCAAATAAAAAGCACCATATGATGTCATATGTGGTGTTATTGTGTGCTTTCTTTCTAAATTTAATTACTAGAAAATTCTTGTCTCGTTGTCCATGATTAAATAAATGTAATTCATGACTTTTAAAATAATGAAATCTAAACTATCATGTTGTGCATCGAGATGGTATTGCGCTTTTTTTTTTTTGGGGTTTCCTGTATAGGGATTAATTGCAGATCTTGACCCACCCCTTTCTAGCGGTTGTTGGAACTCAAGGTTCATAAATCTCAAGTGAGATTAGATTGGTTGCGTCTTTTTTCATGCTTGTATTTTATATAATGTTCTCTCACATCAATTCTTTAAAAGATTTATATATACTTTATAATGACTTGGGTTCACTACTACTGTTATCATGGGTTTAAGTATTTTAGACCAGTTGATTAGTTCATTAAGGTGGCAGCCAAAAGATGGGTTTCAATCGTTATATAAGGGCATTAGACCAGTGGTCGTTACAGGTTCGGTACATTCATTTTTTAGAAGAGTTTTTTAGGTTTTAAACCACATGACAGCGTTTTAGTTATTTATGAATATTTCCAATCTACAATTTCTCGTCCACACTGCCTAATGGTGTTTATGCGCGTGTGGACTGTGTGTGCAATAAGAGCGGGATTGTGTGTATTGTATTGAAGTGGGTATGTATTGATGGAGTTGAACAATGCGAAACTAAGGAGGACAAAAGAGATTAAGTAGAAAAATGAAAAGGAAATTATTCAAATCTTGGAGGTTAAGAAGTACTTTCACAGCTTGAAGAGACTTCTTTGGAGATTTGTTTAATTAATTAAAGGTATCAGGGCTGTACATGGATCTTAGTTTCTTAAACTAGAATGAGAACAAATTAAACTGTACCGGATTGTATCAAAACCAAAAATCTCCTTTCGACTTTTTACACGAATCGTACCCAAAAAAACTATTTTAATACAATTCTAGATCTTATGCAGAGAACCTTATTGAATCTACAAGAAACCATACTGGACTAAAAAATCTGAATTTTAAACATTAATAATTTTTATGATATATATATATATATATTGCATATTTGTTAATAAAATAATGTACATATACACAATTACAGGTCATATAACGTTCTAAATATTCTTAACAAAGAAAAAAATTTCTAATTTTGCCCCTGCACAAACATAATAAAGAAGGGTAAAATACACTAAATCTCTATATGAGCTATCATAAGTGCGCTATACACCCCTGTGGTGTCAAAAGTTCCACAGTAGACCCCTGTAGTGAGTAAAAGTTTTACATGTATCCTTTACTATTTACATCCCTCCTAACAATGTTAAAATTTACATTAAAAAAGACGTTAATAGTCTTGCTCTACTTGTTCAATTTTCTATCGTCATCGTCGTCAGACAAATATTTTTTATCTTATTTCTGTGTTATCAAACCTTAAATACTTAAAAAATATTTTTGCAATATTGACAATTTTATTTTCAATTAAAATTTTACGACAAGAGGTTGTGCATTTTCGGAAAATATTAATTGGGACTAGGATGATTCAATTCGCCCACCAATATTTTTCTCACAATTCTAGCATCTTGGTCTTTATTATGTTTGATTTGATTAATAATAACGTCGTCCAAAAAAAAATCTAAAAAGGGGGTAAATTAGATTTATGGCACAAATTAACAAACAAAATATTTTTTAAGTTCCAAAAAATAATCTATGATAAATGGCAATGAAACAGTGATAAAATATCAATAAACAACACAAAATAAAGAGACAAGAGAGGAGAAATTCAAACACAATAATTTTTACAACCCTTGTTTTATCAGAACAATCTATCTGTCTGCCTAACACTTAAGGAGTTTTACTTGTCACTTATTTTGCTTAAAAAGATTGATCAACCTAGCCTATTCTACTCAAGGGTAAAGAAATATATATATATATATATATATATATATATATATATATATAAAATTGTAGTTCTCGTGTACAGCAATCTCCATCTATGTATCATACCATCTCGTTGAAAAAGTAACTAAAGAATTGAATATGCGTATCCAATTGTCCTAAAAATTTGGGACAGTATAAGACAAAGAATTTTCTTGTGATACAATTTTAATTCTAAAATATTCAACAACACAACCGTAAGTTCGGTATGCATAATTTTGGAGATTATCAGGTGATATAATTGTATTGAACCAAGTAAAGCTGTATATATAAGGTATATTCCCTTGTTCTCACTTGCCACGAACAATGATATTTTTCATCCAACTTTAATACCCAACTTGTGGGAAGATTATTTGTTCCATTCTTTTATAGACAATGGAGGTTGTATACTCATGTAATATTTGCACTGTTGGAGGGTGCGAAAATAGATGGCATCATCCCTCATCATCACGAAGCACAATCACAACTAGCTATCCCCAAATTATCTTTTGGGCATCCATCAACATTTAATTTCTAACAGCCTTAGCCTCCCTTAATTTTTTTCTGCTCCTTTTTTGTTTGATGTTCTTTTCATACTGATGTTCCTAGTATGCATTTTTCCTATGTAGATGGTATTTAAGTGATCAAATTTTTGTGATATATAAGTAATTTTAACAAATAAATCTTAGTAATACTTAATTTATTTATTTTACTAGTTAGATATTTTAGCCTTGGCCCCCTAAGAGATTTTTCATTTAAGATAAAATTTTGAAAAGTTCATAAATTTTAGAACATTTTTCATAGATAATTTATTTATTTAGGGAGTTTCTTCTTATGTAATCTATTTTTTTAGCCAGATAATTTCATAACAGAGAGAAAAATTTAATTGTAGCATAAATTGATAAACTTATCTTTACATAGTCGTATATTATTTTGTTAAATATAGTATTTTTTTTTACACTTATTTATATTTAAAGTATCTAATGTCACTAATTTTTGTTGGTTTGATTATTGTAATGTATGTATGATTCTTTTCACAGAGAAGATAAAAAACATTCTTATTTGACTCAACACTATTTAATACTATTTTGACAATAATTTTTGTTTAAATACATAAACAAATTTCGACCCTTATGATAAATTTTTTATTCTGCTCTTGCTCCAAACAAAAGGATATAGACGGACCATGTATAGAGGATGTGCTATATATCTGATATTTGGTAATTTGTGGTCGGGTTCTATTGAGTGTACCTATGATTTTATTCCGTTAACTGAATTTTCTTTCTTGGGAAAAAAAAATTCCTAAACAAACCATATTATATGAGTTGTCAATTGTCCATTTTCCGCTGGCGCGCATACACCCGTGCGTGATTGTCGTGATTAAAATAATCTTCCAGCTGACGCCGCACATTATTTGATGTCTCTGTTTTTCCATTTGTCTCCAGCCATATAATTAAAATAACTTGTTCGTGTATATGGTGGCCCTTCAAATCAATCATATTTGAAATATCATGATCTTTTCCGGAAGTTTTGATATAAACAAAGAAAAGAACAAAACACACCGTTTTTTTAAACTTTTCAAGGTTGTTAATTGTAGATTTATAAAAGGTCAATATTGAATTGTCAAAAGCCCTTTGATCTTTGTTGGCACGTGAATGCGGTAATTGGAGTTAATGGGAGCTATGGAATTGTGTGTGGCTTAGTGGGAGTAATATTCCAGTATCAAATTTGATTTGTTTTACGTTGCGTCGTATCTAAATCTATCAATTAGTGGCCATAATTCTTGATCAAATTTATTGCTAATTTTTTCTATTTTGCTTTGCCTACAAGTATCGTGCTCCTTGTTTAAAAAACGCAAGTTTTTCTAAACTAGCTGCACATAGTTTTTTTTTGTGTGTTTGTAGTCAATAAGAGAGTTCGGATTGTTATTCTGCAAGTTCTTATGATTCAGACTATTATTAGATAATCACGAGAAAAATATACGTTATATCCTTTGAGGATTGAGCTACAAAGCTATTAGCACCAAAATGATGCGCTAAATCATTAAGGACATTGAGCTCAAACTCAAGCCTCTAATCAATTTATTTGGTTTCCATTTCTGAATCATGTTCTATTTATCATTGATAGAATTTCAGTTTTGTTGTGTTAATTCCAATTAATATAAATTGTGGATCTATGTAACTTCCTTGTTTATTATTATTAGAAATAAGTTATATTAGAAAATGTTATTGTCTTAACTATGCGTTAAAATTTCTAACAATCTTAAAGCATGCCATTTAATTATCATTATTAACAATTTCATTTTTTTGGCAAGTTAATTTGCTTGTGCTTGCCCCTAAATCCTGTACAACTAATGGGACAAGAATAAATGATATTATCTGACCAAAAACCAACAAAAAAGAAAAAATTGTCTGGCTGATATTTTGTTAGTGTTTGTTTCGTAATTTAGCTGATATTATCTGACCAAAAAAATAAGAGGAAAAAGAAAGAAACTAGCTGACATCTGACCAAGTGGTCAGAGGAACACAAATTCTACCGTACACTAACACGTTATTCACTCGCTTAATTATGTACATCTTATTTTGCTGTTATCACGTGTGCACAGTACAAATGGCAAAAAAAAGCAGATCAGGTCAGCATTCTACTCTTCTTCTCTCTCCTCTCCTCTTCTCTTCTCTTTTCTTTCAGCCATTAAATTCGCTATGGAAAAAACTTTTCAAAACCAAACAAGTCTTAATCTCATGCCTTCTTGCCGAACAAGCCACCGATAAAGCCATATTTATGCTCGCTTCGTGTTGCATCCATGGTAGTCAAGTGGTATGTCTCTCCCTTTTAGTGTAATTAAGTTTAGAGATCAATTCTCGCTAAATAAATATTGTAATGAGCCTTTAGACTTTTTGAAGTGAAAAGAAAAAAATTGTAACAAATAAGTAATTTTAGCAAATAAATTTTAGTGATACATAATTTATTTATTTTGTTAGTTAGGTACTTATAATGTTATGTTTAGTATGTTGTAATTGCTTGGAATATTGTAATGACTATTTCAGCTTCTAATTCAATTTTTTTTTTTGGTTTGATAAAATTAATTAAAGTTGGAAAGACCTTCCTTATGGAATGTCTTTTTCATGAAAAATTAAAAAAAACTCATTTCTTATAGAAACCCAAGAAATGAGTATTCCAATTAAGTGGGAATTAATACAAAATAAAATCATAAAAATAATTTATTTCCCATCTACTGTCTCCCAAATTCTCAATCGTTATTAAAAAAATAAATTAAAAACTAAAAAAGTAAAAAAATGAAAAGTTAAAAAATTTAAACAATTCAAAAAATAAAAAGTTAAAAATATATGTATCTCTTTCTTTTTTAACTCTTTTCTAGTTAAGAAACATGTGTATCTTTATTAGATGGTTAACTTTTCTCTCTAATTATATTGAAAAAGTAAATAAGTTGAAATATGCTGATAAAATAAAAAAATAATTAAACAAGAAATGCTGTGTTTTATTGCCAATTAAAGGGCTGGCAAGACTAGGGCATTTTAGTTTCTCTTAGTATTGAATACAATTATTATCATGCAAAGACTTAAAATTTATGACAAATCAAAGAACAAGTATATTTTGGTTAATTAAATTGATTTCATTTCATTCTAACTTATTAAAATAATTTTACCAAATATATGAAATAAAATAAGCATTACATTTTAGCTTTTTCTATGACTTTAACCACATACAAGAAAAAGAATAAATATTTCATGGACATTTTACATTGAATTTCATTATGCCTTAAGTTCCATTTTGCCTTGAATATTCATTCCTATCCAGTATCCAATATATTCCATCTTACTGAACGAGCTAGAGTTTTTTCATGTAAGAAAAATTTAAAAATGTTCATAAACGTTAGGGCATTTTTCTTTATAGAGAATTTATTTATTTAGGGAGTTTTTCTTATTTCATTTATTTAATTTTTTAGCTGGATAATTTCATAATAGGGAGAAGAATTTAATTTCATCTACTAAATCAATAAACTTTTTTTTTATGTAATCTTATATTATTTTGCTAAACAGTATTTCTTTTACATTGAATTTATGTTTAAAATATTTAATATAACTAACTTTTGTTATATATATATATATATATAATTTTCATTTAAATAAATAAACAAATTTCGACTGTGATGATAAATTTCTGATTTCGCTCCTACTCCTCACAAAAGGATTATAGTATACATACATTCATACATACATACACACACACATATATATATATATATATATATATATATATCACGCGAAGAAGATAAAAAGACTATTATTTTAATTAACACTGTTAACATCATTTTAACAATAATTTTCATTTAAATAAATAAACAAATTTCGACTGTCATGATAAATTTCTGATTTGGCTCCTACTCCTCACAAAAGGATTATATTCTGGGACACGCATGTTTCCAGGCTAATGCATTTATTGTCAACCCCAGACGAAAGTTGTCACTTCTCCACCCGCATGCAGTGCACGATATTATACATCTTGAATTCGAATCATTAATGGAAATAAATAAGAAATTATTATAGATCCTCTCTTTAGAGGGGAAAAAAATGAAAGTTTGAATAATTTATAAAAATAACAAATTAAAATTTATCTTGAATAAATTACTCTATAATATTAAAATTTATGAATGATCATTTAATTACTTCTGATAAAAGGCATGTGTTTAATCGAACTCAAAATTATGCAATTATGCAACTAATAAGGAGATAAAGTCATGCCAAACAAAGGAAGAGTCAAAGCTGAGTCAACAAGTCATTAATGATGCCTGCTCATGATAAAAGCAGTTATAGGTTAGCTCTCAATTTATTGTAAGTAACTTGAAGACATTTACTGAACTCATTTTTCATTTATAAATAGCTCAATTGTACTCTAAAGCTTCAATGAATGTTCATGAATCGAATTCTTTCTCTCCAAAATATCTATATCTCTTTCTATTCGTAACGTTTTCAAAATATGAGATGCCATCGAAATATTGTCATTCTAGATTTAACAAAAGGTCAATAATGAATTATCAAAAGCCCTTTGGTCTTTGTTGGCATGTGAATGGGAGTAACTAGAGTTAATGGGAGCTACGGAATTGAATGGCTTAATGGGAGTAGTTTACTTTGCTTAGAAATATAATGCTCCTAGTTTAAAGAAACAACTAGTTTTTCAAAACTAGCTTTATTTAGCTTTTTTTGTGTCTCGCATAGTCAATAAGAGAGCTCGTCCTATTGTTAGTTTGCTAGTTCTTGTGTTTTGGAATATTATCCTAACAAGAAATACATCTGTCATATCCTGAGGGGATTGAGCTAATAAAGTCATTAACATGACAACGAGGCATTAATCGTTATGGACATCGAGTCAAACTCAAGCCTCCGTTCAATTTATTTGATTTGCATTTCTGATTCATATTCTATTTATTATTGATAGAATTTCAGTTTTATTGTGTTAATTCCAATTAATATAAGTTGTGGATCTATGTAAATTTCCTTGTTTGTTGTTATTAAAAAATTTACATCTAAAAACAATTTATTAAAAATATTATTGTCTTATCTCTGCGTTAAAAATTTCTAACGATCTTAACGCAGACCATTGGATTACCATTATTAACAATTTCATTCTTTTTTTGGCGAGTTAAATCCTGTATAACAAATGACACGAGAATAGATGACATTGTCTGACCAAAAACCAACAAAACCAAAAAATCAAAAGATTGTCTGGCTGATATTTTCTTACTATGTACGTGTTTGTTTCGTAGTCTAGCTGATATTATTTAACCCGTTTGTTTCGTAGTCTAGTTGATATTATCTGACCCAAAAAAAGAAAGAAACAAGAAAGGAAAAAAAAAAGAAACTAGCTGATATATATCTCACCAAGTGGTTAGAGAAAACTCTAATAATGTTATATTCGATAAAACCATGCATGACTCTTCTATTAATTATTTATTTATTTAGTTTATGATAGGTTGGCGAGAATTCCTTTTTTTTTATTTCTTTGTTAATAATTATCTCCTGCAGCTATATAAAGCGATTGAGAGCAAAGCTTGGAAAACTCAAATGGCCGCCATGGCTACGCAGTACGCATTTCTTGTGGCCTTATTTCTCTTCTATTCCTTCTCTAACATTCAGCTTTCTATAGCAGCCTCCAATGCATCATCTTACCACAGCCGCAGTAGCTTCCCTAAGGATTTCGTTTTTGGAGCATCCTCAGCTGCCTACCAAGTATGATTTTCGACTTTGTTTTTCGAGCATTACTATATATTGCCTTTTAGTTTTTCTAACTTTTTTACGTAATAAAAATTTTAATAACTGATCCAGTAGGAGTGGCTTTAGCAACGGTCTCTATCTTAGGCTTTGTTTTTGAAAAGAAAAGGTGGCTTTTAAACCCATATATATATATATATATATATATATAAAAGAATATATGCATTTAATAGGTTAAAATTTTGATTTACTACAAAAACAAAAAGAAATTAAGAAAGAAGGAATGAATACATGATATAAAGCATTACTTGCTATTGAGTATTGGCTGTATTGCTATGACTATTACTATGAATATAAACACAAACACACACTATTTTTACCTTTAATTTTTAAAATTCATCCTGGTTTGTTATAGTTATGTGTGTGTGTGCATATATATATATATATATATATATATATATATGTTCTTTTGGTTTGTATAGGTAATTCGTTCAAGAGTAAGGGCAAACTGAATTATAGATATTGCACCTTGTAACTCATGCAATATTCCTCGCGGTACCAAAAGTCTAACCGCTTTTTCCCTTTCTATTTCTCAAAACTATTCTCCCTTCCTAATTATAATATTAAAAAATTTTGTTATGATTAATCGTGATTACTCGAACTATCTTACCTAGAATCATAAAATCTTAAAATTTTATGATTAATCTTGATTACTCCTACTATCTTACCTAGAAACATAAAATCTTAAAATTTCTTAACGTCAATGATTTAAAAAAATTAATTGATGGTTACCTCCTGTAGACCCTTCATTACTTCTGTTAAGACCCTTCATAAATACTAATTGGTTAATATGAAGAGTTGTCTAAAACTTTATTAGACAACTTTAAATTTTTTTCTTTTGTGATTTTTCTATATGGAAGAATGTATTTCAACACACTTCTCACATGTAACCCAAACCAAAAACCAAGGATGTGATTGAGCTTATATGATCTAGACCAAGAATCTCGAAAGTCGAGAAGCAAGAACCATGGACGGAACCAAGCTCAAATGAGCTATACCAAGAATCTCATGAACCAAGAACTAAGAACTCAAACGAGCAAAACAGTCAGGGTCACACGTAAACAATGCGAGAAACTGGACTAAAATCAACCAAATTCTGACACTATATTAAAAATTACTAAAATTCCATTATGAAATTAATTGGTTAATACGAAGAGTGACTTAGAAACTTATAAAATAATTTTAAATTTTTATAATTTTTTAATGTGACAAGAATGTAGTCCTATTTCTGCACCTCAAAGCCAACTGTCTATTTGGCCAATTCTGGTTGCCTAAGACTAACTCCAACAAATCCCCTAAAACACAAAAATCCTCATATTTAAGGATTTTGTTAATGGTAAAGTGCTCCAATAGCTCTCCTATCCCATTTCCAAAATTTTAGATTTTTTCCTAACCCCAAAACAAAACATTTATATATAGGGATTTTTTTCATCCCCCAAAGTCAACCCTCAAATCCCATCCCCCATTCCTATAACTTTAAGATTACAATATTATAAAATAAGGGAGTTGTTGGAGTGATATTGAAATTGAGACTCCCTAAATTGAATGTTTGGTAAAAAATAAAAGAGCTGTTAGAATAGAATTAAAAATAAGAGATCTCAAAATATAAAAAATGATCCAAATTACTTAAATTTAGAGAAAAAAATAAAAAAGTTGTCAGAAAT
Organism: Cordia subcordata; assembly: GCA_028554755.1. Classification (NCBI taxonomy): domain Eukaryota; kingdom Viridiplantae; phylum Streptophyta; class Magnoliopsida; order Boraginales; family Cordiaceae; genus Cordia; species Cordia subcordata. The sequence goes on from JAPTOF010000002.1 coordinate 2,070,989, forward strand.
ATCCTAAAAATTCAAATTTTGCGGTCTCACAAGAAGTACAAACAACAAACATCAATCGTCTTCTGTGCATGGCCGCCCCCACATGCTATCCAACTCAAATAATGGTTCTCACTCAAAATTTCTCCAGTTACAGATAAAATTTTTCACGCGAGTGACTGCATGAAATACAGTTGACAGGACATGTGGCCCACCCAACATACGATATTCATTGCTGTCACGCCTCGAAGCACTATTTTTAAGTAAAAAATAACAATTTGAATATTTAATCAATTAATTCAAAATAATAAACCAAGTTTTTAGTCATATAATTACAACACGTGCTTATAAATTAATTAACTGTTCATTCTCATACCGATGCGGGACATCCTTATCATAATCAATGTGTGTTTGTTTTTCCAGTATGAAGGTGCAGTGTCTAAAGGCGGCAGAGGGCCAAGTATATGGGACACCTTTGTGCACAAATTTCCACGTGATCTCTCTCTCACAGTCTCTTTCTCTCTGCGTGCACATGTGTTTTCAAGCAAGAGCATCCATAAGTGTTTTATTTGTTATAATCTTATTTTAATATATTTATTTTGTTAAAATGAGTATATATTTTATAAAATTTAAAATATCTTATCACATGTATTTTATAAAAATTCAAAATAAGTCATATTTTTTATTGTATAAGAAATAAATAATTCATCTTTATCTTATTTTTTACAACTATAGAACTATAGTTTTTTTTTAAATTTTTATTAAATGCATGTGATAAAATATTTTAAACATTATAACATGCATTCTTATTTTAATAGGATTAACATCTTAAAAAGATATCATGCCAAACACACTAAAGGACTCGCATTCATCAATTATGGAATTTGTATTCATAGACATGGAGAGCTATCTTTCACCATGTAGCATTGCTTTTTGTCCCACTCTTTTAATTTGACCATATAAATATATATATTACGGCTGCATTTCAGGTAAAATATTAGACGGAAGCAATGGAGATGTGGCCGAAGATTTTTATCATCTCCGCAAGGTATGAATATATATACACATATATATATATATATGTGTGTGTGTGTGTGTGTGTGTGTGTAATCTTGTCAAAATATGGTGGATAGTTGTACGATTGCATCAATGAAATCAAGTTCATTGCATAGTATGACAAATTACCCAATCAATTAATTACTATCACAAATATTCTCCCAAAAGGAAAAGTATATAGCAATATATTATTCGGGTGATATTTTATTTTGTTTCGTGTTATAAAAGGGTACTTAACATTTAATACATAAAACATCAGCAGATGATATAAATTAAAACCGAAATGTAAAATAGCGAGATATATGTATTACTAGTTGATATTTGATTCGGTCCTACACACACATATATACATGTTTATAAGCAAAGCCAAACACTCTCTAAATTATCATTTCGTCTAAAGCCTTAAACTTTTGGATAATATAAAGTAGAGCTTATATTATTAAAGGTCATGAGTTCAAATCTTACTACTGATATTTGGCACACATTTGAGTCTCCAAAAATAAATTAGTCTACCTACACGTAAAGGGATATGTTAAAAATAATATAAATAAATATATTAAATCTCATTCTTACAACAAAATTAAACTCACATTATCTTAAGTTGTTCATTTTCATGAATCTTACACGATGACATAATCTTTTTGAATAGTGTAGGTTAAACTATTTTTTCATGAACTTTACACGTGACGAGAATCTTTTGGTACATTCTATGTATGTATATGTATAGCCAAAAGTTAAAGTGATTGGTAAATGAGACTGAGTTTATGGTGCATGCATGTCCAGGGAGATGTGGAACTGATGAAGTTTGTGGGGTTGGATGCTTTCAGGATGTCCATCTCTTGGTCCAGAATATTGCCCCGTGAGTGATGAATAATAGTTAAAAAAAAAAAGTTAATTTTGTTTATTTTATTGTTCTTCATCAATCTGTACGTTAACTTCATCAATCATTTTCAGACATTAACATGCACGGCTGATGATGCCCCCTGAACATATAGGCATGTTACGTTTGCCCACCTCAGACAGCAAATGAAACACATCTCAATCATAGAGAAAGAGATGGGTCGACGAAAAGAAAGGAAATATCTCCATGTAGGCATTTTTAGTAATAATTGGTTCAACGACATATACATTACAGCTAATGCGAGGACCCACATGAGGGAAACATCCCCGATATCATTTGATTGAATAGTTGACTCGACCCGTTTGTTTCTTTTAAAAAAAATCCTTCATTTCGTATATTGATAATGTGATAAATTGATAATGTTTTATTTTTGACAAGAACAACTAATGAATAGTATTATTAGATTTATATGATTTACCTCCATTTTTAAAATAGAATTCTGCTAGATTCCACTTCTAGCCATGAATAGAGTTTAATTATTGTTCGAATCTACTATTTGAATAATCCTTAATTAATGGTTATTAATATCCACTAACTCTTATCTACGTAACATAAACACACATTAGGTCTGTACCTGTGTCATGGTAGAATAGAAAGTTATTAATTAATATTTCCTTGGGGAAAAGATTGTAGATTTATGCATAAGCAGAACTAAATCTCACAAACTTTTGTTTGCATTGACGAGTGAAATATAAATTTTCGAATTAACCGTGACTCCTGCGTAATCTTCTTTTTCTTCATGACAAAATATAAAAAGCTCAAAACGTATCATTTGTAGTTTTTGTTTCATTGAGGTGATTATTGTTTTTCATTGTGTAAATTATTCTGCCAGTTAATCTAATTAGTTATTTTTATATTGTCCTGAGTCAAGGATATTTTTGTAAGTTTTCTTTAATATTAACAATATTTTTAATCAGTAAGGATATTATATATTCCTTAAATATGACTTTGAAATGGTCCGTTGTCTTTCCTCAAGTGATCGACATTATGGCTTCGCCAATAATGCAACTTTTAGAATAACTCTACGGGAAATAGGAGTAAACTTAAAAATGGTTCAAGACCTTTGATTGTAACAAGAAACTCTTGGGACAAAATGGATTTTAATTATTTTTAGAAGCGGCTCGAATTATTTCAAGTCGAGTAAAATAAGTTGTTTTTTGGAATAAGATTTAAATTGTAAAAATGAGCATTGAGTAATGAAATGTACGAACTATATATATATATATATATATATATATATATATATATATATAATTTTTTCACAAAAGAGAGGAAGTAAGGTTATACTGCAATCATCGAATTAATGGTCGTCTCGCCCCTCCCATCTTAATTATATAACAAATCTTACCATAAAAGTATTTTATTTCTTGCAATTGTTTTACGTTTTTTTTTTTTTTTGTCATTTGATCAGGTGGGAAGCTAAGTGGAGGCATAAATAAGGAAGGCATTGCTTTCTACAACAATCTCATTAATGAACTTCTATCAAATGGTTATAGGACACACTCTTCCTTCCGCTCCTACTTGTACATTTTGCTTTTATCAATATATATATATATATATATATATATATATATATATATATATATATATATATATATAGACAGATACATACATACATACATACATACATACATACACACACACAACTCCCTCATTTTTGAACAAATTTTTCAATAGGTATACAGCCGTTCGTCACAATCTTCCATTGAGACCTGCCACAGGCACTTGAAGATGAGTATTCTGGCTTTCTTAGCCCTTTGATTGTGTAAGTAATATTTCTCTTTCTCCCTTATCTTCATAAATTAGAGACCACGTAATACTTATTGTCCTTATTCATCTTTTTAAGTTTTCGTCCAAAATAATGCGCCAGTTTCTCTAAATGAAATATTAACCTTGTACAGTATTGTGTCATATTCAGTCAATACTATGAGCATTATGACAATCTTATCAAACTTCTTCAAACTTTTCACCTTAAACTTGTCTAGTTAAAGTATAAAAATTAATTCACCTTGGGGTGGAATTGGTAGTTATAACCAAAAGAGAGGAAATTTAGCGCCTGTCTAGGATAGACTTATCTCAAATCTAAAATCTTATAAGAATTTTATTTGATAAGTCTCTGATAATAAATAAGTGTATGATATAATAAAACTTTTCAGTTTATAATTATTTTATTTTATGCTGAGATGCTGTCGATAAGTTTATTTTGCAACAATACATTCAATTCTAAGTCATAATGTTACAATTTTATTATTAAACAATAAATTATGAAATATAAAATATTAATGAATTTTTTAATTTTCATCTTTTTTCATTGATACATTTCCAATTTTGTAATTTCCTAATGCTTTAATCATTTAATTTAATTTTTTTGATTTTTAAATTTTTCTTAATTTTAAACTATAAGTTTTAGTTATTGTAATTTTAAGTTTCTTAACTTTTAATTTTCATTTTTTAATTTTTAAATTTTTAATTTTTAAAATTTTGCTTAACTTTTAATTTTCATTTTTAATTTTTAATATTTTAATTTTAAATTTTAAATTTTAAAATTTTGTTTCTAAAATTTTTAAGTTTTTAAATTTTCAAATTTTTAGTTTTTAAATCTTTTAGTTTTTAATTTTTAGTTTATTTTTTATTTCATTTTTTACTTTTTTAACTTTTGCGTTTTAATTTAATTTTTACATTTCTAAATTTTTTAATTTTTAACTTTTCAATTTTAATTTTTTTAATTTATAAATTCTTATTTCTTAAATTTTTTAATTTTTACTTTTTAAATGGAAGGTATTATTGAAAGTATAAATATTATATATATATTCTCAAAATCTCTAACATGTACCAACAACTTATTTTTTATAATTACAAATGCAACATCTTATGAAAAGTATCTTACAAATGATTTATGATAAGTTAATAAGACAAACAACACTTTTCCAGTCCATAAATTACTAAATAAGTTAAGTGTTCTAAAATAAGCTTCAACCAAACACAGCGCCCACTTAAGCCAACTAGCTATGGAGAGTTCGTATACCATTGAGTTCTTAACGTGCTCCCACTAGATGGTGTTCATCCAACCATGGTGCGCCTTCTCAATGCATGATTCTCATATGCTGTTTAAATAAGTATACATAACATATATATACACACACACACTTGCATACATACATACATACATTTCTCCGGAAAATGCAGTTTGAGGGAAAAAAATAGGAAAATAAAAAGAGCAGCATAACCGGTGTTTCTTCAAAACTCTCTAGTCCAAATTCCCTTTTTTTTTGGCCTGAATCTCAATTGTAAACATGCTCCAAACTGTATTTATTTAGAAATTTTACGTTTTTAGATGAGGTAGTAACTATTTACAAGAAAATGGAAAAAGAAATAACAAGTATTATGATGGCTGCAGGGATGACTACCTGGACTTTGCAGAGCTTTGCTTCAAAGAATTTGGTGATAGAGTAAATCATTGGATAACCCTTTACGTGCCATACGTATTCACAAGCTTTGGTTATGACACCGGCACGCTTGCTCCAGGGCGATGTTCCGCATGGCTTGCCAACAATTGCACTGCAGGGAACTCAGCAACCGAGCCTTATGTGGTTGCCCATCACCAGCTGCTTTGCCATGCAGCTGCTGTTAAACTATACAACCAGAAATATAAGGTACTTTGATAAGCCATTCTTACAATTGTTTTCACCAGTCGGTTTGCAATTACTTAATCGGGAAATAGATCATTTGGTCCCTTATCTTGAACCCTTTTAACAATTAAATTCCTTAATTGTCTTTGTAACATGACAATCAGTGACATCATTGGTTTATTCAAAAAACGTATGTAAAAAATATAACACCGTCAGTTTTCTTATCTTTGCAATTTATGACACCATTAGTCCAAATGCCATTATTTTCTTTATATTTTTTGACTTCAGGACTAACGGTGTCATAATTTGTAAAGATAACGGATTGCATTGTTGCCTTTCAAAAATAAGGAATTTAATAATCAAAAGGGTTAAAAATAATACTAGATAAGTCATTTATCCTTAATTAATTTGGTTTATAATCAAACATATTGATCGTAGTTAATCATAAACTGCATTGTTCAAAATATATTGTATAACATTTTTATTGATAGTAATGACCTTGTATCATAGGCAACTCAAAAAGGAGAGATAGGGATAGCACTAGTGTCTCATTGGATGGTACCATATTCTAGCAAAAAACAAGATAGCGAGGCAGCACAAAGAGCCCTTGATTTCATGTATGGATGGTGAGTATATATAACGTAAAATCTCCAATAGAATCGTTTCCGGAACTCTTTTCTTTTCGGCAACTTTCTCCAGAAGACCTTTCATGTCTATCAAAACTAACTCCGAAGAAACAATTTTTTTTCCCCTTTTTTTCTGATTGAGATTTTGAGTCATTTTTTCACAAGTTTACGAAATCATTTTTAGGTTTATGCACCCTCTTGTATATGGAGAGTATCCGAAAATCATGCGAAGTCTCGTCGGAAAACGATTGCTGGAGTTCACCGCCGAGCAAGTGATGATGCTGAAAGGGTCCTTCGATTTTCTGGGCCTGAATTACTACACAGCTTATTATGCTGCTCACACTGTCAGAAATAGCATCAACGTCAGCAGCTCAGCTGATTCACTAGCTCTTCTTACCAGTAAGCTCATGAGATTAACCTAAAATTCTTATCATTTTTTTAACTTAGATTATACAAATTAAAAAAGAGCATTTGCACAATGGTAAAGTTGTCCTAGGTGTGTGTGTGTGTGTGTGTATATATATATATATATATATAGAATAATGCACAATGGACTGTAAAATGAGTTACAGACTTCTTATTAAAACCTACTATATAAAGAATTTGTGTATACAAACAAACCGGTAAGGGATCTCCCAAGTAATTTGCTTTCAGATTCTAAAGCAATTGTTTCTTCTAAAATGTACATCTTAATTAAGATGTTCTCTTTGTTTAATTTTCACAGCGGAGAAGAATGGAAAGCCAATTGGTGACCCGGTACGTTGTCTATAGAAAACCCTACAAGAGCTTCAATTATTAAAAACAAGGACAAAATGCATTTTATCCTTGCAGTACTCAGCTAAAAGCTTAAGCTTTTCTTTAGACGAGTGCCGATGAGTTCTGAACCTAAGATTGTTTGGTTTTCAGGGTCTAATACAATGTTAGAGTTATCACCTTATTTCAAAATTTAAATTTGCAAAACAAATATTAGAATATTTTTTTATTGTATTAATAATCACAAGAACAGATTGTGAACTTCATATGAACAAAGATGGCAAAATATGCTTGATAGAAATTGAACGTGATCTTCTCTTAATGACTTTAATGCGTTGGAAATGATATGCAGACCGGAGCAAGTTTCTTCTTTGTCTATCCACAAGGGCTTGAAGATCTTTTGGTCTATATAAAGGAAAAGTACCAAGATCCGATCATCTACATTACGGAGAATGGTAGGTTATGTCTTCTTCCCTTTCTACATCAATCCAAAGTTCTATTATCACGTTTTAGACATGAAATTTTAGATTCGCGAATGAAATTAGTATTATTTGTTTAAAAATAATTATTTGAATCTCAAATTTACCTACATAAAACGATCAACCAACGACAATCAATTACGACTTGCTCCACAAATGTGAATATATGCATAATATTAGGACAAAAAGTTGATTTGCTTGCATTTGATCTTTGACTAACCGTCGCATAATTTCACTGTCTTCAGGATTAGCTACCGCCAGTACTAGCCCGATGAAAGAAAGCATTAGAGACCTACAAAGAGTGAATTTCTTTTATCGGCATCTTTCAGCCGTTCAAAACGCCATCAAGTAAGTTAGTTTCTTTTTTTAACAAATTAATTATATAATGCTTGTCATTTATATTTGGGTAAAATACATTTTAGTCCCCTATCTTTTTGCCAAAGTCAAATAAAATTTCCTATGATTTCGAAACTCGACAATACTGCTTATTATGTTATAAAGGATGTTGCACAGCTACCTCTAGTATTGGGGTTTCATTTAATATTCTTTATAGCATGCAGGGGGTTGTTTGCGAGTTCTAAAAAATAGGAGATTTTAAACAACTTTGACAAGATATAGGGGGATAAAATTCAATTTGCACGTTTTTTATCTTTTAAAAAAATATTTTTTTTGAGAAATTAAAATTTTTGACTTCTAAAAAAACTAAGATTAAGCTTTTCCTAAAATTTCACTTTTTTTTTTAAAATCCAATTCAAATATTGTTCAATTGATAAAGAACCTATTCAAAGAAGTCTTCAAGAGTTTGAATTTTCTAAATTTAAGCTTTTTGGCTTTAAAAGTTTAAACTTTTAAGCTCTCGTTTTTCATTTCCAGAAAAGTTACATGTTGCTTCACGCTTAGCTTGTTACTATCAACTGATCAAATTTTAACAAATATATTATAAATTTACTATTTTTAAATTTTTTTAATAATATTATAACGTTATAAGAGATTAAGCACGTGTATGACTGCTAAAATGGGATATGGGCAGGCGCGGTGTGAAAGTGAAGGGGTTCTTCATGTGGTCATTTCTTGACACATTTGAATGGAACTCTGGTTACACTCTGAGGTTCGGATTGTATTATGTGGATTACAAAAATGGACTCAAAAGATATCCCAAACAATCAGCTCTCTGGTTTAGAAAATGGCTCCTCAAAAAATAAAAATGGTGAGGACAAGTTAGACTATGGATCGAATAAATGGTGATCACCTTTTTATTCCCTTATCCTCATTTTGTAACAATAAAAATCTCATTCCTATGTATGTCCATTTCTTGACAATCGTGGACAATTTTCATCTGCTTAATTTCTCGAGTTATTGTACGAATATTATATCAATTAAATAAATTATGCTCAATCCTGACTAGATTATCGTTAGATTACCTACCATCTGGTGATCGGAGTGATAGAGTCCTTAACTTCTGTGTCGAAAGAGTGTATTCTTTTATTTTAGAAAGTGTGCTAACGCCAATCATATCCTATACCTAAAAATGCACGTTAATTGCATCAGAAATGCTAGGAATTAGACCATCCCCAACATAGTAGATCGGCCTTGTCTTAGGGGGCGTGATGAACCCGAATAAGTTGCCAATAGTTCTTCTATCTAGTTATTTTAAATTTGACTGGCAGTGTACATTGGTTATTGCCTCTCCTTTTAAATAAAACAAATCATATTCGGCTTTAATCGAATTTAATTAGTTAATATTGGTAATTAACTCTGTCATTTAGGAGGTAAACTATAATAAAATTGCGCAAGGGAAAACATATTGTTAAATAAGCTATAATAGTGGAATATATATGTTTCCCATTTATATACATGAACCCAAAGAATACAAAGAGTCGTCTGTAACAAAAATTTAAAACCCTGACCCAATGACCTTTCACTTATAATAATGTCATACTGGTAAAATCTGCCAGCTGCCTAATTTATCCGGCTCTAATAATGCAAGCGTGTCCATGTGCACGGGACTAAATGACTAAGTCGTTTTAAAGATTTTTTCTTTGTATGTGATATCACAAAATGATGCTATGTCATTGTCAACGTAATATTTGAAGTGTAGATAAACATTATAAAAAAAAAGTTACTTTTTTTTTTAATAGAATGGTTCTTCTTGTTTCACAAATATGTTAGCGGAATAGTGTCATTAGTAAAGTATCATCAACCACCTTCCTACATGGATATGAGGTGTGGATAAGTTAGCATGGTTATGAGACAATAAAATGGGACCAACTTATGCTATGATTTTGGTGAGACACATTTGAATCAACAGCACTTCCTTGGGCTAAGTTCAAACCATAATAATTGTTAACTCAAATCGCAGCTCAGCAATTGCAACTCACTTGTTCTAAGTAATGGGGAAGAGGATAGAAACATGTCGCTCGAAACTCTACAAAGACAAAGTGGCCGAACCATCAAAGGAAAGACAAACCAAGTGGACCATATGAATCATTTGACCCAGAAAATTATTTGGGTTTTCACAAGTTCGCAAGAATCTTGCTAAATTCATCAGCCAAAATAATTGAGCTGTGTTGAGATTTGCTTTTGACCGATACAATAATAAAAACAGATACTAAAGTGTAACTAATAATGACTCGTTGTCTTAATGAGGTAAATGTTACTCGGATCTCGTGGTCTTCAAACCATGAGATAGGAATGGAATGACATTATAGACTTTATTTTCATTCCGATAGTTATTATTAGATGGTAATGAACTCGAGAATTTCATTCCCTAAATAATGTCATTCTCATTAATTTGAAAATAACGAACTCAAAACATGTGGAATAGCCCATTTCCGTATTCTTAGTAATGAACTAATCTGTTGAATGGCCACAACATGTCGACCCTATATGGCTATTATGGCCAATAAAAGGATATCTGTCATTTTATACAAGTGTTTGGAATTAGAGCCTGTATGGATTTATTTTTTTCACGAAAAAAAAAATCTTAAAAAGAACATTTTTTTTTTGCAATGAGAATTTGGGCTTGCCTTCCAGAAAAGGAAATATATGTTTACCAAGGTGGTGGTACATTTCCACAACGTTTGTAGAAGCATCGTTTGGGCTTGGGCTATTTACTATTTATTCATCATATTTTGGGCTTGGCCTTGTTTCCGGCCTTTTGTTATGCTTAGTTGCTTGTTGGATTACTTTTATAGGCGCTTGTTGTTTCGGGTTTAGTAGAGATTTTGTTGCCGTTTCAGCCTTGGGCTTTTGGTCCCTCTTTTGCTTGTAATATCTTATCTTATTATTAATGAATAATAACTTGGGAAATATTTTAAAAAATAAATAAATAAATGAGACTTATCCATTGACCGAAAAAGAAAAAGAAAGAAAATGATTGGAGGACAAGGACTTGTCCGATTACTCAAGAACTACTTGGAGGGCACTGCACAGGGTGCGGTGTCCTTTTGTATCGACGTGTCGTTTATATAATTTTGTGGTGTGTATGTGTGTGTGTATATATATAATATATAAAAGTTTTTAATATCAAATAAAAAATAATTATTAAAAGCCAGTTCAATTTTTAATTGAAAACAAAAATGTGCTTAGTTATTTTTAAGTGAAATGAACTTTTATCAAATAAAGTTGAAGCTCATATCTAAAATAATCAGGCAAGAGTCCATACCCAGCCATGGCTGCAAAAACCCACCATTAGGTTTGCCTTGCCGAGATATAGGTCGGATCCCATAACTCAATTCAATTGGCTCGTTGAAAATACATCATCACAGCCTTTATGGATATTCTTTTTCTTGGTTTTCAAGTTGCATTATTCTCTCTTTGCATTTGGGTGTTTAGAAGGACTGTTGGGTTGGAAATTAAAAATCACGGGCATATGCAAAAAAGGGGCAACCACCCTTCACAAAAATCCTATCTCTCTCTATCACCTCATTCTCAAGCATTATTGTCCATGGTTCCTGAAAGAAAAATGGGAAACTTGAGATGATACTATTAATTATACGGGAAGGTAACCTATAGCTATCAGCTTAAGCTATGCTAGTAATATATATATATATATATATATATATATATATATATATATATATATAAAATTAACCCAAATAAAGAAACTTAAACATATCCCAACTAGAACATAATATATATGATGAACACCATATACATAAAATAAACTAAAACACAATAACTCAATTATAAACGCAGGTAAACTCAATTTGCTCATTAATAAAGCTCTAATAATATATCATTATTCAGTCTATTGCTTCACATACACATCAATTTACATTTGGTCCAAGGACTACGAACTTATTTACCTTTTATATTGGTAAGTGATTATATTAAATTCGCTTTTTAGGGGTTAATCGGTATTTATCATGAGATAATATATACTCAAATTTCTTTCTTTTAATCGCATTAAATTGCTATATACGTACTCAATCACTCTATATACCTAACCCTTGAGGAACAATTAGATTTCTCAGAGCAAATGTCACTGATTTCTGCAACTATTCCAATAAATATTCATAATCAGGAGAAATAAATTAATAGGTACCTAGAGAAAATGGAAGGCAGAACAATATTACATTCGGGAAACAATTTATTAATAATTACTTTTTTTAGAAATAGAAAGAATGGCCATTCTACAAACAGTGGTGCATCTAGACAGTTGGAGAAAGCTATTGAGCTTAAGGAAGCAAAAACAGTCCAATCTCGTAGTTGACCAAACACTGCTGTAACCATTACTTAATTCACCATAAAAATTAAATGACAATTTAGTTAAAACAACTTTAGTTAGCTTAAAGCAAATTAGTCAAAACAATCCAGTGCAATTTCATTGACGGACAGCACATACTCTCAATCTTTTGAAGAATTATCAACACATGCTCCTTTGTGTCTCTTTTTCCTCTTATTTTTCATTTATTTAAGAGTTTCTTTTTTTTTTCTCTTTTACTTTTTATTTATCTTAGTTTACACAATATATGTTATAGTTTGACAACATCAGAATGGAAAGAATTAATGATGTTGAGCATACACAATTTGTGACAGGAATCCACCTTGGTTGAACACTTGTTTACTAAAAACAATAAATTCTATTCAACTTATTGTAGCAGAAGTTCAATCAAAAGAGAACAACAACATATATATCAATCACAGAAAACACCCCTCCCTCAAAAAGGTGTCAATTTAAACTATCCAAGATTGCTTTGCCAAAAATACCATTTATTCAACAGTGGATCGATTTAAAATCTTCAATAAACACTTACTATCACTTCAGTGGGCCATGAAATCCTTAAAAACATTGAGTCAAACTCTAGCCTTAGATCAATTTATTTGCTTTGCATTTCTAATCCATATTGTATTCAGTATTGATAAAATTTCAATTTTATTGTGTTAATTCCAGTTAATATAAATTGATGATATATCGTAATTCCCTTGTTTGTTATTATTGGAAAATTTACATTCATGACCAATTATATTAGAAACATTACTGTATCAAAATTTCTAACAACCTTAACGCAGGCCATTAAGTTATTATTATTAAGAATTTAATTCAATTTCTTTTGACAAGTTAATTTGCTTGCCCCTAAATCCTATACAAGTAATGGGACAATATTAAACCAATTAACTGACGAAAAACCCAAACAGAAAAACAAAAAAAGAAAAAAGAAAGAAAACTATTTGATATATGACCAAGTGGTCAAAGAAAAACTTGAATTTTATATTCGATGATATATGACGACCAAGTGGTCAAGAGTATCATATTCGGTGAGACCATACATGATCACTCTTCTATTATATTTATTTATTTATTTATGGTCGGTTGGTGGAAATTCTTTTTTTTTTTTTCCTTTTCTTTGTAATTAATTATATCTCATGTAGCTATATAAAGCGTTAGAGATATCAAAGATCGGGAAACGCAAATGGCCGCCATGGCTACGCAGTGCTCATTTCTTGTGGCCTTATTTCTCTTCTATTCCTTCTCTAACATTCAGCTTTCTATAGCAGCCTCCAATGCATCATCTTGCCACAGCCGCAGTAGCTTCCCCAAGGGTTTCGTTTTTGGAGCAGCCTCGGCTGCCTACCAAGTACCATTTTCGACTTTGGTTTTCGGGCATTACTATATATTACCTTTTCGTTTCTTTGAACTTCTCTTTATATAATGGAATTTTACTATACATAAAAATGCTGAATATTTAACACCTTAGAATAAAAAATAATTAATTGTTAATCATACTCACGACATCTACTTATAAATCAATCAACTATTTGTTGTCAAACCGATCGATGTAACCTTTAAATTAAGAGCATCTCAGTGCATTATCATAATCAATGTGTGTTTTGTTTTCCGGCCAGTATGAAGGTGCAGCTTTTGAAGGTGGGAAAGGGCCAAGTATTTGGGATACCTTTGTCAACAAATTTCCAGGTCTCTCTCTCACTCTGTTTCTCTCTGCGTGCACATACATAAGTTTTTAAGCAAGAGCATGCATGAGTGGATACACCACCATGTAGCCAAATGTATACATATATACATACATATATCTCTACATTACATAATAGAGATCTAGTAAATGTTTTTTTCTATTCGTATCACGTGTCGACATTCTTCCAGGCAACTCATTCTTTCTATTTATTTAAAATTATTTCTTGATATAAATGAGATCTTTTCTATTTTATTTTTCGGATTTAAATATTATGTTCAATATAATCAATTCCAAATTTCTCATTAAATAGTATGATTTTTATTGATAAATTATAAAAATTTATATAGAGTATATACTTTTCCGGCACATTACACCAGTTATAATCTAGTATATATAGAATAAACATTAAGGATTAAATATGGAGTAAAATAAATATAGGGATAAAAACTCAAGTAAATTGATTAAAAATTCTCCCATTTATTTTTTAAAATGGTACAAATTCTCCCTCTGACTTTAAAAACAATGCAAATTCGCCCTCCTAATTTTGAAAAGAGTACATATTCCTCCTTCTTATTTGAAATAAGATGCAAATACGCCCATAAATGAGGTAAAAAAATTTAAAAAAAAAAAACATATCTCCTAAATTATGTAAATTTTTTGATTTAAATGACTTTTTATTAAACAATACAAATATATTCAATAATAATTACATGCATATAACAAATAAGTCTACATAATTTAGTATATTATTTTTTTATTTTTACGTACCTGTGGTAGTTGGTGCTTATTAAAAGCAATTTTGATGCTTATAAGTAAGTGATAAATAAGTAAAAATAATATTTGGATGATATGTACTTATAAGTTACTTAACATGTTTGGTAAATAGGTTCTTAATTGTAAATTATAGTGTTAGGTAAAATAATTAAAAAAGCACTTTTTGTTAATTAATGTTATAAAACAATATCATTTGTAATTCAAAATTTTAGAGGATAAAAACGTACTTATATTTTGCGAAACAAAAGTGCTTATAAACTCTCTAAAAATTAAAAGAAGGTCTTGCTTGCTTTTTTCTCTTCAGTACCTGAACCAAACATATATATCATTTTGATTTGAGATGCTTATAAGTTTAGCCGAACACTCGAAGTCCATGTGTCCTCCCACTTGGGCCATCACATTCAATTTTTCCTCTCTTGCAAGAAAAGAAGAAGAAACTAAAATGTGAAATAGAAGTCTCCGTCAACATTATATATAGCATTTCCTTTTGCCTCACTCTTTTAATTTAACCTAATATAGATATTATGCCGGCACTTCAGGTAAAATATTAGATGGAAGTAATGGAGATATAGCGGAAGATTTTTATCATCTCTATAAGGTATGAATTGTATGTATTCTTTTCAAGATATGGTGGATGGTTATACTCATATTGCATCCATGAAAGCAAGCTCATTGCATAGTATGACATTACCCAATCAATTTATTACTATCACAAATATTCTCGTAAAAGGATAAAGTGCTTAGTTATTATATATTATTTAGGTGATATTTCACTTTGTTTCGTAATATAAAAGGGTACTTGACACGTAATACATAAATTTTTATCATATAATAATAAATAATAAAACATCAGCAGATGATATAAATCATTACTGAAATGTAAAATAACGAAGTACATATATTACCAGTCATATTGTTGATATTTAATTCGGTCCTACCAAGTATTTATACGATTGTTCTTATAATTCTCATCAACAATCCACCCACTATGCCGGCGACACATCATTATAATTATTAACCAGTTAAAATATTGGATTTCTTAAAGATACTGTTAATAAAATATTGGATTTCTTAAAGATGTGGTTAATACATGTATTAACAATATCTTTAAGAGATCTAATATTTTAACTGGTTAATTTGTTATCTATCAAGACAAGGCAAGACTTCTCTTATAGAAGTGTAATGTTGAATGTGAGAGTTCACGGAACAATCATGTATGATTCTAATAATAGTTTACAATTATTAAATCATATGCATAACATACATTTTTCTATAGTACACCTACCGCGACATAAACGAAGCTTTTAATTAATACTATATTTTAGTAATAGCACTGACCGTTTTGACTGACTTGCTGTCCCAAATGCTTGCCATCTTGTGCAATGGGCAGGCTCTTTTCTACGATCTCTTTCCAAGAGCTGACTTTTTCTGGAAACCTTTTTTTTTAGAAATAAAAAAAAAAGTTTTGATATGTATTAAGTTTTTTGAATTTTCTATGTATAAAGTTTTCTGAATTTTCTAATTAAAACGTACTCCAAAAATTGAAGAATTTTGACAAGTGGTCACAAAATAATGCGCATATACTTTAGATAAAACACGAGGTGTTTATTTTATTTTTCTTTGACCAATAACTGAAAGACCATTCTTTTTCTAGATTTTGGATAATAGTGTGGTTGGTATTTGCTTTAGTTCATCTTCGTATGGATTACATTTATCCATCGAAATTACACCATTTCTTTAACTCGACCGGCGGGCTTTGTCAGACTCTTCAAATGATCATAGTCAACATATGGTTTAATAAAGCCAAGGTTGCTTTTTTGGGAGCAGTTGAGGTTTCTAAAATAACACTATAACACATGATTTAAAATGTAACCCCACAGCTTTATATTAGAATGAGATCAAAGCTTCATCGATTTTCATTTCTTTTTATTAAGAGACTGTATTTTGACCAAATCTTATAACCAGATAAAAGAAAAAGTAAGTGGTGCTACATTTTTTATCTACTTTAAATAAGTAAAACTTATAAGTAAATTTTACTAGCATGAACTTTTTTTTCTACTTATAAGCAAAGCCAAACACCCTCTAAATGACCATTTTGTCTAACGCTTTAAACTTTTGGATAATATGAAATAGAGCTTATGTTATTAAAAGGTCAAGACTTCAAATCTTATTACTAATATTTGTCACACATTTGAGTCTCTAGAAATAAATAAGTCTACCTACACGTAAAGAGATATGTTAAAAACAATACAAATAAATATAGTAAATCTCATTCTTACAACAAAATCAAACTCACATTAGCTTAAGTTGTTCATTTTCACGAATCTTACACGATTACATAAATTTTTTGAATAGTGTAGGTTGAATTATTTTTTCATGAACTTTACGTGTTACGAGAATCTTTTGGTACATACTATGTATGTATATGTATAGCCAAAAGTTAATTTGATTGGTAAATGAGACTGAGTTTATGGTGCATGCATGTCCAGGGGGATGTGCAACTGATGAAGTTTGTGGGGTTGGATGCTTTCAGGATGTCCATCTCTTGGTCCAGAATATTGCCCCGTGAGTGATGAATAATACTTATCAAAGATTATCTATTTTTCTTTTCAATCTGTACGTGAATTAACATCAATAATGATCTTAAGACTTTAACAAGGCTCGGCATGCCGCCAACATATAGCATGGGGCATGCACCACCTCTGACGTGCAAACCACATTTCAGTCATAGAGAAACAGATGTACCCACGAAAGAAAATCTCCATGTAGGCATTTAGCAATATTTCGTTGAACGACAATATACATACATCATTTAATGCGAGGACCCACTTGTTTCCCGAGAAGAGATTGGAAGCATGCTCGATATCATTGAATGAATAGCGAAGAGATTGGGAATATAATATACTTGATATTATCTGATTGAATAGTCGGCCCAGTCCATTGTTATTGTTTTAAGAAACCCTTCACTTCAATTGGTAGTTGTTTGTATCCTTAGACAACAAGAATAGCAAATTATTATTAAAAAGTGAAAGAGGTTATTTTGAATATAGAGAAAATATATGAAACTTTATTTTATCTTCTAATTTGGATATCTACAACTGAAAGCTCTCACCTCTATATATAGGCTAGTCTAGAAATCTAAAACTAAATAGGATTTAGTTAAACCAATCCTTTACATAATAAAATAGCTAATAAATTAATCCTAATTTGACTAGAAAAATAACCGATAAACTAATCCTAATATAATTAAGACTCCTAAATATATCCAAATCCTAAATCAAGTTTATTTTCTAACATCCCCCTTAAACTTGATTTGATTCTCGTAACTCCAAGCAAAGCTCTCAGCTGCATGAACACGGCACTCTTGTGGGCCTCTGTGAGAATGTCGGCAATCTCTCACATACACTGTCTTCAATCACTTCTTTGCGACACATTCTCGAACTCTTTTGCCATTGCCTTTTTAAACTATTATCACAAGTAATACCAGCTCTATAACCTATTGCAACCCGCCTTGTATTGTATCTTTCTCCTTCATTTTTTATATTCCTCTTTATTTTGTAAACTGGCTTTACTCTAATGACTTTGTGTCTTTTGGGTAAAGTCGCAAGCTCCCAATTATCATTCCTTTTTATCATCTTGATTTTTTCATCCATAACTCCTCTCGACCTTTCGCTCATATCAGCTTCCTCAAATGTTATTAGCTCACAATCAACATGGAGACAAGAGATTTAGATCTTCATTTAAATTTCAAGTTACTTCGTAGATCTCACTCAAATTTCTAAAGCGAGGAGCTCTTTCTTCAAGACTCGAACTTGTTACAGAGGAATTTCCTTGACCTACAGTTAAAGATGGAGTTAGAGTTGGAGTTGGAGTTGGAACTGCACTTGAAATTGGAGTAGGAATTAGAGAGATAGAATCCCTATTTGCTTCTACTTCTTACTTTTGTAGTGGTAAGAATTTATCTTCTTTTTGCTCATTAGTGCCCCAATCTCATTCTGCTTCTTCATTAAATTGAATATCTCTGCTAATAATAATCCTTCTACTAATAGGATTGTAGAGCTTGTAACATTTGAAGCGTTTGTTGTAGCCAATAAAAACAAGCTTTTGACTCTTGTCGTCAAGCTTAGATCTAACTTGATTTGAAACATGAGCATAGGCTATGCATTCAAAAACTCGTAAATCTTGATGTCAGGCTTCTTTTTATACCAAGCTTCCAAAGGTGTCTTGTTAGAAAGACTTTTTGTAGTACAACGATTCAAGAGATAAACGACACAATCAACGGCTTCAGCCCAAAATTCTTTCAGCATTCCTTTGGTCTTCAACATGCTCCGTATCATCTCAAGAATCACTCTATTTTTTCTCTCAATAACTCCATTTTGTTGAGGCGATCGAGGAACTGTTAAAGGATGTTGAATACCTAATCTTCACAAAACCTTTCAAATTCTTTTGATGTGAATTCTCCGCCTCTATCAGATCTCAAGGCTTTTATCTTGTAACCACTTTCCTTTTCAACAAAGGCCTTAAATATCTTGAACTTCTCAAAAGCTTCAAAATTTTCTTTTAAAAAATAGACCCAAGTTTTGCGACTATAATCATCAATGAAAAGAATAAAATACTTATTTTTACCATAGGAACTTGGCTTTATAGGTCCACAAATATTGGTATAGACAAGTTCTATGGCCTCCTTGCTCTTGATGTAGTCTCCTGTGGAAAACTTTTCCTAGCTTGTTTCCTAAGAAGACAGCCTTCACAGATTTGCTTCGGATGATTGATGAGAGGCAATCCTTTCGCCATATTATTTTTTGACATTAAAGACAAATTTTCAAAATTTATGTGCCCAAATCTCAAATGCCAAAGCCAAGAAGTTTCTTTTACACAAGCTTTAAAACATTTTGCTGTATCATTTTGAATATTTAATATAAACAATCTATTTCTTGTCATTGGCACTTTTGTTATCAAAACATTATTTTCATCCCTTATTACACAATGTTTATCTTCTAATAAAATTGTGTAATTTTTCTCAAGAAGTTGACCGAGACTCAAAATATTACTTTTAAAATTTTAGCACATAATAAACTTCAGAAATAAGACGATGCCTTCCATCTTTCAAACGGATTAGAATCTTACCTTTGCCTTCCTCAGAGATCGTAGAGCCATCTCCAAATTTTATATTGCCCTCTACAATTTCATCAAGCTCTGCAAACATACTCTTCTTTCCGCTCATATTACTGCTAGTTGTGCATCAAGATACCATGAAGTCCTATCTCTGTTGGGATCACCTTGATGGGCCATTAACAAGGTTATTTCCTCTTCTCTTTGTTTCTCCACGTAATTTGCTTTCTCAGCAACAACTTTTGGATTCTTCCTGCATTCATAAGAATAATGCCCAAATTTCTGACAATTGTAACATTGAATTGATGATTTATCATATTTTCTTGAATTGTTGTCTCTTCCATGCCCAGGTCCTTATGTATTGTTCTCTTCTTGATTGGAGTGATTAAATCCTCCTTTTCCGCCATATCCTCGCCCTCTTTGTCCACGACCATGACCACGACCACGTCCACGTCCTCTTTGACCTCTATTATTATTGGAGTTTTCTTCATTCTTCAAAGTAAGATTACTTTGAAGAACCTTTTCAAGGACCTTCTTATCCTTCTTTTCATGTCTTTCTTCATGGGCTTGTAATGAACCCATGAGTTTATCAATGGACATGATATCTAAATCCTTTGATTCTTCAATGGCTACAATAATATATTCATATTTTGGATGCAAAGAACGAAAGATTTTTTCTACTACACAGACATCTTTCAAATCTTTTCTATATCTTTTTAATTGATTGGAAACCACCAAAACTCTTGAAATATAATCTGATATAGATTCAGTATCATTCATATGGAGAGATTCTAAATCATCTCTTAAAGTTTGAAGACGAACCTTTTTCACCTTGTCAACTCCCTTTTGGGATTTTTGGAGAATCTCCCATGCTTCCTTCGCGGTAATGGCACATGAAATCTTCTCGAACATAGCTTCATCCAAACATTGATGGATGATAGAAAGAGCTTGTTGATCTTTCTTACGTGATCTTGTCAATGCTTCCTTTTAAGCTTGACTCAAGACTGCATCTTGATCTGGTTTTATGTAGCCTTTTTCTACAACTTCCCAAGCATCTTAAGAGCCAAGAAGGGCCTTTAAACGAATTGCCCAATTATCGTAGTTATCCTTCATTAGGCGAGGGAATTGAAACGGAAGCATCCCATTAGCCATCATATTTACCTGGCTCTGATATCATTTTGTTAGAAAATAGAAGAGGCTATTTTGAATATAGAGAGAATATATGAAACTTTATTATCTCTTCTAACTTGGGCATCTCCAACTGAAAGCTCTCACCTCTATTTATAGACTACTCTAGAAATCCAAAACTAAATAAGATTTGGTTAAACCAATCCTTTACATAATAAAATAGCTAATAAATTAATCCTAATTTGACTAGGAAAATAACCAATAAACTAATCCTAATATAATTAGGACTCCTAAACATATCCAAATCCTAAATCAAGTTTATGTTCTAACAATTACCTTATTAGTATATTACCTTATTTGCTTGTTATCTTTCTAACATATAATTAATAAGTTGTCTTTTCTGCTCAATCAGTTTTAAGAAACTTGTGCACTGTAAATATGTAGTCATACTCATTATATTGTTTGTGGGAGAAAAACCAGAGTATGAGCTTCAGAATCTTCGCTGATCAATAATAAATTATTCTCTGTTACCCGTGGACATAGGATTGAAGGCCGAACCACGTAATTCTCTTGTGTCCGTTTTCTTCTCGTATTCTTCGTGTTTGCATGTTTTTCCCCCAACAAATTAATATCTAGCTTAGGTTTATTGCACTGCAAGCGAAAAGGAAAAAAAAAACTCACTGTGAAACCAAAAATGCTCAAACTAAATGGTGTCTAAATAAACAAAGGTCTTTGCTCGGCGAGAAGTGCTTCGGTGCTGCCTACGTTGAGGGTTGGTGACTGGAGTGGAAGCTTATGTTGGCGGGTCGCGGTTTGTGTTTGAGTTTGAAGAACGGGCGAAGAAGATAGAGTTCGCATGTTCTTGGGTTTGGTTATGGGTATTTGGGTCTTTTTCTTTTTTGTGTTTGGTTCGGGTAGGAATAGGAGCCTGGGTCTGGGTTAGAAGGCTTTCGGTTTGAGTTTTACTTGGATCTAGACCTGCCAAATGAGTACTCACAACCCGACCCGACTTTGTCAGGTCTACCCGATTACCTGGCTGGTCAAGCAATGATAGACCTTAAACCGGCCCTATAAGTTGGCGGGGTGGCGGTTGGACCCGCCAAATATTGCAAAAATGTTTTTTTTTTAAAATTAATTAAAAAAATGATTAATCAAAGTCTTAAGTATCTAACAATTAAAATTCACAAAATTCAACACTTAAAATCATTATATAAAAATTACAAATCTTAATTTCCAATCATAATTCATAATCAAATTCAAAATCAAAACCAATATCACAATTCACAAATCATGTCCATAAGTCCATAATTCCATAAATAATAACCACTAACTATTAAACACCTAATAATACAATCATAATCATAATCAAATCAAAAATCAAAACCATAAATCACAATTCACAAACCATGTCCATAGGCCCACAGCTCTATAAATAATAACCACTAAGCATTAAACACCTAATAATAAAACCATAATTCATAATCAAATCTATAAACTAAAACTATAATTCCCTAAATCACAATTCACAAACCATAAGTCCATAACTTCATAAATAATACAAACTCAATCATCTAATGGTTATAACATACAAACATGAAACAACAAACAAAAGTATCAATTCTCAAATCTCAATCCATTACACTACATAAGAACAATCAAACTTCATCATTTCTCAACAACTATAGCAAGAATCAAACTTCTTCATTCCTTTTCCACATCAACAATTTGATTTGAACCTGCATTTGGTTTGGAACTACAAATAGGGAATTCAAGACGTTTCAAGTTTTGTTCTTCACTCTCATCTATCAAAAAAATAAAAAACAAAAAGTATTAGGAATAGATTAACCAAACAAGTTAGCTACTAACTCACATATTATAATTTAGAAACTTATAAGCAAAACACTTTTTAATCATTTATAAGATCATTGTAATAAAATTTACCTGTAGACTTGAAACCATACAACCAATTGCGAGTACAAAGCAAAGCTTCAAAGTTTTCCGGCAAAAGAGAGCTTTTATATTTATTAAGAATTCTTCCACCAACACTAAAAGAAGATTCTGAAGCAACAGTGGTTATAAGAATGCTTAATATATCACGCACCATAAGAGAAAGTACTGGATACCTATTTTTTTCTTTCCTCTAATGTTCCAGCACATTTAAGTTTGCATGAAACTTACGGTCAAGTCTAGGCTCCTCTAAGTATAATTCCAATTCACTCTTACCATTTCTGTCAATGCTTTGACTCCCAAATAAATCAAACTCCTAAACAATCATAAAAGAAAAGTATCAATATCACAATTGAAACAAACAATTTGATAAAAATAGGATAATTTTAGAAGCACTTACATCAAGCAAATCTTTTCCTTTCCCAATAGCCCGTGATCCGCTACTACTTTCAATGGATGATGATGGTGGTGATAGCAATGTAGTTGTGGTTTGATGAGAAGCCTTCTTTTGATATTCTTCAAACAACATTTTCAACTTGTTTTTGATACGATATGTTTTGCCCATTGTAGTGACAGGATTTATCTTATCAAAGCAAAATTGCAAGAGCTGGACTACACTCATCCCAATATTTTTCAAATTTCTCCAACATCTTTTCTGCCATAACCCTAAGCAAAGGATCACCACTAATCTTGTTCTCCAACAAAAGAGATTGAATGCGCCACACATTCATGAAATACAAATTAGATGTCGGATAGTTTATACTAGAGAACAAATTAGTCATGTCGTTGAAAGGCTCTAGGAATTCACATATTTTCTCGCATATTGTCCATTCCTCTTCTGATAGTCCATACTTGTACTGACTATCAAAAAATTGTAAATGAGAAAATGCAGCACGATACCTAATGACACTCTCAAGCATTAAGTATGTTGAATTCCAACGGACAGGCATATCCAAGTGAAGACCAATTGAAACTTCTAATTTAGCAGCTTTTACACACTCCTCAAATTTTAAAGTCATACTTTTCGAGCCAAGCAGATATTTGACACTCTTTTTAATTTTTTGTAATGCACCACTAGCTACTTTCAAACCATCTCGAACAATAAGATTCAAAATGAGCACAACATCGTATATGAAAGAAATCTCCATCACACAACAAACCATCATGTAACCTGAATGCATTTATCAATCTATCTTGCATATTATCATTAACAGATGCGTTGTCCAATGTGATAGAAAAGATTTGTGCTCAATTCCCCATTCCTTCAAGAAAAACATGATTTTTTGGGCTAACTCAATCCCACTGTGTGGAGGAGGCATGTGATAAAATAATAAAATCTTGCTATTTAGTTTCCAACTATCATCCACAAAATGTGCAGTAAGCCAAAGATAACCCTCACTAGTGCAAGATTGCCACAAATTAGATGTCAAACATATTCTCCCAGAATATTTAGCTAAAACTTCTTTCAATCTTGCCTTTTCCTTTTTATAAACTTTCAACACATTAGCTTTAAGTGTATTTCTTGAAATCAGTTTCACATCTTGGTTCAAATACAAATAAACATCATTATGGCCTTCATGCTCAACCATTGCAAATGGATAATTGTGTCTGATTACAGTAATTGATTGTTTCTCACGGAAAACATCTTGATTGATTTTCCTATAACGTATCCTACCATCTTCACCAATAAGCATTTGACCTACATCAAAATGGTCATGAAATGGACAAACTTGAATATGCTTGTTCAGATTAGTAGTTCCATAACCTTTACCTCCAACAAGATAAATCTTTTTGCACCTATTACAAGTAGCCCTTTGTTTTCCATCTTCAAATTTATCCAATTTAGTAAAATATTGCCAACATTTAGATGTTTGAACTCGAGACCTTTTCTTAGAAGAATTACTAGAAGTGTTAGCTGTATTTTCATTGGGTGCATGAAGTCCAATATCATCTCCTAACACTTCTCTTACCTCATCATCTAGACTAGCATCAAACTCCATTTCATTATTAACATTTTCTGACTCCATAATATAGTCAACTAGTCAATCAACAACCGGCAAATACACCAACAAAATAGTGCCCAAAATCAACTGTAAGTCATTACAGAAAAGGAAAAAAGAAAAGCACTACGATTAGAGATTAAGAATTGAAGAGAAATTTTTACAATCTCGTAATTAAATAGTGAGAAATATTACTATATGGATTGATTATGGCTTATTAAGGCTAATATATATATATATATATATATATATACACACACACATATATATATATATATATGTATGTATGTATATATATATATATGTGTGTGTGTGTGTGTGTATGTGTGTATGTATGTATGTATGTATACATATATTCTCGTTATAAATAATATTTGGTGTTTAATTAACTGAACCATGTATTAATTACTATTAGGGGTTGATACATGCATTATGGAATTTATGGTCATAAAGTGAATCAAAAGTAATCTATTTAAAATGAGTTTCTTATCCTAAGAAAAACAAAAAATATTATAATTTTTTACTTTAAAAAAAATTAAATGAAGTTCTTTTAGATTTTAATTTTTTAAACAATCTAATTTAAATACATATTTTAATTTTTTTTAAAAAAGGGCTTTTTAAATAAAGGGCTTTTTATTTTTTTAAATAAAGTTAATATATATATATATATATATATATAAAATTAAAGAATAAAAAAAACTAACCTCGTTACTCGTTAGTCGCCGATGGGTATGCGTTTGCTCGACGAAGAGGATAGGGCGGCATGGGAGAACTCTTTGGGCCGCCATACGAAGTGCGTGAGGCTGAGAGAACACGAGTGAGAGGAGAGCTTTTGGGTTTGTCTTTTGCCCTAATTGTCTTGCCTAATTAGTAATCGCTTTGCCTTATATATATTTTATTTTTTTAATTATTTAAGTTTCAACCCGCGACCCGACCTGTCACTTTGGTGGGGCCGGGTCGGGTTTGACCCGTTTGCCCAACGGGTGGTAAAATCCCCAACCCTAACCTATTAAATGGACGGGTAGACCCACGGGTCCTCACCCGTTTTGCCAGGTCTACTTGGATCGGGCCTAGGTAGTAACCTTGTCCACAATTGGTTTGGGCCTTGGGTTTTTTTTTTGAGGTTTGGGCTTGTAAGGGTTCAAAAAAAAAAAGGATATTTTTCTTTTTTGTGTTTGGACTTTAAGTTAGTCCAAAAGAATAAAAGGAAAAAAGGCTTTGACTTTCTTTTTGGGCTCAAGTCCAGAACACACCAAAAAAAAAAATGACCAGTTTGACTCTATTGACCGCGTTGACCAGGGGTTGACCGCATTTGACTTTGACCATTGACCATTGACCGAGGGTTGACCAAGTTTGACCAGAGCCTTACCCCGTTTTTCGACGTGCTGAGTCCGATTTTGGGCTCTGCTTTTCTAGATTCTGCTCTGAAGTACGTGTTGAGGGACGGTGTTGACTTTGACCGGTGTTGACCAAAGTTGACCAAGGGTGTTCCTAAGGTTTTTCGACATGCTAAATCCATTTTTGCAGTCTCTTGAGTCAAATTCTATCTTGAAGTGTGAGTTTTAAGCAAACAAAGATGTCTTCCACAGATAGAAAGTTTGAAATCGAAAAGTTTGATAGGAGAGTGAGTTTCAGTCTATGGAGGATCAGATTCAAGGCATTTATAACAATGCAAGGACTTTGGCAAGTCATTGAAGAAGTGATCTTAGAGAAGACAAAACCAGCAGCGAGACTAGAACTCGAAGCGAAGCCTTAAGTTTAATACACATGTCCGTAACAAATGAAGTATTGTTAGAGATTGCTGAGAAGGCGACAACAATTAAGGCTTGGAATACTTTGGTGAAATTGTATATATCAAAAATCTCTCACGAATTACCTCTACTTGAAGAAGTCAGTATATCATCTTAGATTGAAAGAAGGTACGCCACTTAAACAGCACATTGATGAGTTTACCTTTCGTGTCATTGTTTTGAAGGATGCGAGTGTTAAAATTGATGATGAAGACTAAGCTATTATCCTGTTATGCTCCTTACCGGCTTCGTATATGAACTTTGTGGACATTATGTTATACAGGAGGGACAAAATTAGCTTTGAGGATGTGATTGCTTCATTGAAATTGAAAGATCTTCAAACACGTATCTCGAGACATAGGGAAAAAGTTCATGGAGAGGGTTTAGTGAGTAGAGGGAGATCGGAGAATAAAGGGCAAAGAAAAGCAAGTCAAGGTCAAAATCAAGAGCAAGAAAGCTATGCTATTTCGAGTGTGATGAAAGGGGTCACATTAAAAAGAATATCCAAAACTAAAAAAAGGAAAGAAAAAGGTAGAAAATTCAGCTAATGTAGTAGAGATTGCTGACAGTGATAGAGAGAGCTCGAGTAATACCGGGGATGTTTTGACTGTGAGTGGGTCATAGTGGCATAATCAATGGATTCTTAATACAGGTGCAACATTCCATATGTGTCCTAGGCGTGACTGGTTCTCTTCTTATTCCAAAAAGGAAGGGAAAGTTTTTCTAGGCAATGACCTTTCGTTGAAGGTGGAGGGAATGGGCATCGTAAATATCAAGATGCTTGATGGTATTACAAGATTTCTCGAGTGTTGGCATATACTGGAGCTAAATAAAAATTTGATTTCTCTTGAGCGTTTAAATTCTCATGGGTACAAATTCCGAAGTGAGAATGGTGTCTTAAAAGTGACCAAAGATGCTATTGTACTCTTAAAAGAGAACTTTTATGTTCTTCAAGGTAATACAATTACAGATGTTGCATCCAAGGAAAGTGATAATGACACAATGCATTTATGGCACAAAAGGTTGGGCCATATGAGCGAGAAGGGACTAACTGAGCTGAGCAAGAGAGATTTGCTTTATGGACAAAGAACGGGAAAGCTTGATTCTGCGAGCATTGTGTATTTGGAAAACAAACCAGGGTGAAGTTCAGCAAAGGGCTAGAGAATACTAAAGGTACACTTGACTACATTTATTCTGATCTTTGGGGTCCAAATAAAGTTCCGTCCAAGAAAGGTGTCAGGTATTTCATCACTTTCGTTGATGCATACTCTTAGATGGTATTGGTATACTTTTTTGAAAACTAAAGATGAGGGGTTTTCAACATTTATCGAGTAAAAGACGTTAATTGAAAAGCAGACTGGTAAACAAATCAAGCGTCTTAGGACTGACAATGGGTTAGAATACTACAATAAAGAGTTTGATGAGTTCTGCAGAAAACATGGCATTGTGAGACATCAAACATGTGTAGGGACACCATAACAAAATGGAGTTATAAAACGCATGAATAGAACTCTGGTAGAGAGAGCTCATTGTATGCTTTCCTATTCTGGCTTGAGCCAAGACTTTTGGGTTGAAACCGTTAATACGGAATGCTACTTGGTGAATAGGTCTCCATCTAAAGCCATTGAATTGAAAACTTCTTTTGTATTATGGTCTGGTAAGCTTGCTGACTACTCTAAATTGAAGGTGTTCGGTTGCCCTACATTGCTAGCGTAAATGATGGCAATTTGGAGCTGAGGGCAATGAAATGCATATTCCTAGACTATGAATCCGAGAAAAAGGTTACGAGTTATGGTGTATAGATCCAAAGTCTCCAGGTTTCTTCGTCAGTAGGGATGTCAAGTTTAATGAGTCTACTTCATTAGACCAAGAAAAGAAGAAAGCGGTAGCTAGTTTAAACCATGGTGTCAAAGAGCAGGTGGAGGTAATTGCTGATATTTCAAATATTCCATCTAGTAGTAGTAGTAATCCAATTCAGCCGACTGAGGTGCATGAACAAAATGTGCCTAAACAACAAAAGTACAGCATTGCTATTGGACGAGAAATGAGTCAGATTAGAGAGCCTCAAAGGTACAGATATGTTAATCTTGCTGCTTATGCTTTGACTGTTACTGAAAAAATTGAAGGATATGTGCGGAATTTGTACAAGGAGACCATTTATGGAAAAGACTTTGCTCAATGGGCAGGTGCCATGAGTGAGGAGATTGAGTCTTTTCAGAAGAATCAGACATGAGAGCTTGTTAAATTGCTGGAGGGATAACAAGTTGTCGTTTGCAAATAGGCTTACAAAAAAAAAGAAGGTACCCTAGGGGTTGAAAGTCCTCGATACAAAGCATAGTTGTTGGCAAAAGGCTATACACAAAGGGAGGGTGTTGACTTTAACGAAGTGTTCTCTCCAGTTGTGAAGCATAGTTCCATTAGGGTTTTCCTCGCCTTAGTTGCTCTTCATGACTTAGAGCTTGAGTAGCTAGATTTTGAAAACGGCATTTTTGCATGATGATCTTGAAAAGCAGATTTACATGAGTCAATCAGAGGGGTATGCAGTTCCTGGTAAGGAGAACCATGTTTACAAATTGAAAAAGTCTTTATATGGGTTGAAGCAGTCACCTCAGCCATGGCACAGGAGATTTGACAAATTCATAGACGTTGGATACACAAGGAGTGCCTATGACAGTTGTGTGTATCTTAAGAAGTTTTTAGATGGTTCATTTGTGTACTTGTTGTTGTATGTTGATGATATGCTTATTGCTGCTAAAAGCTTGTCTGCCATTGATAAATTAAAGAAGCAACTAGGTGATGAGTTTGAGATGAAGGATCTTGGAGCAACGAAGAAGAGTCACAAGGATTGAAATGATGGGAACCTATTCTTGTCTCAGCAGAGCTACATTGAGAAGGTGCTGGAGCATTTCGAGATGCATTAAACAAAGCCTGTGAATGTGCTGCTTACTGCATATCTACAGATTTGTCGCCTAAAACCGAGGAAAAGGTGGAACATATGTCTTATGTTCTATACTAGAGTGTTGTTGGTAGCTTGATGTATGCTATGATATGCACTCGTCCTGACATTTCACATGTAGTTAATGTTCTAAGCGGGAATATGGCATCACCTGAAAAAGCACACTGGGAAGCGGTGAAACAGGTAATGAGATATTTGCGTGGCACTACAAATGTAGGATTGCTATTTAGCAAGATGAATGGAGATTGCACGAGGTTGATGGGTTATTGTAACTCAAATTTTGCAGGTTACCTTGATAAGAGAAAATCTTTGACACGTTACGTGTTTACTCTCTCTAGGTGTGCTATCAGTTGGAAAGCGATACTACAGTTTACTGTCGCATTGTTAACTACTGAGACGGAGTAGAAGATGTGAAAGAGGCCATGTGGTTACAAGGCTTGATTCATGATCTTGGACTACAGCAAGATATAAGTACAATCTTTTATGATAGCTAGAGTGCAATCCATCTAACGAAGAATTAGATGTATCATGAGAAGACTAAATACATTGACTTTAGATATCACTTTACCAGATATATTGTGTCACAAGGGATCATATCGATGCAAAAGATTTTTACCCTTGAGAATCCAACAGATATGATGACTAAGGTGGCCTCAGTCAGCAAGTTCAAGCATTGCTTAGACTTGGTTGCTATTAGTGGTGCGGAGCATTAAGCCCTTGGAAGCATTTGGTAGCAGGGATGATCGGTGTGTTGATTAGAGCAAATATGTGACAAGGTAGAGATTTGTTGAATATGGCCCGTATTCTTGGGCAATAAGAATACCAAATTACCTTATTAACATATTACCTTATTTGCTCATTACTTTTCTAACACATAATTAAGAAGTTGTCTTTTCTGCTCAATAGGTTTTAGGAAACTTGTGCACTATAAATATGTGGTCATACTCATTGTATTGTGTGTGAGAGAAAACCAAAGTGAAAGCCTTGTAATATTTATGATCAATATTGAATTATTCTCTGCTAGCCGTGGACGTAGTCTTTAAGGCCAAACAACGTAATTCTTTTGTATCCATTTTCTTCTCGTATTCTTCTTATTTGCATGTTTTTCCCCAACAATATTTTTTCACGGGATAAAATGCATGTTTTCTTCCTCTTATTTGTATAATTAGCTGATTATCTCCTTGTATTTTAAAATTTATTATATTACCCCCTCCGCTTTTTAAAAGGTAACACATAATATTCTACCTTTACATTTTTTATTTAAATTTATTTATTGTGCATCATAAATGTCTTTTTTTTTTTCCATCTATGGGTATTAAAACTTGTAATGTATTATATATTTTTTAAAAAAATACATAAATTTTTAGTTAACAATGACTAGATAATAACATAAAAAAGAGATGCTATGTGACCTTTTAATAAGAACAAGAGAGTAATGTAATAAGTATTGGAAACATAGGAAAGTAATCAGCTAACTAGACAAATCATAGGAGTAATCAAATAATTAGATAAACCATAGGAGGGTAACGTGCCACCTTTTGCCAATTACAAAGGAGTAGTGTAATAAGTTTTAAAATACAGTAGGATGATAAGCTAATTACACAAACAACAGGGGATAATGTTCATTTTACCTTTTTTTCACGAAATGCAAACAAAAGATAAGAAACCCAATATTTCAATAAGATTTCAAACAGTGGTCCCAAATTTAAATTGTTCAAACGAGCATCGACTAACAGAAATGAGGCCAATGAAACTTGGACATATAGGAGACTTATCATATTCATCAAATATAATATAACAATCTATTCTTTTTTCCTTTTGAAGGTAGCAAAGCCTGGGTATACTACAGTCATCTTAGTAGTCGCCTAACCCTTCCCATATTAATTATATAACAAATTTTCCCATACAACTCTTTTATTTCTTGTAATTGTTTTACGGTTTCTTTCATTTTAATAGGTGGAAAGTTAAGTGGAGGCATAAATAAGGAAGGCGTTGCTTTCTACAGCAATCTCATCAACGAACTCCTATCAAATGGTTATAAGACATTCTCTCTTGCTTGTACATTTTGATTTTTATCAAATTAAATTTTAGCGAGTGTCGCCTCACTTTTTTTTAATAAAAAAAGTATATATATCTTCAGCTCTCTCATTTTTGTACAAATTTATTTGTCAATAGGTATACAACCGTTTATCACACTCTTCCATTGGGACCTACCACAGGCACTTGAAGATGAGTATTCTGGCTTTCTTAGCCCTTTGATTGTGTAAGTGGACTTGGAGGCATTTATCTTTCTCCTTTACAATCATCACAAATTAAAAACTAACCAGATAATATATATTTAATTCCTTTATTCCATATTTTTAGTTTTCTCCAAAAATATTGTGCCAGGCCAGTTTCTCTAAAAGAAATATTTAACCTTGTACACAGTAGTGTGTTATATTTTGTTAATGCTTGTAGTATTATGACAATCTTATACACTTCCTCAAACTTTTCACCTTTCGTGTCTAGTTAAACTATAAACATAAATTGATATTGCAATGAAATTCGCAGTTATATGCTAAAGAACAATCTAATTTAAGGTAACCATAGAGAGTTCTTATACCATGCATTCACTGCATAATGTTAATTATTCATAATTTTTATATATTCGATATATACATTTATAAGTATTAATTTATAGAAAATTTCATTCTATTTATTTATAACTTTATTCCCTATATTTATAAGTTTTAATTCTTCACAATCCTTACTGTATTTTTTCATTTTAAATTTTTATTTATTTTTAAATAAAATGTGTGTATATGTATGTACACACACACATATATATATATATATATATATGTATGTATGTATGTATACATACACACATACACATGTTGTCTAGTAAATGCAATTTGAGAAAAAACAACATAATAGATACTTCTGAAACTCTTTGGTCCGCACTCAATTTTGTTCTATCAACCAAATTAAACACCTCATCCACCTGCTTTTTCTGAAGTTTTTTTTTTTTTTTCATTCGCTGAATCCCAATGTTAAAGACGCTCTAAATCATAGTTATTTACCAAAAAGACCGAAAAAGAAATAACAAGTTTTACAATGGCAGGGATGATTTCCGAGATTTTGCAGAGCTTTGCTTCAAAGAATTTGGTGATAGAGTAAAGCATTGGATAACCCTTAACGAGCCATACATATTCACAAGCTTTGGTTATGACACCGGCACGCTTGCTCCAGGAAGATGTTCCGCTTGGCTTTCCAACAATTGCACTGCTGGGAATTCAGCAACTGAGCCTTATGTGGTTGCCCATCACCAACTGCTTTGTCATGCAGCTGCCGTTAAACTATACAACCAGAAATACAAGGTACGTATTTGATAAGATGATTTATTTGCTCCCTTATCTTTGAGTCTTTTGACTATTAAATCCCTTGTCATTAAAACACAATAGTTCGCTCTTTTATCTTTGCAATTAGTGAAGCCATTTATCTTGTATCCCGACAACGTTAAAAATAAAAATAAAAAAATAAAAAATAATAATAATAATAATGTATTTCAGTCCCTTATCTTTGCAATTTGTAATGTTGTTAATTTTTTATCATTATAATTCCATTGGTCAACTTTTAAAAATAAGGGAACTAATATGGTTTATAATAATTCATAGGATGTCCCTTATGATCCTAATTTCCAGTATTTTTTATTTTTTATTTTTTGACATTTTTCAAGTTTAGTACTAACGGCGTTATAAGTTGCAAAGATTATAAAGGAGAAAAAGATATCTAGATCTTTTACTTTTAACTATTAGGTCAAATAGATCCCTCAGTTTATTATTATTATTATTTTTTCTATTCCAGGTCCCTCTATTTAGTTAAAGTTTAGAAAATTTCATTTTCGCCCGTAATGAGGCAAATGATATGATAAATTTTAATATCTCTTTTTTTTATTTTTGCATTATTCATTCAATTCCTGATTGCAAAAAAAAATTCTAATATTCTTTATTTTTTATTTTTTACATTAAAAATAAATTACATGCGTTTCTCATCAGCCAAACCAACGAATTATACATTCCATTGATTAAAATATATTGTACGGCATTTTAATTGATTAATGACCTTGTGTCATAGGCAACTCAAAATGGAGAGATAGGGATAACACTAGTGTCTCATTGGATGGTACCATATTCCAGTAAAAAACAAGATAGCGAGGCAGCACAAAGAGCCCTTGATTTCATGTATGGATGGTGAGTATAATGTAAAATCTCCCAGAAAAAAATTATTGGAATTACTCTTTCATTTTTGGTAACTTTCTTCAGAAAACCTTTCATGTCAATCTCAGGAGACTACCTCCCTCCAAGCATGTGGTCTAAGTTCAATCCTACAGGGTGGGGGGTTTAATTGAAAAAGAAAACATGAGGTCTATAAAAACTGATTCGGAAAAAAATATTTTTGTCTAATCCATTTGATATAATTTTTGAATTAGTTTATGGATTCATTTTTAGGTTCATGCACCCTCTTGTATATGGAGAGTATCCGAAAATCATGCGAAGACTCGTCGGAGAACGATTGCCGGAGTTCACCGCCGAGCAAGTGATGATGCTGAAAGGGTCCTTCGATTTTCTGGGACTGAATTACTACACAGCAAATTATGCTGCACACACTGTCAGAAATAGCATCAATGTCAGCAGCTCAAGCGACTCGCTAGCTCGTCTTACCAGTAAGCTCATGATCAATATATAACCTAATTAAAAACTATGACAAAGTTAACAACTGTGACAAATATATATCTATCCTTATCAAATGTAAATAGATATAAAATAGCATTCAATAGTTTCTAAACTGAGTTAAATCTTTCTTAAAACTTACAATATAAGGAATTTATATATTTATATATATTGTATAAAAGAGAATACATGCATTTTCTATCAATGTCACACGTCATCATCATTTTATAACTTTTTTCCATCCAAAAAATATTGAGTCCATTTCCTTTTATCCATGATTTAAATCAAATTCCTTTTCATTTTATTTTTTTAATTAAAATATTTTATTCAATCACTCCAAACATCTCAAAGAACATTAATATTCTACAAAACATATTTATATTTTATTGTTCGATAAACTATAAAAATTTATATAAAATTTTAACTTTTCCCATGCATCGTACGAGTATAGTGCTCTAATTTCATGTATAGAATTCTACATGTTAAGATGCTGCGTCTTTGTTAATTTTCACAGCGGAGAAGAATGGAAAGCCAATTGGTGATCCGGTAAGTTGTCTAAAATCCTACAAGAGCTTCAATTATCAAAAACAAATAATGAACTTTATATGAAAAAGGATTGCAGTATATACTTGATAGATAATAAACGTGATCTTTTTGTTAATGTGTCGGAAACGATATATGCAGACTGGAGCTAGCTTCTTCTTTGTCTATCCACAAGGGCTTGAAGAACTTCTGGTCTATATAAAGGAAAATTACAAAAATCCAACCATTTACATTACGGAGAATGGTAGGTTTTCAACACGAAATTTTGGACTCATAGATAAAATCAGTACTATTTGTTTAAAAATAATTATTTGAATCTCAAATTTACTGATGTAAAATGGTTAACCCCCAAAACGCGATTACAACTTGCTCCAGAGATGTGAAAATACATATGTAAGATCGATGCCAAAAAAAAAAAAAGCAAGAAGAGTTTGATTTGCATGCATTTGATCTTTGACTAACCATAGGTAAATTTCGTTGTTTTCAGGAATAGCAACGGCCAGTAGTAATAGCACGATGAAAGAAAGCATTAGAGACCTACAAAGAGTGAATTTCTTTTATCGACATCTTTCTGCCGTTCAAAACGCCATCAAGTAAGTTAGTTTCTTTTTCGAACAATGTAATGGTTATCATTTATATTTCGGTAAAATTCATTTTAACCCCTAGTGTTTTTGCCTAAATCGTATAAATTTTCTGTAATCTTAAAATTCATTAACACATTTATATTATAAAGAATGTTACATAAACCCTAATAATTTATGTGACTGTAAAACATTCTTTATAGTATAAGGGGTTATGTGTGACTACTAAGATACATAGGTTGCTTTATCCGACTTTAACAAATTATAGGGGGATAAATGCAATTTGCTCTTTATATTTTGCTAGTACTATATCTTGAATGGTTCGGATGGCTTGTTTTTATTGGCTTTTTTCTAAAGTATTTTTGCTAACATTTTTGAAAAAAAAATTAAGAAGCTAAAATTTTTGTGTTCTAAAAAAAAGCTTAAATGAAACTCTTTTTAGAGCTTCAATTTTTTTTAATCTAATTCAAATACTCATTGCAAAAAAGGTGTGATTTTTCTAGAAAAGTAAAAAAAAAAAAATAGAAAGAATTCCAAACAGGCCCTAAAGAGTTTGAATTTTCTAAATTTAAGCTTTTTTGGCTTTAAAAGTATAGACGTTTAAGCTCTCGTTTTCCTTTTTCAGAAAAGTTACATATTCCTTCACACTTAGTCTGTTACTACAAACTGTTCAAATTTTAAGAATTATATTATTAATTTATTATTATCAAATATTTTTAATAATATTATAACGGTATAAGAGATTAAGACGTTTACAACTGCTAAAATGGGATATTGGCAGGCGCGGCGTGAAAGTGAAAGGGTTCTTCGCATGGTCATTTCTTGACACATTCGAATGGAACTCTGGTTACATGCTGAGGTTCGGATTGTGTTATGTGGATTACAAAAATGGACTCAAAAGATATCCCAAACAGTCGGCTCTCTGGTTCAGAAAATGGCTCCGCAAACAATAAAAAATGCATGGTGTCTTTTTATTCTCTTATCCTCATTTTGTGACAAGTAAATCTCATCTCTATGTATGTCCATTTCTTTACAATTATGGACAATAATGTTGAAAATGGATTCTCGAGAAATGGCATAGAGTTACATTTGTAATCATTATGACCATAATGATTGGGAATCACGACGGTTATGAATAAATATCTTTATGACAATTTTGAATGTTAAAACAATGCTAACGTCTGATGGCTATGC
Organism: Cordia subcordata; assembly: GCA_028554755.1. Lineage (NCBI taxonomy): Eukaryota > Viridiplantae > Streptophyta > Magnoliopsida > Boraginales > Cordiaceae > Cordia > Cordia subcordata. Next base: position 2,107,562 of record JAPTOF010000002.1, read on the forward strand.
GTCTCATCTGATCCATTTTCTATCTATTGAATGATAATTATTTTGGTTAGTTCATTTTTGTGTGTATAAATAGTGGTATCTTTGCATGGAAAACCACTACTATTATCTTTAGCATTTAGTCTTCATAGATTTTTCAGAGGAGCTCCAAAATAATTTTCTAGCAAGGTTTTATTTTCCTTCCATACTTATTAACAGAAGAAAAAAGTTATTAGAGGAAAAGTCGACTCTTTTATTGTTTCATAACATTATTGTTAAAGCTGGTTAAACTGATGCATGTTCTGGACGGGAATATTTCTTACAATAATTTCACAGGGGTCCTACCACTTAACAAAAATTTCTCGAGGTTTGGTTCTGAGAGGTACAGGGAAAGTTTTCCTTTGTCAAGCCTATAATTTTGATTATGTTTGCTTATGTGCTCTGATGGATAAAATCAATAGTTCCAGACACCGTCAAGCAAAGAATTGCTAAGAGCACTCCAGATGAACTCTCTTCTACTTGTTCCTCTCTCCTCCACTTCTTTCACCAATCCCCTCTTTTCCACCAAGTAATGCATGAAACTCTTCTAAAAGTAGCTTATGAGTGCTTTTTAGTGTTTATAACATTTAGGAGAAAGAATATTTGATCTTTCCGTATTTGCTGAACTTCCGTATAGATCTCAATTGACAATATGTCATTATGCTATGCTAATTGAGCTTTTTAATGCTTTCTTACTTTTAGAACAATTGGAAAAGTAAATATTTCTCTCGTTATAGTCTCCTAACCGATTCTTTTTCTTTTTTTTGGTCAACATGAGAAATGGGGTCTGGCAATGTAATAGTGCTACACATCTCGGATTATATTAATTCATGCAACTAATGTGCAAACAATGAAGTGATAAATACTTAGGTCTAGATACGAGTAGTTCTACAACGCTTAAATAAAAAGAACGCATTGTATTACATTGCAAAATCAATTAGTACAACAACTTTGACTCGAGTGCAATGATTAAAAAGAATTGCTAAGAGCAATTCTTTTCTCATGTTGACCAAAAAAAAAAGAAAAAGAAAGACACTATAACGAGAGAGTTTCACACTTTCGGTTCGCAAGCTCTTATAAAAGCGTGCTATCCAATGTAAGAGGTAAAACCATTGTATCTTGGGAGAGATACTCCACGACCCTTAGCACAGTTGTAAGGGCGTAAATTCCTTAAAGAAATCGTTTTACGAGCCTCGGGTTATTTTATTTTATTTTATTTCCTGTCATTATTGTACGACTTTGCATTCGGGTTATTTCCTTCCAGTTTCTAAATAATAATATTTTGTTTATTTATTTTTTGTTTTTCAAAATTTCAGATTCTATTTTCTCATATGTTATCTCTAACAGTCTTAAGGGATTTAATATTATTATAAATTTCTACAGATTTGATAAACTATGGTATCTATTGCTTACAGTTTTCAAATCTACTTCGAACAGAAACTGGAATTTCATTTTCTGTTGCCTACTCGTTTATATTATTTGTTAAACTGGTTTACTAACTTTTGATTGGTTGAGTGTAGAGAATCTTATAATCTAGGCATTTAGTCATTTCTGGAAATAATGAAAATCAAACTCAAACTAGGAATAACGATGAAGTCCAATTTGTGGACAATACCCAAACTTGAACTGCTGGGACAAGTGTGACTGGGGTCTCTATTGCTACCCCGAATGTTGCTGTGACTGCTGGAAACACCCCAACAAGAGTTACAATGGCTAGAAATGTTGGAATTCCTCTAACAATTAATATGACTATGCAGGTTCCTGGGATTGTGCAGGGATTCAATGATTTGGAGCCGCAACTGGATCAGCCTTCGGCTCACTTGGTCAAGCCAACAATGTTGCTGGTTCCAATAGTGGCCTTAGGGGAGTTGCAAATGTTATGGGTTCGAGCAATGCATTTGGAGACAGGGCCATATTTGGGACAACCAACTATACACCTCTACCTCCACATGCTAAGAAGCCAGAAAAGTTTTCTGGGAAAGATTTTAACACGTGGCAGCTCCAAATGGAGTTTTATCTCACAACTTTGGGGTTGTTCGTGTATGTGCAGCAAGATCCTCCATCTTTAGGGGATAACCCGGATATCCAGACGGTGGCGGCTGTGGATGCTTGGAAGTACAGCGATTTCCTTTACCGAAGTTACATTTTGAATTGTTTAGAAACTTCCTTGTATAAAGTGCATGCTAAATGTAAAATAGCTAAGGAAGTATAGATGTTATTAGAGGATAAGTATGACATAAAAAGTGCGAGCACAAAGAAATTCGTGGTGACTAGATTTCTAAAATTCTCTATGACAGATTATAAACATGTGATGTCATAGGTACAAGAATACCAGTTAATCATCCAAGAGCTCCATGCTGAAGAGATGCCTTATGTTGAATAATTCCAAGTGGCTGCCTTAATAGATAAATTGCCCCCTGAATAAAGTGAGTTCAAAAATCACCTCAAGCACAAGCAACAAGAGATGACGATGAAAAACTTAATCCTGCAGCTTTGGATTAAGAAAGAAAATTGTTCAACTAACAAATAGGGCATGCATGGTGGAATGAACTCCAAGGCCCACATGGTGGAACACAGTCCCAATCCCAATAAAAAAGAGGAAATTCACCAGTCAAGCTATCGTGGGCAGAAGGAGAAGGCAGTTGTGAGGAAACCCAAGGCAAACAAGAAGCAGTTCAATGTGACATGTTATATCTGTGACAAAACTGGTCATAAGGCGAAGGATTGCAGGTTGCACAAAAGGAAAGCCCTAGCAAATGTCATAGAAGACCTAGGAAGTGACGTGTCTGATCTAAATATTTTAACGGTGGTGTCAGAAATGAATATGGTGGGCAATCCTAAACAATGGTTCATTGACACAAGAGCAACTAGACACATTTGTTCCAAGAAAAGACTATTCTCTTCCTACACAGCCAACTCTAAGGGAGAATTCCTGTACATAGAAAATTCTACAACTTTCCAAGTGGTTGGTGCAGGAAATGTGGTTCTAAAGATGACCTCTCGTGTTAAGCTAACGCTTAAGAATGTTTTGCATGTTCTTAAGACTAGGAAAAATCTAGTGTCTGGTTCTTTGTTGGGTAAAGCCGGACTCTCTATGCTGTTTAGTGCTGACAAAGTTGTAATCAAAAAGGGATATGATTTTGTGGGTAAGGGTTATCTCCATGAAGGGATATATAAGCTACGTGTTAGAGCCTAGATCCCTAAAGAAAATGTAATTGCTGGGCCTTCTGGCCAGAATGAGTTAAATAAAGTTGTTCCTTCTGCTTACTTCTTTAAGTCTCCTACTTTATGGCATGAAAGGTCGGGACATATAAATTTCGAATCTTTAAACAAACTTGTAAAAATGGGACTAATCCATGGAGTGGATTTTTCTAATCATTAAAAATGTGAAGTTTGTGTAGAATCAAAATTAACCAGAACTTCTTTCAAATTAATAGAAATAACCACAAAACCTCTTGGGTTGATTCATAGTAATATTTGTGATCTAAAATTTGTGCAAACAAGAGGCGATAAAAAATATTTTATAACTTTTATCGATGATTGCACATGGTGTTGTTATGTATACTTGCTTAGATCCCAAGATGAGGCTTTGGAGGCTTTTAAACAATACCAAGCTTTGATAGATAATCAACTAGGTAAGAAGATTGAGACTTTGAGAAGTGATAGAGGTAGAGAATATGTGTATCCTTTTGAAGCTTATTGTGTTGAACAAGGAATAATACATCAAACCACAGCTCCTTATTCTCCACAACAAAATAGGGTTGCTGTCAAAGAAATGATAAATGCCTTGTTGATAAATTCTGGCTTACCTCAGAACTTGTAGAGGGAAGCAGTTTTGACTACAAATCATGTTTTGAATAAAATACCCCACAAAAAACTGGAGCAAACACCATATGAATTGTGGAAAGGCAGATTGCCTTCATACAAATATTTGAGAGTATGGGACTGTCTAGCTAAAGTAGGAGTTCCAACTTCTAATACGGTCAAAATAGAACCAAAAATGATTGATTGTATTTTCATTGGATATACACAGAATAGTGTTGCATATAGATTTTTTGTACACAAATCAGAAATTTCTGACATTCATAAGAATACAGTGATTGAATCTCAAAATGCTGAGTTTTTTGATACTACATTTCCTTACAAATGGTCAAAAGAACCAAATCTTTCTGAACTCGGTTCAACTAAGAGGACTCTTGACCATTCAAATGTTGACAAAAAGGCTACAACTGACGAACCCAGGAATAGTAAAAGCGCGAGACCATCTATGTCTTTCAGGCCTGACTTTATAATGTTTATGTTAGAAAGTGATCCTAGAACCTTCAAAGAAGCTATGTCTACTCTTGAGACACCTCTTTGGCAGGAGGCGGTGAATAGTGAGATTGAGTCTATCATGCACAATCATACATGGGAATTGATGGATCTACCTCTTGGGAATAAACCTTTAGGGTGCAAATGGATTTTCAAGAGGAAGATGAATGCGGATGGATCAATAGACAAATATAAGGCCTAGTTGGTTATAAAAAGCTATAGTCAAAAAGAGGGTCTTGATTATTTTGACACATATTCACCAATAACAAGGTTTTACATCTATCCAAATATTGATAGTTATTGCAGCTATATATAGTTTGGAGGAGATCTATATGAAGCAGCCCGAAGGGTTTGTTGTTCCAAGTCAAGAGAAAAAAGTTTGTAAGCTTGTGAAATCCCTCTACGGATTAAAACAAGCTCCTAAGCCATGGCATGAGAAGTTTGACCAAGTTATACTCACAAATGGGTTCAATATCAACGAGTGTGATAAGTGTGTTTATTGGAAAGGAAAAGATCAAAATTTTGTCATTGTTTGCCTTTATGTAGATGACATTCTTATTATGGGAAAGAATAATGAAGCTATTGTGTCTATGAAGAAAATGCTCTCTCAAAATTTTGAAATAAAGGACATGGGTATGGTAGATGTAATCCTAGGCATGAAAATCATTTAGACACCTGAAGATCTAGCCTTGTCTCAGTCTCATTACATTGAAAAATACTGAACAAGCATAATAACAGTGATATCGGGATTGCAAAGACTCCTTTAGATGTAAGTGTACATCTAAGGAAAAATACGGGTGAAGGGGTATCTCAATTGGAGTATTCCCGGATCATAGAGAGTCTAATGTACATTATAAATTGTACAAGGGACATAGCTTATGCTGTGAATAGGCTAAGTAGGTACACTAGTAATCCAAGTTAAGAACATTGGGTTGCACTAGTCAGGTTCTTAAAATACTTGAGATACACCATGAAATATGCGTTACACTATGCTAGGTTTCCAGCAGTGTTGAAGAATGTAGTGATGCAAATTGGATATCTAATACGAAAGACTCAAGATCCACAAGTGGATACATCTTTACCATAGTACGATCAGTTGTGTCATGGAAATCCTCTAAACAGACATGTATAGCCAGAACCACTACGGAGCCTGAATTTATAGCTTTAGACAAAGTTGGAGAAGAAGCAGAATGGCTTTGACAATTCTTAGAGGATGTTCCGTGCTGGCCAAAACCTGTGGCTACTATCAGTATTCACTATGATAGTCAATCAGTGATTGGCAGGGCACAAAGTATCATGTATAATGGTAAGTCTAGGCATATATGCCGTAGACATCACACCGTTAAGTAGTTCCTCTCTAATGGGTTACCACTTTAAATTACATAAAGTCTAAGGATAATATTGCTGATCCACTCACCAAAGGTGTAAATAAAGAGCAAGTTCTTAAGTTGTCGAGTAAGATGGGTCTTAAGCTTATAAAGTAACTGAACAATCATCAAAATTGTCAACCCTACCTTGCTGACAAGAGATCTCTGAATCTTGGTTTAAAGGGGAAACTAGATTATGTGTGACTCTATTCAACCACTGTGGGGGGGCATAAGCCTCCTTTACCTATTTCTATGGCAAGCAGACAGTGCAGCTTGTGTGGTATAGGATAAGCTTAGCTTTTAAAATCTTCGTAGCTTGAGAAAACCAAGTGGGGTCTAGCAGGATACTGTTCATAAAGAATCCCCTATATGAGTAAGAATGGGCCGCTCCTAAGAGAATTGGAGGCTGAATTCTCTGAGTACTCATAAATATAGAAAGTTATATAGGGCCAAAACGAAGACAACCATGAGAACTAGTAGTGTACTGAGAGGTGTTGTGTGTATGCTATTGTCTAGGTTTATATGAAAGCTGGACAGTTCGAGACCTCGTGTCGACTAGTCAACGAGTAAACCCAATAGTACTCACTAAAGAAGATTCAAAGCCAAAAGCTACCTATCCTGAGGTAGTATCTTTCTATGAACTCTCTCTTGTGTCTGCATATTTTGCATTCTAACCATCTAATTTTCATTCATATGGGGAATCGTTGAAAATGGATTCTCAAGAAATGGCATGGAGTTACATTTGTAATCATTATGACCATAATGATTGGGAATCATGATGGTTATGAATAAATGTCTTTATGGCAATTTTGAATGGTAAAACAATGCTAACGTCCAATGGCGATGCGTTTCATCCGATCCATTTTCTACCTATTGAATGATAATTATTTTGGTTAGTTCATTTTTATGTGTATAAATAATGGTATCTTTGCATGGACAACCACTACTACTATCTTTAGCATTTAGTCTTCATAGATTTTCTAGAGGAGCTCCAAAATAATTTTCTAGCAAGGCTTTATTTTTTTTCTATACTTTGATAGCATTCTATTAGTTGGTTAGGAACTATAACTAGAGAGTTTCACACTTCCAGTTAGCAAGTTCTTGCAAAGGCGTCCTACCCAACGTAAGAGGTAAAACCGTTGTATCGTGGAAGGGATACACCACAATACTTAGCACATTTGTGGGTCATAAATCCCTTAAGAAAATTGTTCTACGAGCCTCAGTTTATTTTATTTTATTTTTTTCCTATCATTATTGTACAACTTTGCATTCGGGTTATTTCCTTTCAGTTTCTAAATAATAATATTTTGTTTATTTATTTTTTGTTTTCCAAAATTTCAGATTCTATTTTCTCATAAGTTATCTCTAACAATTGTCACCTATTTAATTTCTCGATCGAGTTATTTTGCGAAGATTAATAAGCTATGTTTGAAATTGAGAATAGTAGCACACGTCAATTTTTGCCTCCCTTTAAAGGAAACAAATCGTATTCGGCTTTAATAGAATTTAATTAATCAATGGTAATTAACTCTGCATGTCATTTAGGAGGTAAAGTATAATAAAATTGCCCAAAGGAAAACATATTGTTAAATACAAACTATAATCGTGGCCCATATTTCAGCGTTACACATGCTCCATTTTTAAACACGAGCCCATAGAATACAAAATTTAACATCCAGATCCATGACCTTTTTTACTCATAATCATGCTGGTAATATATGTTTTTTTTTCCTTGTCAAAGCACTTCTTTTTTAATTATATATATATATATATATATATTCACCAGTCTAGATAATATTTTTCTCTGTTCACTAATAAATCGACTAATTAAACTCATGTTTCTATAATCAATTCGATTCCCCGATTGAATCAGGGGCAAACGCTTACGAAAAGATCGCTTGGATTTAAGAAAAGGTGCCTTGATATGTATTTATAGAATCAATCTTAACATGATATGCGAAATTTAGATGAATATCACAGAAAAGTTATTTTTTCATAGAATGGTTCTTTTTGCTTCAAGCAACCCGTCCATGTTTTATATCTTTATATGTATGGTGTCATTAGAAAGCATCGACTACCCTCCTACATGGATATCAGGTGTGGATAAGTTAGCATATATACATGCTTGTGGATTTAGGTTAGGTTCAAAGCACAAGCTAGTTGCTAATAATGTGTCCACTCAAATCACAATTTAGCAATCGTTAAGAACCTCTAAGGGATTAGAATAACCCCTGAACAAAGTTCTTAGGAAGACAATAATTAGAGAAGAGGGAAACAATTAGAAAAGAGGGAGAGAGAGAGTTGAGAGCTCAAGATATTATTTCCAGTTAATTGAATTACCGAGCTTGTTTTTGCTTTTATAGAACTAATGACATGAGTTGATTGATTAGTTAGTCTAATCAACTCAACTAATTTTCTCGAACTATCTCTACTAATCAAATTGCGTCTGTAATAGCAATTACCACTGACCTTTTCCCAAGTAATAGGAAAGCAGATCAAAACATGCCACTAAAAGATTTTATTAAAACAAAGTGATCGAACCATTAATGGAAAAGACAGGTCATGTGGAGTATATGAATCGCTTGACCCAAAAAATTATGCGGAGGGCTTTCGCTTGTTGGTGATAATCGAGCTTAATTCATCAACCAAAATAATTGAGCTTGAGTCGAGATTAGATTTTGATTACTAGAATAATAAAAGCAAATACTCAAGTATAACTAAATAATGACTTATTGCCTTAATAAGTTGAATTGTATTTAGGATCTCATGGTTTGAAAACCATGACAGAGGAATGGAATGACATTAAATAGTTTATTTCCATTCCTATATTTGATATGCAGTAATAAAATTGAGAATTCTAGTCTTAGGTAATGTCATTCTTATGAATCTGAAAATAACGAACTAAACACACGTGGAGTAGCCCATTTCCATATTCTTAGGAAAAAACTTATCTGTTAAATGACCACAATATGCCGATGCTATTCATGGCTACTATTGCTAGTAGAAAGCATTTCTCTCGTTTCATACAAGTGTTTGGAATTAGGGCTCGTTTGAATTGGCATCTTTTTCATGGAAAAAATATTTTTATTTAAAAAATATATTTTTTTTAAGGTAGGTATTTGGGCTTGCCTTTCCAAAGGGTGCATCTATTTACTACGGTGGTGGTGCATCTCTTACAACTTTTGTTAGAAGTAACGGTTGGGATTGAGCTATACCTGTTCGTCATAATTTGGGCTTGGTCCTATTTTGGGCCTCGTTATGTTTTTTTTGCTTGTTGGGTTACTTTTAGGCTCTTGTTGGTTTGGGTTTTGTAGAGGTCTGGCTGCCATTTCCGCCTTGGGCTTTTGATCCCCTTTTCGCTTGTGATGTCTTATCTTACGATCAATGAATGATGACTTGGGAAAAAAATTTTAAAAAAATAAAAAATAAGGACTTATCCATTGACAAAAAAAAAGAATAGAAAAGAAGAAAGAAAGAACATGAGAAGAGGATAAGGACTTCCCCTATTGCTAGTCACGCGAGTACATAAACAGAATTGGTAGCACATGGCAGATTAAATAATTTCAACATTTATTGCAACACATGGATTATGCGATAAACATTCTTCTAGAGAAGCAGAAAGCGTTACATCCTAAAAAGCAGAAAGGGCCCAACTTTTGTAAGGCCATTGGCGCCTCGTAAATTATGTGAAAAAAAAATAGATAAAAATGAATTATTCCCAACAAAATTATGGTTAAATCCATCAGTCAGATAGATGCACATGGGAGAGGGACAACACTCACATGAAAGAAACGTGGAGCCTCTACTTGAAACAATCTCATTTTGGTTTCTTCTTCTGAAGTCAATCGAGTCTGCCTCAGCTTAAGTTTATTAGCTTAAAAGTTTTTCGAGTTCATATCGGGGTTCGATCCTCAAAGCACGTAAGTGTATTCAAAAAAGACGTGTCATAGGGTAAAGAGATTAAAAAAAAAAAATTATCAAGATTAATTTGGGGGGAAATAACTTTTTGAATGGTAAAAATTTGATGTTTTGATTATGTCTTCACGTTTGTCCCCTATTAAAGGAATTGCTAATTCTGCAGCAGATTGGCTTGCAAAATCTGTTCGTCTGGAACGCCTCCCGATATATTGGTTGAGTAATCGCGGACCCCCTTTGTTATCTATTGTAACTCCTGACCAATCGTAGGATGGCGATGGTTAATTGTTCAATTAATGAAGACGTTACAAAAAAAATAAAAATCTGTCTTCACATATAAAGTCGTGCCTCGTTTCTTTTTCAATTCGTTAAACTTAGTGTAAATATATATATATATATATATGAAAAGAAATTTTGCTTTTTAGTGAAGACATGAAATAGTGGCCCAGATAAAATTGCACTTATTGTAACCCTTATCCAAACAAACGATTCCCACTACATGATTGTCACTAAATAAAACAGCGTTAGTTATTTGGTACACAAGTTTTTGTTTTTTGCAACGTCCATCAATCAGGAAACAGTCTTCCCAGTAATTAAGTGAAAAGGTCTAAAAACGATTTTCTATAATTAAAAATTTTAAATGCAATTTTTATACTTTTTTATTACAAATATTGTTTGACTCTTGATTACTTAAAGCATGTGTTGGACTATCACTATATTATGAGATTTATATCGCTTTAAAGGAGATATGATGTCATCCTATCTAATATGTTTCTCGCCTTTAACCTGAAAAATAAGAAGGAAAGAAAATCAGGAAACAATTATGATTAGCTAAGTTGCTTACAAGTTGATCCATTGTATCATCTTTTCTGTACGTATGAGTAATTTGAAAACTTCGACATGGAGTCTTGGTTCTTCTGAAGCTGCGAGGCCGGATTTGGAGTCTTTCCTAAAGTATTGATCCCTAATCTTTTGCGTAAATTGTAAAAATTCACAAATTAAATTACGTGTATACCAGTCACCAATAATTGAAAAAGTATATACACTCAAACCGTGAGCATCAATCATCGAAAACCAATAACTATAAAAGCGAAGTAAATAGCTGTGCGAATTGACTCGCTAATTACAATTTTAATAGACCTATTAAGCTAACTTCAACAGTCTTCCTATTTCTTTCTTACATTTAGAAAGTCAAACCCTTCCCCTTTGTATTTAGGAACTCCTCATATTAGTTTTTTTTAGGAGCTCCTTATGTCACTTTACTCTAATAGCTTCTTTACTTTTTTATTCTCTATCTATAGTTTCACTTTTAATATATTTTCTTATTGATTTTTAACACACATTATCCTATTATAATTTTTTATAAAAAAATCTTAAATATAATATTAAAAGATTTAATTATTAAAATTAACATTTTATTTTTATAATTATTTTTAAATTTATTTTCTTCCCATCGATTTTTTTTTGTCAAATCAGTTCCTTTCTTTTTATTTATTTTTAGTACATATTATTCTCTTATGATTCTTTATCAAAAAAAATCTTGAATATTATATTAAAAATTTTAATTATTAACGTTGGTACGAAAAGTAAAATTTGAGGAAGCTAATTTGCTCAACAAATTTGGCGAGGAAAAAAGGTGATATGAGATCTCCACAAAATGGAGAGGCTTTTAGCAAGAATGTTGGAGACAGCCTTAGGTTTGGAACGATTGCTTGCTAAAATTGTTTGTTAAAAAACGATAGAAGGGGGGAGTAACCCCCAAAAGAATTACCCCGTAATTGGTCTTAGGCCTCCCATAAAATGATAAATAAATAAAAGTGAATGTAGGCCAAAGAAATTTGTCTTCAATAACTCAAACTGTCAAAAACTAGCAGCTTTATTTAGTGAAAATTAAAAACACATAATCCAATAATTAATCAAATGTAGATAATTTTTTAACGTGACAAGCAATAATTCTTTTGGTTTAGAATGCTAACATTGCGTCCCTTAAACTCAGGCCATCAATAAAATGAGTAGCATCACGGGCAAGTATCTCCAAGTCGATCTTGCCTGATTGTGTTGGGCTTTTGTAGTACTCGTTTGTTAACAATTCTTATTCGCTAAAATCAAATTACATCAAATTAAGCTTATTTTTATTGTTTTCTACCTATAAGTGGGTTGTTGGGGTTGAGGGATCGGAATAACTCAAATAGTTGAGATTATTACTTTAAAAAATGATGACTTGAATTCAAATTTTATAAAAATGTAGGTTAGATTAAGAGTAGGGTTAAAGAAAAAGAAAAAAAGAAAGTGGGTTGCTAATGATTCATTATCCAAAAAAAAATGATGAAAAAGAAAAAAGAGTTGTCGGAGATTCTTGATCTTCACTCCACTTTGAGGACGAACTTTTACTTGCAAGTTCACTCCAATTTTGGTTTGACGAAAAACTTGATTATTGTCAACTACTCAACCCATTCACATGCAAAATTATGGAAAGAATAGTTTCAAAGGTAATGCAATTAACAAAACATAATAAACCTCAAAAACTCCAATTCTTTTGCTAAATATTTTTTCTTCGGCAATAAAGTTTCATATACCATCCACTTCACCTTTCTTAAAGAATTTCTCAAATCATAATATTGGAATATTTAATTCTTCCCTTATGAAAATTTCATAAACTCTAATATGAAGATCCTAATATGTTAGTTCGTGTCTCTGTCTTATCATTAGTTGATTTTAAGATGGATTCCCTAATTTTTAACATGGTCTAAGAGTTAAGTCTTTCGTACAACCATAATTATTCATGTATAAGTTATATTCATATTCATTCACATAAGACTCGTCTTTTGTCAAGTAATGTCACATATAAGAGAGAGTATTACAATATTCAAATTAAATCCTCCACTATAATGAATCATAAAATTTTAGGTCATCGACTTACCAATAATTAATTTTAAGATAAATACTTACGAACAGACAAATAAAACTTTTGTAAACAATTTCGAAAGATTCAAACTCACTATTTACATCAAGCTACTCCGATAATTCAATTTAAATAACTTGAAAAGAAAAAAAATCTGTAAAGACGAACTCAACCCAAAAGATAGTTTGTCGTAAATTTAAAGCTTAAGAAAGTTCTTGTAGATATAAATATTTGTCTCTAGTGTTTCCTACTTCCTACACCTTTTTATCGAACTTGCAAAACCTCCCTTTCAAAAGATTTTCTTGCCTAAAAGTTCTAACCCTTTTTTAGAATAGATTTTAATATATATAAACATAAAATATTGATTCAATCTAAAGTAAAGACGTCGATGCTTCAATTTTACACTCACTTTTTTCATGCGAATTATTTAGTACTTTCCTTCTTGACATTGTCAAGAGAGTTTACCTTGTCTATAGATGCTACCAAAGCTTTGAATTAGAGATATATAAGAAGATAGCCACATGCAAGCTGAGAAATTTTTTTTTATGACAACAAAGTCAATTTTGGCTGATTTGCGCTGAATTTATCTCAAAGTTATAAATTTCGAGGTGTAGTACTACGTTCCCACTCATGCTTTAAATCGTCAGAGAATTGAACAAAATTTATTATAAGAAAACATATATAGGTTCAAAAATAAGACTTTCGTCCACGAGTAACTACCCAACCACTAATTTGGCCAATCGTGTAGTGCAATTATTTTGATTCAATTATACATGGGTCTTTTCTTCAAACGATGATGTAAACTCTGTTTCACTTAAAATTGTATTCATAAAAGGACCAAATATCTTTATCATCTCTGATAATTTAGTTCGTAGATGTTACACAAATAGTGCACCAGGTCACATGTTTTTGAACAAGGTTTAGTACTATGTTACTCCATTTCCTTTTCAATCCACGTCAATGCTTAAAAAGTAAATATGTATATATCTATATGTATATGTATATATATATATATATGCGCGTCTATGTATGTGCGCACCCGCGCCAGCGCCCGCACGCAATTTTACGGTTTAGGGTTTTGGCAATATGATTAGTAGTTGCATCTAACTAAACTCGAATTTGATTCACAAGGTTTAAGTTCCATTTCATCGGTAATGTTTTCTCTTTCTCAAAAAGATGTGGCCCCATTTCTCTAGTCCCTACACGAGGTTCAAGAGAGGTTTTATCATCATTTATTTAAAAAATATTAAAACTGTCTACATACAAGGCTGTAACCGTCCACATGTGAGGAGCGCTTTAATGCAATAAATAAATACATCAATATTAGCTCGAAACAAGTCACACTTACATGTGAGGGGGCATATTAATACAATAAATAAATATACTAATATTTTATTTATAAGTTTAAATTTTTAGATAAAGAATTAATCACAATACAGGTGAAACGAATATATATATATATATATATATTTGCAGGCCAAAACTTTGAAGTCAGATACCTTAACAACTATTACCTAAACAAAATTATTGAAGCATGATGCGTCGGAGGTTGAGTTTGCTAGGAACAATCTGCAGATTGCACCAAGTATACCAAGTAAATGATTGAAACACGTAATATAAATTATTGAGGTAGTTGTAGAGCTGTAATTTTTAATTACTTCAAGTCTTCAACTGCTTCTGAAACACTGCGGACATCACATCTTTTTTCAAGTCATTGAAACTTAAGATATCAATTTTCTATTACATCATCAACATACTTTAATCTCAACTTATTTCATTTTTATAATTTTTTCATATTAAATGCATTATTATGAATAAATAATACAAATATAAAATATAAAATCCATGTTAACTACATGCATTATAATTGTTGGGAGTTGCACCCTTTTAGCTACCTTTGATATATAAATTGAAAAATTCCTTTGATATATAAATTGAAAAATTCTCTTTCCAATAGAAATAATTGACTTTTAATTATATGATTATTTAAATTATATAAAATGTCAAGAGTACATTTATCACCTCAGTTGACAGGATAGTGCAGATTGAGATCTTCACGCTAGCAGCGAACTACAACCTACCGGGAAACTACAACACTATGTGACGATTAGATATCAATTTATATTTAGAAGTTGTTAACTATCAAGGGCCCGTTTGAAATGGTCTTTTATTAAAGAAAAAGACTTTTTTTTTTATTGGGAAAAAAAGCACATTTCTTCTTCGAATAAGCATTTGCATTAATGGTTTTTGGAAAGAAAAGTGTGAAATTTTTTATTAAAAAAATCAAATTGGGTTTTTCACAAGCAAAAAGTTTGATCTTCTAAAATTATTAATTGTTAATTATACAACAAAAACGCTTTTTTCTAGGTCAATCCAAATTAAATGGGTATCAAGCTTCGGATGGAATTTATATAATAATTTGGGATTTTATTAATATAAATTATCATCATGGTGTAGCACAATTAAGTCTCTTTTCATTCTTAATCACCTCTATGTATTCCTCTTCAACTTAAAACTTATGAAATTGTATGTCCAACAAATCTACCCAAATAGGTAATATTTAAGCGTCCCCCTTCCAAAGTGCCATGATAATATCATATTGAATATGACCTTAAAAAAATATCAGGGCATATGGTAAGAGTCCCATCTCGTTATATTATTGAAATAGATATAACGATGTCAAGATTTATTCTCGTCGGATGTTGTTACAAAGCATTAGACACTTTGGCTAAACCGGCATAATGTGGTATTTATTTTAAAATAAAGGCCATAATTACCTAGGGTTCATTTCAAAATTATAAATTATAAATATACTCAAATTTTAAACTTTTAACTACAACTCCTTAATTATCCGACCAATTCATCTAAAATTGTTATTGTTCAATTTTGTCCAATAACCACAATACTTTACCCAGAAATGATTCTTACAGTATATGCTTGGCCAATTTGAATTATGTGTCCAATTCTTTACTGGGATCATTAATCCACCTATCGATATAATTAAAACCGAGATGAAAAAAATCAAAATATGGTAATAATCAGCACTTATTTAATTAAACATGACATTATGGTTTTGAACTCATTTATCTTGCTTGCACAACAAGCTAAAGCCTCGTAATTACAAGATCCCAACGAGAAGCTGAATACAATGAACTGACCTACTTAGCATTCGATGCCCATTTGGACACCTTCAAAAATAATATGAAAGATCTAAATGTATTTCGCTTTACAATTATTGATACCCTCATAATATTATATATGAACACGAAATAATTTGACCTAATCGTTATTGGCCAATGCATATCAATTTTTTGAAACCGCAAGAAATAATGTGCCACATTTTAAGAAGTACATACATGAGAGTAATGCTACTAGTTTTAATATATAGAAAGAAGACTTAATTAACTTGTTAGATAAACCACAGTAGAATAATATACATTTTATCATTATTTTTCCCAAAACTTCACCCGTCCATCCTTGAGAAATCTGTGGGCATCACTCCAACAATTTTGCCTCCAAAAAGATCAATTTCGATTGACAATTTTTTTTTTTAATTCAATACAAGTGTATTCTCTCTCTCTTTCGTATGACCCCATTTGTGATGGATGAATCACACATGAATAATCAAAAGACTAAAGACCAAATTCTAACACTATGTTCAAATAATTGAAGTTTCATCTTAAATTCAGTCGGTGTCGCATAAACATCAGTCTCAAGATTTTATAAACTGTTTCATCTTCTTTTTTTTTTAATATGGGACAAGTGTATACTAGGCTAAAAACAAATGAAATAGACTTTAAATTGTATGACGAAATGTAGCTATTATATTAAGTAAAGGTCCGCGCTCTTTTTTTCTTTTCTTAAAGGAAAAGCGTGTATCAGAGTTTAGAAAACAGTGCTGAAAACGCAACTCGCCTAATTTCACACATTAGTCTACAGAGAATTCTTCAAACCTGTCTTTAACTAATTCTACACGCCACTGGCTGTTTCTAGCCTTTCTATGTCAAGACAATTACGTCTAGATTCATCTTTAGTAATGACATAAAGTTAGTTAAAGTTGCAAAAATGGCTCTCAAGATTTTTGTTTGTTCAAGGAATTAAGAATGGATTTGCGAAGCTTCTTTTACCAACTTTTCTAAAATCAGTCGATTAAGAGAATCAACTTTAAAGGATTAGTCTACTATTGATATGCCGCAGAGCGTATAATAAGACTTTTCATGTTTTGGATTTGTTATTGTCTCAAGGCACATTTCGTAAGTCTTTTACTTAAAATAAACTCTAATTGTATATGTTTTTAATAACATCACACATTTAAAGTTTTAAACCATAATATAATTTAAAAATATTTTCGTAAAATAATAATAAAACAAGAAGAAGAAGATGAAAATATCATATGTTAAGACCGCATGCCATCTTTAATTTGTATAATTTACTTGCTGTGACGTTTCGACCTTGTACAAAAAAAGGTAGGCCAAAGCATCACATTCACTACAAACTATAATCATTGACCAAACCAAAACTAATTAATATAACAGATATTGGTTGGTAAATGTTAAAGATTACACGCCAAAATATTTTTGCTATAATAATACACAAAATTAAGATTTTGAGTTTGAAAAAAAAATTATATTTTCTCTTTACAAATATAATATTTAATCCATTAACTTATTAAAACATATATTAAGTGTGCAAATATACCATGGACTCGTAATTTTTATGTGAATTTAATACATGTTTACTTAAAGTGAGTTTATATCATCGGAAAACAAAATAATGCACAAACTGTGGTCTAACATCAATTAAAATGAGGAATGAGTTCAAATAATTATAATTTTATCTATTAAGTCAGTTCTTTTTCTGTGGTTGAAGATATATGATTTTTTCTGAGAAGTTATTCCTTCAATATCGAAAGATGAAAAATATCCAGTGGATAATTATAATGACAGAACAAAAATGTGTCAAATTAAATTGTGTTGTGGGCAAATTAAAAGACGACTACCCAGCTCTATGATAATGAAGTTTACCAAACATGTCGCGATCAATCCCTTAGTGATACTAGTTGGCAACTAACTAAGATTATCTTGAGATTATTGTTGTAATTTAATAGTCGCGAACTGCTTAGCATTTACCTAATTTTTATCGACAATTTATGAAAATCAAATTATTACATTATGACTTCATGATCATGACTTGGTCTTAAATTTATAAGAATATATACTATATTAATCTTAGCCAAAAGTTAAGTCATTATGACTCGATCCATTTCCTTAATAGTAAAATTTAAAAAAGTAGGAGAGATAGTTTTTATTGCAGACTAATAAGTGTGTAAAATGGCAAGAAATGAGGTAAAGTGGGGAATGTTCTTTTTTTAGGTGAAGAAATATGATGTTATACATGCTAAAGTAATTCCTTGAACGCTACTCATAATAATTCAAAGAGTGTTAAAAGGTAAACAATATCAGGTGAATAACGATAAGATAAGCTTTTCTTTACATGTTATTCAAGTGATAATTTAATATCTTCTTAAATAAGAATTAATTTTAATATTTAAATTTTAACCCACATAAATGTAAAATATCATGAAAATGATATAAAAGCATTACCCACTATGTTAATGATTTATTATTCAAATACTTTTCTACTTATTTGTTACTTACTTATAAGCAGTTTTTTATCCACCAAAGAGTTATAAGCAACTTTTAACTTATAAACACCAACCAATTATAAACACAGAGAAACAAGCCAAGCAAGAAATGCCCTCTTAGTTCATGGCTTTTAAATAATGGAAATACAATTTTGTTGGAATTAGTTTCCAATAACTCTTGTACTTAAAGCATTTCTTTTTATGTTTAGAGTTACAATGTTTCCAGATTTAAATCTTAGCACAAAAGTCCAAGGATTTCCTAGATGTGCTCACATCATTCCTTTATATATATATATATATATATATATATATATGCATTACAATAAGTTATATTACACACTATTCCTTTTTATTAATATACGTGATTATTAAATTAAAATTATAAGGTCATAATATTACAAACGAATCAATTCTCGCAAATTAAAGGCTGAGCATAGGTCCCCCAACTGGGATGAGCAAGAAGGAAGTGACAAAACATGGAGCAGCCAAGTAGTCCCTGGGACTCTCCAAAAGTTGAAACCCCCCGACCCAAAACTAGAAGCTTGTTGGGAATCGTACTGGTGCCCTTTCTAGGAACCAACGTGGCATGTCGATGAAAAGTCATTATCTGCCACGTAAGCAGATATGCCAGCGTGTAAAAGTGGGAGCCAGCTGGCATTGGGGAAAGCCCCAAAAAAAGTGAAATTCAAATTATTGGGGGAAAAATGGCTTTGAGGAGAAGCCCCATCTGATAGGACACAGGCTGTCGGAAGAGTGAAGTGGAATGGCGGCACAGGTCACATGATTCTTTTAAGGCGTATTGTTTATTCAAACAGCTGGACTCATCCACAACACGACACACATCTCTTCTTGAGTTGTGAGATATAGTCCTTCTCAAATTACTAATTCGCTTCTCCCTGTGTTTTCTTTTTTTAATGCTAAGTTAATTTTTTTCGTATTCGCAATTTCACATCAAAACAAAACTTACCTTATTAAAGTCTGTTTAACCATGCCTATTTTGTAACCTATAAGGTTTTTTTTAAAAAAAAAAGTACATCTCCACATATTTTTTACTACTTGCAACTTATATAAATAAACTTAGCAAAACAGGCTATAAGACTATTTTTAACAGCTCTCTTATTTTTTTCCTTAAATTTAAGTAATTTGAGTCATTTTTTTGTAATTTGGGATCTCTTATTTTCAGTTCTACTCCAACAGCTCCCTTATTTTTTTTTATCAAATTCTCAGTTTAAGGAGTCCTTATTTTAGTTTTACTCCAACAACTATCCTATTTTAAAATATTACAGCTTTAAAGCTATGAGGAATAGGGGATGAGATTTGGATTTTGGCTTTAGGGGATGGAAAAAAACCCTTATATATGGGTGTTTTGTTTTGGGGTTTTGAAAAAACTCAAATTTTGGGAGATGAGATAAAAGAGCTGTTGGAGCACATTAGCACTAATCTTTACCCTAAATATGAAATTTTTTTATGTTTAGAATTGCTGTTGGAGTAAGCCTAAGTAATTACCTTTTTTGGGGTTTCTTTTCTTGACAACTCATGTTCCGACATTTTAGTACAATAAACACCTTTGGTCGAGGACAAGTGGTAGATGATCCCTTAGTACTTTTTCAAAGTGGTTCAAGAGTGATTATACTATGTAGAATAGTTGATTTTTATAATAAAAAATTTGCGTTTACTTCTTGTGCACGACACTTACTTCAAATTTTGATAGAAAACGTGACAAAGAGACTAAGTGTGCTTTAGGTTAGAAAAGCACAATATAGGAATATTGACTAATTTTAAAACTATAAAAAGCATTATATGCACTTACAACAAAATATAAAAATATCGAAACATCGAATGCAATTTATCACTGTAAATTTTCTTTATGCACCTTTTGAACAAATATGAAAGTCATCACCTTGGATAGATAGGTGATTTTTCTATATGGGCTAGTGAGTAGATGTGGGAAACGAATATAACTAGAAGGATCAAGAAAGCATAACCTAATTGTATTCATCTACTAAAATAGTTAGGTCGTTTTTCCACCTTTCTTAATAAACCATTTGGTGATGCAGTAATTACAACGTTGAAAATGCAAGTTGCGAACCAAAAATTTTATAGAAGCGTTGACCAAGCAAGCTTCACCTTTTCACTGAGTATTTTAATGGCCAATATCTTTCTTCCATTTTGTTTGGAAAAAAAAAAACACGGCATGGATTTAACTAAAATACAAGAATTGAAACAATATCCAATTACAATAGTCTAACATAACAACTTGTGTGATTAATTCTCACCTAACAATTTGTTATAAAAATTTAGATTTTCTAATAAGACAACTGAGATTCTATTTTAAAACCATAACTTTTAATCTTATAATGATGATATACACGAGAAAAATAAATGCACACCGATAGATCATACATGGAAAAACAACAACGGACCAAGCTTGACTGTATTATCATAGCATGTTAAGAAAACTACAATTCTAGTTTAAGGCAAATTGATATCAACTGGAGTAAAAAAGATTTGATAAAATAAATTTAAACTAACACTTTTTGATATAAAGAAAAGTACACTAACAATTTTGATGTCTAAGATATAAATTGAAACTTATTACATTAGATATAAAGAAAAGTACACTAACAATTTCGATCTTTAAGATATAAATTGAAACTTATTACATTATATTCCAAATATAAAATTGACAACCCTCAAAGTTCATCCTCCAATTTTTTTTTTTTCTACTTTCTCTTTTATTTTCTTTGTGGACAATCTCAAAAATAAAATAAATAAAAAAGGAAAAAGAAATTCCACTAGGTGATATCGCAATCATTTAGTTGGCGCTTCGGTGGCATTCTTCATTTCCCAAAATCTTTAATAAAGGTCAAAAGCCATCTAAAAATCACTCTCACATTTCGACCAAGGCCAAAATTGTCAAAACAGATCAAATTTTAAAATAAAAAAAAGAGAAAAGAAAAAAACCGTACTCATTTATTAAAAGACCGTTAGATACATTTTTACGACATTTATTTGTCACCCATATTGTTGTATATTTTATTACCATTCAATTCATTTTTTTTTTGGCGACAGAGAAGTGCAGTTTTTTTTTATTTTTTCTCTTTAAATCATATAAATAATAAATATATAACCAAAGATAATATTTAGAGCCTGTTTGTTTGGCGTAAAATCTATTTTGATAAGTGTTTATTTTTTTTAATGTTTGATGTCCAGTAGCACCGTAAAATAAAATCAGTGAAAAATCTTTTCGCACAAAACAAAATAATTTTTGACCAAAAAAAGAGTAAATAATAGTTTTTTCCTATTTATTTTTTAATTAATTTTTTGGCCAGAATATTTTTATACTTCACTTGAATCCATATAAATGTAACTACACCACGTATTTCAAAAACCCCCATAAATCTTCTGACACAAGACGGAGCACATCACACCCCTTCTCTGACCTCCACTATTCTATTGCAAACTTCACATTCAAAGGTACCATACACTGCATTCATTGAAAAATGTCACACCACCATTAGCTCAACCAATAGTATAGAAATCTGTGTTTTTGTGTGTGTGTTAGTGTGTGTAAGCAAAAAAAAAAAAAGAAGAAGAAGAAAAAAACATAGTAGCAGAAAAATGGCGGTGTCCAAGATGAGCAACAAAAAGAAACAACAGAGCTACATAGCAGTACCATCACAAATAATCAACTCAATCTCATCATCTTCACTTGAATCATTGCTGCATTCTCCAAAGAAGAAGAGCACTTCTTCATCATCAAGATTGAAGCTTTTGATGATCAACAACCCAAGATTCTGGCTTTTCTTGATTGTAGTTTTTAGCTTCTTTGGCATGTTGAGAATGTTGCCTTTCTCACCAATCCCATGTTCTATTTTACAAGGAAATGCACTAAACTCAGATGGGTATGCAAGTCTTGAGCAAAAAAATGGACTTATAAGTCAGAAAAATGGTGAAAAAAGCCAAAAAGATGGAGCTTTCAGTCAAAAAATGGATGAAAAAGATGACAAAAATGAAGTGTTTTGGAAGCAGCCAGATGGTATGGGGTATAAGCCTTGTTTGGAGTTTAGTGGTGAGTATAGAAGAGAGAGTGAGGAGATTGTTGTTAAGGATAGGAGTAAGTATTTGATGGTGGTGGTTTCTGGTGGGATGAATCAGCAGAGGAATCAGATTGTTGATGCTGTTGTTATTGCTAGAATTCTTGGTGCTGCTCTTGTTGTTCCAATCTTGCAAGTTAATGTCATCTGGGGTGATGAAAGGTCTGTTTGTTTGCTTTTTTTCTGTTTTGTTTTTTCTTTGCCACTCTTTGCTTTTCAGCTCAAGTTTCAAATTTTTTTTGGATAACCCTTCACATTGTATGACAATGATATCATGAAAAGGAAATTTCTTGTTTGGTGGGATAGGCAGATTTGATATGTTAGAGGAGAGTCTGGTTTGAGTTACTTTGTATGCAAATGCTGCTTGAATGATGCCAACTTGTGAAACTAGTCAGTTTTGGTACTTTTAGCAGAGACCTGTTTGAATTAGTTTTGATGAAAATACTTATTGTAGAATCCAAAACTTATCAATTTAGGTAACTTTCATAAGCTTTTATAGAATACCATCTATTGTAGGCCCAACTGATTAAGTATATGTCAATTTAGCTAACTAACGTTCAATCTTACTAGTGTAAATGTCTTTTTGACTAGGAATGGTGCATGCTGATGAGGGGTTCTGTTTTTGCTGTTTGTTGCAGTGAATTTTCTGAAATATTTGACTTGGGCCATTTCAAGAAAGTCTTGGAAAATGATGTGAGAATAGTCTCGTCTCTTCCGTCGACACATTTGATGACCAGGCCAGTGGAGGAGAAGCGGATGCCACTTAACGTGAGTCCTCAATATATTCGGTCACGTTATCTCAAACGGGTACGAGACTTTTTGCTATCTGTTTTTGCTACTTCCTGGTTTCATTTGGCCGATAATTGTTCTTGATATTGGTCTTTTTGCTGAACTTTTGGGAGCAACAGAGTATGTTATTTGAATAATTTGGTTCGATTTGTTTCTTGCAGATTAGAAGGGAAGGCGTCTTACTGTTACGAGGTCTGGATTCAAGGCTCTCTAAGGATCTTCCTTCTGATCTTCAAAAGCTTAGATGCAAGGTAGCTTATAGCTCTTATTTTTTGGTCTGTTATTTTGTACTTATGTAGCTCTCTGCTGCCCTGTTCTAGTTATTGATGAGAGTAAAGGGAAAAAAAAAGGCGCCACTTTAAAGGTTTGCCTTTAATCTTCTTACATATGAAAAAAACTTTATCATATATACCAACTCAATAGCTTTGGATATTCTCAAGAAGAAATATTCTGTCATATAATCAAATTAAACCGAGTCTTATGCTTGACCAAAGGAAAAAAATAAAAAGAGTCTTATGCCACAAAAAGAAACATTTCTGTGATATGCTTAACTAAATTTTGAGTTCGTCTAGCTTCTGTGGCAGCAACGTCTTTCGACCTTAGAGGTCGTGGATTTTCATTCAATGTTAATCTGAACATGTACAGGTGGCTTTTCATGCATTGAGGTTTGCCCCACCAATCCTAGAACTTGGTAAGGAGCTGACAGAGAGAATGAGGAGCAAAGGGCCTTATCTTGCTCTTCATCTGCGAATGGAGAAGGATGTATGGGTGAGAACAGGATGCCTTCCTGGTTTAAGTCACGAGCATGATGAGATGATAAAAAATGAGAGAAAGCTGCGGCCGGAGCTCTTAACTTCAAGATCAAACATGACCTACCACGATAGAAAGCTTGCAGGTCTCTGCCCCTTAAATGCCTTGGAAGTAACAAGGTAATATTTCGAAGAAACTGTCTGAAATAGTATTTATTACTTCACTCCACTTTGTAGTTTGTGACCATAAGTTCATTCTGTTGCCAGGTTGCTTACAGCTCTGGGAGCTCCGAAAAGTGCGAGAATCTACTGGGCTGGAGGGATACCTCTGGGTGGGAAGGATGCCTTGCAACCATTGATTAGAGAATTTCCTCATTTTTACAACAAAGAAGACCTTGCCCTTCCTGGGGAGCTTGAGCCATTTGCAAAGAAAGCCTCCTTTATGGCCGCCATTGATTATATAGTTTCTGAGAATAGTGACGTATTCATGCCCTCTCATGGTGGAAACATGGGCCGCGCTCTCCAGGTAGCTTTACCGTTGTCTTTTAGACTTGTCATCATCCTTTCGTCTTATACAGCATGGATGCACTCTAGCTCATCCAATAGATTAATGCAAATACTTGTGCTGTGTTTGTTACATGCTTATCAGAAATCTTAAATCTGAAGAATATCTTCAAAAGATATCATCAGTTTGTATCACTATCACCAATCAATACGACCTATTTTTTGAAACTTCCCCTTTGTTATTCCAGCCTGAAAGTATTTTAAAAGAACTTCGAATTTTGGGTTAGTATAATCCGACTCCTCCTTTTCTTACTATGATAATGTTGGTACAGGGACATAGGGCCTATGCAGGGCACAAGAAGACCATCACCCCGAACAAGCGGCAGATGCTTTCATACTTTCTGAATTCTTCACTCTCGGAAGCAGAATTCAACAGGATCATAATGGATTTGCATCGGGATTCCTTGGGCCAGCCAGAGCTGAGGACTAGTAAAGCAAGAAGGGATGTGACAAAGTATCCTGTCCCAGAGTGCATGTGCAATAGTTCGATGAAACATACCATAAAGTAAACTCATGTCAGAACTATTGCGCATAGTTGGACCTGGCAACCCTATACTGAGTCAAGATCCCACACGGATTGCCGGGCAAGAACCTGTAACGAGCCAGGTTTAAGGTCCCTTGAAACTCCTAAACGCCTTTCTGGAAAGTAGATTTCACTTCTTCTGATGCTCAGCTCTTCTATTACCGATTCTGGGCAGAAGACATGCGGTGTAGACGTGGATTAATGTGTTTCAGCAGTTTTATATCTCCGCACAGCGTCAGTACAGCAATACACCTAATAGTCTCGTTTGCTTTCTTCGTTGTACATTTATAGTATACTTCAGGAATCAGGAAGGGAAGCAAGGGAAACTATATGTTTAGGTGAGAAATTACCTATTCTTTGATTCGGTTTATTCTTTATACGGTACCTATGTTGCAATCCTTGTATGTATACAGAATAATCTTTGTAAATCCCCTTACTTCTTTTGTTATATATATTCAAGAAATGAATGATATACAGTGCCATTTCCACTGAAATCAGTGGGCATTTTGTTTCTAAGCTGTGACATGCTCTACTTGACAAAAACCAAGTCCGTTTTCACGGTGAGCTGATTCAGTCTCATATGTTCTACTTGACAAAAACCTCACGCACTCCTCTTGGAAATTAGACCCGAATATCGAAGACTTGAAAATGATTGCTGCTGGGATCCCCCGTGAGTGATTTCAGCCTGTGTAGAGAATGGCAAACAAGCCGATTTATTGGGTTGCAAGAAACTCTTTTAGGCACTTTGGATTGTAATTGGATTTGAAATATCCATATCCCTCTCCAGGACTTGATTGTAAAAGACCACCATCCTATGGGAGTTGGTTAACGCTTGTATTTTGCTTCTTTTCCTGTTAATGAATGTTTTTCAACCCAAAAAAAAATGTGCTTATAAGCAAATTAATGCTTATAAGTAGTTTTTGATACTTATAAATAAATGAGAAATAAGTAGAGATGTGTTTGAATAGATATGCTTATAAATTGTTGATATATTTAGTAAACATATGCTTGTAAGTAGTGGCGATTGTTAAATAATTAAAAAATACCTTTCATTAAAGTAGGGCGTGTTGTTTTTTTTTCTCTTTTAAGAAGTAGAGATATCTTTTGTGTTTGGTCATCAAAACCTACTTAGTTATAAGTAAAACTCACATACTTCTAAATTATTGGCAAAACTCACAATCTTCTCGTTTCGTCACAAACTAAGTCAAGTTTTCTTTCACATATCCGTCGATATTAAGTTTCTATCCACATTGTAGTTTCCCTTTATCTGTCGTATAGCCAGAAGCGGGGACGAAGCTAAATGGACTTAAGGATGAAAAGGGGGCGGGGGGGGGGGGGGTTGATCCCCTTAAATTTGATAAATTGTTATTATTACTTTTAATTTTGAATTTTTTTAAATTTTGTAAAGTACACGATCCACCTTAGATTTATAGATGACCCTTTAAAATTTCACATTTCATGTTTAGGAATGAGAAATTTAAGTTTTTCGTTAGAAAAAATAAAATATATTCTTATACTTTTAGTTTGATAATGTTAGACTTGCATGCATAATTAAAAAAAAAAAAACTCATGAGCCAATTTTATAAACAATAAAATATATATAAACAAATGTTATAATAATTAATAAATCAACTATCTTTACTCTTTTAGGCTCTTTTACTCTTTTTTGGGTCATTCTCCGCCTCTAACTGTGCAATTTAAACTCTCGAGACCCAAAAAGTCCTCTTCTTTACTATAAGGTAGAAACATTAAAAGAGATTATTTTATGATATCTTATACCTTCTAAATTTTTTGATCCCCTAAACAAAAATCTTGGCGCTGTCACTGGCCAAAAGCATGGCCTCATGCATCTCTTTTTGTGTGTCTTGTGGTTTGACAGTTTGTCAGCTAAATTACAGATTATGGCATAATTAATTTCGTTAGCAAATGTCTTTGTCGAGGTCCCATAGATATCTGTTGAAAAGCAGTGAATAGCCTATATCGCTTCTTTTCCAATTATTAGTTATTTGAGTAGCATCTTTTGTTTCAAAAATATTCATATAAATTAAAAGACTTCCATGCTAATTGTATCTACTACAGATATTACAAGAAGCGTGTGTCTTTATCGTATTTTTCAGTCTCACCTATAATGTAATAACGTTACAAGGGATGCAACCCCCACCAAACCCCTTGCCTAAATGCATTGTGGATCCTATTTAAGGGCCAACGGGGTTGCATTCCTACTATCCTTACACGCAGAACCATTAAAAAGTGAGTTGAAATTTTTGTTTTCCTAAAAACATATATATTTAAAGGTATTTCTATATTGAAAATTTTAATTTACTCCTAACTAAAAATTAAAATCTCTTAATCGAAAACCTTAAAGATGTATAAGTCCGGTAAATATCTCTGGTAAAGAATGTTGAGTTGAAAGTCTACTGGGCAAAACCCACAGTAGCACAAAATTGGAGTTGACCTGAAGCTCAAGTTTTTGCGAGAGTGTGGCCCGAAAATAAGGCCCAAACTATTCCAAACTGAAGTTTAAGGCCCATATCCATGGCCCAAGAGCTAATATTTGCATTCTGGTTTAATGGACAAACAAAAATAAGCATATTTCAAGGGAGGGGATTCGTGATAGCTACTACCGATAGTGAGTTATAATGCAATGATATAAATAATCACTCATTAAATCTTGTTTATAACATTATAATCTTATTAAAAAATTTCTTATTCATACCTCAAATACCTTCTATATCGTCTAAACATGTTCTGTTTGATAACAATAATAATTATCTCATGGTAAAATGATTAATTTCCAACTATTAGATAGAGCAACCTGTAGATTTGAGTACTCTCGAATATCAAAAAATAGCTAACAAGGTCTAGAACCAAAAAACGTCATGCACTGGACAAGAAGGGAAAAAAGAAAACAAAATGGGAGAAGCGAGGAAGGCAAGGGAGAACGGAAAGTTCATTAAAAGAACAGTTCAGTTTACGAAACTCCCTATGCATCGGGTCCTCAAATCACTAGGGGTCTAATTTAGACACAAGCCTAAACTGGAATGATGACTAAGTCACTAATTTGGGGGATTGAATGTGGATCGAAAGATGTACTAATGTTGGCCAAAAAGATACAAAAGAAGTTGCAGAAAGAATGTAACTATGCATAAATTACACTAACCACTCAGACCAAAAGCTCGGTTTACAAAAATTTTGCATACC
Source organism: Cordia subcordata (assembly GCA_028554755.1). Classification (NCBI taxonomy): domain Eukaryota; kingdom Viridiplantae; phylum Streptophyta; class Magnoliopsida; order Boraginales; family Cordiaceae; genus Cordia; species Cordia subcordata. Next base: position 2,135,639 of record JAPTOF010000002.1, read on the forward strand.
AACTTATGGATGAACCACCCGATCATACAATGACCCTGCGATGAAGCAGCTGCAGGAACAGTTTCAAAGCTCTTGCTGAAGAGGCTGGGGAGAGTTTCCCTCGGCGACATTAGGCTTCTACATGAAGAAACTATCAGTCAAGTCTCCATGGGGTTCAATCCAGAAGATTCAGAATAATGGAAACTGATCGGAAGAACACTCAGTCATAAGCAGCAGATATCGTGCTTCGCAACTAACCAACATTGTTGAGTATGCAACAGGACCGTCCTTGTGGTGAATTATCTAATGCCGGAAGAACTCTGCAAGGAAAGTGCTCAGTTCCCATGACTTGATTGACTATTTGGCCTCTAACAGAACGGATGCCTCTCTGGTAGAATGCGGCCACAGGGGTGAAAGTGCAACCACCTTCCCAATAATGATTAGGGTTGGTGACACCAGTTGTTGTGATGTGATTTCATCCGCAAGATGCTTCAGTTTGGCAAAGACCTGGATGATTGCAAATTGTAAACTCTCATTAAAGAGTGAACGGGATACAGGTAGAAAATATATCATCAGTAAGAACTTACATAAGTCTTACAGACACGAGCATACGATATAAATTATATTCACTTTTGAGGTGTGGTTTTCATGGACAAATTTCAAACTAATAAATAAAGTATCAGGAGGATGTCAAGTGAGAGCATCGATGAAAATTTCTAAAATCAAATCAAGAGAGAGGTTATGAGTAGGGCTGACCGACGTGAAAAGCTTGGGCTTCCTGTTGACAAATATTGCAAAGGTACAGAAAATTGACAGTGAAGTTGCAGAAACAATCATCCAGAATAGAAATTGTGGCCGCTATGGAATCACAGAATAGTGATGCTAGTGGGCTTTCAGCTGTAATGATGGCTTAGGATGGTATAACAGTAGCATAACAAACTCTTCCTTTTTGGTATAAATGATACAGGCAATAAAACCAAATACAAGAATATTCACCTTTTAAAACTTCGCTTAAACTAGAAGGGCCTAAAAGACAATTTCAGCCCTCTACCAAAAGAGTCTTCAGGATGTTGTCAAAGTTATGTTGTGCAATAGAGAAACAATAAGTGATGCACATAATGCATCATCGAGTTACAAGGATAAGCATATGTACATCCTTCATATATGCTAGAGATGGGTAAGCTCTATGTAGAGGCACTTAGTGATCCTACAAGGAAACAAGTCAACTTGAACTTGTTCCAATGAAACTAGTCATAGCGTCTTCAGCAACACATAAGAATGTGACTGTGAGTGCTAACAGTAATACGTCCCTAAAAGGATATCAGCCTCTAGGCTTTTAAAGGGGAAGAGAAGTAGAACTTGGTTGCTTATAGCATAATATTCACCAATCCTAAAATAGGATATTCCAGTCTGATTAAATCTAGGTGGGCAAAACTGAGACATACTAAAAACAAATTGAAAGGCATAAACAAATATTAACAATGTGCTTCTTTACCAGGCGTTGTTGAGGTGTGGTCCCACGTTCAATAGCAGCTGCTGGTGTATCGGATGGCAAACCACGATGCATCAGTTTTGAGGCAACAGAAGGGAGAGTAGCCAAGCCCATATAAACAACCAAAGTTGTATCAGGGTCAGCTGCATTCTCTGCCACAAACAAGGGATCTGTTCCTCCTTTTCTTGAATGACCTGTGAGAAACCTCACACTATTTGCGACACCACGATGAGTCAACGGAATGCCCAACTCAGCTGCTATTCCAGAAGCAGCGGTTATACCTGTAAAGCAACCACAAGAATGATTAAACGATACAGTTTTAAGGTGTTATGCTGTCTTACAAATTGAAAAGTAAATACATTCAATCAGTCAATCATAACTCTTGGAATTGTGTAATGAGTTCCACAATGGAAAACCAGATATATCAGATTGTATACAATAAGATGGGCAGCAAACAACAGAATTGCTAAACCATATGGAGATAAAAGAGTGTACAGACCAACATTAGTGTCTGTTTAACTCTATTAGTGAAAGCCATGTCGAACTTCTCAGAAAAATTTAAGAGGAAGCAGAAAGACACCGCCCAAAATATCAGTTTAGCACTGCTAGAGTTCTCGCACAGCGTAGATATGCCATACCTTTAGACCAACTTTCGTCCATCAACTGTTGGCCCACCCAAATAAGTAGCCTCCCCTGCTTTCAGACCCATTAGGTCTTGAAAACACAATACACATTCTCACTTCCATGGCAAACTTTCATGTCTTAAGTTCTAGTGCTATCTTCCTCAGTATTAAAAAATTTTCCATATGTTGTCCTCTATGTCCATGCCTGGACTTCATAAGTTTTACAGAAATCTAATTCCTCTCAGTTTGATGATCCAACTCCATATCACCATATAATTAATCAGTGGTGAAACCAACAAGCTAGTTTCCGAATCATTTACCGGGAATAACTTTCACTTCAATGCCTTGTTGTTGCAGAAAGTCCATCTCTTCTCCACCTCTTCCAAACACCTAATTCAGTAAATGATTCATGTCATTCATTGTTGATAAACCTTAAATAGACATCGCATTCAGTAAGATGTCTATATATATACACACAACATGGTAGCAATGTTAACAAGACACTCACCAATGGATCCCCTCCTTTAAGTCTTACAACACAGGCCCCAGCTTCTGCAAAACTCAAAAGCAACTGATGAATATCCTCCTGCATAAATCCCTAAATTATGAGTGGTTCTCCTAGCTAATAACACAATTGAAGCATTAGATATGTAACTAGAGGATGCAAATAACTAGCTGGTCCTTATTGATTACTACCTAGTACCTATTACTACGTTAAGGAATGCAAGTAAAAATTATTGGATCTTCACATTGTATCATAATTCATAACTTTCCAGTAGCACCTTGGAGAGAAACAACACACAACAAAATCTACTTAGTTATCACAAGAACAAGAAAATACCTATATCAGACCAAGATACAAAAATGTACCATAGCCAAATGCAATCTCACCCAACACCAGCAGTTTCACACGCTAACACCTATTCTGTTATACAAGTCCTCCACTAGAGAACAGAGCAAAACCCATGTACCATCAAGCTAAAACGAAAACAAGCAATTACAATTCAATTTAATCAATGCTTCATAACTTTAGATACCGATAATCCTAATTCACATTGAGAAGTTTATTTAGAAATCCTCTACACCTCAAACCTGACGTTATCTTGTACCAAGCCAAGAATCAAAATCCATAGTCTCAATTCATCAGAGCTTCAAGCGTTGTACCCAACTCAAAAAACAAAGAATCGTGCATACGTATAACAGCAGAAAGGACACTCTCGTGTGCGAAGTTCAAGTTATACGCAGGTATGGTACTAGACCTTGCATTTTACCAACATAGACAAACATATGAACAACATAAAATCAAAATATCAATAAAACATAATCCCATTTCATCAAAGCTTCAAACCTTACCAAAAACCCAAAACCCAATTCAAAACACAAAGAGTCCTCCACATACAATTAGAAACAAAATCTGTCAGATACACGAAACTCCAGCCAGCCACTCCATATCCAATACACAAATTAACAGCTACAACATAAAAAAGCAAAAGAAACACACCTGAGTTCTGCTGTGATAACCAGCAGTCTTGCCAACATAGAGAAGCCTAGCATTTGGTGCCACCAAATTCAACACATCATTGGAAACCAATCTATCATACAACAAAAGATCAGCACTTTGTATAACTCTCAAAGCCTTTAATGTGAGCAGCTCAGGGTCACCAGGCCCTGTCCCCACCAAGAACACATTCCCTGGCCCATTGGGCTTCAGCCCATTTTCACTCTCCCTCTTCTCTTTTAATACTTGCAACAATTTCTTCAGCTCAGGAAGCTGCATAGCAATGTCATAGTCTCTGATGGAGGTGTCATCAGATGGGAGTGAGCAGCATGATGATGGCTGTTGCTCCTCCAATTGGTTCTTGTATACCCAGCTGTCCCTTTGGTACCTCTCTATCGAATGCTTCTCAGTGAATGGTGAGGTGGATTGTTGTGATGTGTAATGGATTGAACATGAGGGTTTTAATGTAAAGTTGTGAGCTTTTCTCAATTGGGTTGTTGTTTGAGATGTCAGTGATGAAAAAGATTGAATCTTGGCAACGAAAACCATCTTTTGTTGAAGAAAAAATGCTGAATTTTTTAGTTTCTTATGTAATGAGTGTATCTGTGCGGTAAAGAGATGAAGCTGAGGCCTTTCCTAAGCTGTGCGAGGATAAAGATTGAATCTTGTTAACAAAGAATGTTAAATTTGAAGCTTTGCCTTCGGGATTTGGAGGGTGTGTTTATATGTATTTATGTAATGTTTGCATGTGTGATAAAGAAAGGTTGGGTTCAAGTTGGGGTCTTTTTGTGAGATTTGGGGGTGATGAGGAGGCAATTGAGTAGCTTTTGAGGCCTTGAGAAAGACAAGTTCTTTTGGGAGACCCAAGTGGGGGAGGATTGTTGAAGAGTTTGCAATCTGCTGTAATGAATCACATGGTAAGCATTAGAGCAAAACAACAAAAAGTCAACAAGTCAAAAACATTTGCTAAACAAAACAATCATTGTATGCTTTAATATATGGGCTTTCGTTCCGACAAAAAAAAAATATATGGGCTTTCGGAACATTACATTGCATAGAATTGGTGGGGTAGAGGAAATGAGCTTTTGGAAGCTCTAAAAGAGGGGTGAGAGGCGGCTATGGAATTAGGCCAACCCATGGACGTCGGTGTTAAGTTATGCGGCTCATCTTTACCTGCTCTTTTATGTGAAATTTGGACCATAAGATGCCAGAAGCGAAAAGGGCAAAAAAAGTGCAGAAAATGAAAATGATTTTTTTTGTCTGCACAAAGCTACGGTATTCTCTTGAAGGAATTACTGTTATTATCGTGCAAGCACATTCAACTTTGGAAGTTTAATAAGATTTTATAAATTAGTATTGACAAATAGGATTGGGTTCTGCATGGTTTCAGAAAATCTTTATATAAAACTATTTAAACCCCATTGACAAATCTTAAATTTACCTTGCAAGTGTTGTGTTTGAGTGAAACCAGAGTTGATGTTGGGAGCTAGTTTGAAGTTTGGAGCACTTTTGGGAAGACTTGAAGGGACCCCCAGAAATGCTGAAACTTGAGGCAAGTCTCTGTCAAATTCAAGATTTAGAAAATTGTTAGCACCAGAGATTCATATGTTTGTTTGATGAAATGCTTACATGCATATGTTTTGGGGCAGTAAAAAAAGGCTGAAATCTAAGTCCTAAGTTACTCTGTCCAGGTTCGATGTATCATTTTTGTGATGCCCATGATGTTTTGCCATGAAAATAGGGTACGGAATCTAGTCAGCAATCAGGGCATAGCGAGATTACTAAAACCCCATACCCCCCCGACCCCAACCCCTCAAACACCCAAAACCCCAAAAAAAAAAAAAAAAAAGGAGGAAAAAAGAAACAGAAGGGGGGTTAAAACTCACAAATGGAGATACGGGGTTTCGATCCCTGTACCTCTCGCATGCAAAGCAAGCGCTCTACCAATTGAGCTACATCCCCGTCACAAAAACATGTCTTTCTAGTGTACAATAATTAGGATGTACGAGCCTTTTCGACTCTACTCTTCTCTTTTTTTTTTTCACCCTTTTTATTTCTTTCTTTCTTTTGTTTTGTTTTTGACTGCTTGTAAGTATCAAAAAACCTATTGAAAATAGCTTTTCTAATTTCTAATTTTTATGACTTCAAGCACTTTAAAAAGATTATAATCTTATCCTTACTTTTTTATCTTTATTATTAAAATATTCTTAATGTTTTATCTTAACCTATCATTTTAAATTCTATTTTTATATCCTTAATAGTTATTTTAACAATATAAGTTATTTTTCAACTCACGTTGATCAAATACATAAATACTTATTTTTATAAATACAGATTTTATTCAAACACGTAATTATTTAAAGTCGAAAATAGAAAAAAAAACTGCTTAAAGTCAAAGGTGCTTTAAGTAGTTTTTAATAAGCCAATCCAAACATCCTCTAAAAGAAAAAGAGAACAAATGTAGACCAAACAAAGGGTCTATTCGGATTGGTTTTTTTTAAAAAAAAAAGAAAACACACACTTTTTTTTCCTGAAAAAGTTATATTTTTTTTGGAAAGTATTTAGTTTGGCTTCCAAAAAAATTGAAATTTTAGAGGAAAAAAAAGCTCAAATATAATTCTTTCCAAGAGCCGGATATTTTAGAGTCAAAAAATACTTTTTTCAAAAGTTGATAAAAGAAGTACTTTCTGAACAACCAAATCCATGCCAGCCTTAACTCTAGCACATTTCAAAAACAATAAGCTCTTGAAAGCTATTTAACTTAGGAACTTTTAGCTAATAAAATATTATGGTAATCCTTGTAATGGATTCATCTTGTTTCCTAATCCCACTAGAGTTTGAATATATAACAACTAATTGGATAAAACTATTAATACAATAAATTAATAAATCAATATCGTCTCTATAAACTTAAGTTTTTAGATAAGGTGGTAACTCAATATGGTACCAAAGTCTAGAAACTAAATAGTCTCAGGTTTGATTTTTACTGCTACTAATTGCTATGCTAATGGCACTATCTTGCGCCACCATAATAAAAAAATTTTAAAATGACATAAAAAAGTCTCATGCTCTTAAAATAAATAAATTGTTGCCCAAAGAATGAATCCAAAAAGGGGGTGAATTGGATTATTGGCACAAATAAGCACTTAAAAACTCTTAACAAGTATTTCAAGCAAAAACACATACAATATTCAAAGTAAATACTTGAAATAAAAAGAGTATAGGGTTAAGAAGATTAACAGCTATTTAGAGTGGTTCAAACTCCCAAGGGCCTAGTTCACTACCTACCCTTAGGGTTTCGAAAACTTCACAAATGAATCGGCTTGTTACTCAATACGTTGTAGAATGGTAAAACGATCACAACCTTTGCTTCACCACAAAGACTACAAGTATTAACCCAATATATTTCAACATTTCACTCTTAAGAGAAGTTCCTCAAAACTATGCTATTCAAGACTAAAGAAACTCATACCCAATATAATAGTAAAAAGTTTGGAATGCGAAAACTTCTTCTGTGCAAGTGTACAACACTATTTAAACCTTCCTATATTGTTTTTAGTAGATAAGCAATTTATAAGCTCAAGAACTTGATCATTGAATGCCAATAATATGCAATCAATGAAGATAGTAATAAATAAAGGAAGATTGCATAAAAGAGAATGTATTGAATGCTAAAGAGCTCGTGGATATGTTTTGACCAAGTTATATCTGAGTTAGGAGGTGAAACATATATTTATAGGCCCAAAAAGTAAGTCTCTCGAACTATATTTTAAAAACAACTTAGAGGAACTACTGAAGTACTCTACCAATCGACCCCCTAGGTGTGCCGGGAGTTCCAGTAGGCAAAAGAGCCATACTAGAACACTTAATGGGTCAATCGATAGGCTCTTCTAGTAAACCAACAATGCTCACTGGTTTTACCGAAGCATAGTAGTCCGGTACTTGCAGAAATTGTCAGAAATACTGCTACCTACTACAAAAAGTATGGCCATACTTAAAAAGTCAATAACAGCTAGTTTTTCTATAAATTTAACAGCTCAAGATAATACCTAATATTACATACATCCAGTCTCATTAATGCAACATCAATCAACTTGCGAAAACATTAATGCAAGGCCATATATGCATTTTTACTGCAAGAAACATGCTAATATCAAACAAGTTTCCAAACAATAATGCAAGATCAAGTCAATAACTTTTTCAAGATTTTCAGATTTTGTGCATTAAAAAAGGTTTTGCAAGTAATGCTATTGTCCACTAGGTAATAGTCTAATATAAGAAAGTTTATATACCTATAATATAACTCCTATACTAAAAAGTAATGCACTTTTACTACAAAGTGTTGCGGAAAAACATGCAAACACGAAGAATACGAGAAGAAATAACGGACACAAGAAATTACGTGGTTCGGCTTTGAAGCCTACGTCCACGGGTAGCAGAGAATAATTTTATTACTGATCACGAATGCTACAAGGTTCTCACTTTGGTTTCTCTCTCACACATAACATAATGAGTATTGCCACATATTTATAGTACAAAGCTTTCCTAAACCTATTAAGCAGAAAAGGCAATTAATTAATTATGTGCTACAAAAGGTAATAAGCGAAAAAGGTAATATGCTAACAAGGAAATCTGCTATTCTTGTTGCCCAAGAATACGGGCCACATTCAACAAATCTCCACCTTGGCACGTATTCGCTCCAATCAATACACCATCATCTCTGCAGCCAACTGCCTCTAAGAGCTTAATGCTCGGCACCGCAAATAGCAACCAAGTCCAAGCAATGCTTAAACTTGCTGACTGGAACCACCTTAGTCATCATATCTGCTGGATTCTCATGGATAGATATCTTCTGCACCGATATGATTCCTTGTGATACAACATCTCTGATAAAATGATATCTGATATCAATGTGTTTAGTCCTCTCATGATACATCTGATTCTTCGTCAGATGGATTGCATTCTGGCTATCACAAAAGACTGCACTTGTATCTTGCTGCAGTTCAAGATCACGAACCAGGCCTTGTAACCACATGGCCTCCTTCACAGCTTCTGCAATTGCCATGTACTCCGCTTCAGTAGTCGACAATGCCACAATAGACTGTAATGTCGCTTTCCAACTAATAGCACATCCAGAGAGAGTAAACATGTAACCCGTCAGAGATCTTCTCTTATCAAGGTCACCCGCAAAGTCTGAATCACAATAACCTACCAACCTCGCGCAATCTCCAGTCATCTTGCTAAATAACAATCTTATATTCGAAGTGCCACGCAAATATCTCATTATCCATTTCACCGCTTCCCAGTATGTTTTCCCAGGTGATGCCATATACCTGCTCACAACACTAACTGCATGTGAAATATCAGGACGAGTGCACACCATAGCATACATCAAGCTACCAACAGCACTCGAGTATGGAACATAAGACATATGCTCTACCTTCTCCTCAGTTTTAGGTGACAAATCTGCAGACAACTTGAAATGAGCAGCAAGCGACACATTCACAGGCTTAGCTTTAAGCATCCCGAAACACTCCAGCACCTTCTCAATATAACTCTGTTGAGACAAGAACAGCTTCCCAGCATTTCTATATCTGTGAATCTCCATGCCAAGAATCTACTTCGCTGCTCCAAGATCCTTCATCTCAAACTCATCACCTAGCTACTTCTTTAATTCGTCGATTGCAGACATGCTTTTAGCAGCAATAAGCATATCATCGACATACAACAACAAATACACAAACGAACCATTTGGAAGCCTTTTGAGATACACACAGCTGTCATAGGCACTCCTTGTGTATCCAGCACCTACCATGAATGTGTCAAATCTCTTATACCATTGCCGAGGAGACTGCTTCAACCCATACAAGGACTTCTTCAGTTTGTAAACATGGTTCTCCTTACTAGGAATTATATACCCCTCTCGTTGACTCATGTAAATTTGCTCTTCAAGATCACCATGCAAAAACGCCATTTTCACATCTAGCTGCTCAAGCTCTAAGTCATGAAGAGCAACCAAGGCAAGTAAAACCCTGATGGAACTATGCTTCACAACCGGAGAGAACACTTCGTTGAAATCAACACCCTCCCTTTGTGTATAGCCTTTTGCCACCAACCGTGTCTTGTATCGAGGACCTTCAACCGCTGGAGTACCTTCCTTTTTCTTGTAAACCTATTTGCAACCGACAACTCGCTGTCCCTCAGGCAATTCAACAAGCTCCAAAGTTTGATTCTTTTGAAGAGACTCAATCTCTTCACTCATGGCACCTTTCCACTGAAAAGAATCATTTCCAGATATAGCCTCTTTGTATGAATTCGGCTCATGTCCTTCAATTGTTTCAGCAACAGTCAAAGCATAAGCAATAAGATCAGCGTATCCATACCTTTGAGGCTCTCTAATCTGTCTCTTTTCTCGCCCAGTGGCAATGCTGTACTTCTGTTATTCAGGCACATTTTGATCATGCACCTCAGTTGGTTGAGTCGGCTGAATTTGACTGCTACTATTGCTATATGAAACATTTGGAGCATCAGCAAATACCTCCACCTGCTTTTTGACACCGTGGTCTAAACCAGCTGCCACTTTCTCCTTTTCTTGGTCTAATAAAGCAGACTCATTGAATATGATATCCCTGCTGATGATGAAACCTGGAGACTTTGGATCTGTGCACCACAACCTGTAACCTTTCCTCTCAGACGCATAGCCTAAAAATATGCATTTCTTTGCCCTCGGCTCCAACTTGCCATCCGTCACGTGAGCGTATGCAGGGCAACCAAACACCCTCAATCGAGAGTAGTTAGCAGGCTTACCAGACTATAACTCAAAAGGAGTTTTCAATTCAATAGCTTTGGATGGAGACCTATTCACCAAGTAGCATGCCGTATTGACGACTTTAGCCCAAAAGTCTTGACTCAAACCAGATTGGGAGAGCATACAATGAGCTCTCTCTGCCAGAGTTCTATTCATGCGTTCTGCAACTCCATTCTGTTGTGGTGTCCCTACACATGTGCGGTGTCTCACAATGCCATGTTTCCTACAGAACTCATCAAACTCTTTATTGCAATATTCCAACCCATTGTCAGTCCTAAGACGTTTAATTTGTTTACCAGTCTGCTTCTCAATCAACGTCTTCCACTCGACAAATGTTGGAAACGCCTCATCTTTAGTTTTCAAGAAGTATACCCACATCATCCGATAGTATGCATCAATGAAAGTGATGTAATACCTGGCACCTTTTTTGGAATGAACTTTATTAGGACCCCAAAGATCAGAATGAATATAATCAAGTGTACCTTTGGTGTTTTCCTGCCCCTTGCTGAACTTCACCCTGTTTTGCTTTCCAAAGACACAATGCTCGCAGAATTCAAGCTTTCCAGTTCTTTGTCCACAAAGCAAATCCCTCTTACTCAGCTCGGTCAGTCCCCTTTCGCTCATATGGCCCAACCTTTTGTGCCACAACTGCGTAGTGTCATTATCACTCTCCTCGGATGTAACAGATGCAACACCTGTAACTGTACTACCTTGAAAGACATATACGCCGCCAGTCAAGTTCCTTTTCAAGAGCACAATTGCACCTTTGGTCACCTTTAAGACACCATTCTCACTTCGAAATTTGTATCCATGAGAATCCAAACGCCCAAGAGAAATCAAGTTTTTCTTGACTCGATACATGCCAACACTCGAGAGATCTTGTAATACCATCAAACATCTTGATATTTACTATGCCCATTCCCTCCACCTTCAACGAAAGATCATTGCCTAGAAAGACTTTCCCTTCTCTTTTGGAATAAGAAGAGAACCAGTCGTGCCTAAGACACATATAAAACGTTGCACCAGTATCAAGAATCCATTGATTATGCCATTGTGATCCACTCTCAGTCAAAACTTCCCCGGTACTACTCGAGTTATCTCTATCACTGTCAGTACTCTCCACCACATTAGCTGAATTCTCCACCTTTTTCTTTCCCTTTTTCAGTTTTGGACATTTTTTCTTAATGTGACCCTTTTCACCACACTCGAAACAGCGTAGCTTCTTTGCTCTTGATTTTGACCTTGACTTGCTTTTCTTTCTACTCGAAGATCCCCCTCTATTCTCCGATCTCCTTCTAGTCACTAAACCTTCCTCATGAACTTCTTCCCTATGTCCCGAAATATGTGTTTGAAGATCCTTCGATTTTAATGAAGTAATCACATCTTCAAAGGTAATTTTATCCCTCCCGTACAACATAGTATCCACAAAGTTCATATATAAAGGCAGTAAGGAGCATAATACGATCATAGCTTGATCTTCGTCATCAATTTTAACACCCACATCCTTTAAAGCAATAAAACAAGAGGTAAACTCATCAAGGTGTTGCTTTAGTGATGTACCTTCTTTCATTCTAAGATGATACAATCGCTTCTTCAAGTAGAGGCGATTGGTGAGAGATTTAGATGCATACAATTCCACCAAAGTATTCCAAGCCTCAATTGCTGTCATCTTCTCAGCAATCTCCAGCAATACTTCATTTGTCACGGACATATGTATTGCACTCAAGGCTTTCGCTTCGAGTTCTTCTCTCACTGCTGGTTCCATCTTTACCAGGATCACTTCTTCAATGACTTTCCAAAGTCCTTGCATTGTCATAAATGCCTTGAATCTGATCCTCCAAAGACTGAAACTCATTCTCTCGTCAAACTTCTCCATTTCAAACTTTTCACCTGTGGAAGACATCTTCGTTTGCACAAAACTCACACTTTGGGATGGAATTTGGCTCAATGGATCTCAAAAATGGATTCAACACGTCGAAAAACCTTAGGAACACCCCTGGTCAACTTTGGTCAACACCGGTCAAAGTCAAACCTATTGGTCAAAGTCAACACCATCCCTAAACACGTACTTTGGAGCAGAATCTGGAAAAATAGGGCCCAAAAACGGACTCAGCACGTCAAAAAACGTGGGGTAAGGCTTTGGTCAAACTCGGTCAACCCTTGGTCAATGGTCAACATCAAAGTCAAACCTCGGTCAACTCCGGTCAACGCGGTCAAACAGGTCAACTAGTCATATATATTTTTTTAGGACTAAATCTAAACCCAAATAAAAAATTCTTTTTTTTTTATTCTTTTGGCCTAAACAAAGCCCAAACCCCAAAAAAAAAGAAATTTATTATTTTTCTGGCGTAGAACCCAAGCCCAACAAAAATTAATTAACCCAAGACCCAAGACCTAGCCAAAATTGGACAAGGTCACTACCCAGGTCCGATCCAAATAAACCCAAAGACCCAAAACTTACAAACCCTAAACCTGTTTTACAAGCTTAAACCAATTTTCAAAAAATAATACCTGAATACCAAAAACCAACATCAAAAGCACGCGAACTCTATCTTCTTCGCTTGTTCTTCAAACCCAAACACGAACCACGACCCACCGACGCAAGCTTCCACTCCAGCTACCAACGCTCAACGTAGACAGCACCGGAGCACTCCTCGCCGAACAAAGACCTTTGTTTGGTTAGGCACCGTTTGGTTTTGAGAAATTTTGGTTTCACAGTGAGTTTTGATTTTTTCTTTTTTTTCCCTCAAGCAGCGGATTAATACCTAAGCTCTGATACTAGTTTGTTGGGGAAAAATATGCAAACACGAAGAATACGAGAAGAAATAATGGACACAAGAAATTACGTGGTTCGGCTTTGAAGCCTACGTCCACGGGTAGCAGAGAATAATTTTATTACTGATCACGAATGCTACAAGGCTCTCACTTTGGTTTCTCTATCACACATAACATAATGAGTATTGCCACATATTTATAGTACAAAGGTTTCCTAAACCTATTAAGCAGAAAAGACAATTAATTAATTATGTGCTACAAAAAGTAACAAGCGAATAAGGTAATATGCTAACAAAGAAATCTGCTATTCTTGTTGCCCAAGAATACGGGCCACATTCAACACAAAGCCATACAAATATATACATATATACGTACATATAAGCATATATAGTAGTATTCAAAGCATCAAATAGTGTGTGCTACAGTACATGTAACTCCAAAATGCAAAGATATGCACTTCAAGTCTATATTTTCTGCAGGAAATGATATTTTGAATGTAAGAGAAAGCATGTGCACATCGTATAAAGATAAGTATAAGAAGATAAGAAGGATATATAAACATGTATTAAGGAGAAAATATGATCAAGTATAGAAAGAACAAGAACTATAAGCAAGATACATGACAGAATGCATGCAATGCACTAAATTATTGAACTCATATCATTTTGCTTATGTATCAAGATCAACTTAACATAAAACTAACAAAGAAGAAAAGAGCTACCACTACAAGACAGCTTCAATAAAAGAGCTACAACTACAAGACAGTTTCAAGGTACACAAACTTTATGAACCATGCTCCATCTCCTTTCTTTGCTCAAGAATGCTTCTGTATAAGATGTTCAATATACTAAAAAATAGTAGTAATTAGATAACAAAACACGATTATGGCATCAACAAAATATAATTAACATAAGTAAATCAATATATTAAACCAATATATTCAACATAAACAATTTGAGATAAAAGATTGATGTCTTGCATCAATTAAAATTTGACATACAAAGATTAGTGTAATTTGACATATAAAGATTGTTATCTTGCATCAAGTTCGGATTAATTCAATTCGGGAAAGGTTGTTGTTTTGCAAAAGAGGTTAATTATATAAGAAATTCATGCAATCCTCTCTCTATGGACTATATATATAGGTTTACCTATCTGTACATCCCACTAATAAGTTCCATTTTTGAATATAAAATTCCTTTAATTTAATTGCATTATATGATTAATTGTTGTTAAACTAAGCTATTTAATTTAAATTTTGTTACAACGCAAGTTTTGAAGAATAATGGATGAATTTGACGTTAAAATAAAGATATCAGAATGAAAAAAGGAAAGTTAAAAGCTAAATAATTCACGAGTTCCAAAAAATGGTTTCACAGAAAAATTCATAATAGAGCTACAGGTTCAGAATGAGATAGTATAAGATTCCACAAAAAGCTAAGATCAAGAGTTATAACTATTTTGTTAGAGTTTTGGCTAATTCTGACAAGAAATCTATCTAAAAAAGATAAAAGTGTCTTTTAAAGTGGTGGGACCCGCTTAGGGGTGGGAATATCTGAGTCGAATCCACAACCGTATCCGAATGGATAAGAAAAATGTCAATTTTTCAAATACAGATAAATCCATATATGCTATCCGATTTTATTTCAGATTTTCAGACTAGATAATGGATACCATTTTCCTATCCGATTGGATATCGGATAATTTGGTTTTTATATATGTGTATATATATGTGTGTATATATATGTACACACGCTTACATATACAAATATTGTCTATTATTGATTGTAATAAGACCTCAGATGCACTCACGCTGTATTACGCACACCATACCTTTCCTTAAAGCAAAGCAGCATTCTTGACGGCTAAAACCATCGGCTCCATTTCTTTATTTTAACCCAAGACACAAACTCAATTCTGGCCACCCAACTCCCTCGTCTTTATATATATATACTAGTGTAATATTCGTGCCACTCACAGGTTGCGAAATATACGATTGATTTTTTTTAAAAATAGAATTTTTTTTATATTAATCTAAATATTATTATCAAATTATATTTTAAGAAAAATAAACATGAATTCATATAGCAATAGAATTTATGTTTCTTTTTTAATACTAACTGTCCTAATTCAATAATAGTTTTATTTCTACAAATGAGTTAAACTTAAATAAATGTAGATCGTCTTTTCTTTTTCCAAACGTTTTCCTTTTTTTTACTTTCTGAATTTAAGTATCTTATTTAATTATTATAATATTTCATAATAAAAATTATCGTTCTTAGTGGATAAGAATACTAATAGTTTTACAGATAAAAACACACATAAAAAACACAAATAAATTCTGAAAGATAAAAAGTAAATGAAACATTAAGATGAGATAAGTATATCAAGTTATCTAGTAATTAAGGAATACCTGCTACCAAATTTGCAATAAAAAGATCATTTTGGGAGAAAGGATAGATACGATACTCAAGTTTCAAAGAAGACAGTTGACTAAAGGGACAAAATAAAATTAAATGTATAATGGTGTATGTAGGTGAAACTGAAAAAAAATATAATATAGAATATAGGATCTAAATATAAAAAACATATGAATAAAAAAGGCAATTTTTCGATATTAAACAAAACTCAAATTACCATAAATAATTTTATACAATAATGACATATTAAGTAAATTGCAATAATTTTTTATTGTTGTAATAGAAAATAATTAAAATAGGTAACAATTTGATAACAACCAAATTGGAGAATTATCATAGATATTTGCAATTAATTCAGATTGCATGTTATAATTATCGGATGTTATTTGTGCGACACTTGTCATTATTATATTGCAAAGGGTTCTTCTATATAATATAATATAGAATATAAATATAGATATAGATATATATATATATATACATATATATATATACATATGTATATATATATATGTGTGTGTATATATATATGTATATGCATATCTGTATATGCATATATGTATATGTGTGTGTATTTGTTCTCTCTAACAAATAAAAAATAGAAGGATATATTATACAATTTTTTTGCTAATGATATGAGTAAAATTTAATTTTTTTAGCTTATTAAAAATCCGAAAACCTGAAAATCCATATTCGAAATATCCGTTATCCAAAAATTTAGTATCTGGCCAGATATCTAGTTTCTAGCTATCCGATCACATACTGAAATTTCCAATCAGCTATCCAATTATTCGACATCTTGATTATTCGAATATCTAATTATCTTGTTCAATTCCCACCCCTAACCCCATTTACCAATTAACAATGGAAAAAAAGGAAAAAAAAAAAAAAGACCAATTCATGGTCTTTGGCGGTGGAGCTTTTCACCCTTTAAATATATCACAAGAAGACACGTGAGAAAGAATCAGAGAAGATTGGGGGGGGGGGGGGGTTTGAACATGCAATCTTGGGGCGCACAGGACAGAATTCTTTTCAGTTGTAAATTTTATTTCGTTCTTTCCATTCCTTTTAGAATCAGAAAAATTTTAAGAAGAATTCTTAGTAACTCTTGAAGGGATTTTTTGGGACAGAGAATTTTCAAAGATTACTTGTCTATAAATAATGATGAGAACTAAATTTTAATGATATAGGGTGATAGTAATTATTTTCATTCATGTTTTGATATTTTGGGATTTATTTAATTTATTTGTATTTGTACTTTGTTATTATTAAATTTTTGGTTAATTATTATTATGCTTGTAGCTAAATTTTCATTAGCCAAGAATTTATACTTTTTGCCATATGCATATCTTGTATATTCTTGTGGATACAAATATAGATTTATTGACAAGACTATATTTAATTAATTGTTTCAATAGACAGGTTATGCCATTGAGATAACCTATGCCTTTGTAATTTCAATTGATTTTTTAGGACTTGTTAGATTAATAAATTAGAGTGAAGTGAGTGATAATTTATGCTATTGAGATGGATTATGCCTTAATAGCCTTTGTTAATTAATCTAGATGCATTAGAGCTTGTAGTCTAATCCCGTGAACTTAAGTGGAATGAAATAGGATGAATTGACACGATATTTTGTAAATACGTAATTATCTTGAATATTTAACCATTTTTTAGTTTCCGATTGCCTGGAAGGGACAAAAGAAAGATCTTGTTGTTCTTTTAGCAATTTCTATTCTCTAGTGGACCTCTCAAGTAGGATTCGAACTTAGATGAAATTTTGACCATCTATCAGAGCAAAAAGAATGAAGAACGAACGGATCTTGTAAGATTCCAAAAAATTCTTCGATTTCTTCTGGAAGTAGATGATTAATCATTTGCTTCTCACATTCCATTAATAGTTGAGACATTGAGGAATCTCCAGAAAAAGTTGAAGAATATGAATAGGATAAGCTTAATTAGAAATCTCAGGGTTGAAGAGCATGAATAAAATAATATAATTAGTTGTCAACCTAAATTTTGAATTCCCATAGATTTAATTCTTTCAATTTTCGTGGTTGATTTTTGTGATTTTTTTAGTTATTTTATTTTATTAATTTTTTTTGTTTAATTTAAAAATTATCTCTCACGTAATCTTTAAATTAGTTATTTTAATTTTTGATTTTAGTTTACAACTTATTTTTATTTTTATTTTTATTTTATTCTTAATAACAGTCCTGATTTCTCTTTGTTCAGCCCTTTAGTTACGCTTTACGTGATAAAAAGGAAAAATAATTAATTTTTGTCGTCGATTATTTTAATTGTTATTATTTGGTCGTGCAACAACGTCATATCCAGCAATTCTTTTGCATCCAATCAAGAATACATCAAGATTTACCTTTCTCGTATTTATATTTTTCTTCATCTCCAATGTTCACTACAGATATTTTTTATGCTCGTATTCAATGCCAACCTTGCCCTTTTTTAGCTTCCATTTCATGCATTATTGTGAACTAGTTGGCTGGACCGAGCATTGATCGGTCCTCAATGCCCTTTAAATTATATTTTTGATCTCATGTTAGCATGTTGATATAGAATATTAAGCCCTAAATGAAACAAATTTCCCTGAATACTAAAATTTTCCTTAAAACGCTATGAAGAAAGCATAAGAAAACCATTTCACTTTTTTTCAGCAACAGATAGAGTTTGAAGAAGCTAAAGAAAGTCTCTAGTAGAACCAAACTGTGCAGTTGGCCAAAATTTGGAGCTTTTTGAATTGACTCATGAGTTCCAAAAAGATGAGGTTTATCTGATAATAGACATTCACAAGAGTCACTCATGCAGTGATCGTTCATCATACTTCTCAAAATAACAATTCATGTCAATTAGATATTGTAGAAATCACCCCTGATAATGTTGACCTCCTGCTTCCAACAAACGGTTTTGAGAAGCCTCTTGTTAAATAACTTCATTCTTGTTAGCACATGCTTAGACAATGAAATGGCCTAACTTAGTACCAAAAGCACTTATTAGAATAATTCTTCTCTCCAGACTCATAGAAGTAAGCATGGTAATTATAAGCCTATGTCTCTTAGCTGTTGTCATAAATGCCAAATCCTGTCCCAGTATTGCCATTGTTGGTTCGAGTAGGATACTCTTCAGCAACAAATTGTTAAAAACAAAGCTAAAAAATAATTAGGATACTTTTCAGTAACAAACTGAAAAAAAAATAATTAAATTTGGTTATCACCTCATTCTAATAACATAGAAAGATGCAAGTCTTGATCTCTTCTCAAGTCAAAAGCATTGCATCAGATAAACCAACATATCCATGTCTACCATTGATAACCTAGAGTACAGTCTTTTGAAAGTAATGATAAAGATAATTTACCTCCCCTGGTTTGATAAGCCCTTTCAACTTTGCATGCACAATCATCACACTGTAACCGGTCCTACAAAACATAGCATGTAAATATAATTTGGATCTTATAGAAAATCACAAGTACTCTTGCATTTAAGACAAAATATGGACTGCATATTATCTTCCTTGATTTCGTGTGTCTATAGAGGTTAAGCGTACAAAGTATCACTCAACCACAATGACAAAACAAGTTTTTCTCTTGATGGTTGGCATCAATGAATTCATCCTATAGATGGTAAAACAAGCAAGTGTCACCCGAACATCCCCAATATACAAAATTAAATGAATAAATATATCTTACCATGTTACCATATGATTCACTTGTGTCCAAAAGTTCAGAAAATTCTCCAAGTATTTTGGCGTCTTCACTTTCTGCAATCCAATTGATGAGTAGACTCCAAGCCTGGTTCATATGAAGTATAAATTTATCAACAAAATTTTTTTAAAATTAAAACCAAAATTCCAGCAACCAACCAAATGAAAGCACATAATGTCACGACCAAGTTTGCCAGAAAGCAGGCCACAAAGGAGATTATATGGTTTGCCTATATGTTACTCTTTATTGAATCACTTTCGGCTGTCAATTTTTGTTAGTCATAGAGGTTACCAAATTCACTGCCAACAGAAACTGCAAAATGATAAACCTCATGCAAAAGCAAGGAGGAAAAGAAAACTACTGTCGGTAAGAAACCAAGACTATGATTAGCACCAAGTAAGTGGGAAAAAGTTATACAACTGTAAGACAAGGATGGCTGCCAGCATTGTTTCCATGACCCTACTGCAAGTATTACATAAACTTATTTTTATATAAAATTATACCATGTTACCATAATAAACAATAACTTCCTATAATTACCATGATGAAATTCTTCTTGAAGGCAACCTAATTTTTTAGCCTAAATTAGGATTCTGGAGATATTTAACTTCTAATAATATCACAAAAACTTCAAATATTCAAGTACTATTGCATAGAAATCCAGAAATAAACTGCTGAAATACCAAAATCGAGTCTACTAAAGATAATGTTGAGATCAAATTCAAGTTACGTGAACATTTTTCCTAATTGCTTTGTACAATGATAATCCCAATTGCTTTGTATAATGAAAAACAATTTAAAGATGACAACAGAGTTCTTCCAAATAATAACAGAGAGTTATGACCTTTCTAAACTTTGATCAGACCACAGTACCACAATCTTGATTTGTAAATTTCCATCATTGTATTTTCTTCTAAAATTTGAAATAAAAAATCATAACTTGATTTCCTCATTGGAGTTTTTACTTTCCAAGACATCCAAATGAATAAAAATTAAGTGAAAATCTAATGTCAAAACACTTGCTGTTATACTTGTTAATGAAATGAGCTCGATCAATTGTTGAAGTAGAGAAGCTAGGACCGATTTTTTTTAGGAGCTTCTAGTCCAATAGCCATCACAAAGCAGAGTTAAAAGCATGAGGTGGTTGTTTGTCGTGGCGGCAAAGCAGGAAGTGGCAGACTCAAAAGAGTCGTTGAGGGCACACTGATAAACCAGGATAAGCGGCAAAACAATGAGCTACGTCATTTCAGGAAGCAGGACACTTTTTGTAGCAAGTGCCAAAAAGAGAAAAAAGAAGAGGCATAGGAGTACGACCAAGAGCTGGTTGCTTTGGCGTTTTTATATAATAAATAAAATAAAATAATATCTCTTGAGAGTGCGCTCTTATAAATAAAGAGTCATAGTTGTGGTGTGACTTTTAACTATCTCACATTGAAAGATTAGACAGTTAATTGTGGTGTGACTTTTAACTATCTCACATTGGAAGATTAGACAATTGCATGAGGGATAACGCTCATGGAGGAATACTTCGTGGAAAAGGTTAACTACTCGTGGAGAAGTAAACAACGTTAAAACTTTTGCGGATTTATTAGATTTGTGCGTATGATATCCTCGACAATTATATAGTAGTATGCCACGAATAAGAAATGGAAACGGAATTTTCAACTCTACTATTTTATTGTCTAGAATCACTACACTGAATGAAGCCTCTGAAACAAAAACAAAGACTGAGCTACATTCTTATATTGGGAGGCTAATATTTAATTTAAAATATTAAAGATATTAAAAGGTTTAAACATAAACAATTGTAAAGTTCAGATTGATGTTATAGATTTATACAATAATATCCAAGAAGAATATTATTTAACAAAAATAATATAAGATTATGCAATTAAAAGTTTACTGAATGAGTCAATGTATTACTGATTAAGTCAATGTAGTTGGACTAGTCTTTTCTTTATGAAATAGAACTCATCAATTATCGTATATCAATATAAAAGTCTTAAGTTATTCTTTTTTAGGTTTATCTATATAGATCTGTATAGTAGTAATAAAGTTATACCTTACGAGAAATGAACCTTGAGAAGATGTCATTGGACTTTAAAAGATGCCACGTCAAGTTAGTTTGCAAGTTTGAGTAAATGCCGCATCAGCTTTTTATGCCTTATTAAGATGTTACTATATCAAATGTTATGTAGCTTTAAGAGATGTCATGTCAAGTTAATAGATATATACTATGTCAACTGATTTATGTCTTACTAAAATACCACATCACTTTTTGCCATGTCAACTGTATAACATCAAGAGTTACAATCTATACTATTTATATATAATCTGTATCTCAAATGAATATGTAAGCTTTTCAAAAGTCACAATAAAGATACATTCGGCCAAGAAGATTAAAGTCTCCTAACTATACTTTTTTAACCAAACTTCTTCTCCACTATTATCACATGTGCAATACTCAGAATTTTTATACCAAAAAATAAAAATAAAAGGAAACTTGTAAATTGTCGGAGTTAAAGATATTAAGTCTCATTAATTAAATTTAGTATGATGGGAGTTACAATTATTAGACTTGGTAGGATTAAAATTAAAATTTTTTAAAAAATAATTATTTTAAAATTATAATTAACTTGACTTTCAAAATTCAAATCTTTTTTCGTACTAGAATTTAGATGATGGAATTAAAATTTATTAAAATAGAATTTAAATTTTCAAGTGTTAGCGTTAGATTAATTGTTTTTTTTTTCAATTTAGAATTAAAATTAAAAGACCACCTAATATGAAAAAATTGAACTAAACGAGGCACAAGTTTGAAAATACTAATATACATATGTATACAGGCACACGCACACACATACTCTCGCATACATATACGCACCTTGCTTCACAAAGTCTTAAGAACCTTGCAATGGTTTGAAATACTACTTCAATTAGTTTTTGTTATTAAGTGAAAGAATATTTTACATTAACTTTTACAGTATACTTGGTATAAATGAATTCCATGAAATTTTGGGGAATTTTTTTACAAATTCAACTTTTTATGTTTAGTATCATTTCTTTAAAATATGGAATTTATTTACAAATTCAAGATTTGCAAATTCTAAATTTGTTTAGTTATACTCAAATCCTAGTCCAAGAGAAAAATTTATAAATTCACAAAATCCAAGTCCACAAAAAATTTTAAAACGACAAAAAAATCCTCCTCAATTATAACATAATACAATATTATCCTTCTTTAAATATTTCTCTCTCAATAACCCTAATACAATTATAACAATGAACGAGAAAATTTGACTATAACAAGGTACTCTTGACCAAAACAAAGTGTGATTTTTCTATTGCTTTAATAATTATAATATCATTGTTATCACTAAATTCATTCTCATCCCAGAAAAGTTGGATATGTGTGCTTGTGAGGCCACCATTGACCACATTCGTCTAAAATCCATTTTTTTTCCATTAATTTTTCCATTTCTTTTATAATTACGAATATTGGCATCATTGTATGCTTGATTCATGTAGCTGACATTGATTTTTCCATTTCCTTTACAATTATAATTACAAATTTAATAACACTTAAATAATTGAAAGATATTTAA
Organism: Cordia subcordata; assembly: GCA_028554755.1. Taxonomy (NCBI): domain Eukaryota; kingdom Viridiplantae; phylum Streptophyta; class Magnoliopsida; order Boraginales; family Cordiaceae; genus Cordia; species Cordia subcordata. Next base: position 2,158,555 of record JAPTOF010000002.1, read on the forward strand.
GTAAAGTATACAAATTAGTTTCAATTTTACGTGTACCAAACACAATTTGGATTTACAAGTAATAGAATTAACTAAAAATTATTTTAGAGATCCAAATAACGAAATTTATTTCAAAATACAAATCCTCATAAAATTTATTTATAAATAAAATAAATTTATAACACAAGTGTACCAAACACTATGTCAGCATCCATTTATAAACAAAATGAATTTTATAGCACAAGTGTAGCAAACACTATTTCAAATATGTTTTGTTAATATTACTGAGATACTGCTCAGCGTTTCACTTTTTCTTCCTCAATCCAAGTGTAGCAAACACTATTTCAAATATGTTTTGTTAATATTACTGAGATACTGCTCAGCGTTTCACTTTTTCTTCCTCAATCTCACTAAGGAAGCTATTCTGTCTCCATTTGTCCTCTTTTTTTTTTTTTTTTTTGGGTAAATATCTTGTCCTATGCGATTGAACTTAGGACTTCACGTCTAGAGCGAGATAATTTCAATCACTTGAGCTATCCCATAATCCCATCTCCATTTGTCCTTTTTGTCATCCTAATATGTCATATATATTTTTAACTCTTTTTTCAAAAACATAAATTCATAATGCAAAAATTAATTTCCAAATTTATCTACTAAACTGTGTCTACCAAAATATACTAAAAAAGTATGAATTTTATTAGTTCATTTATTAACTCTTTTGACAAAAATAAATTTGGAGCTATTAAAAAGCCATATATATTTTATATTATTAATGCAAATAATTTATTAAAAATTAAGTTTACTCTATTTTGATAATAAATAAATATTATCATAAACATAAATAGTTACAAATATATTATTTCATTTCAATAATAGTGATGATTACTATAAAAATTGTCATAATATATATATATATATATATATATATATGTCCTTGTATATCATTTTACATACATCAACTAACTCAACACATCATGTTACCGACACCATTTTTTTTTCCCTTTCAATTAGCTACCTAGACTACTAACCATTAAAGGCTAAAACTTAACAACTATCTGCCACTAGATTAACTGTCAATTACCCAAGTAATTATCAATTACTCAAATAACTAATTCGACCAAGCATGCCCATAATAATCATGCTATCTGCGAAAAATTCGTTTTTGCATTTGAGTGCGAAAACTTGTTTTCTTAAAGGATAAGTTTTTGATTTTCTAATTTCCACCAAATCTCCATAGAACTACTATTAGATACAACTTTCGAGTCGTCACGATTAGCTATATCGGTACCTTAAATAGATCATGATAAAGAATGAAGATAATATGGTATATACATACAGATGTGTGTGTCTGCAAAGTCCACATAATAGCTAGCGTATAGAGTACGTACGAATAAATATGAATAAAATAATAATTTACTAAATAGATTTTAAAATCAAAATTAGTAGTGAGCATTCTATAAACTTGAAAAAAAAAAGAAAATTCCTTTACTTTCCTCATAGACTCACGTAATGGAGATAATTGAGTGAATTAGTAAGATGAGTCATGAGTCAAAGTTGTAAGTATAAAAGTGCGTAATGTCCACGTGCTATTTGATGCACTGTATAACCCCTATTGAAATAATAATAAGGGAGTCACTCGATAAATGCGATAAAAGTAAAGACTATCCATGTTATTAGTCTAATAAAAATTTAGAAGTTACAAATCAAAACTAGCACTCCATGATCAAGTGATGAATACCCCTCTTGCTGTAGCCTGAGCTCAATACTTAAGCACTACAAGAGAGAAACACGCGAATTTGTTGGGAAGAAAGTAACTGGAATTGCAGCGCCATGAGATTTTTGTTCGCTCTCCTTGGCTTTCTTATCGGACGACGACGTTTCTGAAGTTTTTATGCTAGTATCAGTATCAGATTTTCTTGGGGTTGATGATGAAGAAGAAGGAATGAAGCAGCTCAAAAAGGCCGAGAAGAAACCCATTGTTGAGCGGTAAAAATTTCCGCCTCAAACCTATCCGTTTTTAGTAGTGTTTTGTTGCTAACCAAATGCCAATAGATCACCAATTAAACAAGTTCTAATCATATTTTCCTTTTGCACATTCTAAGGCACATATATAGTGAAGATGAGAAAATGATGCCTTTCCCGTTAGCTTAGTGAGCAAGGAATTGAAGAAGAATTTTCTGTAAATTAAACAATGTTCTCTTTTGAGTCAATGTTCATGGTCGTCCACGTGTGTTTCTTCGAAATTCATTTGACTGAATTGACAGATTGCGAGTTTTGAGAGATAAATAAATAAACCAATTAAGTTGCTCATGGATGCAAAAATGAATCCGGACTTTGGTATATTCCAAATAATTAGGTGAGAGACATGGGCAGATATACAATTGGGTTGTGGGAAGAGTTATAGTGATTAGGGTAACTCTTAACACTTCTTTTTATTTCTTTTTGTAGTATTTTATATTTTCATTTAATAATTGCTCATTTCAGTTTTACTCTAATAATTTTTTTATATTTAGTTAGACCTTATTTTAAAAAAAAAATTATTTTAATTTCACTCCAACAATTATTTGTCTATTTCAGAAAACCAACTCTTGGTTGTTATCAGTGATATTGGGATGTAGCTACAGAGTGGATTTAGCTATCTTTACATGCAGAGATGTCAAGATCAGTTTAGAAAAATGAGTTAAACATCTCTACCATGCATGCAATCAAGAATAGGGTATAGAGAAGCAATTGGAATTATTCTTGTTACCGATTGGTCGGTCCGTATAAAATGATTTAAAGTACCTTAATAATTTTAGTTTATAAATTAACTTATTAACCCCCTCTTATATAGGTTCCATATTTCCAGTTATTTTAATGATTAATTTTCACTAATAAAATATCTTAATTTTGGCTCTGATAACACAGAGCGATGGCCCTCCAAAATTCCCAAAATTTTCAACTCTTCCCTTATAATTTAGAAATTAATCTAGTCACCCCTTTCAATAGAGTATGCAGATATTGGTCGGATATCATCATCAGTCACGACATGGTTGAAGAGATTTGGCTTTGCTCACTCATTCACTCTATTATATTATTATATTACTATAATCGTTTTGCAAGCTAATAGTGTGGAAAATTTGGTCAAGAATTGTAAACCCAAAAAAAAAAAAAAGATTGGTCAAGAATTCAACCTTTAATAATATCAATGGCATTCTCGCGTGTGTTTAATATAATTAACTCTATCGTGTTGAGCAAGGAAGACAAATGAGATGGTCCCTCCCTATCTTCATCAAACTATATTTTAATAGATTGCTTTGATTGTCTGTCAACGCCCCACCAGCATCTGACTAGTATTGTTCTTCAGGGTCCATTTGTTTTATGCTGTGGATGGCCGTGTTTTACGTGGTGTAGGTTGCTTTTGCTGCCTAAATTGATGTCCTGTTTAGATTAGTTTTTTTTCAAAAGTATTTTTTAATAATTTTTAAAAAGTAATTTTTTTTTAGAAGTTAAAATTTTTAATTTTTAAAAAAATTTATATTTTGAGTTTTTTTTCTTTTTTTAGAATTTTAATTTTTTTTAAAGTCAAATCAAATAGTAATTACAAATTTAATGTAATTTTTTTTTTAAAAAAAAGTGATTTTTTGTTTAAAAAAGTCAATCCAAATAGGCCTTGAGTTAGATGCTATTTCAGTTCTTCATTAATTTTGGGATTTTGTAGGGTCTAAAAGCCCGTTTGGCTAAGCTTATTTTTAAATGCTTATGAGTAGCCAGTACTTATAAATAGAAAGTTGCTGGTATGTTTTGTAAATAAGATGGTGTTTGGCTTTGCTTAGAAGCTGATCAAACTAGCTTATAAGCCAAAAATGAAAATTGACATGTGTTGGCAAATCTGCTTATAAGCAATTTAAGGTTGCTTATAAGCTAGCAAAAAAAAATGCAGGTAAGGAGCAACTTTTTTTTTAGGTTCTTATAAGTATTTGGTCAAAGTAAACAAAAAGACTTATTTGCCCTTAAAAATTGAGAAGCAAATTACAACAAATGTCTTTTCTAGTCATTTTAACTACTATTGCTACTTATAAGCACTTATTTACCAAACATGTTAATAGCTTATAAGCACATATTATCCAAAAACATCTCTCCTTATTTATCACTAACTTAAAAGTTTCTTTTGCTTATAAGCAGCAACCGCTTATAAGCATTTAAAAATAAGCAACAAACGAGCTCTAAGTGCCATGTTTGATACGTGCTTATAAGTAGCTAGTGCTTATAAAAAGCAAGTTTTTGTAATAAGTAGTTCGGATAAGATGTGCTTATAAGCTATTGATATATTTAATAAATAAATGCTTATAATTAACAAGTAATGGTAGTTAAAATAACCAAAAAGGACATGCCATGGGCCTGTTTGGCACAATTAGCAGGTTAGGTAATGCATAGCTGTTTGAGTAGCAGATAACAGTTTGGTAGTGGATAACTGTTGTGTTTTAGCGGTTAACGGATAGTTATTTTACTAGCAATTTGTTTTAAATGTGTTTGATAAAATTAACTGTTGGAGTACTGGCGAATGCAAAATGACAAAAAAGATATCGGTATTGGGTTATTATTATTGTGATGATGATCATCATGATAATAATAATAATAATAATATATTTATTGTAATTACAATAAATATATTATTATTATTATTATTATAAGCTTTTGGAAAACAAGCTGCTATCCCTAGACCTCCCCCTTCCCCCCAAAACATACAAGCTGATAAAAAGTACTCATAAATCACTTAACCAAATATGTCAAAAGCGAAATACTGCGCCTAGAAAAATTGCCCGCACAAGCACAAAAGCGGAATATTACACGACTACTTTAGTCCTTACTACAGAATTACGAATTGCCAGCTCAAGCACAAAAGCTGAATATCATGCAATTGCTCATGCTGCTACTGAATTCTGTTGGCTCCCGTGCTTACTACAAATCACGAAACTCAGTTGGCTCCAGTCTTTACTATAAAATTACGAATTGCTCAGAACATAACACCCATACTTTATTTTGATTATATTGGTGCTATTATATCCCATATCAAATAATCTAGTTTGTCATGCATACGCTAACATATAGAGAGTAACATCCACTTGGTTAAAAAAAGAAAAAAAAAGTGGCATCAAACCAGCTGCAAGCGCATTTCTCGTTTTTTCTTTTGATCAAAAAACACATTGACATTGACATTCACTTTATTGGAGAACAAAGTAGTGCCTAACCAACTGCGAGTACGTTGCATTTCCTCTGTTAATCAATTGGCTGACATAACGACGGAGGGTCTTTTACCCACCGGATTGTCAAAAGCTAATCAAGGTCCAAGCTCACGGTTCACTAACCAAACCACCTGTTTCGGTCGTTTGGGGCGTGATAAAGTTAGCTATTGTTTCCGTTGGTTGTAACTCAAACTTAGCTCAAGAGTGATATCACGTAATAAGCGTTGTATATTATATTATGAAGGTTGTAGCAGCGCCATTCTATCGAATGGAATGAAAAATATTTATTTTAAATTTCTTAAACCTGTTATAGTATCAAAATTTAGAAACCGAAAATTGTTATTAGGTTCGGAATTTACTGTCACTCGTTCAAATAAAATAAAATAGAATAAAATTGCGTTTGTGTCTATGATCAAAACACAATATAATTTACTCCTACAAATGCGAGGCATATTGAGATAATAAATAAAAACGTAATATTTTCTTTGCAAACTTAAATAACTTAAATTTTTAAATGAGATAATAATTCAACAAAATGCGATACGCCATTAGATCATCAGCAAGCTTGATCACAGTGAAGCTGCAGGCATTACAAAATCACTGAGAAAACTCCCATCTCTAGCTAACTAACCAGCAAGCCATGATCAAATGAGTGTATGCAAGTGCGCAATGTACACGAACTATTTGATGCACTGTATAACCCCTATTGAAATAATAATAAGGGAGCCAATCGATAAATGCCACAAAAGTAAGGACTATACGTGTTATTAGTCTAATAAAAATTTAAAAGGTACAAATCAAAACTAGCACTCCATGATCGAGTGATGAATGCCCCTCTTGCTATAGCCTGCGCTCACTACTTAAAGAGACGCGAATTTTTTCGGAAATAAGTAACTGGAATTGCAGCGGCATGAGATTTTTGTTCGCTCTCCTTGGCTTTCTCATCGGACGACGACGTTTCTGAAGCTTTGATGGTAGTATCAATATCAGATATACAATTGGGTTGTGGGAGAGTTACTTCAACAGTTCTTTTATTTTATTTTATTTTTTATATGTTAAGGAATTTGAAGTATTTCATTTAATGATTTTTCATTTCAGTTTTCTTCTAACAATTTCTTTATATTTAATTAGATCCTTACCTTAGAAAAATTTTATTTTAGTTTCACATAATTTGCATATTTTAGAAAATTCAGCACTTGGTTGGTATCGGTGATATTGGGGTGTGGGGAATTGATTTAGCTATTTCCACATGCGGAGATCTTCAAGATCAATTTAGGAAATGAGTTGAACGTCTCTACTTATGGAAATATTTGTAAGAAAATGTTGAAGGATGTTTTTCCTATAAGAATCCCCGAAAGTAGAGAAGAATAGGGTTTAGAGAAGCAATTGGATAACTGATTTATCGATTCCTATAAAATCAAAATTTAAATTACCTTAATAGTTTTAGTTTATAAATTAACTGATTAACCACCACTTAAATCCATATTTTCACTCATTATTAAAATTGTTTAATTTTCACTGATAAAATATCTTAATTTTGGCTCTGATAACATCGAGCCATCGCCCTCCAAAATTCCCAAAATTTCAACTCTTCCCTTATAATTTATAAATTAATTTAGTCACCACTTTCAATAGAGTATGCAGATATTGGTCGCGTTTCGTCATCACTTACGTTATGGTTGGAGAGATTCGGCTCAGCTCACTCATTCACTCTATTATATTATTTTATTATGTTACCATAATCATTATGTAAACTAAGGCTGAGGAAAGTTTGGTCAAGAATTCAACCTATAATAATATCAATAAAATTTTCACGTGTCTCTAATTTAATAATTAACTTTGTCGTGTTGAGCAAGGAAGATCACAAATGAGATGGTTCCTCGCTATTAAAGATGGCAAATTGATACCCATGGGTTGACTTGACCCGTTTAGCATGGGTAAGATGGGTTGGCGAGTTAGATCGGATTGACCCGTTTAACCGGTTGATCGTCAAAGCCCCAACTCTAAGCTAACCTTAATGGGTGGGTGCTTTTCAAATAATTTGTTTTATTTAAATTATTTAAAAGAATTCAATAAAGAAAAAGAAATCAAAATCATCATAAAAGAAAAAGAAATCAAGATCCATCATAAGAAATAACAACTAATTGCAAGCTTCAAAGTGCCAGAGGGACACACTGATATACGTACGAACAAACACACAATAATTCTATAACAAACAACTTAAAATATAGCAGGAAAGGAAAACATTAACAATAAAAACCAATTTGAATAATCATAAAAGAATATTAAAAAGAATAGACAAACTCATGAGGACTGAGCATCAAACGTGTTCTTTTTATGACCATGGCATGATGCATTTTTCTCATAACCATGACATATGCGCACGGCGCAGTTGCACAACCAAAAAAAAAAAAAGGGAAAAAGAAAAGAAAAATAAAATAAAAAATGAAAACTAATTAATTAAGCTTCGAACTGAATTTGGGGCCACTGCGTGTCGCGATGCTTGATTATTGATTGCTTGTTTGTGAGTGCGAGAGAGAAAGAATGGAGTTGGGGATGCTATGCGCCGCTAGCAAAGGAAGAAAGTTTAGGATTGGACTTGGGTAATGTCTTGGCTTCCATGCTTCTTACAAAGGGCCAGTTTAAATTAGCTTTTTTCAAAAATATTTTTTTTAATTGTTTTTGAAAAATAACTTTTTTTAAAAAGTTAAAAATTTTGGCTTCTAAAAAAGTTGTATTTAATTTTTTTTTTAGAATTTTAATTTTTTTTAAAAGCCAAATCAAATAATTATTGCAAATTTAATGTAATTTTTTCAAAAAAAAAAATATTTTTTCTTGAAAAAAAAAACCAATCTAAACAGACCCAAAATCACAAAATTCTGTTGACTCCCATCCTTACTATAGAATTACAAATTGCTCAAAACACTACAACCATACCCCTGGTATAACAACATTGGTGCTATACGTCCCATATCAAATCCAATTTATTATGTACGCACCAACACATCGAGACTGACATCTATTTCATTTAAAAAAAAAAAAAAGAAAGTAGCGTCCAAGCAACTGCAAGTATATTTTGTTTCTTCTTTTAATAAAAACACATTGACATTGACATCCACTTCATTCAGAAAAAGTGGTGTCTAACCAACTCCCAAGTATGTTCCATTTTCTCTGCTAATCAATTGGCTGATATATTGACGGAAGGTCTTTCACCCACCAGATTATACTATCAAGGTTGTAGCAGCACTATTCTATCGAATGGAACGAGAAATATTTCTTTTAAAATTTCTTAAACTCATCATCATCATGATATTTGAACTTAAAAACTAAAAGTTATTATGTTCGAACCTGTCACTCATTCAAAAAAAAAGTTCAAATTAATCGCGTTCGTGTCTATGCTAAAAGCATAAGTTACTGCTACAAATGAGAGGCATAAATAAAAATACCAATAATTTTTTTACAAATTTAAATAACTTGAGTTTTTAGATGAGAGGGTAATTTAACAAAACAAGATACATTATTAGATCATTAGCAACTTGATCACAATGAAGCTGCAGCCATTACAGAATCACTGAGAAAACTCCCATCTCTAGCTAACTAACCAGCAAGCCATGATCAAGTGAGCGCATGCCTTTTTGTGAGTTGTGTAATACACAGCTGATGAATAATAAGCACACTACAAGCGTGAAAGCTGTGAATTTATTGGGAAGTAAGAAAGTGGTATTGGAGCACTAGAAGCTCTTGATTTGCTCTTCTTGGCTTTCTCCATGGTGGAGACCTCCTTTGAATTATTATTGGTTTTGCTGCTGGTGGCATAATCAGATATGCGAGAAGATGACGATGAAGGAGAGAAGCAGCTGCTGAAAATGAACAAACCCATCGAGGAGAATAATTATTAATTAGTTTGATGATGTTTTTTTCTTTTGTTGACTGCAAGTGTTGAAATATTTTCTATCAAAAAATCTCAAGTTTTAAGTATATGTTCTGAGTCATTTCTCATCGACAACTATTTATGGGAAATACGAGGAAAAAAAAGAGAAAAGGTGGCTTTTTGCAGTTAGCTTGGGGACCAAGGATGCGTGTATCTCGACTCTTCTCTTCGTGTTTGTTATCTGACTATCTTTTGTCAGTTTCCGTGAGATGCATTGATTCTTAGATGTTTCTTTGTGTCGTGTTTTGACTGAACTTCTCCGATGCATATTCACCTAATAATCTAAATGTTTTACCTTTTTGTAAAACAATTTTGGTAAAATAATTTTTACTGTGATTTCCGTCTGGCGCCACCTTTAATTGTAGAACACCATTTGCAAAATTAGAGAATGGGAAAAAAAAGTCTGGGATACAGGCATGCCCAAAATTTAAAAAGGAAAAATAATTCAAAAATATAACCCAAAGCATAAAGAAAAACACATAATCCAAAATTTTGCTAGCTTAATAGTCCATTCGGCTTTGCTTTTCTTAAACTGCTTATAAGCAATTGATGCTCATAAATAGCTTTTGACGCTTATAACTAAATGTTAAATAAACAGAGAAGTGTTTAGATAAAATATACTTATAAATAATTGACATGTTTGGTAAATACGTATTTATAAGGAGGAGTGTTTATTAAAATGACTAAAAATTAAAAGACCTTTTATTAATAATATTGTAATTTTTTTGTGTTTTTAAGGGGTATAAATATGTTTTTATTTGGTCAATTCTTATTGCTTATAAGCAATTAAAAAAAGTTAAGGGGTGGTGTTTATTTTTTAGTTGTTTATAAACCAACTTTTCTTATTTATAAGCATAATTTGTGAAACATGTATATTTTATATTTTTGCCTATAGGCTTTGTCTACCATAGCTGTGAGATTTCAGTTATTAAACTGTAAAGCTTCTAGCATTATAGGCTCTGCCTGCGTTAGGTGTGAATTACACTTCAATTGTTAAACTATAGAGCTTTTAGTATTAGAGTTTTGGTTAAAAGTACTGTTGAATAAAAACAATTATTTGACTTATATTTTAGGAATTGAACTTTTAGTTATTTTAAGGGTAATATTGGAATTCTAAATTATGGAGCAGCATTTTTGAAGAAAGAAGAAAAATAAATTCTAACATAATGTAAAATCAGTTTTTCAAAAGTCTTTTTTGAAAAGTTCCAATTTGGGACTGCTGGTTTTTTAGTTTTCTCTATCTTTGACTTTTATGTAAAAGTACTTCTAAAAATAGGCCAAAAAAGTTAATTTAATTTTTTCAACTCACAAAAAGTACTTTTAAGTATTTAAAAATAAGAACAACAAATTTGACCAATTTATAAGCACTCTCAAACACCCTCTAAACTTTATGGTTCTCAAAATATAAATCACATGTAGTAATATAGGAGGACTAAAAATTCTAATTCTATTTTGTAGATCAAAGGAGATGTATATATATAAAGGAGATTTTAGTAATATATGAAAATAGCGATCATTTGTTTCTTGCTTTTTGTTGATTGAAAGGTCATACATCAACAAGTTGGTTAAGGTGATAGCGGCCTCACCCTCGTAAAAAGGAAAACACAAGTTTGAATCCCAGAAAGCATACTGGTTGGGAGGACTTTTCCTTAACCGTTTTCGGTCGAATAGGAATTAGTCTCAAGTTCAACGTGGCTTGGGGATAGCCTAACTCAAAGCAAAAAAATTAAAAAAGTTATACGCTTACAAAAAATGCATTAATTAATGATTTACAAAAATTGATGAAGATCGTGTTTTGCAACAACTTTTGAAATAGTTTTATATGAGGTTCTCGTGCGTGTATGTAAGTTACTTTCTAACTTTTACTGGTGGATTAAATATGAGAAAGAGATTTTATATAAGTTGCTTTCAAACTTTTACCGTAGTGAAGCAACGAAATGTTTGATTACTTTCCAGTTCTTCGCCAAGTTTATGATGACTCCTGCAGTTTCTCGTGAGCATGCTTCGCTTGTTTCACACTCTCGTGAGCATGTTGAAAAATATGTCTTTTTTGAGAAGTTAAAATTTTTAGTTTTTAGAAAAAGTAAGATTTGAACTATTTTTAAAGTTTTTGTTTTTTAAAAGCCAAATCAAATATTTATTATAAAAAATATACTTTTTAACAAAAATTATTTTTACATAAAAAATAATAATTCAAACGAATTCTAATTTATATAGAATATTTCTCTACTAGGAAAAGCGGAAATATGAAGTGACGAACAATGTGAAAAAAATGGAAGCAAACTGCACTGATTGATCAATATGCTCTTGAATGGAGACTACTACTCCAGATCCATTATGATAAAAATAAAAATAAAAACAATTCTCAGAAAAATTATGCTGAAAGTTACAATTCTAAAAAGTTAATTTCGCACGGGATGATAACCGTAATGACTCAGAATCAAATTATTGGACCATGCGACTAATATATTAAATTTAATCATGATAATAATAATAGTAAATTCAAACTATTATAAATTAAAGAAAAATCTCACATAAAATCGACGCAAGGGGGGCCCATCACAATAACCACTAATACTACTAGGGCCCTAGGAATGAGTGGAGAGAGCCAGCTTTATTAAGTAACATTGCAAGTGATGATGATCATCTATTTGCTAATTAAGGCATTGAAATGATATAAAAATTAAATGTTTATTGTAATAAGAAAAACACTTTTGCAAAGTAAACCATTTCTTTGGTTTCAGAACTTGATTGGGAGATCCCACAAGTGAATGCCGTCTTGCAGATAGAGAGACCCGAATAAGCAGCACTACAAGTGTGAGAGCTGCGAATTTATTGGGAAATAAGAAGAAAAATCAAGAAAATGACAACATATAAAGAAATGCAGCGTGATCTGCAAATATCTGAAAGAATTAATTATTTGTTATAGGTTTTTTTTGTGTGTTTGTTTTCACTCTTGGTCGCTAGCTTTCGGTTGGGACCAGAACAATTGCAAAGATTTTTACGTGTCATTATTGAGATTATTGTAATCTCCTGTTCTATTCTCATTATTGAGATTATTGTAATACCCTGTACTATATTCGTGTTATCCGATTCTAATCTTTCCAATTTTTAATTGAGTAAAATATATTTTATTCTTTTATACAAAGTTGCACAAAATTTTTTGTAGTTTCAATATTTACTAAATACCGCCACCACATATTTTTAAGAATATAACAATGTTCATACCCCCTATATATGTAATAAAGGATGTCATACAATTACCTCAAAAATTAAGAATTTTCTGTAACACTTTTATAGCATGGAGGATATTAACAAATTTTAAAAATACAAAAGTCCAAATACATTTTACACCCTTTTAATTTTCATCATTCAGTTAAACACGGCATTACCTTTTTTTTGTGACCTCTTTGCTCATTGGTAATCAGTCCCCTCTAGTTGTCATTTGTTTTATTTTCTTTTCTTACTACCAGAAATTCAATTTCGTTTCTTACGACAAGAAATTCAGCTTAAGAAACAATACTTCATATTTGCTCTAAAACTTCAAGTATTGTCCATGTATATGTTTCAAATCTATTAAAGGCAAAAGAGCATTTGAAATGGAATGACATAAGTTCGATATGAAATACTTGATCAAAATGAATGTTTTTTCCTTTTTGATCTTTCTTTATAATAATCAATTTTGTTAATTGGCTATATTCAACTAGCCACGAGTAGGGTGGGAATTGGAATGGTTAATAGGATAGTGGGAAATTCATATATAGAATGGTTAGATATCAGATTGGAAATCTAGTACGTGATCGGATAGTTTAAAATTACATATCCGACCCAATATCAAATATTCGAATATCAGATATTTTCAAATTTAGATAGTCGGATTTTCATATTTAGTTAGTTAAGTAATTGAGAAAAATTGAATTGCTTATTAAATATTTTACTATATAAACAATATGATAACAACACAAATTTAGTAACACAACAAATTACAACAATATTAAATCAAATTGAATAAACAAAAAAGAAACACATTTCACTAAATTTGAAGTTTATCACAAACCATAGTATACATTAATGTGCCACACAAATCAATAGTAGATATTAACTGTAACGACCCAGGCCCAACTACTATCCTGCCACCACAGTTGAACCTAACCAACTGGCCCAAAATGCTTAAGCCGGTGATGACAGTAATAGTGAACCCAAGCCGTTATAAAGTGCACACAAATCTCACAAAGAACTAATGTGGGATGAAGCGTTTTAGACTCTCCCCTTAAAGACGCGACGTCCTCGTCGCGGCCCAAACACCATAACAGAACCACAGCCCAGAACCCCAGGCAACTTGGAATCTACCCAGAGCCTGCTCTGATACCACCTGTAACGACCCAGGCCCAACTACTGTCCTGCCACCACACTTGAGCCTAACTAATTGGCCCAAAATGCTTAAGCCGATGAACAGTAGTAGTGAACCCAAACCGTTATAAAGTGCACACAAATCTCACAAAGAACCAATGTAGAATGGGGCGTTTCATTAACATATTGGTTAAATTAACCAATATACATAAGTAATAAGTTTTCCACATGTTAAATTAACCAATATACATAAGTAATAAGTTTGCCACAGTTCATAGGCCACACTAATACGCCACACAAACAACAGTCGATACTTAATATGAAATCTACCACAATCTATAATCCACAACAACAAGTCATCAAATGCTTTTGTTTGGACCAAAGGCAAATAAACAAATAAAACATCTCAATACATGGATAAAATTAAAATATTTGAAATAAAGTTAAAAAGTATATTAAATAATAAATGTTGAACCATCCTTGGACAATAAACCCTAAATATAAAATTAAAATACTTGAATGTGTTTTTCTTTTTGGATACTAGGATCGGATTTGGATGTAAAAGAACAATTTTTTGGATAGAGAAAGACTATGTTTATTTTCAGTAAATAGGAAGATTATGAAAAAAATTTCGTATCATAAAAAAATCCAAAATGCTTTTAAAGAATCACAAAAAAAAAAAAAAAAAACTTTGTAACTAGACATTTACCCTTTCTAAAATTTTAAAATCTTCCCTTATAAATTTACAAGTTAATCTAGTCACCCTTTCCAAAGAGTATATGTAGACATTGGTTGGATATCATCACCAGTTAGGTCTTGATTGGACAGATTTGGCTTTGCCTTCTATTACTATAATCATTAATCATCCACTAATTTAAGGTTGTGGAAACATTGGTCAATAATTCAACCGTTAATAAAACCAATAGAATTTTCACGTGTGCTTAACTAACTTGTTTAACTAACTTGTCGTGTTGATCAAGCAAGGAAGACAAATGAGATGGTTCCTCGCTTTCTTCAAACTATATTTTAACAGATGGCTTTGATTGTCTATCAATGCCCCCACCAGGGACCCTGACTAGTGAAGTTCTTTATGGTCCATTTGTTTGTGGTGGCTGTGGTGTGTGTTGTGATCTTAAAATGATTGGCGTGTACGGAATTTCTCTGCTGTTTAAATTGAGTCAAATGCGGTTGCATTCTTCTACTAATTTTAGGATTTCCTGGAATCTGACTACAAGGTTTCCTCTATCCTACGCGTAAAACTCATTCTCTTACTTATCTGTTATGTCTGGCATCCCTTGTTGGAATCCTGCAGGTGCACTTGTTGGATATATTCACCTTTTTCAAATAAATTTCGTAAAATAATTTTTATTCTGATTTCTACCCGGCCTGATATATTATTAGAGAAAACAATTTGCGAAATTAGGGAAAGACCAAAAAGATATATCTAGCTTAAATTGTTATGGTTCTCAAAATATAAATCACATATACTAATAGGAGCACAAATTCTAATTCTACTTTGTGGATCGAAGGGGATATATATGATATTTTCCTAGCTCGTTCTTTTTTTTTTTTTAATTAAAAAGTTATACACGAACAGAGAACGCATTAATGGTTTGTTTGGCTAGGTAAACAAAATAGCGAAAATACAATTAGGTTGTTCAAAATTTGATGCCATTTTCGGACAGGAATGTAATAACATATTTAAGCTACCTATACAATCGATGGAAGCAAACTGCACCAATTGATTAATTTGTCATAAAATAAAATAATTCGCAGAAGAATTGTGTTCAAAGGTAAAATCCTAAAAAAATTAATTTCGCTGATAATTGTAATGATTTAAAACCAAACTATTATGGCCCACTAATATCTTAGGTTTAATCATTTAATTCAAAGATAAAATATTTAAATCGGTTATGATTACAATAGTGAATTTAAACTATTATAAACTAGGTATAAGTCTCATACAAAATCTGATGTGGGATGACGTCACAATAACCACAAACACTGTGGCCCTTGGAAATCAGAAGAGAGATTGATGTTGCAATTGATCATCATCTTGTAGACATTAAAATGATCTAAAAAAAGTTAAATGTTTATTATATTAATAAGGATACTTTTGCAAAGTAAAAAATGAAAACAATTACAAGAAACAAATATAACGGACTGCTATGAGTTAGTTTTACATCATTTCTTTGGTTTCAAAACTGGTGTGAAGATCCCATAAGTGAATGCCTTTCATGCAGATAGAGAGACCTGAATAAGCACTACAAGCGTGAGAGCTGCGAATTTATTGGGAAATAAGAAAGTGGTATTGGAGCAGTAGATGCTTTTGATTTGCTCTTCTTGGCTTTCTCCATGGTGGAGACCTCCTTTGAATTGCCATTGCTAGCATCAGAAACTCTGGATGATGATGAAGGAAAGAAACAGCTGAAAATGAAGAAACCCATTAGATTTTTTCAAGGCTCAGAAATTCTAGACTCGAGGCGTGACAGTTTATCTAATAAACACAAGAGTCTATACATATTTATAGGGAAGGCAAGAAAAGGTGGCTATTTCCAATTGATTTGGGGGAGCAAGAGTACGTGTTTCCTTTGTGGATGTCAATAAGATGATTCATGCATGTTTCTGGCCGTTGCTTAATTTGACTCGGCTTGTAAGAAGAAAAATCAAGAAAATGACAACATGTGAAGAGATACAGAGTGATCTGCTGATGTCTAAATGGATTAATTATTTTGTTGTAGTTGTTTTCTGTGTGGTTTTTGTTTTCAATTTTGGTTGCATTCATTTGGGACCACAGCAAATCGCAAACAACTTTATGAGTCATGGAGATAATATTGCAATCTGTTGTACTATATTTGTGTCATCCAAATCAAATTTTTGTAATTTTTAATTGAATAAAAAGGTATTTTGTTCCTTTGCAGTTTATTAGAGTTACACAAAACTAAGAGTGTTCAAACTTGTTAATATTATTATAATATAAAGAATATTGGAGATACCTAAATACCATAAAGAATGTTAAACAAAGCTTTTAGTGATTTCAGAACTCATTGATATTCCAATTTCGTAGTTTTTAATTTCATCATTCTCAGTTAAATGACACACTACTAGAAAATTGATAGTTAGTGATGGGAATTAGTGACAAAAAAATCAATTGCTAAATAAAGATGGTATAGACACTTCAAAAAAACTATACTATTGGTGACGTTTACAGTATAACGAGTTCATAACCATGGTAAAAAATAAATTAGATATTGGTATAGACACTTCAAAAAAACTATACTATTGGTGACATTTACAGTATAACGAGTTCATAACCGTGGTAAAAAATAAATTAGATATCATCTTTTTCCAACAATTCAAGAAAGCGCCTTTTTTTAATCATCAATATTGAGTAGAATTTAGTTAGAGTGCAATATGGTTATCACTGACGTTTGCATATGAACCGTTAGTGTTGAATCTAAAAAATCAAACACTATGACGGTTATGTATCAACCGTCGGTATTTAATTAAATAAAATTGCCGACGATGACCTAGATTTTTTAGTATTACTTTTGCTGACAGTAAGATTGACTTGTCACATTTAGTGACTTTTATTTCATTATTATTGACAATAGTCATGAATCATTTGCAAACAAATTAAATTGAATAACCATTAAATTTATTTTATAGTATTATAAATTTTTACAAAAAAGATCTCTTTATATACACATAAAATATAATTATTAAAATTCAAATATTGCCTATAAATAAAATTTTACCTGATCATTGTATCTAAAAATTTTAATAAATTCACATATTATTCTAAAAAATTTCATCCATAACAAGAATATAAGAATAGAATAAAAAATGGAGAAAGATAAATTAAAAGAAAGAAAGGAAAAAAAAAGAAGAGGAAAAGTGTGCCCCCTCCGCCTTCGCTCTTGAATTACAACAGCCAAATCCATAACAAAATAAGAATAGAGGGGGAAAAAAATAAAAAAAATGATAAATTGAAAAAAAAAATGAAAAGAAGAGCATGCCCTGCGTCTAGCATCTTCACCGAAGGATAAGGACAATCAAGTAGCCATCACAACACTACTGAACTCATAAGTTCATATCTTCATAAAATTTATATTTTTTCCATAAAAATCAAAACTAAACTATACGATGTTCACCCCTATAAGATTGCTTCATATATAAAATAAAAGTGCTAATAAAAAGAGTTGAACCCCTAACCTAGCAAATGTATTTCCAAACTTTAACCACCAAATTATAATTATTATTGTATTTTATTTTAATGGTAAGAGTCTATGACATTAAATTTATTATATGGACAGTGGATTTAGTTCTCTTTTATTATTTTATTATGAAAATTTAGGTTAATTCTTTTAGGGAAACCAAAAACTGAACCAACCTAGACTAGCAAATTTATGTTGGTGTGGTTTTGGTTATATACAGGATTAAAAAAAAAGTAATTGGTTAATTCCTTTTTTGTTTTATTATTTCAAAAATATTTACTTTCAACTTTTATTGTGAATTTTATTTTTATTTATTTAATGGACCTTATTAATGTTTTCATTTATTATTGCAATATTGACATTAGACTAAGCCGTTATGGAAACCTAAATTGAACTCAACCAAAAATAGGGTTCAAACAACATTTTATCTTCTTGGTGCGCATATATCAATTGTCTAAGAGACACAGTTGCCTTAAAAATAATAATGTTCATTATAGCCTAAAAAGCTTGCTAATAGATGAACTGCCTTCCTCTGAGGTGTAATTTTGAACAAATGCATATCATTTTCATATACATTAGTCATTTTAAATTGGCTAGACTTTTTATAATTAACTAATTATAAGTATTTTGAAAAATGAATTGTTTAATTAACACAATTTTCTCTTTGTAAAACTTGTCAATATGGCTAAAGTTTTTATAATTAACAAAAGTATTTAAAAAACTTAATTGTTCAATTAATACATCATTTTGATTTTGTAAAAATTGTGAATGTTGGCTAGACATTTTATAATTAAGAAAAAGATAAGTATTTAAAAATAAATTGGTCAATTGACACTAATTTTCTTTTGAAAAAAAAATTACATTATTTTTTTAAAAATTACACAATTCAGAGATATTACCAATATAATATTCTTGAAAATTATATTGTTTGTGGTGATCAACGACTCCATATTTTTGTTACATATTAAAATTTTTAGACCTTATTGTGGGTTGTTTGATTGCTGTGTGAATTTTTAACTAATTATGTAATGCTTTCTATTTTATAAATATTTTTCATATAGAAAAGATTATTTGATCATTTTTCTCAAAATTTAGATTGCTAGAAAATTTATGCACGTTTAGGGTAATAGGTAAAGAAATATATTGTTTTTGAATTAGCAATCTAAATCTAGAGATAACTCTTCTCATTTTAAATCCTTCATCCAAGATATTGAAATTGGTTCCCCTCATTCTCACCTTAAAAAAGATGATATCTCTAAAACGGCAAGCCAAGATCCGCATGAGGTTTATGTTGCCGATGGATGTAGCATGGGGATTAAGTCTTCTTCACCCTCTTCTTATGTGAAAAAAAGATTTCTCCTCATCTCTTACTTGGGTTCTAGACAAGAAAATTGAAGAAGTTGAGAAAGAGTATTCCACAACTGTTTGTCTAATGATTGTTTATTTGTTCAGTACCCCACAACTATTTATTCACTGTGTACCTACAGGTACATAATATAAGTTCCCAAGCAAAGCAAAGAGAGGACAAAATCAGCTTGTTGAGCATGGAAATAACTCATCCATGGCAGCCAGATTTTCACCCAAAAGCACAGAATATCCCACTATGGTTGTTCACTCCTGCACTTTGCAAGTTGGCCTTTCTTCACAACCTGGTTTGACTTCAAAAATAAATCCCATGGCTGGTCAGATTTCTTTGGAATCTCCTTGCCAAAATGGATGTTGTTGAAATCCTCTTGACATGGAAAAGAATTCTTAAGCATCAAATCGAAGCAACAGCTCATTTGCCAACCATATGTCTTTTAGCAACTTGAATACTCAAAATCAACATCTATTCTTGCAAAGTATGACTAATTTCCCTCCTTTGGCACGGGTAAATTCTTCTATAGAACCTTTGGAGTATAACTCACCTTCAAATGCCACCTTGGCTACCACTTCACTTAATTTTGCTGATTCACTCGCCAGCTGTTTGCAAGCAAATGGTCAGCAAAGTCAACTGCTAAATCAGGCCATCCTTCCATACTCGGCTGGAGCTTTTTTGCAACAAAGATACCACTTTCCTTCGGCTAAAATCAGCGAGCATTCTCGTCAAGCTCATCAAACATAGCATGGAAAAGCTACTCCAAGCAATCACCAGCAACAAAATTCATGTAGCATAAGTAAGAAATGGCAAGGAACAATGCATCAATCAACTTGGAAAGTTAAGAAAGTTTGGCAATGCACTTATATTTGTAATGTCTCTAACTCCTCAAAACATGTCTTTACTGGGCCTATTGAAGAAAATAGCATTATTGGGGTTGCCCCACCCGAAAAAGTTTACTTTGAGGGTGATAAATATTGGAAAATTGTCCTATTGGTCAATTTATTGGCACTTCCCCACCATTTTTCCTTGTTCGTTAAATGGTTGATTATTATTGGAGATCTTATAGAAAAGTTGAAATCAAGTGGGCTGAAAATGGCTTCTTCGTTTTCAAGTTTGAAAATCAAAATTTTTGCAATCGAGTCTTAGAACAATTATGGCATGTAGATCACCATCCACTCTTACTTAGGAGGTGGGATTCCAGTGCCAAATTAATGCATTTTAGTTGGGACAAGATACCTTTATGGGTCAAACCTAGAAACGTCCCTTGTTCTCTTATCACACAAAGAGGTTTAAGCTACATTACTAGCACCTTGGGCAACCCTCTTTATATGGATAAGTTAACGGAATCGTGAACTTTTGTGGGATTTGCTAGAGTATGTATAAAAATGGACCTTTCCAAAAACCTCCCGACACTTATGTAAAGCTTAGGAATGCAAAATGGACTAAAATTGATGTTGAGTATGCATAGAAATCACTTATGTGTTCATCTTGCAAGATTGTTGGGCATTCCTCTTTCTCTTGTCCAAATGCACCTCAAGTTAATACCCCTAGGCAAATTCTAAGAATTGAAAAGAAAGATAGTGAATGGAAGAATCAAAGACCGAAGAAGATTTGGGGGAAAGCAAACAATGTAAATCCTACTCCATTTGATGTTGAAAAATAGTATGTAAATCCTAAAAATAGTATGTAAATCTTGAAAATACAGAATATAGATAAAGAAACTAAATTAAAGATACAAAATAAAGAAACAATTGAAACTAGCTGAGGC
The DNA here is from genome assembly GCA_028554755.1 of Cordia subcordata. Taxonomy (NCBI): domain Eukaryota; kingdom Viridiplantae; phylum Streptophyta; class Magnoliopsida; order Boraginales; family Cordiaceae; genus Cordia; species Cordia subcordata. The sequence goes on from JAPTOF010000002.1 coordinate 2,179,385, forward strand.
TCGTAAACGATATCCTTAAGGGATTTATGCCTCCTCAACTGGTGCTAAAAGAATGTGTGGCGTATCCCTCCCAAGATACAACGGCTATATCCTCTTGACGTTGGTAGCACTCTTACAGCAAGGACTTGCGAATTGGTAAGTAAATAACTCTCCCTATAGAAATGTACTATATGAAAATGAAAATGCTCATGCTACAAGAACCTTTTTTTCTATAGCTTTACTAGAATAGAGGATATATATAGTGGTGGAGTGATCAATTGCATTCAATTTAGAGATTAATGCTAAGAAATGTAACAGTTAAAATCGTTCTCTGTAATATACCATAACTCCTAGGCATTAATGCTAGCATTAGTGGAGAATTTTGTAACCACCACTGTCGTAACTCCTGGGTTTTAATTCATATTTAAACAGCTTTTGGTTACAAATCATTTTAGGTTTTTGTCCATGTATACCCTCATAAGGTGAATAAAATTACACAACCAAATTAGTTAATAACCCAACTTTGATTGCTAATTTCTCATGTGCCACAAGCCCATTTTTTATATGTAAATATACCATGCTCATCTACTAAGAACAAAATCGAACTTGTTGGATGAGCAGGACCTGACCAAAACTCTGAGTCAACGTAGCTTTGACCTCCATGTCAAAAGTCATAATTCTAACATTTCTCTACATGAATGAAAATTAGTTAACCACAAAGGATGCAAATGCAAGAGAGAGTTCGGAGAAAGATACTGCCTTAGAATAGGTAGCTTTTGGCTTTAGACCCTCCTTAGTGAATGCTATTGGGTTTACTCACTGACTAATAGACTCGAGGTATTAAACTGTTTAACTTTAGTGTAAACCAAGACAACAACATGCACACAACATCTCTTAATTTACTACCAATTTTCACGGTTGTGTTCATTTTGGCCCTGAACAACTCTCAATATTCTTGAGTACTCAGAGAATTCAGCATTCAATTCTCTTAAGAGCGGCCCCTCCTTACTCATATAGGTGATTGTTCATGAAGAGAACCCTGCTATGTTCCATTCAGTCTTCCTAACCTATGAGAATCATTAAAAGCAAAGCTTATCCTAAACCACGCATGCCACATTGTTTGCTTGACATAGGAATAGGTAAGAGGGATCTATGCCCCCACAATGTTTGAGTAAAGTCAAGCATAATCTAGTTTCCGCTTTGAACCAAGATTTAGGGATCTCTTGTCAACAAGGTAGGATTGTCAATTATGATGACCTTTTAATTTGTTTATAGGCTTAAGACTCATTTCCCTCGACAACTTAAGTACTTGCTCTCTGTTCACCCCTTTTGGTGAACAGATCCGCAATATTATCCTTTGACTTTCCATAGTTCAAAGTGATAACCTTATAGAGAGAAACTGCCTAATGGTATAATATTTATAACGTATATATCTTCATATGTTATACTCTGTGTCTTACCAATCATAGACTGTCTATCGTAATAAAAACTGACGGTGGCCGACTTTATAGAACATCCTTTAGATAAATTGAAACCATTCAATTTCCGTCCCTTCTATGACACAACTGCACTTGCTAACTTAAAGACATATCCTCTTGTGGATCTCAAGTCTTTAAGTATCCAGTTGATGTCATTATCAATCTCTTAGTATGGATAGATATCTTGTGTAATATAGCCCATAGTCTATGGTGTACCTCTAGTATCTCAGGACCTTTAGAATAGTAACCCAACTTGTGAGGATTGTAGTGTATCTACTTAGCCTATTCATGTTGTAGGCTATATGTGTATTGTACTATCCATCCATATATTGCTTAAATATTCAATTTCATCTAAAGGAGTTCTTGCGATTCCACCATTGTCTCTTTTTGTTGAACTTGTCCAGTATTTCCACCAAATAATGGACTGGGATAAGACCAAACCGTCAAATGTCTTTGTGATTTTGGCGCCTAAAATCACCCTTATGACACCTATGTCTTTCATTATATAATACCTGGGAAAGCATGTATTTGCTTTACTATCACTTCCAGTGATAAGCATGTCATCTTTATAAAGACAAACAATGACAAGATTTTTTATCCATGGCATTCCAATAGACATACTTATCATACTCATTTGTTTTAACCATATTCGCGAGCATGACTTGATCAGAATTCCAATGCCACTATTTAGGTATTTGCTTTAGTCCGCAAAGAGAGTTCATAAGTCAATATACTTTCTTCCCTTGACCTAGAACTACAAACCCTTCAGGCTGTTCTATATAGATCTCCTCCTTTAAATCTCTATTCAAGAAGATGTTTTTACATCCATTTTGCGCATCTCCCAGTTGAATATAGCTACAATAGCTATCAACGTCCAAATAGATATAATCCTCATAAATGGTGAATGGATATCAAAATAATCCAGACCCTCCTTTTGGATATAATCTTTTATATCCAACTAGGCCTTAAAGATCCATCAACCACATCCTTCTCTTGGAAATCCATTTACACCTTAAAGGTTTATTTCTAAGTGATAGATCTACCAATTCCCATGTATGGTTAGGTATGATGGACAATTTCACTATTCATTACCTTTATTCAAAGAGATGCTTCAGTAATAGACACAGCTTTCTTGAAAATTTTGGGCACAGTTTTTAACATGAAAGTTACAAAGTCAAGTCCAAACAACATAGAAGTTCTTGCCCTTTTATTACATCTAGATTCACCAGTCGTAGCCTCTACATTTGAAGGGTTAAGAGTTTTCCTGATTTAGAAGAACTTGGCTCTTGTGACTCTCTACACGAAGAGCCTATTTGGAATAGTCTTATCTGAAATCTGATAAGCATCTTATCTGATAAGTGTCTTATAAGAAATAAGTGTCTGATACAATAAGATTGTTGGGTTTATTAGCTGAAATGCTATAAGTTACTTTGATAATAATGTTATCAATTTTGATGCATGGTATTTTAATTTTATAATTAAATAATAAATTATAAAATATAAATATTAATTAATTTTTATTTTTATTTTTAAATTTTTAAATTTTTAATTTTTAATTTTTAACATTTTTTATTTTTTATTTTTTATTTTAATTTTTAAATCTTTTATTTTTTAATTTTAATTTTAATATTTAGTATTTTATTTTTAAAATTTTATTTTTATTTTTATTTTAAAATTTTTAATTTTCTTTATTTTTAATTTTTAAATTTTTATTTTTTATTATTTTATATCTAATAAGATATAAGATAAGATATAAGTACCCTAAACCCAACTTATTTTTTATAACTATAAATAAGACATCTTATGAAAATTATCTTATAAGTGTCTTATAATAAGCTGATAATAAACAATTTTTTTTACATAAGTTGTCTAATAAGATAAGTGTCTTATAATAAGCTCCAAACAAACACAGCAAAAAAAGTTGTCTTAAAGAACTCAGCATTTCATTACTCAGAGACTGTATTCTCATGAATGTCAGATGCTTCTAACTTGTGTACATAAAATCTATACACAACATTGTTCTGTGCATACTCAATGAAAATGCAGTTAACCATTTTTAGTCCTCTTTGGCCATTATAGGAGTTGAAAATCCTACCTTAGCTAAACATCCCATACCCTTAGATATTTGCAAGAAGGCGGTAGACCTTTTTCATGACTCATATGAAATCTTTCCCAATTACTTGTGGGGTACTTTACGTAAACTACGATTTATGGTTAAAACCACTTCCCTCTACAAGTTATAAGGTAATCTCAAATTTATTAACAAGGTATTCATCATTTCTTTGAGAGTTATGTTTTCTATGCACAGCAATACTAAGGGATGTACATATTTTCTACTCTTATCACTTTTCAAAGTTTTGATCTTTTTTCCTAGTTGATTTTCAACCTCAGCTTGGTATTGTTTAAAGAAATCTAAAACTTCATCTTTGGTCCTAAACTGGTACACATAACAATGCCTTATGCAGTCATCGATAAAAGTATAAAATACTTTTTACTGCCTATAATTTGCACAAATTTTAAGTCACTGTGGATTAACTCGAGGATTTTGAGTCCTCTTTGCTGATTTGAAAGTAGTTCTACTTAATTTTGATTCCACCCAAACTTCACAACTGTGCCTGAAAAATTCACTCTATAGATTAGACCTATTTTCACAAGTCTATTTAAGGAATCAAAATTCACAAGTCTCAAGCTTTCTTATCATAAAAAGAAGACCAAAGTCTTTTACACCAAGGGATGAATAGATGAAATGATAATGTTCATAACCTTCTTGCCAAAAGAGCATATGTAATGCAAGCCATTACATTCTCCAATATTCCTTCTATTCAAGTACGCTACCCACATAAGCCATAATCATAAGTCATTATCCCTTCATAATTATAAGCTATAAATGCATTATAATTACAAGCCATAACTCCAAGTCATCATTACTTAATTAATTATGATCATCATGAGCTTATGATTATGTTAATCAATTGCTTTTATTTAGCATTGAATGAAGTTCATAATGTCTATACTATTTTTATGTTTGTGTTACAAACATCTTTCACCAAAAAAAAAATTGGTGATAAAGATAGTCACCCAAAGATATATTTTACATACCTTTATCAATTTTCTCATTCTCAATTCATCTTTTTCTATAGGAATCATATAGACTCAATTATTCATATAACCTCCAATAAAAGTAACAAAGAATATTTTTTACTTCTAAGTTGCATGCATAACGTGTGACCAAAACCCAATTATGACTCATTTCACATCTCATATGTGAACCAATATCAATTTAGGAGTTCACTCAAAATTGATTAGTTTGTGCCATAATTTTACTTTTTCCAAGTGGTCCCAAGGTCCACTTACTAATATTTAATTTGATAGCAACTCTTTGCTAACAAAATTCACATCAGCCACAAGGAAAATTGGTTTTTTTCTTCCTTCTAAACGTATTCTCCATATTAAGTTTGTTAGAGTTTCTTCGTTGTACACACTATAGCTTCACAAAAGCTATAATAAATTTTGGCTCTTGAAAGTATAACTCATACCAACTAGTTAGAAGAGACACATGAATAATATTCTCCACAATATTATTTAGATAATAATCTCACCAAAATAATGTTCTCAATAATATTATTTTTTATCATAAATAATCACAATGACATTTGAACGAAATAATATTCTCAAAAATATTATTTTATGTAGAGATAATATTCTCAATAATATTACTCTTTCCAAAATAATATAACATTCTCATAATATTATCTACTAGCCAAAGGCTTACAAATTCAGCTCAAAGGCCAAAACCTAGAGGCTTTGATCCTTTAATAAGATCCAACTTTAGCCATAGGGTCCTCATAGTCTCTCCGGGCACTAAGTAGATTTTATACAACCCGTTATCTAAACGGTGACAAAGTCACCATATTTCCACTTGAGATATGCCTCTAGGGTTTCCATATCTCGTCGTCCAAGTAGCGGATAAGTCCTAAGGAGGTTAAACGTAACATCCAATTTTACCAACTCCTAAATCTCTTGCCTGAGAATATCCAAGATCCAGGCTTAATAAGCACCAAATGGATCAAGACTGGTCTAATAGCCTCTATTTTTCTCCACAGTCCAATATCTCTATGAAGTTATATTATTTCCACTAACTCCATTAGTTGAACAAATCATTGGCATAATGCAACATTTCCCATAACTCCAGTCGGGGTAATAATTTAAGAATTTCTGAAAATTCCACATTGAACAGTCACCATTTGGAGGCTATTTCCAACTTTATTAATTTGTTCATTTTCATAGTTTTCAGACATTTTGTCTTAAAGAGTCAAGGAAAAAAAAAATTTGCACACAAAGAAGCAACCATGTTAGTAAGGTAAATTCCTTAAGTTGTTGAAAAATAGTATGTAAATCCGTAAAATACAAGATACAGATAAAGAAACTAAATTAAAGATACAAAATAAAGAAACAATTGAAAATAGCCGAGGCTCGTAAACAATATCCTTAAGGGATTTACGCCCCCTCAACCAATGCTAAAAGGGTATGTGGCGTATCCCTCCTAGGATACAACAGCTATATCCTCTTGACGTTGGTAGTACTCCTACGGCAAGGACTTGCAAACTGATAAGTAAATAACTCTCCCTAAAGAAATGCACTATATGAAAATGCTCATACTACTAGAACTTTTTTTTCCCCATAGCTTTACTAGAATGGAAGATATATATAGTGGTGAAGTGATCAGTTGCATTCAATTCATAGATTAATGCTAAGAAATATAATGGTTGAAACCGTTCCCCATAATATGCCATAACTCCTAAGCATTAATGTCAGTATTAGTGGAGAATTTTATAACCACCACAGTCATAACTTCTGGGTTTTAATCTAGATTTAAACGGCTTTCGGTTACAAACTATTTTGGATTTTTATGCATGTATACCCTATAAGGTAAATAAAATCATGCAACCAAATTAGTTAATAACTCAACTTTGATTACAAATTTCTCATTCACCACAAGCCCATTTTTTACATGTAAATATACAACACTCATCTATTTGGAACAAAATCAAACATATTAGATGATCAAGACCCGACCCAAATTCCGAATCAATATAACTTTGACCTCCACGTCAAAAGTCATAATTCTAACATTAATGTGGTTGTTAAGCCTAGGAAAGAAGATGCTTCAAATGGAACAAAGGACCTCTCGGCGTCAACACAAAAGAACGGTAACCGCTTTTCAGTCCTTGATGAAGATGTGAGCAAACCAAATACTAATGATTTTGATGTGCATGACGTGGCCCAAGAAATCAGAGAAGATATTCTTGCAAAAGATGGAGGCCAAAATGATGAAATTGTTGAACAAAAAATTGTTGTGGAAAAGGGGGATTTTGGTGAGAAGATGGCAGTAGAAGGCCCTAGGAAGTTGTTCCCCTTGGGTATTGAAGTTCCTTCCCCTCCCCTTGGATGCACTTGATCCTTTATTGATGTTTTTTGTTTTTTCATTGCCTTTTTTTGTTTTTGTTTCTATCTTTGTTGTATATGGGTTTTACCCTTGTGTTTTTATTTCTCACCCCTCAAGCATAGCTTTTGTCTTGCATTGTGTGTCTTTCGCTTGAGGGGTTTGGATGATTTTTGTAACAAAATTGTACATTAACAAATTCTTACTTAATCCGCCAAAAAAAAAAACATTAAGATTTGAATTCAAAATATTTTTCTCAGGAACTTTTGATTTATAATCTATCACATTATTAAAAACTTAAACTATCAAAAAGTTAATAAATTTTATATATAGCCTTTTTTGGGGGGACGAAGGCTGAGGTTCTTCCCTGGAAGATTTTATTCTACCAAACCAAAAGAAATACAAAGAAGGAGGACTGGGGGGGGGGGGGGGGAGGGGGAGGCTCAAATTATTTATAGTCTTAAGAAATAAATTGACGCATTTGATGTTCATTCTTTTTCTTACAACATGATCAAATTAAGCTTAAACATATGTGTCACCAATTTTTATAAAGTATGAATATTTTCAGTTTGCCTACAAGTAATGTATTTTATATAAAATTTGCACGTCCTCTGCATACATTGGGTAACAATTTATTATTCAGAATTTTAAAGCTTCTATGTCATCATTTACCATTTAAAAAATAGTGAAGATAACTTTTAAATTTTTTGGATTTTCTAGAAAATGAACTGGACTCTTTCTATTACGTGCTTGTGTCAAAGTAAAAAAATATAAGTAATTTAAAAAATTTAAAAAATTTAAAAACTAAATTTAGAAAATTAATGAATACAAAATTTTAGAAATTAAATTCCTATCATGGAGCAAGTGAGGTCGAGTCTAATATCACAACATCGTAAACGAATCTCTAACTATTATTAATTCTTTATATTATTCTTTCACAATTACCAACAGTTGCCATTATACTATTACATTATTGGTCTTTTTGAATTGTCTAAAAAAGTTTTTCTTTTTTGTTTTTTGGGTGAAAACACACATTGGTTTCAAATAAATATTTAAATAATTTCCAAAAAATTGAAACTTTTTAAAAATCTCATTTTGTTATTTCTAAAATTCAAAAGTTTATATTGTTTAAAAAATATTTTTTAAAAAAATTAAAAGAGAATTAGAGAGTGTTTGGGAGTATTTATAAGTTGGTCAAACTTGCTTATAAGTAGATAAATAATATTTATGCAATTAAATAATTCTACTTATAAAAAGATAAAATTAGCTTATAAGCGATCAGAAAAAGCACCAATCCAAGGTAGTGAATTAGATTCGACACTAGGTCGTAAACCGTATTTGGCTCCGGCTTTACCGCTGGACTGGAGCATCCTAGGGATGTATTAAAAATCACTTATATATAAAATAAAATAAGACAAAGCCAAACGAGCCGATGTATCCTGCTCCGATATTTTATGTGGTAACGTAACACGTGTGCCTTGCGTAAATTCCCTTTCTCAGATTCGACTTGGGAAAAACGCAAAGATATTCGTTACGCAAATATATCCATGATGAATCTAATCCTTCGAAACACACAATTTGGAGACACACAAGAGCAGAAAAAACGAAGAAAAAAGAAAAACAAAGATGCCATTGAAGGTGTTGGACGCCACAGTAGCAACCTTTAATGGCGTGTTTGAGAAGTTTAAAGCAGATGTACCAAACAACAAGGCTAATCTCATCCTCTTCTTGGCTGACATCGACCCTTCCACCTCTCTTAGCTGGTGCCCTGGTACTTCTTTTATCAATCTTCCATTTTATTTTTTTCCCATTAATGAAAATTTGAAACAAGTATGAATCTTTTCCTGATTGTTTTTTAATTGTATATTTCTTTGATGGGTATTGTTTATATTTTTGAATATTGAAATGCAATTTTGCAGAATTATGAGGTATTTTTGCATAGAATACATGCTAATTTTGCCGAATGCATTGTGGGAGTTTGGTGCACGGAGTTTTCCTGTTCTTGTAATAAATCTTGTCAATTTTAGTGGTGTGTGCTTTATCATTCTCGAGTATTTTTTGAAGTGCAATGCTGAAAGAATTTTTATGGTATTGTACCTACTCTGAAGATAGAAACGGCTCTGCAGAAGTGCACAATAAAAATATGCATTACTAGGCTATGTAAGATAATCCAATGTAAGGTTGAAAAACGGGTTTGATTCTATGTGGACTCCGCGTATAATCTGAGTCCTGTGCAGTGGGTTGCCCGGTTTTAGGGCTTGTTTGAATTAGCTTTTTTCATAGGCGCTTTTCTCTAGGACTTTTGAAAAAAATGAAGCCGAAATTGAGATTTTTCCAAAGTTTTAGCTTTTTTTGAAATCTAATTCATTACTTGTTGCGAAAAAGAAGATATAGTTTCTTCGGTCCATGAAAAAAAGCTAATCCAGATAGGCCCTTAGTAATAAATCTTTTTTCGTTCTTATTTGTCTGATACTTGCTTTATATATTTAAAACTTTTTTTCATTTGTCTGATACTTGCTTTATATATTTCTTGTAATGGATTAAAGGTTGTACAGAGACTACCATAATGTTATGGGAATTTGGACACTTAAGAAAAGTATTTGTGTGCAGCCTTACGTGTTTGGTTCTCATTTCCGGATTACTGAGCCAGGGGTTCTATTGTGGTAAGAGTGTGTATGTGGAAAAATATCAAGATTGAGAAAGGTGAAAGTTTATCTTGGAGTAGGTAGAGCTTGTGAGCTATGTAGGATTATGCAGATGGTAAAAATTACTGCAGTTTTGTTGTTGGGCTGTCAGAGTTGCATATATGGAAGGGAAGCAAGATTTATTAGAAATTAGATTGTGGATTAATTTATCTCTGCAATGGTTGGGTCCATTGTGCTAAAGTAGAGAAAATTTGAAATTGTGTATCTGTTGCATAGTTATCGCACATGTCTCTATGTGTGTGTCTACTTCTCTGCACTTCAAGGTCTTGGTGACTTCCATTGGAAATGATCTCTGTTCTTCTGACTCTCTACGACTCCACTCCTTACTCCTTAATTTCTTTCATGTCCTTTCATTGCTCTTGTTGTCCCTACTTCATTTTGTCTGTCTCTCTTTGCAGAATGTACAACTCATTTTCTAGGAGATCAAGTGCACTTGAATAAAAAGCTAGGCTCTATTTTTGGATTCTTGTACCATGAGCAGACCATGATTATATACTCATTTGTTCTCTTCCATTTTATTGTTAACTATTTTAGTTTCTCCATTATGGATGCTATGCCCAGGAGAATTTTAGAATATTACACTACGTATCAAGAAGTTTCTTACCAAGGGTACAGATGGCATTTTTTCCTTGTAAATCAAATGAGATATGGCTTGCCAATGGTTTTTTGTGTTATCTTGCCTTTGTTGTGACCAACCATATTGGAGATTGGGTTGGCAAAGTCAAGTAGAAAGCATAGTGTCACATAGAGTTTGATAACAGCCGATGACTAATTATGAAGGGCAGGTTGAAGCATCAGGCCAAGTAAAATTGGAGCCTCATTGAAAGATAACCATATTTTATTGTTTATCATTGAGTCCCTGAAGCTTCAATCAGACTCAAGGTTCAACTTAGATCTTGGGTCATAGACGAGAGAGGCGCTTTTTGTGACAGGTTGAAGATGATTTTTGATAAGTGATTGGATATTGGACTGCAACTTTTGCCGGCACCAACTTGAGATACAGTATTTGGTTATTGGCCAGTGTAAGTTATTCATGGAAGAGTTGACATTGTATCCTTATAGGGCAAAGACTAAAATGTGAAGCCGAGGGATGCTTGAGCCAACCTCTTTCTCTATATATAGATAAAAGAGGAAACAAAGCGACAAGTTGCAAATTGTAGAAAATACAAATCCTCTGCAGAGCGGACCTTGTCGAAAAACCTTGGACCCAATAATTAATATATTTTATGACTTGTCCATTTGTTCAATTGCATTGGCATGTGAAATATTTTATATCAACAAAGGATTGCCCTTAGAAACCACATAGCACTAGAGTTTAATTATGTAACTAATATTCTTGAATGAGGGAGGGATTGATTATTGCTTTACCAACATAGAGCATAGCAAGCATTGATCTAGCTGTCGATTCATTGATTTTATAGAGACTTGAAAACCAGATTAACTGGAAGACTTTCTATGATGCCTCTCTTTGCTGAGTCCTTAGGACATTGAAGTAGGGAAAACTTATATCAGCTAAGTCATTATTGCCTGTGTAATTTTCAAGAAGAAAATATCATACTGTTCATTTTTCATGTTTTCGTTCTCACAAGTGTAATGGTACCATCACTTGGGCAGGACTCAATTTACTGTGAGAGACTATAATTTTGGAAATTGTAAAATCTCATTTCTTCGTTTGTATACTCACAGCATGTTGCATGTGGCTTTGACTTTTGTGTATCTCTTTAATTTTCAGACTGTGTACGTGCTGAGCCAGTAATTTACAAAAAGCTGGAAGCCTCAGCAGACAACATTGCACTGTTGAGAGCTTATGTTGGAGATAGGCCTACTTGGAGAAATCCTCAGCACCCTTGGAGAGTGGACTCAACGTTCAAGCTGCGAGGAGTTCCAACTCTGATTCGCTGGGAAGATGACTCAGTCCCAGGTCGGCTTGAAGACCATGAAGCTCACATCGAAAGCAAAATCGACTCTCTGATCGCGTAACTCTTCCAGCGCCATCACATCTGAGGAAAATATGAACTTGTAAGGGTGATCTTCTCAAGAAGTTTGAAATTTTCAATAAAGCAATAGAGCAACATTGTTGCCATGAACATTTTCTTGAAGTTTAACATGTTTAATGAACCTGGATTCTCTTATCATTCTAATGTCTATTGCCTATAACTAGCTTGGTGTTGAGATATGTTCTGTGTCAAAGGTCAGGGACTACGTAATTATCCGACATGTATCTTTCACTGCATTTTGGTATCTTAAGTGTCTCATGCAATTTCTTCGCCAAGGAAGAAGTTTGCAACCTATTACCGGCTGAGAGGAAGTATGGGCCTCCCCATGTCTCAGCCGGTCGCTGAATACAACCAGTTGGTGTTTTCTCCCTATCAAATTTGTGCATACTGTTCGTGGGATTGTTAGACATTAGTTTTCTTTTAGCTAGCTATCCTTCTCGTTCAACCACGTTAAATTAAACTTATTTCACTAGGTGAAGTTCGTTCGATGGATTTGATAACACTATTCATTTTCGTCCAGGGTTGATTTTGTCCTTCATAATCTTTGTAACATTAAAATGCCTTTCTTTCTTTCTCAATGTTTTGCATGACGCAGCTTACGATCTATTGTTGAAGCGCCATAACTAAGAAAGCAAGCCACAGATGAGTTAGATGAGCATCATCTAATGTAAGCTAATCTGTTGCTAGCCTGTTATAGGAGAAAGGCTGCATGAGCTAACATTAAAATGAGAGCTTTGATTGGCATTTTTTCATGAAACAATATTTTCTTTCATGAGAAAGACATTCTTTTCTATAACAAGTATTTAAATTAGAGTTAAAAAAAGTTCAGAATTTTCCAAAAGTTAAAAATATGAACTTAACAAAGAAGTACTTCTTCCCGAAAGTATACTAAAATGCTTTTTTCTAAAGCCAATATTCCACAATGGGGCCTAATATGCTTCTTGAGTTTGAGCTATTATCTTTGGAATATTATTTTCTGTCATCATCGTCGTAGTTAATGGGTGGCGCATGCGAGGCACATTTGCTGGCCGAGCCTAGGCAAAACACAGTACCTATAATGTGCAGAGAATGTGGTTTTCTGTTTGTTATAAATGAAACACAAAACGTATTTCTTTTCCGTACCAAAAGATAACATAAGTTTTTTCTCATTTTCTTTTTGTTGTGAATTTAGTAAGATTTAGTTTATTTGGGTATTTATAAGTAATTAAAATAAAAAGTTATACGCAGGGAGGAACCAAAACTCTATAGACAGAAGGGCGCTTACTTATGAATAATTTTTTTATAAGAATATATAATACTAACATAGTAATGACGTTTTAAGATATAAAATTAAAATAATAATCTATTTATAATAATCTATATGCAACTGATTCTTCATAATTTTCATTCTAGAAATTGCTCTTTCTATGATGGCACAGCACATGTATATTGAGAAAATGATGTATACATAAAAATCTGTCGAACTCTAATTTTTTATGTATAAGCATTAAAATATTTTAAATAGAAAAGAATAAATAAAAATAACAAATAGGTTTTTTATTTTTCAAAGTCAACACACCTTAGCTTATATGTGACTCTACCCTGAGCATATGAGAGAATATCTAAAACACTATGAGATTTTGTCAGGAAAATAGTTACATAATTTACATTATTTCGTTGAATTCCACAAGAGTCGGGATTTCTTTGTACAAGTAGGATTAGTTCTAAGGATATATTATAGGTCCAATTGTAACCAACTGAATTTATCCTGATTTTTTTAACAACTAAATTTGTTACACGATTGACATTATGATAGACGTGCTAAATACACTCAAAGAATTTGATAGTGATTATTAGATTTCTCAAAGGCTAGAATTATGCCTATTGTTAATTTCTGACCCAAGTTTGTCAATGACAATAAAACACCCTAAAAGAATTAAAAAAAATTAAGAAGAATTCTGAAATCAGAAACAATTTCTAGTTTCCAACAGTTTCAGCAGACAAAAAACACAGACCTTGTAACTAAGGAAAGACAAAGTCATATATAGGTGCAAGAAACAGAACCTACCTCCTAGGAAAGTGACAATGTTCTGAATTTGTAGTCTTCATAAGCAAGGGGGGGGGGGGGGTGGAAAATGAAACCATTGCTCAATATGTGCAGTCTAGTTTTTGCAAACACGTTATTTGAAAAGCCATTTCATTAAGGATTTCTCTTCTATATTTCCTTATTCATCAAATCCCCATGACCCTAAACTAAGGTCAAATTCTTCATTTTCCTAATTAAAAGTTAATTTTCCATTGCTCCTATGTGCTTGCAAACATATTTTTCTTGACCTCCGTTAGCTTATATTTCTTTGCTTCTTCTTAGTATCATTTAACATTATTTTCTTCGATGATATTTAATTTTCAAGTAAGTGGCTTACCAACTCTTGGCAACAATTTACCTAATTTAGGTTTTTCAGAATAACAACGATTAAATGTATCGGGAAACTATTTTGTCGCCAAATCTTAGAAAAAAGAAAACCTTAGCTGCAATATCCATATATCTGTAATCTTGCAACGTCTCTATTGTGTTTCTAAAATTCATTTCTTCAAGACTTCAATATTTTTCAAAACTCAAGAGCAAACAAAATAATTTTTCAAAAGTTTGAGAATTTATTTGAAATGATAAAATTAAACATTAATAACGATAAAGTGAAAGACTACAAATAAATCCTTTTGTAATTAAACCTCGAATACTCTTATTATAAAGTTAGGGTAACCTTCACAGAATTTGAATATTCATTCGCATGCATCTTTATATTACAAAATCTATAATTTTAAAATAAATTCAATGTCAACTTAATTAGAATGTCTTTCGGGGTGTTATTAAAGGCTGAAAAAATAGGAGTGGATGCCCAAAATATTAAGACATTTTAGAGAGATTGAGACCAAGTTCCTTCCGGAATTGGTTGATTTTCGCTGTACTGCTTTGTGTTCTTAATGAAATTCTTTGACCAAAAAAATAAAAAATACAAACCAAGTTCCTTTTTAATAACAAAAACGAAGCCGCAAAATAAAGAGAAAAAATATTTTAAAAAAAAAATCTGACATCAGAAACAATCTGCAATTTCCAACAAGTTGTCTCCGGAGAAACGGCACAGATAGCAACTAAGAAAAAGACAAGGTCACTTCAGTGCAAAAGGAACAAAATGTACATCCTAGGAGAGTGACAATGTTGTTGTCTCTTTTGCCTTGTGAAGAAACTAAAATCATTGTCCATTTTAGGAAAAATAAAGCAATAATCTTCAAAATAAACTTCCAATAGCAAAAGATGTTGATGTGATTCGTGTACAAATTTTAGTATTAATAATACTTAATTATTTTAAAAGAAAACCCCAAAAAAAAAACTCCACAGCAGAAGAAAGCATGCTTTATTTCAGGTTAAACAATCTTTTTATTTTTTTTGGTTTTTCCTTTGGTTTTGTTGCTACATGCATCGCACTATTTAATCGTTGGTAGTTAATCTTTAAGAAAGCGTTTAATTTTCTGAACAACTTATCAAACTTTCATTGACAACTTACTAAGAGGGTGTTCGGCTTTGCTTATTTTGGGTGCTTATATGCACATAGAAAAAAAATACTTCCCTCACATACTTTTTATTATTTAAATGCTTATAAGTATCAAATAAACAAAGCCAAACATCCTCTAAATGTGAGTTTTAGGAAGAATCAACAATTCACAACGGTGGACATTATCGCACATTATCTTTATTACGAAATTTTCGGAAAAAGAGAAATGGGAAATCAATGCGCTACGATTGATGCACTGGCACATTATTTTATTGCCAAATCTTTAGAGAAAATCTTAGCCACAATGTCTATATTTCTATAATCGTGCAACTGCTATTAATTTTTCAAATCTCTTTCCATTCCATTATGGCTTCAAATTATTTCAAAACCTGAAAAAGAAAACATAATAATTTTTGAAAAATTCCATTACCTAGTACAAATATTTGCTTTTGAAGAATTATCAAGATTCTAATGCAAAACTTATTAAAAATAATATCCACCTAAGTTAAGGTTCAAAAAATATTAGCTTAAGCATTTCAGACCTAAAATTAAACTACATAATGAAACTCATTTTTCGTCGTAATAAAACAAGTGCTATCATACTTTATAATGAGCAAAAGTCATGCACCCAATTTATTTATTTTTTTAACAAAACACGATACTTACAACTCGAGACATACCATTGACTTTAAAATCATTTTAAAATATTGCCACTATCATGACAGCAATTTATTTTAAATGATGACGACATTAATAGTGATGAAGTGAATTAATGCGTAACGGTTAATTTATTTGTCACATTATTTTCCTTACTAAATTCCATGAAATAAATAACTATATATATATATATATTTATATGCACAAACAAGTCGAAATGTTTGTAACCGCTATGGTAATTTTCAAAACTCTCCCAATATCTTAGGACTCCTCAAATCTTTTCAAAAACCCAAAAGAAAAGCAAGCAAACAAACGCAAAAAGAACTTTTGCAAAACAAAATCCCATTACCTCGTACAAGTTTTTGTGTTATTTTACCTCTGAAGAAACACACTCAGACCACTTTCACTCCGTTCTTGATTAGTTTCACTCTCTCTTTTTCTTGATTTTGACAACACAAAATGCCAAACCCAAACCAAAACCAGAACCAAAATAATCGAAGGAACCAAAACCAGGGCTCAAATGGCAACCAAAATGAAGATTTCAACCTGAGGGAGACGTCACCATCGCTTGGGGGTGGAAGATTGCTATCAGGCATGAATGATCGTTTAGGCACTGCTTTTGATCTCGTGGAGCAAATGCATTACTTATATATCAGGGTGGTTAAGGCCAAAGAGTTGCCTGGAAATGGAGGAAATGGCGGCCCTGACCCTTTTGTTGAGATCAAGTTGGGTAGCTCTAAGGGTGTGACAAAGCACTTCGAGAAAAATTCCAGTCCTGAGTGGAACCAAGTGTTTGCATTCTTGAAAGAGAGGATTCAATCGCCTGTTTTTGAGGTTTTGGTGAGGGATAAAACTAAAAATGGTGGTGATGATTTGATCGGGATGGTAGTGTTCGATGCCGGTGAGGTCCCTGGAAGGGTGCCACCTGATAGTCCATTAGCGCCACAATGGTATAGGCTGGAGAACAAAGAAGGTGAAAAGGTGAGGGGAGAATTGATGTTAGCCATTTGGATGGGGACACAAGCTGATGAGGCCTTTCCTGATGCTTGGCATTTGGATGCTGCATCAGTCAGTGGTGATGGTGTTGCAAATATTCGGTCCAAGGTGTATTTATCACCCAGGCTTTGGTACCTCAGAGTCAATGTGATCGAGGCGCAAGAATTGGCACTTTCCGATAGGAATAGGCAGCAGCCGGAGGTTTTTGTGAAGGCTGCGCTTGGGAATTTCGTGTTGAGGAGTAAGGTTTCTCAGAGTAAGAATCTTTCTCCGTTGTGGAATGAGGATTTGATGTTTGCAGTTGCAGAGCCTTTTGAGGAGCAGTTGGTTTTCAGCGTGGAGGAGAAAGTTGGAGCCAATAAGGAAGAGGTTATAGGGAGGTGTGTGGTTGGTTTACAGGGTGTGGAGAAAAGGATTGATTTCAAGACACCTGTTAGTAGGTGGTATATTCTGGAGAAGCATACTATGGAGAATGGACAGAGGAATGTCACCAAATTAAACAGCAGGATTCATGTGAGGATCTCTTTGGATGGTGGTTACCATGTTCTTGATGAGCTAACTCAATACAGTAGTGATCTTCGCGCAACGGCTAAGCAGTTGTGGAAGCCTACCATTGGAGTGTTAGAATTGGGAATCTTGAATGCTCAGGGGTTATTACCGATGAAAACAACCAATGGTCGCGGAAGCACGGATGCTTATTGCGTGGCAAAGTATGGACAGAAATGGATTAGGACGAGGACAATCCTCAACAGTTTCAATCCAAAGTGGAATGAGCAATATACTTGGGAGGTCTTTGATCCGTGCACTGTGATCACAGTTGGTGTGTTTGATAATTGCCATTTGCAGGGTGTCAATAAGGAGGGAGGAGCAAAGGACGCAAAGATTGGTAAGGTAAGAATCAGGTTGTCCATGCTTGAGGCTGATCGTGTCTATACGCATTCTTACCCCCTTATAGTGTTGTCCCCTTCCGGGGTAAAAAAGATGGGTGAAATTCAGTTGGCTGTGAGGTTCTCTTGTTCATCACTTTTCAACATGCTCCAATTGTATACCCAGCCACTGTTGCCTAATCTGCACTATATTCACCCACTGACTTCTTATCAAATTGACACTCTGAGGCACCAGGCGAATCAGATTTTGGCTGCAAGGCTCAGCCGGGCAGAACCGCCATTGAGGAGAGAAGTGGTGGAATATATGCTTGATGTTGGTTCCAACATGTGGAGTGTCCGGAGAAGTAAAGCAAACCATTGCAGGATCACTGCAGTTCTATCTGGCTTGGCTGCGTTTTTCAGGTTGTTTGATAACATATGCACTTGGAAGAATCCTTATCTCACGGTGCTCTTTCACATCATCTTCATACTATATGCCTGTTTACCCAGGCTGATTTTGAGCAATATATTTCTCGTACTCTTAGTGATCGGGTGCTTAAACTACCGCGGGAGGCCTAGACACCCGCTGCACATGGATATCAGATTATCTCAGGCTGATAGAGCAAGTTCTGATGAACTGGAGGAAGAATTTGATACATTTCCAACGTCTATAAAGCAAGCTGATGCTGTGAAAAGTAGATATGATCGGCTGAGAAGCATTGCCTCTCGGGTGCAAACCGTTGTTGGCGACCTAGCTACTCAAGGGGAGAGGTTCTATCATCTGCTAAGCTGGCGCGATCCTCGCGCTACGGGTCTATTCCTTGCCTTCTGCGCCATCGCTTGTGTGGTATTTTATGTTACTCCCCCTCAGGTTGTGGTTCTTGCCACTGGCTTTTACTTGATGAGGCACCCGAGATTTCGGGATAGGCTTCCTTCTCTGCCTATCAGTTTCTTCAGGAGGCTGCCTGCAAAATCTGATAGCTTATTGTGAGATAAGCCCTTTCATTCTCACAGGTTTCCTATTATGAAAAGAGGCACAAGTTGGTAGCTTTTGTTAACTTAGCTTATGGCCATCTCTAGATATTTCTTTTCTATACAGCTTTTAGTTTTTTTTGTCTGTTGAACTCGAGTTAATCATTTTGAATTATCCAGTAAGTTAATTAGGTGACTGTTATGATCTTTCTGGTGCAATATTTCTTGTACTTTTTTCTATTAGCGGAATATTTATATTGTTTCTTGTTCTTGATTTGGTCGTTGTTTAGTATGATAATATTTTGTTTTCTGTTATTCAAAAAGCAGAAAAATGGATTAAAATTTACGGTTAAGTTGGCTATATTGATATTTAATTGTTTTGTTGATTGAGTCTATCCAATCAATCATGTTGCTCTGCAGCAGCCAGTAAACGAAATTTTGTTTCTTTTTTGTTATTTATCATCAACATTTCTGATTATCCTTATTCTTTCTACCTGCATGTCTAACTACGTTTCAAAAGCGGTCAAATAGATTGAACCTCTTGTAATTTATCCAAAGTGCATCTCAATCTTCGTGTGAAATTTAATTATTCTTTGGTGATTCTTGTCATAATCTTAGCATGTAGCCATTTAGCATTTATCTCGATTGTTTTTCATAAAATATTCTAGATCTATTCCGAAACAACTAAAGATTTTTGCCTATCCTGCAATTAGTTATCTACTCATGTAAAGAAAAAAGACACTAAAGCCATAAGAGTAAAGGGAGAGATTTTGCAGCGTGATTAACATTTAATTGAATAATGGAAGTATCAACTGGAGAACAGCAGCAAGATGGTATCTCAGCTGTGGTTCTCGGCTGTGACGCTACGCGTCGCAGCCAGTTGGGCGGGTGAAACCAGAGGCCAGTGCCAGTGATGGATTCTCGTTACGTTAAAGTTGCTGAAGGTAAGATTAATGGGGAACAAAGGTAATATTATAATTACCATTACCATAAAGTAGCAGTTTTTATGCTTGCAAGCAGGTAATATGTTAGTAGAAAATATTATGGATAATAGAAAAGGATAATACATGCTTATACATTATTAGCTAATTAAATAATAGAGTTTGTTAAAATGCTTAAAAAATAATCTTGGAACGACTACACCTTACATCATACCACCATGATCAAATAGAAGTTGAAATCCCTCGTATAGATTGGGCAAACATGCTATATACTATTATAATATTAGTTAAGGACTTTTCTCTTAAAAGTTACTCGAGGCCGAAAAATTAACTTTTAATACAACGATGAAGTCTCGGTCAAATGGAAAAAGAATCTATGGGTTCATTAGGAATTCATAATCATCGTCTGGGCATATAAGATTAAACTAGTTTGTTTATAAATATATTTTTAATGAAAAAAAAAATTTATGGGTGCTTCCATATAAATAACATGACCAAATATAAAATTTTTAATTTTGTATATATTATCGACACCAAACATAATAATTTATTTTTATATGTATTATCAACACTAGTTAAGAACGTAAACAGGTCACTAGGTATTTTGTTGCAATTGTTTCACACCTTCATTAATTCTTAGAGGTGTATAGCTTAAGAATAAGGGAGGATTTATGAAAAGGAAATTATTTTAATATTTTTAGTTTGGGTTGATGAAGGGATGAAGAAAATAATAACTTCTTGTATTTAGTTTAAGGGATGAAGAAAATAATAACTTCTTGCATTTAGTTTAGACACACTTTCATTTCTAGTACGATAGGGGAAAAAAAAGAAAGAAAAGTTAGCCAGATATATCTTTTGAGTACCAAAAATTAGGGATGGCAATGGGACGAGTGACTTAGGGTACCCGACATCAACCGACTCGATTAAAATCGGATAAAATCCTTCCCGTTAAGAACCCAGAACGAGTCCGGAACGATTAAAAATACCCATTAGGGTTTGGGACGGAACTGGGATTGACCCCCGGGTACCCGCATTCCCGAACCCGGTTTTATATATATATATGTGTGTGTGTGTGTGTGTGTGTGTTTATATATATAGGTGTGTGTGTGTGTATAGATGTTTTACATTTATCAATTAATTATAGTTTTAAGTACATAAGTACATATTATATACTAAAAATTAAGAAAAAATTTTTACTTTCTACTAGTAGTAAGATTTGAACTCTTAACCTTTTACTCTTTAAAATTTTATTATTTTAATGTATTTTAGGAATATTGTTTAGATTTTTTGGGAAAAATTATTTGATTGGTTAGTTTTTTAAAATTTAGTGATTTAATTTGGTTTCTGGGGCTGAGAACATGTCTTAAATTCGGGTTCGGGACATTTCTTGTTAAAATTTGTTATTTAAATTTTAATTTTTTTGACCGAGTTTGAGACGTTCCAGGTACCTGCGAGTTTGGGACATTCCGAAAATGGGATTCCCATTTAATTTTTATCCGGGTTTGGGACGAAAATGGGAATTGGAATGCTATTCGAGTAGCGGGTTTGGGATTCCTTCATAGGTAGGGTACCCGTCCCGATGCCATCCCTACCAAAAATGTATTGGAACGTACAAGAATTTCCTCAATAACTTTACCTCAAAATTTGTAGAAGATTAATTTTCAAACATTCTAATGAATACTAATTAATTACGGCGATCAAACAATAAGCGGGGATAGCTCAGTTGGGAGAGCGTCAGACTGAAGATCTGAAGGTCGCGTGTTCGATCCACGCTCACCGCATTTTAATCCAATTGTACCATCATCAAGATATATATTTTTTTCCTCAAAATAAATCAATCCAAAGATAACCAACTTTTTATTTACCAATTTTTGTCGTTTCCCCCCCCCCCCCCCTCAGAATAGATCAATCCAAATCAACCTAAAAATCATCCGCATGAACCAATTTTTTTAACACATTTTTTGTTAAAAAGAAAATTTCTCAAAATAAAAATCAAACCAAATCAACCTAAACATCAAACACTCATTTTTATTTTTTGGTTTAAAAAAAGTATTCTTTCAAAAAAATAATCAATTCTAACGACCCTAAGCATCATTGAGTAATAATTTTTTCTCTTCTAACATTTTTTTTTAAACAAATATATTTCTTAAAATAAATCAAAGCGGATGAACTAAATAGTCAATCCAAATAAATATAAGCATAATTTATAGATAAATAAAGAACAAGCATGTCAATTCAAGACAAATCAAATACCCAAATCTTTTGTTTAAAGAACTAAAGAAGTATCTTTTCTCAAAATAAATCAATTCAGAAGAAACATTCACATGAAAGTGTGCTTCCAAGAGTTCTGACAAAAAGGAAAAGAGAAGAAATTGCAAAACCTCACTCTATTAGCTAGGTCTTCTTTTTAATTATTTTTATTTTACGAGTTTTTGGTAGTAGTCTAGTTGATTGTACTTATTTAGATGCTTATAAGCACATAAAATAAAAAAGCATCCCTCACCAACTTTTTTTTTATGAAAAGTGTTTATAAATACTCAAAAAGAAGCACTGTGAAGCACCCTCTATTGTCAGCTAGATCTTCACCATATTTGATATTGAGAAAGTTAAAACTTCGAAATGATCTTTCGAATTTTGGTCTACTAAGGGTTTCACACCCTCTATTGTCAGCTAGATCTTCACCATATTTGATATTGAGAAAGTTAAAACTTCGAAATGATCTTTCGAATTTTGGTCTACTAAGGGTTTCACATCCTCTATTGTCAGCTAGATCTTCACCATATTTGATATTGAGAAAGTTAAAACTTCGAAATGATCTTTCGAATTTTGGTCTACTAAGGGTTTCACACCCTCTATTGTCAGCTAGATCTTCACCATATTTGATATTGAGAAAGTTAAAACTTCGAAATGATCTTTCGAATTTTGGTCTACTAAGGGATCCTTGTGCATGTGTGTTTGTGTACTTGAGAAACTTAAATTTTTAGCTTTTAGAGAAAAACTCAAAATCATGGTTTTTCAAAGTTTTAACTTTCTCTAAAAATCAATCCAAGTATTTATTCGGAGAAAGAGGAGAAAAATAATGAATTCTTATAATTAATTTATACATACTTTATTTGGAAGAGGATAGTTATCATACCAAAAGAAAAGAGCAAAATAGATATATTTTTCAAGCTCTAAACGATAATTCATTGAGAAAAAAAATGAGAATTTCGTTAATGTATCATAATATTAGTAACTTACCTTAAATTAAAAAATTAATTTTAGAGAAGATAAAAAAATGAAGAAAGGAACAAAGACACTATTGTTGTGGTATGATGCTCATAAGTATGCGGGGATAGCTCAGTTGGGAGAGCGTCAGACTGAAGATCTGAAGGTCGCGTGTTCGATCCACGCTCACCGCATTCATGATTTTTAATAAATTTGGCACTGACTTGAAAAGATACTTCTATAATTTTTTTACAAATGACGGTGAAAATATTTGTGCTAAAAAACTGTTTTTATGAAAAAGTAGTTAAAAAGAAAAAAAAACAAAGGGACCTAAATAAATATTAGAACAAGCATGTCAAGTATGCATCTTTTTGCTTCTTTTTGATCCATTCAAATACACATAGTTTCTTTATCTTTTTTTGGGTTTAAAAAAGTTTTTTTTTCCCCACTAAAAGTAAATCAATCCAAACCAAAGTAAAATATCGTTGTTCCAATTCCATGGTCATCCAAACCATCCAACTTTATTTTCTTTCAAGTCAATCCGAACATGCATTCTTTTGTTTAAGAAAAATATTTTTTTCTCTTCCAAAATAAATTAATTAAAGCGAACCTAAGCATCATTGATTAATAAATAAAGAAGAAACAGGCCAATTCAAGTCAATTCAAATATGCTCCGACCGCAAGACAAATCAATTCAAAATTGTATTTTATTATTTAACCCAAAAAAATAGAATGGAACCGTGACATTGGAGAAATGAATAATTTAGATATACCTTTTTATAATTAATCATATGATAAAATATATTAATTTTATTTTTGACAAAAATTTAATAATTTATGTTTTTTGTAAGAAATTTGAAACACAAGTTATACCGAGTACTTAGTAAATTATAAATTACTTTAAATCTTCGTTCTCTAGAGATTAGGGTATTAAAGGTGAAAGGTATATTTTTCCCTGCTAAATAGGGATGTCAATGGAGCGAGGTAGGGGCGGGGTTCACAAACCTTTACTCCGCACCTGTTATTTTTTCACCCGCCCCTATACCTATGCCGGGATTTTCTCCCAACTACCATCTCCGTCCCTATAGGGGTTTTTTATACCATATTCCTACCTACGAGGCATCTGTTAACAAAAGTTAAAAGGGCGGTAACATCGGATTAATACCTGTTAAATGAAACCCCTACCTGTTAAGCCCCTATCTATCAAGTAAAATCCCTACTTATTAATTAGATAAAAACAAATATAACACAATATAAATCATATACCAAATCTTAACACATCAAAATATCAATCATGACTAAATTTGTGATCTGTATTAAAAAGTTAAGGATTTCAAGTACTGTGAGACAATAAGAGTGTTACATAAATGCAAAATAGTTTTTTATTTTATTTTATTTCGAGCTTATTCATTGATATGTTATTTCTTATTAATTGTATTTTTATTTTTTATCTTTTATTTTAAAACGTTGATTATCAACCAATTAATGCTTAAAAAATACCTATTTATATAAATTTTGAAGAATTTAAGATTAAATATTTAAATTTGTAATTTTTCTTAAAGATATACAAATTTGTGAAAATATTAATATTTGGAACCTACAGTAAATAATACACGACTAAAAAGAATTAAAACAATTCAAAAAAAAAAATTGGCAAGCAAGCCATCTACCACTAGACTAAAGGAAACCTTGCAACATAATTAGTATACACAACATATATATATATATATATATATATATATATACCGGGGCGGGGCGGGATGGGGTCCCCCAACCCTGACCCCGCCTTTTCCTGGCACTAGTGTACAAATGAAAACCCCGCTTCGCCTCACCCCAGGAGTTATTTTGCAAAAACCTTACCCCTACCCCACCGATACCCCTGCGAGGCAGGCGACCATTGACATTCCTACTACTAAATCATAGGGGCAACTTCCAAGACTAGCCCCAATAGGGAATGATGATAAATCAAAATCCTTATGTTGTTTAGAAAGAAAAAAAGTAGTTTACTCATTTATTTTAGGAAAGTTTGATATTAGCCTACTTCTGATTAATTTCAATGTACTAGTGGTACGTGGACCTTTACCTTGGGAAATTTAATAGTGTTGGTAATAGAATGGCGTAGGAAAGGGGTTTACTATCCTCTACTCTGCATCGGATAGAAAAATTTCTGCTCCTAGCCTTATTTAATACCTAGTGTTATGATAAACATTTTGACATCATTATCGCCTCTATTGGATGAAAAAGAAAACCCATGTCACCCCTATAGGGTTATGTAGAAAATTTCCTATTCCTATTCCTATTATCCAATACCTAGTGCTAGGATAAACATTCTGATACCATTCTCGCCCCTATTGGATGGAAAAGAAAACCCATGCCACCCCTATGGAGTTAGAGTTACCACCTCTTTCCTTATCCAATACTTGGTGCTAGGATAAACATTTTGACACCATTCTTGCCCCTATTGGATGGAAAAGAAAACCCATGTCACTCTTATGGAGTTAGAGTTACCACCTCCTCATTTAAAAGTTGATATTGGTTTTTTTATTTATTATGTTAACAAGCCTCCTCACTTGCAGTATAATTTATTTAGAGTTTGCATTTCGACAATTTAAATTTTTAAATAGGTGGCAGTAAGGATCGAACTTGTGCCGTTTGACTTTCAAGTTCTGATACTAAGTTAGAGTTACCACTTTATATAAAAGTTTAAGCTTAAAGAGAAGTTATTGGTTTATTTATTTATTATATTAACATATGGGGCACCGATTAGTGGGGTCAATGGGGTAAAATCGGATTAAAACCTCAGTTTGTTAAAAACTCTATCTATTAGTTAGTAACACATAAATAAATCCTGAAACAAATACATTACAAAGTTTTGTGAAGAAGATATAAACTTTGGTGTTCAGAGTAGTATAAGAAAGTTTAACCACTAAATTAGAAAGATTTTCATTAATATAATACTTATAATAACATTATAAAACTATACAGTTAAATAAAGAAAATAAAAAATATTACATGTATGCATATTGCATAGCGATGTGGCACAAGGTCAACAAACCTTTACCCTTACTTGTTCCTGTACCGGAATTGGGAAAAAAAGCCTCGCCTCACCCCAAATAGGGGTTTTTGGTAGAAAACTCTTTGCAACCCTACAGTACTATTGCGGAGCAAGGGGGAGTTGAGTACTATTGCTATACCTAAAAATTGATATTCCTACTTTTCTATTGGATTTGTCCCACGGGTATTTAGGTGATCCAACAAGTGATTTTTGTTTTCAACTATAAAGCTCCCTAGTTGTTAATCTTTTTTTTTTTTCTTTATGCTAAATAGGCAAATCCCTTCATTCATCAAATCAAAACTTTACAAGAGTAAACTAGAGTTCAAAAAACATGAAAGATCACATACTAGGATGCTCAATATTCATACCGGGCATTACAAATAAGTCTATTTTCTCTAATGTTAGCAAACTTTCTAACAAGTGCACTTTATTGTTATTGGACCGAAAA
Organism: Cordia subcordata; assembly: GCA_028554755.1. NCBI lineage: Eukaryota > Viridiplantae > Streptophyta > Magnoliopsida > Boraginales > Cordiaceae > Cordia > Cordia subcordata. The sequence continues at coordinate 2,205,659 of JAPTOF010000002.1, forward strand.
ATGAGACCGAAATAGTATTTGAATTATTATTTTTTGTCATAGAAAACACTTTCTTTTTCTTTGAAAAAACATATTCTACAAATATTAGAATTAAATTTTAAGATAATTTTAAAATAATAAAAATACTTTTCGGCCCAAAAACTAAAAAAGAGCATTTAAAAAAAAAACTAATGCGAAGGAGCCATTTTTCTTTTCGGAATGGTAAAAAAAAAAAATCTCGAATAAAATTAACTGACCCGGATACAGGTTTTCCGGGTCGGTCCACTGCAAACAATACGGGTAAAGTTTTCCTATACATTTGAACGTTGCCTATGTTCCTACTGAAACGGGTCATCTTCTCTCTCTTCTCTCTTGTTCTTTAAACCCTGAACCCCTTCAACGCCTACACATACTACGCACAGAGAGAGAGACACCCTTTATTTTGCTTCTCTTTCGCCATGGCCACCGCCACCAAGGAAGCGGCGCTGCCGCCGACGCACAGAATGAGGAAGAAGGATTACTCGGCTTTGAGGGAGCTGTTCAGGCACCATATAGAGTCGTTTGACTACATGGTTGAGCATGGCCTCGAGAACATGCTCTTGAAAATCAAGCCTGTTGAAGTTTTCGACTCTTTTTCCAACACCAAGCTTAGAAATATCCTTCTCTTTTGTTTAGTTTCTATAATTGTTTCGTGATATCTATTTATTTATTCGACTTGTGGAACAAAACTCTTGTAGCATTCTAATTTACGAGGTTCCTGCGACTATTTTGTCATAATTATTTATTGGAGTCGTGAAAATAATCTCTTGTAGTATATTAAATTTACGACAATGCATAAAGATCTCCCTTTTTTTTAGTTTCTGTAATTATTTTGTCATGACTATTTATTCGAATCGTGAAACTAATCTATTGTAGCATATTGGTCGAGGACAATGCATACAATTCTCTATTTTTTTAGTTTCTGTAATTATTATTTATTCAGGTCCTGAAAATATCTCCTGCACCATATTAGTTTTCAAAAAATACATACAGTATAAAACACTTGCTCAATAGGACCGAGCCGTCCATAGACACCAAAATATGTCAACCTTCAGTTGACTCTTCGCGTTGGGGGAGTTTCATGTACCGTGCCGCCCCCTTTTATATGATTGAGCATCTATGTTTATCTGGTTAGTGTTTTGATTCAGCTGGAGAACTGTACCAAAATTGGAGACTTTTGTGCATTTTCTCTGTTGGTTTTGCTTAATTTTCAGTAATTGCATGATTTTATGCTTAAATTTTTTGGGGCATGAAAGCAAGCTCTTGGATTTTATGCAAGTTCAAAAAGGGATGACAGTTTCTTGATCCCATGTATAGCAGTAGTTTTCTGCACTGGGGTGGCCCCCTTTTGTTTAGTTGTTTCTGTATGCGTATTTGTGAGCTGTTTGATGTAGCTCAAGAATTAGATCAAAGTTGAATCCTTTTTCTGTTTTCTTTGTTGGGTTTTGGTATATTTTGGATAACAATATGGTTTGATGCTCAAAATTTGAAATTTTAAGGTTTTGTACGTGTAGCTCAAATATTATACCAAAAGGATGCTGGTTCTTATTATTCTGCTTTAATTTTTTCATTTCACCCCCCCCCCCCCCCCAATTAATCTGTTGCTTAATTGGCATAAGGTGAAATGTACTTGTAAATACAATGAGGAATTTGAATTTTAAACATAGTTGTATACTTATGTGATGTAGAGTATTTATATATCGGTTTAAAATATTAGATTAACTGAAAATAGATTTCCATTTTCCTATGCTTCTATTGTTACAAGAAGAAGTTAATCATCATTTATATGTGAATATCCTCGAATTTGGAGTTTATGTCTTAACTGGTGGCATACTCTGGTTTGGTAAACCTGCATTATACCCGCCTCAAAAGGATCGGAATTCCCAGATCGTCCATGACGCATTGTATCCTTTTGAGGTAAAATTTTGTACTCATATATTCGGAGAGCACTCTATTCTGTTTAACTCATAAGATTCGTGGATTTGTCTTATTCTTCTTCGTGGTGCAGTGTAGACAAGCCAAACTTTCGTATGTTGGAAAGTTTATGTTGGATGTGTGCTTTCAGTATGGTGATGGAGCTGTTATCAGAGAAAAAATTTTCTTTGGGCAGTTTCCTATCATGTTAAAGGTAAGAAGTCTCTTTATTTGCATTTTAACTTCCTAATTCTGAATGTTCCATTCTGGATAAGTAGACCATGTCTTCCCCAATCCACTCAACCAAGAAAATATAGAGGAAAAGCTAAAGAATGACATTATAACAGTTTATGAATGGAAATAACTGGTTCTTGTCATAGAGCCCATTCTTAGTTGTAGAACTTGGTGCATGGTGGTATTTCCCAATGGGTCAAGATAATTTGATGAATGAGGGAAAGTTGTGAATATGGAAACATTTGTGGCTTCTTGTTGTATAGAATATCAGTTGGTCTATAATTTAACCCATACAGAAGTGCTTGGAATAGTGAGATTTAGAGCAAAAATTTTTGGTCATCCCTCATTTTGATGCATGTGTCTTACTCATCACTTTGTCAGTTTGTCTTATTCTGCATTTATTGTTTCCTTACAATAAGTTTATGCTTTTATGTAGTCAAAGCTGTGTCAACTGAGAAACGCTGATTCTGAAGAAAAATTAGCTTCTTTTAAAGAAGAGCCATCAGAAATGGGTGGGTAAGTAAGCAGTATTACCACTTTCTTCCTTTCTCCCATTTCTCCACTAAGAAAAGCATATAATAAGTTCTATCATCTTCTTGCATAATAGTTTCTCCAGCTGTGTAAAGATTCTATAAGTTACTTGAACTATATTGTCTTATAATTTATATTATTTCTAACTTCTTATAGGTACTTTATTTTGAATGGGCTTGAGAGAGTTGTTCGACTTCTAATTTTGCCAAAGCGAAATTATGTAAGTACAAAATCTTTTCATTTCAAACAAGTGTTTCAAGGTAGAAAGTTGGGCATAAAGGAAACAACCTTCACGGAAAGCTTGTGGTGAACATTACAATTCAAGGGCCTGTTTGGTTTCAGTTTTTGAAAACAGTTTTTAGTCAGTTCTCAGAATAGTTATTTTAAAAGCAAAAAAAAGGGAACAACAAAAAGATGTTCTGTTGTCAAAAACTCCACAAAAAGGAGTCTACTTCATTAATGGCAATTCTGTAATTAAGATACCATTATAATGGCAAACACTTTTCTCTTTAATCTCTCACCACTTTATCTTTGTTCTACCATAAAAGTTCCCAAACAAAGTCTTTTTATACTTTTGTTCTCAAAAACTGTTTGAATTGTGTTTTGAACAACTGATTTCGAAACAAAAAAATAAAAAACAGTACCAAACAGGTCCTAATTTATCTGATCAACATTTTCCCTTTTTTTAATCCCTCCTTTCTTGTTTGTGTCTTTAATTTGTGTTGTTATCTCCCAGCCAATGAGTATGGAACGAAGTTCATTCCGTGAACGACGAGAAGGATATAGTGATAAAGCTGTTGTCATAAGGTTTAGTTCACCACGTATCTACTTATACATTATTGCCTTATTCACTGTTATTACTTCTAGTGTAATAAACTTCTATAAGTGGTATGTATTACTTGTAAATGTGCTAATACTGATTCTTGGTCCTATGTCCTCTCTTTCTTGCCTGATACTTGAACTGAAGCATCACTTGTTTGGTTCAGTTTTCAAAAACAACCTTGTGTCATAACGTGGTAAAACAGATTACTGGGTTGAATCACTGATTGATTAGTTGTTTTTGGAACTTTCTTGCTGAACGGTGGATTAACCAGCGATACCTGAATGGCATTAAATAGTTTCTGTCTCTTTGTGTTCCAGTCACATATAGTAGACTTACCCAATGAACATGTTTACGATATTTCCTGTTGTTTTTAGAAAATTGTACTCGAGACAGTTTCTGTAACTTTGTGGGTCCCTGTACAAGTTTTCAGATGCGAACTGCATAGATCTGGCTCTCTGTGTTGTTTAGACTTTAGACTACTTTCTCATAATTGCTCAATGTTTCATTTTTTTTCACTTAAATGCTTCTCTTTCTTCCGTAAAGATTGGGATCTAGGTTCGACTTTGGAGAAAAATGACCAGCGTTACCTGTGGTCTAGTTTACTCTTTTTAGTTGATTCTTTTGGGAGCAAATTTAGCCTTCTCCTTCCTCTTTATCTCATCCTTATGTCTAGCCTCTTTCTTCCATTTTATTTTGTTGGATTCCTAAGCTAAAGCAAAGCCTGTTTGAGTTGAAATGTTGGTGTGACCATGCGGTTTACCTGTGCAAAAGATCACAATATAGATAATTATTACACCTGGGTTTATGGCAAGAAATTGATCAAGAACGTGATCTTTGCTTATAACAGCATTAAAGTACTAAAGCCAAGAAGAGATCAGCTGGGGTATTTTACGGGAACTTCTACGACGTGGAACAGTTTCAGTAACTCGATGTGTCCAATGAAGTATTTGAAATGTCTGTCCTTGGACAACTTTGGTTAATGCGTTAATGTAATACCTGGAAGATGACATTGGGTCTTCTTGTTTATTGCTTAAAGACTTAGAGCTATACGTGTTTATGGGCCAAAAACATTCTAGTATTCACTGTTGGTACAATACAACAAATAGATCAAACTCATCGAGTGGGTCTGTCATCAGCTTATGAGGGTGTGTTTATATCTTGGTACATATTATCCAAAGAGGGGAGAGAGAGAGAGAGAGAGAGAGAGAGAGAGAGAGAGAGAGAGTTTCTTGCAAATGTCAATCATCATTTGTTTTATGCTTTATCTTTCATTTCAAATTTCCTCTGGTAGGGTGCTTACTTACATACCAAGTAATTTTATCTATTCCTTTTCAGATTTCATGTGAATTTCAGTGAACCTCAGAACGATCTTCTGCTTTGGTCTTTTTGTTTGTATGTGTGCCTACAGAAATAATTTTGATGCAAGTCTTTACTAAATCTTTTAGAATCATGCTTGTTTATGTCCTCCAAATTTTGCGGGGTCTCAGTATGTACTAAGATGCTAACTTGTTAACATAAATAAAATTTTCATTGATGTATTCATCTTCCTCAAAAATTTACTTAACGAATTTGTGAGTCCTTTTGCTTTTATCAAAACTTCCATTTCAATGATTTGTTGGAAGATGAGAAAGTTTTTGCTTTATTATTAATCTACTTTTCCTTCTCCCCCTCCCCCCCCCAAATGTAAAACTACTGTTGCAACGAAGTATAATTTTTAGAAACTTGCTGAAAGTGTGGGTTCTTTGAATACTGTATTCTAGAATTTGTTGTCTTAAGGTCTTTTCTTAACAATTGATTTTCTTTTTGGCCCTTCATCTTCATGTCAGATGCGTTAGGGAAGATCAGTCTGCTGTGACAGTTAAACTCTATTACTTGAATAACGGAAGTGCAAGGCTTGGATTTTGGTGAGAGATGCATCCTATGAGTATGGGAGCTTGCCTCTGAGATGGTTTATGAGTTGTTAACTTTTATTAATACTATTTGCAGGATACAAGGGAGGGAGTACTTGCTACCTGTAGGTGTTATCCTAAAGGTATTACAATCTTTATTAGTTGGGGTTAATTACCAATCCGTTGTATGGTGTTACTGAAAGGTATCCTGTATGATGTTTTGATGTTTTCACAACCACACATATACTTATAGAATCTCAGTCATTAATTTTTGAATGACGAAAATCGCTTTGATTATCCAATATAAGGATTTCCATAAGGTTAACTGTCAGCGGAATGTCATGCATCACTTACATGCTGAGTGCATGGTGTATGAGGGGGTGGGTCAAAGATTCAGCAGTTGTTGCAAAATTGAGAATATTAACATAAGGCCGAGTGACACCCACATTAGAGTTAACAAATAGGACTATTTCTTGAAGCTTCTCCAATTTCTGAGCAGAGGTCTTGAATAACCTATATGCCAACAAGTCAATTAACTAGGCATGTGCTAATAAGAAAAATTAATGACTTAATGGTAGTTGGAAGTGAATTGGATCTGGTGTAAGGTTGCTTGGACAAGTTAAGGTTGCTTGGACAAGTTAAGGTTGCTTGGACAAGTTAAGTGAACCATAAATTACTTATTAGATGCCAATATGTGCATGGTCATGTGTAATCAAAGCTTGATTGTCATAATTGATGTTTCTGAGTCTTTGGTAAGTGCTTTCAGTAGCAATTGTTGTCTTTTCCTTTTTGGTATATGATTGATATGCTTGGACCACACTATGGCTAGGAGCAGTGGTATAGATTGAATATGTTAATAAGGAAGAGACATAAAGATAAAGAGAATGGTTTAAAGGTTTCGTACCTTTTAGAGTACTAGCCTATTCTATTTATAATATTATGAGAACCAAAAAATATGATCTCTCCTCCGATGTGGGAGAGAGACTTATTATAATAATATACTACCTAACTCATACTTAACACTCCCCTTCCATATTTAACTCATACTACCTAACTCATACTTAACTCATGCTACCTAACTCATACTTAACTCATACCTAACTCATACTTATTATAATGACCTATCTAATGCATATTTACGTTGGGTAATAAATACCCCTTGCTTCGATTGTGCAACCTCAATACCCAAGAAATAGTGAAGCGGCCCTAGGTCTTTGGTTTGGAATTGCTGAAGAAGAAAAGCTTTCAACTCATCAATACCGTTGCTATCATCATCTGTTATGACAATATCATCTACATACACAATCAAAAGAAGCCGTTTACCGGATGAGCATCGATAGAACACCGAATGGTCCACGTTACAGCGAGTCATGGCAAATTCCAGAACTTCAGTACTAAAGCGTCCAAATTACCTTACAGTTACTCAATCGGATATCTCTTTTGCAGTAAGTGTTGTCAGTCAGTTTCTGAACTCTCCACGAGAAAGACATTGGGAAGCAGTTATTCGAATCTTACGGTATATTAAAGGCTCACTTGGGAAAGGCTTGCTGTATAGTGACCATGGGTACATGGAGATTGTTGGGTACTTAGACGCTGATTGGGCAGATAATCCGACTGATAGAAGGTCCACCTTTGGTTTCTGTATGCTTGTCGGAGATGGTGGCTGGCCGGAGCTTCTGCGATGGCGCGTGGCGGGTCTGCCGGCGACGGGAAAAAGACGTCCAAGGTTGACTCAGCAAGATAAAGCTACTGGTGGGTTCAGATTTGAGGAAAAATGATCAGATGATAGCTAATCGGAGATGGCATCTAGGGTTAGGGTTTTGATATGATTTTTCCGGCAAGATTCAGGCCCGGCGCCGGCTCTGGCTCTTCCTAGGTCGCCTAACCACAATGAAGCTGCTGGTAGTGGTATTTTGTAGTGGGTTATATTATTTTAGGGTTAGGGTTGGCTTTGATACCATGTTAATAAGGAAGAGACATAAAGATAAAGAGAATGGTTTAAAGGCTTCACACCTTTTAGAGTACTAGCCTACTCTATTTATAATATTATGAGAACCAAAAAATATGATCTCTCTTCTGATGTGGAAGAGAGACTTATTATAATAATATATTACCTAACTCGTACTTAACAGAATAGATAATTAAAATTTTGAATCTCAGTACTGGACAACTCATTTTGTGGAGTATTTAGTGTACTTCATCGTTGTGTAAAAAAAGCTTTGTCTATAATTTAGTCGGGTCATTTCATTATGAGAAACAATTTGTCCATAACTTAGGTCATTTTCTAGATTATCTATTCTCAATATGTAGGATATGGTGAATGAAAGGAAAATATACAAGAAAATTAAGGTGTAGCGGAAGCATTTTAAGAATATTGCGCGTTGGACCACCTAAGAGACAAGAATTGGAATGTTTGAGAAACAAGGTGAAGATTGAGAGAAGTCTATGAAACATGCTGCACCCAGTCACCAGCATTTAGAAGAGTCTATATTTAGATAAGAAGGCCAGATTGATTTTTAAGGTGCAGAATATCAGTTGTTCCATCTTTAGTTATTAATGAATTGGAAAGCAGAGAATTGGTGTGATTTGTGAGATAAGAATAGAGCTATCAGGTGACTTTTATGATTTCTTGTAGCTGATCTCAAAAACAAAAGATGTTGAAAAAGGAAGGAGCTAAAGATGATCTCAAGGAAAGGTAGATGGATACGCAGGGAAATATCTTGACGCATAGTAGTTGCATTTGTCATGTATTGATTATTCTCGTTTCTACTTCTAGTGGCTTAATGTGTTTCTTCTTATACATCCTTCTTCTTATCTGCGAAAAAATCTAAAAAAATAAAAAAATTTCAGGCCCTTGTTGATACAAATGATCATGAAATCTATACAAGTTTGACATGTTGCTATGACGAGAGACATGATCGCGTAAAGGGATGTGTTGGCACCCAACTTATTGGTGAAAGAGCAAACATTATTCTAGATGAAGTTCAAGCATTGCGTCTTTTTACGAGAACACAGTGTCTGCAACATATAGGTACTTTGTGGATTTTTCTTCTGTGGTTCATGGTTATTTTACGTTGAACATGTGTTCCAATGCATTAAATCTTTTGATTATTCAGGGGAGTACTTTCGGCCAGTTATGGCAGGACTGGAAAATGAAAATTATTCTGTTGTAAGTATCAGCTTAACTTTTTAACCTCAAAGTTTGTCCTATTCCTAGGAAAGTATGAAATAGATGAAACAAGATAAAGCAGATAAAGTGGTACTCGTTTCTCCACTTAATTTTGTCTTCTCCTTGTTTCCAGGTTGCTGATGCTGTACTAAGAGAATACATATTTGTCCATCTTGACAATAATCATGACAAATTTAATCTACTCATGTTAGTTTTCCTCTTGCTGTTTCTTGAAGTTTTCTCTGTTCTTCTGTTGGGAGGTTTTTTTGTTATTCTTACTATTAGCTTTTTATATTCAATCTGATTTTAAAGTGTTTGATGTTACTTACTGACTTCTTGAAAGAAAAAATGATTAGTTATTGACCTTAAGTTTTCCTTCAGTTTTATGTTGCAGAAGCTATTTTCTTTTGTAGATGGGACTTCTGTGCCAGACAACCCAGATTCTTTGCAAAATCAGGAAGTGTTACTGCCTGGTCACTTAATAACAATTTATCTCAAGGTTCAAACTTCTTGAAATTTGTTTCGGAAAGTTTTTCTTTCTCTGTAGACAGTTGATACGTAGTCTCTGAAGTGTATAATACTATGTCTTGATAAGATATACTTCTGTTAGTAAATATGTTCATGAATCAAAACTAATGCAGTGAGCTTGAAATTTTTGTGTCGTAGTGGGTTCATCTACTATTGCAAATTTATGGAGATAGGAGAAAAATTGTTCTGGGAAGATAACACTTAGATAGCAGGATTTTTTATGATGGCTTCATCCTTGACATGTATACATTTGCATGCAACATGAAGTAAAACTTTTTTACTGATAGTGAAGGAAAACTTTTAGACCTGTTATTGTTGTTAATGGGAAACAGAAATAGACAGTCAATCTGGATTCGTTGTTGTATATCTTTTCAGGCTTTAATCCAAGGTACTGAAGCGATAGCTTCAGGTAGATGAAGTTAATAACAGCTTAGGAGTTACATGTTTCTTTGGGTTAAGCTGATCTCAAGGGTTCACAGTGTTGAGATGAAGCAGGTTACGACGAGTATAAATATGCAAAAACACAAATTTAACCTTGAGTGAAGATAGAATTCCTTTTGGACCTTGACTTCCATCACAAAAAGTCTCTTGATTTTTTTTCGTGCTCTCTGTACCTCTTTCATCAGTAGATGCAGTGTATATATATATATATATATATATATTTGGTCATAGAGTAGTTGCAGTGTATATGAGGATGGCAATTCTGGATGATCTGAATATCTTTTTTGGTGTTGTGAAAGCGGTTACAATATATATGCCTCTCGTGTACATAATGAACATGATGAAGTTTCAACTATTTACTTAATTGTGGACAGAGATAAAATCCAATCAGGAACTTTAATTCTGATTGTGTATGATTTCATTAAGTTGTCCTTCTTTTGTGTTTATGCGTCAATTTTACTCCACTTTATATTGTACATCATATTCTGAGAGATGCTTCAGGTAATATTAGCAACAATATAGGTTTTGATTCTTTCCATGCTTTATATATATTCTCCATTCCTTCCTGCCTTTTTTGCCACAGCTGTTTATGTTGCAGGTTGTAGAATTAACTGATTCTGGATTTCGACATGGTTTTAGATAACTAAGAATGTTAATAATATTTCTTTTGGTTCATTCTAGGAAAAGCTACAAGAGTGGTTGCAGAAGGCGAAGCGGCTGATTCAAGATGAACTTGATAACCAGAGCAAGAAGTTTGAGTTTGGCAGCTGTATGTTTTCTTTTTCTTCTTAAAATGTTGTTGAGTGAACATTGCCTTCCTGATATTCTATAGTGGCAGAATTTGCATTTTCCTCTCGTTTTTCCCCCTTCCCTCTGTGCCCCTCCCTCTTGAGAAGTGAACAATTTTATTAATATGCACCCTGGGGTTTCCATCCCAAAATTATTTACAACAGCTTCTTAAGGTATCTGTACTTTCTTGTATACTTTCTAAATCAACACCACAAGAACCTTTAGTCCAAAAAAAAAAAAAAAAAAAAATCATGTAACCAATGATTCAAAGAATTTGGTTTGTCTGGCTGATCTGGGAGAAAGTTTACACGTCCAAAGTGTTTGTGCAGTTTTTCTGTTGTCACTAATTTAGCCACCCTTACATTATGCTTGAATTGTTGAGACAATCGTTCTGATGCTAGTAAGCCTTGGACATATCGATAGATACCTTCAGCTGAGTATAAGAGACTGGTTTGGGTAGCTCATTACGTTGAACTTTTCTTCCGAGATAATACATTCCCAAGTTGAACGACCAGCTGGAAGTGGTAATACATGAGATGGCGTGATTCTGGTTGACGGTAATTTAAGGAACAAATTAAATGTGGTTTAGAAGCGATTTCTGATTGAAGTACCATGGGAATGTTAAGGTGCATTCCTTTGGACCACTTTACTAGGTAATTCTCTCAACAGATGAACCAAAACACTGGCATGCATGATATTGAAATGGAATTTCTGGTCATTATTGGTAACAACCCATAGTTAACTTAGTCTTAAAAGTGTGGGGACTTTGTGATCTGGGTTACCATGCAACAAATATAATGAGATTTAGACAAGGACAAGGTCAGAGGGTTAATGGCAGGAAGAAAGGTCAGATGGTTAATGACAGTGACTGTAGAGACAAGAGCTTCTCTTTGTGATGATTACTTGTTCGACTAGACCTGACCTAAGGTATGCTGGAGTCAGCCATTATTGGAGATTGAATTTGGGTAATGGTTACTCCCTGTTAGTTGCATTTTGAAGATCTTTTTACCAGATCTGGTTCATTTTCTAGGGAGCTATTTTTGGGCTCCATATCCTTCCATTGTACTTTTGAAATCGGTCAAGGACTACAAATATCAGGAAGAGAAGAATCCTAGGACACTGATGAAAGAGAGCCCTCTACCTGCCATGATCACTTGGTTCTTCCAATCTCCACCTTCCTACCTTCCAGTTACCCATCTTTCTGTCTGTCTCCATCTCTTTTGTCTCTTCCTCAGGATTTTGATGTCAATAGGAAATCAACTTTTAGGTTCTTTTTACCCGATCTCCACAGATAATCCATGTGCTTGGAGGTGGAACTGGCACTGTCGCAATCTTGTGTTTTGTAAAGAATTTGGTCTCAGTAGTAGAAAATTAATAAATTGTCCTTGACTTTATTTGAATCTATTAAACGAAACTATTTTGGATTAACACAGAGAGTATCACTGTCCTGAAGTTTGAATGGAGTATTAGTGTGATGCTCTAATTACATGGATTCTTTTAACTCTTAGATAATCCATCTTTAGTGATCAAGGTTTTCTTTGTGATTGATGCATGCAACAACTAATGATAGCCTTGGCATAGTTGGGTGTTAGAGCCTCGCATGGTTAGCTATACTTTCATCTCTACCTAGCATCTGCTGCCAGAATTGTGGTATTAACAACATTGTTTACCTTGGCTAGGCAATAATAGTGGATGTGGTGATATTTTTTTGGATGCCATCTTAAGAGTGATGGGTTTCCAGTTATCCAGGTGGGCAGTTACCTGTAGCCTTAACCCACCACAAATGGCCAAATGGGTGCAATAACAAAGATGTTTGAAAATTTTGAAAATCTTAAGCATAACGCATAATGATTATTTTTTTCTTGCTCATCATATCCTGATTTCTGGCTTTGTGAAGTGAGAGAGCTTCTAGCCTTTTACGATTGCTCAAGAGTTAAGTTTCCGTCTTAGTTTTTGGCTGCATTGTAAGGAGCTTTGTCGCTTAGATTGCGACATAACGTTGTTGAGCAATTCTAAAGAACAGATCTTCATTTAGTGGATTTGTTATAGTCAATCCTATAATTTTGAACCTTCAATTCTGAGAGCGTAAGATATAAAATAGATACCACCTGAAAGCATGGAAATATGTGATATACACCAATAAAATCTGAATGTTAGAGACTATTTTAATTGGTCATTTCAGAACCAATCATTATAGATTTTTGTGGCCCTTATGAAGCATTTTGAAGTGTTGTTTCTTAAATTGCTGATTTATTGCAGTAGCTGATGTTAAGAAGATTATCGATAAAAATTCGCCAAGGTACATTAGCTCAACTATTGAGAACATGCTAAAGACTGGAAGGCTGGTAACACAATCAGGTCTGGATTTGCAGCAGGTACTAATGTATTTTCCTTTACCTTCATAACATAGAAATAATATGCACATTTTGTGGCAAATCTTATACTGTCTTTGTTTTTGTGTATGTCTTTTTCTACATGCAGCTTCCAGAATGAAGTCTCTCGTCTGCCTTATCTGACTTTTCTCTTGTTAACAGTTATTCATGGCGTAGGCATAGGAAACCAAAATCAGCTTTAATGTGCAGAATTTTCTAAATAATCTTTCTTCTGTCTGTAATGTTTTTCTTTTTAGATGGGTTTTATTGATTGAAATGAAATGGCAAAAAATTACAAGCAAAAGAGGGCATACTTTTGGTTTACTTACGAACATAAGTTGCCTATATACAGTTGTGAAGATCTCATGTGGAAGGTTCCAATACAGGCCAGTCTCCTAGTTATGGCTGTAATGTTAAGACGTTGTTGAACTAAACTTGCTGTTTTATGATGATTTTTCTTCTTCTGATTTTAGTCTGGAAGAAAGTGTGGGAGGTGTTTTATAGCCTAATGCTGCCACAGATGATGCTCGACGGACTCTTTCTATTCTTTCCTATAGCATGTTAAAAGATTTGTTGACTCTTAATGTTCTTCTCAGGTGGGATTTATGTTGTGCTTGCCACACTGTATGTTTGCATTTTTCATTTTCCTGAACATAAGAATCTCATTTTTGTGAGTAGATATGATTAACTATCTCTGTTTGTGTACTTGTAATAGTCCAGGACTATATGGTGGTCATGAAGTTTTTGATTCTTCTATGTCAGAGGGGTTATATTCTGACTGATGTGACCTGATTTGAAGAATCAACTTTAAATATGAGAGCTACGATTGTGGTGAGTGAGTCAATAAGGTGAGCTGCGTATGAGAGTTAACATTGAGGTGAGTGACAAGAGAGATGGGTTAGATGCGGATGGATAAAATGTGGATTTTAGCCCAAGATTGTTATTGGTGGTCTAAAGTTTATGATTCTTCTATGTGGATCAATTATATTCTGACTCGTGTGACCCGATTTGAAGAAGCAACGTTTTAGATATGAGAGCTACCATTGTGGTGAGTGAGTCGGTGAGGTGAACTGTGTATGAGAGTTAACATTGAGTTGAGTGATGAGGAGATGGGTTAGACATGGATGGATAAAGTGTGGACAATAGCCCGATGTTCATATCATGTTAAGTATCATGGTTTCCATCCTGATCCTAGAACCAATTGGATGGAATTAGGGAGGTATCACAAGATCTTATATGGTGGTATTGAAGTTTATAATCTCCCAAAGCGGAGGGATTGTATTCTGAGAATTGCAAACTTAAAAAGTTGTTTGTCCATTGTCCATACAAACTTAAAGTTGTCTTTGGTTTGTGTTTCTTTTTGGTTGTATGCTTAATGTGTTTTAAACAACAAATAGTTATTTAACGTAATACTTTTTTTGTTCAAAACTTCTTTAAGATTTTATATGGCAGTATTGAAGCTTATGTGTTAAGTATGAGTTAGGTAGTATATTGTTATAATAAGTCTCTCTCCCACATCGGAAGAAAGACCATATTTGTTATTTTTCATAATATTATAAATAGAGTAGGCTAGTACTCTAAAAGGTACGAAGTCTTTAAACCATTCTTTTATCTTTATGTCTCTTTCCTTATTAACATGGTATCAGAGCCAACCCTAACCCTAAAATATATAACCCACCACAAAACACCACCACCACCTGCTGCTCTGTCTTAATTCCGCTAGGAAAATTATATCAAAACCCTAACCCTAGATGTCATCTCCGATTAGCTATCATTCAGCCTTTCTTTCTCAAATCTGAACCAACCAGGAGCTTTATTGTACTTAGGCGACCTTGGACATCACTTTTCCGTCGTCGGAAGACCCTCCACGCGTTGGTCTGCCCATCTCCGCTGTCTGGTTGGTTTCGCAAGTTTTTTGCTCGATCATCTGTTAAGTTCTAAAAAAAAAAAAAATAAACAGAGACAAAAAAAAATGTAGAATTAATTTTCTTTTGGTCTCTTCGTTATTAGCTTAGCCTGTGGGAGTACCATTGTTATAGTGTAGGTTGCTGCACATTTATCTCTTTTCTTAGTTATTATGGAATTTGTTTCTACTGAGAAAACAGAGACTCATGCCGAGTCCTCAAGAACTCAAGTTACTGCTGCTTCATCAGTTGTTGTCCCCTCCTTTTCTGGTACTCCTACTGTTACTACAATCAAATTGAATGGCAAAAATTACTCGTCGTGGTCTGTGGCCGTCAACATTTGGTTTCTTGGGCAAGGATTAGAAGACCATCTATCTTCTGATTGCCCGTCTGGTTTATCTGCGGCCGACTCTCGTACCTGGTGTCGTGTCGATGCCCAGTTGGTAAGTTTGCTCTGACAATCCATGAAAGATTCCATTCAAACATGCTTTCGGAATTGCCAAACCTGTAAATCTATCCGAATTCGCTAAAGTACGATATTCTCATCAAGTTACTCGAGCTTTCGATGTTGTATACGATATGTTGCGGGCTCAGGCAGATATGGAATTGACAGATTATTACAGCCGTTTTTACAATTCCATGATTGAATTCCGTGACCTTTTTCCGCTCAGTACTGATCCTACAGAGATAGCACAACAATGGGATAATTTGTGCTTGATCTTCTGGTTACACGGACTTCATCCTTGATATGATGCTGTACGTTCTCAATTGCTATCTAGCTCTACTTTGCCAACTTTAGATGATGCTTATGCTCGAGTACAGCGTGCTCATTCTCACTCCTTGATTTCTGGTTCGCAAGATGATCAATCTGCCTTGGTTGCTCCTATATCGATCCGTGATGATAACTTTGATTGTGGGGGTCGCAGTAAAGGTCGTGGTACTTCTGGACGAGGGGGAGGTCGCTCAAATGGCCAACGTCCTCGTTGTAGGTACTGTAATAAACTTGGTCATGTTCGAGAAAATTGTTGGACTCTTCATGGTCGTCCTTCTCAGGTTGCCAACACAGTTCAAACAAATTCTGTTGAGTCTTCTACTTCTGCGGTTCCTACTTCGGTGATTGTTACAGGGGATGAATATTCCGAGTTCCTACAATATAAGGCATCTAAACAAGCTATGTATCCCGCTTCAACCGCTTCTTTTGCCCTGGCTAGCCCATCCATAGCTCTTATGGCTCGTACCTTGGTCCTTGGATTCTTGATTCCGGTGCATCTAATCATATTTGTGGTAATGTTCGTTTACTCTCTGATTTTAGACTCGGCATGTTTTCACATGTCACACTTGCGTACGGGTCGCTTACCGCCGTGGAATTGGTATTGCCCATCTTACGTCTAATCTTCCCATCTCATCTGTTTTATATCTTCCGAAATTCCCTTTTAACCTTTTATCTATTAGTCAGCTTACCAAACTACTTAACTGTTTTGTGACATTTACTGCTGACTTTGTGTCCATCCAAGATCTGAAGACTGGCGCGAAGATTGGTACCGGGCGTGAGGAGCAAAGACTCTACCATCTTGATGTTCCTCAATCTACCACGTGTTATTGCCCCCTCACCAGAACAAGTCCACTCTCCTCTTGGTCATCCTTCCCTGCCTTACCTAAAAAAAATGGTTCCTAGTTTAGGATCAGTCAAAGAATTGTCTTGTGAGTCCTGTCAGTTAGGCAAGCATAGTCGTAGTTCTTTCATTAATCGAGTCAATAAACGGGCTACTGCCCCCTTGGCTCTTGTTCATTCTGATATTTGGGGTCCATGTCGAACTACTTCCAAATATAGATTTCGTTATTTTGTTACATTTATTGATGATTATTCCCGTATGACATGGTTGTTTTTAATGAAAGAACGTTCTGAGGTGTTTTCTATTTTTACCAAGTTTTATGCTGAAATTCACACGCAATTTGGGGTTTCTATTCAGGTTCTTCGCAGTGACAATGCGAAGGAATACTTTTCTTCTTCTTTTTCTTCATTTCTATCTTCTTATGGCATTCTTCACCAGTCGTCTTGTTCGCATACTCCACAACAAAATGGGGTGCCTGAAAGGAAGAATCATCATTTCATTGAGACGGCTCGTACTCTTCTTCTCCATAGACATGTGCCTCTTTGTTTTTGGGATGATGTGGTCCTAACATCATGCTATCTTATCAACCGTATGCCATCCTCTGTGTTACGTGATCAAATACCGTTCTCTATTTTGTTCCCTCGAGATGCTATTTACATGCTTCCTCCTCGGGTTTTTGGATGTGTTTGCTTTGTCCACAATCTTTCCCCTGGGGTAGACAAGTTAGGCCCTCGATCTATCAAGTGTGTGTTTCTTGGGTACTCTCGGTATCAAAAGGGTTACCGTTGTTACTCTCCTGAGTTACAGCGATGGTTTGTGTCGGCTGATGTTACCTTCTTTGAACATGCTTCCTTTTTCCCTTCTATCACCACTTCTGATACCGAGGTTGAGTCTTTGCCACTTCCAGTACACACCTTCGATACACCGTTGGCTCCTTCTCCTACTTCCACTCCCGATGCTGCTTCACCATTGCCTTCCACTGTACGTCTAGATAGACCGGACCTACGGGTTTATTCACGTCGACCGCGTCCATTGCTACCTGCCCTGGTATCCTTTGATTCGCCACCTTCAGATCCAGTTTCTGATCAACTGTTTGATCTTGACATGCCAATTGCTCTTCGTAAAGGTACTCGTTCCTGCACCACTAAGCATCCTAGTGGGAGCTTAGTAAAGGTGGTCACTTCCTTATCCTATATCTAACCATGGGCACCTGGAGGTTGTTGGGTACTCAGACGCTGATTGGGCAGGGAGTCCTACTGATAGGAGGTCCACCTCTGGTTTCTGTGTGTTTGTCAGAGGAAATCTTGTTTCCTGGAAGAGTAAGAAACAAGATGTAGTGGCCCGTTCGAGTGCTGAATCAGAATATCGGGCTATGGCAGTAGCTACTTGTGAGTTGATATGGGTAAAAAATCTTCTGAAAGAGCTTCAAGTCACCTGTTCAAGTCCTATGAAACTTGTTTGCGATAATCAGGCTGCGATACATATTGCCACAAACCCAGTGTTTCATGAAAGGACTAAACACATTGAGATAGATTGTCATTTTGTTAGGCAGAAGCTATTATCCAAGGAAATTATTACTTCTTTCGTTAGCTCGAGTGATCAGTTAGCTGATCTATTTACAAAGTCTTTTGGTGGTTCTCGGGTTAAATATATTTGTAACAAGCTGGGCACTTATGATATATATGATCCAGCTTGAGGGGTAGTGTTAAGTATGAGTTAGGTAGTATATTGTTATAATAAGTCTCTTTCCCACATCGGAAGAAAGACCATATTTGTTGTTTTTCATAATATTATAAATAGAGTAGGCTAGTACTCTAAAAGGTACGAAGCCTTTAAACCATTCTTTTATCTTTATGTCTCTTTCTTTATTAACAGTTTATAATCTTTCTAAGGCGAGGGATTGTGTTTTGACACTCCCAAACGTGATAAGTTGTTTGTCTGTTGTCCTTACAACCTCAAAAGTTTTCTGTGGTTTATGTTTCTTTTTGGCCATATACTTTGCAACAACAATGGTTATTTAACTTAATAGTTTTCGCTCAATACTTCTATATAAGATTCATTGGTTTTGGTTTTGAATAATTTTATTGTCACTAGAGAGCTGGGATGACAGTGCAAGCAGAGAGGCTAAATTTTCTACGTTTTCTTTCACACTTTCGAGCGGTTCACCGAGGTGCTTCATTTGCGGGCCTTCGTACTACTAGTGTGCGGAAGTTGTTACCTGAGTAGGTTTCCGTTTATATCATGTTGTTTTATAGTTTCTGGTTGTTATTTTATTAGATCCTTCTTTCTCTCAGGTCATCTCTTTATAGATTTTCTGCTTGTTATTTTACTAAATACTTTTCTCCCCGCTATTTTCTTTATTTGTCTACCTTTTCTCTCATACGCTGTATATACTTGCAGGTCTTGGGGTTTTTTGTGCCCTGTCCACACACCTGATGGTGAGCCATGTGGACTGCTAAATCATATGACTGCGACATGTCGTAAGTATTTTTCTTTTATTCTTAGTCCTTGAATAAATTATTTCATGCACAGTTTCTTAGCTTTGGTCAACCAAATTGGTTTTGCCTGAAATTTTGATTAGATTATCCATTTTTGGATGCCTTTCTTTGGAATGGCTTATTCTTTGGCTGTTGGAATGTGATACACAAGTACAAATTGTTACAAGGATAAATTTTAAAACCACTGGTTGATCCTTGCAGCCCCATGTTGCATATTACTAAGATTTTTTACTTCTCAAAAGAAACGTTTACAGTGATGGCAGGTTGTTGGGTTATCGACTAACAGTTGTATTAATGAGATGTATAACTGGGTTCAGGTTCATCTGGTAATCCTTTAAATTTGAGCTGCAATATATTATAGATGGACTATGAGTTAATTTCTACTTGTTTACTTTTTGTCAAGCATAAATGCATTCTATGATTCCCAAGGCAATATATGAGACTTTTTTAATTTGTTGTCAATCAACTGCTTCAAATGCCAAATTGGCATAACTCATAAATTTCCACTTGAGGAAACTTTTTACATGAAATGTGTCTGAAATTTGTAAGTTGGATGTTACGGTATATGCAATACATAGTACTATATCTACTTAATTGAGTTATTAATAGTTAATTTGGGTTAATTTGTAATTTTCGCTTCTTTTCAGGCATTACATCATTCTATGATTCCCAAGGAACTGTAAGAGACTTTTTCAAAATGAGGGCATCAATTTTAAATGTGCTAGTTGGTGCTGGTATGACACCAGCATTACCAAAACTTTTGCATGGTGGTCCTCCTGAAGTTCATTCGGTCCTCTTAGATGGTCGTGTTGTTGGTTCTATACCATCTGCCGTAGTTGAAAAGGCTATAAATCACTTGCGGAGACTGAAATTGTCAGCAATATCACTGGTCTGTTTCCGTCAACTTGTTCTGTAAATTTTACTTCTGACCATTGGTTTACAAGGGCTCACTTGTAGTACAGATTCCTGATGATCTGGAGGTGGGTTGTATCCCGCTTAGCATGGGTGGAGCATACCCAGGCTTATACCTGTTCACATCCCCTTCTAGATTTGTTCGGCCAGTTAAAAATATCTCTATTCCTCCCCAGGAGGGCAATAACATTGAACTCATTGGTCCTTTTGAACAGGTGAGTGCCAAATTTAGTACTCTGATATACTCTGATATAGTTGCTTGCCTACATAGTTTTTACCCTGTCTGTGTTTGTTGCATCAATAGGTCTACATGGAAATAAGCTGTCCAGATGGTGGAGGTGGAGGGAGAGGAAATGTATTCCCTGCTACTCATGAAGAAATTCATCCGACTGGAATTCTGAGTGTTGTTGCGAATCTTACACCTTGGTCTGATCATAATCAGAGTCCGCGTAATATGTATCAGTGTCAGGTTTGCCCTGCTATTTGTTTAAGTAACATTCTTAAATATGCATGGCTGCCTATTTCTTTTCTGAGATATGCGGGCTTCATATCCAACTATGCAAACCTCCCTTCCTTCTCTTCTTATTATCTATCTATCTACACACCCCCACCCCCACCCCCACCCCCACCCCCACACAAATATACATACATACATACAGCCGCATATATCTCTTATGCAAACCATACCATCTTTTATGTTTATCATGCTTTGATGTTTTGTGCAGATGGGAAAACAAACAATGGGTTTCTCTTCCCAAGCTATTAATTGTCGTGCTGATCAAAAGCTATATCATCTTCAGGTTTCTCTGTCTTATTCTATTTCCCTATGCCTTTTTGGGCATGTGTACCCAAGTGCAGTGTTTTATCAAGTCATCTGCGTTCACTTTCTTAGTTCTTACCTCATTACTGGTTGGTCTATTTTGTACCATTTGGTTTTCTCTTGTGTATTTACTTTGGTTCATTTTTTCTGATGATTTTGAAATGCTGGTGCCTGTGATTCTTGAATACCCTGTATTATGCAATCATAGGTAGAAGATGACAACTAATTTCACTATGGCTTTATTTTGTACTGAAAATATTGCAGTATAAAGGTTTACAAGTTGAATAGCATATTGTAACCAACCTGTATTTTATCTCTTTCAATATATGACATTGTTTGATTTTTGAATTAGTAATTCACTGACATTCGTTTTGTTATTCTGCATGATTTTTTTCAGCTTATGGATTGATCAACCTTCTTGTTCACTAAAACAATTTACTTGTAAAATGGATGAGCTGTTTAGCACCACTGGACTAGAATGCTGACATGATAGGCAGTTGTTTTGTACTTATAAGGTGACAGAAAAAGGTGGTCTTTGTGCTGTAAGACAAGAAAAATTTTGTTTCTTATAACAATGACTCTGAAGCACCTATTGTGACAGGAGGTCAAAACAAACTCTGGTTGGTTATAATTACAGGAGGCAGAAGAGAACCACCTATTATAGTGGAAAAAGTACACAAACTTTGGATTTGATATACTTTGAAATTATGTTTTCTACAAGAGATCAAATCATGTTCCAATATGCTATATCCAGCAATTGAGCTGGGGAAATGAAAGAGAAACGTTTAACTTAAATGGCATCAAAATAAATAGTAAACAGTGTACTGCTTTTTTCGCCAACCTGGTCACCAATTTGAAAGGAGTTAAAGGCTAAAGCTTCAAATTGCCTCATTTTGTATTTTTGTTTTCTCTATTCGCACTTAGTTAATTGGGCACCCCCTGTGTTCCGCATTGTACGGATTTTGTGCTGTTAGTAGCTATCTTCATTTTACTATTTTATGTTCTAAACATGTGCAAATGTATGTTCTTGTAATACAGTTGCTTCTGGATTAAAGATTCTCTCTCTGATATATCAAATTACTTCCACTTATTAGTTAATCGCCTTCATAAATTTTTTCTAACTGTAATTTCTATCATTATTTTGATTGGACCTTTTCAGACTCCTCAGACTCCTATTGTACGCACAAAGGCATATGAAAAATATTGCATTGATGATTATCCACTAGGGACGAATGCAATTGTGGCCGTTTTGGCTTATTCTGGGTAAGGGTCTTCCCAGTTCTCTCTCTCTCTCTCTCTCTCTCTCTATCTATCTATCTATCTATCTTTCTATTTGTATATGTATATATATATATAATACATATGTATATGTATATCATGTTTGTAGAATATTTATCATATGTTTTATTCCTTGTTACAGGTATGATATGGAGGACGCTATGGTCCTAAATAAGTCGTCTGTGGATCGTGGAATGTGTCACGGCCACATATACCAGGTGCAGTTTGCTACTTCCTATGTTGCTATATTTTCTGCTTAGAGGACGCTGCTCGCAAGAAGTTCTTTTCTCTGAATTATATCCTTCTGCTTTCTGGTGTCTTCGAGCATTAAGCTTCATCTAATGACGTCCTTTTTTGATTCCATGCTCTTTTCTGGAGGTAGTTGTCTGTCAGGGAATCTGTGCTTCTGGAAATGTCAGAATGCCGCTATCATGTGCGGATAAGCCTTCCGATTAGCTGACTGAGACCATCCCCGGCTTATAGCTGTTAGAACGTTAGGTAAACTGCAATCTATGGCAGTTTCTTAAAGTCTGTAGCTCCTCAACGAAGGTAGGTCGACTAAGCCTAAGCCACTAAGGAAGAGTTTTGAATCAATATCTGCTATCTGCCCATAAACATGTCTGAATAAGCCTGCTGATTAGCTTAGCCCACCCCGACCGAATATCCTCTATAGGAAGGTCTTATCTATTCAAATTTGTGTCTTTCAGTCTGAGAAACAGCTTAATATCCTCTTTTAACAAGTACCTATATTTTAGGTATGGTATAAAATAATTTGGAGACTGGAAAAGACTATTGAAGACGATAAATAAACAAACTTTATCTAATAACTTGATCTTTTTGATGAGGTCATTAATTTGCTTCGTATCAAACACAGATTAACAAAAAGGTCATAGGTTTCACTTTGTCCACATCCATTTTGAAAGAATATTTCCATGCAGGTCTCATCCAAAGAATATCCTGCACATGGGAGGAGTTCGATACAGTAAATAAGTAAAATATAGCTCTCTCTAATATGTCAAGTTGTTAGATGGGGTGGTCATTTTACATTGACGACAAAGGAAAACAGGAAGGAAGAAGCAAAACATCTTGAAGAGATCTAAATGCTACCATTTTTTTAATGTATAGTTGTTTCCTTTCAAATAAGAAGTCTAATTTTGAGATATGTCGTGAAATAATTGGGTATTGGGATAGAAGAAAAAGGCAAACAAAGGGAAGGAAGTAGCAAGGCATATAGAAAAGTTTTGGCCCAAGGGGGGTGCTAACTAATCGTCTTAATACAAGCGTCGTTATTACTAGAGCAGAAAGCAATTGCTTCCCAGCCATTTCTTTGTATTTCACAGTCTCAAACCAGCCATTATCACCCATGTGTGTGTTTCTCAGTTATGTCATAGTTCCTTAGAACCACCTTCGTGACCACCTTTTGCAGACAGAAACAGTTGACTTGGCTGATCAAAAGAGCAGCTCGGACCGTGCTCAACGAGCATTTCGAAGAAGCAACGTAGACCTTTCATCTCATCATTTGATTGATTCAGATGGTCTTCCATATGTGGGGCAGGTATTTACATCGTTCTTTTCCCCTTTAGTTTCTTCCTTATGAAAACCATGATAACTGACTTCCAATTATCAAATTTCAGACAATAAATCCAAATGAGCCATATTATCACATTTACAACGAGATAGAAACTAAAACGAAGAGTATGAAGTTAAAAGGATCAGAACCTGCCATTGTTGATTATGTTGCCGTTGATATGAAAAACGGGAAGAAGGTGAGTAGTTATACAAACAAAAACCCTATGGAATATTGCATTCAATTGCTGTATGTTAGATTGACTATTGTTGTATGTTAACCGACTCTATGTCCAGGAACTGTGTTTTAGATGTTGGCTTAACTGTGGAATTATGTGAATGCCATCTCTTACTTTTGATATGTATTGGTATACCAATTAATGTCTTTTGATCCATATTTTATGTTGACCTTAAAAAAGGAAGACCTATATTTGCATTTGTTCTCATTCATGTCCATTATATTGGATCTTTTTTGCATTTTCTTATTGTATGTTGATAACAAATGCTTGTTCTAGGAATTCCAGATATAGAATACTCAAGTGTGTGTTGTGTGAGGATCATTTCGTTGGGTGGCACTGCTGAATCATGGGTATTGAGTGCATGTGATGCCCGCCCAACATATATACACACACATACATACATACATACATACATACAAGCATGTGATGTTGTGTCAAGCTCGCTTAATGTAAAGACTATTGCTGAAGTATATATAGACTAGTTATTTTCACTTGTGTTTGTTTAGTGGTAAAATTGTGGAAAGTTGTAGGTTAACTCTCGTGGGAAGTGATTTTGCCATAATTGTGCCCTACATTTTCAAGGATTGCAGAGAACATAGCTAATTGTGTTAGGAACCCCAGTGATGGTTTGATATTTTTCATATTTCTTTTTTCTTTCATAGCTTTTTCCATGGGTAACTCATCATCTTCCTCATATCTGAAGTTTCCTTTTTTCTAGGCCAGGCAGGAAGCAATACCTGTGTGAGTAATAGACTGTTTGGGCCATGGTTTTTTCATTGTTGTGTGGCTTCCCCCTGCGTGTATGGCATAGTTAGCCACCACTGAAATGTTAACAAAGTAGCCCCCTCCAACAAACACACACCAAAAAAACAAAGTAATTGTGGGTGTACCAACATTTTGTCTAGTTTCCTTACGAAGTATTGCTTGTCATCAAAAAGTGTTTCTTGTCCCTCAGCATCCATGTAGCTCAGCTTCTTCCTCTAACTTCAGAAAGGTCTGGAGGAAATCGCCTGCATTTCCAGCTTGTACCCACTCTTGATACCATGTAATGCCCCATGCCCTTGGGTCAGGAGGCACAAAAGTACCATAGGGTTGAGAAATATCTGTCCTAGGCCTTAAATCAATTAGGCCAACAGGAACCAAGTTATTTCTTAGACCTTGGCAATTCTGCTCGCTTCTCATGTAGCCCACAAATACAGAACTCTATAGGCATCCCACTGGCAATATTGTTGGTTACTTGATTTTTTTATGTTATCTGCATGAGATGTATATTAATGTAGCTGCCATAAAATATTTCTGCCATGGCACCATTGTAGCAGCTATATTATTTCTGCTCCAATGTATTCGTGGGACTCTATGGTCTGTGGCTGAACTTCACTTGTTTTTTTGGCAGGCGAACATACGCTTTAGACGTTCCAGAAATCCAATAATTGGTGATAAATTTAGCAGTAGACATGGGCAAAAGGGTGTTTGCTCACAGTTGTGGCCGGATATTGATATGCCATTTTCAGCAGTTACAGGAATGCGGCCAGATCTTATCATCAACCCCCATGCATTTCCTTCAAGGATGACAATTGGAATGCTTTTGGAATCAGTTGCTGCTAAGGTATTACCAGCTATATGTGATTATTACTACTTTGACTTATTGGAGCTTGCAAGGTCTGAATAGGATGTTGGATCTATAATATAATTTTGGATGAGAGTTGGTCTTGCCATTCCTTATTGACTCTGCTTGTTATGGTTCTCTTGATTTCACTGCTTGTGTCACCATAACTGTAAGTCTGGAGTTTAACCCAACGATTCTTTAAGAAAAAAGTGGAGGTGGCCCCCAATTGAGGACAAGATGAGAGAGAATTGTTGGAGATGATTTGGATACATTAGGAGGCAATCATGGTGCAGGTCTGAAAATTTGGAGGTTGTACCCTGAAAGATGCGTAGAGGATGATCAAGACGAGTTGGATGGAAACACTTCAATGAGATTATGTGCGCATGGAGCTTATAGAGGAGACGGCCTTGAATAGGAATGAGTGGCATGGTGAAATCCATATGGCTGCCGACCTAATGGGAATGTAGGATAAGATTGATTTATGAACTTTATGGTTCTATTCTCACTTTGTCGGCATCGTAGACCTGTAGGCACCTTGCTGGTGGATTGTCATATATCTTTAATAATTTTGGCTTCTGTATCACTCACACAGTCCCATTTGCTCCCCCTACCCACACCCCACCCACACCCCCAAAGAAACAAACACACCACCAACACCACAAGCAAAAATGCCCCCAGCATTAATTAGTTGACCTACTCTGAGGAATAAGTTAATTTTACTCTTACATTCTTGATCCTTAAAGTAAATGCTATTGGTTGCAGTCATTGTTGTAAAAGGCATGTGTGAGACAATAGATGCAAGTTTTTGTCTATTGTTCTCACTTTCAATTCTTCTTGTGTTCCATTTCTCACTCTTTTTCAATTTTTTTGGTGAATAAATGGTTGCATATTGATTAGCTTACACCTTAATTGTGTATTTTCTCATAGGGGGGTTCGCTACATGGAAAGTTTGTTGATGCTACACCATTTCCTTCCTCAGTGAAAAAGGACAGTGAACACCTAGAATCTGAGTCAAGTTCACTTGTCCATGAACTTGGTTCTATGTTAACTGCTTATGGTTTCAATTACCATGGTGTGGAGGTATTGTACAGCGGAGTTTATGGAACGGAATTGACCTGTGAAATTTTTATTGGGCCTGTTTATTATCAGCGGCTGCGGCACATGGTTTCAGATAAGTTTCAGGTGCAGAATTCTACCTTATTCTAGTGAAAGTTTCCTACAGTGTTTCTTTTCTTTTCCATGATTATTGTGCAGTGTCAGGGAAACTTGCATTTTATATTCATATCTGTTATTGTGGGAAAACATCTTTGTTTTGGACATCATGTGTTATTTCACGGTGACGTTCAGGTTAAAATGTGGGAAAACATCTTTGTTTTGGACATCATGTGTTACGTCACAGAAACAAGACGTTCAGGTCTTTAACCTTTTAGCATTTGGACAACTCGATCTGTTAATTTTTACCTTTCTCTTGAGAAGTCCTCAAAAACTGAAGTCTTAAAACTGTTTCTTGAATGCAGAGCGCTAAAGTGGTAACCTTGTATGCATTTAAATAAATAAAAGGAAAAAAACCAGACCCGTACCCGCAGCTCCCCTCCCAAATTTCCTAACCCTGGAACACAAACCCCCATTGTGAAAATCTCCAATTGCAACTCCCACCTCCATTTCCCGACTCCTAATCTTTGTTTGTGGAGTTACGTGTAACCTTGTGTTGTTGTGTGTGCAATATGTGTATTTCTGTGTATGAATGTCAGTGTTATTCTAGTTTGCGTGCGTCTGTGGTGTTGTGTGTGTGTGCATGTGTAGTATTGTGTGTGCCCCTATGTGTAAGATGTTGGTTTTTTTTTTTTTTTTTCCTTTTCTCTGTGTGTCTGCTCATTGGTTTTTGGTATAGTTTCTCCAGCACACGTGCAAATGCTAAGTGAATCAAGTTTGGACTTCTGAGTATAATTTTAGGAGATAATAAGAGAAATGATGAATTTTGTTGGTGGTATATCTGTTACGAGCAGGCAGTTGTGCAGCTCATTAAGGTGGTGGATGACGTGGTGATGTAGTTGGAGTACCCTGTCTATATTGGTAGGGTGTGTAAAACATGTATTTGTGGAGGAAGTGGAGCAAGGGGAAAAAGGGAATTTTAATTGGTAAACTCCTCTCGAGTAAGAAATAAATAACTGGAGGACGAAGTTTTTTCCAATGCTAAAAAGGTGGAGACTTGAACGTCTAATTTCTGTTACTTCACTGTTATGTTGATTAGGTCTTTATCACTTAGTTGACACTTTTAATTTATTTCAACTAAATGAGGGATATGTAATATGTCCATTGCAAACTTAGGGTAATGTGTGTTTTATCCTCCATGTAATAGAGTTGCATGGGGGCATTTAGTATTCTAAGGACATGGTGAATGTGCCATAAGCCCTTTGTTGCAACTCGTCAGCCATAGTAATGTCAGTTGCCAACAGTTTCATGTTGGTTGGTGCTTGAGTTTTCCCTTTTTTTCTTTTGGGTCAAATTTGGTGCTTGAGTTTGTATAATGGCACTAGGCCATTCAACCTGGTGGCAGACATCCTTTCTTTGGTTTAACGCAATCCTACTCTCTTTCAAATGTCTGAAACACTAATTTCTTTTATTTAATCATGTAATACTTGACTGACTCGGCATTGTCTGTCCATTATACCCTTGTGTTATTTTAGGGTGATATCATGTTATGAAGAAACAGATAGTAATATCTCACACCATAGTGCTGTGAGTTATAATTGATATTTCTTATCTTCTCCACTTGTATGGTTTGGACTTGCGTCATAGAACACACTAGCACTAATGCGTGTGCATCTGATATATTTTTTACTATCGATTGTAAATCTTGTTTTGCTTCACTTATAAGTAATATTAAAGGGTTACTTGATAAGATTATTTTGATAAAATAGCAATGAGGAAATTGAAAACATTTATCTACTATATTTTATTAGTAAATCATAAACAAAAGAAGATGACAACTTGCCTTACAATTCAGGAATTGCTTCTCCAAACAAATGAATTCTCCTCACAGATTTAGCATGGGTTTGACAATATCTTATACCCTTTTCGAGATCTTATAACATGCATGTAGAAACCAGAGTGAGATTTGATAGTCTTTTCACATGTCAATAATATGTGTAGTTATAGTATAGTTTTATTTTCACCACTGCTATGGTTATATTCAATTTTCATCAATGTTATCATATTCTTATTCTCTGCCGTTGAATTGAAATTAGCACCATGTATTGAATCCAAGTTAGTTTCATGAATGGTATCATAGCAAATCGTTGTGGCAGTTAAGTGAAATCTTATGGTCATCAAGCGAGAGCATTCTTGTCTGAGTACTCAATGGATCAAGGTTGCTTGCCTGACTTGATAAGTTAGTTTCATATGCACTTTAGGTGTGAGGAGTGCACCCTCTAGGGATCATGCAAAATGTTGTTGTATAGAGAAACTGTTAGAAACTCTCAGCAACTACTATGGTGATTTGAAACAGCCGTGCTATGCACAGGTTTCAATTATTTCTTTGGCTTCCCTTGCAACCCTTCCACCACCTCTTTATTGCAAAAGTTTCCTTACTCTTGTAGTACTCAATGACATAAGCCACTATATGATTCTTACACTGCATAAAACAGTAAAATTTTTCTGCAGTAATTATTGCTTTTGCCTGTGTTATATCTGCGACTGAGCACTTGAGGAAAATCCTTGTAGCTACAAATGGGTTATGAGTTGGCTCTTTTTGTTGACCTTTTCAGGTGCGCTCTACGGGTACCGTAGACCAAATCACTCGACAGCCAATTAAAGGAAGAAAGCGTGGTGGAGGTATTCGGTTTGGAGAGATGGAACGTGATTCCCTTCTTGCGCATGGGGCAGCTTATTTGTTACACGATAGGCTCCACACAAGTTCTGATCATCACATCGCTGATGTGTGTTCCATTTGTGGAAGCATTTTGACAACTACGATTATCCAGCCACAGAAACGAGCAGTAAGAGAGATTGCTGGGCTGCCACCTGGTAGAGGCCCGAAGAAGGTTACATGTGTAGCCTGCAAGACAAGTAGAGGGATGGAGACAGTCGCACTGCCATATGTTTTCAGATATTTAGCTGCAGAATTGGCCGCCATGAACATAAAGATGACCCTCCAGCTAAGTAATGGAGCAGGGGCTTAAGAACTTATTTTACATTTCGGTAAATCACGAGGATGATATCCGTCAGGTCCAGTTCTCTAAAGTGGAAATACAACTAAACCACCTGATCAAGGGGTGCATGATTATCTGGAGGACGACAAACATTCGCAGCATGGTTTTGTTTTTGCCATACAGGGGGTGATATATATAATGATTATTTGTGGTAGGAGTTGAGAAAGTCAATGTATCAGCATTCTTTTACGGCAACAAGTGTCCTCGATTCACCCGGAGGTAATTTGTGACACGAAATTCTAAATTTATTTTTACGTATCTGTAACGATCAAAGAATCTTGGCTTGGGCCTGTAAAGGCAGTTTTGTTGAGTATGGAATGTATAAATCTCTTCATTTCAACTACTTGCATTGCCTGTCATTTTCTTTTCTGGGATTCACTGTCGTGTTTGCAGTGGAAGAACTGAGGATCTAGACCATTGCGACATCTAATACTATAACATAGGAGATTTATAATATTTTAAGATGAAACCAATGTGGTCTTTGCATATTATTTTGTTTAAGAAAAACACAACAACAAAGACTTGGGGACTAAACATTCTAAATATGTCATCCAACATTGAATCAAGCTCATTGGTCATATATATTCTCGACTTCACCTCTGTTATATGTATGATGTATCAGTTATGTCTAAAATCTCATGTTCTTATTTTTCTTCTTCCTTTCTCTTTTCTTTTTTCTTTTTAATGCTTATAATGCTTTGAAATTTTCGAGCCAAAGATTAACCCCATGGATGAATCACTACTCGAGCAACTAAAAGGAGAAAATGAGCTCAATATCCTATTTTTTAAAAGAAACAAAAATACCATATTTTTTAAATTAATGAGTGAAATGTCACAAAACTCAACTTCAAGTTTACAAAACTCGAAAATCTCTTCTGATTTTTTGTATTTTTGAGTTCTCAAAACTCGAATATCTGCTTTTCAAAAGGAAAAAGAATTTCAATTTTCGAGTGTTCAAAATTCGAAAATGCATTTTGTATCATTTTACTCATTAGTTTAAAAAACATGACATTTTGGTTTTTTTTTTTTTTTTAAATTGGGGCATTTAACTCATTCTCTCCGCCTAAAAGTGTAAGCAAGACTTGAAGTTTTTCATTCAGGCATCCAAGTCTTGTGAGCTAGTCTTCCAAAGGTAAACGACACGTACTTATCTTTACTTATTTTGATATTTAAGTCCCCTATTTTCAAAATTAGACATAACCCTCTTCATTGAGTTTGTTAATTCTTTAGTTAAAAATTATCGAAGTTTTAATGGTCTGGACATGCAAAACGTACATGGATCAAGACCGATGTGCATTTCACGTGTTCAAATCATTAAAATTTTGATAATTTTTAACTTACGGACTAACGATTTACGTGTTCAAATCATTAAAATTTTGATAATTTTAACTTGAAGACTAACGGTATCACAGAAAATAAAGATAAGGGACTGTTACGTTAGGAATCTGAACTTTTTCTGTTAAGACATTCTACATCACAGATTTAGTAGTTTTAATGCAGTTCCATTGATTTCTGCAGGCTGAGTCTTGCAGCATTTCTCTTGCTGGTATGTTTAGATCTATGATAATTGCCTTGAGCAACTGGCTTTCTTGCTCTTTTGCTGTGTTTGTTACTTTGTTCTATGCTTATCTAAATTCATAAATCTGAAAAGGATATAAAATTTTTTACTTTTCAGATTTAGATAAGCAAGTAACAAGCACAGCATTAGTTCTTTTGTTTTCTTTCTTTCTAGCAGAGTAGCAGACCCCTTCATTCAGATATGTATGAGTCACAAAATTCAGGATCAGCAGCGCGAGCCTTTCCATTGCTCGCGAACCTTTAGCAACTGAGTACATACTAACTGAAGAAACCCTGTCATGGTGTGATATTTGAAGATTTTGCAGATCAGTTTGCACATCTATTCTCTTCTGTTGCATCATGATTTGAACTTTGTTCGCAATTATTAGTAGACATGTCTTGTTTTCCCTTATCTCCTTTCATGTTAAACAGCTTGCTAACGTACCACTTTGAGTTTTTCTTACCTGCAATAGATTATGACAATCCCATCTTAACCGTTTGCTTTTCCCTCTTTCCTGTTTGGTCTTTGGCTTATGTTTACATCTCTGCAAAAGCTATATTTGATCAGATACCTATTTGACTAAGAAGATCTTATTGTGATTGGCTTATGAAAACTGAGACCTTTCCGGATGAAACAACAATGCTGGAAAGATGAAAGTTCCAAACGGAGTGCAGGTGATCAAATGCTGCAGGGATTTGTTTCATAAGCAGGATCATTAATTTTGGAATCAACATAGACGCTGCTATATTAAGTGGGGTAAATTTATGAATCAGAGCAAAGAACCATTAGACATCAAACCAGTAGGTTATTTGTAGGTCTTTTATTACAACTCTTAGATGTAAAAGTACATATAGCAGCCAGTAAGTTAGGACACAAAGTAGAGGAAGATTTAAAAAAAAAAAATGAAAGAAAGCTCAAGTCACTATTCTGATTCTGAGGTAGAGTATCACAGCAGACTATCTGTTCGAGCAGGCAATCTCTTAAAGAAATTGCTCGGAACAGATGGAAGCTTGTTTCGGAAGCCAGGATGCCTTAGCGCATACAAGCCTGCAACTAAAGCCGAGACTCTAAATGGAGTCACATAAAGTACCACTGCAGCAAAAAAGCAGAAAACTATGAAGAGACTGGTGGCTCTTGGATCTCTCCAGCTAAGCAGTGATTGAAACCTCTCCCCCTGTGTTGCTATATCTCCCACCACTGTCTGGATTCTTGCAGCCACACTTCTTAGCCTATCATACCGCATTCTCACAAGGTCGTGCGGTCTAGATGTTGGAAACGTGTCAAACTCCTCGTCAAGCTCGTCTGGATGCACTGCTTCTGCCCAAGAAAGCTTAGTATCCATGTGGGGTGGATATCTAGGCCTAAAGCGATAATTCCATAGTCCAATGAGGAACATATAGAGAAATATAGTTGGAAGTATGAGCTCTGGATACCAGATCAATATCAGAAACAGGATATGCACTAACACTGCAGTAATAGGATTCCTCCACTGGCAAACATCTCCAAACCATCGGCTCAGTGATATCATTCCTGAGAGCAGCGACATGATCCGGAAGAAATTCGCCTTGCTTCTTCTCATACTCCACATATGAGAATCAGCATCTAGCATGTACTCAACCACTTCGCCCCTGAGGGGCGGCTCAGCCCGGGCAAGCCTTCTTGCAACAATTTTCATGGCTTGGTACCTCAAGTTATCTAACTGATTCACCGTGAAAGGATGTAGATAATGCATTTTGGGCAGCAAGGGGTGGCCATAGAGATAAATCATGTTGGCTAAAGAAAGGCTTGTAAAACGAACTGCCAATTGGAGTTCCCCCATTTTCTTCACCCCTGTGGGGTGAAGAGCAAGAAGGGGATAAGAATGCGTATAAATACGATGAGCTTCCAGGGTTGAAAGCCTTATGCGTACCTTGCCTATTCGCGAATCTCTCGCCGCAGTTGCCCCTGGCTTTTCGTTTCCCAAATGGCAGTTGTCAAAAACTCCCAATGTGATCACTGTGCACGGATCATAAACTTCCCAGGTGTACTGTTCATTCCATTTGGGGCTGAAACTATCCACAATTGTTCGAGTGCGTACCCATTTCTGACCATATCTAGCCACACAATAAGCATCCGTGCTTCCACGGACATCCTTCATCTTCATCGGGAGAAGGCCCTGCGCGCCTAATATCCCAACTTCCAGTATTCCCACGGGCGGCTTCCACAGCTGCCTTACAGTTGGGCGTTGGTCGCTTATGTACATTGTTGATTCATCCAGCACATGATATCCACCTTCAAGACAAGCCCTCAGGTGTATTCTGCTGGAAAACTTCAGCTCTTTTCGCCTGTCAGCTTCCATGATCCCAAAGCTAAACTTATCAAGATTGAACCAGCGAGACTGAACAGGCCGGTGATCGAGCGTCTTGTCGAACACATCCAGAGGTAGGCTTAATGTGCCTAATACCTCATCTTTTGAAGGGTGCACTTGGTCCTCAACAGTGAGGACAAGATGCTCTTCAAATGGCTCAGCAGCCACGAATACTAAATCTTCATTCCATGTCGGATTTGCAGTTCGAGCTGGGCATATTGCGGTTTTCAGGACCTGATTTCCCACCTGGACTTTGACAAAAACTTCAGGGAGGCGGCTTCTGTCGTTTGGAATTATGTCTTGTGCTTCAATGATGTTTACTCTCAGGTACCATAGTTTTGGGGAGACATAAACCTTGGACCTGATGTTGAAAACTCCCTCACCATGGACAAAAGCAGCATCTGAGTGCCATGAATCTGGGAACGCTTCATCAGCTTGTGTGCCCATCCAGACAGCAAGCATGACTTCTCCTCTCACCTTCCCACCACGTCGGTCCTCCAATCTGTACCATTGAGGCGCCAGGGGACTATCAGGAGGAACCCTGGTTGGAACTTCATTTAAGTCCAAAATGACTTTTCCAAGATATTCATCTCTTCCCAAATTCTCTTTATCCTTTACAAGAACTTCTAACGCTGATGACTGAATGTGATCCTTTGAGAAAGCAAAGACTTGGTTCCAGTCAGGGTTCGTTTTCCTTTCCAGGTGCTTCGTCCTTCCTTTGTAGTTCCCGAGCTTCACTTCTGTGTATGGATCACAGCTTCCACTGATTACTCCCGGGAGAAGATCTCTGGCCTTCACGACCCGAACATAAAGATAAAACATCTGCTCAACAAGGTCATATGTGTTTGTGAATCTTTCATTGCTCATCCATCCTCTCCCACCATATGATCCCAACCTCTCCCTGAGCTGGGGGTCCGTATCTTTCACCTCGTACTCATCTTGCCGGCTAGGATGCGCTTGCGGATTGACTTGGTGCTGCATTGTCAAAAGGACTCCTTCTGGTTTTTTCCCCACAAATAGGCCGCCTGGTTGTTGCAAGACTTGGTGCTTGCGAATGTGTTGTGTAGTCTCCTTGATTTCAACAGGCTCTTCAGTGAATTCCTTAGGCTGCTTACTTTGAGTATAATCACCAGAGGCGGCTGCTCTGATATAACTATTAGAATCAGTCACAGCAACTGCAGAATTCTCGGTGATGGCTCTGGGAGGATCACTTTCAGTGTCTTCTGTTGCAGAGAGAGTAGAAGGTGCACTACTTGAGAAATTTTCAGAATCTGTATCAAAAAGTTTGGGAGCTGGGCTAGAAGGTGATGGATTTGGCTGTCTTTGTGACAATGGAAGATGAGATTTTGGCTCAGGTTCTGATGAAAGATAAATTTTAAGACCAATTTCACCTTTGACAAATGAGAGAAACCACTTATTTTCTAGCTGGAATCTCTGATAAACTTCTTCGCCTTTCTTGACAACACTGGAGCAAGGAATTCTTACTCTTCCAAGAAAGTTTCTTCCAGGGATTGGCCTTCTCTCGTTGTAGACAGAGATTTCGATGAATTGGTAATGAAAATGCTTGCTCTCATCAAAATCGAAAACGAGTTTTTGATCCCAAATGGGGTTGAGATTCTTTGGAACTGTTTTGGTTCGGATGATTTGGTTTTCGAAATCAACTTCTACAAATGGACTAGCTGATCCTTCTCCGTCTTTGGGCATAAGATCATGAGCATCTATTACTTCTACTACCAGCTTCATGCTCCTTTTCTGCTTCTTTTGCTCCTGCATGAAGCTAACTGAAAATGACTCCTTTAAAGATATCTCAAACTCAATTCACAAGCAAAGAGGTTCCAGTTGGAAAAAGCAGTAAGCTAAGAAAAGAATTTAAACACCCTCTCTCTCTTTCTCTCTCTCTCTCTCTCTCACACACACACACACTCGTACAAAAATATATAGTGCTAATGAAATGGTTAAGCAAAGAATTCTTTGCTGAAGAAGCTATCTGTTATCTCTCTGCTGTAGATGTTTCGCGAAGGAGGAAAATGGAGGGAAGGCATAAACTTTGAGCAAAAGTGATTTAGGTGAACATATATAAGTACATCCATGTGAGTGCTAAAGGAAAAAGGAAAAAAGAAGGTTCTGCAGATGCCTTGCTTGGTTGTTGAGAGTGTGTGATCTTAAAAGCAAATCTGATACACTACAATACATCTCAAAGTCTTGTTCAAAAGATTCTGCAGACTTCTAATATTCCTTTTCATACTAAAAGTACCTGGAACCTTGGTAATATGGACAAGCACACCCTTTAGAACGCACATAAAGTGTATAATGTGGCGAATGCACATAAACTTTTGATTGTAATGTGGTAAAGTACAGCTTAACTTATTGTAGAAAAGGAAAAGGCCAATATACAAAACAGACTCTGTCATTTGCAAGCAAATAATAGCTGCCTGCACCTTCTTTGTCAGGTTAAACTTTCGTAACTAGTAGACAGCTAGTGAGCCCCCTTAAATTAGTTTGATGAATCTGAGACATTATCTATTGCATTTGCGACGCGTTAGATCCGCGTGTATGAAACTAATGGTAGAAGTATAGTGATGCATTAGATCCATATATATGGAACTAATAGAAAAAGTATAATGATACATTAGATTCGTGGGTATGAAACTAATAGAAAAAAGTATGGCAATATAAATATTACAAATCTGATACAGTACACTACATCTCAGGGTCATGTTCAAAGGATTCTGCAGACTTCTAATATTCTTTTTCATACTAAAAGCACCAGGAACCTTGCCAATATAGACATGCACAGCCTTTAGTATGCATAAAGTGTGTGGTCCATGTAACTTTTGTTTTTTAACTCCATTGTTGAGCATAGCTTGGTTCAGAAAACTTACTATAGAAAATGGAAAAGGTCGATAAAACACTCCATTAAATTAGTATCCGCGTGTATAGAACTAAAGTATAGCAATGCGTTAGATTCATGTGGATAGAGTTAATAGGAAAAGTATTACGATGCGTTAGATTCATGCTTGTGAGACTAATTAAAAAAAGTATGGCGATATGAATATTACAAATTTGAAAGAAAAAGATTCATTGTTACGTTTAACTTCTGTGGATTGAAAATTCCATTACTTCCTAAAGGCTAAAGCAACAGCAGCACGAGACTCGAAGAAAAGCAAGCGCAACTTCTGGATTTCAGCGTCTCGTGGCCTTGCCCAACGTCACCTTTCTTATATGCTTTATCCATTTTCTTAATCCCTGTCATAGTTATGCTTAAATTGCTTCTTTTTATATATATATATATATATATTTGTTTAAGAAATATTAATAACTGAGAATACAATATCTCGCACTTAAAGTGAGTGATGTACCACTAAATTAGTATGCCATATAACTGCTCATCTTTCACTATTCTTTAGATAGTTAAAAGATTATCTTCATGAATCACCATAGAATTAACTTGAGCGTTCGGAAATGTAACATTAATTTGTTCTTTAAATCGTTCACTTTAACATTAAATTTTTTCTTAACCTTATATGATAAATGTCATATGTAAGTAAATATGGGGAATGTCTAGTTTTGCTGTGATTTTAAGTAGTATCGCATCGGCATGGAGGGGCACAAAAGTTCATATTTCTTTCTTTTATTGTTAATGGTATGTGATCTTCATCGCCATGATTTTTGTTTTTAGTAATCACTTTTAGTTTTTTATTTATTTTTATAGTTTACGTTTATAAATTTTGATACGTGATACTAAATACCAAAGCAATCCTTAATTTGCTTAAGCAATGAATCAAACTTTTCTATTCTTTTTTTGTTTTGAAACTTTCACCCCAATTCAACTCCTTTATCCTCATCACTCATGGGATTCAAAGTCAAATCATCACTCTTAGATAAGTAACATCAACCACTGGAGCCACTTATTATTTCTTTCTATTTTATTTTTTTGCAGTTGGCTCATCTAGGTACACCATCTATTGCAACTTTTAACTTGGATGAAATGAATTGCATCGTATTGTGGCTTGCTTAAATTGCACAAATAATAGGTAGCACTATTTAACTGTTAACTGCAAAGGCAACTATTAATTATAAGGGCAAATTTCAGTAATAGTTACCACTATTTAATTGGATTTCTAAGTTATAGTTACTCTTGCTAGAAAAGTCACATTATATTCTCCAATAATTTTCGTTGGTTTGATGATCCAGTTTTTATTTCCTTTTTCTTTAATATTTTGGGATAGTGATCTTATCCCCCAACCTCACCTCGTCTTTTCTTGACAAATTAGTTTTTTACGTCATCTTTACTTTAAACTAAAATTAGATGTGATTATATTATAAATATAGGGACTCTATTAATTTTTCCTCTTACACAAATATAATTAGAAAAATTTTGCTTGCTTTCTTTTTAAAAAGGATAAAATGCACCACACGTCCCTGTGGTTCATCAAAAGTGCACCAAACCTCCCATAGTATAAAAAGTCTCATATACGCCGCCTGTGGTTTATAAAAGTGCATCAAACTCGCTTGCTGTCAAAAAATCTGTTATATTTAACTATGATTATATGAAATCACCCGAACTACGTTTCCCTTTTTTACAAAAGAAATGTTACTAAAAAAATTTGAACCCTCAATTTCAAATTAAAACAATAAATACTCTAACCAACTAGGCTATAAACAATTAGTCTTAACTTAATTTTAGGTTTTATATGTGTGTATATATATATATATATATATATCCAATCGATATTACACACAGATATTTAATCAGTAATTTTGATTAGAATAAGATATTTGACCCACAAAATTTAAGAAAAGATTATAATTATAATCCGACGGATGTTCCAATTTTTTTGGCCTGGTAAAATATATATATATATATATATATATATATATATATATATATATATATATATATATATATAGTACCCTTCTCACTTGAGAGAAGCGATTCATAGTAAGTCAAGGAACTTCTTGCCCTAAGGGTTAATGTCCGAGACGGGAGCCTAGAGGAATAGGTTTTTCGGACTAGATATCATTCCTAGCTCTTTCTTTAGCACCCCCTTTCTTCTTCTAAAACCAGAGTAAAAAATAGAGGATAAGAGCAAAACCTCAATGTATCCATAAGACCCACACTAACTCTCGACATGAGGAGACATTGCCTTCGCCTCGCCCAATGACACAAGCCATCAGCAAGGTTAGGGCCCTCCCTCTGCTTTGGTATCTCCTCCGGGGGCTAGGTCTTCTAGCAATCTGTCTTAGAGAAATCCAAACATCCGCTCGAAAGGAATGCTTAGCTTTTTTATTGGAATGATGGGATGAAAAACCCCGGAAATCTCTCTCAATACAAAGAGCGTTCTCAGGGGCGGCATGTAATCTCTACATTTCAAAAATCACTTCACCCAAAGCATTCAATCTTCATGATAACTATATTATACACTTATTAAATGAAATATTATTATAATATATTTGCATCTGGAATGAGCACAATATATAGGACGAAGCTTAAGCAAATGGAAGTAGATTGTGAGTACTTGAAGAAATGCTGCGAAACAATAATGGATGAGGATCTCCAAAATTAAGTTAACACATAAATCAACCTAAAATCAAGTTAACGCATAAATTGTTTATAGTCTAGTTAGTTAGATTACTTATTATTGTGATTCGAGGTCAAGGTTCAAATCTTTTTAGCAACATTCTTTTTGTAAAAGAGAGAAGGGTACTTTGGGTAATTTCGAACAATCATGATTAAATATAATGGATTTTTTAACGTTAAGGAGTTTGATGCATGTTTATGGACCACAAGGGGGTTACGTGAGACTTTTTAGACTATAGAAAGGTTCGATGCACTTTTGATGAATTATAAGGGGGTCTGATGCAATTTATCCTTTTAAAAAAGAAAAACCATAAGATTTAAAGGGTATATCATTCTTGCTTCTTTCAATTAAAAACATTTACTAATTATAAAGGAAAAATTTCACAAATAGTCCCTATTATTTACAGAAAGTGTCAGTTTAGTCCCTATTATTTCAAAATTGATCTATTTAGTCCCTAATGTATTCAAAAAAGTCACTTTGATCCCTATTGTTTTAAAAGTGACAAATTTGGTCTCCAATGTTTGCAAAAAGTGACCTAAATGATCCCCATTTTAATTTTAAAAATAGTCAT
Organism: Cordia subcordata; assembly: GCA_028554755.1. Classification (NCBI taxonomy): domain Eukaryota; kingdom Viridiplantae; phylum Streptophyta; class Magnoliopsida; order Boraginales; family Cordiaceae; genus Cordia; species Cordia subcordata. Next base: position 2,245,072 of record JAPTOF010000002.1, read on the forward strand.
TGGACCTAATCTTAGCCTAAAAAATTATCATGTGATGGTCACATAACCAATTAATGGGATGAAAATTGATATTTTTTGCAAATATTAAGGATTAATTGGGTTACTTCTAAAACAATAGAGAATAAGTTGACTTTTTTTGCAAACATTGAGGACTAAATAGGTCACTTTTAAAATAATAGGGACCATTTGTCGAATTTTCCCAATTATAAACTTATATTAAGTTGAGTATTTGTAAATAAATTAATTGAATTGAGATTCTTTATTTTTAAATTTTATATTTTTTGTCATTTGTATTTTGTAATTTATTAAGCTAATAATAAATACATATACACACTTATAATACATACATCTAACATGTGGGTTGGCCAACATAACAAGCCATAGGCTTGCTTGGGTTGGCTTTTTTTAATAATTTTTGAAGAAGTATTTTTTTTGAAAAACTAAAAATTTTAACTTTTAAGGAAAAAAATCATATTTGAATTTTTTTTCAAAATTTTAATTTGTTTAAAAGTCAAATTAAATAGTTATCACAAAAAGAATGTACTTTTTTTTAAAAATTTTGAAAAAAAAAACCAAACAAATTCTATATATGATATGACAAACACAAATTTCTATGTTGCATTAGAAATCACCACAAGTTAACTGAATTACTTTTGTAATCATATATATATATATATATATATATATATGTTAAAGTTCAACATAATGGTACTTAAAGCCACATGCCACACCAACTTATATTAAGTTGTCAACTCATTTAAAAAAATGTTAAATTGTACTTTTTTTTTCATTTTGGAGTCAAAAATGCATAAGCATAAAAAAATAATTATTTCGTTTGATCAAATTAATGGTATCTTTATTATCATAGTTATTGAATAAAAAGTTACAAAGCCTTCTGATCATAGTGGCCTTATGATTAAGTCATAATGACTTGTGAGTGGATGTTATGCATTTACAGGAGAATGTTATGCGATTGCATACATTTACTTCCATTTCTAATAAATGTCAATTAATTAGGCATATTTCTTCTATATATATGGTTTGTTTGGACACCATAGTGTAATTACTAGGTAGTGTTATTACTAGGGTAGTAATTACACTGTCTAATAATTATACAGTAATTTAAATCACATGGCGTGTTTGGTTATCACAGTGTAATTACACCTTAATTCTGTATAACATGTTTGGTAACACATATGGTAATTATACTGTTAAATAATTTAATTTTAAAAATAAATATTTATTTTTAAAATTTATATTAATGCTAACAAATATTTAAAGATGTAATTTATTAAAAATATTAAAAATAAAAATATTATTTATTATAAAAATAAATATGACTGATTAAAAATATAGGAATTATAATATAAATTAATATTTTCAAATTTAAAATATTACTTATAAAAAAAAATTAGTTATTTATATTTTTATTTATTTATATTTATATATTTTGATTTATTTAATACTTTTATTTAAATTTATTTATTTATTATTAATATTTATTTTATAATGAAACATGTCAAATATATAAAAAATAAAAGAGTAGGAAAAGTTGCTAGAGATCAATTACACAGTGTAATTACACCAATTCACATCTTCCCCATGAGAATTGGATAGTGTAATTGAGGAGGTCTAATTATACTCAATTTACCTCTTATTAAGTAATTACTTGGTTGGATAGTAAACATGCCTAATTATGCAATTACTCCCAATTACACCTAAACCCAATTACAGGATGGCTTTTCAAACGTGCCCATAGTTTGCATTTTCATTAGGGTTTTATCAGCATTCAAACTCACTTTCACTTTGCATTGCATAAGGCAGTTTTCAGCATCATTTTTAGTTTTTATCTTTTTTTGTAGAAAGAGTTCTAAATTTCAAATTCAAGTGATTTTGTGATTTAGTGTGCTTTTATTATGAATTGTTATATCCTAAGAGGTTTGTGTGAGAAACTATCAGTACCATAGCAACACGCTAAAATTTTAATGAAATTGAGTCCTGCTAAAGCCTCAATCATAATTTACGTTTGATTTTTTCTCACTTTCTTTCTTATAAATACTGTTTTTAATTTATATTCATTTTATTTTGTTTGATTAATCTATATTCCTCGCGTAGTTATTCTAATTTTAGTTTAATTCTTTAATATTACTACATGTTCTATTTTGCATTCAAGCCAACACATATAATTTTTGAGAATTTTTTTTAATTTTAGTTTATTTATAATTATTGTGTTGTTGACACACAAGCTTTATATCAAACAATTTGTTGTTCTAATTAAAAATAAATAAATTGAATAAAAATTTAATTTTTTATTATTAAAAATAAATTAATTCTTGAGAAACAAGAGAAGATAGTACTAGTTGGTAAGAAAAGTAATAATGTCATTGGGTCACAAAATGACTCGATTTTTTTGGTTGCCACGTGTTATTTCTGTAATTTCCTTTATTTTTGTTGGACTTACAAAGTTCCATTCCTGATACATGCCACGTAGGTGCCATGTCATTCTAGGAAATACCAAAAGTGTTGTGTCAGACTGTACATTACACTGTCAAAATCACGGTTCAACACATGCCCCACAAGTCAAACACAAGCCTTCCTTTTCCATGTTCTCCTTCCCACTATACCCCTTACCATACCATATATTTTCACCAACAAATACTAATCAACACAAAATAAAAGAAAAACCCAAAATGGACATTTCACAACACAACTTAAAAGTCAGCAAATCTTTTTGGAACATCATCTTTACCCAAAAGAACTTATAAATTCAGCTGCCATGGCAATCCCTTCTCACAAACTCTCACTGCACCTTCTAAGTTTTCCAAGGTTTATTAGTTGCGTACACAATCAAACTCACCATGTCAATTCCCAGAAAACATATAGCAATTAGCACTCTCTATCTTCTCCTTATATTCTCCTCCATTTCACAATCCTTGTGCGCATCCGAATCCAATGCACCAACACAATGTGGCTCGGCAACAAAAGGTGGATGCCGAGATAAGGCCGACGCGCTAAGCCTCAAGCTCATCGCCATTGCATCGATACTCGTGACGAGCATGATCGGCGTTTGCTTGCCGATCCTCTCGCGCGCAGTTCCGGCGCTCCAACCCGACAAGGACTTGTTCGTTCTTGTTAAATCTTTTGCGTCTGGGGTAATTCTAGCCACGGGCTACATGCACGTGATGCCCGACTCCTTTGATTGCTTGACATCGCCGTGCTTGCCTGAGAATCCGTGGAGGAAATTCCCGTTTACCACCTTCGTGGCAATGGTTTCCGCAATTCTGACGCTAATGGTGGACTCCTACTCCATAAGCTTTTATACGAGAAACAAATTGCACGTTACAACTGAGCCTAGCAAGAGTGTGATCACCCAAGAAGTGAAGCTCGAGTCGCAAAGTTTAGGGCACTCCCATCTGAATAGTCTAGGTGGAATTCGTGAGAACGCGTCGCAATTGATTAGATATCGTGTCGTTGCTCAGGTATTTATATGAATTAAATTTCAAACATTAATTCGATTTTATTTTCTTTGTTAACAATTCTTTTTTTCCTAATTCCTATATTTGTTGTACTAATAAAGATATCAATCATGTGTATATTAAGTGGTGACTTCTATAGAAAGAAGATGCATTTAATGGAATTGATATTTCTATCCAATGCAGCATAAGTTTCATAACCGGATTTGGATAATTGATATGAATTATTTGCTAATTTAATGGCTATATTTCTAATATTTATTCCTGGAAATCATTTTGTATGTTCATGTTCATTCTTAATTACTCAAGCATATTTCTTTTATGAATAATATATATATTTTTAATTTGGTAACAAATAATTTATGCAGGTTTTGGAACTTGGAATCGTTGTGCACTCGGTGGTAATAGGGCTCTCAATGGGTTCATCTGATAATACATGCACAATAAGACCACTGGTGGCTGCGCTTTGCTTTCATCAACTCTTTGAAGGAATGGGTTTAGGGGGCTGCATTTTACAGGTACCTATATATCCATTTTCTAGAGTTTATCGAAATGTTGTTTTTTTCAATTATTATTTTTTAATTTATAATAAATAAAGAATGTGAATTTCTAAGGGTTAATTTTTCCACAAGTCCTTAAACTATGAAACTCGAGATATTGTGGTTCCTGAACTACCAAAGTAAGCATTTTGGTTCTTGAACTATTTATTGTTAAATGTTGTTAATCCTTTTAACTATTTTTATCTAAAATTTAACTTATCTTTTAGTCTTTGTAACTATTGATGTGTCATGATTGTGTGTAAATATTATCTTTTGCACTAAAATGGCTAGTTTCTAAACGCAGGTCAGGAAATAAAAGGCTCACTTTAAAAATTAAGGGACCAAACTGTCTCGCATGTTATAGTTCAAGGACGTGCGAAAGAATTAACCCGATTTCTATTGTGCTAACCAGTGTTACTGCAAAATTTGCATGTCTAGGCTGAATATGGCGTGAAAATGAAAGCAATAATGGTTTTCTTCTTCTCGGCGACAACTCCATTTGGGATCGCGCTTGGAATAGGCTTGTCCAATGTGTACAGCGAGAACAGCCCAACAGCTCTCATTGTAGTTGGATTGCTTAATGCATCTTCTGCAGGCTTGTTGAACTATATGGCATTGGTTGATCTCCTAGCTTCTGATTTTATGGGAGAAAAATTACAGAAGAGCATGAAGCTGCAAACCTGGGCGTATATAGCGGTTTTATTGGGCGCTGGAGGGATGTCTTTGATGGCAAAATGGGCGTAAATGGCCACTATGGTTGTGGTCTACTAGTTATCGAGAAATTTTGGGATCAATTATAATCGTGTAGATTGTGTTTTTCAATTAAAAAAAAAAAAAAAGAGCGTAAATGTGCTTTGGACTTCTTAATGTTTTTTTTTTTATTTATTCCTTGTTTGATCTTGGCTAGTGGGCATAGATCGTTTATCATTTTGCTTTTCTCTCTTCTAGTTTAGTTTATCTTCTTCATAAAACTTTTTGTATCTAAGTAAGCAAAGATGGTCTACAAGTTTGTTTCACGCCTTGTGCACGGGCAATTTTTAGATCAATTATAATTGTGTACATATATCCAAGTTAAGTTTCTTTCAATTTATTTTTATTTGAAACCCATGAATATTATTAAAAACAACACTACAAACTACAATTCACCTACAAGACTCACCTTTGACTGTTGTGTCGAAAGGTGTATTATCCTATATTTCCCAAAAGAACTTTCATTCATTTTTTTTTCCCATCGACTACGACGATTGAAATGAGGTGAAAAATCCAAACCGAGAAGGGAGAAGAGCCGGTGGTGGATATTTGGGAAAGTTGACTTGACTGGGTGTCTTCAGTCAAGGGATGGTATAGAAGAAGAACGAAAGGAAGTAATTAAGTCACCCTATTCAGGTCCTAGGAAATAAGAGTTTCTTTCAATGAAATATATATACATACGTACACACACCCACATATATATATATATATATATATATATATATATATATAAATGTGCTTTGCATTTCTTAATATTTTTTTTTTCCTTTCCTCATTTAATCTTGCCTAGTGGGTGTAGATTGTTTGTTGTTAAAATAAGATTACAACAAATAGAGCATTAATATCCATTTACTTACCATATAATAATTTTTAAGTGTTTAATTCTGTGAATTTTAATTGTTAGTTTTTAATTTATCAAGGTTTAGCTGTTTGATGGATTTTTTTTCATAATTTAAATAGTTTTTGGAAAAAATTTGACAAGTTGGACTCACCAAGCGACCAACCCATTAGGGTCGATCTAGGGTTGAGAGCATCATGACTCGCCAGCTAAATGGTAGACCTCACCCGACCCCCCTACCTAGCAATAAACAGGTTAGGTCGACTTGCGAGTACCTGTTTGCCAGCTCTGTTGATGGTTGCTAGGCAGCTGCTTCTCCAATCATCTTCTTTATGGATGCTTAGTCTACTACCTTGGGCTTGTTTAGTTAGGGTTTGTAACTTTGGGCCTTCGCTTGATATTTTAGTCCACTTTTCTTTTTATATTCATTTTTGTTTGGGCTTCAGCTTGTTGATGTGTAAGCTTAAGCCCACTACTTGTATTTGTCCTTTGTATTAATCTTATAACTTCTCCCGACACAAAAAGAACCATCTTATATAATTTGATGAATGATTATCATTCAATCCCTTAAATCATCAAAGCAAGTTGCACATGTAAGCAGAATATTAAGTTCCTTGTCTCTTTAACTCAGAAAAGAAATACTAAGCAACAGTAATCAAAACAGGGAATTAAATAGTTACATAAAATAATTGATGACTATTAATTTCTAAACACCCGTCACCATCACATTTTGGTCTTTGTCAATTTTCCACAACCTGTGAGTAATTTATGGTCTTTGTTAATTTTTCCACAACCTATTTTATAATCTATGGACCCATGAAAGCATGAAAGACTTGAAATCAGTTGTCTTTGTGAGTAAGCTTTTGTTTCTGCTAGGTTGGGCAAAACTCCGTTTTTGGTATATTAACACGGTGGAGAATATTTTTCTTGGAAAAAAAGAAATATCTTTTAATATTTAGTTGTCATGATAGAAAATATTTTTTAGTGTTTGGTTCTCACAATTGGAAAATATTTTCAATGAGAAATTTTTATTAAAAATATACATGTTACTACTAAAAATAAATTATTTAAATTTAAAAATACATTTTACTACTAAAAATATATTATTTAGATATATACAAAATGCTTTTTAATGTAAGGTTTTGTTCAGTAAATTTTGATAGCATTAGAAAATATGGGTAAAATTTACATTTCATGGGGGAATTTGAGATTTAATCTAAAACTTATGGGGGAAAATGACTTTTAGCCGTATTGAATTTATTAATTTTAAAATACTACTTCTAGATTATTAAAGAAATTAGTCATTTTCCCCCATTTATCATTTGTTAACAAAACTTAATTCATAAATAAGTTTTCCTTCGAGTTCTCGATTTCTCGAACAATTCTTTGACCGGAAGAATACCATCTTGTCTTGTGGAAAACGCTAATGGTCCGGGCATCCTGAACCTAGGAAGAAACAATCTCACTGGCAATATTCCAGATACTTTTCCCCTTGGTTGTTCTCTTGAAACTCTAGATCTTAATTCGAATGCTTTGGACGGGAAGATTCCAAGATCCCTAATCAATTGCACATTCCCGGAAGTTCTGAACATAGGAAACAACAAAGTGGAAGACACCTTTCCTTGCAGGTTGAACTCATCCAACTTACGCGTACTAGTTTTGCGATCCAACAAACTCCATGGAGATGCTGTTTGTCCTCACACCAACAACAGTTGGCCGAAACTTCAAATCCTTGATTTAGCCTCCAACAACTTGGGTGGTGTCCTGGCTCCAGAATATTTCTCAAGTTTGAGAAAGATGATGTCAGATAATGATAATGCTCAATCACCAGGTGACCACCTGCGATATCGCATCTCAATTTTCTCTAATTCTTACTACAAGGACAAAGTGACAGTTATGGTGAAAGGGCGACAAGTAGAGCTTGTTAAAATCCTGACCATCTTCACGTCCGTTGATTTCTCAAACAACGCGTTCTTGGGCGAAGTACCAAAAAGCATTGGAGATCTCAGATTTCTGTACATGTTGAACTTATCACATAACATGTTCACGGGCAGAATCCCTTCAGGCCTTGGAGATTTAAGCAATCTTGAATCACTAGATCTGTCAATTAATCAGTTCACTGGAGAGATCCCAGCAACACTAGCAAGTCTTACATTCCTTTCGTTCTTGAATTTATCTGCCTATAACCTGACTGGGATGATTCCAAGAGGTCCTCAGCTTGGACCATTTACGGCCACTTCCTATCAAGGAAATCCAGGACTATGCGGATTCCCAGTGGACGCGATGTGCAATGGCTCCAACGTGAACAACTCATCTCCAAGTTCTGGAAACATGGCATCACAAGCCGAGACTGAGATTAAGTGGGAGTACGTGATTGCTGCGGCGGGTTTTGTTTCAGGCTTAGGAGGCTTTGCCTTGTCGTTGCTGCTTTGGCAAAGCTGGAGGGTAAAATACTTCCAGTATCTTGATCAACTTCTTTCTACTGCTATACATCAGAAAAGGGGACGGAGTATTGCTGAACACATGTTTCGCAAGCAACCAATTCGCAGGCTTTAATGTTTGTAAGTTACTCCTAACTAAGACTATCAGATATATTCATGCAGTTTGATATTATATTTCATTTTTGTCCAAAAAAAAAAGATTAAATAGCATATTATACTGGCATAAGTTCATAATGAACCCTTAACTTTTGAAATATCCTGTTTTTACAACGCCATTAAAAAAATTTAACAGAAGTCGTAAAATAACTTTCGTACCCTCGTATAAGTATATATGTCCCCCTAATTTTAGCGGTCCCAATCCATTGACCTTAATCCCTAACTCATGTGAAATTCCAAATTAAAATATCCCAAATCCCTAACTCTCGTGAATAACAAAAACAACCAATTGATGGATTTCTTCTTCTCCGCCATGACAGGCCTGACGCTATTCTCACGGCAACAAAGCTCGGAGGACATCATTTTCGTCTTTTTCTTCATGGTTTGGAGAGAACTTTTTTGCGATAAAGTCTGTTTTTTTTTTTTTTTGAACTTAGGGTTGGCATCATCATCACCAATCATCAACTTTGATGTTGTTTGTTCAATCTGGTTTGTTTTATATATATATTGTTGTTTTTGTTACCATCTCACAAGTGAGTGAGTGAATGAGGCATTTTTTATAAGATATATTATTGAATAAATAATTATGGAAAACTAAACAACTTCAATTGTCCTAGAACCAAAAAAGAAAAAGATGAAAAAAAAACCAAAAAAAAAAAAAAACCCCTCTAAAGAGCATCTTTGGATTGTGTATTTTTTTCCTTAATATAAAAATAACACTTCTTTTCTTGAAAAATATATATTTTTTGTAATAAATACTTAATTAGATTTTAAAAAAAGGTTTAATATCTTAAAAAAATTCAATTTTAATTTTTTTTAAAATCATTTTTTATTAAAAAAAAACTTTAAGAAAACCATTTCAAATGATTCTCAAACATAGGAACCTTAATGCTTATCCCAATCTACTCAAAAGCCGCTTGTACTTTCAGAAAGTAAAAGATTATTTTTTTCTTAATATACGCTATGCTACTTTTAACCACACTATAAAGTATTAATCCGTTGCCATGATACTCTTCTTATATTTTTCTTTCTTTCTTTCTTTCTTTCTTTTTCTTTTTTGGAAAAACAAAAAAATGTCGCCATGTATATTACACACGATTATGAACCATTTTCATTTTAAATGAGTTAAGTAACGAAATAATACGACAATTTCACCTCTTTTTGAAATTTTAATTAAAAAAAAAACGAACTTGTCATAATCTAGTTTTGGCTGCGAAAAAGTGACTTTACAAAAGTGTTTATTTGATTGGAAGAAACAAACTAAAAAAACACGGTTTTAGCTAAAAATACAAAATCAAATTAAAAGAAAAAACTTTTAAATCGATATTGAACTAATCTTTCTCACTTCTACGATGAGGGGCCGGTCAATAATTAAATTATATAAATAAATACAATGATGAAAATATAATCAATCATAGATAACTATAAGGATAATAAAATATTAAGCTTAGACATTAAATAATAAAAGTATTTATGAAAAACAATACTTTTTAACCACACCGATACTATAGAGTATCGAAAGACGCAGGTGAATGGTCATACAAAGGAGAAGGATTTGTTGATCTTGCTCTTGCTCATTCTAAAAGTTCTCCTCAGTTTGTATTTTATATATATATATATATATATATATATATATATATTAATGTCACTAAAAATATTTTTCAATTAATTTTCACTCTTGGTTTTTTTGACTTTCATCCTCTAAATTTGCTCGTAAAAATTTCGACACTTTGCTGTGTATTTAACTCAACTTTGGAGAGTCAAATGTGGTGTCCTCCCTTATATTAGATTAATGTCATGTTACACATTAAAAATATCTCAAACATATAAAATGAATGTAAGTTTATGTTGCATCAAACGATCAATTTTCAATTGCTAAGTTTTATCATGATTATGATGTCTCGTATTAACGTAAGACATATAAATTAAAATTGACAAGTAAGGGCTATGGTAAGTCAATAATACAGATTAACTATGTTGGATTAACAAACTGAAAGTTCAAAATCCTCGTTGTTCATTAATGAAGCGCTTGTGATTAAAGAAAGTGTGTGTTTTATATTATTTTTATATTTTATTTATTTCCCCAAGGAAAAAGAAAGAAGAAAAGAAAATTATCGCCAAAAAAAGAAAAGAAAACAGAAAAAAGTGAAAAGGCAACACCAATACTAGAAGCTTCGACTAGCTTACGTGTGGCTCTTCTTTCCTCTTCCTTTGGAGGGTTTCTCTAGGGTTTAACCTCAACCACAAAAACACACTCTCTCTCACACACAAAACGCACACACAGAGACGAGAACAAAAATGGTGAGGTCCAACGGCCTTAGGCTCGCTCACCGCCTCGCTCGGGCCTCCGCCACTCTCCTCCACCATTCCTCTTCCTCTGTCCGTACACCTTCCTCAATTATATCACACACACATATATACATGTATGCATTTGTATTTCAATTATTCTGTTTTGTAATTTTTTAATATTTTTTTCCAGGTATGTGAATCGTTATTGTGCAAGACGATATGCGGCCAAACGAGGGCGCTTCATTTTCTAAATTCTTCCAATGGTATGGAAATTTAGGGGAAAATTTTCCTTTTTTCTTTTTTTTTTGGGGGGGGGGATTTTTGGGAAAAATTACGTCACTTTCTACTAAACTTGTATGAAATTTTAATTCGCCACTGACTTTATGTTTGTTTCAAATCGCCAATTAGGTTTTGCATTACTTTTGGATTAGACATTTCGTCCTATTTTGACATTAAATTTGCGGATTGAAAAATTAATAATGCCATTTTTTGCCCTTCGCACCATTGGTTTTAATCATATAATTAGAAAGTACAAGCGTAGTTGCAAAAATCTTGCGGGCGATTTGATTTTATTTAAATAATTTAAGTGATTCATTTCACGTTTTCTCTTGTTTTTTTATTAAAAGAATCAACTTTTTGTGGAAATGTGTTTTTTTTTAACTTAATCTTGTTTTATATTTGTTGTCGTTTGACAGTAAGCGATAAAGAGTGGTTGAGATTAGGATTATTGAAATCCAACCTCGGTGCGGCACGGGCAATCCATGGAACAGGTAATAATATTCCTTTTCAGTTTATTTTCCTCCCACTTATTGACTCTTGGTCTATTTTAGTTGGGCATTAATGAAATTATGTAAAATTTACGTGGAAATGAAGCCTCTAGTGCTTAATTTGTTGTGTTGACTGTTTGTGGGAATTGATAGGGCTATTGACTATGTGCACTTGTGAAATACTGAAAGTTTAGATTCTTTTTTTCTTTTCCCTGGTTTCTGTTTGGCGTAGTGAACCAGCTATCAGCATTTTCTTTGTAAAATTCTCAGACCTTTTTGTGCTGAAATTATTTAAGTATTGTTATTTGTCTTTATGTTTTTGATGGGGCTTCTCTATCCTTTTTTATTTTTTATTTTTTGGGATTGGTCTTTGTGTTGGCCCCGTGCTAAAGTATTCAACAACTATGTGTAAAGAGCAGAATAAATATTCTCATGTCGATTAATTCTGAGGGCTACTTTATTCCCATGGAGTAGTGCACTGACTGAGTTTGGTGTTTCTGTTATGTTAGCTTCTATGTCTGCAAGAGATTTTTATGATGTACTTGGTGTAACTAGGAACGCAACTGCATCTGAAATCAAGAAAGCTTACTATGCAGTAAGTCTCTATGCTACATATTACCTCTTTTTATTTTGCATGTCTTTCAATCTTGTAAACTGCTGCTGCTTTGTTCTCGGCAGCTTGCAAAGCAATTACATCCAGACACCAATAAAGATGATCCTGAAGCTGAAAAGAAATTTCAAGAGGTCCAGAAAGCATATGAGGTACTTGTTACTTTGACATTCTCTCTTCAGAGGGAGTGTTTTTGGGTTCTACATATAATATGTGCCTGACATTGACCAATGTAATTAATCATCTTCTTGCAGGTCTTGAAGGATGAAGAAAAACGTGCACAATATGATCAGGTATCTAATACATTCTTTTGGTACTTAGGTGCTTAGTCAGTATAAGTGAGTGAAGGGAGGGGGAAAAAAGTTTTACATGCATGATCTCGGAAAATCTTGTCAATTTCCTTTTGCTTCACTAATCTTTTTGTTATTTTGTACGTGAATTAAAATTACCAAATATATCTTAAAGTCAAGTGAAAGTGTAGAATAAGATTTTTTGCGCATAAATTTGGATCCAGATCATTTCCAGCATAGCATAGATGAAATTGAAAGAAAGTGGACAAAATTGGATTTGGTTCTCTAGAGAGTTCTGAATAATGTATTGCTAATAATAAGTCTTATATGGAATACATTTTGAAGTCAAAAAGTACCCTTCTTTGTGTAATTTATGTTTAGAACGCCATTAGATCAAGAGTTGATAAAACTGGATTAGAATGTAGGAAATGAGATATTGTTTTCTGACGTTCAAAACAATGTATTGAAAAATAGTAAATTTTATTACCAATGAATTTAATTCTCGAGGTTGCAGAAGTTGCAAGTGGGATGAGAAGTTGAAAGAGAAAGAGAATGAAGTAGCAATATGGGGCTGATATTGAATTAAATTTGTCCACTGTCTAAAGAATTAGTGAATAAAATTTGTAATGATAACTGGGAAGAGGCTGATGCTGTGTTTGAAGTAATTGGAGAAGGGTTGGGTGGAAAATAGGGAAGGAATGTGTCTGGTGATTGGTAGGAAGGGGAGTACGGTAATTTGCTCCCCAGTTGGCTACTAATCATGGAGCACCATAGTCTGCATACTAAGTCCAAAGTCGAAAGTAAGGAGAATAGGAACAAGGTATGAGAAAACAGGAAATTGGAGAAGAAATGAAAAATTGAAATATAAACAAAAGAAGAAATGAAAAATTGAAATATAAACAAAGGAGGCAATAGAAGTCAAAGTGTATTAAAAGTTGAAAAGTTGACCATCGAGGCACAACGTGGAAAATGAATATCAAAGCCTCCTTAAGGTCTTTGCACCCCACCAGCACCTGATGGTTAACACCCTCATCCGGCATCCCACCAACCCTTACATTTGCAACCAACCAAGTTATTTGGTTATTAGATTTTAGCTGTTAGTTGTTAATCTTTTTGAAGCTTTTCTTCCTTTTTACTCTGAATAGCTCTGAATATGCGATGTTATTTTTTGCAGTATGGACCAGAAGTTTTTGAGCAAACAATGAATGGTGGTGGTCCTGGTTTCAATCCATTTGAAGGCGGTTTTAATCCCTTCCAAGACATATTCAGAAATGCAGATGTAAGCATGAGTGTGACTTCATTAGAGTTCAATTGTAATTATACATGTTCTCTTGATGCGGTACCCAGGCAGTTGGAAGATTACTTGGATTAACGATCACTAGTGAAGTTTCATTTAGTGTACTTGCTCTGGAAGAAAGGAAATAACCCTCGGAAAAAATTAAAAAAGGAATTATGAATAGCCTGTTTTCTCATAGTATTGTGAGCCCTAATGTTTTCTTTTTCTTGTGCATGTGTTGGGACACTGCTTTTGAGGTCAGATATTCAACATCTTCAATAGGGACATTGGTGGTGAAGATGTCAAGGTTATAAATTTTTCCCTGACCAAGATAATAATGATGATGGTCTATTTGTGAATTTATGTTAATAGTTTCTTCATCATGCTTAGGTTTCTATAGAGTTATCCTTTATGGAAGCTGTTCAAGGATGCACTAAAACTATCACTTTCCAAACTGACTTGCCTTGTGGAGCTTGTGGTATGGACTCATCTTTGAGGCTATTGTTGTTAAAAAATTAGGCCAATTAAAGTTATCTATTCCCAATTTCCCATTATACCCTTGACCATGATTCCTTTGGCATGGTTTTGTCAATTACAAAAATAGACTAAATTCTTTCAGTTGGTTTTGAGTTTAGTTTTTCATTATGAAGCTTGTCGTTGACCACTCACTTTTCTTTGAATTGGCTTCCCTGATCCACCATTTTTACTGTCTGCGTGTTTAGGTGGAACTGGTGTTCCTCCTGGGACGAGACCTGAAACATGCAAGCGCTGTAGAGGCTCCGGCATGGCAAGTTCCTTGGACTTGATAAACATAATATCATCATGGTTTACTTTTTACATATCATTTATACTCATTGGTACTGATATATCTTATGTCCTTATTATATCATGTCCAGATCACCTCGCAAAATGGCCCTTTCGTGCTGCAGACCACTTGCCCAAATTGTAAAGGAGCTGGGAAAATTGTCTCGGTATGACCAACTGATATGATGCTTGAAATGAATATGTTTGTTGTTTCTTCATTGAAGTGAGATGAATAATGTCCGTCTCAGTTTCTTCTTGTCACTCGTGGATGGCCTTTTTGGCAAAATATACTAGAATTTGGAGCAATATTTCCATATTTTTCTCCTTGGTACATGAGGGGCTGGAAAGGGCTAGCACCAGTCACAGTGATACGTATTTTTCTGCATTCAATATGAATTTTCTTTTGTATGCACTACTTCTTTGGCTTCTCTGCTCAAGAATGTAATCAGTAGCCTTGTTTGTACTATGTGACTCTTATATCACTGGTTTTATTGTGCTTCCAAGATCAAGTGTGTTCATTGTTCCTTAGAGATCCCCTCCCTAATCTGGAGAAATAGTTGAATTATTTTGATGGTGATTTGAGTGTTTATGGATTTATTGGTTGATGCAGAACCTTTGCAAGTCTTGCAGAGGGAAGCGAGTAGTGAGAGGACCAAAAACAGTGAAGTTGGATATTGTGCCGGGTAAGTAATGAAGACTAAGGACTTTGTCCCAGCTCGTGTCTTCTAGTTCCTGTATTGTTCTGTTGGAGTGCAACTGTATTAATTATTGTGTTGATTTCTTGTGCAGCGTAATGTGAGAGTATAACTCTATAATGTCCTTTCAGCTACATATACTCTCGAGGGTCAACTGTACTGATTATTTTGGCATTTCACTTCTCACCCAAAAAAATTATATCATATACAATGTTAAAATAAGATTATGTTCTGTGTGTATAAAGTAAAATATGTAGCATGAAAATACGAACTAAAGGGTGAATGTACTTGCAGTTTGACGGCTTCTAGCTCCGAATGTAGCCAAATATATGAAAAGGCGGGCTACTTTAGAAATCATTTGTTTTCTGGGGCAACTTGAAACTTTCTTTTAGTGACCAAATGACTTTACAGTTGCTCCTTCTAACTGGGGATCATTTATAGTTCGTATTGTTGTGGCCCTAATCAATCCGCAGGTAAAATATCATAGACAACTTGCAGCAAGATTGTCTTGGTTATTCCCATTAGATTTATTTGCACCTTCTCTACTGTATCTATCACTCCAATCTTCTTCTGAACCTTCTATTGTTTGTTACTGGCTTCTACCCATGTTGTAAGTTTGCTGTTCTGGAAATATGTTGAGCCTTGAGAAGGTGTCTAACTTGTGTTTGTTCATTAGTTGCTCTTCCTCCCATCTACCTCAAAGTCAAGACTGTTCCTTTTTGAGTTAGACAGCTGTTATTTGTATCATAACCTCTGCTTCCTGATTTTAGTCTGACATTCTATTTTGGGATGTCCTGCGTAGATGTACCTATCTGATAAATTAACCTACTCCTCCCTCAACTTCCTGTTTCGCACTCGCTTTTTACCTTCTTTTATCTATTTTGATGACAATGCTGGGGTTGATTTTCTTATTAGGCTTGCTAGTATTTGAAATGCTTTCTAAGACGTGCCAGTTTCAACATTAAAGGTGAAAGAGAGATACTAAGTCTTAACCATGTGTTACTTGGCTTGGTCCAAACAGAACATATGGTTTTGACAGCAAAGTGCCCTGGTCATACCAGAACTACTTGGCAGAAAAGAAAAAAGAGAAAAAAAAATTAGGAGGATTGTGTTGTCTGGGACAAAATATTTATTTTTTCCATATCCTGGTGCTGTTTGTAGCTCTTGTCCATCCGCCATATAAGTATCTGTCTGGATGATTTCCAGAATGCTGAATCAGTGTTGAACAGATTGTAGAACTTAGCATAAAACTGTCAGATGCTTTTGTTCTCTTGAGATGAAGTGTATTTGGATATGTTAGAAGAGGCGCTAATTTTGAAAGATTTTATAAAGACAATGATAGTACATCACTGAGCTTAATTGCAATGGAATAAACCTTGTGATCTTGCGAGCTTAAGAAAGACAGACCTGGACTTCTTTCCGTAATTATTCTTTGACATTGTTACATGTGTTCTAGTAATTACAAATGTTTTATTTTTACTTACAACAACCCCCCCCCCCCAAAAAAAAAAAAACCAACAACAAGAATGAAAAATAAAAAGAAAGAAAGAAAACCCAAAAAAACCCAAACCAAAAAAGAAAAAGAAAAATTGTGTATACTCTTTGATAGGTTGCAGTTGTAGTGTAATTGAGTATTTCCTTTTGGTGCTTCTCTGTGAGGATAGTTTTATCTAGTACCAAGCATAGGGGAATGGAAAGAAAAAGCAATTTAAATTTGTGAGTTCTTTTCTTTTTTCTCCCCCTTTTCACAAGTATATGAAGGAAGATTGTACTTTAAAATGATTCTACTTTTCATTAGTGAATGTATGATAGTAACCATGGAAGGTTTGTCGCTCTGCTTCCTCTGCAGGAGTTGACAGTGATGAAACTATGAAGGTATATGGAAGTGGTGGAGCAGATCCTGAAGGTAGTCAACCTGGTGATCTTTATGTCACTATAAAGGTTAGTGAAGTGGTGTCTTTGTACGACCTGTAATTTGATGGTCTCTTTATATCTTGTATGAATATATGTCTAATTTAACTGAAACACTTATTAGGTCAGAGAAGATCCTGTTTTCCGGAGAGAAGGATCTGACATCCATGTTGATGCTGTCTTGAGCATCACACAGGTAATAATGTCTATTGATGCAAGACTTATCTATTCTTGCTGAAGGAAACTCAGATTTAGTGATGGCATTGTGCTGCTTCATATAGAGGAGTTGTCGCTGTGAACTCCATTAGGCATAAACTATAAGAGACCTAAGAGGTTTATTGCTCAGAGGTTTTGTCACTGTGAATAAATTGGTGATATCAAGTATTGGCTGCTAACTTAATTTTCTTTTGTTTGACTATCCTTGGTGAAAAGTAATGTTAATTAGCTATTATATGTGTACGGAATTTTGGACAGTTGCATACTTATTTAGCTTAGCAGTTTGATGTTAATGCATTATATGTGCTTGCAGGCAATATTAGGAGGAACAATCCAGGTGCCAACTTTGACTGGAGATGTGGTGGTTAAGGTGTGTTTAAATTCTTCATGCTTTAGTTTTCTGACCCTTTCTTGTACATTAATAACTTCTTTTACCCCATTCCAATTTTGAGACTGTTTCCTTTTAGTTCTTGCTTGGTTTGCCAAATTATTTAAATTGCGGGTTGAAGGAAGTATATTATTTCGCCATTGGGCACCTTCTATCAGAAAATAATGAAAAAATTGATCTTGTGAACAAATCATTCGACTGTGTTTTTGTTATCTTGGGATTTGGGACATCATAATCTAATTAGGGGAAAACCACTACAAGAGTTCTTTTAGTTCTACTTCTGAAGCTCAACTTGCTAGCAAATTGAAACTGGCTTTTCAAAATTTTATATAATCATAGACATGAATGCGTGTTGCATTAACTGTCCAGTCCGGCTGTATCAC
Source organism: Cordia subcordata (assembly GCA_028554755.1). Taxonomy (NCBI): domain Eukaryota; kingdom Viridiplantae; phylum Streptophyta; class Magnoliopsida; order Boraginales; family Cordiaceae; genus Cordia; species Cordia subcordata. The sequence continues at coordinate 2,262,898 of JAPTOF010000002.1, forward strand.
TTTCCCTTCTAAATCTGTAGCTCTGCATGAGCCTGCGAAATATTTACCATAATCAATAAACTTTTTCACCACCCATCAGTATTAGAACCCAGTTAACGGACAGTATAAGGATCAGGTTTTTCCGCTACACCTTTAAAAGAAAATGTTGATGTGCAATGCACAACACCCCCCCCCCCCCCGGGGCGGGTGGCCCTTCTACCATGAGCATATCAAAGACAAAATAAATATGATATCTCCCTCTCTACCAGCTTAAGCTTTTACAGGAGGTTGTAAACTGAAAAAATCTATTGTTGTTAACTATAGATGGTAACCAGAGACGGCCTTGATCAGGTTCTGGAAGAGAATTCCTTTATTTCCAACAGAAATAGATGAATGATAACTTTTGAGATTTTAGGGTTATACATGTTAAATTAGTATTCTATGTGTTCTATTGTTATATAGACTGGGGAACTGATATGGTGCATTCTGTTGTCTGTGGTTTCAGGTCCGTCCTGGCACCCAACCTGGGCAAAAGGTTGTCCTGAAAAGAAAAGGTAAGGGTACCCCTATAATGTGATATTCTTTTGCTCATTTAGGTAGATCATTTAGAAAATAATTATTGTTAAGATGGGCACTGAATTGTTGTCTCAATCAAAATACAACAGTCTATACATAATGATACATTTTGGGCTTTCTCTTTTACTGGTCACTGTACCCGTCACTATAGGCAAGGTTGTTGATTGGAACTTTGCTCTTTCATAGAAAATTTGCAAGTTTGGTGGTCTTTATATTTAATTTTCCAATTTCAGGAGTTGATGCTTGTTATATATTTGGGGGTTGATTTTTGCTTCTGATAGAAAACTGAAGTATTTACAAGACGGCAATTATTCTTCTCATCATCATGCATTGTGTCCTTAATGGTATCAACTTTAGGAAAATACTCTTTGGACAGTTAAGAAAGCTACCATTTTGATTAAGGATTACCTGGTGGCGAACTAATAGTATTCTTTCTTTTGTTTGGAGTTGCATAAATTTATTTAATTTTGTTTTTGCAGGGATTAGAGCAAAGAAGTCTTACACATTTGGTGATCAATATGTCCACTTCAACGTTAGCATCCCAACGTATGTGCTTTTCTTTGGATTCAACCAATGCCCACACAAAAATCTTTGAAACCCTCCTCCCTGTTTCCCTTCTCTTGGTTCAGTGTTGTTTTTCTTAAGTTGGCACATCAGGCACAGGGAAAATAATAGTTTTTTTGAGAAGTAAGAAAATAATAATAGTTAATTGTTAAGGATCACAGATTGGAGGATTGCACCTCTGTTAATGGACCAATGTTAAATCTGCTCTAGTCCACTCACTTTTAGCAAGATATGTAATAGCATCTGATCTTTTTGTTTCCTTTCTATTTGTGCCTTGAAGTAATTTGACACCTAGACAGCGCCAGTTGATTGAAGAGTTTGCTAAAGAGGAGCAAGCTGAATACGATAAGAGTGCCGCAGCGGGAGCATCTGGATAAGCCAGTTGTGCCCTTAGCGTGGTAATTGTCCCAAGTACTCCACGTAATGCATGATTGGGGAAGTTTTGCCCGAGCAGTTTTGGATCATGGTAGACCTCTTCTCTTTTTTCACACTTTTTCGCGAACATGACTATAGAAAACCATTTCGATTTCCAGGCAGGGTACTGGAATATATAGCCTAGATATGTTGTGTATATATATATATATATTTATCATATACATTATTCTTTGTAATAATAGTATATCATCCATATTACTCCTGCCTGTGGAGTCGCATGTCAAGGAGGATAATGGGTTAATTTATAAGCAAAGGGGAGTGGCAGCTCTGTCTTAACATTATAGATGAAGTTTATGATCAGATCAGAACGTTAGGAAGTTGTCTTCTGAAAGCCCCCAAGGATACCTTTTTTCTTTTCTTTTTTGGGTCAAAGCGTAAAGATTTCATATATATATGTATATATCGTTAAAGTCCCCAAGGATATCTCATGAATTTTTAGAGATTACTTTTCGTCATCTTTCTGGAATGCAATTAGTGGAAAAACTGCATAGCCAGTGGATGTGACAAAAGCTGATATGCCTTCATGTTTTCTCTCAAGTGATATGTGATTTGTTGGATAAGTTACTTTGGAGGATGTCAGTCACCTTCCTACTTAAAATGTATTTGGCAATCTTTTGTGGACTGATAGCAGTGAGGAGTTATGTTAAAACCAAATTCTAGGTTCGTTATAAAGCATTATTGCCTTTGCCTCCAAAGGTCGAATAAAGTGATAGGACAGGGATTTATAATCAATATCTCTATTTTGACTTGTCTGTCTTTTGTCATGATGATAGTTTTGTCCTTGATTAATTTGGAGCGTGTTTTAAAGCGATGTACCATTATGAGGCTTATAATTTTAGAATTGTGTTTGATGTTGGTCCACCTATGATGATTCGATTATCATCAATAGAAGGAAAATTACTGTGTAAATGTAGCCTAGCTATGGTCTTTCATTTTTGCTATGGTTTTAAAGGTTTTTTTTTGGCGAGTTTATGGTTTTAAAGTTTTGTATATGTTCTTTACTTTGATCAACCTTAATTACACTTTTAGGCACGTCTCATGTGCACACGGTTAAGCCTAACGGTAAAACAAACGGCGATTGAAATCTGGGTGTTGACGAGTTTAAAATCACAAAAAATTCACAAATTTTTACAAAACATTTGAGATGAAATGTATTTTATTTCGTATTGAACCCAAGCTCAATATTTATAGCCTGTTTGGAATAGTCTTATTTGAAATCTGAAATCTGATAAGCATTTTATTTGATAAGTGTTTTATAAGAAATAAGTGTCTGATACAATAAGACTATTTGGTTTGTTAGTTGAGATGCTGTTATAAGTTACTTTAATAATAATATTATCAATTTTAATTCATGATATTTTAATTTTGTAATTAAATAATAAATATAAAATATAAATATTAATTAATTTTTATTTTAAAAATTTTAAATTTTTGATTTTTTAATTTTAATATTTAATTTTTAACTTTTTTTTTTAATTTTTTAATTTTTAATTTTTCAATTTTAATTTTTAATATTTAATATTTTTATTTTAAAATTTTTAATTTTCTTTATTTTTATTTTTTAATTTTAAATTTTTAAATTTTTATTTTTAATTATTTTCTAACTGATAAAATATAAGTGTCCCAAACCTAACTTATTTTTTATAATTACGAATAAGACATCTTATGAAAAGTATCTTATAAGTGTCTTCTAATAAATTAATAACAAATAATTTTTTTTACACAAATTATCAAATAAAATAAGTATCTTATAACAAATTTCAAACAAACACAGCATTAACTTACACATGAAGTAAAAAAGTAAGTTTGTCTGCAACTACAGATCTACTTTCCACGATAAAGAACAAGATTGTCAAAAACAAAACCCAAAATCAACTTTAACATATCAATATTTATATATAAATATAAACATTTATAAGTGATACAGTGATTGATTAAAAAAATTAAAAGTTAAGAAATCAATTTCTTTTGAATTTTTATTAAATGTTCAACAATACAAAAAGATTGTTATTAAAAAAAATTAAAAAATTACCTATTTACATCACATGGCACGCACTTATGTACAAAAATAAATAAATAATAGTTATCCGGCGATGAAAAATAAAAAATCGCGCAACAAACTTAAAAATATTATAAACTGTTTCTTTTATCTTTTTTTTCTGGAAAATTATATTGTTTTTAGTTGCTACTAGGGCGTAAAAGCAACTTCTGATTCCGATCCGCTTACCCAACGGCAAAAATGGCTTCTCGCAGACTCACCGCCGGCGCTGCCACTGCCACCAAGCTCCTCCGGCGCAACCCCTCTCTTTCTAGTCATCTCTTCTCGTCATCCTCCTACCTCCACACCAAAATCCTTCACCATCTGAACCCGAACCCTAACCCTAATCCCCCCTTTAACCCCATCAACAAACATCATGCTCTGATCCCCAAATGGTCATCTCATGTGAACACGAGGCTTTTCTCCACCGCAAATCCATCGGAGAACGACGAAAAACCTCGCGAATCGGGGCAACAGGGGAGCTTCAAGCTTCGCCCGTTGTCTCCTCACCTGACTATCTATCAGCCGCAGTCCAATTCAACTTCTTCGATTTCCAATAGGATGACCGGAGCTTTTCTGGTCGGCGCCGTTTTGTCTTTTCACCTTCTCTGTGTGAAAATGGGTCCAATTTGCTTCAGCTATCCGGAGTTCTACAAATTGTTCTTTTACTCATCGAAGGAAACCCTACTCTTCGCCGAGATTGCTGCCTTGGCGTTGGCCTATCATACCTACAAAGGAGTTCTTCATTTGTTGACCGATTTTTCGGGATCCGCCGCCCTTACAAAAGTATCGAAATGACTGTTGGAAATTGCACCCAATCGTTTAAAGATTTAAATAACAAGTTTTTCTTTCGGTTCTTGTTTCGTCTTTGTTTAGGAGCTTGGATTTAGTATGCTAATAAGGCGTCGCCAATGCTAGAGTTTCTAGGCTTTCGGGCTGGCGTTTTCACTGGCATTTGTGTTGAGGAGATCTCCGAAGCCAATGTACTTGTTTAAGAAAAATGGAAATGGAGGAACAAGGTAGGCTGCAAATTTTAGCTCTTACTCCTCAGGTTGCCGGTGTTTTCTCATCCCCGTAGAGGGGGTTTCTTGTATGTGTATTCCTGGTGCATCTGCTGGATTGGTCTATGTTATATTACCCGGATAGTTTTTTGGATCACAACTTTGAAGTTGATATAAAGTTAAACTTTATTTGAAATGTTTGTCTATTATTAAGTTTCGATCAAATTCTGATCAAATGTATGCTTGTGCATGTATTCACTCCTATACGCTGTGACACATTATAGAGACATGCATTCCGTGTGATGTATGGGTTGTGGAGCTAATTTTGGTTGTAAATTGCACCTTTTCTACCTTAAGACAGATAGAAACTTATCATTAGAAAACCTATTGTGGCCTTGTGATTATTCTTTTTTTTTTTTTATGCTAACTAATTCTTATGAAGTGCTTGATAGAGGCATTTAAACTAGTTTTTTACCTATAGTCAGTATGTTTAAGCATATTGATGTCACTTAGGTCATAGTCATGTTTCTCTACTGGAAAATCTTCTCCACTAGCATATGGATCAGATGCTTATCGATGTTCATGTTAGGCTAGAGGCTTATTCTTTCACATCCTTTAGAAATCAAGATACTAAGTAGCAAAGTTTGATTGTAAATTGCAACTTTTCTACCTTAGGCATGTAGAAGTTTATCATTAGAAAACATATTGTGGTCTTGCAATTATTCTACTTTTGTTATAGTTAACTAATTTTTATGTAGTGCTTTTTATTGAGGCATCTAGATTCTAGACAGGTCTTTTAACCTGTAGTCAGTCAGTTTAACAATAGCATCCATATTGATGTCACTTGGCCATAGTTATGTTTCTCTAGTGAAAGATCTTGTGTGGCATATGTTTGCTTGCCCATATTCACAATATGGTAGAGGCTTATTCTTTCACATCCCTTGGAAGTCAAGTTAGCAAGTAACAAGATGTGTGGAGATGTGCATTCTGTCTGTGTGATGTATAGGTTCAAGTAGCAAATTGTGATTGTAAATTGAACCTTTCCTAGCCTGGGCATATAAAACTTCATGGGTTAAAAAGTCCTTAAATTAGAGCACATAGGATGTCTTTATGATCCCTGAACTATCAAAGTGAGCTTTTCGGTCCCTAGACTATTCTTTGTTAGACACTATTAATCATTTGAGCTATTTCCGTCCAAAAATTAATGTCACCACTAGTCATTTTGTACAAAAAATGGTAGTTTTTGGACAGAAATGGATAGAAGGACTAATGGTGTCTAATGATTAATAGATTAGGGATCAAAAGCCTTACTTTGATAGTTTAGAGATCAAACTATCCCACATGCCATGGTTCAGGACCTGTAGAGGAAGAAACATTATGGAGATGTGCATTCTGTGCGATATATAGGTTGAGGAGCTGATTTTGATTTATTGCACCTTTTCTACCTTATACGGATAGAAACTTATCATTTGAAAACTTATCGTGGCCTCGTGATTATGCTGTGTTTCTTATGTTAACTAATTCTTGTGAAGTGCTTTATAGAGGCATTTAAACTAGTTTTTTTACCTATAGTCAGTATGTTTAGCAATAGCATGCATATTGATGTCACTTAGGTCATAGTTATGTTTTTCTAATGGAATATCTTCTGCTCTGGCATGTGGATCAAATGCCTATTGATGTTCATGTTAGGCTAGGGGCTTATTCTTTGACATCATTTAGAGGTGTTTGGCTTGGCTTATTTTGGTGCTTCTAAGCACCTAAAAAAAAAGTACCATCTCACATACTTTTTATTATTGGTGCTTATAAGCTACAAATAAGCAAAGCCAAACAGCCTCTTAGAAGTCGAGATAGTGAGTAGGGAGATGTGCGTTCTATGTGACATATAGGTTGAGGAGCAAATTGTGATTGTCAATTGCAACTTTTCTACCTTAGGCACGTAGAAATTTATCATAGAAAACCTATTTAAGCCTCAAATCTATTTTCTTATACTTAACTAACCTTTATGTAATGCTTTATTGAGGCATCTAGATTCTTGTCTCTGGACCAGCTTTTTAACCTATAATGAGTAAGTTTAGCAATAGCATGCATTTTGATATCACGGCAAAAAATCTTCTCATCTGGCATGTGGATGCTTGTCCACTTTCAGGTTATGCTTGAGTCTTATCCTTTCACGTCCTGTGGAAGTCAAGATAGCAAGTAGCGTTATGATGTAAATTGAACCTTTCCTTGCTTTGGGTAGATAGAAATTTATCATTAGAAAACTTATTGTGGCATTGTGATTATGCTATCTTTCTTATAGTTAACTAATTTTTGCAATTGCTTTATTTAGGCATCTAAACGGTCTTTTTAATCTATACTCCAGTCAGTATGTTTAGCAATAGCATGCATACTGATGTTTGCTTGAGCCATAGTTATGTTTCTCTGACAGAAAAATCTTCGCCTCTGGCATATGGAGGGGATGCTTATCCATTCTCACATTATGCTAGAGGCTTCTTCTTTCACATCCTGATAGTAATATGAATGCTTTTTTTATACTAATTTTCATGAATGTGTTATTTAGGACTAATTTGACTATATTTGTAAAGCATGGTGGGTTCAATGATTGGAAGTAATTTAAAAATAAGTGACAACAATGGAGATTCTTTCTTTTCTTTTCTTTTTTTTGAAAAATTAACCCTAAGCAATCCTATAAGCTGGATTTTCTAAACAAGAGTTACCTTGTCAGGCCTATTGATACCTTTTTTGATGTAAAACAAGATGTAACGAGTTCATGAACTAAATTGATCTAGCTTCTCATGGGTTTGAATTGAAATTATCACTTTTTGGAAACTAGTCTCAAATCATTTGAAAACTAGATTCGGATAAAGGGTGACTTGAGTATGCTTCCAATTAGATTTTCGATCACGAAGCAGAAAGGAAGGAATCTTCGAGGCATTTGAGAACCCAATGAAAAACTTTCCCTTTCCAGTCTTCTTGATTATGTGGTCTGGCCATTAAGGACCGTGGTTAGAGTGCTTGACCCTTCAAAGTTTGTTAGTTACTCTCCGTGTAAGAGTAATCAAATGGACAAAAAAGGAAACCGAGGACTGAGCATAAATTTATTTGTCTGGTATAATTATGTGATAACCAGTAACTCACGCGAATCCTCTCCCTTTCTTCAGGGACGCAGCTTCTGCTCTGGACGCCTTGTGAGTTAAAACATTTGTGTCGAAATTTAAATAAAACAGTGCAAAAAAAGATATGCAGTCTTCAAAAATCTCTTCCTGAGACAAGATTTGCATGGAGATTTTTGCACAAGACATTAATCCAAGATAAAACTTTGTAATCTTGAAGCTCTTTGTTTGCAAATTGGCTTTCTTTTCACACAAAATAAATAAATTAAATAAAAAGATCAATTTCATGCACACTTCAACTGCTTAGCAGCAATAGGATGCTAAAAGCTGTATATCTGAGATTTCCACGTGAAACATTTTTCAGAGGTAATTTTACAACTGTTCCATCTAAGATGTCAAAGCTCCAGAGGAACTAAGCTGAAAATGCTTCCAGGATCCATTAAGAAACTATGGAATTAGAAACCTTGGATCTCAAGCAAACTACATATCTAGAATTTCCAAGACGCAAATAAGATATAACTCCCTGTGTTTTCACACGATGTTTATAATAATATGTCTTATATCTAGTTGTATAAATTAAAACAAAAATGAATTATTTATATATCTCATATAAGATAAAATATATGGTTTGTTCTAAATTTTCATTAAATACTTGCGTAAAACAAACACATTAATAAGATAAGCATCTTATAATAAGATTTTCCAAAACAAACCAATACTTGCAATTAGAGCAAAATGAAACGTGAACTTATATTGATTCCATATTCAATTACCAAAAAACTGAAACAATAAACCCAGCAAGGTACTAAGATTTACATTGCTAACACTAAACCTTAATAAAACCATAAACTAACCGCACTTGTCTAAAATCTGTTAGCATATCTAATGCAATTGAGAATACACTACACTGTCGCTAAAGAAGTTAGTTAGGCAATACAGCTGTCTGTTAGCAAGTTAGTTATAAAGCACATGTGCAAGTTAGTTATTAGTATCTAGAAGGTTCTATTGTAACTGACATCTATAAATAGATGTACTTGTAATCACTTGAGAGTAATGAATATATCTTATGTTTCATCTTTATTATACAATTCATCATGGTATAAAGAGCCAAAAAGGCTCTGAAGCAATTTTTTTTTTACACAGCTTGAATCTTCATCGATTCAACTTGGAATTGCTTGAATCTTCGTTGATCTAGCCTTGCGTACTGCTTCCCATTACTGTGCATGATATTTGATCCAGATCTCATCACTCTTCTACCTTGCGACAAGTGATCTCTCCTTGAGTTGAGAACTAGGTTTTTAATCTTCATCAATTCAACTTCGAATTGCTTGAATCTTCATTAATATAGCTTCGTGTACTGCTTCCCATTACTGCGCATGTTATTTGATTCAAATCTCATCAATTTTTCTACCTCACGACAAGTGATCTCTCCTTGAGCTGAGAATTAAGGTTTTCTATCATAAAATCTCATCAAATTCTTCTAAAATTGTCCTAATTTTTTGTAAATCTGAGGTCATAAATGGCTTTACCATCAGATGAGAGTCTTCCGGCAGACTTGAAGCATCTTCTTCAACATTTTCCTGCTTTAGTCAACATTAAACTGGATAATGCCAATTATTCAGCTTGGCGACTTCAATTTCAATCATTACTGAGGGCCAACAAGCTTCTAGATCATGTTCTAGGTAAAGTTCCTTGTCCACCTTCTGTGATTCATCAACCTGGTGGTACAATCACCTCTAATCCAGAGTATACCTCTTGGATCACCATTGATGAGTACTTGAAAACATGTTTTTATGCATCTGTCTCTCCTTCCATGCATACACACATAGCTGAGCTTCCTACTACTTCTGAGATCTGGACAGTTTTGGAGAAAAGATTTAACTCTAGCAGTAGGTCACATGTGTATCAACTGAGACACAAATTACTTAATGCCACAAAGGGATCAAGGTCAATGCAACAATATTTGGATGAAATCAAGGTCCTTACTGATCATCTGGCTGCAGCTGAGGAAGTATTAAAGGAGGACGAAATGGTGTTTTATATTCTTAAAGGTTTACCCCCTGCTTATGATCCTATTGTCTCCTCTTTAAGGGTCAGAGAGACACCTATCACTGTCCCTGCTCTGACTAGTCTTCTTCTAAGTGAGGAGCTAAATCTTTCCTTCAAAAATACTTTGAGTATTACTGATTCCCCTCAACCCTCTTCCTCTGATCAACACACTGCTCTCTATGCTGCAAACACCACTCAAAGAGGCAGAGGAAGGGGTAGGAATCAACATAACTCAAACAGAGGGGGCAGAACTCAAAGAGGAGGTTCTGGAAGAGGTGGTTTTCAACAAATGCAAGGTCACAATGCTTCTCAGCCTACTTCTACTGCTGCAGGACCCACTGTATGGTATCAAGTGTGTGGAAAACCCAACCATAATGCACTGCAATGCTGGCATAGATTGGACACTAAAAATTATTACTATAAAAAACCTGCAAAACACAATCCTGCTACTTTGACTACTCAAATAGGATCTGCATCTTCCTCCTCTCAATCTTCCTGGTACCTAGACAGTAGGGCTTTTACACATGTTACTCATGACTTTTCTCAACTGCATCAAGCCAAACCTTACTTAGGGTCAGAGACAGTGGCTGTTGGAAATGGGAATACACTTGCCATAAATCAAACAAGAACTGGTACTCTTTATACACTAAGTGCTTCTTTTCATGTTTCTAATCTTCTTTATGTTCCATCAATCACATCTAATCTTTTGTCAGTGTTTCAACTTACTAATGATAACAATTGCACTGTGGTGTTTACTTCTAAGGGTGTGACTATACTGGACAACAACACCAATATGGTGTTGTTCAAGGGCCCATGTGAGCATGGACTTTATCCAGTTCCATCCAGAGTATCTCCACCATCTTTAGCACAATATTCAGCTCATCAGTACATTTCCAGCACTTCTTTCTCATCTCCATCAGTTTTTCACTGTGTCTGCAACACTACTGAACCATCTCTGGATAGGATCTGGCACCTTAAACTTGGACATCCTTTCAGCCTTCCTTCTAAAATTGTTTCTTCTGTTATACATAGGCAGCTAGACTACTTTACTGAGCATTGTTTGGATTGTTCTGTTGCCAAAGCACATAAAAAGCCATTTTCTGTTTCTCAAAATAAAACTACTGCACCTTTTGATTTGGTGCACTCTGATGTATGGGGACCTGCTCCCATTGCTAGTTGTATGAACTATAGATATTATATCATATTTCTTGATGATTTCACTGGTTACTCTCGGATTTATCCATTAAAGCAAAAATCAGATGCATTTCCTGTGTTTCAGAATTTTCTTGCCTTAATTCAAACACAATTCAATTCCATTATTAAAGTCTTTAGGACTGACAATGGGGTTGAATATACATCAACTCAATTTAGTCAATTTCTTCAACAAAGAGGGACTGTACATCAAACTACATGCCCACACACCCCTGAACAGAATGGAAAAGTAGAGAGAAAACACCTCCACATAATAGAAACTACTTTATCTCTATTAAATCATAGTAAAATGCCTTCAAAGTATTGGTTAGAAGCTTTGGCCACTGCAAACTACTTGATTAACAGATTACCTACTCCAGTGCTTTCTAATCATTCACCCTATCAATGTTTATATCATTCACAACATGATTATAATGCTCTAAAGGTATTTGGCTGTCTCTGTTTTCCATGGTTTAAGCCATACATAGATCACAAGCTACAAAACAAATCCATTCCTTATGTCTTCCTAGGCTACTCCTCTACTACTAAAGGGTACAGATGTTTAGACATGGCCACTAACAAGGTTTATTTGTCTAGACAAGTGAAATTTGTTGAAACTATCTTTCCTTTTGCATCATCCACCTTTTCTCCTCACTCTATTTCCCAGTTTTCAGGTTCCTTCCATAGTAGGAATCACTCTGCAGTTTCACTAGATTTAGACACACCTAATGTTCAGCCTGCTTATGTGTCTCAAATTCCTGCATCTGTTGTGCCTGCATTTATTCCTAGCATTGAGCATCATTTGACTCCATAATCTTCAGCAAATTCTCCCATTTCACCTCTGTCTTCTGGTCCCAATTCATCTCCTATCACTATGGTTGATGACGATGGATCTAGCTTTGTCCATACTCATCATCAAACTGTCATCTACACAGTCATCTTCTCCACCTGATTCTACTTCAGTCAACACACATCCTATGTTGACTAGGAGTAAAACTGGTTCCTTACCTCCTCCTCTATATAATTTGCATAGTGTATCTCTTGTTTCCTCAGAAACTGAACCTACTACCTTTAAGGAAGCTAACCAGTATGCTTGTTGGCAGAAAGCAATGGAGGAAGAATACAATGCTTTGCAAACACAAGGGACTTGGTCATTAGTTCCTCTACCTCCTGGCAGACAACCAGTAGGCTGCAAATGGGTTTACAGAATAAAAAGAAATGCAGATGGTACTATCTCTAGGTTTAAGGCTAGACTTGTGGCTAAGGGGTTTCATCAAGAGCAGGGTATTGATTACTCAAAGACTTTTAGCCCTGTTGTTAAGCCTCAGACTATTAGAATTGTTCTATCTTTGGCCTTACATTATGGCTGGGCATTACATCAGATGGATGTATCAAATGCTTTTCTGCATTGTGATTTACAAGAGACAATGTTTATGACTCAGCCTCCAGGATTCATTGATCAAGCTCATCCTGAATTTGTTTGCAGACTTCATAAGTCTTTATATGGTCTTAAACAAGCCCCAAGGGCCTGGTATTCAAAACTATCTTCTTTCTTATTAGAAAGGGGTTTCTGTAACACAGCTGCAGATGCTTCTCTCTTTGTGCATACCTCTGCCAATCATATTCTAATTCTCTTAGTGTATGTTGATGATATCATTCTAACTGAGAGTAATGAGGCTGTTATTCAGTCTTTTATATCAGAAATGCAGCTGCATTTTGCTATGAAATATCTTGGACTTTTATCCTATTTTTTAGTTATTGGTAAAAGAAAATTCTGGTGGGCTTCTGTTGACTCAAACTAAATATGCAAAAGATCTATTAGAGAAAGCTGGGTTGTCCACTTGCAAGCCTGCAGTGACTCCAGTAGTATCCAAACATGATTCCAAGGATATTGCAGCTGCTGTACCTTTTTCAAATCCTACTTTGTTCAGGAGTCTTGTAGGAGCACTTCAATACATGACTATGACTAGACCTAATCTACAATATGCTGTGAGTGTTATTTCTCAAAAGATGCATGCTCCAACAGACCAGGATTACAAAGCACTCAAGAGGATTCTAAGGTTTATAAAAGGAACTTTGACTCAGGGACTTCAGTTTAGACCTGGCTCACTTACTTTACATTCTTTTTCAGATAGTGACTGGGCTTGTGATGTTATAGACAGAAGATCAGTAACTGGTTTTTGCACTTTTCTAGGGCCTAATCTTATATCCTGGAGTTCCAAGAAGTAGCCTACTGTTTCTAGAAGTTCTACAGAGGCTGAGTACAGGGCATTAGCTCAAACAACAGTTGATCTCACTTGGCTTACTTATCTTCTCAAGGGCATTAGCTCAAACAACAGCTAATCTCACTTGGCTTACTTATCTTCTTAAGGCTTTACATATTTCAGTTCAATTTCCTACATTGGCCTGTGATAATCTCTCGGCCATAGCACTGGCTTCCAATCCAGTTTTCCATGGCAGGACCAAACACATTGAATTGGATTATCACTATGTTAGGGAACAAGTGGTGGCAGGGAAGTTACTGATCTCTTATCTTCCTTCTACAGAACAGGTGGCAGACATTTTCACAAAATCTCTTCCAATTGCTCAGTTTCACTATCTCAAATCCAAGCTTCCACTGGTTACCCAGTCTCAGCTTGAGGGGGGATGTTAGCATATCTAATGCAATTGAGAATATACTGCACTGTCACTAAAAAAGTTAGTTAGGCAGTACAGCTATCAGTTAGCAAGTTAGTTATAAAGCACATGTGCAAGTTAGTTATTAGTATCTAGAAGGTTCTATTATAACTGACATCTATAAATAGATGTACTTGTAATGACTTGAGAGTAATGAAAATATCTTCTGTTTCATCTCTATTATACAATTCATCAAAATCTACTACTTAAAGTGAAAAGAAGACCAACCTTTCTCCAGATCCACGCATAGTGAAAGATTCATACACCAAAAACAAACCCATCAAACCAATCAAACCTTAAGCCCTCTCACCACGAATCCTCCTAGCAAGCTAGATATATTTGTTGGGTGTTTTTGTTTATATCTCAAAAGGATAGTTTGCTTCCCACATTGGAAAAATGATAAACCTTTTCTCACCTTATATTAGTTCACACCTTAGTGGGCAAGTGAAAGAAATAACAAAGGGATCGGGCTCACACGCATGAGATTTGGGCCGATAGTTCAAATTGGTGGATGTTAAAACTGCGTTTTTAAATGGTGACTTAGAAGAAGAAATTTACATGGAGCAACCTAAAGGTTGTGTGGTTGCCGAACAAGAAAATAAAATTTGTAAACTACTAAAGTCATTATATGGTCTAAAGCAAGCACCTAAACAGTGGCATGAGAAATTTGATCAAGTTTTGTTATGTGATGGCTTTTCATTTGTTGAGGCAGATAAACGTGTTTATACAAAACTTGATAATGGTGATTGTGTGGTTATATGCCTTTATGTGGATGGCATGCTTATCTTTGGTTCTAGCCTTGGTATAATACAAAGAACTAAAAGCTTTTTGTCTTCTAATTTTGATATAAAAGACATGGGATAGGCTAGTGTCATCTTAGGCATAAAAATCGTACGAAATGATAGTGGTATAATGTTAAATCAAGGGCATTATGTGGAGAAAGTCCTTAAAAGGTTTAATAATTTTGATGTGGTACCTATGTGCACTCCTTATGATACTAATAGCCAATTGAAAAAGAATAAAGGAGATGCTGTCTCTCAAAATACATATGCTCAAATTATTGGGAGTCTAATGCATTTAATGAACTTTATTAGACCTAATATAGCTTATGCTGTGTGTAGATTGAGTAGGTATACTCATAGTCCAAATCATGATCATTGGAATGCATTAGTAAGAGTATTGAAATTTTTTAGAGGTACCATGAACCATGGTATTAAATATAGTGGATTTTCCACTGTGTTAGAAGGATACAACAATGCTAACTGGACCTCTGATTCAGATGAGACAAAATCCACTAGTGGCTATGTGTTCACCCTTAGTGGGGGTGCAATATCTTGGAAATCAGCCAAACAAACCATAATTGCAAGGTCAACTATGGAATTTGAGTTTGTGGCATTAGAGTTGGCTGAGAAATTTCTTGACAAGTATTCCGTTGGGAATAAAACCAACACCTTCTGTGTCTATGCATTGTGATTGCCAAGGCGCAATAGCTATTGCGACAAACAAAACCTTTAATGGGAAAAATAGACACATACATTTGAGACATAATATGATAAAGCAGCTGCTTAGAGATGAAATTATTTCCGTAGATTATGTGAAGTCTGAGATGAATTTGGCTGATTCTCTAACTAAACCTTTGGGAAGAAAACTAATTAGTGAAACATCGAGAGAAATGAAACTACTGCCAATTTGAGATATCAATAATGATGGTAACCCAACCTATGTGATTGGTGATCCCATGAATTAGGTTCATATAGGTAATAACAAGTCATTTGTTGATATATTAAGCACTATTAAATTTTTGTTCCTCCTATGGTGTGAATAGTACAGAACTGCAAATAAAGTGAGGTTGAGCTATGCTCTTAATCAAATTCATATCCTTTATAGGTGGTGTATTAATTGTGGAATACACTTGATGGATTGACCTATGTGAGTGTGGAGTGGGGCCGCTCAAATGAAATTTATGACAAAATTTCTAGAGCACTAATGAATAACCAGGCACGCACATAGCCTATTAGCGCAAAACAGAGATGAATAGCAAATTGTGGGGGTATAATGTGATAGACAAGAATCTTAACTTATAACAAGAATTCTTGGTTCATAGAAGCTAAAGGCTTCGCCAATTATTCTATAAGTTATATCTTATTCTATTGAGGTCTGGTTCATAGTTTAAAAGACACCAGATACAATGCATTATACTCAATGATATAAACCCAGGAAAGTCGTTTTCTTCTTTCTTCTAATCCTTTTGAGATATGTGGGGGATTGTTGGGTGTTTTTGTTTGTATCTCAAAAGGATAGTTTACTTCCCACATTAGAAAAATGATAAACCTTTTCTCACCTTATATTAGTTCACACCTTAATAGACTTGTGAAAGAAAGAACAAAGGGTTGGGCTCGCGCGCATGAGATTTGGACCGATAGTTCAAATTAGTGGATTTGCCCCCCTGCGCGCAAGATATACGTGAGGCCCAATCCAAGCCACTTTTTATTATTTTAATTTTACCAAAAATAATTTATTACCTACTTGTTCGAAAAGTTGGTGAACAAATTGTTTGTTTGATTTGGATGAAGCGATGATGAAGCTTTGAGTGTTTATATGTAAAGGGAGGTGGAGGCGGGTGTGTGAGATTGATGAAAAATTTTCGTGTTTTGGGGGGTGATTTGAAATTTTGGGTTGAAGGGGTGATGAAGGCCATTGATTAATGTATGAATACACGATGAAGATTGTACTAGAAGGAAGACTTTTGGATTAGGATCCGCGTGAATGTGTATCAGCCAATGGACAGTTGCCATGTCTTGAAAGTCAGAATTTTGAACTTGTGTTTTTTTCCGCTCGCCTTTTTCTTATTTTGAACTTTTGGCGGCCTAGCTTTTTCCTTTTTTTTGGCTAAAAAAAAGGCAAATTTTGATTAGCTCATTCAATTATTTATAGGGTGAGCATTATTCGGTTATAACTGAATAACTAAACTAAACTTAACCAAAATAAAAAATTTTGTTTGATTATTTTTGGGTTCGGTTTCGATTATTAAAAATGGGAAAAATCGGTTTTCGGTTTCAGTTGTTTCTCTGCAATTTAGGTTAATAACTGAATAGTTACTTTTTCATTAAAAATTTTTATTTAGTTATTATTTTTCAAGTTTACGTTCATATATTTGTATAAGTTTATATCATTCTTATATGCATAATGCAAATTTTGATGATAAATATTGGAATTTGATTATTACAATTATAAAGAAATTTAGTTTTTTGAATTAGTTTTGAATAATGCATGATTTTTTAAAATAATTTGGTTATTTCGATTATAACTGAAACCGAACCAAAAAAATTTGGTTAAATAATTTTGTTATTAATATAGTTCGATTGGATTTTGGTTATCAATTTTTAAAATTTTGGAAATTTGGTTATTAAAATTTGGTTTTGGTTCGATTAAACCAAATGCTCACCCCCAATTATTTAAGTTAACTCCAACAGCCTCCCTATTTTTTCCTTATAAAATAAGTCAAATTCATTCTCCTCGTATTTAGCAAACTCCTTATCTCAGTTTTACTTCAAAAGTCTCCCTACTTTTTTTTTTAGGAACTCCTTATGTCAGATTATTCCAACAGCCTCCCTACTTTTTTACTCCCTATCTAATTTTACTTTTAAATTTCACTATTTATCTTTAATATGTACTATCAATATAAAAAATTAATTATAAAAAATTAATATTAATATTAAAAAATAATTATTAATATTTAATTTATTAAAAATCAATTATTAATATTTAACTTTTATAATTATTTTGATTTATTTTGAGTATTTGGAGAAATAGATGTGTGGTTTTCTTCCATGTTCTGGAGATGAAGAAGAGTAAGAATTCTCGGTGCCTATGCAAAATGCAACTCCACCTCCTTAATCTGTTTCTCCAATTCATGAAGAAAGTTTAAAGGAAAGGCCAAAAAGAACATGATCTTTAAGTATATTTATGCAGAGTTCGAGGAGGTAACTCTTGATTCAATGATCTTTATTGTCTTCTCGTGGATAGTGAACCATTAACCTTCAACAAAGCAATGAAAGACAAAAGGTGGAGAGAAGTCATGGACGAAGAGATTAAAACAATTGAGAAAAACAATAATTAGGAATTGAAAACACTTTCCATAGAAGATGGATAGTAGGTGTCAATGTTTGACTGTAGGAAAAAGATGAATTCCTATCAAGAAGGTTAAAATATTTGACGTACATAAGACCTAACACCTTCTTTGTAGTTGGAAAAGTGAGTCGTTTCATGAAAGAAACTCTCTCTCCTTGAAAGAAGGTTGCTAGAAGAATTCTTCATTATCTAAACGATACAATTGCTTTGGGTTATTTTATTCTTCTTTTAGTGAATTCAAGTTTGTAGGATTTTGTGGTAGCAACTTTGCAAGAGATATTGATGATAGAAAAGTACCGTCGGGTTTGTACTCTTTATGGGTGATTGTGCTAATTTATGGAGTCTAAAGAAACAATCAATTGTCACCCTTTCATCTTGTGAATTTGAATATGTTGTAGGGACTTCTTGTGCTGGTCATATTTGGCTAAGAACATTGTGGAAGGAGCCTAATTTGCCCCAAGAGAAAGCCATAGAAATTTATATTGGAAATAAGGTTGCATTGATCCTGAAACCCCAATACACACACTTTGAATTAAAAAATTAACCCAGATAAATTCCCTCCCTATTGAATCCTTAACCTATCAAAGATTAAAAATTCAAATAATAAGGATTGAACATAAAACAAGAATAGAAATTCACCATAAAGTAGAAATACCTTGATAAAAAAATTAATTCTTGGTGCGACTAAGGAATGCAAACATGCCTTACTTGCAAAAGTATAGAGAAATTGGCAAAACCGATATGATTTGTTTATACTTCCCTAAGGTCCTAATCCTAAAAGGAAAAGAATAAAATAACCCTACTTCTAATTGGGCTAGCCTAAGTTTAAGCCCAAATGGGGTAGCCTTGTATTTCAATTTTATGGGTACGAAGCAAATTTTATGGGTTCGCTTGGATTTTCATGGCATGGACATGAAACTTTCTGTCTATTAATTTCATGGGTATGAAGCAGATTTCATGGGTTGATAGAAATTTAATGATGGAGCCATGAAATTTTTACATTCAACTTCGTGGCTTGCTTCATTTTCATGAGTTGATCAGAAATTTCATGACTTGCTTCTCAAAGTGCACATCAATTAACCATGAACCTTCAAAAATGACCCACACGTCTGGCATAAAGAAATAAAGGCAACTGCCGTTTCAACTCTCATGGACGTTCCGGCATCATCTTCAAACAATGATCCAAAAAGTTCTCTTTCACCAAGTGGCCTACAAAGCATTGCAATGCCAATTTAAGTCTTTTGGCTCGCTACTTCAAAATCGACCCAGCTAGAAACATTAGGTCCTCATGTCTACGTAGTTCTCTCCAAGTCCATCGCCATGGTGACCCGTGCTCACATCATTAAGTCTGCTCAAGCACTTGCTAAGAATCCAATTTATCATGATTGAAGCATACATGTAAATGCAATATATTATTTTATTAGAGAAAGCATTACCAAAATAGGTACAGGAGCTCAAGTATGTAAAGACTAAAGATCAAAGTTGCAGATATTTTTACAAAGTTTCTCAAGTTTGAAGAATTTGGGAGATAGAGAATCAAGACTTGGAGTGAGAAATTTCAAATGAAGGGGAGTGTTGAAAATAATTAGAAATTCCATGAGTATGGCTAGATATATGAGTTTTTCAGTTACCTAGGACCAAGTTCATTGTGTCTATAAGCATGTTTTATCATGCATTCAATTAGGAAGATTAGAATTTTTTTTTTGGGTGCATTATGGTGAACGCTTTTGCATTATGGTTATTTAACTAGGAAGCCAAGAAGTCATGCTTTATATTATGGTAAAAATTCTAAAATTCTTGTTTTGCACATATAAATAGACAAGTATTTGATATTTGTAGGCAAGTGAAATAAAACATATTATCTTCTTTATAATCCTTTTATTCCATAGTTAACAGGTTAACAGGCTAAATTTGTTATTTATGCATAGTTACTTCAATGATAAGCATAAGACTAATAGTGTGTTTGGAATGATTTTATTTTAAGATACTTATCCTATTGAAATTTGAGAATATCTTATAAAATTTAAGATATCTTATCATATGCATCATACATTCTATAGTTGTAAAAAATAAGATAGCATAGATTGCTTATTTCTTATAAGATAAAAAGTATTGTTTGTTTTGAGTTTCCATAATATGCATGTGATAAGATATCTTAAATCTTATAAGATGTATCCTAATTTTAATAGGATAAGCATTGTAATATAAGATTATAACAAATAGAGGATAAGTCACAAAAAACATAAGCTACATAGTATTCAATAGGGCAAAATACATAGACCCTCCCATGATCTATCATAAATGCACAAAAACCCCCTGTGATGCCAACACTTCCATAGTAAGCTCTTGTGTTGAGAAAAAGTTTCACGCGCGTCCCCTGCCATTTACACTCCTTAACGGTGTTAAAGACTTACAACAAAAAGGCATTAGTACCCTTATCCACTTGTGTAATTTTTTCTCATTTGAACAAATACGTGCATAACAATTAACAAAAATAAAAATTCTCAAACACACAAACGTGCATAACAATTTCTCTCTCAGATGTAAAGGCCTACAAAAAATAAAAACATCCCCAATTTTTTTTTTCAGGTCTAATTTTGATTTAGATTTAAAAAAATAAAATCTAGAAGATGAAAAGTTCATTTGCTCCATTATGAGTGCCAGCTTTTAACAATATATATACACACAATTCGAGGAGATGGTGAATTGTTCATCTTGGTGGCTAGTTTGCTTGGGGTTCTATTGGCTAATTAAGGATAGTGCTTCTTGAGTTCTTGGTTTCGATTGCATGTATGATTGTAATAGATTGTACCATGGCAGTTCCAATTCGGTGTTGGTCATGGCAGTTGATAGTAGAACTCGACGGAGAAGCAACTGGTTCTGGAGTTAGGAATTTTTTATTTTCTGTAAATTTTCATGTTTGAGAATTTTTTTGCCTGCTTGGAAGTTGTTTCTAAAACCTGCTTTTAGTTTTTAAAAACAAAAAAAAATAAAAATAAAAAAACTTGTTTGGAAAGCATTTTTTTGGTTCTTAGATTTTAAAAGCTATTTTAAGAAAACCTGTTTTAAAAATCAAAAACAGAAAACAACTTTGAGTTGTTTTTGAGTTTTTGTTTTAAAAAACAAAAGAAAACATGAAGAACACTTTTTTCATTAATGGCATTTAAGTAAATAGGAAAACATTGCAATGGCATACATGTCATATCACCCATTAAACACTCTCTCTCCACATATATGTGCATAACACGATAAAACCATTTGTTGCCCTATCTCCTCTTAAGCACAAACTCTCATCAGATTTGAAAAAGCAAAGTGATTTATAAAACTTGTAAGGATTAAAAAAATCGCGAAACAATTGCTATTTTCTTTTTGATATTTGCATCATTCATGTTAATCCTATTTTAACATGGGTTCCATTTTTTTTTCTTTGTTTTGCATGTTAGATCTAATCAAAAGATCGGCTTTTTAGCTTCTTCAGCTACAAAATCTTAGATTACCGGTAAGCTTGAATGATATTTTTGATATTGAAAATCAGATTTATGCATGTAGAATATTTATTTTAAACAAAAATTTTGTTTTTTTTTTTTGCTGAAATATTTTGATAAGTTGTAGCTTTTTCAAGAATATTTCCAGAAACCCATTTGAGAATTAGTTGAATTGTAAGTTTCTATAGCTCCGTGTGTGCTAATTTAATGTATATTTATCTTGATTGAGATTGTTTTTAGCTGTTTTTTAGGATTTTTACTGAATGTTGTGTGATAAGCATCGTCTCAATTATACTGTGAGCAACAAAAGTAAGATGGTTGAGGCCTTCCAAAAATTTCATTAAGGAATGTATAATGAAAGTTATTCTTGATATATTTTATTATGCTTGCCCTAATAAGTTTTTTAGTAGTTTTTGGGGGTTTAGAAATCATTTGCCTAAAATATATGATGTGAAGCGCTGATAGAAAAATAGCACAAAACACTCTAAATTAGTTTAAAATAAAACTAAAAGGAAAAGAAAAAGAAAAGGAAATTAAAGAAAATAAAGTAAAAAGTTTTTTTTTTCTATTTTTTCCTCCTTTTTCTCCTGGTTTTGGCCGAAGAGCTTTCAACTTTTATTTTTTTCTTTACTTCTTGGTTCGACCCTAAGCTTATTTTGCTGATGGAGCTCGCTGCTATCTATCTAATATCTAAGTGTGTGGTGTGTTTGAATTGGTAAAGGGGTCATGTGATGCTATTTTCCTTGCTGTTTTCCCAAAAATATTATGATATCATCTTTTTGATAGCCAAAGAAGATATATCATGTTTTGCTTTTTATATCAGAGAAATATTCCTTCAACTCCAGTATATCATCTTTTGCTTTTTTTTTTTGTGAAGTCATTATTCCACTACCTTGTTAAAACATCTTTTGGGTTGGCATATTCATGGGATATAGTATAATTTTTGTATATATATATATATACCTTTAGTTATCAATGACTTCTAGTGACACAACTTACTTTATCTACAAATTTTTTTTAATACCTTTTTCTTATCTACCAATTTGTTTATGAGTGTTTAAAGGACATTGATTGTGTCAAGCTCATCTATCTAGAAATGGTCTTCTTTATGACACCACTTACTTTATAACCATGTCATGCCAGGATTGTCCAAAGTAAGCAGAGATTTTACTTTTGAAGATATATCAAACTAGTTTACATGATTGCCAGTAATTTCTTCATATATGGTTATTCCATTTATTGTGTTTGATATTTAACAATATTGAAATTCTTGAATTTTGTATAGATGGCAACCAAGAGAACTGATTCATAGGAGTCCACACTTTGGCCAAGTGTGATTGTCAAATGTTTTATTGACATCATGGTTGAAGAAGCCAACAAAGGGAATATGAAAAATGGTGTCTTTTTACCTAGAGTTTGGAATCAAATATTGAGCACACTTAACACAAGGACTCATCATAATTTTACTATGAAACAAATTAAACAAAAGTTCAATATGTTGAGGTTAAAACATGGATAGTTTTCTCATCTCTTGCAACAAACTGGGTTTGGTTGGAATGCAGAAACCAACACAGCCATCGCTGATGAACCTATCTGGCAAACCTATCTTCAGGTATATACTGTACTTTTTACATTTTGTTTGCATGGTGATAGCAATGCAATTAATAGTAATTTTTATATTTTCTTATAAGCTCACCCTGATGCTGCACCATTTTAAAAAAATGGTTTGGAGCATTAAAATTTGTTGGGAATAATTTTCAATAGAAGTACTGCAACTGGAGTCCTTCGCCATTCATCCACCCAAGACCTTTCTGACTCAGATGAAAAGTAAGAACTTGAAAATGAATATCGTAACGCTAGAATCCATGTAGATCTTGATGAGGGGATAGGACAAGTGATATCGTTACACAAACCATTAAACACACCACACGTAATGGAAAACGGAAGATTCAAGTTCAAGAGCGTAAGTCTAGTAAAGAGTCTAGGTCTTTTCAAAGGGGAGATGCACTTCAAGCATGGGTTGAGGCATCCAAGCCAAGAGCTGAAGCTTTATTAGCTAACGCTAAGAGGTATAGGGCAAGGAGTATTGAGGTTACTTGTTTTTCAGTGACATTGATGTCTTCTTACGAGTGCAAGTTTTAAAAGACCCGCAAGCGTACGGATCGTGCAATACAGTGTTTACGAGTGCGGGTGTCGAACCACAGGGAGGCGTGAATATCGTGAATGTATCCTATGCTTGGTGTCCTAAAAGAGCTAAAAAGAAAGATCTAAACTAAGTGTACTTTTTCTTGTGAAGGTTTGGATTGTTGGGAGCTCTAAGTAAATAAAAAAAAACTAAACTATGAATAAAAACAAAAATGGACGCAGGTTGATTAAGAAGAAACTAACAATTGGAAAGGGATTAGGGTGACTTAGACTTATGAATGGGTAACTCCATACTCAAATGCTATGGGATTAAGGGATGATGGCTAACTATCAAAAGTGCTCTTAACTAGGTTGTTAGTTAGTGTCCTGATTTCCCCCTAGGACTCGGTGCGGGTCCGTCCCTAGGCGACATCTCCTAGAGCTACGGCGTGGTCCTTATGACCTAGGGCCTCAAGAGGGACTAACTAACTTCCTAAGTGGCTTAGAATGAACCTACCCTAGTACCTAAACCGTTGGCTGGGTTTAAAGCCAAGACCTAGTGTTGCTAAGGTCGACTAAATCTATCCTGAAACCTATTGGCTGGATTTAAAGCCAAAGGAAACTCGACCTAGATTAGCCCTAAATTATACTCCGTCATTCTAAGATCACTACAGGATTTGACTAACATTCATACACATGTGATATTGAAATTATGCTTGTTACTAGGCATGCAAATACGCATATAGACATGAATAAAAGCACTACCCACTTCATAACATCCATGTATAAACACATAGACATGAGTACAACATGGATTAGATGTGTTTAGTAACAAACAAACTTCAGTTAATATATATGTACTCATCTAAGTATTCTATCAACCACATAGACATGAATGAAAGAACACCCAATTAAACAACACAAATCAAAACATATATATATATATATATATATATTCAGCCATCATATCCCATATCATAAGAGTATAAAATTAACCCATTACATAAGTTTTATCACCCTATACAAGCCTACTCAGACATAATAGAAAATAGAATGAAAAAGATATAATGAAACTCCCCTTTCATCCTAGCGATTTTAGAACACAGCTTGTAAACAATCTCAATTCCAAAGCGTTTGAATCCTCCAACGAAGCTTGGTTCTTCGTGAAAAGTATGTGAAAAGGGTGTGTGAGGCGGCTAGGCAATAGGGTTAAGTGTGTGTGAGAATAGGTGTGAAGTGTGTGTAAAAACTCTCCTCCTTTCTGCTCCACATCGGGCTTTATTTATAGATTCGCACATAGCCGGTCGACCGGCCTCTGGAGTACTCGACCGGCTTTCTTCATGGGCTCTCTGGAGTGGCCGGTCGACCGGCTCTTGAAGGTGGGTCGTCCGGCTTTTCGACGAAGCGCTCTGGAGTGGCCGGTCGACCTAGTCGGTCGACCGGCTATTCTTCCTTAGCGTCCGGCTGACTTCCTTCATCCAATTTTTTGTCATTGCGGCCTTTAGTCTTCTCCCTTAGACCCGTGCATGTCCTATCTTCATCACCTTTCTTTGTTCAATCTTTATCTTAACCCAAAATCACCTGAATCATTGAAAATAAGCTATTAGTGTAGCATTTTATCTCTTAAACTCAATATGCACATTTATTCACACTTGATCCTATTCCTATCAAAAGTACTACACTAATGCATCATTATAAGCATTCAACACCTCTAAAGTATAAGTAAATGGCGATGCAAACACACACCAAATCACAACTCATCAGACATCAATTGAATATACCATCTCTAAATGTGTGACCACACTTGATGAGATTGATGGTGTCTCAGATGACACCTATATGAAGGCTTTAGAAAAATTTAAAGATGTAGATTGGAGAGAAATGTTCCTTACCATGTCAAGTGATAGGAAGAAGGCATGGTTGGATAGACTTTAGTAGCTAGTGTTATAGTCTATCTAAGTATTGTGTTTGTTGAACATTAATATGTTATATTTGGCTAGTTAGACCAGTGTTTTATTGCTATTTGTATTTGATTTTGGTTAGTTTCAATTTAACTCATGCTTTAAGAATGCAATTTAGCTAATAGTTGATATGTTTAAAAATCCATAATGCATGTTATATATTTTTATATGTTAGCAGGTTTGTGACCCGATGGAAGTAAACAATGAGTCTTCTTATAGTAACAACGATTTTTTTTATGGCATTGAAAGATATTCATCTTCATCTGATTCAAGTGATGACAATGCTGAATTAGCTGAGTTAATTCTAGTTGACATGATTTTTGAATATGAACAAAAATTTCTTAACAAAATTCCCATTCATATATCTGCATTAACTTGTCCACAGTTTGTTGCTAAGCTTCTAAGTGGATCTGAGACAATTTGTTATAAGTTGTTGTGAATGGAAAAATCATGTTATGTCAGTCTATGTGATGAGCTGAGAAGTAAAGCATAGTTAGAGGACTCAAGAGACGTGGCTTTGGAGGAAAAAGTGGCAATGTTTCTTTTTATAATATGGCATAATATTCTACACAGAGTAGTAGTTGATCGGCTCCAACGCTCTATTGAGATTTTATGCATCCTATTATATTTTATATTCTTATCGAGATTTTAAATAGTATAAATATTTTAATTAAATTGTTACATTTGTGTTGGAATTGTTTAGGTGCAATTGATGGAACACATATAAGTGCATGGACTTCTGCTGCAAAACAGACATATTGTAAAAGTGGAAAAACAAATATCACACAAAATGTTATATGTGTATGTGACTTCAATACGTTATTCACATATGTCTATTCAAGTCAGGAAGGTAGTGTTCATGATTCAAAGGTTTTCCTTGATGCACTTGCCTATCGAGAAGCAAATTTCCATGGCCTATAGAAGGTGAGTTACCTTTTCTTATATATACTTTTGATTATTAGTTATTTAATAGCGTAAATAATTGAACTTAAATTAATATTTGCTAATTGGTTTAGGAAAATATTACGTTGTGGATTCTGGTTATCCTTGTATTGGAGGTTTTTTTCCACCATTTTTGGGTAAAAGATATCATACACAAGTAGGGGTGGAAGTCGGACCTGATTTTCAGGTAATCAGATTTTTCTGATTTGGGTTTTGCGGGTTTCGGATGGGAAAAAATACCCAATCGGATAGTTAAATAGTAACTATCCGACCAGATATCGGATTTTTTGGATACCGGGTTTTTCGGATTTGGATGTTCAGATATCCAAAATTCCTATGAAGCTAAAAAATACAAAACTACGTACTATCTTTTTTGTGCTAAGTTAGCAAGTACATTCATCGATAGTCAAAGTAATTACATCCATGTACACAAATAGCAAATAGCACCATGCTCAAAACTAAACATCAGATCTAATAAACAAGAGATAACATGCACAACTTGCTAAAAAATTAGCAACCTGTCCAGAAATTGCTTAGTAAACTAATGCAATTCGCCATGCACACAACCTGTCCAGAAACAACATACACAACCTGCCCAAAGATTACTAATTAATGCCATTCAACATCTAAAAAAACATTCATCACCTGTCCAAAATAACATGTCCACAACCTATCCATAAATTATGAACTCATTAATGCCATTCAACATTTCAATTTTCAACCTGTCTAGAAATTTAGCCAACACCATGCTACTAGTCTATACGATCTATAATTCACAAAAAGCAAACAACAATAGTCAATAGTCAACAATTGTTTTGTTTGTACCAAAGACAAACAATTAAAACATCTTAATAGAAAAGCCAAGTTAAAACATTTCAAACAAAGTAATAAAATGCTAAAACCATCTTCAAACATTCAACATCCAAGTACTTTCCTAACTCCAAAATCTCAACTCAAGCATCACTTCCTGCACAAATAAGAAAGTTGCAAATTTACTAAAGAAATCAATTATTCTCAACAATAAGTGAACCAATTAATAAGGCCAAAACAAGAAACAACCTAAATCCCCAAATCATATATCTGCAATAGTGGCATCAGCCCCATTCCTACTCAACTCTAAAATAATTAACAAGAAATCAACCAAAATAATAATAATAATAATAACAACAACAACATAAGAATGACAAAACAAAAATTTAAAAGAATACATACCACTTTCAATAGATTCGATCTCAGCCAAGTCCTCCTTAACACATACAAGAATAGAAGAGTAGCGAGACCAATCTTGAGTATAAAGTAGTGCTTGAACTATTTTTTGAGACAAAGAGCTCCTAAAAGCATCTAAAACACGTCCCGTTGTACTAAATGTAGCTTCTGAAGTAACTATGGAGACTGGAACAGCTAAGATATCACGTGCCATCTTGGAAAGGATAGGAAATCTAAGTGCATTTATCTTCCATCAATTTAATATGTCAAACTTGGGTCTCTTTGCTTTATCAAGAACACTGTTTTCTCCATCAGACTCATCATCATCATTCTCAATCTCTTCAGCAAGATATTTGTCTAATTCAGACTTCACAAGTTCACGTGAACTTCCAAACTTAAACTTTTTGAACTCTAAGATCAAAGCTTTTCTACCCTTCTTTTCTAAACTAAAACTTCACAAGTTGTTGATCCACCAGTTGAATTTTCAGAAAAGCTTGATGAAACACCATGACTTGCTTGACTATACTTTCTTCTATACTCCTCAAAAAGCTTATAAATGTCATTTTGAACTTCAACCTTCATTGTTTCTCGCATCATGAAATCATCATACAATTTCTCAAAAACATAGTCCAAGTACTCCAACTTGTGACGAGGATTAAGAATAATTGCATAATAGATGATCTTGTTGATATTTTCAAGACATCCCCAATACTTATCAAATTTTTGTTTCATTGCACTTGCCATCCTACTCAACTCAAGATCATCACTTCCTATCTACTCTTGAAGAATCAAAGCTAATGCACTTATTTCATGAAACATGGTATTAGATGTTACATATAAGGATCCCGAAATCCGCAAAGTGAGATGAAAAAACTACTCTAGAAATCCAACAAGCAACCTAATTCTCCTCCAATCATAACAACTAGGCACTCCTTTATATGGAGGAGTCGAAAGAAAGTCTCTATACTTGCCATCATCCTTAGAATAACTATCAAAAGCCCTTTCAAGCTTGGATGCACTCTCTAACATCAAATAAGTAAAGTTCCACCTAGTAGACACATCAAGGCACAATAATTTTTTGCTATCAATTTTTTCAAGATCAATGCACTCTTTGAATTTATTGTACCTAGCTAGAGAGTTTTTAATGTATCTAATTGCATCCCTAACACGAACTATGGCATCTCCTTCATCCTTTTGTTTCAACCTATCTTGTACCACAAGGTTAACTATGTGGGCAATGCACCTCATGTATAGATATTTTATATCTAACATAGAAGTACCCCACATTTTCATCCTTTCTCTCAAGTAACCAATGGCCGTATCATTTGAAGAAGCATTATCAACAGTAATCGTAAAAATATTATCAATCCCCCAATCAAGTAAGCACTTCTCAACAGCTTTCCCAATATCTTCACTCGAATGACTCAATATCGGGCAAAAGTTAATGATTCTCTTATGCAACTTCCAATCATTATCAATTAAATGAGCTGTGACACACATATAGTTCAATTTTTGTTGTGAAGTCCAAGTGTCAGTGGTAATGCAAATTGTTTGAGTGCAATTTCTCAAGAATGATTTTAACCTTGCCCTTTCATTCAAATACAAGGCATAAGTATCAGTTGCAACAGTCTTTCTACCAGGAATAACAAACATTGGACATGCAGTCGACATTAATAACTTAAAGCCAAGACCTTCAACAAATTTGAAAGGAAGCTCATCCATAATCAACATCTTTGTCAAAGCCTTTCGTACCTTGTTTTGGTCAAATTGCCATTTTGTAACATGTCCTGCTTTTTCACCTGATTGGATGGGTTGATGAGAGATACGATATTGATTAGTTAATTCTTCAAGAGGCTTCTTCTTACCAGCCTTGTAGTGATTTTTTAATAGTGTAGTCCCATGGTTTGTTGGATCGGCTTTTACTTCTCTACCACAATAACGACATCTTGCCTTTTGGACTTGTTCTCTTTCGCAAAAAAACTTATCAAAATGAATCCAATACAAAAATCTAGGTGAAGATTGTTCTTTTCTCCCCTTCCCTTTCATTTTCTCCCTTCCCCTTTTCCTCGACTCATTTAAAGAACTAGTAACTCTTTCAGAATCTCCACATATGTCAACCCCCATATCGTCATCAAAATCTAATGCATCATCTCTTTCGTCAGATGTTTCAGGACTTGAGATTCCACAAAAGCGTGTTCTTTTAGTAGGCATTGGTTGGTTAGAGGTTTCCATTTCTAAACCATAAACAATTCAAACTTAACAATTAGATATTAAGTTTAAGGCTATCTCATTAATTTCTAAATAATTTGGCTCTTCTACTAAAGACAATGAAAGAGAAGAAAAGAAAAAAAATAAGCTTACGGAGTGGTGATGGCGAGGATGAAGGAGATCCATAATTAAACGGAAGAGAAGAATCATAATCGGGACTTGCTGAATATGAACTCGACATCTTTGCCCAATTAAATTCTATAAATAGAAAGTGGACAACCAATATTTAAATGCGGTTTAATTACGACTTTGAATGAAACAAAAAATCATGTAATTCTTTTCCTTACAACAAATAAGTGGCAGACAAATACTGCAATTATGAAATAATAACCGCAACAAATCAAATATTCCTTATAACACGACTCTAATATTTAGTTTGTTGTCTGTTTTTACCTTCATGTATGTTACTCTAATTGAAAATCATATAATAAGATTAAACATAAATTTAAGTCACATCGTAACATGAATTTACTTAGAGTTAAAATGACTGCGTTTAGCGTACTTACTTATAATCATTACCAAAAGTCCAAAACAAAAAGATCCAATAGAAGTATAGAACCACCAAAGATTAATAAAACGAATATAACAAAATAGTAGGTTCAATTGAAAGTTTATCGAAAAGGGTGGACATGAAGTTCAACTAAGAACCTTAGACAACTCTAGTGTTAAAAAGTAGAAAGAGCCGAAGAGAAGCAAGAAATAATAGATCTCAGGAAAGCCCAAATTATTTAGCAAACACATCACAGGCTAGTGAGCTTGGGCCAAAACCCAGGATGAAAGGGAGCAGTGGCGACTAGAATTTTTATTTAGCAAACACATCACTGAATACAAATAGATTATCTAAAGCATAAAAATATCTGAAAATTATATTTTAATATCAAACATGATAATAGTAAAGAATAGAAAAACATTTTCTTTAAACAATTGATAGGAATGAAATTTATAGTGATGTTATTCATATATACAAATATATATATATATATCTTCAACTAATTGTGTTTTAGAGCCTCTGATTAGTTTGCAAAAATCCCAATCTTATTGCTGTTTAAGTTGATGACCCCTCTTGAAAGCGTATTGTGTAATCTTAGTTCCTCTGAACTATTTTATATAACAAGCGAAGATTTACTAATGCTGTGATGCAGGCAGCGAAAAGAAACAAAGAAGAATATGAAAGAAAGAGGTTTGCACAGCCCGACTAAGCTACACAAGAAAAATATCTCAGAATCAAAGTAGCAGCTTTTCACCTTACCCTGCTGACGTGAAGCTGGAGAGGCCGACATGGAGAAGCTTTGCCGGACTGCTGGTGGTGCGTTGCCATTGAGAAGGGATGACAGATGAGCGAATAGTGACTAAGCGAGTGAGGTGAGTAGGAATTAAGAAATCTAGGGCTTTATTCAATTTGGGGCTTTTTCGGCTGAATGAGAGAGTGAGTGAGTTGTGAGTGGATATTGACTAATTAATGACTAGTTATTGACTACTAAGAGTTAAAAAAACATAATCGGGTTTTTCGGATCGGGTTCGGGTGGGGAAAATGAATCCGAAAATCGACTCGAATTATCGGGTTTACCCAAAAATCCAAACTCGGTATACCCGAACCTGGCCTTTTATCAACCCGTTTAGACCTGAATCCAATCGAGTCGGGTAAAATCCGAAAATCTGGATCCGAACTTCCGCCTCTATGCACAAGAATTTCGAGGCCAAGGTCAATGAGCTAGAAGTCCTCATGAGCTATTTAATTATAGACACTCATCTTTAAGAATGGTAATTGAGCGTTGCTTTAGAGTACTAAAGGCAAGATTTTCGATTTTAAAGCTAATGCCACCATATAAGTCTTGTAGGCAACACCTTCTAGTGATAGCGTGTTGTGCCATTCATAATTACACATGCAAGTGGAGATTACATGATAGGTTATTCACAGAATGGAAAAATATGAACCCTTCACAAATTGAGTCGTCAAATGAAGACACTAGTGTGGAGTTAGACTTTAGTGCTAACAACTTCTCTAGATTAATTGCTCGAGCTGTAGTAGAGATGGCAAGATTTTGCAACCAAATATCAAATTGAATGTGGCTAGAGCACAATAATTCTAATGTATAAATTTATGAATTGTGACATCTATGAGTCGATGTTTATTTTTTTGAATAAATTTTTAATTATGAGGGTTATCTTTATTTTATGAATTTCTTAAATTTCTAAAATTCAAAAATTAAAGAATGATCTTTTCGTCTGGCCTAAATTTAGAAATAAATTTAATTTTAAAATTTAACATAAAAAATTTATTACAATTATTAGATTTTTATTTATTATGCAAAATATCAACTTTATGCCTTTCACTCTATTCAATTAAAATTATAGTGACTTTTAATTATTTTAATTTTTTATATTATTACGATGATATATTATATTAAAAAATAATCTGCTAATAAAAATCTTGCACCAAACAAGTTCTTCTATTTTTTTGTTTTTAAAAATTGTTTTTACAGCAAATTACCCAAATAAGTTTTTTGTTTTTTAATTTTTAAAAACTGTTTTAAGAATCCAATTTCCCAAACAGGTTTTTTTTACTGTTTTATTCTCAAAAACTATTTTTGAAATATGTTTTTAAGAACTATTTTCAAAACAAAAATAGAAACCAAATAGGCCCTTTGTTTTTATTAATTGTTATGCACTTCTTTAGCCCCTCCCAAAAAGAAGAACAAATAGATAAGGCTATTGATATCTTTCCATTACAAATTTTTAACACCGTGAAGAGATTATAGACGATAGGGGATGTGCATGGAATTTTTACCCATCATAAGGACTAGTTGTGAAACTTTTGGCACCATAAAAGATTATTGTATACTTATAATAGGCCACAAGCAGGTCTGATACATTTTACCCTATTTAATATTACTCAAGAATTTGTTTACAAGTTTCAAATAGTAATTTGTAAGACAATGTATTGGAATCAATCACTCTAACAAATCTATATGTTGCTTTCTTCTTTTATTGCCCTCTTTAGGTTTTTTCAAAGAAAATTAATTCAAAAATTCAAAAAAGTCCTTAAAGTTATTATTTAATTTCAAATTAGTCTTTATTATTTAGAAAAATTTGCACACACACTCAATTGAGGAGAATTTCCATTAAGAGGGACTATAAACGACCAAATTTGAGACTACCAAACTTGAAGGAACAAAAAAAGAAAAGAAAAAGAAAAACAATTGTGGCAAAAGCAAAAACGAAAAAGAGGAGCCAAACAAACAGAAAAAGAATGCCCATCCGACGTGGCGAACAGTGGTTGGCTGCAGTGTAGTTCACGCGGATCACGATCCTTAGTTTTAGTCTTTAGAATCCTAACCGTAGAATAACCCTCTCAATCAACGGCCAATATCCTCCCTCCAAACCCACAAAATTTTCGCCACTCCCGCTTCTCTCCCCCTTTGCGTATATATATATATATGTACAGACACAATACACACACTCAACACACTCAACTCTCACACACACACGGTCTCTCTAAATTGTTCCTGTCTCTCTCATCAAATGGCTCGTACCAAGCAAACAGCTCGCAAGTCCACCGGAGGAAAGGCACCCAGGAAGCAGCTCGCCACAAAGGCAGCCCGGAAATCAGCTCCGGCCACCGGAGGAGTGAAGAAGCCGCACAGATTCCGTCCAGGAACGGTTGCGCTGAGGGAAATCAGGAAGTACCAGAAATCAACTGAGCTTTTGATCCGTAAGCTTCCATTTCAGAGGCTAGTTCGTGAGATTGCTCAGGACTTCAAGACTGATCTGAGATTCCAGAGCTCTGCCGTGGCCGCTCTACAGGAAGCAGCCGAGGCGTACCTTGTGGGTCTCTTCGAGGACACCAATCTGTGTGCTATTCATGCGAAGAGGGTCACCATTATGCCTAAGGATATCCAGCTTGCGAGGAGGATTCGTGGCGAGAGGGCTTAAGACTAATACATGTTTGTATTGTGTTTTTATTAGGGTTTTAAGTAATAGCAAATCTCATGCTGTTCTAATGTTTTTTGTAGTTTTTGCAAATTGATGATATGTTAGTGACTATTGAATCAATAGAAGTTTGTGTATTTTTATTTTTGTGCTCCATTTACTAATCATTATGCTCCAAATATCATGGTGCCTTGAATGTTTGTTCTCTGCATCCCTTGAAGTTCTATAGGGTTTTGCTGGAAAGATTAGCTCATTAATTGTCGTAATCTAAATGCTTTCTCTTTGGATTCATCAGAATTGATGATCTATTAGCTTGTACTGCCTTTAGGTGCTTTTCTGCTAACTTCACATGGTTGGAATTAATTTTGTGTCAAGAATTTACATTAACAATCCCTGCTCTTAATGCTATACCTTTTGCTCAGGCACATTTTTACATAAATGTGATGCTTGAAAAGGATTACTTAGAACTTATTTCTTCATTAAAAGCTTCTGATGAATGTTTCGGTGATCAGGAATCTGCTATCAGATAGAAAACTGCATGCTTCATTTGGTCATATATGCATGTCATGTATCTGACATTGCTGAATAGAAGGAAGAAGCCCCTCAATTTGGGATGGCTTCCCTTCAATTAGTCCTCCAATTCCTCTTATTTGCTACAGTTTTGGCATTTATTATGACTTAGAATCACACTCACACACTTTGTCTAGAAGTGTTTGCATAAATCTTTGATTACTACAGTGAATATATCCCAACAGATACTGCTTGTGTGCGGTATGGCATTCCCAGAGGAGATGTGTTTCAATTATTCTATCATGTGCTTTTACTTTGGAAGTTGATCAGGTATGTGCGACACGCAATTAACTTACTGTTATAACTGATTGGCTTTTTTGGTGTTAATGATTTCCTTATCAACAATTCGAGCTTCTGGTTGCTGTTCTTTGGGACATTTGGCATCAAAGGAACTTATCTCCAGACCCTTTCTGCAGCAAATCCTATTTGCAAATGCACTACCTGCTGGTTCTGTAAAATTCTGATGCCTCATACTTCAGTCACTTTGTACTGCCTTTAGGTGTATTACTGCAAGCTTAGGATGATTCTTTTCTAGCAGGTTTGCAAGGAAAATTCATGGTTGTTTGGAAATATTACTTTTTTTTTTTTTTGGTCAAAGATTGTTTGGAAATATTACTTGCTGATACAACTATGCACTCTTAGTGCTCTATTCATTTTCCTCATGTGCATGGATACTTGTATGTAATTCTTGAAGTGAAATTCCTGTGCATGGATACTTGTATGTAATTCTTGAAGTGAAATTCCTTAGGCATTATTTCTTCACTACTAGCTGCCAAGTAATACTGCACCCGAGTCCACCTTTTAAGCAAAGCAGGAACTCTGTTAAGTTTGGCCCCGCCATCTTCCTTAAGATCAAAACTAGTACTCTCAGAACTTTTGACCTGAAAGTTCCCCAATCTTTTGAATCAGCTGCTTCTGGACTCTTGATACTCATGCTTACCAGCATCTTGTGACTCAACCTAAACCAAATGAGTAAGCCCACAATCTATCTTTCACCATATCCCATTAACCGATGCTAATCCCAAAATGAATCCAACCCCCCTTCTCCTAGCCAGCACATAATGAGAGTTTTCATACACCAAATAATTGCACTGGGTTTAGTTTTCATACACCAAATAATCTCACTGGGTTTAGTGGTTTGATTTTATGCTAATTCATGATGTATTAGTGATTATGTTTAATTTTGCTTTACTTACATTATGTGTAATCTGTGTAATTTTGTTTTATATACGAGTGTTTGCTTAACAGTGTGTAAACTTGGGAGAGGATTTGGCAAACCGGAATTTGTCTACGTTGGCATAATTAATTTACTTCCATGTATTAACAACTTTATAAGTGGAAGACTGCATATCTTTTGGCACTGTTTTAATTAAATGTTTACACAAATGTTGTCGTGACCGTTCAAAGAAAATGTTGACGCAGAATGAAAAGTGTTTATTCCAGCACTCTCG
Organism: Cordia subcordata; assembly: GCA_028554755.1. Lineage (NCBI taxonomy): Eukaryota > Viridiplantae > Streptophyta > Magnoliopsida > Boraginales > Cordiaceae > Cordia > Cordia subcordata. The sequence goes on from JAPTOF010000002.1 coordinate 2,298,588, forward strand.
ATCAATTTCATTATTATGGTATGTACAAGTCCTACATGCAGAAGAGTGATTTTTCTTACTGTCTCCAAGAACTCTGCTTGTAAAAGAAATCATCCATGGAAGCGTGTGACAATCTCAGTAATGTTATTTGCTTTTTCCGTGCCAGGTTGTATTTGTGCTACGCATTTCTGAAGAAAAATGCCATCTTTCGTTGTCCATAAATCCTAATAGCAGCTCTAGGCTGGATAGGCTTGTCATCTTCCAGGTTTGCCTCTAACGGATGCACTTCCCAACCACCATCCTTCCAGTAAGTGTGATATACTTCAGGAATATGTGCAACTTTCCAATAATCTTCACCATGTTTGTCTGGAAATAGTTTGGTAATAAATTCATCTGGCATCTCAAAGAATTCCAAAAACTGCAGTTGGTTTAGATTTTTGATTCCATCAGGCACCCTCTGCAACAGATGACATTGCTGAATGATGAGTTTTTCAAGATGTAGCATTGCACCCTCCTCAATTGTCACCCATCTTAGCGCTTCAAGTTTATCAAGATCCAAGAGTTTGACCCTCTGAAACTTTCCAGCCTTGAAGCATAAAGTCTCTACAACAAAACCCACAAACAATTCAAGATGAACAAGGTTTGGCAAATCTTGTAGGTGCTTAAGAGGATCATCACTTAACCAGCTCCATTGGAGATAGACCTTGACCAGGCTTTTTACTAAGAGATTGTATCCAATGCGGCATTTTTACTAGGCATCCTCTCAAATAAAGCAATTTAGGTCCAGGACCTCATTCTCTTCCATTGAGCAAAGGCATAGTGAAGAAAGATTCTAGAGCTTGTTCACAGCCAAGCAAACAGCCTTTCCATGTTCCATTCTTAACTTAGTAACAGAAAGTCATCGAAGTTCTTTCCTCTTTTCAATTTCTTCAAAAATTTCATGGTTTGGGGCCTCAATAAAACTGAGCTTTTGTAAGGATGTCAGCCTTCCTATTCCTTTCAATGCTTGAAACCCAATAATAGTGTCATAAAGGAGATACGAGTATTCCACATGATGATAGGCTATAAGATGGCATAGATGTTGCAGCTTAAGGATCTCGATGGGCAAAACAGCTTCTTCAGGCTTTCAGATGTTTGGCAACGTAACAAGATAATAGGAAAACATTTTCAGACTCTAGTTTAAAATGAAATAAAATATTTTTCGATGGCCAAGACTATAAAACATTTTCCAAACAGGAACTCTCTCTTTTACTTGGCCCATTTGAATGCGCACTACCTGCTGGTTGTGTTAAAATTCTGATGCTTCATATTTCAGATCGGTCACATTGTACTGCCTTTTATGTCCAGTCCTCTATCCTGCACACTTTAGGTGGTTCTTTTTGTAGCAGGTTTGGAAGGAAAGTTCCACACAATGGCTGCTCTTAGTGGTCTGTTCATTTTTCTCAAGCACATCGATACATGTATGTAATGCTTGAAGTGAAATTGCTCGGGCATTATTTCTTCATTAGTAGCAACCGAGTACGCTGCATCTGTTTGTGTGTATGTGACTCAGTACCAATTAATGCTATTTCCCAACAACACCAAATTGTCTACGAGAATATCAATAGATAAAAGAACTTACAGCCAATTTAGCATGTTGCACATCTACTTATCAGGCAGTGGCAGGAGGCGCTGCTTCTATACACTGTCAAAACATGCCCAATATTCTTCGACTAGGATAGAGGCCGCTGGCACAAGAGTCATTTGACTTGTCTATCACCAGAAGGCCTCTCTGATAGATCTGCTTGCTGTAAATGCACATGTTCTACTCTCGTATAAAGCAAATTTTTGTAGCCATCACCCGACCTTATTGACATTCTTCTGTTCACTCTTCGTGTCTGTAATCGCAGCAGGAGCTCCAGACTTGAAGCCTCTTTCATCCGAATCAAAGGTAGTCTTCTCATTACTTTGGCTTTCCTTCAACTTCTTTTTCCTTTCGGATGAAAAACAGTTTAGACACTCTTTTTGGCATTAAGAATCCCCAATTTAGCATGCTCATGAAATGCTACTTTTGGTCCACATTTTTGTTTCAAATGGTCCATTGCATCTTTAAAATCAACTTTGCCTTCAAGTATATCAGAATCAGCTTTTTAGTGAAGTAGAGCAGGAACTTTGTTACCTTTGCCCCCAACCCCACTCATCCTTAAGATCAAAACTAGCACTGAGAACTTTTACTTGGGAAGTTTCCCAATCTTCTCGAATCAGCTGCTTCTTACCAGCATCTTGGGAACCTTAAGTCCTAAACCAAATAAGTTGCCCACAATCTATCTTTCATCATATCCTTGTTATCTTTTTCCCTCTTTTTAACTGGAAAAATTTTGTGCTTCCTTGACATTTCATTCTCATGCTTGCTTTGTCAAAGTTTTCCCACCATCCCAACAGATTTTGATTTTCCCAACCTGTTTTCTGATAAGTGTCTTATAAAAAAATTAAAAAAAAAGTGTGTAATATAATAAGACTGTTTGGTTATTAACTTAAACTAAAATACTGAAATAAGCTAAATTCACCAGAATACCGTGAAATGTCGACTAATGAAATTAATTGGAGAGTAATTATTATAAATTTAAGCTAAAATTATTAATATAAGGTAGTTTGACCAACAATAACCCTTTGTGTCAAGACATATAATACTATTACGTAGTTAATTATAAGATTAAAATTCAAAGAAGTATTAAATAGATTAAAAACAATGACATAAATAACAAGAAATTGTTCATACAAAATTATAAAGTTACAAAGCAATATTCTACTTTGCCAAATATTATAACAAATATGGCTATCCATTTACAGTACAAAATTATAAAAAATTTTCAAGTTTGCAGCAAATATTCTAATCCATCCTATTCTGAAATCTCATCCTCAACACAATATTCTTTCTCCACCCCTTCACCAGCTTTAAGAATTCAATTGGTCTCTTAATACAAAATAAAAAAAAAGGAGGAAAAAGGCAAAAGCAACGAAGGCTATTTTCCTTTCTTTCTTCCCTTTTCCCGTCAACCTCAAACCATGCCAAAGACTCAAATTTTCTTTATTATTTATGAAGTTATCATCTTTGTTCCATAATGCAGAAGCAATTAAACGTTTAATCTAATTTTGAGAAATTGTCTTGTGAACTTATCATATAAATTAACTAAGAAAAACAATAACTCATCATATATTTGCAGACTTTGAACTTTCGCTATTCGTGAGCAGAGGACAACGTAGCATGGCTTCAATGAGCTTGATCCTTTCTTCTTCTTCTTTAGCTTGGTTTTAGGCGTTTCTCTGTTGCTGTGTTTGGAAAATGAGAAGAAAGGGATCTTTTGATCGTTGGAGGCTTGCAGAACATCTGAGAAAAAGGGGTGGGCAATATGGGTATTAAGACAAAAACATGAGGGGTAATGGTGGAAGAAAAAGTTTCACTAAGAATTGGGAAAATTTTCAAGCTGTCCTAACGAGATATAAGATGTCGAAGAGTTGCTTAAATTTTTATACTATAAATAAGTCACTTAAAAAAAAAAGTATCTCGTTACAAGCTCAAAATAAAAATATTTTTTTTTACGTAAGTTACGAAATAAGAAAAGTTGCTTCTAATAAGCTGCAAACAAACACACTAACACTAAGGTCCTAACTTAAAGAAAAGACCATTTAAAAGAATTCCCAGTCTATGCCAAAAAAGAAGGTAAAGGGCCTTACTCTCACATTTCAATTGACGATGGTGAAGGAAAATGACTTGATACCAATTTGACCAGGTTCCGTTATTTTCTCTTTAATAAGATCTACAACTAAAATTTGTTATTTTCATTTCCATATTAATAATAGGGATCACTTTACTTACACTAACGGCCGCCAAAAACGCTACACCCGAAGCCCTCCCCTACGAAATGTTAATAAGATGGTCTTTCAAAAGAGATCGCTACGCTCCCCTTGGTTTATTAGCTAAAAAAGAATTGTCTTCTCAAGGGTTTTAACAAAATTCTTCTATTTGTTCTGTCATTAAAGGAAATCAAGTGGCCAGGAGAATCCTTTGGTTTAAACAGAGCATATCAAGAATTTAAGTTTGAGTTAAGGGGTTCTCATATTGCTGGTCTCATTTCACAGACTATTCTCATGGTATATCTACAGTTAACTAACTATAAAATTCATTCGAAACTCTTCAATAGTCTTATGCCTTTTTCACAAGAAAAAGCGACAAAACCTGCTAAGCACTTCCACCACACTCTGACAAGTTGAATGTCATTAGCCATGGTGGGCTGTTTCGGGATTCATATCCAATCTCCTATCAATCACATCTTTTTCATAGCCATGCGTCAAATTTTATACATTTTGACTGATTATCACATTACACTAATGATTCATTGGCCTCTGCTTTCACATACCCATCAATCATTTTGGTCCCAACTCAATCAATTTCATGTAATCTTGTCTAAAAAGTTTTGCTGATCACCACAGCCAAAAAAGACAGAAAATAGTTAAATTTTAATAATAGCACAAAATCATTTAAACATAATACTAACTCAAAAGATTGGCAAATGAAAATTAACAAAATTCTCATTAATTAAAGCTAATAAAGCCAGCAAGTAGTACATCACTACAAGTTTCTAACACATTCAACCTTGCATCCCAACCAAAATTTACACCATTCCTGAAACGAATCCAACCCCCCTTCTCCTAATGAACACATAACAAGAGTTTCATTATCATAGCAAAACAAACCCATAAGTAATAATCTTAAGCCCTCTCGCCACGAATCCTCCTAGCAAGTTGGATATCTTTAGGCATAATGGTGACCCTCTTAGCATGAATGGCGCACAGATTAGTGTCCTCGAAGAGACCCACAAGGTAAGCCTCGGCTGCTTCTTGTAAAGCGGCCACGGCAGAGCTCTGGAACCTCAAATCAGTCTTGAAGTCCTGAGCAATCTCACGAACCAACCTTTGAAATGGAAGCTTCCGGATCAAGAGCTCAGTCGATTTCTGGTACTTCCTGATTTCCCTCAGCGCCACCGTTCCGGGGCGGAATCTGTGTGGCTTCTTCACTCCGCCGGTGGCCGGAGCTGACTTCCGGGCTGCCTTTGTGGCCAGTTGCTTCCTGGGTGCCTTGCCTCCGGTGGACTTGCGAGCTGTTTGCTTGGTACGAGCCATTTGACCAGAGATAGGAACAATTTAGAGAGAGAAAGAGCGTGTTTGTGTGTAAACGAGGGGTGAGTACTACGAGTAAGGGTGCTTGTTGGGTCTATACATATATATATATATATATATATATATATATACGTGGGAGGTGGAGAGAAGCGGGAATGATGAAAATTTTTGTGGGTTCGGATGGTGGATATTGGCCGTTTATTTTCATGGGTATTGGACGGTGACGATATCATAAAAACTGGGGGTCAAGATCGTGATCCGCATGAATGGTTGTTAGCCACTCTCTGTTTGCCACGTGGGATGCGTCATTTTGATTTCCGCTCGTTTTCGTTTTCGTGCTCGTTTTCGTGGTTTGCCGCTTTGTAGTTTGCTTTAGTGGGGTTGGCGCAAAACGCAAAATGATGGGTCAAAGTTTCGGAATCCCAACTTCTTTGAAAACACGCATATTTTAATATAAATTATATGTTAAAATGTTATTAATAATATAGTAAAATAATATCCCATATGTTAAGGGATAAGGGAAATTATAACATATTATTAGTCTGAGACTATAAGGTTGATTTAGAAATTAACTTGTCAAACAATAAAGGTTTGATAAAAATGTTCAGGGATAACTAAATAGAGATATTCAAACATTGAGGAAAAAGTATTATCAAGAATTATTGTCACAGTGAAAACACTTAGTAAAAATAATTTGGCTTTTCGAAATAAAAATGTAAAGATTTATGAAGAAAATAATGAAACAAAGAAAGCAATTTTATATAAGATAAACCAGTTTGATGAAAATGTTGACAATGAAACAAAGAAATCTCTTCAAGAATTATTTAGAATTAATTGTTTCTCGTATACCATAGATCAAGAAATTTTTTCTCTCTCAAATAGATCAAACAATTAAAGATATATATGAAAAATTATTAGTTTTCTATTTAGCGGTAAAACATTGAAGCCACTTTACAATGATACTTTAAAAGAACATTGCTTAGAGGGTGTTTGGCTTTGCTTATTTTAGGTGCTTATAAGTTCTTAAAAAAAACTCTCTCACATTTTTCTTACTATTTAAGTATTCATAAGCACCAAATAAGCAAAAGCAAACACCCTCGAGTGTTCCTTGGAAGGTGCATGGCGTTAATTATAAACTAATCAAATAAAAATGACATACTCAACTATCATTGCTTGTAAGCTTAGCTCATAAGAGAAAAGAACAAGAAAAACAGTTGCTCCGTACTCTCTTTTAATTAACATAGTTTGATCAAATAAAAAGACATTTTTATTCTTTAACTTTTAAAAATATTAATTAATTAGATATCATTTTTAGTTATTTTAACTAATATAACTATTTATAACACAAATTATATCATATACCCCCAAACCATACACCTTCCTTGTATCATACACCCCTTTGTGCGTGTATTACACGTTCTTATAAAAAAAATCATGATTTAATATTCTCTCAAGAAAAAAAAAATTCTACTGCTGCTGCCGCTCTCGCGGTCGTCATTGCCTCACCACCACCGCTATTGTGTTGCTACAGCCTCTCTCTCTCCCCCATTTTTTTTTTGGGGTGAAACACTAACAAATTTGGTGTGTGTATATACACACACTAACAGATCTACAAAAATTATAGTAGATTTGTTTGTTTGTTTTATATATAGATCTACTATGTGTATAGATATGTTATTTGTGTTTATGTATATGCTGGAAAGTGCTCTAAGACTCCAAAATCCCCTTTTTTCCCTCATGTATGTGTGTGCTCCATATGTGTGAGTGTATGCGAGGTTGTGTTTGTGTGAGAGTGTCAAGAGTTTAGTGTTTGTATCGCAAGTAAGGGGGATGATGTGAGTGGGGCAGCTGTTGTTGTAAGGCTTGTAAAATTCAAATAAAAAATTGAGACGCTTCTTAAAATTACCACTTCATCTAAAAACTTAAACTTGTATATAGGATATTGGTTTATTAATTTATTGTATTAACACGCCCCCTCACGTACAACTTGATTTGTTTAAAGCTTGCACGTGAATAATTTAATTAAATGGGTGGCATTAAGGATCGAAACTGTGTTGTTTGGCTTTTAGACTCTGATACCATTTTAGAATTATCACCTCATCTAAAGTTTAAACTTTTATAGAGGATGTTAGTTTATTAATTTATTGTATTAACAAAGCTAAAAAATTTAGATAAGTTTTGAACATGTTGTGGACATTTTATTCAAATGTTTGAACGTTTGGTTTGAATATTCTGAATATTTCGCTCAAAATTGCGATTGTGAACCCACTATAGATATGAACGTGTTGGCCATAAATTGTGAACATATAATGTAAACTTTTGAACATACAGTACAAAAGTGGTGAATAATTAAATTTATGTACATATCATTTAGAATTGCGAACAATTAAAAGTTTAAATTTAAAGTATAAAATTGTGGACATATAATATTAAATTTGTAAGTAATTAAAATCTGTGAATGTGCAATATAAAATTGTAAATTTAAAAAAATTGTTAACATGTAGTATAAAAATTATGAACATATAATATAAAAATTGTGAACATATAAAAAATACACATTGGTACTGTAGCACGTGAATAGTATGCGTGGAGAGGTGTTTGATGGTTGGGTGGTGGACGGTAATTGTGGCGCATGATATAACGACTAACTTATAATTGGCTTCGTTTGTTTCGCGGAAAATATTTTCCTGGAAAAGGTTTTCTGCATTTTCTGGCGTTTGGTTGTTCAAAATGAAAAAGTCAACGGAAAACATTTTCTTGGTCAAGGAGGTGATTTTCCTGGAAATATTTGCCTCTTCTAAAAATATGAAAATATTTTCCATACAATTATCAAACCTCTCGCTCCCCTAGTGCCCAACCTTACACACTGCCCTAGGCCCCAACCCCACTCCCTCACACCCCCAGCATCTCTCCCCAGGCTCGATACCCTGGCACTTGGGACCTAACCCTCGGCCTCGAGACCTAGTGCCAATGCTCTGGTCAATAGTGGTCTGGCCCCCCGAGACCCGACCTTAAGGACTCGACCCCCAAGACCTGGAACCTAACTGCCCCGGCCCGGGCTCCCGGGACTTGAAATCCGACACCTTGGACCCAGCCTTCCAGGACCTAGTACTCAGGCCACCAACCCCCTGGGACCCAACACCCCAGCCCCCAAGACATAGTACTCGGCCTCGGCCCCCGAGACCCAACACCCCTACCTTAGCCCTCGGGACCCAACATTCAGGACCTTACACCCCAACCCCCGCCCTCAGGGCGTCTGGTCCCTGGGACACAATATCGGTGCTCGGGTCCATGGCGGCTTGCCCCCTGGACCTAACCCCCTAAGACGCTAAGGGCCGGGACCGGGGGCCGCGCAGCGTGCATAAATATACTTTTGGTGTCATTAAAATTATTTTTTCAATTATTTTTTATTGCAACAACCAAATAACGGAAAAATTTTTTCCCAAGAAAACATTTTCTATGGAAAATATTTTCCAAAACAAGTTAGTCTCTATGAAACAAGCGAAGCCTTAATTACGAAATAGGTCGATAACTTACAATGACATATTATCCGAAAACTTCCCTGCATATTTGTTGATTGTTTATAAGCATAACATATTTGTTGCTTGTTTATAAGCATAACAAGTGGCTTATAAGTGTGTAAAATAAGCTAAGCCAAATAGGTTCTAAAAATAATAACTACTCCAACATTGACGGTTTAAACTTGTTGTTAGAACTAACATTTTAAGGGAGATTGTACAAATGAAAACAAATGGCCCCATTAGAATGCTCAAATGTGTGAGATGACTCGATTATTTTTCAAATCCATATATTGCTTTCTGAATGAATTAACACTTATAAAAGAAATTGCTGTAGCAAAAAGGAGTTTCCAAAAGGCAAATACCTTAAGGGGTAGGTGAATTAAAATTAAATATACAAATTTCACAAAGTAAAATTATGCTAGACTAAGAATGAATACAGGTTGGTTAAACTAACCAAAAAAATCTAAACTAACCAAAAAATTAGGTTAGTTTGGTTATTTTCATAGTTAAAGATCAATTGGTTTGGTTTGTTTTGGTTTTATTTGAAATAGATCCCAAACCAAATCAAACTAAATTATTTACCTAATTTTTTATACATATTCATCCCTAATTTTATGTATTTTAAGAGTTGAAGCCCTAATTCAAGATTATATTTTCAAATATTAGCCACCAAGCTACAACTACACTTATGTTTTGTTTTAATAATAAAATCATGTGATATTAAATTTGAAATATAGATAGTAAATTGAGTTGTCTTTTTCTTTTCCTTAATTCTATCATGAAATTTGAGTTTTTTTAGTTTTTCAAGGAAAAAACCTAAAATCAAGCCAATATAATGTATGTTGGTATAGTTTGATCATATACATGACAAAAAATCAATTAGTTTATTTTAAACGTAAACCAACTGGTTTTGGTTTGGTAAACCAAACCATGTATACCCCTAAGCTAGAGAAGCTACACAATTCTAATGATAAATTATCAAATACTAGGCATGCAAGAGCTACAAATAAAAACGTGAGTTTGAAAAGCCACCTTATAATTAGATTTGCATGTAATTAATTGAGAATGATTACAAAGTTAAGCATGTTTATCTAACCAAGTTGTTACTTGGTAAAAAATTCCAAGATGAATTAAGTGTTATTGGACTTGTTCAATTACACTCTTCAATTCTCATAGGAGAGTATGAATTCGTGTTATTACACAGTTTGCTTACTCTCAACAACTTTACGTGCTTTTTTATTCTTTTTATATTTGACATACTTCACGATAAAATAAATATTAATAATTAATAAATAAATAATGAATATAAAAGTTTAAAACTAAAATAAACAAATAATATATAAATATAAAATAAATGAACTATATAAATAAAATAATAAATATAAATGAATCATTTTTAAAAATTTACAAAATTTCTTTAGTTTTATAAATTTTAACAGAATTTTTATTATAATTGAATATTATTATTATATTTTTGATAAATAATATTGAACTTTAAAAATATTAATAATAGATGATATTTAATTTCATATATTTGTATTTATAATGATTTGAATAATACACATATAAAGTATAATATAAATAGAGCGGACACTTAGTTATTTATAGAAAGAACGAATGCATAATAGGGAAAGGCTCAATTTTTTTTTTACGAGGTGAATCCAACCAGTAAAGTGCGATCACTTACTGGCGAATCTCGGGTGCACAGCACATCTCCTGTACTGTGCACTAGGTAAGTCGAGAGCACTTAATCTAGAACAGTGAACTGAATTCGAACTCGGGTCATGAGTCGTATTTATCTTTAGCTTTTACCACCAGGACATTCCTAGAGGACAGATAAAGGCTGAATTCTTTACGACATACTTAGGTAAGGTGCGAATTATCCCAACATATAATAATTTAACTTCTTGTAATTAAAGCACTTCGAATCATACACTTGCAAACCAAATAATATTTGAACTCTCTATAATGTAACTATATGGATAGTCATATGCAAATAATATTTGTCATATATAGGAAAATTAATGTAAATATAATTATTTCTTAATTTAGAAATAAAAATATAAAAATTTAATAAACGTTTTCTTTAATCGATGTTTTTGCCTTCCTCTTCTACGTCCCTTTTTTGTTCTAACTGGTTACAAAAAGAGCTTTCTTTGTATAGTGACCCATGTACAAGAATAGATACATTTTTATTTGAGGAATCATGTCTAAAAAGTATAGGCACAAAAATTGGTCATCAATAATAACAAATACATTCCGGGTTAGTATGTTAGAATGACCCGGAAAGGAAAATTCCAACTTTTAATTCCCATTCTCTAATTTGGTACAACAAATCAAAGTTGAAAAGCCCATTATGTAGGAATGATCTTTCCAGGAAGAAGTCAGAAAACTCATTCTTTATCTCAATCAAGGAATGGGTTCTCTAACTTAAGTAGGAAAGATGAGAATTATAGTGGAAAGCATAAAAAATAACGTATCTTTCATTTTACTCTTTCTAAATTTTCGTAAAACATTAAAAACTTAAAAATTTTAAAAATTAAAATTTTATAAAAATACATGTTTCTCACTTTCTTTCTTTCTTTTTCTTTTTTTTTTAACTCTTGTCTAGCTTAACACATGTGCCTTTTGATTGACTAGTTAATTTTTCTCTCTCAAATATAATAAAATAGCAAACATATCAAAATATAATGTTAAAAATTGAAAATGATAAAGTAAGTAGTGCTAAATATTTATTGTGTAACAGAAGATTGGCAAGATTATTTGTATTTAAACTAATATTATAAAAACTATTAATCAAGTTTCTGTTGAATATTTAACTTCTTTTCTTTTTGAATTTTTTAGCAATGTAATAATATTGTTTAACTAGAACAATGAATTTTTAGTTTTTATGTTTCACAAAATTTATAAATTTATGATATAATATTGGATCTAAAATTGCACCAAAAAATTTAAGTATTACATATAAAGTTAAGTTTATGTCAAAATCAAAGAATAAGGGCATGTGATCAATCAATTTGATTTTAATTCTATTCAAACTTGTAAAAATGTTTTATCAATCACATGAGATAAAATCAGACATTCTATTCTGCCTTTTATTATGTGTAACCAAACACAAGAAAAAAAATAAGTATTCCAGGGACATTTTGTCTTGAATTCTATTTTACCCTAAATAACCGGTCCTTCTCTAACCATTCCATCATATCAAATGGGCTATAAAAGTACTTATTTTTCTCGTGCATCACACGAATTTTACTCTAATCATAAGAAAGATTGAAGTTAACAGTAAGGGGAAAAAAGATAATTTTATACCATGAACTTAATGAAATATGAAATAGAGGCCTGAATTTCAAAACTTCTGCTAATGGAAATGCTTGCCTCATGAAAATTACATAGTTAACTAATGGTGTTAGTTTTCTCTTTTTCCTTTTATGTGACATTTTTCTCTTTTAAAACTTACGTGCGATTTTCTTTTTCATATCTTACGTGGATTCTTTCTACATTGCATTCCAAAACTTTCATGAAATATACACATAAACCTATTAATTTCAAGCTGTCATGTATATGCATATATATATATATATTAGATATTTTCTGATATTTAGGAACATAAAATAATCTACATTTTTTCTTTTGCTAAATATAAAGAAAGTTATATATATTAAATTAAAAAAATATAAATTAATTATGTATTTTGAGCAGTAAAAAAATTCAATATCATCTCAATAAATCAATAACAAATTGTAAATATGTGCTCCTTTTATAAAGTAGAAATAGTAATATGATCACATATATCAGTACATATATCATGCACCAATATTACAATGCACGAGCCAAGCACTATGCACCAACACGTTCGTGCACCTCACATGCCCAGCAAGACCAAAAAAAACAAAGAAAGAAAAAGGAGCAGCTCACTCACCATCATCACTATCTAAACACCTTAAACTACACAACGTAGACCATCACTATCATCAACCTTCACCTAACAGAGAAAAGAAAAAAGACGGAAAGAAAGGGAAAAAAAGAGAAAAGAAAAAGGAAAGAAAAGTGCGAGAATATATTTCAGTTTAACTCAAAACTTTTTACAGTCATAAATTTTGATTATTTTATAAACTTTTATAATATCATACATAAGTTTTACCATATATGTTCACAAATCTCACAACTTGTGAATTGCATATTGTTCAAAATTTATAAATTATATATTCACAACTTGTGAATTATGCATTCATGATTCTTTCACAACATTTTTACAACCATTCCTATGTGTTTATAACTTGAAATGATATGCACGTTATCTCCTTATGGTTTGTATAAGTAGCTGATTCCTCCCTTCCTCCTAGATTTAAACATACCACATTACTCCTTTCCCCACCCCCCTCGAGTACTTTTTAAAAAGTTACACAATCTCCCTATTTTTGTTAGTATGTTAATAGTTTTAAAAAGACCAAACTACCCTTACTAACTCTTACTTCTTTTGCTTATTTTCCATTAAGTTTTGACCCAAAAGAATTTGAATACATGGTGGTGGCTTGTAAAAATTAAAATTAAAATTAAGAGAAAAAAGACATAAAATTTTTAAACTAAAATAATTATTTTTAATTTTAATTTTTATATTTTTTATTTCTATTTTGTATTTTAAAAATTTTGAATTTAATTTTTTTAAAAAATTTTAATTTTAAATCTAAATTTCTTATTTAAAATTTTAATTTCTTTTAGTTTTTAAATTTTTAAAATTTATTTTTTTGAATTTTTAACTTTTAACTTTTTATTTTTTAAATTTTCATATATGTATATTTTATTTTTCTAGTTTTTAATTTTGATTTTATTAATTAAAGATAAACAAATTATATTATTAGTCTCAATGAGGGAAATTTGGTGTAAAAAGATAGCAAAGAAAAAATTTTACATCCATACAAGCAAGAAAGAAGATTACAATGCGCTCTCCGTTAATTTAGATAGAAAAACTAAGGGTTAGGGATTATGTGCTGCTTTTGAAAAATACTAGGGGTAATGGGGTATGTTTTAAACCATATGGGCAGGGTGGGGGTAGGAGAGGGAGATGGGTTATCAATTACTTACACAAACCATAGGGGGACAATTAGCATTTTACTCTAACTTGAAATTTCAAACAATTTTTGTTTTACTATTCGTCTTCTTCTTTCCTCATCTTAGATATGTATATGCACATAGTGGCAAAGCAAATCACAAAGTATGAGGCACCATCTTTTATGTATGATCTTCTACTAACACCACCACTGCAGTTACAAGAGAAAGGGAGAGAAAAAGTAATCAGATCTTTTTCTTCTTCTTTTTTTTTTTTTAAAGCAGGTTGTAATTAAAGATAATGAGCAAAGGAGATGAACAAAGAGAGAGAAGAGCTGATCTTATCTTATCTTTTTTGAATTTTTTTTCGTTTTTGTTTCAGCAAGGGTGCATAAAGGTGTACTGTACTTGTGGTGTATGATAAAATGTTTTCACAGATATGTATCTTTAAAATCTTAGAAACTAAGAATGTCCCAAGCTAGAGTGAGATATGCATGTGAATACGTGCATCAATCATTTCTAGGTGCTTTCTCGAGGGTAATTCAATAATAACTATTCAATTCCTAAATTTCTATGTTATACAAATAATCTTATATTTAGTAAAGAATAAATGTAGATTGATTCCTATAACCCAAAAGGAACACTAAAATTTATATATATATGTAGATATATATGATAACTTAAAATTTGTAGGTTTGTGTGTGTATATGTCATGTAGAAAAATCCTACATAAGATATGAAAGAAGAAAAATACGACTTAAATTTGAAAAGAATGTCACGAGAGTAAAAATTAGGACCATTAGTTAATGGTGTTTGAAACACTATTTTTTTCTTGTAAGCTTGAGCCATTCTATTAAACATTTGGAAGTTCAAAATCTTAATTTATACTCCACCAAGTTCATATTTTAAAATTACTTTTTAAAATAATAGGGTTGGGGATTATGTGCTGCTTTTGAAAAATATTGGGGGATAATGGGGTAGGTTTTAAGTCACGTGAGCAAGGTGGAGAGGGAGGAAGGTTATCAACAGGGGGACAATGTGCATTTTACCCTATCTTGAAATTTCAAACAATTTTTGTTTTGTTATTCGTCTTCTTCTTTCCTCATCTTAGATATGTATATGTACATAGAGGCAAAGCAAGTCACAAAGTATAAGGCGCCATCTTTTATGGATAATCTTCCACTAACACCAACACTGCCGTTATAAGAGAAAGGGACAGAAGAAAGCAATCAGATCTTCTTTTTCTTCTTCTTCTTTTTTTTTTTAAAGTAGGTCATAATTAAAGATAATGAATAAAGGAGACGAGAAAACAGAGAGAAGAGCTGCTCTTATCTTTTCTTTTTGGATTTTTTTTTTTGGTTTCTTTTTAAGCAAGGGTGCATAGTGGTGTACTAGTGGTGTATGATAATATTTGCCCAAATATATATCTTTAAAATCTTAGAAACTAAGAATGTCCCAAGCTAGAGCGAGATATGTTGTGTGAGTACGTGCTTCAATCATTTCTAGATACTTTCTTGAGAGCAATTCAATAATAACTATTCAATTCCTAAATTTATATTTTATACGAATAATCTTATATTTAGTAAATAAGAAATGAGATTGATTCCTATAACCCAAAAACAACCCTAAAATTTATATATGTGTACATGTATATGATAACTTAAAATTTGTAGGTTTACATGTGTACATGTCATGTAGAAAAATCCTATATAAGATATGAAAGAAGAAAAATATGACTTAAATTTGAAAAGAATGTCATGTGAATAAAAAATTAGGACCATTAGTTAATGGTGTCTAAAACACTATTTTTTCTTCTAAGTTTGAGCCATTCTATTAAACATTTTGAAGTTCAAAATCTTAATTTATACTCTACCAAGTTCATATTTTAAAATTACTTTTTTGTTTCCCTAAAAAGCAAAATTTATTCCAAATGATACCCTTAGTATGTTTTAAAATTATGAAAAAAGCTTGTGAATTTACCGATACATTTGGCCAACGATTTAGCATGACAGCATCCAGAGATTGAGTATTTTGAATTGGTTTTCGATCGAAAAATTCAAGGAGAACCCAAAAAAGGAAGAGCGGCAAAAACAGAACTTCAAATTTTAACCAATCCTCACGTGGTGAGTTCCCATTGGCTAGATCACAATTGACGCGGATTGCGGTGCACAGTCTGCATTAAAGCAATCACTGCCGTCTAGTCATATCTTTATCAACGGCCCTTATTACCCCTACGGACTAAACTTTTCAAAATACTCCAAGGCGCGAAAATTTTCAATCCACCCGCCTCCCTCCACTCCGGTTGTATATATACACACAGAAAACTCAATCATCTCATCGCCCAAATCAAACAAACAAATCATTCACTAATTTAGAGTGTTCTCAAAAACACACAAATTTTCCATCTGTGAATCTCAAATGGCTCGTACCAAGCAGACAGCTCGTAAATCCACCGGAGGAAAGGCACCCAGGAAGCAACTGGCCACCAAGGCAGCGAGGAAGTCGGCGCCGGCCACCGGAGGAGTGAAGAAGCCACACAGATTCCGCCCCGGGACGGTGGCGTTGAGGGAAATCAGGAAGTACCAGAAGTCCACGGAGCTCTTGATCCGAAAACTCCCATTTCAGAGACTGGTTCGGGAGATTGCTCAGGACTTCAAGACTGATCTGAGGTTCCAGAGCTCTGCCGTAGCCGCTCTACAAGAAGCTGCTGAGGCGTACCTTGTGGGTCTCTTTGAGGATACCAATCTGTGTGCTATTCATGCCAAGAGGGTCACCATTATGCCTAAAGATATCCAGCTCGCTAGGAGGATTCGTGGTGAGAGGGCCTGAGTAGTATAGATTTGAATTGTCTCGTAGTATTACAATGTAGTAGTGTAGTGTTAATTAATGTTTAAGGATATTAATGTAAGCCTCATGGAGTGTGATTTGTTGATTTTATATGAATTGATGATGTAATTGTCAAATGAATATGAAATCTATGGAAGGTTACACTTCATTTTGAGCTTGAACAGTTCGATTTATAAGCTAATAAATTTACTATAATAGACATTAACGTGATACAAATCAAGACAACACAGAAATGTGTAAGAATGGTTTCTTAATTAAATTTGATGTGTAAAAAACATGCGATGATAGAATCTGTAGAGAATTTTCATTTTTGTGTTTGCTCTGCTTTGTGGGTCGAAGCTCAGTGAATGAAATGGTCAAGTCACTATTTATGTGCCTAAAAGCTCTTAAAGATTACGATGCTTTGAGTAATGAGTTGTCTATTAAAATTATTAACTTCTAAAGATTTTATTATAAATATTATTTGGTTCTTGATTGAGATATGTATCCAAATATTTGAGCATCGTGCAGTTTTGGGCATGGTGCGTCTGCATATCTGGTTGCCGTGAGGATTTGAAGCTCTAGATGCGTAGCTTCCTCAGCTTGGTTTGCTTTCAAGTTAAGAAGATGATAGCATTTATTTGGATGAACTCATTACACATGTATTGGCCTTACTTTTTATTCTTTGCCTTCCAATGCTTGAAGGATACGAATGAAAAACTGAATGACTGAAAAAGAATAATGTAATCGAACCATGAACATGGGTTGTGTAATCCAACTGATGAGACCTGGTAATTGCAAACTATTCTTATGGTTTAACCACATCTTTTATGGTTAAACCACATAGAAAGATAAAAGATGTGGTTAAACTATTCTATCATCGCATGTTTTTTACACATCGAATTTAATTAAGAAACCATTCTTACACATTTTCGTGTTGTCTTGATTTGTATCACGTTAATGTCTATTATAGTAAATATATTAGCTTATAAATCGAACTGTTCAAGCTCAAAATGAAGTGTAACCTTCCATAGATTTCATATTCATTTGACAATTACATCATCAATTCATATAAAATCAACAAATCACACTCCATGAGGCTTACATTAATATCCTTAAACATTAATTAACACTACACTACTACATTGTAATACTACGAGACAATTCATATCATGTTAAAAGCCTCTTGTTTATAAACACCGAAATGTGTCAAATGCAAACGGAGAATTTTGTTGAATGCTCTGGTCAGTGGAATCATAGACTTTCTGAATGCACGGGATCTGTTATTTTACTGACATCTGTTTTCCAGGAGTGATCATATTATGCTGGTTGCTTCAAATGACATAATGCATATCCACTTTATTTTTGTGTTGGGTACTAGTGACTTCATATACTCTTTTAAACTCTAGGTACCTCATCTGCTAGCTCCAACAGGAAGTGACCTTCGACGTCACGGTCAAGCAGGCACCGCGTTTGCAGGATATCATTATGATCTCAACTTCCTGACAATTCATGGCAGAAGTCGATTCCCAGGTCTAAGTATCTGGCTAAGAAATGGGCAAAAGATGGAAGTAAAAGTTCCAGTAGGATGTCTCCTCATTCAGACAGGAAAGCAGGTATGATCAACCAAACTATTCTTATGGTTTAACCACATCTTTTATCTTTCTATGTGTAGATTTTAACATGATATCTTATTGATGACCTGAAGCTCTCTGTTTTCATTAGAAACCGAACAACAAAGCTTAGCCCAAATAACTATCATGATGCCTTTAGGAGTGAGCTTTTCTTGAACATCTAGTACTAGATAACTTCAATTCCCATAACCTACTTCTCCTGTGCTGGGGACCTGGAGAGAATTGGTGTTCTTTTTCTCTAATGGCTTAATAAACCAAAAATATTGTAAAGCTCTTTAGCTTCAGTGCCTAGGTGAATTAAACCTTTTGTTCTTTCTTATTTAACCTATTTGTTGTTGTGCTAAAACAGGGATCTAGTGTGGATTCTGAAATTTCCCGTGAAATTGTTGCAATATGCAGATAGAGTGGCTGACTGCTGGAGACTGCATTGCTGGCATGCATGAGGTGGCTGTTACAAATAGGACAGTTGATGCAATTAAAGTAGCTATGGAGCAAAACCGCAGCCTCCGGAGGGTGTCCTCAACGGTAAGTGGGACATAGCTTTTGCAATTCATCTCCCTTTAACCATGATACTTATGGTTGCCATAGATATATACTTTGTTCTATGATAATTCACCTAACATTTCACTTCCATACCCTGTAGCTATTTGCGCATATAGCATCATATGCCATATTGAAACCTTTAGGCTACTTTGAGGACTCTCCCTTTGCCAGCAACTACCCTCCAATTCCTGCTGGAGAATTCGTAGGACAGCAACTTGCTGTAATTAATCTCAAAGGAAATAGGGAAAATCCTGATTTACTCAGGGTTGCGCACCGCATCTAGCTTGTCCTTCTAAGATTGACAACTGTGCTTCAAATGCGTTGCAATTTACGAGGCATATGAATTCAAGTGTTCCATTTCATGTAGTCGATTTCATTCAAGTGAAATGAGATTTAGTTTGATTTGGCTTAGCTATGAACGCGGATAGTTGCAACAGTTTGATGGCCTGAAAATAATTACCTAAATCTAATTATTAGGTTGACCATTACAGTCTCTAAATAATTTTATGTGATACTTCCAAATTTTATTTCCAAAAATTGATTTAGAGTTTGGTTGGTCTAATTGTGAAATTTTAATGTCAAATTGTGGAGATCTCGGCGGAAGGGTTTCGGTTAGAAATACTACGGAACATAAGAGTTTGTCGTTGTACTTCTCTGTCATTTGTTTAGATTTTAGTTGTCTTTGTGTGCAATAATAAAAAATAGAGTGGTACTCCTAAAGGAAAGAGAAAAACAAATTTATCACATGACAAGAAATAGCTTATCGGTTATTATACACAAAATAATAATTTCTCAAACCTTAGTCCATTGGAGTGAATCACCATGCATTCTATATTCGCCCAAAAATTAAAAGAACCCATGCATTCTATAACGGACTTTAAAAATCGATCGGAATGTTCTTTGAAGTAACTACATATGTCAATTAGTCTAATCCGCAAGTGAGTAAAATCTGACATTCTTTTGCTTGGACAATTTGTCAAATATATCAATTTGACAAATATTTTCAAAATATTTTGCCTCACAATATATCCAAGTTAAGTCAATGGGAAACACAAGGCACTCGAGAGACTATACAATAAAAACTCTTCTTTTAAAAACCAATCCAAACGAGCCTATAATCTCGCACAATGATATCTCCAAGTTTTAGGAAGTTTTATCAATATTCAAAGGTTCTGGCAACACGAGGCTTGCAGCACATCTCGTATCTTCCCACACAAATAACTATCTCTCTTATACTATGGTGCTTGGTTTGGTTTTTACGCTAGTCAAACTTGTTTAAAATTCAATTTAAACTAGTAGATGTATAAAGTTTTCTTTTTAAGTGATTTTAAGCAGAAAATAAGAAACACTCTACTCCCAACTTCTGCTTTTATGGCTTTAAACATTTTGAAAAAAGTAAGTTTAATCAAATTATTAACTATTTTATACTTATCTTTTTATCATTATTACTAACATATTTTTACTTTTTTATCTTATACTTATCATTTTATGTTTATTACTATATCTTATTTAATAATTATTATATATTTATATTAAATATAACATAAATTAACTTATTAAATTATAACATTTTGATAATATATTTTTAAGAAATAAATAAATAAACATATTTAGATTGTGTTTTAACTGAATTCTATTTTCATGTCCATAATAATTATTTTAACAATATAAACTACTTTTCAGCTCACTTTAACTAAACATGTAAATACTTATTTTTATAACTACAACTTGTATTCAAACATGTAACTATTTAAAGTCAAATATAAAAAAAGCCGCTTAAGCCAAAGGTACTTAGGGCCTATTTGGATTGGTATTTTTTTAACGAAAAAGCACTTTTTCTCTGGAAGATCTAAATTATTTTTGCAATAATATTTGGTTTGGCTTCCAAAAAAGCTGAAACTCTGAAAAAAAAAAAAACTCAAATACAACTTTTTTAGAAGCCAAAAATATTTTTTTTTTCAAAAGTTGCTTAAAAAAGTGCTTCTAAAAAAAAACAACCCAAATGAGACCTTAAGTAGCTTTCTAAGAAGCCAATCCTAACACCCTCTAGCTCTAATTATTCACCTATTTTTTCCTATATTTAGGGGGTTTTGGTTCATTTCTTTGCATCGAGGGATCTCTTTTTTTAGTTTCATTCTAACAACTCTCTTACTTTCAATAAAACCTTTATTTTATGGACTCCTTATTTTAATTTTACTCTAATAATTTTTCTATTTTAAAGATCTTATTCTTATATCTTTTCTTATTTTAATTAAACACATTTTTCTCAGATAATTTTTATGTTATCCATTTTGTTTCATTAGACATGTAAAATTTTTTATTAATTAATTATTATTAATTATTAATTTTTTAAGTTATTAGATTTAGGGGATTAGAAGGGGTGGGTTTGGAATTCCCAATATATAGGGGGAATCAACAAATTGGGGAGAGGCCCCTAAAATTTGAGAGGTGGGATAGGGGATTGTTAGGGCTTATCCCCCTCCCCCCTCCTCCCCAACAAAAAAAAAAAAAAATAGGAGGTCATTTAGGGATCACTAGAGATGGTCTTAAAAGCTTAGTGTTCTCCATAAGAATTTCTACATCTTTAGATGAGGGAGAGGAAATTTCTCATTCCGTCTGTCTTTTAGAACTCCAATACTTTTCCAACTGCACGCTAAATATTGAGCTGGACAAAGGCTACAAGTACAAAATGAAAAGGATTAGAATTTAGGATATGTTTGGACTAACTGTGAGATTTTAGCTTCTAAGTTATAGAATTTTGGGTAAAGATGGATTGGTGTTTTTAAGAAAAAGATGAAGAAGAACAATTTTTGTCATAATGTAAAAAAAATTTCTCAAAAGCCTTTTCTGAAAAACTCCAATTTAGAATTTTTGATTTTTTAGCTTTGGTTTTTGTATAAAAGCTATTCTAAAAATAGGCTGGTGATTTAGCTTTTAAACTTATAAAAGATACTTTTGAGTGTATAAAAATTAGGACAAACAGAGTCTTCATTGGCAAGTTGTTTGTCCCGAAATATAAAACTTAACTAAGTGAACCAGTGCTTCAGATCATAAAACTAGTGCTACAGATTGAGCAAGGTAACTAAAGGTATTTAGTAAAGTTCACCCCTAAGCTTGTAACGATCACTCGAAATCAAAGTGTTTGTAAGTGGAGGAGTAAGGCTCCTTTGGAAGAAATGTAAAGGAATTGAACAGAAAAATAACAGAAATATAAAGAAAACAAAGAAAAACATAGATGACCTTTTCACGGACTTTTCTAATGCTTTGTAGTCTTTTTTATACTTAATCTCTTCCTAGCTTCATCTATCATACGCCTTGGATACACTTTGTGTTGTTTCAGCTTCAGGCACAAGTCACAATTAGGACTGACTATTCGGTTTTAACCAAACCGAAATAACTGAAAACCAAAATTTGAAAAATCTAGTAATCGAAACCGAACCGAAATTTTTTGGTTTGGTTCCAGTTAATAACTGAAATAACCGAATTATAAAAAAATTAAAGAAAATACATGAAAATAATCAAGTTATATAATTTCAAAATTAAACACAAATATTAATTAAAAATAAAAAAAATACACAAAAAATGAAAAAAAAACTCAAAAACAAACTTAACATGTGAATTTTGTTACTGCTGCTGCTTGCTTGAAACTAATTTAGGAGATTTTTTGCTATTTTAAATTCTTCATCTTAGTTCTTGTCATACTTCATTCATTCAATCTTAAACTTTATTCACTAAAAGATTTGGATATTATTCTTAGAATTGTTATTAATTTTTTGGAGGTTATACATATAATTAAAGGCTAAGGCTAGTTTGTAAGCATAAAACACTAATACAAGATAGTTTCATAATTCGGTTATTTTGGTTAATAATCGAAACTGAAATATTAAAATTTTGCTAACCAAAACCGAATCGAATAGCTGAATAACCGAACTGAATTATTATTTCAGTTTGGTTCCGGTTCGATTTTCGGTTAATAATCAAAATGTGCTCAGCCCTAGTCACAATGCGTGACTTCCTTTATTGGGTTGGGCTAGGGTAATTGATGGTTCTTGGGCTAGTTTTAGAGTTGGTTTTGAGTGAATTGGGTTGATTCATAACATTATACCTCCGTCAAAAATGAACCTTGTGTTGGTGTAATATGGGATAACACATAAAATAATGGCTTCGAGACATGTTGCAAATGTCACTTTTTTTAAAGATTTTCTACCCCATGAATCTAGTATGCAAAGGGGAATGTACAAATATCCTTTGGGTTACAATGAAGTCAACAACTTGAATTGATTTGCACTCAGCGGAAGATGGCAAGGATTTCTAAGGCTTTAAGGTAGTAATTGGTATGAGGGAATGGGCTAAGAAGGGAATGACATTCTTGAATTTCCATGATTGGTATGATGGAATGAAACCTGGAATGCCGTGCCCAAGGAAATCCCATTCCAATGTTGATGGGAATAGCCATTCCTGATGAAATGCATGGGAATGACCTATTTCCATGTTCGTAGGAAGAGTTGGCCTATCATACCTACATAGGAGTTCTTCATTTGTTGACCCATTTTTTGGGATCTGCCGCCCTTACAAAAGTATTGAAATGACTGTTGGAGATTGCACCCAATCGTTTAAAGATTTAAATAACAAGTTTTTCTTTCGGGTCTTGTTTCATCTTTGTTTAGGAGCTTGGATTTCGTATGCTAATAAGGCGTCGCCAATTCTAGAGTTTCTAGGCTTTCAGGCTGGCGTTTTAACTAGCACTTGTGCCAAGGAGATCTCCGAAGCCAATGTACTTGTTTGAGAAAAATGAAGGAACAAGGTAGGCTGCAAATTTTAGCTCTTACTCCTATGGTTGGCAGTGTTTCTCATCTACGTAGAAAGGGTTTCTTGTATGTGTATTCCTGGTGCATCTTGAAGTTGATATGAAGTTAAACTTTATTTGAAATGTTTGTCTATTATTAAGTCTTGATGGTTCTTTTCTTTGAATGTTTTGATCAAATTCTGACCAAATGTATGCTTGTGCACGTATTTACTCTTATAGGCGGTGACACATTATAGAGACGTGCATTCCGTGTGATGTATAGGTTGTAGAGCTAATTTTGGCTATAAATTGCACCTTTTCTACCTTAGACTTATAGTGTGTTTGGAATAATCTTATTTCAAGATATTTATTCTATTGAAATTTGGAGATATCTTATAAGATTTAAGATATCTTATCACATGTACCATGCATTTTATAGTTGTAAAAAATAAGATAGGATAGATTGCTTATTTCTTATAAGATAAAAAGTATGGTTTTGCTTTGAATTTTCATAGGATGTATGAGAAGATTTCTTAAATCTTATAAGATGTACTCTCATTTTAATAGGATAAGCATATTAAAATAAGGCTATAACAAACAGAGCATTAGACAAATGGAAACTTATCTTTAGAAAACCTATTGTGGCCTTGTGATTATTCTTTTTTTTTATTTTTTTATGCTAACTAATTCTTATGAAATGCTTTACAGAGGCATTCAAACTAGTGTTTTAACCTATAGTCAGTTTGTTTGGCAATAGAATGCATATTTATGTCACTTAGGTCATAGTTATGTTTATCTAATGGAAAATCTTCTCTATTAGCTTATGGATCAGATGCTTATAGATGTTCATGTTAGGCTAGAGGCTCATTCTTTCACATTCTTTAGAAGTCAAGATAGTGAGTACCAAAGTTTGATTGTAAATTGCAATTTTTCTACATTAGGCATGTAGAAGTTTATCATTGGAAAACTTATCGTGGTCTTGCGATTATTCTACTTTTCTTATAGTTAACTAATTTTTATGTAGTGCTTTTTATTGAGACATCTAGATTCTTGACAGGTCTTTTAACCTACAGTCAGTCAGTTTAACAATAGCATGCATATTGATGTCACTTGGCCATAGTTATGTTTCTCTAGCGAAAGATCTTCTTGTGTGGCATATGTTTGTTTGCCAATATTCACGTTATAGTAGAGGCTTCTTCTTTCACAACCCTTGGAAGTCAAATTAGCAAGTAACAAGATGTGTGGAGATGTGCATTATGTGTGATGTATAGCTTGAGTAGCAAATTATGATTGTAAGTTGAACCTTTCCTAGCTTGGGCATATAAAGCTTCATGGGTTAACAAGTCCTTAAACTATAGCACACAAGATGTCTTTATGATCCCTGAACTATCAATGTGAGCTTTTTGGTCCCTAGACTATTCTTTGTTAGACAATATTAATCATTTTAGCTATTTTCGTCCAAAAATTAATGTTACCATTAGTCATTTTGTATGAAAATGGTAGTTTTTGGACAGAAATGGATAGAAGGACTAATGGTGTCTAATGATCAATAGATTAGGGACCAAAAGCCTTACTTTGATAGTTTAGAGATCAAACTATGCCATATGCCATGGTTCAGGACCTATAGAGGAAGAAACATTATGGAGATGTGCATTCTGTGTGATATATAGGTTGAGGAGCTAATTTTGATTTATTGCACCTTTTCTACCTTATGCGGATAGAAACTTATCATTAGAAAACTTAACGTGGCCTCGTGATTATGCTGTGTTTCTTATGTTAACTAATTCTGTGAAGTGCTTTATAGAGGCATTCAAACTAGTTTTTAACCTATAGTCAGTATATTTAGCAATAGCATGCATATCGATGTCACTTAGGTAATAGTTATGCTTTTTTAATGGAATATCTTCTGCTTTGGCATGTGGATCAAATGCCTAATAATGTTCATGTTAGGCTAGGGGTTTATTCTTTGACATCCTTTAGAGGGTGTTTGGCTTGGATTATTTTGTTGCTTATAAGCACATAGGAAAAAAGCATCATTTCACATATTTTTTCCTATTTGGTACTTATAAGCCACAAATAAGCAAAGCCAAACAATCTCTTAGAAATCGAGATAGTGGGTAGGGAGATGTGCGTTCTATGTGACGTATAGGTTGAGAAGCAAATTGTGATTGTTAATTGAAATTTTTCTACCTTAGGCATGTAGAAATTTATCATAGAAAACCTATTTAAGCCTCTATCTATTTTCTTATAGTTAACTAACTTTATGTAGTGCTTTATTGAGGCATCTAGATTCTAGTCTCTAGACCAGCCTTTTAACCTATAGTCAGTAAGTTTAGCAATAGCATGCACTTTGATGTCATGGTGAAAAATCTTCTCATCTGGCATATGGATGCTTGTCCACTTTCAGGTTATGCTCGAGTCTTATCCTTTCATGTCCTGTGGAAGTCAAGATAGCAAGTAGTGTTATGATGTAAATTGAACCTTTCCTAGCTTTGGGTAGATGGAAATTTATCATTAGAAAGCTTATTGTGGAATTGTGATTATGCTTTCTTATAGTTAACTAATTTTTGCAAATGCTTTATCGAGGCATCTAAATCGTCTTTTGAATCTATACTCTAGTCAGTATGTTTAGCAATAGCATGCATATTGATGTTTGCTTGGGCCATAGTTATGTTTCTCTGATAGAAAAATCTTCTCCTCTGGCGTATGGATGCTTGTCCATTCTCACATTATGCTAGAGGCTTAGGGTGTTTGGTTTAGCTTTTTTTCTGGTCAAACCTACTTAAAATCATATTTAGATTAATGGAAGTATTTGTTTTAATAATCATATTTAGATTAATGGAAGTATTTGTTTTAATAAATAAAGTACTTTTTAAATGGCTTTAAGCAAAAAATAAAAAGCACTCGACCTCAGTTTTGTTTTTTTTTATGGCTTTAAGTAATGTGGAAAAAAAAAAAGCAAGTTTGACCCAATCATTTACTATTTTATCCTTACTTTTTTATCTTTATTACCAAGATATCTTTACTCTTTTGTGTTATACTTACCATTGTAAATTCTATTGTTATGTCCTTAATAATTATTTTAATAATATAGGTTACTTTTTAACACATATGTCCTTAATAATTATTTTAATAATATAAGTTACTTTTTAACACATTTTAACCAAACATATAAATGTTTATTTTTATAACTACAACTTTTATTCAAACACACAAGTACTTAAAGTCGAATATAGAAAAATAATTTAAAGCCAAAAGTACTTTTAGTAGCTTTTAGAAAAGCCAATCCAAACACCCTCTTATTCTTTCACATCTAGATAGTAATGTGAATGCTTTTCTTATACTAATTTTCACATCTACAAAATCAATTCTTGCTGCGACTAAGGAATGCAAACATACCTCACTTGCAAAAGTATAGAGAAATTGGCAAAGCCAATATGATTTGTTTGCAAATCTCCATAAAACTATGCTTTCTAGCAAAAGAATGAGTATTTATACTTCACTAAGGTTCTAATCCTAAAAGGAAAAGAATAAAATAACCCTACTTCTAATTGAGCTAGCCTAAGTTCAAGCCCAAACAGTGGGCACGAAGTAGATTTCGTGGGTTTGCCTGGCTTTTAAAGGCATAGACATGAACCATTTTTTCTATTAATTTCATGGGTATGAAGCACATTTCATGAGTTGGCAGAAATTTCATAATGAAGCCATGAAATTTTCTGTTTTCACTTCATGGCTTGTTCCATTTTCATGGGTTGATCAGAAATTTCATGACTAGCTTCTCGAAGTGCACATCAATTAACCATGAACGTTCAAAGACGACCCACACACCTGGCATAAAGAAACAAAGGCAACTGCCGTTTCAACTCTCATGGACATTCCAGCATAGTCTTCAAACAACAGCCCAAAAAGTTCTTTTTCACCAAGTGGCCCATAAAGCATTGCAATGCCAATTTAAGTCTTTTGGCCTGCCACTTTATAATTGACCCAGCCAGAAACATAAGCTCCTCATTTCTACATAGTTCTCTTTAAGTCCATTGCCATGGTGACTCCTGCTCACATCACTAAGTTTGCTTAAGCACTTGCTAAGAATCTAGTTTATCATGATTGAAGCATGCATATAAATACAATATATTATTTTATTAGAGAAAGCATTACCAAAATAGGTACTAGAGCTCAAGTATGTAAAGACTAAAGATCAAGTTGCATATATTTTACGAAGTCCCTCGAGTTTGAAGACTTTGGGAGATGGAGAATCAAGACTTGAAGTCAGAAATTTCAACTAAAGGGGAGTGTTGAAAATAATCAGAAATTCTATAAGTATGGCTAGATATATGAGTTTTTTGGATTACCTAGGACCAAGTTCATTGTATTGATAAGCATGTTTTATGATGCATTCTACTAGGAAGACTAGAATTTTTTTTTTGTTTTTTGTTCTTGGTGCATTATGGTGAATGCTTTTGCAAAATGGTTATTTAACTAGGAAGCCAAGAATTCATGTTTTATATTACATGGTAAAAATTCTAAAAGTCTTATTTTGCACGTATAAATAGACAAGTCTTTGATATTTGTAGGCAAGTGAAATAAAACATATTGTCTTCTCTGTATTCCTTTCCTTCCACATTTAAGAGGTTAACATGCTAAATCTGTTATTTATGCATAGTTACTCCAACGATAAGCATAAGACTAATAGTGTGTTTGGAATGATTTTGTTTTAAGATACTTATCATATTGAAATTTGGATATGTCTTATAAGATTCAAGATGTCTTATCACATTTACTATGTATTTTATAATTGTAAAAAATAGAATATGATGGATTACTTATTTCTTATAAGATAAAAAATATTGTTTATTTTGAGTTTTCATGGTATACATGTGATAAGGTGTCTTAAATTTATTAGATGTATCCTTATTTTAATGGGATATGCATGTTAACATAAGATTATAACAAACAGAGGATAAGTCACATTAAACATAAGGTACATAGTATTCAATAGGGCAAAATACATCAAATTTTCCCGTGGTCTATCATAAGTGCACGATACCTCCTATGATGCCAAAAGTTCCATAGTGAACTTTTGTGGTGAAGAGAAATTTCACGCGCACCTTTTACTATTTACACTTTTCTAACGGTGTAAATTTCACGCACACCTTTTACTATTTACACTTTTCTAACGGTGTTAAAAACTTATAGCAAAAATGTATTAGTACCCTTACCCACTTGTGTAATTTTTTTCTTTTTTGAACAAATACGTGCATAATAATTAACAAAAATAAAAATTCTCAAACACACAAACTTATATAACAATTTCTCTCTCAAACGTAAAGGCCTACAAAAAATAAAAAACATCCCCAATTTTTTTCTTTCCAAATCTAATTTTGAATTAGACTTTTTTTAAAAAAATCTAGAAGATGAAAAGTTAATTTTGTCCATTATGAGCGACAGCTTTTAACATTATATATATATATACACACACACAATTCGAGGAGATGGTGAATTATTCATCTTGGTGGCTAGTTCACTTGAGGTTCTATTGGCTAATTAACGTTAGTGGTTCTTGAGTTCTTGGTTTTCGACTGCATGTATGATTGTAATAGATGGTGCCAGCTCTGATTCGGTTTTGGTCACGGCAATTGACGCTGGAACTCGATGGAGAAGCAACTGGTTTTGGATTTGGAAATTTTTTATTTTCTGTAAACTTTCATGTTTGAGAATTTTTGTTTTTATTAATTGCTATGCACTTGTTTAACCCCCTCTCCCCTCCCTCCCCCCGCGCCCCAAAAAAAAAAAAAAAACGAATAGGTAAGGCTATTGATTTTTTTTATTACAAATTTTTAACACCGTTAAGAGATTATAAATGATAAGGGATGCACGTGAAATTTTTACCCACCACAAGGCTAGTTATAAAACTTTTGATACCACAAAATTATTGTACACTTATAATAAATTACAAGTGAATATGATACATTTTACCCATTTCAATAGTACTCAAGAATTTGTTTATAAGTTTCAAAAGAGTAATTTGTAAGACAATGTATTAGAATCAATCAATCTGACAAATCTATACGTTGCTTTCTTCTTTTATTGTCCCCTTTGAGTTTTTTTGAAGAAAATTAATTCAAAAATTCAAAAAAGTGCTTGAAGTTATTATTTAGTTTCAAATTAGTCTTTATTATTTAAAAAAGTTTTACGCAAAACTGAATTGAGGAGAATTTCCGTTAAGAAGGACTTTAAACGACCAAATTTGAGATTACCAAACTTGAAGGAAAAAAAAAAGAAAAGAAAAAGAAAAACAATCGCGGCAAAAGCAAAACGAAAAAGAGGAGCCAAACAAACAGAAAAAGAATGCCCATCCTACGTGGCGAACAGTAATTGGCTACAGTGTAGTTCACGCGGATCGCGATCCTTTGTTTTCGTCTTTAGAATCATAACCGTAGAATGACCATCTCAGTCAACGACCAATATCCTCCCTCGAAATCCACAAAATTTTCACCTTTCCCGCTTCTCTCCACCTCTTACGCGTATATATATATATATATATATGGATGGACCCAATACACACACTCAATACACTCAACTCACACACACTGTCTCTCTAAATTGTTCCTATCTCTCACATCAGATGGCTCGTACCAAGCAAACAGCTCGCAAGTCCACCGGAGGAAAGGCACCCAGGAAGCAGCTCGCCACAAAGGCAGCCCGGAAGTCAGCTCCGGCCACCGGAGGAGTGAAGAAGCCACACAGATTCCGCCCTGGAACGGTGGCGCTGAGGGAAATCAGGAAGTACCAGAAATCGACTGAGCTTTTGATCCGGAAGCTTCCATTTCAGAGGCTGGTTCGTGAGATTGCTCAGGATTTCAAGACTGATCTGAGGTTCCAGAGCTCTGCCGTGGCCGCTCTACAAGAAGCAGCCGAGGCTTACCTTGTGGGTCTATTTGAGGACACCAATCTGTGTGCTATTCATGCGAAAAGGGTCACCATTATGCCTAAAGATATCCAGCTTGCTAGGAGGATTCGTGGCGAGAGGGCTTAAGATTAATACATGTTTTTATTAGGGTTTTAAGTAATAGCAAATCTCATGCTGTTCTAATGTTATGTAGTTTTGGCAAATTGATGATATGTTAGTGAATATTGAATCAATGGAAGTTTGTCTATCCAAGTTTTGTCCTTTCTTTACTAATCATTATGTTTCAAATATCGTGGTGCCCTGAATGTTCGTTCTCTGCTTCCCTTGAAGTTCTATAGGATTTACTAGAAAGATTAGCTCATTAACTGTGGCGATCTAAATGCTCTGTCGTTGGATTCATCAAAATTGATGATCTATTAGCTTGTGAGTATTTGTGAATGGGACTTAAATAGTGTTGGTTAGCATATTTCTCCAGCTCTATCATTTGCGGGTGCTAATACACTAAAAGTTTTGCGTATCCATTTCTGCATATTAGTTGCCTTAATACTATGGTTTTTTTACTGTGAATTGTGCAATAATTATTTGAGCATATGATGTTTTATATTACTAGGGTGTAAATGTTGTGAAAGAGATTCTTAATAGAAAAGGCAACATGAAGTAAACAGATGGTCCAGATAATACTGATACAACATGGAGGGGGCAAACAGAACTTGGATTGTGCAGATTTACTCCATTTAGATGCCAGTGCTGATGGTCCGTTGTCAAGGGCGAGAAGCAAGGACTGGAATTCTTCATTTCCAAGTTATAGACAAGGGCTTCAATTACATCAACTGGTTATAGAAGCGATCATCAACAGTTTTGTTCATTTGGCTGAACTAGAAAATAGGTGGGCTTCTTGAGTAAGAAAGACGGTTACATTTAATCTTTCTGTCTTTCCTCTTTAAGGATAATATCTTGTATTACACTTTGGTTATCTTTGTTCTGGATATCATATTCAAATTATTTCTTGATGATAATGGCTTTAGCCCTTAAGCTATGGCAATTAGATACTGTAATCTCAAAACATGCATTCTTGTAATCGGAATTTATACATTAACCTTGCTATCAGAATGCAGAACATGCCTGTTTTACAAAGCCTTGCTTTGCCACATGATGTTGGAGCAATTCTAAAGATTCCTTTTGAGTACCAACTCTTACCCTGATAGGTTGATGGGCATCATATTGAAATCAAAGACAGTGAGTTCCATCTTATATGTCCACTGGCAAGAGCGCAGACCATCTTTATTCGTAATAATCATGAAATATTCCACCATGTTTCTGACCTGAGGAGCGGCTGGTCCATTCCTCTAGTTAGCTGCTCTCTTGGCATTGATCTATCTGATTCGCTATTCCGGTCTCAATAATAGCTTCCTATTGAGCAACTTGTGCTTCTGGAACTCCTACAGATATTCCTATGTCATCTGGTTCTAGGCATTCAATTTCTTTGGTAAAACCTCTGTGGATGCACTACTACCTGCTGCTGCTGGTTTGATCAAAGTAAATTTTGACGCATCCATATTTCCAGTTAACTCAGTCACATTGTACTGCCTTTAGGTGCTTTTCTGCTAACTTCACATGGTTGGAATTAATTTTGTCTTAAGAATTTACATTAACAATCCCTGCTCTTAATGCTATACCTCTTGCTCTGGCACATTGATACATAAATGTGATTATTTAGAACTTATTTCTTCATTACAAGCTTCTGATGAATGTTGCGGTGATCAGGAATCCGCTATCAGATTGAAAACTGCATGCTTCATTTGGTCATATGTTCATGTCATGTATCTGACATTGCTGAATAGAATGAAGAAGCCCCTCAATTTGGGATGGCTTCCCTTCAATTAGTCCTCCAATTCCTCTTATTAGCTACAGTTTTGGCATTTATTATGACTTAGAATCACGCTCACACACTTTTTGTCTAGAAGTGTTTGCATAACTCTTTGATTACGACAGTGAATATATCCCAACAGATACTGCTTGTGTGCGGTATGGCATTCCCAGAGGAGATGTGTTTCAATTATTCTATCATTTGCTTTTACTCTGGAAGTTGATCAGCTATGTGCAACACGCAATTAACTTGCTCCATCTGTTGTAGCTGATTGGCTATTTTGGTGTTAATAACAACTTCCTTATCAGCAATTTGAGCTTCAGGTTGCTGTTCTTTGGGACATTTGGCTAGGAACTTAGCTCCAGACCCCTTCTGCAGCAAATCCTATTTGAAATGCACTGCCTGCTGGTTCTGTAAAATTCTAATGCCTCATACTTCAGACCAATCACTTTGTACTGCCTATAGGTGTATTACTGAATCCTTAGGATGGCACTTTTATGTCTACTAATGAAATTAATTGGAGTGTAATTATTATAAATTTAAGCTTAAATTATTAATATAAGGTAGTTTGACCAACAATAACCCTTTGTGTCAAAACATATATTACTATTATGTAGTTAATTATAAGATTAAAATTCAAAGCAGTATTAAATAGATTAAAAATAATGACATAAATAACAAGAAATTGTTCATACAAAATTATAAAGTTGCAAAGCAATTTTCTACTTTGCCAAATATTATAAATGTTGGGGAAAAACATGCAAACACGAACAATACAAAAAGAAATAACGGACACAAGAATTACGTGGTTCGGCTTTAAAGCTTACGTTCACGAGCAGCAGAGAATAATTCTATTATTGATCACGAATGTTACAAGGCTCTCACTTTGGTTTCTCTCTCACACATAACATAATGAGTATTGCCACATATTTATAGTGCAAAGGTTTCCTAAACCTATTAAGCAGAAAATGTAACTAATTAATTATGTGCTACAAAATGTAACAAGCGACTAAGGTAATATGCTAACAAGGAAATTTGCTATTCTTGTTGCCCAAGAATATGAGCCACATTCAACAAATCTCTACCTTGGCACGTATTCGCTCCAATCAATACACTATAATCCCTGCAGCCAACTGCCCCTAAGGGCCCAATGCTTCGCACCACAAATAGCAACCAAGTCCAAGCAATGCTTAAACTTGCTGACTGGAACCACCTTAGTCATCACATCTGCTGGATTCTCATAGGTAGATATCTTCTGCACCGATATGATTCCTTGTGATACAACATCTCTGATAAAATGATATCTGATATCAATGTGTTTAGTCCTCTCATGATACATCCGATTCTTCGTTAGATGGATTGCACTCTGGCTATCACAGAAGACTGCACTTGTATCTTGCTGCTGTCCAAGATCACAAACTAGGCCTTGTAACCACATGGCCTCCTTCACAGCTTCTGCAATTGCCATGTACTCCGCTTTAGTAGTCGACAATGCCACAGTAGATTGTAATGTCGCATTCCAACTGATAGCACATCCAGAGAGAGTAAACACGTAACCCGTCAGAGATCTTCTCTTATCAAGGTCACCCGCAAAGTCTGAATCACAATAACCCACCAACCTCGCGCAATCTCCAGTCATCTTGTTAAACAGTAAACCTACATTTGCAGTGCCACGCAAATATCTCATTATCCATTTCACCGCTTCCCAGTGTACTTTCCCAAGTGATGCCATATACCTGCTCACAACACTAACTGCATGTGATGAGTCAGGACGTTTGCACACCATAGCATACATCAAGCTACCAACAGCACTCGAGTATGGAACATCAGACATATGCTCCACCTCATTCTCGGTTTTAGGTGACAAATCTGCAGACAATTTGAAATGAGCAGCAAACGGCACACTCACAGGCTTAGCTTTAAGCATCCCGAAACGTTTCAGCACATTCTCAATATAACTCTGTTGAGACAAGAACAGCTTCCCAGCGTTTCTATATCTGTGAATCTCCATGCCAAGAATCTTTTCCGATGCTCCAAAATCCTTCATCTCAAACTCATCACCTAACTGCTTCTTTAATTCGTCGATTGCAGACATGCTTTTAGCAGCAATAAGCATATCATCGACATACAATAACAAGTACACAAGCGAACCATCTGGAAGCTTCTTGAGATATACACAGCCGTCGTAGGCACTCCTTGTGTATCCAGCACCTACCATGAATGTGTCAAATCTCTTGTACCATTACCGAGGCAACTGCTTCAACCCATACAAGGACTTTTTCAGTTTGCAAACATGGTTCTCCTTACCAGGATCTACATACCCCTCCGGTTGACTCATGTAAATTTGCTCTTCAAGATCACCATGCAAAAACGTCATTTTCACATCTAGCTGCTCAAGCTCTAAGTCATGAAGAGCAACCAAGGCAAGTAAAACCCTGATGGAACTATGCTTCACAACCGGAGAGAACACTTCGTTGAAGTCAACACCCTCTCTTTGTGTATAGCCTTTTGCCACCAACTGTGCCTTGTATCGAGGACCGTCAACACCTGGAGTACCTTCCTTTTTCTTGTAAACCCATTTGCAACCGACAACTCGCTGTCCCTTAGGCAATTCAACAAGCTCCCATGGTTGATTCTTATGAAGAGACTCAATCTCCTCACTCATGGCACCCATCTATCGGCGAATCTTTCCCAGATATGGCCTCTTTGTATGAATTCGGCTCATGTCCTTCAATTGTTTCGGCAACAGTCAAAGCATAAGCAACAAAATCAACGTATCCGTACCTTTGAGGCTCTCTAATCTGTCTCCTTTCTCGTCCAGTGGCAATGCTGTACTTCTGTTGTTCAGGCACATTTTGATCATGCACCTCAGTTGGTTGAGTCGGCTGAATTTGGCTGCTAGATGGAACATTTGGAACATCAGCAAATACCTCCACCTGCTCTTTGACACCACGGTCTAAACTAGCTACCGTTTTCTCCTTTTCTTGGTCTAATAAAGCAGACTCATTGAATATGACATCCTTGCTGATGAGGAAACCTGGAGACTTTGGATCAGTACACCACAACCTGTAACCTTTCCTCTCGGACGCATAGCCTAGGAATATGAATTTCTTTACCCTCGGCTCCAACTTGCCATCCTTCACGTGAGCGTATGTAGGGCAACCGAACACCCTCAATCGAGAGTAGTCAGTAGGCTTACCAGACCATAACTCAAAAGGAGTTTTCAATTCAATAGCTTTGGATGGAGACCTATTCACCAAGTAGCATGCCGTATTAACGGTTTCAGCCCAAAAGTCTTGACTCAAACAAGATTGGGAGAGCATACAACAAGCTCTCTCCACTAGAGTTCTATTGATGTGTTCTGTAACTCCATTCTGTTGTGGTGTCCTTACACATGTGCAATGTATCACAATGCCATGTTTTCTGCAGAACTCATCAAACTCTTTATTACAATATCCAACCCATTGTCAATCCTAAGACGCTTAATTTGTTTACCGGTCTACTTCTCAATCAACGTCTTCCACTCGACAAATGTTGGAAACGCCTCATCTTTAGTTTTCAAGAAGTATACCCACACCATCTGAAAGTATGCATCAATGAAAGTGATGTAATACCTGGCACCTTTCTTGGAAGGAACTTTATTAGGACCCCAAAGATCAGAATGAATATAATCAAGTGTACCTTTGGTATTCTCCTGCCCCTTGCTGAACTTCACCCTGGTTTGCTTTCCAAAGACACAATGCTTGTAGAATTCAAGCTTTCCAGTTCTTTGTCCACAAAGCAAATCCCTCTTACTCAGCTCGGTCAGTCCCCTCTCGCTCATATAGCCCAACCTTTTGTGCCACAACTGCGTAGTGTCATTATTACTCTCCTCGGATGTAACAGCTGCAACACCTATAACTGTACTACCTTGAAGGACATATAGGCCGCTAGTCAAGTTCCTTTTCAAGAGCATAATTACACCTTTGGTCACCTTTAAGACACCATTCTCACTTCGAAATTTGTATCCATGAGAATCCAAATGCCCAAGAGAAATCAAGTTTTTCTTCAGCTCCGGTAAATGCCAACACTCGAGAGATCTTGTAATACCATCAAACATCTTGATATTTACGATGCCCATTCCGTCCACCTTCAACGAAAGATCATTGCCTAGAAAGACTTTCCCTTCTCTTTTGGAATAAGAAGAGAACCAGTCGGGCCTAGGACACATATGGAACGTTGCACCAGTATCAAGAATCCATTGATTATGCCACTGTGATCCACTCATAGTCAAAACTTTCCCGGTACTACTCGAGTTATCTCCATCACTGTCAGCACTCTCCACCACATTAGCTGAATTCTTCACCTTTTTCTTTCCCTTTTTCAGTTTTGGATATTCTTTCCTAATATGACCCTTTTCACCACACTCGAAACAACGTAACTTCCTTGCTCTTGATTTTGACCTTGACTTGCTTTTCTTTCCACCCGAAGATCCCTCTCTATTCTCCGATCCCTCTCTACTCACTAAACCTTCCCCATGAACTACTTCCCTATGTCCCGGAATATGTGTTTGAAGATCCTTCAATTTTAATGAAGTAATCATATCTTCAAGGTAATTTTATCCCTCCCGTACAACATAGTGTCCACAAAGTTCATATATGAAGGCGGTAAGGAGCATAATATGATCATAGCTTGGTCTTCGTCATCAATTTTAACACCCACATCCTTCAAAGCAATAAAACAAGAGGAAAACTCGTCAAGGTGTTGTTTTAGTGAGGTACCTTCTTTCATTCTAAGATGATACAATCGCTTCTTCAAGTAGAGGCGATTTGTGAGAGATTTAGATGCATACAATTCCACCAAAGTATTCCAAGCCTCAACTGCTGTCGTTTTCTCAGTAATCTCTAGCAATACTTCATTTGTCACGGACATATGTATTGCACTCAAGGTTTTCGCTTCGAGTTCTTCTCTTGCTGCTGGTTCCGTCTTTTCCGGGATCACTTCTTCAATGACTTTCCAAAGTCCCTGCATTGTCATAAATGCCTTGAATCTGATCCTCCATAGACTGAAACTCATTCTCCCGTCAAACTTCTTGATTTCAAACTTTCCACCTGTGGAAGACATTTTCATTTGCTCAAAACTCGCACTTCAGGATAGAATTTGGCTCAACAGACCGCAAAAATGGATTCAGCATGTCGAGAAACCTTTGGTCAACTTTGGTCAACACCGGTTAAAGTCAAACCTGTTGGTCAAAATCAACACCGTCCCTAAACTCGTACTTCGGAGTAAAATCTGGAAAAACAGATCCCAAAAATGGACTTAGCAAGTCGAAAAACGTGGGGTAAAGCTCTGGTCAAATGCGGTCAACCCTCGGTTAATGGTCAACGGTCAAAGTCAACCCCGGTCAAACAGGTCAACTAGTCTCTTTTTTTTTTTCCCGGACTAAATCTAAGCCCAAATAAAAATTCCTTTTTTATTCTTTTGGCCTAAACTAAGCCCAAACTCAAAAAAGAAATTTATTATTTTTCTAGCCTAGAACCCAAGCCCAACAAAAAATTAATTAACCCAAGACTCAAGACCTAGCCAAAATTGGACAAGGCCACTACCCAGGCCCGATCCAAATAAACCCAAAGATCCAAAGTCTACAAACCCTAAACCTGCTTTACAAACTTAAACCAATTTCCAAACAAAAAATACCTGAATACCCAAAACCAACTTCAAGAGCACGCGAACTCTATCTTCTTCGCTTGTTCTTCAAATCCAAACACGAACCATGACCTGCCGACGCAAACTTCCACTCTAGCCACCAACGCTCAACGTAGACAGCACCGGAGCATTCCTCACCGAACAAAGACCTTTGTTTGGTTAGGCACCTTTTGGTTTGAAAAATTTTAGTTTCACAGTGAGTTTTGATTTTTCCTTTTTTTCCTCAAGTAGCGGATTAATACCTAAACTCTGATACCAGTTTGTTGGGGAAAAACATGCAAACACGAAGAATACGAGAAGAAATATCAGACACAAGAATTACGTGGTTCAGCTTTAAAGCCTACGTCCACGGGCAACAGAAAATGATTCTATTATTGATCACGAATGCTACAAGGCTCTCACTTTGGTTTCTCTCTCACACATAACATAATAAATATTACCATATATTTATAGTGCAAAAGTTTTCTAAACCTATTAAGCAGAAAAGGTAACTAATTAATTATGTGCTATAAAAAGTAACAAACGAATAAAATAACATAGTAACAAGAAAATTTACTATTCTTGTTGCCCAAGAATACGAACCACATTCAACAATAACAAATATGGCTATTCATTTACAATAAAAAATTATAAAATTTTTCAGGTTTGCTGCAAATATTCTAATCAATGACCTGTTCTAAAATCTCATCCTCTACACAATATTCTTTCTCTGCCCCTTCACCAGCTTTAAGAATTCAATTGGTGTCTTAATACAAAATTAAAAAAAAAAAAAGGAAAAAGAGAAAAAAAGGCAAAAGCAATAAAGCTATTTTCCTTTCTTGCTTCCCTTTTCCCGTCAACCCCAAACCTGGCTAAATACTCAAATTTTCTTTACTATTTATGAAGTTATCATTGTTCCGTAATGCTGAAGCAATTTAATGTTTAATTTATTTCATGTCTAGCAAGTTTATACTGATCACCACCGCAAAAAAAGACAGAAAATAGTTAAATTTTAATAATAGGACAAAATCATTTAAACATAACACTAACTCCAAAGATTGGCTAATGAAAATTAACAAATTTCTCATTAATTAAAGCTAATAAAGCCAGCAAGGAGTGCAATACTAAAAGTTTCTAACACATTCAACCTTGCAATCCCAACCAAAATTTACACCATTCCGAAACGAATCCAACGCCACTTCACCTAATCAACACATAACGAGAGTTTGATTATCGTAACAAAACAAACCCATAGGTAATAATCTTAAGCCCTCTCGCCACGAATCCTCCGAGCAAGCTGGATATCTTTAGGCATAATGGTGACCCTCTTGGCATGAATGGCGCACAGATTAGTATCCTCGAAGAGACCCACAAGGTAAGCCTCGGCTGCTTCTTGTAGAGCGGCCACAGCAGAGCTCTGGAACCTCAGATCAGTCTTGAAGTCCTGAGCAATCTCACGAACCAGCCTCTGAAATGGAAGCTTCCGGATCAAGAGCTCAGTGGATTTCTGGTACTTCCTGATTTCCCTCAGCGCCACCGTTCCGGGGCGAAATCTGTGCGGCTTCTTCACTCCGCCGGTGGCCGGAGCTGACTTCCGGGCTGCCTTTGTGGCCAGCTGCTTCCTGGGTGCCTTGCCTCCCGTGGACTTGCGAGCTGTTTGCTTGGTACGAGCCATTTGATCAGTGAGATAGACCAATCTGGAGAGAGAGAGTATGTGTGCGTGTGAATTTGAGGTGGGTGAGACTGTGTGAGTTGGGTCTATACATATATATGTGGGAGGCGGAGAGAAGCGGGAATGGTGAAATTTTTGTGGGTTGGGACGGTGGACATTGGCCGTTGATTTCCATGGGTATTGGACGGTCACGATATCATAAAAACTGGGGGTTAAGATCGTTATCCGCTTGAATGGTTGTTAGCCACCCTCTGTTTGCCACGTGCGATACGTCTTTTTTTTTTGTTTTGGCTCGTTTTCGTTTTCGTTTTCGTTTTCGTTTTCGTGTTCTGCCGCTTTGTAGTTTGCTCTGGTGGGGTTGGCGCAAAACTCAAAATGAGGGGTCGAAGTTTCGGAATCCCAAATTCTATTGAAGAAGGCATATCTTAATATAAATTATATGTTAAAATGTTATTAATAATAATAGTCAATAACATCCAATATGTTAAGGGATAAGGGAAATTAGAACATATTATTAGTATAAGACTATAAGGTTGATGTAGAAATTAACTTGTTAAACAATAGAAGTTTGATAAAATGTTCAGGAATTTACTAAATAGAGGTATTCAAACATCGACGGAAAAGTATTGTCAAGAATTATTGTCACAGTAAAAACGCTTAGTAAAAACAATTAGCTTTTCAGAATAAAAATGTAAAGATTCATGAAGAAAATAATGGAACAACGCAACCAATTTTGTATAAGATAAACAAGTTTGATGAGAATGCCGAAAATGAACCAAAGAAATCTCTTCAAGAATTATTTAGAATTAATTGTTTCTCATGTACCATAGATCAATAAATTTGTTCACTCTCAAACAGATCAAACAATTTAAGATATATGAAAATATTATTAGTTTTCTATTTAGCGGTAAAACATTGAAGCCACTTGACAATGATACTTTAAAAGGACATTGCTTAATCTTGAGTGTTCCTCGGAAGGTGCTTGGCGTTAATTATAAAC
Organism: Cordia subcordata; assembly: GCA_028554755.1. Classification (NCBI taxonomy): domain Eukaryota; kingdom Viridiplantae; phylum Streptophyta; class Magnoliopsida; order Boraginales; family Cordiaceae; genus Cordia; species Cordia subcordata. The sequence goes on from JAPTOF010000002.1 coordinate 2,339,193, forward strand.
TAATCAAATAAAAATAAAAATGTCATGCTCAACTATTATTGCTTGCAAGCTTAGCTTATAAGAGAAAAGAACAAGAAAAACAGTTGCTCCGTACTTTCTTTTAATTAGCATAGTTTGATAAAATTAAAAGACATTTTTATCTTTCAAAATTTTATAATATTAATTAACATTTATTTCTTGGGTTTGGCTAAAGAATGAGTTTTCTTTTTTTTTTTTTCTGAAAAAGCCATTCAATAGGAATAAGCTTTCCAACTTTAGTTAGCCTTACCAAACATAAGAAAAGGAATCAGAAACTAGAATAGTCATTCATTTTTAAGTCATTCCAGCATAACATAACCGAAAATCCCAATTAATATGTTAGAATAATTTGAAAAGGAGTGACTATTCTAACTTTTAATTCCCATTCTCCAGCTTTGTACAACAAATTAAAGTTGGAAAGACCATTATGTAGGAATGATCTTTTAGGAAGAAGTTGAAAAACTTTATCTCAACCAAGGAAGGGGTTTTCCAACTTAAGTAGGAAAGATGAGAATTATAGTGGAAATCATAAAAATAATTTGTCTTTCATTTTACTCTTTTGGAATTTTCATAAAACATTAAAAACTTAAAATTTTTGAAAAATTTAAAAAATTCAAATTCAAATTTTAGAAAAATATATGTTTCTCACTTTCTTTCTTTCTTTCTTTCTTTTATTTTTTACTCTTTTCTAGCTTAACACATGTGCGTTTTTATTGACTAGTTAGTGTTTCTCTCTCGATTATAATAAAACAGCAAACATATCAAAATATAATGTTAAAATTGAAAATGATAAAGTAGGTACTGCTAAATATTTATTATTTATGAAAAAATTTGCAAGATTATTTGTATTTATACTAATACTGTAAAAAATATTAATCAAGTTTCTTTTGAATATTTAACTTCTTCTCTTTTCGAACTTTTTTAGCAATGTATTAATATTGTTTAACTAGAACAACAAATTTTTAGTTTTTATGTTTCACAAAATTATAAATTTATGATATAATATTGGATTTAAAATTGCACGAAAAAATTTAAGTATTATATATAAAGTTAAGCTTATGTCAAAATCAAAGAATAAGGACATTTGGTCAACTGATTTGATTTTAATTCTATTCCAACTCGCGAAAATGTTTTATCAAGCACATGAGACAAAATCAGACATTCCATTCTGCCTTTTATTATGTGTATAACCAAACACAAGAAAAATAATAAGTATTTCAAGGACATTTTGCTTTGAACAAATATTCGTTTTTCAACCATTCTATCATATCAAATGGGCTATAAAAGTACTTATTTTTCTCTTGCGTCACACGAATGTTACGCTAGTTATAAGAAAGATTGAAGTTAACAATAAGGGGGAAAAGGATAATTTTAGACCATGAACTTACGAAATATGAAAATTAAAGGCCTAGATTTCAAAACTTTTAATGGAAATGCTTGGCTCATAAAAATTACATAGTTAACTAATGGTCTTAGTTTTTTTTTTCTTTTATGTGACATTTTTCTCTTTTAAAACTTACATGCGATTTTCCTTTTCATATCTTACGTGAATTCTTTCTACATTGCATTCCAACACTTTCATGAAATATACACATAAACCTATTAATTTCAAGCTGTCATGTATATGCCTATATATATACATTTTAGATAATTTTTGATATTTAGGAACATAAAATAATCTACATTTTTTCTTTTGCTAAATATAAAGAAAGTTATTTATATATATATATAATATTAAATTTAAAATATAAATTAATTATGTATTTCAAGCAGTAGAAGAATTCAATAACATCACAATAAATCAACAAGAAATTGTAAATATGTGCTTCTTTTATAAAGTAGAAAAGGTGATATGATCACATGAATCAGTACATATGCTGTCCACCAATGTCACTATGCACAAGCCAAGCACTGTGCAGTGTGCACCAGCATGTGCGTGCACCTCACACGCCCATCAGGACAAAAAAAAAAAGAAAGAAAGAAAAAGGAGCAGCTCACTCACCATCATCACCATTTAAACACCTTCAACCACACAACATAGACCATCACTATTACCAACCTTCAGCTAATAGAGAAAAGAAAAGAGATGGAAAGAAAGGGGAAAAAGAAGAGAGAAGAAAAAGGAAAGAAAAGTTCAAGAATATATTCTCAATTTAACTCAAAACTTTTTATATTCATAAATTTTGATTATTTTATAAACTTTTATAATATCATACATAAGTTTTATTATATACGTTCACAGATCTCACAACTTGTGAATTGCCTGTTGTTCAAAATTTATAAATTATATGTTCATAGCTTGTGAATTATGCATTTGTGATTTTTTCACAACATTTCGACAACGTTTCTATGTATATTCATAACTTGAAAGGATATGCACATTATCCCCGTGTGATTTGTATAAATACCTGATTCCTCGCCTCCCCTATCCTCCTTTGGCTTAAACATACCACATTACCCACAATCTCCCCACTTTTGTTAGTATGTTAATAGTTTTAAATAAAGTTTTAAAAAGACCAAATTACCCTTGCTAACTTTTACTGCTTTTGCTTATTTTCCATTGAGTTTTGACCCAAAAAAATTTGATTACTTGGTGGTGGCCTGTAAAAATTAAAGTTAAAAATTAAGAAATAAAAATTTTAAAATTTTAAAACCTAAAATAACTATTTTTGTTTTTATTTTTTTAAATTTTTATTTCTATTATGTATTTTTATTTCTAAAATTTTGAATTTAATTTTTTTAATTTTTAATTTTAGATCTAAATTTCTTATTTAACTTTTCAATCTTTTAGTTTTTAAATTTTTAAAATTTAATTTTTGACTTGTTAACTTTTAACTTTTTATTTTTTAAATTTTCATTATTTGTATATTTTATTTGTCTAGTTTTTAGTTTTGATTTTATTAAGTAAAGATAAACAAATTATGTTATAAGTCTAAATGAGGGTATTTTGGTGTAAAAAGATAGCAAATTCGAAATTTTAGATTCATACATGCAAGGAAGAAGATTGCAATGCGCTCTTTGTTAATTTAGAGAAAAACTAAGGGTTAGGGATTGTGTGCTACTTTTGAAAAACACTAGAGATTAATGGGGTATGTTTTAAACCACGCGGGTAGAGTGGGAGGGGGTGGGGGTAGGGGTGGGAGAAGGAGGAGGGTTATCAATTGCTTATACAAATCACATGGGGACAATATACATTTTACCCTGACTTGAAATTTTAAACAACTTTTGTTTTGCTATTCGTCGGCTTCTTTCCTCATCTTAGATATGTATATGTACAGAGGGGCAAAGCAAATCACGAAGTATGAGACGCCATCTTTTATCGATGATCTTCCACTAACACCACAACTGCCGTTGCAAGAGAAAGGGAGAGAAGAAAGCAATCGGATCTTCTTCTTATTCTTTTTTAAAGCATGTTGTAATTAAAGATAATGAACAAAGGAGATGAGCAAAGAGAGAGAAGAGCTGATCTTGTCTTTTCTTTTTTTGGATTTTTTTTGTTTCTTTTTAAGCAAGGGTGCATAAAGTCACTATTTATGTGCCTAGAACCTTTTAAAGATTAGGATGCTTTGAGTAATGATTTGTCGATTAAAATTATTAACTTTTAATGATTTTATTATAAATATTATTTAGTTTTTGTTTGAGATACGTATCCAAATATTTTGTTACGTCATTGGATTTATTATCTGAGGATTGGTTAGCTACTAGGAACCAAATGTTAACGGTGCAAAGCAGGAAAAATAAAAGGTGTGCTACAGAAAGTAGGGGTGAGATGGCCGCAAAAGAGAAAAGCGTCGTGCAGTTTTGGGTATAATGCGTCTGCATCTCTGGTTGCCTTGAGGATTTGAAACTCTAGATGCGTAGCTTCCTCAGCTTGGTTTGCTTTCAAGTTAAGAAGAGGACAGCATTTATTTGGATGTTTACGCATACTTCAAATAAAAATGTAGTTAGAGAAATTTTTTAATTTGAGTAATTATAAGTATTGTTAATATGATTTGTCAATCCTTTGCGTTTGTTTTGCTTTTTGGTACTCCATATAAAAAAAAATTAAGGAAAATAATCAAAATAATTATGTGAGACTGATATATATATATATATATATATATATAAAGTTCACCTATTCCAATGTTTTAAAACTCTATGCTTTTAACATGATTTTAAATTTTATAAATTACAAATTGAACTGCCCATAATAATTTTCTAAAAATTAATAGGGTCAATCATAAAAAAAGTCCCCAAAGTTGTCATTTAGTTTTAAATTAATCCCATTTGTTTTGAAAAGTTCAAATTAGTCTTTAATGTTGTAAGCATAGTCAAATTAGTCACTTCAAAAAATTCTTATTAGTATTTTTGGTGTGCTTAATGAAAATTTTGCTAGCTTTCCTAGAAAAAAAATAATAATCTGCCTAAAAAGAGTTTTCTGTCTCAAAATTATTTTCTAAACTAATGAATTTAGTTTTTAAAATACGATTTTTCTAATAGGTGCAATGTTGCTCTAGCTAAGATTTATTAAATGATCCCCATGATGTGGAAATTTACTATATTTAAATATTTTAATATTAAATATAACCCGACTCCTAAACCATTAGGTAACTTAATATGTAAACATTTTTTTTTTCAAATCTAGATAATACATAAATGGTCAAAATAATAAGCAAAAGAAATAATCCTACTTGCAATCTTGAGTTAAGCCATATTGGATTGAGCATTTTTCATCCTAGTTGATGTACTTTGCTTCACAATTTAAGGCATTCAGAAGCTCAACGTTAAAAAGACAAGTCACGATATTAAGCAAAGACTGGTGATGATTAATCAATGAAGAATCGTTGACTAAGTCAATTGGCTCATCAGTTTTCTTGATATGTTCTCTTTATGTCGTGAAATGATTATTGATTAAAACCCAGAAGAACTTCGTCAATCATCATCATGACCATCCAATCTCTCACGGGAAAATCCTAGACTTCCTCTGTCGGACTTGTCTATTTTCAGCAACATCAGTATTAATTGTAATTAAAAAAAAAAGTTTACATATTAACACATAATTTAGTGCTTGAGTTATATTTAATGTTAGAATATTTAAATTGTAGCAGAACATAAAATGGTTCAGCCGATTTTCTCCGTCAAGTTATAGATGATGCCCAGTGGCAGAGCCAAGACCCAGAGTTCAGCGGGTGCATATTTATAGACGTATAATTTTTAATATAAATAAAAAATTAAATATAAAAATGTCTAATATTTAATACAATAATAGCATCTTAATATACATAAAAAAATAAAGAAATATCTATCATTGCTGCAAATAGAACTATATTTTATAATTATTCTAGCTTGACTACATATTTTGAAAACGATGAATATTCAACAAAAAAAAAATCTCTTCATACATATAATTGATTAAGCAGTCATTTTTCTTTCATTTTTCCTTACTTTATCTCATCTCTTCTATGTATATTTTTATCTTTTTGTTTTTTAACTTTTTTTTTGGGTCTAAATTTATGTTTTGGAATTAAAAAAAAAAAAAACAAGTGTTGGTACTTCCTATATCACAATCATGAGGGGGTGCACTTTTATTATAAGGGAATGCACCTCAGGTTAATTAGTCTCTCATAATCAAAAAATTTAACAAAAAAATATAATAGTAATATTTTTTAAGCAAAAAGTCAAGGGGTGCATGGGATCCCCTTGGAGCATATGTAGCTCCGCTAGGGGTGAGCATTATTCGGCTTTAACCGAATAATCGAACCGAACTTAATCGAAATTCTCAATTCGGTTCGATTAGTTATATATTCGGTTCGGTTTTAGTTATCAATTTTAGATGATTTCGGTGTTCGGTTCGGTTTTGGGTAATTTAATTAAAAATTCGGTTATTAGCTGAATAACCGAAATATCAAACTGATGTAATTTTGCCTAGGTATAAAAGAAAAAAAAAAAAGGTTCCTCTAGTCTATTCAATTTCAATTAGCAGCCACCATTAGTCATTTATCGTACATATGCTGAACTATGTGAGATTTATGTCACAGACTCTTTCAATATTCAAAGGGGAATTTGTTCACAAATTGATACCCCCTATGCAATGCAGCTTACATATTTTCTAATCTCCTAACTGATGACTGGATTTGACTCATCTAAATTACTCTTAGATGGGAATTTATTTTCTTTTTGGGTGGATGTTTGCTATATTTGATAGTTTTGACTCAAGTTTAAAGCTATCAATGAAATGAGTTCATTAACTTTTTGGTTACTATTTTCCAGAAAACATGAATGGTAAATAGTAATTTAGTTATTATATTTCCTATCTACAAATTCGGTTATCTCAACTAATTTCAGCAAATGTTTTTTTTTTTGAATTTTCGGTTATTTCAGTTAATAACTGAAACCGAACCGAAAAATTCAGTCAAAATTATTTCGGTTAGTTATGTTGTTCGACTCGGTTTCGGTTGTCAATTTTTAGCAATTCGGAAATTCAGTTGTGGTTCGGTTCGGTTATAATCGAATATTCACCCCTAAGCTCCGCTTATGATGATGCCAGCATTTTTCCTATTTTCATTTTATTTCTTATGGGTCACAGATATGATAATTCATACAATTTTTAACTTTGTTGTCATATTTTTGATTTTTATTTCATTTTCATTTTATTTCCCATAGTTCATACAAGTCATTAGCCTCTACTCCAAAAAAAAAAAAAAAAATCAATTAAAGGTTTATCCCTACGAAAGTTTGGGGTTTCCTCTCTTCTCGTCCAATTTGAAAAGGAAAATCAATTAAATAATTTGCATAAGCATGTACCAATTAAATTAAATTATTTCCTTTGCTTATTATTTTAACCATTTGTTTATTATTTAGATTTATAAAGAAAAAAAATGTTTGCATATTAATTTAACTCATGGTTTAAGAGTTGAGTTATATTTAATGTTAGAATATTTAAATATGGTAAATTACTATATCAAGGCATCATTTAATAAACTTTAATGAGTGCAACAGTGCACCCGTTAGAAAAACCGTTAAACATATATCAAGTATTATTTTAGTAAAAAAAACGCCTAAAAAAAGTTTTCTTTCTCAAAATTATTTCCTAACTAATGAATTTAATTTCCAAAAAAATATCAAGTATGGACAAAAATAATTATTTTCTGGATCAAACTTTTCACCTAATAGGCATACATTTATTTTGGTCTAACATTATAAAAAAAAAAAGAATAAATACCTTTTTAGTCAATATCGTTCATGTCATAAACTTTTTCTCCAAAAGCCGCATCTAATGCATTCCTTCCATCCATATAATTCGACATGAATCCTCTCATACTGGGACTAGTCAGTGGGGTCATCCAATGTTTTCTTCTTTCAAAAAGGAAAAGTCGAAGTGAATAATCTTAACGTTCCTCCATCCCCTCTCATACTTTGTATTTTAGGTGAATTTAGCTGTCAGAATATTTGAAAGTTATTTAAGTAGTTAATAATTATTTAAATAATTAATAATTGTTGTATTTTAGTGGTAAGTGAATAATTATTTAAGTAATTGATTAAATAAAATTTATTCGATAAAATTAGTCGTTAATTTAATTGGCGATGGTAAAATGACGAAAAGATATTGATTTTGACTGGTCAATGGGGTCATCCAATGTTTTCTTCTTCAAAGAAGGAAACGCAAGTGGCACAAACGACAATCTATGTGTGTATAATGTGTATAATTCTCCCGCCATTTACTAAGAAAAGCACACAGAAAAGCCATTAACCACCCATTTTCTCCATTATTCTTTCCCCTCCAAAGCTTCCACAAAAGCTCACAAGAAATGGAGCTACCAGTGATTGATCTAGCCCCGTACTTAGACCTCTCTTCTAACCTCAGCTCCGATTCTTCAAATCTGAGCCCTGAATTGAATAATCTGTGCTTTGAGGTCTCCAAAACCCTAAGAGAAACCGGCGCGCTTTTGGTCAAGGATCCTCGATGCTCGCCCCGCGACAACGATCGCTTCATTGATATGATGGAGAAGTACTTCGAAATGCCCCGCGATTTCAAGCGTCTCCAAGAACGCCCTCACCTTCATTATCAGGTTGCTCCCCCCCCCCCCCTTTTTTTTTTGTTCTTTTACTTTTTCAGCTCCGTTTCTATCATATAAGGCAGCCCAATGCATGAAACTCCCGTTATGCGCCGTGCTCGGCGATTGGTCGGTATCGCTTTCAGGTTTATGAACTTGCATTTTTTGCTAGATGCTGTTTCTGTATGCTTAATATGGTTTTGATTTTATTAGCAAGCGTTAAAGTGTTCTTGTTGCCGCTGGAAAGGCATTTCCTAGAAGTTTTGTACTCTATGCTTCGTCCTTTGTACTGTAGTTTTTGCATCACTAAGTTAGAATTTACATTGTTGTTTCCAGTGTATGAATTTGCTTTCGCTTTTTCTGTTTTTTTGGTTTAATTTTTTTGGGCAGGTGTAAAGAATTTATTTTTGTGAGGAAAAAGTGGAAATATAAAAAAGAAGCAGAGGATGAAAAAAAAAAAAAAAAGAAACTTGTGATGGCGGTGTTTCTGTATGTTTTTAATTTTACAGCTTAACTGGGTAAATTAAATTTGATCACTATGAAAAGAGAGACATTTTTCTTTAAACAAATTGCAAATAACGGCTCATACAGAAAAAGAAGACGGGATTATTGTCGGACTGTGAATTAGAAAAAAAAAAAATTCATCCGTCATTGACTTGAATCGAATGAAGGGAAGATATGAATAAGAGAAGATTGCACTAGACTGATGCTCATGACAAGGGAAGGAAGGAAAAATCACTCTAGATTGATGGTGTATGAATTATTGTAGTTTGAGGTGGTGTGAGTTCTTTATATTAGTTTGATCCTTTAGTAAATCCATGTGTTAATTCTCTAATGTTTGATTTCTCTAGGATTTAAGTGCTGTAGTTTCCTCTTTTCTTATGAACATGTTGTTTTTATCAAAATCAATACAGGAATGCTGAAGTCATCAGTGCATGTTTACCCTGGTCAGATGCTCATAAATTTTGTGCTAGAAAATGAGCAGTAGAAGTTTTCTGCACAAAAAGCTTCATAATCTAGTCATAATGGTTTAACGTTGAAATTTTTGCTACTATTTTGTTAGTATGAACTCATTACACATGTATTGGCCTTACTTTTTGTTCTTTGCCTTCCAATGCTTGAAGGATATGAATGAAAAACAGAATGACTGAAAAAAAATAATGTAATCGAACCATGAACATGGGTTGTATAGTCCAACTGATAAGAACTTGTTTGGCTTCAATTTTTAACAGGTGGGGGCGACACGTGAAGGAGTTGAAGTACCTAGGAGTCTAGTTGATGAGGAGATGCAGGAGAAGCTAAGGGCAATGCCTAAAGAATTTCAACCTTCCACTCCCTCTGGACCTGATCCCAAGTGGCGATATATGTGGAGAGTTGGTCCACGGCCATCGAACACTCGTTTTAAGGTTGTAGAACTTAGCCAATTTGAATTATTAAAGAGTTGTTGAACTATTTATGTTAAACAAACATCTGTCTCGTGTAGGAGCTGAATTCTGAGCCTGTTATACCAGATGGATTTCCTGAATGGAAAGAAACAATGGATTCATGGGGACACAAAATGATATCTGCAATTGAGGTGACTCATCATCATTCTCTCCCTCCTGTTTCATGGCACTTTTTATACATTGTCCAGTAATTTGACAGTTGTCAATTTCTTGCTTAGGCCGTGGCTGAAATGGCGGCAATTGGATTTGGCCTGCAGAAAGATGCATTCACTTCTCTTATGAAGCAGGTGATATGTCTTTTTTGCTGTATTGCCTTCCACAATGTATAATTATGCAAGCTAGACTAAGTGAAGCATGTATAGGATTGCAGCAATGTGAAGATATAAACCACTATATTGTGATGTATGTCACTCAGCTGATCTATATGGAACTGGTAATGGCATATCTCTGTATAAGAAAGTGCTTAAAATTTGAATCCTCTCCAAGTTATGGATTGAACATGTGTTTCTCCACTTGATGGTTCATGGCCTTTCCTATTTGTTGCTCTGTGCAAAACTGCCTGCAATCCTTTTGAAATACCATTCTGTTTCATGCAAGAATTAAACTATAGAAGGTAATAGGATCTCTCTCTCCTCCCTTCCTCCTCTCTTCGCTGTGGATCTCATTTGCATTTTAGACCTTAAATGCATCTAATTCAGACTTTTGCTTTCCTCTACTTGAAATTCTCTATTCCTCCTGCTTAGCGAAAGAAATTGATGTTTCCAGTGCAGAACTTACATCACCATTGTACCTTAACAAGTTCTGTAAAATGACAGTAATGCTCGGATCGGGCGTATGACAGCTCTATGTTGCAGTTTCTGCAGCTTCATTCGTGACATCTTAGCCTCCCTGTTTATAAACATCGAAATGTGTCAAAAGCAAACAGAGAATTTTGTTGAATGCTCTGTTCAATGGAATCATAGACTTTCTGAATGCACTGGATCTGTTATTTTACTGAGATCTGTTTTCCAGAAGTGATCATATTATGCTGGTTGCTTCAAATGATGTTATGCATATCCACTTTACTTTTGCGTTGGGTACTATTGACTTCATATACCCTTTTAAACTCTAGGGACCTCATCTGCTAGCTCCAACCGGAAGTGACCTTGGATGTCATGGTCAAGTGGGCACCGTGTTTGCAGGATATCATTATGATCTAAACTTCCTGACAATTCATGGCAGAAGTCGATTCCCAGGGCTAAATATCTGGCTAAGAAATGGGCAAAAGATGGAAGTAAAAGTTCCAGTAGGCTGTCTCCTCATTCAGACAGGAAAGCAGGTATGATCAATCAAACTATTCTTATGGTTTAACCACATCTTTTATCTTTCTATGTGTAGATATTAACATGATATCTTATTGATGACCTGAAGCTCTCAGTTTTCATTAGAAACTGAATGAAAAAGCTTAGCGTGAGCCCAAATAAAAATCATGATGCCTTTAAAATCTAGTTTTTCTTGAACATCTAGTACTAGATAACTTCAGTTTCCATAAGGTACTTTTCCAGTGGTGGGGGACCTGGAGAGAATTGGTGTTTTTTTCCTCTAATGGCTTAATAAACCAAAAATGTTGTATAGTTCTTTAGCTTCAGTGCCTAGGCGAATTAAACCTTTTGTTCTTTCTTATTTAACCTTATTTATTGTTGTACTTCAAGAGGGATCTAGTGTGGATTCTGAAATTTCCCTTGAAATTTTTGCAATATGCAGATAGAGTGGTTGACTGCAGGAGACTGCATTGCTGGCATGCATGAAGTGGTTGTTACAAATAGGACAATTGATGCGATTAAACTAGCTATGGAGCAAAACCGCAGCCTTTGGAGGGTATCCTCAACGGTGAGTGGGACACAGCTTTTGTAATTTCATCTCCATTTTAACCATGATATTTATGGTTGCCATTGAAATATACTTTGTTCTATAATAATCTAGCTAATATTTGACTTCGGTACCCTGTAGCTGTTTGCGCATATAGCATCAGATGCCATATTGAAACCTTTAGGCCACTTTGAGGACTCTCCCTTTGCCAGCAAGTATCCTCCAATTCCTGCTGGAGAATTCGTAGAACAAGAGCTTGCTGTAATTAATCTTAAAGGAAGTAAAGGAGAATCCTGATTACTCAAGGTTGCACACAGCCTCTAGCTTGTCTTTCTAAGATCGACAATTGTGCTTCATATTTGTTGCAATTCAAGAGGCATATGAATTCAAGTCTTCTATTCATAAAGCCGATCTCGTCTGGTGAAATGAGATTTAGTTTGATTTGGCTTAGTTATGAATGCAGATCTTTGTGTTAATTTAATGGCGCAAAAAATGAAACAGTAAACTTGTATCAAGCCTTCACTTATCATTCTTTTTAACCCAACTTTTCTCTGATCCCTAAACTTGGGAAACGATGTTTAGTCAATGATAATACATTTCAACTTATTAAGGCAAATGTTATTCTTTTCATTTGTAGGTGTTTAACTCCGCTGTTAGGTAGGGAAGACGTTCACATAGTTCTTTTATTGTTGTCTTTTTTTCCCCTTTTTTCCCTTTTTTTTGTTTCTTTTGTGTCATCATTATTTGTTGTGGGGGCTCTACTCTGTTTAGCAATTGTGAGCCTAATGACATATGGTTGCTTTTGAGAGCTTCTTTGTCCAAACGTGTGGCTCACTTTTTGCATTACGTCCAAAATAGACGAAAGGAAAGAATTAATTACCTAAATCTAATTATTAGGTTGACTATTACAATCTCTAAATAATTTTATGTGACACTTTCGGATTTTATATCCAAAGTTGAGTTAAAGTTTGGATTTGGTTTTGAAATTTAACACATTATCACATGCATCTTAAAAAAACCCATACTTTTTATCTTATATATTTCTATTTTATTTTTTACAATTATAAAGGTAGATATCTCATCACAAGTATCTTACGAAATTCAAAATAAATCATACTTTGAATTTTTTTTTACAATTATAGAGGTAGATATTGTATATTTGTCATATTTTGAAATTAAAAAATTTTGATTTTCTATTTGATTGTAGAATTTTGTTCAATGATCTTATTAAATTAATTTATATATTCTTTTACTTAAATAAATGAATGAATATAAAAGGAAAATGTAGTGTATTGCTAACAAAAATTTTATAAATAAACTATTTTAATTTTTTTTTCCATATTTTGAAATTAAACTTTATGATTTGCAAATTGATTTAGATTTTTTTTGTTGAATGAATTTATCAAATTATTTACTTTTTGAAAATTAAACTTTTATGATTTGCAAATTGATTGTAAATGTAAAATATATTTTAATATAGAGCTTTGTTTGGTACAATCGAAGGGCATGGGAGGATATAAAAAACTAAAATTTCATGGGGATGTTCGTGATTTAAGTTAAAATTCATGGGGAATATGACATCTACCCTTTTAAAAAATTTAATTGGGTGCATATATTGAATTATTGAAAATAATTTCGTTAAGTAGATTAATTGGATTGAATTGTTTATAATTAATTAGGTCTAGTCTTAATCAATAGTTGAAACTAAGAGTTGGAAAATTTAATTGAACTGGTTTAGTTAGCCAATTTATCTAATTACTTATTTAGACAAATCAGCATAATTTTAATTGCCAGCCATTAGAATACAAAGCTATGATGCACGGGAGAAATAAGTATTTTTAATATTATTTATTTATTATTGATGGTTAGTTATATTTTATAATTTGTGCTGAGTCAATATATATATATATATATATATATTTGCTAACTAAGTAATCCATTGATATCAATATCTATAAAACAATCCCAGGGGGAATAAAAGAAAATCAGGCCAGAATCTCCCTATCCATATCCCAGGCCTTATAAATGACCCTATTAAAAGCAACTACTTCTAAATTTCTTATGTACACAAATATTTTGTTTAACATAAAAAATAATATTGTCAAGCAGTTGTTCCTCACACTACGCCAATTGCTCATAGATCCTTCTATTCTGCTCCCTCCAAATGTGATACACAGCAGCAAGTCAAAATATTAATATATTTTACAAAATTTAATGTTTGATAAGTTTTTAATACTAATAATTTTTGTATATGTTGCGTGCCTAATGACATATGGTTGCATTTGGGAGCTTCTTTGTCCAAATATTTGTCTCAAATTTTTGCATTATGTCCAAACATGAATTTTACAGAAATTAATCTAATAATTTTGGTTGAGCATCACTCAATAGACGAAAGGAACGAAATAATTACCTAAATCTAATAATTTTGGTTGAGCATCATGGTTTATAAGTAGATTTTATTAAAACGTTTAGGCTACTTTGAGGTCTGTCCCCTTGCCAGCAAGTGTCCTCCAGTTTCTGCCGGAGAATCCTGATTACTCAGGGATGCACGCAGCATCCAGCTTGTCCTTCTAAGATTGACAACTGTGCTTCAAATGCGTTGCATACGAGGAATATGAATTCAACTCTTCTATTCATATAGCTGATATCATTTTTTTTTTCCTACTAAATAAGCAAGTAACTTTCATTGAAATAAAAACTCTTTATATGAGCAAACAAAGGAGAAATCAGGCCAAGATTTCAACTTCAATGTTCTAGGCCTTACACAAAAATCTATTAGAGTTAGAATATTTCCTATTAGAGCAAATTGTAAGCTTTACATCAAAAGAAATATTAGCAAATAGTTGTTCTTCACAAATTAAAGTGCCCTTGATTATGGATTCTCTTGTTTTATTCGCGCAAAATGTAATGCACAACTGTTTCAAAAAATAATTTCGCCATCTTAGCTTGAAGCGTATTCATATTCAATTTATAAACCAGCCATGTACACACTCCGTCCCATTTGCAAATTGGACCTTTAATCATACGCATACCTTTTTGCCAGATGCTTTTGCTGAAACCACATTCAAAAAAGAGATTTTCGAAACAAGATAGTGAGCCAAGGACAGAAAGCGTGTCTCGGGACGTGGTCTTGGAACCAGATTGTACTGCACTAATCCACTCTCGGCTGCCCAGGATAGCAGGCTTCCCACGGTGAGTTAGTGGTGAAATGAGATTAGATTGTCTTTTTACCCGTTTTGGTGTCATCATTATTTGTTGTAGGGGCTCTACTTTGTTTAGCAGTAAAAGATTTACAGCTGAAATATGGTCTTGTTGTGAAATTTTAAATGTTAAATTGTAGTGTTTTTAGTAGAAGGGTTTTGAATCCCTTTTAAGAAGGCCTGAATATATAACGTGCTCTATACTTAGATTTTGTTTGGTTAAGCTTATTTGGGGCTTATAGGCTACAAATAGTAATTAGTATGTGAGAGAATACTTTTTTCTAAGTGATTGTAAGTAGCAAAATAAGCCGTAAGAGCTTGTTTACTTAAAAAGATTAGAAATGTTCTCTAGACAAATCGCTTAAAATTTTGGGACCTTTGATCCTACCCATTCATTCTGTATTGCACTTTAAAAATCAATCAGAACATGTTCTTCGAAGTAACTAAGGGCTCATTTGGATTTTTTTCAGGAAAAAAACACTTCTTTTCTTAAAAAAGTACATTACTTTCATAATAACTATTTAATTTAGTTTTTGAAATAGTGAAACTCTCAAAAAAGTTATTAGTACATTTTTTTTTTCAGAAATCAAAATCTTTAATTTTTTAAAAAAGTATTTCTTTTAAAAGTTGGTAAGAAAAACACTTCTAAAAATAATCAATCCAAACAAGCCCTAAATAATTAGTGTAATCTGCAATTAGGAAAATCTTAGCTTTCTTTTGCTTGGACAATTTGTCAAACATATCAAGCTTACAAATATTTTGAAAATATATTGTTTCACAAAATATGCAAATTAAGTCAATTGAAAACAAAACACAAGGCATTTGAGAGAATTAGGACAAGGATGCTTTCCTTTTTCTATTCTCTAGCTTAAAATTCTCCAAAAATAAAATTTATCAGTGTTCGAATGAATTCATCAAGTTCTTCTGGTTCCGTAAACCCAATGAATTTCACGGTCTTTAGATGAGGATGAGGGAATCTCTGATTCCATTTTCTAGAAATACACCAATTCCAATACTTCTCCAGCTCCTCGCTAGCAGGCTACAAGTGTAAAATGAAAAGGATTAGAATTTAGGTTTTGTTCGACCTAATTATGAGATTCTAATGGTTAAGATTGAGTTGGGTCTATTTGGCTTGGTTTTTTTCAAAGAAAAGTAATAGCTTTTTATTAAAAAAGTACATATATTTATTTATTTATAACTATTTGACTTGACTTTAAAAAAAGTTGAAATTCTAAACAAAAATTGCAATACAATTTTTTTTCAAAAGTTAGAATTTTCAATTTTTCAACAAAGCATTTTTTTTTCTAAAAGTTGTCTAAAAAGTGCTTTTGAGAAAAGCCAATTCAAATGAGCCCTTAGCAATAGAGTTTAGGGTAAAAGTGTTGTTGAATAAAAGCCGTTGATTGTTTTGCTTTGTATTTTAGAAGTTGAGTTTTCAGTTTTTTTGAAGGCAATATTAGACTATAAAAATATGGCGTAGTATTATTTAGAAAAGATGAAGAAAAACAATTTCTAACATAATATAAAAATAACTTTTTAAAAACCTTTTTTTTGTAAAGCTCTAATTTGAAAATTTTGGTTTTATAGTTTTTTTTTGGGTTTCGGCTTCTATAAGAGAAAGTGACTAATTAGGTCAGCTTTTCAACACACAAAAAAGCACATGTGAATATTTAAAAGCTAGGCCAAACATGCTCTTAATTGGCTAGTTATTTGCTCCGAACTGTAAAACTTGACTAAGGGTTCGTTTGAATTGACTTGTTTTTTAAAAACACTATATGTAATAGCTTTTGAAAATACAGCTTCTTTTGAGAAGATAAAAATTCTAGCTTCTTAAAATAGCTATATTTGAACATTTTTCAAAGTTTCAGCTTTTTTGAAAACCAAATCAAATAGCTATTGCAAATTTAATGTAACTTTTCGAAGAAAAGTGTTTTTTTTTCCTTGAAAAAGTCAATCCAAACAAGCCTTAATTGAACCCATTGAACAATATAACTAGGGTCTTTAGTAAGGCTTACCTCCGAGTTGTTCTGTGTCTTGGTAAAGACTAATTTCTCTAGATTTGGAGAGCATATCAACAGGGTTATAATGCTAGGCACATGTCGTTTGTGAATGTCTGCATCATTCAGCTTGAGACATGTAAGACTTGATAATGGTGATAGCAAACCTTTTGCCTCCAGTAACATCAGGTCCTGAAATACAAGAACATAAATGAGACAAAAGTTAATGTATGATAGCTTGAAATATAAATTTGTCATAGACAAGAATAGGGCTGTTATTTAAAAAAAAGAAATATTAATTTAGTTCTTATTGTTTTAAAAGTTATTTATTTAGTTATTAATATATCTAAAAAGTGTCCCTGTAATTAGTCCTTCACTATTTCAAAAGTAGTCAATTTGATCCTAATATTTACAACAATGACCCAATTGATCCCCTTTTATCATGTGATAGTCACATGACCAATTAATAATGTGGATGGAAATTGACATTATTTACAAATATTAAGGATTAAATGAGTTATTTTTGAAATAAGACGGATCAAATTGACTTTAATAGAAATTAAAGGGACACTTTTTTATAAATAATATGTACCATTTGTGAAATTTTTAGTTGAAAAATAGGAAGATGTTTGAGAATAAGATAATTTATATGAAGCTATGGAAGAAGAATTCCAGGCATTGCTAAAACAACACACATGGGATTTGGTTCCCCTACTTCCTGGTAGGCAACTAAATGAGAGAAAAAAGGAGGACATTAAGCAAAACATATATCAGTACCTCAAGGCTCCGACAGTTTAGTTCAAGCTCCTTAACTTGACAAAAGCTCCGAAAAAACTGAGCGATAACAATACGATCATCTTTATTGTCTCCTAGGCGATGTGAAAGCCTGACCTCACCTCTCACGAGAGACGGGCCGCGCACGAGTAGGTTTCGGGTGAGCAAGTACCCCGAAAGGCACAACTCCTCGAGTCTAGGTGCAGAAATTTCCAATAACTCATCAGCCTCTTGAAGATTCAATTGTATCTCTAAACGCCTCAAGGTCTGAGAGTTAATGCGTAAGTGATGGAGGCCGTTGGTTGCAGAAAGTTTCAAGTCCTCCAGCATCGGACTGCTTGATAATATCTTCACGATTGTGTGATCGTCTAGTAGGCTACCTGCAATCGATAATGCTCTCAGGGATGTCCAACTTATATCACCCCCGGGCACCACTTTGCAGCCCCGTAAACTCAAATTGATAATCGATGAGTTGCCAAGTAGAAACTGAGGCACAATATATAGACAATCCTCAGAAGGAGGAGAGGAGCTTAAAGCCAAGTCTTTCGCCTCTCTCTTTGCAGCAAAAGGAGAGAAGCTTAAAGTCAAGTCTTTCACCTTTCTCTCTGTAGCAAAACGAGCCAAGGCATCAATTTTGTAGGCGAAAGAACTTTTGTAACTAAACTCAACTTTGAACTTTTCTATTCTACTGCAGCTGGCCAATTGCTTGCGTGTTTTGTTAACCCGTTCAACAAACTTATCGTTGAGGAGTGCAGCATTATTTTGAAAAGTGAGTGTTGGAGTGTAAGTCCAAGTATGTCGCCATCGCTTCGACAAGATGCTGCTTCTCACCACTTCTTCCATGTCCAGGAAAGAGAGGATGTGAAGCAGCACGCCGTCGGGTAAGGCGCTAATGCGGTCTTCGTTCCTTCTCTTCGACATTCTCGAAAGAAATAATTCCAATTGCTCCTCCTGTCTATCTCTGGCTCTGCTGTATCTATATATATATATATATATATATATAAGTGTTGAATTACCTCTTGTGAAAAAAGAAAAGCTTCTCTTGATCCCTTCACAAAGCACAATTTGAAGGACTCAGGAATATCCTCCGGACGAAACCTCTCTTAGTTCTGAAAGAGAGAAAAGGTGGAGTCAGGGTTCAGGGGGGGAAAAAAGGGTTCACGAAACCGACTTTCGTAGGCGCCGACCAAGGGTCACTTAATGAATGTTAGTAAACAAACTCAGATTTAGGATTTGGATACATTTAATTTAGGAATCCTAATTATAGTAGGATCAGTTTATTAGTTACTTTCCTAATCAAGTTAGGATTAATCTATTAGCTATTTTCATATATAAAGAATTGGTTTAATCAAATCTTATTTAATTTTAGATTTCTAGAGTAACATATATATCAAGGGTAAAAACTTTTAGTTCGATATTCAAAATAGCCTCTTCCACTTTCTAACAAAGTGATATTTAGAGTTACTTAAATATAATAGCTAATGGGATGCTTCCGTTTCAATTCTCTCGCATAACGAAGGATAATTATAATAATTAGGCAATACATCTAAGAGGCCGTTTGGTTTTGCTTATTTTGGATGCTCATAAGCACATAGAAAAAAGCACAATCTCAGATGCTTTTTACCATTTAAGTGCTTATAAACACCAAATAAGCAAAGACAAACACCCTCTAAAGGCCCTTCTTGGCTCTCAAGATGCTTGTGAGATTGTAGAAAAAAGCTACATGGAACCGGATGAAGATGCAACCTTGAGTCAAGCTCAAAAGGGCGAGTTGAGAAGATCTTGTAAGAAAGATCAACAAGTTCTTTTTTATCATCCATCGATGTTTGGATGAAGCAATGTCCGAGAAGATCTCATATGCCATTACCGCGAAGGAAGCATCGGAAATTCTCCAAAAATTCCAAAAGGAAGTAGACAAGGTAAAAAAAGTTCGTTTTCAAACTTTAAGAGGTAAGTTCGAATCTCTCCATATAAATGACACTGAATCTATATTAGATTATATTTTGAAAATTTTGGTGGTTTCCAATGAATTAAAAAGATATGGAGAAGATTTGAAAGATGTTCGTGTAGTAAAAAAAATCCTTCATTTTTTGCATCCAAAATATGAATATATTATTGTAGCCATTGAAGAATAAAAGAACTTAGATACCATGTCCATTGATAAACTCATAGGTTCATTACTAGCCCATGAAGAAAGACATAAAAAGAAGGATAAGGAAGTCCTTGGAAAGGTTCTTCAAAGCAATCTTACTTTGAAGAAAAAAAAAAAAACTCCAACAGCAATGGAGGTCAAAGAGGACGTGGAAGTGGTAGTACACAAAGAGGACGAGGATGTGGCAGAAGAGAAGAATTTAATCAATCAATCAGGAAGAGAACAATACACAAGGATCTGGGCATGGAAAAGGCAACAATTCAGGAAAGTATGATAAATCATCTATTCAATATTATAATTGTCAGAAATTTGGACATTATTCTTATGAATGCAGAAAAAATCCAAAAGTTGTGGCTGAGAAAGCAAATTACATGGAGTAAAAAGGAGCAGAGGAGACAACCTTGTTAATGGCTCATCAAGGTGAACCTAATGGAGAAGGGACTTTATGGTATATTGATACAGTAACTAGCAATCACATGAGTGGAAAAAGAAGTATATTTGCAGAGCTCGATAAAACTGTCAAGGGTAATGTAAAATTTGGAGATGGCTCTACGACCTTTGTGGAAGGCAAACATAAGATTCTAATTCATTTGGAAGATAGAAGGTATCGTCTTATTTCTATATTATGTGCCAATATTAAAAAGTAATATTTTGAGTCTTGGCCAACTTCTTGAGAAAAATTACACAATTTTATTAGAAGATAAAAATTGTGTAATAAGGAATGAAAATAATATTTTGATAACAAAAGTGTCAATGACAAGAAATAGATTGTTTATACTAAATATTCAGAATGATACGGCAAAATATTTAAAGTTTGTGTAAAAGAAACTTCTTCGCTTTGGCATTTGAGATTGGGACACATGAATTTTGAAAATTGGTCTTTGATATAAAAAAATAATAGGGTGAATGGATTATCTTTCATCAATCATCTGGAGGAAATCTGTAAAGGTTGTCTTCTTGGGAAACAAGTTAGGAATAGTTTTCTACATGAGGCTATAACAAAAGCAAGGAGGCCACTTGAACTTGTCCATACTGATATTTATGGGTCCATAAATCCAAGTTCTTATGGTAAAAATAAGTACTTTATTCTTTTCATTGATGATTATAGCCGCAAAACTTGGGTCTATTTTTTAAAAGAAAAATCTGAAGCTTTGAAAAAGTTCAAGATATTTAAGGCATTTTTTGAAAAGGAAAGTGGTCACAAGATGAAAGTTTTGAGATCTAATAGAGGTGAAGAATTCACATCAAAAGAATTTGAAAAGTTCAGTGAAGACCATGGTATTCGACGCCTTTTGATAATTCCTCAATCACCTCAACAGAATGGAGTTGCTGAGAATAAAAAATAGAGTGATTCTTGAGATGACACGAAGTATGTTGAAGACCTAAGGAATGCCGAGAGAATTTTTGGCTAAAGCCGTTGATTGTGTGGTGTATCTCTTGAATCTTTATGCCACAAAGAGTCTCTCTAATAAGACACCATTAGAAGCTTGGTATAAAAAGAAGCCTGGCATCAAGCATTTATGAGTTTTTGGATGCATAGCCTATGCTCATGTTCCAGATCAAGTTCGATCCAAGCTTGATTACAAAAGCCAAAAACTTGTTTTTATTGGCTACAACAGACGCTCTAAAGGTTACAAGCTCTACAATTCTATTAATGGAAAGATTATTATTAGCAGAGATATTCAATTTAATGAATAAACAAAATGGGATTAGGGCACTAATGAACAAAAAGAAGATAAATTCTTACCTTTACAAGAGCAAGAAGTAGAAGTAAATAGGAATTCTCTCTCTCTAATTCATATGCCAACTTCAAGTGCAGTTCCAACTCCAACTCTAACTATATGCAAAGGAAACTCCTTCGCAACAAGTTCAAGTCTTGAAGAAAGAGCTCCTCGCTATAGAAGCTTGAGTGAAATTTATGAGGTAACTCGAAATTTAAATGATGAAATGCTCTTTTGTCTTCTTGTTAATTGCAAGCCAATAACATTGAGAAAGCTGATAAGAATTAAAAATAGAGAAAAGCTATGGATGGAGAGATTAAGGTGATCAAGAAAATTGATACTTGGGAGTTTGCAACTTTACCCGAAGGACACAAAGCTGTTGGAGTAACGTGGGTCTATAAAATAAAGAGAAATGCAAAAGATAGAGTGGAAAGATACATGGCAAGGTGGGTTACAAAAGGCTATAGTCAAAGAGATGACATTGACTATGGTGAGAGTTTAAAAAGATAATGACGAAAGAGTTGGAGAGTGTGTTGCAAAGAAGTGATTGAAGATACTATATGTGAGAGATTGCTGAAATTCTCACAAAGTCTCCTAAGAGTGATGTGTTTATCTATCTAAGAGCTTTGCTTGGAGTAACAAAAATTAAATCAAGTTTAGGGGGGATGTTAGTAAACAAACTTGATTTAAGATTTGGATATTTTTAGAAGTCCTAATTATAGCAGGATCAGTTTATTGGTTATTTTCCTAGTCAAGTTATGATTAATCTATTAGCTATTTTAATATGTAAAGGATTGGTTTAACCAAATCGTATTTAGTTTTGGATTTCTACGGCATCGTATATGCAAGAGGTGAAAGCTTTCAGTTGTAGATGTCTAAGTTAGGATAAATAATAAAATTTCATATGTACTCTCTCTCTATATTCAAAATAGCCTTTTCCACTTTCGAACAATGTAGTGTCTTTTATCCCATGAATTTTTGCTTAAATTCCAAATCTCTATGAAGTTTTAGTTTCATTTATTTCACCTATGATTTTAAGTTTTGTCAAACAATGCTTTATATTTAATACTATTTTGTTATTTTTATCTTTTTATTAATTTATTGGACTATTTAATTTTACTTTGTTGCTACTACTTTTACTTTTATTTTATCTTTTAAATTATAACTTGTTGTAGTAAAATCATTATTTTGTTTTTATTTTATACACATATCTACATTTACATAAAAAAAGATAGATTTTAATCTAAATTTAATATTTATTTAATTTCATGTGTAACACAAATTTTACACAGGGATTAGGGGATAACTCAAGTAGTTAAGACTATCTCCCCAAGCGTGAGATTCTGGGTTCAATTTCATAGGGGTAGGGGGGGTTCAACCAAAAAGAAAAAAGAAAAACACAAAGTTTATGCAATAAAAAACTTTTTATTTTTCATTTTTTATATTCTTAAAAGTTAGTTCATTCCAAATATATGATTTAAGTAAAAAAATATTGGATTCTATTTATAAACAATATTGAAAAAATAGATTTTAAATCGAATCTAATTTTTTTTTCTTTAATATCAGAAGTAAGAAAATTTTTGTCCATAGACTATTTTGTATATTTTGAAATTAAAATATTTGATTTTTTATTTTATTGTAGATTTTTTGTTGAATGATTTTATTAAATTATTTTATTTATTCTTCTACTTAAATAAATAAACGAATAAGTAAAGAGATAAGAAATAAAAAGTAAAATGTAGCTTATTGTTACGAAACTTTATGAATGAACTATCTTAATTTTTTTTCATATTTTGAATTTAAACTTTTATGTTTGCAAATTGATTATAGATTTTTTTTGTTGAATTATTTTATCAAATTATTTTATTTGTATACAAATTAAAGTTTTATGATATCCAAATTGATTTTAAATTCAAAATACTTTTCAATATAAGTCTTTATTTTGTAAAATTTGATGGTGTTAGAAAATATGGATAAAACTAAAAGTTCAAGGGAAGTTTGGGATTTAAATACAATTCATGAGGGGAACTTTTAAAAAATTTAATTGGGTTTATATATTGAGTTATTGAAAATAATTTCATTAGTGGATTAATTGGATTGAATTGCTTATAATTAATTATGTCTAGTCTCAATTAATAGTTGAACCTTAGAATTGGAAAATATAATTGAACTGGTTTGACTTCCCCATTCATCTAATCATTTAGCTAGACAAAATACACATAATTTTGTAAACTATATCTAAAGTTTGAATAATAATAAACTATCCAAAGATGAATATCCATAATAATTAATAATTTTATAACACAAACATGAATTTTACTGAAACTTTATAATTTTGGTTGAACGTCACTCGATGGACAGAAAGGAACGAAATGATTACCGAAATCTAATAATTTTGGTTGAGCATCATGGTTTCTAAATAATTTTATTTGACACTTCCGAATTTATTTCCAAAAGTTGATTTAGAGTTTGGTTGATATTGCTGTGAAATTTTAAATGCTACACTGGAGAGTTTTAAGTAGAAAGGGTTTTGGGAGAGAAAGACTTTGTTCTACATTTTTTTTTCTCCCAGTTGTTGAGTTTTGAGTTGGTAACCAACTGTTCATACCTGACTTTCTTCTTTCTATCTCTGATGAAGGAACTCTCCCGTCTTCTTTCTTCGGGTTTCCTCTTTAGAACTTTTGTGATTGGGTGGAGCCCGTGATACGTTTTTCCGGGATTGGCTCTTTCTCTCTAGTAACTTTCATCTTTTTCAGTTTTTTCTTTGGTTTGTGTTTTGATGTTTTTTGGACACTGCTTGAGTGAACTTGATGTTGTTTTAAAAACCAGCAAGTGCGCAGATCGAAAGTAGTGTAGTGTGTGCAAGAGTACGGGTATCGTCTCCTCAGGGAGGCCTCTAACTATGGTTTCTAAGTTCTAGAAACGAAATTATTTTTTTCTAAGATTTTTTTCGAATTTTGAATTAAAGGGAACTCTGAACTATCCTATTAAAACTAAAGTGCATAAATTAAACTAAAAGTAAATGAAAAACAATGAGAAGAAAGCAATTGGGAACGACAAGGGGAATTCGGTAATGGGAAACGGCCTAAGGTTGGATTACTTCCAATGTTCGGCTAGTGATTGGACTAACTATAGACCGTAAGCAATCAATAGATCTAGTGCCTTAGTTTGTTGGCTAGCCTTATTGCCTTTAATTAAAGGTGCACTCTTATCCCTAAACGGGCCCTTTTCTAGAGTATAAGTTTGTCCTACTAATTAAGGCTTTGCAACTATATTATAAACCTAAGTGATTGACTATTCCAAGTTGATTAAGGCACACCCATTAATTGTGTTTCAAACTAAGGATGGAACCAATTAATCTTAAGCCTATTCAAGCACAATTAGCAAATCTAGCAAGCGATAGATCATGGCTCACACATTAACAATGTTTCATGCTAAGCACAAGACCAATAATCACAAACAATTTCAAAACAAGCATGCATAAACTCTCTTAGGGCTTTCAACAAACACATAGACATGTTATATTAAAGTCATCAACAATTTTCCACAAGTTATGCAATCATCATGCCTCATAAAATTCATAAAAGTCAAAATCTAACACTAAGCCATAACATAATCTATAATCCAACCCTAGCCTAAAACAATTAGTTCAACATGCAAAAAGAGAGGACAAAACTGAAATTTAATATCAAAAACATCAATTCCATGTCCAATAAATTAAATCTCAAGCTTAGAACCTTTTCTTGCATCAATTTCGCTCAAATTCAACTCCGAAACGCAATTTTCAGCAAGGAAATCCAACTTGACAGTAACTTTTCTGCACCAATTTTGCACCAATTTGGCTCTCTTTTTAGGCCCAAAACAGCCCCAAAACCTGTAGAAATAAGCACACAAA
This sequence comes from Cordia subcordata, assembly GCA_028554755.1. Lineage (NCBI taxonomy): Eukaryota > Viridiplantae > Streptophyta > Magnoliopsida > Boraginales > Cordiaceae > Cordia > Cordia subcordata. The sequence goes on from JAPTOF010000002.1 coordinate 2,364,276, forward strand.
TAGTGTATTTATAAAGCCCTAATTAGTAGAATGTAAACTCAAAGAAAAGAACAAGCAAAATCTCTTGTTTCTACAGCTTTTTGGACTAATTTCTGCACTTTTTCCTGCAAAAAGACTTGCTGAAATTTGCCTCTTTTTACCCCCAAATCAACCCTAAAAATTCTCCTTTTATGTGTGAATGTGTGAGAGTATGTAAGTGAGATTATATGTGTGTTTGGTGCTGAAAAGAGGGACGAAAATAGGAAAAATTTGGGCTGATGCAACGCTTCTCTTTTTTTTCTCGTTCTTGGCTGTTCTATTTTTTTCTCCCCCTCCTCCCCAACTCGTTTATGAGTTGATATATATATATATATATATATATATATATATATATATATATATATATATATGGGTACTGTGTTTTTTTTTTTGTGCCCTAAAGAAAGAAAAGAAAAGGAAAAAAAGGAAAAGTAGGGTTCAAGTCATTAGTTAATATAATATATAATATACTCTCTATTAGCTTATGTATTATAATATTCTAACTATGGCCTAAAACTCTAGAGCTTAATTAATTATGTCCTAAACTAATTTAGTGAACTCTAATTTAACTAACTAAAATTTCTAGAATCCTAATTCTAGTTATTTAATATCTTTTCTAATCTAACCAAGCTAACTTATGAATTTAATTTCCTAATTCCTAATTAATCAAAATTATTATATATAAAAAAATGAAAATAGAATACAAAACGCATAAAACGATAAACAATGATACATCACACATAAACATTCAATGAGACCCAATAATCACTTAGAAACTTGAAATAGACAAAATTAGCGCCAAAACACGCACTCAAACACACTCAAAATCATGCAATTTACACTTCAAAAACACACATATCAATACCTCCAAACCTTTTCCTTGCTTGTCCTCAAGCAAAATTACTCCTAAGCTTATATCTTGATGCTGAAAGGGTTGCCAAAAGTATTGACTTGCTATCTTGACGAATCTAAGGAGTATGAAGGGGTTATTCCTTATTGTAAAAGGGATCTCCAAGCCTTTTTCAGATCCCCTTCTCAATCACAAGGGTTCTTGCACCTCTTGGGAACTTACCAAGTAGTTAGAGCCATCACAAACATAGGATTCCAACTCATGCACCCGAGATGCTGATATTTCGTGCCCCCATCATTAACATGACCTTCTAACATACACTTAGCCCAAAGATATAAGGAAAAGGGCGAATTACACCACAACGGCTTGCAATTGGCATAAGAGCCTTATTCACGATACAACAGAACGATGTTTTTGGTGATTGGGGCCCCCGTGTAGCGAACTTTCAACCAGCACATCCTAGCCACCTAAGGCTTAGGGTACTAGGGGAAGAAACTCCCTTCGGACATACTAACTCGGGTTTCGCCAACCACTTCAAACGAAAAATCAAAGAAAGAGAACTAAACATGTGTCAAATTGACATTGTGTCCTTTGACACTTAGTCAACATACTTCATTCATTTTTTTCTTACCATTTGGCTTTTTCTGATTTCTCACTATTTTTTTTCTTTTTCCATTTCTTTTTTTCATTTTTTGCATTTTCTAATTTTTTTGGATTTTTTTCAATGCATATCATCAACACAACGAAAAAAAAAGAGAGGCTATGGTACACTAAAAAAACCACGCAAGTAAGGGGACACTCACATCAACAACCCTCTTAAAAACATTTTTTTCCAACCAAGTTGTGGGGCAACTATAAGGTGCATTCTTGGAAGTGCTAACTCCTCACAGTTTTTGAAAAGATTCTCTTCAAAGTCCTGGTTCTCCCTCTATTCTATTCACTCCCTATAATACTAGCTCATATTCGCCAATCAACAAGAGCCAACTCTCCAATCAACAAAGAGATAAACGACTCTATGCACAAAAAATCGAAAAAATTTCACCATTTTGAGCAAAACCATGCAAATCTACCCTTTATGTCAAAGATGAAAAACAAAAAGAACTCCTACACCCTCAAACCTAAACTTTGCTTGTCCTCAAGCAAATTGCAATCAACTGTGCAAACAAACAAACAATAAAGCACACATACGGGAAGTGTGGAACGGGTAGGAAAAAAAAATAAGGCCATGAGGATGGAAAGATACAACCTTGTGGTTGTGTGACTTCACAAATGCAAATGAAATTCCAATCATCTACTAATTTGTTTCTCATCAATACACAAATACCCAACACACGAGATTAGCAGACATACGCCATGCAAGTCTGCATTGGCATTACAACTAAGAACAAAGAGTATGCAAAAATTGAGACAGGGAATGCAAGGAATGGGAACAAAGCTCTAGCTATGAAAAGGAAAAGAAAAAGACAAATACATAAAAACAAAAGAAAAAGAATGAAATTACCAAAATCTAAGTTGCCTTCTAGTAGCACTAACCATTATGCTGTCAGCTGGCAAGCTTCATTCATCTAGTGTCATACAAAGGCTCCTGAAGCTCGATGAACTCCACTCGAGCCATGCTCGGGTCAAATGAATGCTTCAGGCGCTGCCCATTCACAGTCAAAACTTGTCCGTCTTTTAAGTCTTTGATCGTTACTGCTTCAGAAGGGTGGGCTTCAATGACCTTGTACGGACCATCCCATCGACTTCTTAGTTTACCTGGAAAGAGCTTCAATCTAGAATTAAACAACCAAACTTTGTTAGTATGAGAGAAAGATTTCTTAAGGATATGCCTATCATGCATTTTCTTCATTCTCTCTTTATAAAGCTTGGCGTTTTCGTACGCCTTATATCTCAATTCCTCCAGCTCAACTAAGTCAAGCTTCCTTTTCTCACTTGCAGCGGACAAGTTAAAATTTAAAGCTTTAATAGCCCAATATGCTCTATGTTCTAACTCAACAAGTAGATGACAGGCCTTCCCATACACTAACCTATATGAAGACATATCTATAGGGGTCTTGTACACAGTACGGTAGGCCCACAATGCATCACTCAATCTACAAGACCAATCTTTCCTATCAGGCCTAACCGTTTTTTCTAGAATGGACTTGACCTCCCTATTTGAAACTTTAACCTGTCCACTTGTTTAAGGGTGATACAGGGTAGCAATCTTATGAGTGACTGAATATTTTCTGAGTAAAGCCTCAAGTGTCCTGTGGTGAAAGTGCTTTCCTTCATCACTGATCAAGACTCGTGGTACCTCAAACCTAGAAAACATGTGCTCTCGAATGAATTTCACCACAACCTTGTGGTCATTGGTTCGGGTAGAAATCGCCTCAACCCATTTGGACACATAGTTAATAGCCACTAAGATGTATTGATACCCAAAGGAAGGTGGGAATACACCCATGAAATTAATTCCCAAACATCAAAAAGTTCACACACAAGAATAGGGGAAAGGGGCATCGTATTTCTCCTAGAAATGGACCCAGATTTTTGACATCTAACACACTTTTTACAAAATTCCTGGGCATCTCTAAAGAGTGTGGGCCAAAAGAATCCACTTTGTAAGACTTTAGTTGCGGTTTTCTTTCCTCCAAAGTGACCTCCACACGTCTCACCGTGACACATATTCAAAATACTTTCAAACTCGCTCTCCAGAACACACCTACGAATTACCTGATTCGCACACACCATAAAGAGATAAGGTTCCTCCCAAAAGAAATGCTTAACCTACGAATAAAACCTATCCTTTTCTCTTTTCTCCCACTGGGGTGGCAACTGACCTGTAACAAGATAATTTACTATATGTGCATACCATGGTGTGTGATGTGAGATAACAAACAATTGTTCATCCAGAAAAGACTCACGAAAGGGAATAGAATCACTAGGGGACTCATGCATAAGACGGGACAAATGATCAGCAACAGAATTCTCATTACTCTTCTTATCTCTAATCTCTATGTCAAATTCCTGCAAAAGGAGCATCCACCTAATCAAGCGGGGTTTAAATTCACGCTTAGACAAAAGATACCTCAAAGTTGCATGATCGGTGTAGACTATGACCTTGGACCCAAGAATGTATGATCGAAACTTATCAAGGGACAACACTACTGCTAGATGCTCTTTTTTAGTAGTGGTGTAATTTTTCTGAGTCTTATCTAGAGTCTTACTAGTATAGTAGATCACATGGGGCAGCCTATCCTTACGTTGTCCTAATACAGCTCCTATGGCAAAATCTGATGCATCACACATAATCTCAAAAGGAAGACCGTAATCAGGCGGCTGGATGATAGAGAAAGAGGAAAGTAAGGATTTAAGCTTATCAAAAGCTCTAGTGCACTCTTCATCAAACACAAATGGAACATCTTGCGCTAAAAGCCTAGACAATAGACGAGAAATCTGGCTAAAATCCTTAATAAACCTACGATAAAAACTTGCATGGCCAAGGAAGGATCTCAAATCCTTAACTGTCTTAGGAACGGGCAGCTTTTCTATAAGCTCTACCTTGGCTGGGTCAACTTGGATACCATCAGAAGACACTACGTGACCTAAAACTATTCCTCTCTGCACCATAAAATGTGATTTCTCCCAACTCAGAACAGGATTCATCTTAATACAAAGGTCTAGCACGAAAGACAAGTGACTTAGGCATTCATTAAAATTCACACCAAAGACTGAGAAATCATCCATGAAAATCTCTAAGTGCCTCTCAATCATATCACTAAAGATAACTATCATACACCTTTGAAAAGTGGCAGGTGCATTGCAAAGACCGAATGCCATTCTCCTATAAACAAATGTCCCATAAGGGCAAGTGAATATAGTTTTCTCCCGGTCTTGGGGAAACACGGGAATTTGATTGTATCCCAAATACCCATATAAAAGTAGTAATAACCGTGTCCGGCTACTCTATCTAGAATCTGATCAAGGAACGGTAATGGGAAGTGATCTTTTCTGGTCCTAGAGTTGAACTTCTTATAGTCTATGCACATTCTCTAACCCGTAGAGATAGGTGTAGGAACTAGCTCACCCTTATTATTCTCTACCACCGTGATCTCAGACTTCTTCGGTATTACTTGAATATGACTAACTCACTCGCTATCAGAGATAGGATAAATGATACCTGCATCTATAGGCTTAATAACCTCCTTTCTCATAACTTCACTCATATGTAGATTAAGTCGTCTTTGTATCTCACGAGAAGGTACCGCACCTTCTTCTAGATGAATCATATGCATACAAACCGAAGGGTCTATACCTTTTAAATCATCAATCGTCCACCCTATGGCCTCCTTATGACTTCTAAGGACTTTTAGAAGTCGCTCCTCATTCTTGCTCGACAAATTAGATGCTATAATCATAGGAAGGGTCTCATCAGGTCCTAAGAACGCATACTTCAAGTGATCAGGGAGGGGTTTGAGCTCCAAAGACGAGGGAGACTCAATCGTAGGGGGATCGCTGGACACTTCTAAAGGAAGACACTTGGACTGACTAACCTCAATCAATTTCTCAGGCCTAAAGTCAACAGAAGTGGATGCAGAAGCTACATACTTGCTAACAAATGACTCAGAATCAAACTGCTCTAAAATGGCCTCAAGCTCAGCTAACTCATCCTCAACAAATATCTTGCAAGCATGCTCTTCTACGAACGGATCTATAACATCAATAGCAAAACACTCCTCCTCATCATCCATACCTATACTCGCTCTATTCGCTGCCTCCGCAACTCTCATAGTGGCCTTCAGATTCCCAAACTTAATCTCTAGTAATCTCGACTTACAATGAATGACTGCATCAGTTATAGCTAAGAAGGGGCTTCCTAAGAGAACAGGTGTAGAGTGCTTAGTGTCATGGCCAGAATCCATATCTAAGACAATGAAATCAACTGGATACACAAACTTTCCAACCTGAACCCTGACATTCTCTACTATACCTCATGGTCTCCGTTCAGATTTATCAGCTAACTGCAAAGTAACGTACGTGGGAGATAACTCCCATAAACCTAGACGCTGGTAGACTGAGTAGGGAATCAGATTTACGCTAGACCCTAAATCTAAAAGATCATGATCAATCGGGTTCTTTCTAATGCAACACGAAATAGTGAAAGCTCCCAGATCTTTCAACTTGGGTGGGATGCCTGAAGTGCAAATGCTACTCACCTTTTCAGTGAGCTTCACTGTTTTCGGCATGTGGGAATTGTTTCTCTTTCGTGTGCATAGATCTTTGAAGAATTTCACGTAAGCAGGAATAGACACAATAGCGTCAACTAGAGGAAGGTTTACCTTAAGGTCTTTCAAGTGCTCTAAGATCTTATTCATTATAGTGTCTTCAACAGATCTGGGCTTCTCTAGCGCTGCTGAAAAAGGTGCTTTAGGGATGATACCACTAGATTCTACGGACTGCTTCCCCTTCTTATGTGGAAAGGTACTACTCTCATCTCTCTCTCTAGTGGTTTCCTCTTTCTCATGGTCTCTAATCTCACTAGGCTCTATAGGGACACTAAGTGCAGACTCAACTAAATTTTCCTTCTCTCTCACCCCATTGTCAATGACTCTACCACTTCTAAGTGTAATAACTGCTTTTGCCTATGCATGAGTGGTGTAAGAGGGATTAGAGGAAGAACTGGATTGACCTCTAGGGTTTACCTCAAACTGGGCAGGCAACTTACCTGGCTCTCTAGCGCTCAACTGACTAGCTAACTGACTTAATTGGGCATCCATCTTAGCCATGTACTGTTGTTGTGACTGAAACTTCTGCAATAGAAGATCAAACTTATTGTCACTACTAGGCTGGCTAGAGAATGGTGCAGGAAGTGAAGATATAGACTGAGTGGGAAGAGCGGGAATAGATAGACGTTGGTCCTGTGGGGCACCAGAAAGCTTAGATGGATTTACGTGATAAAAACCTGGTGGATTTGACTGAGCAGGACGAGGTCACTGCTGGAATCGTACCTGGGGCTGGGGGGGACTCAAAGTGATTATTACGCCAAAAAAACTTAGGGTTATCTCTCTACCCCAGATTATATGTGTTCGAGTAAGGGTTATACTCTCGTGAGTACCCCTGTGTAGCATGGACTTGCTCCTGAATGAATTTTGGAAACTGTGGTGCTAATGGGCAAGCTATGGTCTCATGGGACGACTCAGAACATAAGGCACACACCTCAACGACAGAAGGAGAAGACGACGATACTAGCGGATTAGCCCTATGGCCTGGTGTAGGTTCTAGACCTAAAGAAATCAACTGGTAAAGCTTATGGGTCAATGCTTCAACCTTAGCAGGAAGATCATTGGATGTGCTTACTTCATTAACTTCTCTCCTAGGATTACTCCTACTCGACCTATTCAACGCCATATTTTGAAAAGAATCCTCAGCAACACGCTCTAAAATCCCCTAAGCATCAAACTCGTGTTGAGAGAAGGTCATAACCGAAGCTCAAAGGTTAGCGACCTAAGCCATGGGGTAAAACCTCTGATAAAAGCGGGATTGGAGCTCGTCCCAAGATGTAATGGCTCCATCGGGCAAGGACTGCAGCCATTGTTTGGCTTTATCCTTAAGGGAGAAAAGGAAAAGTCTAAGCCTAATATTCTCCTGAGACACATTTGGAAAATTAAACGTAGAACAAATCTCTACAAAATTAGTGACATGAGCTAGGGGACTCTCATTACTCCTACCATAAAAAGATGGAAGCATAGCTAATATCCCATGCTTAATCTCAAAAACTCCCCTCCCCCAAACCCAGTGGATGGATGGCCATATTTGGCTCAAAGGCATGAGAAAGGAAGTATTGCCTAAGAGTCATGTCATCGGCTACTTGGCGTGGATTCGAGAGCCTAGGAAGGTCAACGTTCTCATGAAGAGGAACAGCAGGAGGGGGAAGGGGACGAGGAGGAGGATTATGATTCCTATTGTGGGGAACAAGAGGAGGGAGATCATTCCTATTTTCTTCCATTTCACCTAGATTGCGTTCTAAATTCGTAAGATGATGGTGAATTCTCTGTGGTTCAGGATTAAAAGAAACTAAGTCAGGTCTAAGTGAGCGTCTACCAAACATGCACAAAAAGAAACAAAATCTCCTTCCAACTCTTTAACCCCCGAAACTGCAATTTTGACCTAAATCTACAGCACAGAAACCACAAGTCCCTAAAAACTAAAAAAGAAAATAACACTAAATAGAAACGCTAAATCAAACAAACACAATGCAAAAACAAAAAACAAATTATCACAGAAATAAATTAAAAAAAAACTAAGACTAATACTAAAACAATAACAGAAATACCAAAGCACGTAACCAACTAGAACACACAAATCAAAGAAACCAACCGTGCCTCCCCGGTAACGGCGCCAAAAACTTGATGTTGTTTTAAAAACCCGCAAGTGCACAGATTGAAAGTAGTGTAGTGTATGCAAGAGTACGGGTATCGTCTTCTCAGGGAAGCCTGTAACTATGGTTTCTAAGTCCTATGTATCCTAGATTAACTACGTGTAAAAACAAAATTATTTTTTTTGAGATTTTTTTCGAATTTTGAATTAAAGGGAACTCTGAACTATTCTATTAAAACTAAAGTGCATATATTAAACTAAAAGTAAATGGAAAACAATGACAAGAAAGCAATTGGGAACGACTAGGGGAATTCAGTAATGGGAAACAGCCTAGGAATGGATTACTTCCTATGTTCGGCTAGTGATTGGACTAATTATGGACCGTAGGTAATCAATAGCTTTAGTGCCTTAGTTTGTTAGCCAGCCTTATTACTCTTAATTAAAGGTGCACTCCTATCGCTAAACGGGCCCTTTCTACAGCATAGGTTTGTCCTACTAATTAAGGCTTTGCAACTTTATCATAAACCTAAGTGATTGACTATTCCAAGTTGATTAAGACACACCCATTAATTGTGTTTCAAACTAAGGATGGAACCAATTAATCTTAAGCCTATTCAAGCACAATTAGCAAATCTAGCAAGCGATATATCATGGCTCACACATTAACAATGTTTCATGCTAAGCACAAGACCAATAATCACAAACAATTTCAAAACAAGCATGCATAAACTCTCTTAGGACTTTCAACAAACACATAGACATGTTATATTAAAGTCATCAATAATTCTTCACATGTTATACAATCATCATGCCTCACAAAATCCATAAATGTCAAAATCCAACACTAAGCCATAACATAATCCATAATCCAACCCTAGCCTAAAACAATTAGTTCAACATGCTAAAAGAGGGGGCAAAACTGAAATTTAATATCAAAAAATCAATTCCATGTCCAATAAATTAAATCTCAAGCTTAGAACATCTTCCTGCTTCAATTTCGCTCAAATTCAACTCTGAAACACAATTTTTAGCAAGGAAATCCAACTTGACAGTAACTTTTCTGCACCAATTTGGCTCTCTTTTTAGGCCCAAAATAGCCCCAAAACCTGCAAAAATAAGCACACAAATAGTGTATTTATATAGCCCTAATTAGTAGAATGTAAACTCAAAGAAAAGAACAAGTAAAATCTCTTGTTTCTGCAGCTTTTCGGACTAATTTTTGCACTTTTTCCTGCAAAAAGACTTGCTGGAATTTGCCTCTTTTTACCCCCAAATCAACCCTAAAAATTCTCCTTTTGTGTGTGAATGTGTGAGAGTATGTATATGAGATTATGTGTGTATTTGGTGCTGAAAAGAGGGACAAAAATAGGAAAAATTTGGGCTGATGCAGCGCTTCTCTTTTTCTCGTTCTTGGTTGTTCTCTTTTTTTCTCCCCCTCGTCCCCAACTTGTTTATGAGTTGATATATATATATATATATATATATGTATATGGGTACTGTGTTTTTTTTTGTGCCCTAAAGAAAGAAAAGAAAAGGAAAAAAAGGAAAAGTAGGGTTCAAGTCATTAGTTAATATAATATATAATATACTCTCTATTGGCTTGTGTATTATAATATTCTAACTATGGCCTAAAACCCTAGAGCTTAATTAATTATGTCCTAAACTAATTTAGTGAACTTTAATTTAACTAACTAAAATTTCTAGAATCCTAATTCTAGTATTTAATATCTTAATTCTAATCTAATCGAGCTAACTTATAAATTTAATTTCCTAATTCCTAATTAATCAAAATTATTATCTATAAAAAAATGAAAATAGAATACAAAATGCATAAAACGATAAAAAATGATACATCACATATAAACACTCAATGAGACCCAATAATCACTTAGAAACTTGAAATAGACAAAATTAGCACCAAAGACAAAATTAGCACAAATACACACACTCAAGCACACTCAAAATCATGCAATTTACACCTCAAAAACACACACATTAGAACTATTTTGCAGATATAAGATTTTCTGTTGGCTTTTATGTCTCATTGTGTTGTGGGTTTTGCTTAGTGTTTTGATGAGCTTCAATGGTGCAAACCATGGGACAAACCTGAATGATGTGAAACATCTTGCGTGGATCTGTGCTTCTCACTCTCTTTTCTTCCTTGCCTTGTGTTGTCGGAAGCCACTTAATTTGATGCTCCTAATCCCTTTTTTGATTTTGGATGTAGAGGTGATAGGTGATTTTTTTTCACCATCTGTTCAAACTATAGATCTAGAGGGTTCGCCCCTTTTTATAGGATATTTAGACTATCCAGATTATAATTTTCCTTGGCTTAACCTTTATCCAAGTTGATGGGTCCCGTTGAACTCATCTTCAACTTGTCAGAACTTTGCCTACTGGCATTTGTTGCTTTGTCGGCATTTGTCTTGGATCTTTGTAAGTTTGCTGGCAGTTTGCTTTCCTTGGTGACTATGGCAAGGGTGCTTGGTGATGACAAGTCACGAATCCCTTCTTTGTTGACGGGATTTGGTCTGTGTTGCGGCTTTGCTGCAATAAAGTTCATAAGTGTTGTTTTCCGTCGTCTTCCTCGCAGAGTTAGAGTGCGCTTTGATTTTAGGCTTGTGTCTTGTTATCTCAAGTGTCGGTCTAATATTAGAATTTGGGCTTTGAAGTTTGCTGTGTTTTTCTTTTCCCTAATGGGCTGTGGATCTTGGCGCAAGTGTCTATGTTGCTATGTGTCTTGTCCAACCCTTGTGAACTTGTCGTCTTTGTAATGATGTTTTATGTTAATGGAATTGCGTTTTGCATCAAAAAAAGGTTTTTAGTTGTTATGGGATAATACTTAAATTTCCAAAAATATAGAGGAGTATTTTTGAAGGCATCACATGACAAGAAATAGCATTGAACAGCATTTTTTTTCCCTCTTGAAAAGCTTTGATTTGAAATTCCTTATTGATTGTTTTCTAAACACTTTAAAAACTGGAGCAAATAAAATTAGTTTAAAAACTGTAAACTAATAGGAATTGCTCTTTAAGTGTCTAAAAGCTTAGCCAAAATATGATGCAGGCAACAATTTACCCAAACTATTTTCTCGAAGTATGTTAACTTCCTCGCGGAAGCAGTACATCTGTGCTGTGCTGCCTAGTACATTTTTTTTTTTTTTGGCCGAAATCGGTAAGACTTTACTATTCTTGCCCCCGTACCATACAAATGTTCAAGTAACACAAGGGATTTTAATCTGTTTAATCTCCAATAAAATTAATGTCAAAAGTATTTCTTTTCATAAGATTACTTCTCTAGTGTATGGTTTATGAATCCAGTGACTAGTAATTTTCTTATATTTCGTGAAGGAAATTAATATTTTTTCATAAACATTTTAATCTTTAACTTCATATTTTAGGAAGAAAATTTTCAATCTTTTACTAAACTAAATAATTATTTCGATCTACAATGATGTGTGAAGCCCACATGACGTGAAGAGAGTAATTTCTATCTAAAACCCTTTGCCCCAAATTAACCTGTCTTAGACATGAGAGGTCCTCGTATCATACAAAACAAGTTTATTAACAATTTCACAGCAGTCAAAAATGTATCTCCTTGGAATGACATGAGTCAAGTGTGACATGGAGTTAGGAAAGCAGCACAAAACACTCCTTGCGAGCTGCAGCAATATCTCTTTCTCTCTATATATATTGTTAATCAATTAATGCCATTGTCACACCCCATAAATCAAAAAGAGTGCATATAAATATATATTACCATAGTACAAGAAACTCAATTGGATAAAAATGAGGCTTTTTGGTACAAATACACTGCCAGTGGTGCTAATGCTTGTGCTAGTCATGGCCTGCAGCCTGGTGCGGGAAGGCGAAGGCCACTCTTGCGGCAGCACTTTCTTCTCTGCACTCGTTCAGCTCATACCTTGCCGTGCAGCGGTGGCGCCATTCAGCCCCATCCCGCCCAGCGAGGCTTGTTGCGCTGCCGTCAAAGCTCTCGGCCAGCCTTGCTTGTGTGTGCTCGTGAATGGTCCTCCCATTTCAGGCGTTGATCGCAACATGGCCATGCAGCTCCCTGACAAGTGCACCGCCAGCTTCGAACCATGTGATCTCTTTGCTTCCCTTTCTATTTTCAGTTTTGTCTTCGGCAACATTGTAGTTAGGCATTGATCATTTTGGCGGAGGAAACTCCTATTGCATCATCTCCAAGTAACCCTTTGATTGCGTTGTCGGCGGATAGTCCAGAATGCCCATCCCTACTGATAGTGTAAACTTAAAGTTTGCTGACTAGTCTGCATATTTATTAGTTTCCTTTTCTATTTTTACCCTCTTTGCTTTCCCTGTCCTATAAAAATATATATCCACCATGAGTCTGTTTCACTAGTTAGATTTGCATAACATATATGCTTTTTCCTCTTTGTAAACAGGGAAAATTCTATTTGGAGAATATAAACCATTTAGATGGATGGAGATATTTTGTGAGAGACACCAAACTAGCCTATGCTATTTAATAGCTTAAAATTTCAGATGATACCAAGCGCTTTATTATTAAAATAGTATTGTTTTGAAGTCTTGTTACTATCATTACATTTTTCATGTACATAATTGAACATCCTCCTTTATATATGCGCAAAGAGATGTGTTGGAGAGTCCTTTAGATATATACTTTCTAATAATTTAATCTTTTAAACGAAGTAATTAATTCACACATTTATCAAGAAAATTCTTATAGATCTAAAATGTTAACTGGAAGGATATTTAAAGATAAAATGCCAAATAGAAAATTGTGTAATGTTCAGAACCACCTACTCCCAAATGTTGATTATAGGTTTCGAGTGTTTTGATATATATTATATTGGATTTTAGGTAAGGTATATATATGCTATTTTCTTTTTTTTTCTTTTTAGAATGTAAGTGAACTACTTAGCCAAAAAAAAGAAAAAAAAAGAAGAACGCATTCAATAATGGTTACTTCTAATCTTCTTGTTGCTCTTCCAACATTGATATATATGCAGGCGAATTTGCGAAATGATGACGATGCCAGCTTAAAGCAACAGAAGTTGATGAATAAATTTGCTAATGGAGACCATCATATCTCTCTCAGCCTCTCTTTCCTAATATGGTTCTGCAGCTATTAGAGTCATCATGATAGGCTGTTTCAGTGTTGAATTAGTGGTTAATGTACTAGATTCTCTGTGTCGATTGTTCTCACTGTTTTGGTACTGTCACTTTTTATCATTTGTAGTGCTATACCAATGCATTATATTTTGCGAAAAATCAAAATTGTCATTGTCCGCAAAATATTTCGGTAAACTTGTTTTAAAATATTACTCTTGACTTAAGACAAGATGCACGCTATTCTTATAGTTTATTTAATTAGTTATTTGTCTCCCATCTTATAAAATATATCTTTCAACCCTCTTGTGCTTTTTAAAATGTGACGCAATTGTTCATTTTCCATTATATTCTTAACTTCATTACAAAAGTATCTCGAAGGCCATCGCATAGCGGAATAAGTAGCTAAGTGGAAAACAACAAAAGAATAAATAACTAATTATTCAAAATATAGAGGCACATTTTTTCCCCAAATTTACAACCATTATTTCAACCAAATTTTTACTTACATTACATACGATATGTGTGGATACACTCTTTTAAGCTAGATGGAAAGTTGACCACAGGAGTGTTATGTCCCACCTTTTGAAAATTATAAGGGGTTATTAGATAAGTTTTTAAAATTGAAGATAAGTAACTAATTTGATAAATTATATGGAGGTAACATACATATTACCCACTTTACCTCTAAATAGCTCGTTCATTTAGTGAGAGCACCCTTTGAGGCTGCATTGCATTTTGATACAAGAACAGCAGAAATAACACATACTGTCTCAGATTCAACACAAAATTCATACAATATGTTAGTTTTTCTAGTTGAATGGCTTTTACTACTGAATAAAACAAGAAAACCTCTAAAGAAAAGGGACGCGTATAAGATAATAGCAGGCCCCATAATAGAGTTTACTAGTCATCTATAAGCAACCAAGGAAAATAAATATATATATCTTCCAAAGGCATCAATATAATCATCTCCCAAATGCACATGAATTCTTATGCAACTGAAGTAAGAGATCAGCAAAGTCTCCATCAATACTTATCTAATAGGACAAGTTTTATATGATCTTGGAATGTAAATTAAAATCCTTTATCCAAGAAGAATAATTTTAATGATCTCTTATTGTACTTCATGATTTATGGAGCTATAGGCACCAAGTCTTCTTTGTCATTGATTGATTATATTAATTAATCTTGATTAATGTTGCTAACAGTATTCATTTTAACCATTATAAAATTAACTCAATAATCTTGATTACTGTTGTTAGTAGTAGTCATCTTAATTAATGTAAAACTCGAGAATCAAATACTCTGGTAATCCAAGTACTGAACAAGGTCCTCAGTTCTCTTCAAAAGATGCAAATGTTATTCTTTTTCAAAGAAGATAAATAGTGATCTCTCGTTTGCCCTTATTGATGACAGAAACTTAAGTCATGTGAGTGGCCTAGTACAATTCTTAAGTGGCATTTTGCAGCCGTTAGCAACTTCATTTTAAAAGCTTTTAGGCAAAGGCTGTGTAATTATCCAAATTCATCTATTAGCCTGTCGTAATAAGTGAGTCTAAGTAACTGGTCCGAAATACTTAAGTTGGTAATAACAGTAGTATTGAACTCAAGCCATTATAAATGGACCACAAATCTTATACAGAACCAATATGGGAAGGTATTACATACTCTTCCCTTTAAAGACGCAACATCCTTGTTGCTCCAAACACAAATAGAATAAAACCATGCTACAACCTAGTGGATGGAGTTATAGATTCTCTCCCCTTAAAGAGGAGCGGCATCCGAGTCAAACGCAAATACATAACCATGCAAAGAGAAAAGAATCCACCTAGACGCACCCTTAAAGATGTGACGTTCTCGTCAAACACAAGCTTAGCTTAGTAGAAGGGCGTTCTAGACTTTCTCCCTTTAACGAGGAGTAGCTTCCTTGTCAAAGACAAACAAAATAAAACTACATAGAAAAATTAAAGTCCATAAAAGGCACCCTTAAACATGTGACGTTCTCGTGAAACACAAACCTTTGAAGATGCGATGTCTTCTCAAACAAAAACAGAATAGAACCACTCAAACAAAATAGAATCAACCTAGACGCAACATCCTTGTTAAACACAAACCTTTAAAGACGCGACGTCGTTGACGTAACCACGTAAACATAATAGCATCCACCCAGACGCATCTTTAAACTAATGCTAGTTTGCTCCTATATGTTTTACAAGGCTTGCCATCTGAATATGCTTTATTTAAGTCCTCTACTAAGCATAGAACTGATCCTTTTCCTCTCAGTGAGCTTACTAATCTGTTATTAGCTAAAGAACTAGAGGTCTCAATGGCTAATTCCTTTACTCTGAATGATTCTACCTCAAATGATCTTCACTCAGCATTATATACTCAATCAAATCAAAGAGGTAGAGGTAGAGGCAGAGCTCATGGTGGTAGGAGAGGTCGATTTGTAAGAAGAAGAGGAGGTATGAATGCATCTAACTATAGGTTTACTGTTAACGATGCAAATCTTCAAGTGCCTTTTCAATCTCCAAGTGGAGGATATGGTCAAACTCAAAATCAGTCTTAGACATCATATGGACCTGTGTTTTGTCAAATTTGTGGAAAGAAAAATCATGTGGCAGTGAATTATTGGTATTGCTTGGATACTGTCATTTATACTAGCTCCCAACATGCTAAGCAAGCTATGACTGCTCAACATTCTCAGTATACTGCTAACGAACATTCTTGCATTTTTTATTCTGGAGCTACAAATCATGTTACTAATGACTTGAACAATTTTACTACTTTCAAACCATATATAGGTGATGACTCTGTATCAGTTGGCAATGGTCAATCTAGTCTTATAGCTCACATTAGTACAAGTAATCTCTCTTTCTCTTAGACTGCTCTCCATCTTTCCAATATTCTTTGTATGCCTTCTATCTTTGACAATCTTCTTTCTATGTCTCAATTAGCCAAAGATAACAATTCTACTATTCTTTTTACTGATAAGGAGGTTAAAATAGTGGAAAATGTCACTGATCAAGTCAAGTTCAGGGGTTGCTATAAGAATGGACTCTATACGATGCCATCTACTACTCAGGTCACTGAATCTCCTCAAGTTTCTACATGCATTTCTATCCTTACTTCAGTTTCTTCTTTTGTAGTTTGGCATAAGAGGCTAGGACATCCAAATACTCACCTGACTAGGTCATTAGCTTCTTTGTTACCTAAGTTTGTCAATAATGCTAATTTCTTTTGTGTGTCCTGTACTGTGGTAAAGATCCATTAATTGCCTTTTTCAATGTCTATTTTTGTCACAAATCAGCCTTTTGAATTAGTTCACATTGTATGGGGCCCTACTAGAGTGGCTTCATTCAGTCAAAACAAATATTATGTGCCTTTTCTCGATGATTTTTCCAGATTCACATTGTTGTATCCTCTTAAATCAAAGGCTGATGTTTTGTTTACTTTTCTTGTATTCAGTTCTATGATTGCTGCTTAGTTTTGCACAAACTAAAAACTCTCAGAATAGACAATGGTATTGAATTCATTAATAATAGTTTAAACAATTTTTGCAACACCATGGCATTCATCATCAAACTTCTTGTCCTTACACATCTCAGCAAAAAAGTAGTGTTGAGAGAAAACATAGGCATTTAATTGAAATTGTTATTATCTTGTTGCATCAAGCTCATTTACCTGAAACCTTTTGGCTAGAAGCCTTAGCTATTGCTAATTTTCTCTTAAATAGATTGCCAAAACCACTACATCACAACAAATCTCCATTTGAATGCTTATATCAAAAAGTCTCTTATTACTCAAGTCTAAAGGTGTTTAGATGTCTTTGCTATCCCTGGCTCAAGCTTTACACTCAACATAAGCTGCAGCATAGGTCTACTCCTTGCTTGTTTCTTGGATATGCTCTAAATTCCAAAGGTTACAAATGTTATGACCTATAGATTGGAGCAGTTTATATCTCTGCACATGTCAAGTTTGTCGAAACCATTTTCCCTTATCAAAATTACTCTTCTCCTACATCATCATCTGATAGTTCACTTAGCTTATTATTTCCATTAACCACTATTTTCACTAATTCAGGAACATTTAATGGCTCTAGTCCTTATCACACTACCAGTCTTAGTTTCGAATCTATGCCTGATCTTACTTCTCCTGATCATAGTCCGTACCAGCTTAGTCATCTTCCTTTCATCATTCAGAGTCTCAATTATCCTCACACTCTTCAGAACAACACCAAAATGCAGCTCTACTTGCCTATGTATCATTTACTTTCACTATTCCCTCAACATCATCTTTAAGAACCCATCCTATGGTTATTAGATCTCAAACTGGTTCTCTTAAACCTTCTACACATCATATCGATTTTTTTATTCTTACACTACCTAGCATCATATCAATTTTTTTATTCTTACACTACCTAGCATTAGACCTCTCATATATAAAGAAGCATCCAAGAATGTTTATAGGCAAAAGTCCATGAGCGAAGAGTTTAAAGTTGTGCAAGAGCAGTATACTTGGGAATTAATTCCATTACCACCTCATAGATCTCTTATTGGCTCTAAATGGGTGTTCAAAATTAAGAAGAATGCTGATGGCTTAGTTGCAAAGTATAAAGCAAGATTTTTGGCCAAGGGTTATGCACAAAAGTATGGCATTGACTATTAAGAAACCTTTAGTCCAGATGTGAAAATGCAGACTGTCAGGCTTGTTTTGACTATTGCTTTCAATAACAACTGGTAGCTTAAGCACTTGGACATTTATAATGCTTTTCTACATTGAGTACTTCAAGAAGAAGTCTATATGCAACAACCTCAAGGCTTCCTTGATCCACAATTCTCTGATTATGTTTGTCTTCTCAAGAAGTCAATTTATGGCTTAAAATAGGCTTCTAGAGCCCAGTATCAATTGTTGGCCAATTTTCTCCTATCCAATGGGTTTGTTCGCAGCCAGGCAGATACATCCTTGTTTGTCAAAGGCTCAGGTGATGTCATGATCATTATGCTCATCTATGTTGATGACGTTATCATCACAGGTTCATCATCAAAAGCTATAAAATCTCTGATTCAGCATATAAGCATTGCATTTATAGTACAAGACTTAGGGACTCTACACTACTTTCTTACACTAGAGGTTACTTATATCGATTCAGGCATACTTTTCCATCAACAAAAATGCACCCTTAAACATGAGACGTCCTCATGAAACACAAACATTTGAAGATGCGATGTCCTCTCAAACAAAAATAGAACAAAACGATACAAACAGAGTAGAATTAACCTAGATGCGACATCCTTGTCAAACACAAAACTTTAAAGACACAACGTCTTTGTCAAAATGAAACAGAACTATATAAATATAATATAATCCACCCAGATGCACCTTTAAAGACGCGACGTCCTCGTCAAACACAAACCTTGCGTAGTGGGAGGGCGTTACAAAATCTCCCCCTTAAAGAGGAGTGACGTCCTTATTAAATACAAACAAAATATAACCACACATATAGAACAGAATCCACTCAAACACGCCCTTAAAGATGCGATGTCTTTGTCAAACACAAACAGAATAGAATCACACAAACCGAACATAATTAAACCAAACACGACGTCCTCGTTAAACACAAACCCTTTAAGACGCGACATCCTCGTCAAACACAAACAAAGCAAAAACAAAACAGATATAGCAAAATCCACCGAGAGCCTGATATGATACCACTTATAACAACCTATGGTCAACTACTGGCCTACCACTACAAGTGAGCCTAATATAACAATTGGCCCAAAGTGCTTTAAATTGGTGAAAACAATACTAGTGAACTCAAGTTATTATAAATGGAGTACAAATCACACAGAACCAATGTAGGAGGGTGTTACAAAATTTAAATTCTTTATCAACATCTTTCTTTCCCATTTTTTGTTTTGAAATAAAGAGTTAAGATTAGTTTAGTTTTTTTGTGAATGGTTCAGATTATTTCTCCTATGTATTGGAGAAAAGAAAAAAATAAGAGAGAATCCAAGTCCATATTTGGATGGTAAATAGGTCTTTCTTTCTTATATGAACAATTTCTTTGAATTGTTATTTTTCAACAAAAAAAAAGAGATAAAATACCAATAATATATATTTTCAATACTAATAATGAATTGATTTCAAGACCTCTCGTACCCAAGACGAGATATATATGCACTTGTATAATGCACTAAATATTGGGGCGTATACATATGCTGTGTTTGGAACGAGCTTATTATAAGATGCTTATTTTATTGGCGTGAATGAAATAATGTTGATTGTCTCTTTCTATCTTACAAGATATAAGATATTTTATCACAATTATTTTATAAAAATTCAAAACAAACCATATTTTTTATATTATAAAAAATAAGCAATCCATCATTCTCTTATTTTTTACTATTATATGTTAAATAAGGTATCTTATTATAAATATCCTATAATAGTAAAACCAAATAGTACCTTTTTTTTAATATAAAAAAGCATCGTGATGAGTTTTAACAGAGCAATAGTGGAGGCTAAGAGGGATTGCACGCCTTAATAATCTTAGCCCTTAGATAATACATTAACAACATTTTGATCAGTGAATGCACTTAGCTCTCATCCATACCCCCACCAAAATTTAGTATCCAAGACTTACGTAATACGTACCAATAGAACATCCCATGTTCACCCATACTCCTATCAATTTTAATTTTATCAAAGAAACACTTTCTTTAGAAGAATTCTTAATTAGAGAAGGGGCTATACTGTTAAACATGTGTACAAGAAAGCTAACACCTATGCAGATGGGGCTGCTAAACGATCTTGTTAGTCACCTTCGTCTTTCCATGATCTTTCAATAACTGTTGGACAAGGACATAGCAGACTATTTAATTTGGTTTCCTGTGAGCTGTAGTTTAACCGGCTTCACGTTTTCCGCATGACAAGAGAAAAAAAAAAAAAAGAAAAAAAGAAAATTTCTAGTCAAGGCTAGAGCAACATGTGGCTGTGTTCATTAGTTCTGCATTGATATAGCATGGCTCGTCGGCCCGTCCGCCATTAATGCTTCGAATGAGTTAAGTGGAAAAGAAGCCACCTCATTAATATGGAAAATGCATGCATGGAAACAACTCAAACAAGCCCAGCCTATACGGTGAGACCAAAAACAATGAAGATTAAGCCCTGTCTAGATTGAAATCTGTATTATTCTAAGGATTGAACATGTCATGTTTGAAAATTCTGCTCAGCTTTTGAAAGCACATCGCTGTAAGCTGGTTTTAATCCTTAATTTCCTTTCTGGTTTATCTCATTTTCTAGATGACGTATATTACAAATTAGAATAAATAACATGAATAGTCCCTTATCTTTACTTCTTGTGACATTTAAGTGTTGCATCTTTAAGATTGGACGTAATACCTAATTAAAAGTCATAGAAATTGATCTTGGATTTGAGACGGAAATTTTTCGTCTAAAAAATCTTTGTCTCGAAATTAGAGACAAAAAATTCCATCTCTAATTAAGATGAAAAATTTTTCATCTCAAATATGTATTAATTTATTAAAAAATTTTGTTCAAAATTTTCACCTTAAATCCGTCTCAATTTGAGACAGAAAATTTTCGCCTTAAATTCACCGATTTTTAGTAGTGACTAAAACTTTAACGATTTTTAGAAGGACTAACAACGTTATAAAAAACAAATATGAGGGATTTTCATGTCCAATTCTAAAAGCCCAAGACTTAAATGTCAAAATGAATAAAGATAAGGGACTATAAAAATTGTTTACTGTATAATTACCATAATTGTTTTTTAGAAATTAAAAACGCAACCATTCATTTCAAATTTTAGTTCGACTGCTTTATCGAGAACTTATTGTATGGATTAATGAAGAGTTGATGGTTAAAATTTTAAAAGACTAAATGTGTGTCCGGCAATAGCTTTTCAAGTAACAGTCAAAACGCTATTTTGCTAAATTATTATTGTTCGGTAACAGTCAAAACGCTATTTTGTTAAATTATTACTGTTCAGTAAACTTGCGTTTCAAGTAGTTTTTTATGTAGCTTTTAGCATTTCAACTAACGTTTCTCAAAAGTTAAAAACTTAGTGTTTCAGGTAGTTTTTTTATTTTTTTATTTGGAAATTCTATCCTTTTGCATTTTTTTATTTTTTTATTCTCTTTCCAATCTCTCTTCATATTTTTACCTTTTCTTTCACAAATATAAATAAGCAATAATATAAAAATCAATTTCAATTTGTATATAATCAACATTACTAAAAGCCTAAGTTTTATTAGTAAATTTTTTTAACAAAATAATTTTGAATCTATTAAAATTAATTTTTGTAATATTGATATAAATGTTTTATCAAAAAATTAGTTATACTTTAATATTAAAATATGATTATGAAATAAATATCTAATTATGAAATATATTATCATATTCCTATAATAGTAATAGTAATTACAATTATCATAATAACATTAATAATAATAACATAATATCAATGTCCTTTTATATTATTTAACATTCATCAGCTAATCTAACACCTAATTTTACCGAACACATTTTATTTAATCGACTAGTTAAACAGCTATCCGCTAACAGCTAAAATACAACAGTTATTAGCTACCTAAACAATTATCAACTACTCAAATAACTATTAGTTATTCTAATAGCTAAATTTGCTAAACAAACATTAAGCCTCACGTATAATACATTCCACAACACTAGAAAATTAAATGAGGGAACTCAAGAAAAGAGAAGATACTAGCCCGACGATATTAATGTTCTGGCGGTGATGATTTGGTCGTATCAGTTAATATTCTTGGTCCGGAAAGTTAGGGAAATCCGCGTGGAAAACTTCGATAAATCAGGCCACAGGTTATAATGTTCAACCAAAAAAAATTCAAATGAATCAGCCATCGGTTATAATATTTAGGTAAAATGTATTTTATCCTTATATTTTCTTAAAATTGTATAGAATTTCTTGTGGTTCTAGAATCGCTGACAACTAACCCTATATTATAAAGAATGTAGCTAGTACCCTATACTTTGCTAATACCCTATATTTTGAACAATGTTGTATAAAATCTCCAACTTGTAGTAGTTTTGTACAACATACATCAAAGCATAAAGGTATTAGCGTGAGTTAAAATGAAAAGAGATTTTTATACAATTTTGATGTAACATGGGGTAAAGTACATTTTATTGTATTGTTTTTTTATTTAAAAGTATTTTAATTAAATAACGAAAAGAGCATGTAGGATTTGTGGCGGGAGCCAAGTTTCCTAGTTATGAGTTGTTACCTAACTAGGTACGCATGGAAGACAATCTAGCTACGAAACCTAGAATAATTAAGTCAGTTTCTAAATTTAAAGACCAAAATTTAAGTCATTTTTTATTGCAAATTTAGCGATTTTAATCTAAGTAATTTCTAACCATTGAGAGTGTCATTTTTGTCGCAAATTTAAAGACCGATTAAAGATTAGTCTCTAATATTTTGCGATCGACAAATTTTTTCCAAAACTCAATCCAAATTTGTTCAACTTTATTTTTTAGTGACTTCCTTTTTGCCAAATAAGCGACTAATTTGGCGGTCAGTGAAATATAGCTACAATACTTTGCAAGCGCTAAATTTTTTGGTCGCAAAAATTAAAATTTTGTTACAGAAATTAGGGAATTGCAAATTTCAGTATCTAGTGTGAAATCAATATTGAAAAATCTTTCACTCAGGTTTCTTTTAACATCGCGCCACAAATAGGGTCAGCTAACAGCAACTCGCTCTTACACCTATAAATATATGTCCCTCAGTGCCTGTTGATATATCAAAAACCGTAATATCTCATAATCCATAAGCTTTTCATCTACCTCTAAGCCCGAATCATAACAATGGCGCTATGGCAAATTTGCCTCATCCTTGTTTTTTCTGCCTTAGGTAATTTATTACATCAAGAAATTAACAATTATGTATGTCTCAACTGAAACTTTAATTTGTGCATATATAGAAGTATTTATTGTTATTTGATTTTCCGCCTTTGCAGGAGCTGATGCTGCAAAGTTCACGTTGCAAAACAATTGACCGGAGACAATATGGCCAGGGATCCTAGCGGCATCTGGACAAGCCCTACTAAACAATGGCGACCTGGAGCTCAAACCCAACGACAAAGTCACCCTTGATGCACCTCAAGGGTAGTCCGGGCGGTTCTGGCCACGTAGCAGGTGCAATTTCGATCAATCCGGTAAGGGAGGTTGCGCTACCGGTGACTGTGGAGACGTACTCCAATGTGGAGGCAACGGTGGCGCACCACCTGTATCGTTTGCAGAGTTCACCCTCAACAGCCCCAGCGATGGCAAGGACTACTACGACCTTAGCCTTGTCGACGGATTCAATGTGAAAATTTCCATAATCCCTTCTGGTGGATCTGGGGATTGTTCAGAGGTGAAATGCGTGGAGGATGTGAACCAAATTTGCCCACAAGACCTGCAGGTGAAGTCAGCAGACTCGAGCAAGGTTATAGCATGCGAAAGTGCATGCTTGGCTTTTGGAAATCCTGAATATTGCTGCACAGGAGAATACAACGATCCCAATAAATGCAAGCCTACTGATTACTCTCAAGTGTTCAAACGTGCTTGTCCCACTTCTTATAGCTATGCCTATGATGATCCATCAAGTACTTTCACTTGCCAGGGAGCTGACTATTCTATCATGTTCTGTTGAACTACTTTTAAGGCAGTAATAAACAAGTAATAATAATATATGTACAATAATGGCTGCATGCAAGCCACATGGGTTTTAGAGAACAGACTTCAATAAACTCTATGAGTTTGTGATGTATGATTATTCAAGAAAATATCAACTATTGTTGGATTTGCCCCCCCTCTGCACGCGGGATATACGTGAGGCCCGATCCTAGTCACATTTTTGAAATTATTATTTTCTTTTCGGAAATACGTATTTTTATTTGGACTTGGTCTATTTCTGTATCAGAAAATCAATATATTTGAACAGGTAAAAATGGGTGCCTGGTCTTCCTTTTTTTTTTACTGTTGAAGAGCTGAGCTGATATTTCTCACATTCAGCTGCACATTTTTTGAGATAACTTGTTGAGCTTAAGCCTATAAATAGCCTTTCAATTCCTCATTCCAAATGCAATTTTCTGAAAACTTTCTCTTCTCCTCTGCTGCTTCTTTAAGCATTGAATTCTCCCTTTTTCCTTTCATAATTGCTGGATTGAAACATTTTAATTTCTTGCTGTTCCTGCACCTAATTCAAAACTAGAAGAGCTTGTTGAATCTTGGGGGATGCGCTTACGAGTTAGGCGAAATATCCTTAAAGACAGTGTTTATAACACGCCTCAAGCTATTATTTTATTTTGCTACTATTTAAAATTGTTGTTGCGATATTTTTGCTATATATTTTTGGACTACATTTCCAACAGAAAGTACTTACCGATTCAATTGTTCCATGCCCTTGGCACTTGCTTTAATCCATATAATACTTTCTTTATTTAGAAACTTTATTTTCTTGTTCTTTGATCATGTGGCTCAACAACTGCTCAACATGGACCTCCTCTTCAAGATAGCCATTTAAGAAGGACGACTTCACAGAGTTTGGAAACTTGTCGCCTGCTCGTTCTTTATTTCAACAAAGGGCGTTTTAAACCTTTTTATGTTCTGGTTGTAATATTGCCTTATGTTACGCTTCTTGTCTTTGTAAGGATTAAGGTAGCCCAATCTCCTTCTTTGGGGTCTTGATCCTCCTTGTTTGTAAACTTTTTTATTTTGAAGGAATAAAATTTTAGGCGTCAGCCTTTACTGGGAAAAAAAAAATGATAAATCTTGAACTTTATTTGAGCTACCAAATAAATCAGCAAATGAGATGTCTCCATGTGGGCAACAAGTGCAAAAACCTTGTTATAGTTGATTCCATGCTTTTGCTTCTAGCCTTTAGCAATAAACCTTGTTTTGTGTCTCTCTATTTCTTCATTAGCACTCTTCTTTGTCTTGTATACCCATTTGACTCCAATGACTTCATGAACCTTGGGAAGTACTGTCAAAGATTGGAGATAAGCACAAAATAACTGATAAGCACAATGTAACTGAGCATAAGCATTAATGAAGGTACACAAAGTATGGTTGGACAATAATTGAGACTGAACAACATCATATTAAGGAGAAAGACCATGTGAGCATAAGATAGAACACAATGCACCTATTGTTGTTCAATTACTTTAAGATCAGTGTTGACAGGAAATGGATCACAAAACTCCAACGTAGTATTCTAAAACTGTCTACAATATTATGTCTAATACATATCTAATTAGCCTCACAGCGTCGGACATAACATCATATGAGTAACTTGATACCATGTTAAGATGTGAAAAGGAAATAAAGGCTACATACTTCTCACAATACTAGCCTACTCTATTTATATTATCATAAAAGACGCAAAATTTTATGTCTCCTAAGATGTGGGAAAGAGACTTATTACACCATTTTGTGATACTTAAAAAGACAAGAGTCTTAGCAAGAGTCAATTCCCAAGAAGGAAAACCACAGAGCAAGCTTATCTCTCAATAAGCCCTTAGGTTTCCTTAAACCATCCTTAACTCTTTTCTTCTGAGCATTTTAATTCTCTTGAGTTATGACTCTTTTCCTTGTACATTTTTATCTGTCTAGTTTCAACAACTAGGGTTGGAGCTATGGTGGTGGCCTGCGAGGGCAGCCCTCTCGGTTTTTAACTTTTCTTATTTTCTCTTTTATTTTTGTAAGCTAATTTACGGTTATAGGCATTTCGCCGCCCTTTAGTCATCACAGCTAGCAGAAATGGAGAAATGGTTCAGTGCATACTATGTGAACATGAGGTTGCGATATCAATTATAGTTGCCATGCTTGGCTGCTTTTTAATTTTTGACCATGTCATTTACTAATGACAGCAAGCCAACTTCACATTAAAAGAAGGGCACACTATAGTTTATATTACAAACACAAGTTTTTTTTGCTTTTAATGTAATCACAATTTTTTAATTTTTAAATTCTCATAAAGCATCTCTTTTTTATTTTTTAAGTTTATTAAATATTTATTATCTTAGTATTGTTAAATTTAAGATTGTTTTCTATTTTTAAACAAAATAAACTCTTTTTTTTCTGTAGTTATGTATTTTACACAAGTTACAACTTAGTTAATGAGCCATCATTACAAAAATTATAAAGTCTCTTGCCTCTTTAATTTGGTTAGTATTCTTTGCTTTAATAGTTTAATTTTAGTTTTTAACTATTTATGTAGATGACTCATACTTATATATATTATTGATATTTTATTTTAATGAATTAACTAATTTGATTTTTTCATTCTTATCAATTGTTAAAAAAATAGAACTTTTTGATTCTTTATTATCATTATAATCATTATTACCTTCTTTTATCATTGATCTAGAATTTGACATATCAGGTGCATAAATAAAATTGACATTAATGTAGAAAAGTAAATGTCTATGTCAACTATTATCATAAAGCAATCTTGTAATAGTTCTAATTTACACTTATCTTTTATATTAAGAAAGACATTTTTAAAACTACTGACACTAAATGAATTATTGATGAATTTGAAAAAATGAAAACAAGTTGAGCACAATTTACGCCTAATGTAAAAATATAATTTTCAATTTTTTGTACTTTATATGATCTATTTGTATTAAGTGATTCTAGAAACTTACGTAGTAAGTTTTATTGGTGCATATTATCTTATTTTATAGTTTTTTATATTTTAAAAGTGGCTATTTTATAATTTAAATTGAGAACTTAAATTAAACCATGACTCGGTGTAAATACTTTTTCGCCACACCTTACTAAAAGTTTTGGTTCTGCCACTGCGCACAACCTTGTCTTCCCAATCCAATTATAGTTGGTAAATAAAAGTTATAACTAGGGACGGAACTACTTATAGCTTACGAGGGGCCCTGCCTCCCTTCCTTTTTTTTTTTTGGTAATGAGATAAACCTGTATTAGTTATTACAAACAAACCCCCCCCCCCGACCCCCCGACGTGTATTGCCTAGGGGAAAACACAAAACATGCACAGCAAATTAGTTTAAGAAATGGTAATGATTTTCTATTTTCGGTAGTTAGAAAATCAAGCACGTAGAATCCAAACAATAAATAAGCATGCAATTAATTTGATAATCTTTTGTTTAGAATGAAATTTTAATTTAATAAATGTAATTTAATTTATTTTTTTAAAATTCATATCATTTTTGGTTTATGCAATTTCAATTGAACAATCATCAGATCTCTTCTCCCGTTCTCTCTTTACATAATTTTATTTTTTTTCCATTTTTTGAATTGGAGTGAAAACTAAGCATTTTTTTTTTAATCTTGATGGTGGATTAGGATACTAATTGACAGCTTTTTTTAGTCTTTACTCTCTTCAATCTTACTGAAATAATAGGTTAGTTGCTGCGCCTACTTTTTGGTATTTCTTCTATACTTTAAAATTTTATGACTCTTTAAATTTGGCCACCCTAATGTCTCATCTTGAGTCCGTCCCTAGTTATAATATATATAGCAGGATATAGTTGATGATTGACTTCTAGATTTTGTCACCAACAGAGGTTTAATACCCTTACACAACCTAGGACTAAGCTCTAAACTCTTATTTTATGTTGGCCGTCCTTTTGAGTCAAGGCTTGATTGCCAATGTAATAACTTCTTTTGTGTGAGATATTAAGAGTTTGTTTGAGATTGAGGTTCAACAGTAAAAGGAATAGGTTTCACAAAAAAAATAAGTACATACGGTATTTGATTATAGAAAAAACTACGTTTTGAGAGATTTAAAACGGAGTTTTGGAAAAGTATCAACTATGCTGCTTTTTCTCAAATTGCGTCAAACTTCGTTTTCTAAATAGCATGTCTATATATACTCTTTATTAATTACAACAATTACAATATATTCATTATAATTAAAGATTAAGAATATTGCTTAAATAAAATTTAAATTTAAAAAAAAACTAAAAACATCAAAAGTAAAAGAAAGAACTTAAAAACAAAAATTAAAAATTTAGAAAATATTAAAGAAATTGAAAATTAAAAATTAAAATTCAAAAATTTGAAAAAAAAATAAAAACTTAAAAAATTTAAGCCATTAAAAATTTAAAATTACATAATGTTTAAGAAATTAAAGGTCAAAAAGAATCTACAATATTGAAACCAAATAAATAAATTATAAATAACACTTTTAACCAAACAAATCACAAAAAACTTTTTTGGCAAATAGCAATTAAACTTAACAGTAAAAAACTTTGCTCAATTGCAAGATTCGGTTCAGTACTTTTGAAATAGCAACAGTAGATTACAAGAGCAATACCAAACTGGCCCTAAAAAAGTAGTGGAAACAGGATTACCCCGTCTCTCTTTAGCCCTCCCTTATTTCCTTTTCTCTCTCAACCTATTGTTCCATGATTCCTTCTAATTCTAATTGGCTCTTTTTAAGGAAAAATAAAGTTTCTCTTTTGTTTTCTCTTTTCTTTGTCCTTACGAAAAGTAGTTTTAAAATCTCATATATGCAGCAACTAGTCAAATTATACCATTACGTCTTCCCCCAGGCAGAAGTCTTATTTTGTTATGTTCATTGATATTAGACATTTTGTTCAAATTTTGCATTTATTTGCTTTCAACTTTGAATATATTATGTCATTTAAATTCAATATTGAAACAAAAATACTTGTTTATAGTTTACATTATGTTCATTCACAAAGATAACATTGTTCACAATTTTTGTGTTATACGACTCTTGCGTAGTATGTTCATAATAACTGCAATATTCATTCACAATCTCTATGAAATCTATTGACAACTATTGTTTTAATATTATATGTTAAAATTTATAAAATATTCATAATTTACAAATAATTTGTTCAAAATAATAAAAATCTATATTATAATTTTTGTGTTATTTGTTCAAAAATCTGAATGTATGCTGCTTATATATGTATATATATACATATATATATATATATATATATAGAGAGAGAGAGAGAGAGAGAGAGAGAGAGAGAGAGCAGGAGCATGACAATGAAGGGAGTAGAGTAACATATAGCGGGAAGTGCATGACCCAAGGGGAGTCCCCAGCTGGTTTGAGTTACAACAAATTAAAACTACTTCATTTTACAGATAATTGTTGTGTCACACGTTAATTTGTGTACTAAAGCAAGATATGATAGAGTCTGCAAAAAAACATTGTTTTAGTTCTTAACAACTTTTGAAAAGTATTGACAAGGATATATCACCAACGACTTGATATTAAATACCTCACAACATTAGAGATTGTATATATTTTACTAATTAAGGCTCTTCTCAAGTCGATAATCTCTCTTAAAGTTTCGTTTGGGTTAGGATTTAGGGTTTTGATGTTTTGTAATATTAGAAAATTAATCAACTGAAAAATATTTTTTGATCAGCGTAAAACTTTAGTTGAAAATGAAAGAAAATATTTTTAACTAACCAAGAAAATGAAAACAATTTTCATATAGTGATTCTCGCTTTCTCTTATCTCCACTGCACTCTGCCTCCTACGTCTTTGTTTACTTTATTTTTTATTTAAATTTCTTTACTTTTTAATTTAAATATATGTTCATAAAGTTAAAATGCATCTTCTTTGTAAAATCTTTTATTTCAATATGCTTTTCAAAGTCATACCCAAACATCAAAAGATATTTCCCAATATGACAATCAAATACTAAGAAATATTTATTTCCTCAGAAAATATTTCTTTTTGAGAATATTTTCTCCCAATAATTTACTTTCCAACAAACAAACGAAGCCTTAACTAATAAATGATATCAAAATCACAATTCAATTTGATGATCTCTCATTGAAAATGATTGATTAACATCATACACTGAGGAAAAGCACACATACATACATACATATATATATATATATATATATATATATATATATAACCAAGAGTCGGATGTTGGAAAATTTTTGTTTAAAGTGGGCTACCGTTAATTATTTTTGGTTTTATAAAATAGACTGAATATTTGGTTCACAAATTGGGCTTTGTGATCATATTGGTTTTAGCCCACCTCATAAATCCATACGCCTCTTTTATGCGTAGACCCATATATTCTGATAAATTATTTTATGGATAGGACTGTCAGAATTTATTATAAAGAGAGTTAGGTCCCCTCTCTTACTCTTAATCTAACAGTTGTTCCCATAAACATATGTTAATATTAAGTAGAGCAGAGAGAAGAAGATTTAAGCCTAGCTTGGATGACAATTATTTTTTGAACAATAATTCTTCAACAATGATGGCTCAAATAGGTACGTGCTTCTGCTATCAATTATGTTTTTGAAATTTATATTGTAAATTTATATATAAGATCTTATATTGCGCTTACATAGAAATCTTTGGCAATCAGGATCAAAAATCATTACCCTTTCGACACAAGAAAAGGAATTTTCTTGTGTCGAAGACTAGGAAAACGAATAATCACTCTACGAGATCACCCCTTTCATTTTGGGGTGACAAAGGAATCATACCATTCGAGCTATTTTCTATTTCATGTTTTTCCCGGAGGTCTGGAGAAAGCCGCAATCAATAGGATTTTCCTAATTTTCCCTTCCCGGAAGGAAGAATGTGAAATTCTTTTTCCTTTCCACAAGGACCAGGAGATTAGATCTAGCCGTAAGAAGAATGCTTGGTATAAACAATTAACTTTTTGATCTTTGACCCCCTCAGTCACTACGAACGCCCCCATTAGTGTAATGAGATATATCTATTTATCTATCTCTTAACTCGAAATGGAAGCAGGTTTGAAAAATGATCTTAGAGTGTCTAGGGTTGGACCACAAGGGTCTCTTAACGCCTTATATATATATATATATATATATATATATATATATATATAAAAGAATGTTTTTCACTAATGAAAATATTTATTTTTTCTGTTTATTTGCCAACTCTGACCTCTGACAATAAGAATGTTTTTCACTAATGAAAATATTTATTTTTTCTGTTTATTTGTCAACTCTGACCTCTGACAATATATTTTCAAGAATATATACATATATATATATATATATACATATATATATATATATACATATATATATATATATACATATATATATATATATATATAGTGAAAAACATTCTTATCCGAAACTATTCTTCATATGACAAATGAAAAGACCATATCTTCAAATATGATAAAAGATCTTATGTTAACAAGAGAGGTAAGCAAGCTCTTTGGCGCATCGAGACACGACTAATGAAAAGATTATATTATAAATCGTCAATCTTTTTGGTAGCATAAGAAAGATATTATTCAACTATCACCTTTAGAAAAGAAGTTCCACTAATATTCGATATCAATTGCACTTCTATATTTGGCTTTGGAATTAAGCGAACTCCACCAATTACAAACTTTTGAGCTTTAGTCAATACAAACACTATCGAGGTTCCCTTTCTTCTAGTTTTTTCATTTCTTGGTCATTTTTGCCAATATAAAAATTGAAATTGATTCTAATCGTCAGAAAACCAAAAAAAAAAAAGAAAAAGAAAAAGAGAAGTGACGGAAAAAGTGCACAAACACACACAAAGTGGGAATTATTTTTCCTTCTTTGAAGATCTCGAGCATAATTGGCCGATCGCAAGAAAAAGATTTTTCACATGTCACACTCTTGAACAAGATTAGAGTTGTAACACAATTAATAACTAATTGGATCTCAAATCAACTGGTTCAAAATAATTAACCAAAATTATTAATTATACCTACATCACTTACTTATAAACAATTGTTACAATTCACACTGCATACCGATGTGAAACATTAAATCACACGTATAGTAGTCGAGACTCCTCAAATAGATATATTTATGTTGTGAATTAGGAATCATAAAATAGATGAAAACTCAACCTTTTATGTGTTGCTTGGCACGATCAACAAAATACCTTATTATACTCATCCATAGCTAATAGTCGAAAACGATAAATAAACAAAAACAAAATGGAGACCACAGCTAGCTTACGAATCGAACTTAAAAGAATGTGAATACAATACCCTAAGAAATATGAGATTTTATCTTAAATTAATTAGTATTAAATGAAGTAATTTAATTAAGATTATATATAATAAATTTTGATTTTTATGTGGGACAAAAATATATTTTAACACTGCTTCAGATGTGATTTAGTTTGAAGTGAACGAGAATGATGAAGATGGGTTATATGTGAACTAATTGGTACTAAGTGGATTGTTTGAAAATCTTAAATGGTGAACTTGAATTTAATCATTTTTTATCGAATAAAAATATATCGGTATTAAGTGAAGTAATTCAAAATTTTATATATTAAATTTAAAATTTATATTTATTTTATACGAAACAAAAGTATATATATTAACCAACACAATAATCTCCAACAAAATTACTACACAAGTTCTCCTTCTAGGAACTCAATGAGTATAATATATCTTCCATTTTTTCAAAACAAAGCCTGACAATTAAGAAACTATACATAGCTCCACCTTTCGTTCATATTCAACTCTTCAAAGTGAAAGCCAAAATTATTGACCTTTAGCAACTTTAAAGAGAACATAAAATCTCTATATAATATGATTAAATTAGATATTTTATCATTTTTGGAATGGAGAACAATAGAAAAAGTCAAAAGGTGGACTTTTGATTTCTCGAATCACACAGTCACACTTATTTTCCTTGACGTTGTCTTTGGGCCGAAGCAATATCCTTTCTTGACACAAAAAAAATAAAAAATAAAAAATAAAAATGCCTTTATTGACAAAAGTTTAATCAGCCACGTAATTTACATTATTTCCACGTAGCCAATTTATTTGACAATCTGACGAAAAAG
Source organism: Cordia subcordata (assembly GCA_028554755.1). Classification (NCBI taxonomy): domain Eukaryota; kingdom Viridiplantae; phylum Streptophyta; class Magnoliopsida; order Boraginales; family Cordiaceae; genus Cordia; species Cordia subcordata. The sequence goes on from JAPTOF010000002.1 coordinate 2,397,476, forward strand.
AAAAAGAAAAATTATTTGACAAAAAATTACTTAACTCTCAAGTTAGCGCCGGTCGCTTTCCTCATTGCAATGTGAATTTCCATAACTGTCCTTAAAAGAGAGTCAAAATGCCACTCTTTTTCTTCTAAATTTTAACTCTCCCTTGTTAACGGACGAGTCGTTTGAATTTATCTTTTGGTGCAAGAAAAAGAAATACAGGTAATTCAGAGTATTCGATTTCGCGTCAAGTCACCTATAATGGGTTAACGCGGCTTAGTTAAGATAATTGTTCAACTATTGAGAATTTTTTGGACTCTCTTTTCCTCCCTCTTTCAGTTTTCTTTCTTTGCTCTATTCTCTCTAAAAATATTAAGACTATTACAATAAGAGACTTCTAAATTGTAAAAAATATAGAAGTTTGTACGTTATTTATTGAGTTAAATTCAAATAAGCCCCTACTATTAACACCTTTTTTCATTTTAGTCCCTATTGTTGTAAATAATTTATATAAGTCCTCAATGTTTATTTATTATAGTCAAATTAGTCCCTGCAGTTAGAGTTAAAATTCAAATAAATTCCTAATGTTTACATATTTTTTAATTTTAATCCCTATTGTTTTAAATAATTCATACAAGTCCCCAATGTTTAATTATTATGGTCAGATTAGTCCCTACAATTAGAATGGACGTTAGTTTTGACGAAAATATCCCAAATGACCTCAAACATAAAAGCAATTGATAATCTTATCCTTTGCGCTATAAAACGAAATCCGATTATCTATTTTTTTAAGCAAGAATTCTTAGCCAAAAAGAAAAACAGCAGTAGGAATTTAACATTTTGGATGATAATTATTGCATTCTTTGCATATTTGGATTTATTGTAAACTTTTATAAGACACATTAGACATCTGATTGAAATTTTTTAATGAAAATTAGGAACTTTTATTGTCTAAAAATTATTCCATAATGAAATTCACAGTACAAAAGTTCAAGATATTATAATCAACTAAGAATAAAAAAAAAGAAAATAAAATTACTTCCAATCTTTTTTATTTATTTATTCTTAAAACAGGGACTAACTTAAATAAGTTTGTAAAATATTGGGGACTAATATGAATTCTTTTCAAATAATGGGGACTAGTTTGACTAATTTGTAAAACATTGGGAATAATATAAATTTTTTAAATAATAAGGACTAATCTGACTACATATGTGAAGCATTAAGGACTAATTTGAACATTTTAAAACAATAGAGACCACTTTGAAAAAATAGAGAAACAATAGGGACTTATTGTGAAATTTACCCTTATTTATTTCATGATCAGTAATGCAAATGATTAGCATTAATTAATGGACATGTTCTACGATCTTTAACACAGAGAATTTTTATTGTGTGCTCTTTGAATTAGAGGTAAATAAAAGAAAATTTATTGATTTGTTAGAAAAATAATTACTGTTATAATAGCAAAAGATATTCTTCCCCCAGTTATTTCAATTTATTTTCTATTTAAGAGAAAACATTATAGTCTCTTCTTTTATTTCCATTTCTACTTTTATTATCGAAACAAAAAATTATTTGCTTTCCTTTTTTTTTTAATAACATTCACAGCTGTCCTATACTTTTCTCTATTTCTACTTACAAATCCAAACACAACAAATTAAAATTTTACAATTTCTTTTTATGTTTTACGTAATATTACAATCTGTTTTATATTATACTATTTGTGAAGCATGTTGGCGCCTAAAGGAAAAAGACTCCCCCTTGCCATCACATGGCACGCTGTCTTGATATCGCATGGCGTTTTATGTGTTTTTTGGGATTTTGGTTGATTAATATGGTTTGCCTTTTAAATAAGCTACTATTTTGTTAATTAATACGGAACTTTTGTTTTTTTACGTGCAAGTAATTAACTAAAGATGAAAGATATCTAATATGTCATGCCAATAGTATTTCACATGCGAAAAATTATAAAGATGAACCAAACCCAACACTTGTGAAGTTATGATAATTCCTATGAAAATGACTAAAATGGATTTCCCAAAAAATCCAAATAAAAAAAATTCACGTTAAAAATCCTAACTAAAGAAAAAACTGATTCACATATTATTTTCTGCAATAAAAGAAATTGATATTATTCATTAATCTTTAAATTAAAAGAATATATATCTTCACATGCTCCATGTTTATTATTAATTTAGTTGATTATATTTATACAGGTTAACAGACTGTATGAAATTACATTCAATATAATGTATTATATTTATTATTAATAAATATTTTACACACTGTTAGTTATCAAAAAAATTTATTGATAAGAATAAAGAATGTTATAAAAGAAACGTACTCGAGTTAATACACGTATGTTTTCTTTATAAGTAAAATTTTTTGTTACACACCCGTACAATGCGGGGGATTAACACTAGTATTATGAGCGTAGTCTAACAAGTGTAAATGATCAATTCTTTTGCGTTGCTCGCGTTTCTTTCCGCCCAATCAGATACACTCCCAAAACACTACGGTACACATTCATTCTTCGACGTTTCACATAGACGTTTTCTCATAACACCGACTTAGGAGTTAAGGGCAAAAAAGTAAATTAACAACGGCATACAAAGGTTCTCCACGTGGCGCGCGTTATATATATTAGTCGTGGCGGCAATACAGTCTCTTCCAGGAGTTCTTGTTGGTTCAATTGATCTCTCAAAAAAATATCAATTGAGAAATTGAGAGCTTCTCAACAAAATAAAAAAATAAAAAAAATAATTGAAAATTAACATTTCGTCCCTGTTTTAGTTTCAAATTTTATTTTTATTGTATTTTTCTTATTCCAGCCATGAGTTTCTCGAACCTGATGATGGCGAAAACGCAAATTTCTTCCGAATCCAGGGGCGGATTTGTAAATAACAACAAAATTAGGGTTAGGATTCCTCCCGCTCCTGGAAGTCGGAAACTGCAGATTCTGCCTTCGCCATCGGCGGCGACGGTGTCATCGTCGGCATCCTCCAAGGCGGCGGCGTCGTGCAGCCACCACGCAGAGTTTTTGCTCCAGAATTACGCTAATTTCAAGAAGAGCGCAGAGCCGGCCCGGTTTATGTATTACCGGAACGGTTCCTGGGTTGATTTTGAGCGGCGTGTGTTCGAGGTGTTGAAATCAGGGTTTTTGGGGGGCAAACCGGTGGTTGATGCCGAAGTTGGAGGGCAGAATTGTCTTTTCGACTTCCACAGGATGTTGCAGATTGAGTTTGAGAGTTTGAATCAGCGGTCCATAGCGTGGATTGATGTCAATGGGAAGTGTTTCTTTCCGAAGGTTTTTGTGGATAGCTGCGAAGATTCCGAGGGTTTTGAGGAGGAAGATGATGTAAATACAGACGAGAACTTAGGATATGAGTGTCCAAAAATCGAAATCGATATCGATGTCAAAATCGGCGACAGAAGCGAAAACTCGAATAGTAGGGATGATGTCGAGGGGAATGAGTTGAATTTGAGTAGAAGGAAGAGGGGAAACGAGGAACATGAAGAGGTGAGTTCCCCGAATTACGCGGTGAAAAGGAGGAAAATTACAGAGAGTGAAGTGAAGAAGCCGATGTGGCCGAAAACGAGGGTTCTAACGGAAGAAGATAAAGGGTATCTGATCATGAAGAATTTGTTTTTAGCAGGGGTGACGGTGATTGATCCTGGTGCTAGGATCACTGCGATTCATCAGTGTGCTAGAGATGGACAAATGGACAAGCCACGGTTAGGGATTTTCCAGATGCAAATGGAGCTTACCGCAAGAGCTAGAGGGGATGCGAACATGGTTTTTGCATGGTACGGGACGTCTGCGAAAGGTGTGGAGACCATTTTGGCTCATGGTTTTTGGACACATAACAAATTTTCTGCTTCTGAATCACATGGTGTTGGCGTGTATTTGTCGCCTCTAAGATCACCACAGAACAGGTGTGTTGTTTACATTTAGGAGTATATGTGAACTTTCATTCATAGCAGTTGATTATCATTTTGCTGTTTTCATTAGAATGATTTGCATAATTTATTGCACTGTTATACTTCGTGGGTCTGGATTGTTATATGTATATACAAGATGTTGCGTGCTTGCATTACAGATCATTCTCTTCAGTTGGTTAGGATTGCTTGAGTGTTCATGGACTTACTACAATTGGTTGTTAGATGGTATATGTAGTGCAATGTTGTATGAATAGCAGAATATGTTGCTTGCTTGCACTACAATTTACCCTCTGCAATTGGTTAGAATTTTACGCGTGTTAATGACTTACTATAATTTTTAGTGCGAGGTTGTCCGAAATAGATGAGAATGGCGAGAGGCATGTAGTTTTGTGCCGAGTCATACTTGGTAAGTGTGAAAAAATCGAAGTGGGGTCTCAGCAATCGTATCCTTCGAGCATGGATTATGACACGGGGGTTGATGATCTGAACAATCCTAAGTGGTATATAGTTTGGTGTTCCAATATGAATACCCATATCATTCCCGAGTGTGTTGTCAGCTACAAGCTTGCTAATTGTGCCACAGGTAGTCTTTCCCTGTCAATCTCTCCCTCTCTGTCTCTCTTTTTTGGGGCATTGTGTTTACTCGTTTGGTAGATTCTGGGACTAATTGCTTGTGCCAACCTTCTAGGTCAAGTGAATGGAACTTCTTCTGTGAAGTGGGCATCTCATGGTTCAAATACTTTGGCTGCAAAATTGTTTTCCAGGCTGAGTACCTGTCTTCCTCCCTCCAAAGTTAGAGAACTGCAAATGTTATGTAATTCATACAAAGTGAGTAGCAGCGTGGTTTTTCTGTACCGAGGATTCTTCTTCTGTCTATTAGTCAGGAAGGGGAGTTCGGTACCAATTTAGTGAAGAATTTATTTTGATCTGCCTATTAAATTTAATTCCACAATTTGCTTCACAGGATGGGAAATTGGGGAAAGATATCTTTATGAACCAATTACGATCAGTTGTTGGGGACGAGATGCTGCGTGCGATTATTCATGAAATTCGTGGCTGAGAATGAGGCTTACTTTTTCAGTTGACAGTCTAGAAACTAATTTGTTATGGGCTTTGACTTATACAGACAGGTGTACTTTTTATATAAAACATAGGTTTTAAGAGGGAAGTCTCGAAAGAGCAAATGGAATGACTTTCGCTTTCAAACTTGAACTTCCTTTGTCGTTGTGGTTGTAGCCTATGTAGAATTTTCCTTTTTCTGTGCTATCCTTTCAACTGTAATATAAGTTGGTGCTTTATCCCTTATCGTAATCCTTGAATATTACTAAAGCTTAAGGTTTACCTCTGATGACACATTGCCTTCCTCTCTCCTTCCATATTCGCTTATGTGTTTGGGTATGGCTGTACATTTGTTTGTGTACATTTATTTACCGCTCTATACACATATTCAGTTGCCCATAGTAACTGGTCTATCTACCAAGCAGCTTAGATAACTATAGTTGCACGTTGATAGTTCATGTGATATTACAACTTCTGGCCGGAATGTATTTGTGGAGTTTTGGCTCACATAGGAACTCATTTCTAGGAAATGCTTGCTTGGCATTTGATGTACCAGTAGGGATGATGGGTCTGCCCCCGTCCGTCGTTTCTTGAATGTATGAATGTGCTAGTGTTCATTTGCAACGCCTTTTACAGAACAGATAAGGCTTCTTCAGCTGCGTATCAAGGTTCCAGTTCTAGCAGAAGGTTTTTTGATTTCTTGCTTTCTTTTCTTTCTGGTGGCAGAATATTTCTTCAGATAAGCTTGACCTACTCTCTTAATCTGTCTATGATATTTATATACGTGAATATGCGCTCATGTGTAAGCATAATTGCGTGTTTTTGTGTACTCTTAATGAGAAGTATGCATGTATACTTCAAGAACTTGGCCTGGCAATAATTCAATGTCCAAGTAGGTAATCCTAGTAAGTTGCTGCTGGAAGAATCATCTCTCTCTCTCTCTCCACCCCCAGCCCTTCCCGTCCCCCAAAGATAACCTTCCAAGGCAAATCCACACTCGGAAAAAGAAAGGGGAAACATAATTGGTTGGATAAGCTCATGTATGTGCTGTCTTGAAGAGTGTGGATGTTCTCTACTGTCTTGAAGAGTGGATGTTCTCTTCAAGTATGCCATTGAAACACACACCAGTCTCTGTATCAGAATTATTATTGTTAATATCTCTTTTTTAGGTTAGATATTACAAACAGGAAAAGTGAGGATCTAATTTAGTTGCTTCTTTTAGAAGGTAATTTTGGTGACTTCAATGTTCTGTGGTTTTAGTTGGCTTTAGATGCTATTACTGTATAGGAATGACGGAGTAGAGCCAGGATGATGCTGGCTGTTTAATGCAGTTACCATTGATATGTCTTACCTGTGATTAATTTTGGAGAAACAAAAAGGGAGAAAAGGACACTTGTTTTCTGCTTATGGGAAGAGTGGCTGAGGGTGATTTCTTTATCACTCTCTGGCATGGTGTCCATAACGGACGAGACTGTTTCAGTGAATGTAGGTTTCTATGTTGATCATACATGTGGGTTCTGATCATTTCTAGTATCAGATCTTCAGTGCTGCTTGGTCACTGAAATGTTGGATATATGTGCTATGGCAAAGGATGACCAACTGATTGTGACATCATGTATGGAAATAAATTTTACATTTCTCAAAAGCTGCTAATGCAGTAAAGGGGTTATATAACTCACACTTAAAACCAAATGGAGGACATTAGTGTTTTCCTTGTGTTTTTTCCCTTATTGGCATGGGTGTTTTTGTTGTTTATCCAAGTTTCCTGTTAGGTTGATGCGGTTTTACTAATGATGCAGGAAGATCACCGTTTTACTTGATGAATTTGATTACAATGCTTGAAGAATTCTTTATTGAACGAGAGATGGGGGTTTCAATATTTACTACTAGTGAGGTTTTCTTGTCTCATGGTTTGGATACTGGAAGAATAGAGAAATCTGTTGGTCTATGCTATTGTAATATCCAAAATTTGTTGCCACAGTTATGTTAAAGTCAAGGATGAGTATGTCTAAGTTCATTAGTTATGCTGGATTTGTTACAACAGTGTGGGCAGGTAAGACTGACTGACCCCAGTTTTTTCCAGGTATGGGATTAGCAACTGATTTCCTGTTCATTTATTTACACTGGTACAGTACCAATTTTTGTTGAATTTATCTGCTTCCAGGGCTCATTTGGATTTGCTTTTTAGCTTCCGAAAAAAGTATTTTTTTGAGAAACTAAAAATTTTGGGCTTCTAAGAGAAGTTGTATTTGAGTTTTAGTTTTTTTTGGAAGCCAAGCCAATTAGTTATTGCAAAAAAAGTTCAGGAAAAAAGTGTTTTTTCCTTAAAGAAAAGGCCAATCCAAACAAGCCCTCAAATATCTGGATAAAAATGATAGCAATTGAGAGACTGATGCACGAGAACAGTATACAAGAAAAGGATTTCTTGTGATAGTCAAAGAAACTCGTCGTTAACACCGGATGAGTATGGATGTTCCCTCTTATGTTGATCATCATTTAATTCTAGGTTGTCAATTTTAGATGAGGGACTCAACTGTTTAGTGAGTTTCCCATTGCATTGTCTTGTGTTTCAGTTGGATGTGTGTTGCAGATTTTTCTTTTTGGCCATTACGTCTCGTGCTTCCTATTAGATCCAAACATGAGGCATGACCTAATCTTTCTAGTTCGATTTTTCTTCTCACTTTGTGTAGGAGGGAATAAATTCTTTGATCCATGTTTTACAAGTAGGTTTCTATTTGAAAACCTATGCAAAAATCCTTAAAGAGGGTTGAATTATTGCAGACCCTAGTTCCTAGAAAGAATTTAAAAGCCGAAGGCAAACTCTATTAATGTTTAAGAAGCTTTTTATACAAAACCATTGGCTCTTGTATTTATAAAGAAAGGAGACTACAGAACCCTAATTTATTAGTGACTTGCCATATGTGTAACTGTGCAAAATACTTAAGTGAAGAAATGAAACAAAGCCAATTATGAGGCGATTGTTACAGCACGCACTGGGGATGTTAATAATTATTTTCTTTGTTTTGGCTGCCTGTTCTTGCATTGTGTTTCCCTTTCCTTTTTTTATTTTTCTTTTGACAGGAGCAAGGGAGGAAAACTGCTTTTGAGGTATGTAGCTGCTAAAGTATCACAGGATGAGCCGCACTCCCTGCAGATCTGCTAATATGACCTCTGGTCTGGGTTCTTATTAGGTTCATGTTCTTTTTAGGTTTATATTATCCTAGATCTGCTAATATGACCTCTGGTCTGGGTTCTTATTAGGTTCATGTTCTTTTTAGGTTTATATTATCCTAGATCTGCTAATATGACCTCTGGTCTGGGTTCTTATTAGGCTTATGTTCTTTTTGCAAAAACATTGTTCTTAGGTTGGAATTACCTTCTTCAAGCCATACAGCCACGCCAATTGGCCTAAGCACCTCTGAAAATGCTTTTTGCCCTTCGTATGTTATTTGTGAAATTGAATGTATTGATTCAAAAGCTGGTTATTCCTTCTGTGTCTGAGGTGATTTTCCTGTGTCATCGGCATTCTGTTTTGTTTTCGTTCCCCTATTTTCATCTCATTTCTTTTGGAAGGGTTTTGAGTGGGTAAGCATAATGGGAAAACCGGCGAGGAATGTGCCCTTCACTCCAGATATCTCTTTATGAAATCTTATTTACACTTTCCTGGTGGTGGCAATATTTCATCTAATTCTGAAATCTGGCGAGCTGTAAATGTGGCATTTGTATACCATAAATGGATGCCATATGCTGGTAGATTTTGGAGCCTTTTCTGGTATTGGACTTGGTTCGCTATTAATAATCGAGCCTGGTATCTAGTGGGAGTCGACAGGAAAGGAAAAGAAAAGAAAAAGAGAGTCGATATTGCTTTGTTCCAACTTCCTTCCCTATGCGCCAATTGTAAAGGAAGAGGAGGAAGAAAAAGGTTTCAATGTTGTCGTTTTCTTTGTAGACTCTCCTCTTTTTTTTATTCAAGGGAGGTTTTCAGAGCTAGATAATAATGTATTTGACGAGAATTGATATGTAGACCTCTCATATGGAAGGTAAGTAACGGACCGTAAGAATTCTTGAGGATCTGATGATTATCACACAGGTGGGGTTTGTCCCCCAATTAGACGTCCCCCGATTAGAACTCCTGGGTCAGGAGTCAGATAACTTCGCTTGCCCTCTTTTCATCAACTCCCATCCCTGAAATTAGGGTGATTAAAAGTTGTATTTTTGTGTTGCTTTTGTAGTTGCCAAACTGTTCCAGTCATTTAATTATTTATGCTGCATTGATATATTTGGGGCCGTTAATTTGTGATTCTGGGGTCAGGTCGAATAGCAGTTATTGGATAACCTGGAGGTTGACGTGGAGCAGGATTTTGATCGCATGTTTTCGTTCTGTTTAATATGAGCTCTTTTCGGACAAGTCGGTACACTCAAAACATTAGTAGATCTGCTCGTGTGTCGATATATGGACACACAAAAACAGCTCCATTAAGAGGGAAAAGAATGCGAAGAGAAAGTAATAGCGAGAGGACAAAGTGAGATGACGACGATGATGGCAGCAACAATTTCTTTTTTTTTTTTAGAGGAGAGACGAGAGGACGGAGAAGAGAAAGCCAGCAAGAGAAATCTGCAGGCCATGTTTTCTTTTTCTTTTTAATGTAGGCGCGTGTGCTAACGCACGCACAAATGGGTGCATATTACACGAGTGGAGTATAATGTGGAGGGTGTACGGTATAATTTACAAAGTAGGTTCGCACGTGTACAAGGGTGTGTTCGTAACATCGGGAACTGTATAGGCGACCACGGCATACAATCAGCAAAGCAGCAACTTGGGGGATTCAGTAATTGCTCCTTTAATGAAAAAAGGATCCCAATGCTTTGTATAGATTGATGGATGTTGAATGGGCTTCTTCCAAATGATCTGAGTTTTCTGTTATATATTGATCCTTGGCCCAGCTTGTGTCCACTTTGATCTTGGATCCTTTGGAGCCCTCCCTTTTGCTCCAATCTGATTTTCGTGTACCTGGAATTAGTTGGTTTTCATTTTTGCTACATATGAGTTTGCTTCTGAGTATTTAGCCCATCCTAATCTTTTAAAGTCGTATAACATTTTTTGATAGTTTAAAACTCGTTGATACCCTGTGTTTTCCAGTTTTGCTATTTCAGAGTTTGAAAGCCTTAAGCAAGTACGGGTTAGCATGTAGTAGAGAGCGAGCGGTAAGTGTAGGTTTTAATGACGACAAACTTTTCAAAAATTAAATGTGGGTAATTTTAGTTCGTTTCCAAACCAAAAATGTTATTAGTACGACTGTGAAATTGTACAAACGACTTTTATAGGGAAAAAACTAAATTGTTCCAAATCTTTATAAATGTTTCAAGAAACATTTCAATTAAGGATGCTGAAACTTGGAATTATGTTCTTCAACTTCAATGACATCCTCGTTAGCTCTAGATTGTATCAAAAGTTTCACGTTGTTAGCTGCAACATAGTATTTCCCTGTATACAATTGTTGACAATTACGGTGTAACCAGATTCACAATTTATTACCCAAGGTTTGGTTAAAATATTATTTGATATGAGAAAATTTAGATTTATGAGAAACATTTGACATTATTTTTGCTATAGGACACTATTCCATTGGTAGAAAAAAAAAATAGAAAGTTTAAATTTCTTTGTAGACCTACAAGCGAATTATCCTACTATTACCTCAAAGAAAGGTCGCTCTGACTTTTGTGAAAGAATGATTCAGCAAAAAATGATGGAAGCGCAACAACTATTATTTATTCGCTTGTTGCTGCATTTCTATTCACAAAAAACCACCATTACCAAAACGTGTGGAATCATCAAACACCTTTTTCTAACCCCATCAATAATATCACGAACAGCACCTTCTGATTTTCAACACTGGCCCCAAATGTAATGGACCTGAAAAATCTTCCAAAAATGGTGGGGGAGAAAAAAGAAATTTTGGGGGCGACAAATGGCACCAGAAAGGTAAGTTCACGTAGCCTTCAAGTTGAGCTGGAGTCATCATAATTCATCAACTGTAAAAATTCATTTCAGGTCACATGTGCTTCGTGATGTATGTGTATGTGTCACCATGATGATTAATGATGTGTCTTTTCGTGCGCGTTCGTTTTCGAGTGTGAGATGTGTACAGTTTGGCTTCTGGTGATCATAAATATATGGTGTCCAAAGTTGAGAATTTGCACAGCTCTTTTTTTTTTTTTTTTTCCTTCTGTAAAAGAAATTTATGTAGTAGAACATGATCATGAGAACAACGAGCAAAACTCGACCATAGCAAACTTTAAGTGCACAATACGTTCTATATATTTAGACCTGAGTACTAATTAAGTAAAGAACATTCACCTAGAATAATGGACTAAAGTTTAACATGGGTCATAACTATGTTCGTTTTTAACTCTTAACGTTAAAACATCTATAAAAGACAAAAATTTGCACAACTTGCTAAAGAAACCAAAAAGTGGAATGGTGCATAAACATCATTAGCGGCTCGTGCCCTGGAGTTGTTTTCATTGCTATTCGCCTACACCCACTCAACGCCTTGATAGCTTCGCTGTTGACATCGACCTAAGAGGAGAAAATTGTTTAAAAAAAAAAAAAGAAAGAAAAGTGTTGTGGAAAAATCCCAAGTCTAATGTCATCATTGATTTCTTTCTATGAATGTTGGCATTAAAAGAAAAGAAATTGGACTTTGCTGTTTCGTTTGGTAGACTCAAAATAAGGAAAATTGCTTTGCTTGCATTGTCTCTGAATTGTCGAGAGAAAAGAAAAGGAAGGAAGATAAAGGAAAAGAGTGACAAAAGAAAGGAAAGGAAAAGGAAAAGAGGTCCTTTTATTTAGATAGCATAAAAACGGATAAAATATAGATTCAATTCTCTAGTAATTTGTTTGGGGTGTGGGATTCCTGTGTTATTAAAAAAATTTATAATTTTTTAAAACTTTTTAGAGAATACATCCTTTTCTCTTCCCGCAAGAAATTGCGTTTCATTTTAGAAAGTAAAGAAAATGATCATGAAGAAGTTTTAATTCGACAAGTTAAATAAATCATAGAATGTTACAACCCAATTTACGAATCAAAAACAAGTTGAAAAGGATTCAAAGAGGTTTCTTATGGTAATTATTTGGGTTAGAGGAGTGGAGAAAAGGAAATTATAGCCATTTGATAGCTGATAGCTGATAGCTGCTCTGTGTCATCGACAAAAAGAGAGAGAAGATAGAAAGTTTGTTGTGGAAAAAATCCCAAGTCGAGTGTCACCATTAATTTCTTTTATGCTTGTTGACATTGAAATTAAAAAAATTGCAATTTGTTAATCTAATAAAATTATTAGAGAAGAGAAAAAGAAAGTGCTTAGCGTTGACAATATTTCAATCCGCGAGGGAGATGAAAGAAAGGAAGGATAGAAGAAAAGGACACGTCATTGATTTGTTTGGATATCTAAAAGAAAAGAATGAAAAGGGAGGAAAAAGAAAAAAGGAAAAGAATTTATAGTTATGCTATTAGTCTATGGCATCGACAAAATAGCGTTGCAGAAAAAATCCCAAGTCGAGCATCAGTATTGCTCTTTTTCTAATGCATGCATGTTGACCCTGAAAGCAAATTTTGAGATTTGCTATTTTGATTTTTGTTGTTTATTTGGTCTAAATAAAATATACATTTACTAAAAGAAGTGAAACTGCTGACCCAAAACAGAGAAAAAAAAAAAAAGAAGTGAAATATTTCATCCGAGATATAATTATTCAAAGAACGCAACATCAATATTATTAACATGTATATAACAAACCCTAGTAATTGAAAAGTTAAATGTGAATATGAAACACTTTTTACAGAAAAAATAACAATTAGAATAACTAAATGTTAGTTAAAGAGTTATGGGTTAATTTCATCATAAATTCTTATTATTGTCACACTTTTTTTAAATTAATTCTCACTATTCTACAACATTCAAATCACTACCCACTATTTTGAATATTTTAATACATTAGAAACTACAATAAAAACGTGTAACAACATTTGAGACCATTTATATAATTAATTAAAAAGTTATTGCGGAACAATGTCTTTATTAATTTACTATTAGCATGTTTCACTGTAGAGGTATAATGGCTTTAGGATAAGGTTGTTTCGCTTTTTAGATTCCAAAAGAAAGGTATAGCAAATATAAATACTTGAATAATATAAAATAATGTTATTTAGTTCTGGATGCTTGTCCGTCGATCATTGTGAAGTGACTTTTCTAGTCGAGCGACAACAAACAAACAAGAGAAAGAAATAAACGCTCGAGGCATCAAGTGGGATTTCTTATGATCCTTGGTAAATAGAAAGATGACGAGAAATAGATACTAAATAAATCTTTCTCTTCGGGTTTCATTTGTTTTTCGTCAAATATATATATCAATTTGCACCGGTTATTAATAAAGAAAAATGGATAATTTTTATTAACACCTTTAAATGTAGAGAAGTTAAATTTGAATTCATGGTTTTTTTAATTAAAAAAAAAAAAAACTGCTTGCCCCCTCTCTTTCTAGGTTTTCTCTCTAGAATATAAGTGGAGCCCCTCTCCTAGCGTGTCTAGCCGTCGTCTCTGTCCCAGTCAACGGGTTTCTTGTGAGTTTGTCTGCCGGTGACTTCTTTTTTCTTTTGTCTCCACTTTATTTTTTGTTTTCTTTCTCATTGTATTTTGTTCTCTGTATTAGTGTTTTGGTTGTTTAATCATTGTCAATGTTGTGTCCTTTTTTGTCCTTTACTTCATCAGTGGTTAGCCTTTCTTCGTCCTTCTCTTATTGTAGTGTTATGGTTTTATTGACAGGTGTTGTTTTGGACCCTTTTTCTCAACTGGTTCCCAAATCATGTGCTTTCTTGGTTGATTTTTTCGATCTATTTGTAGATTCACATTCGCCGATTGTTGTACAACTGTAGATTTTCCAGATTATGTTTTCTGTATTCCATTTTTTTGCTCACTATAATTTTACATTGTTATTTGGGTGTTGTCGGCAACATTATTATCTTTTCAATCTTGATCCCTTCTTTGTTTTGAAGTACAAAGGTGATAAGGTGGTTTGTGTTACCACTTGTAACAGCCTTAGGCATAGAGGGTCCATCATACATTGGGAGATGTCTATATTATCTAAGGTACGAATTCTCTTAGCCCAGGCTCTACTGGGGTTGATAAGCCTTTGTAAACTTATCTTTCTTTGATGAGGTGTTTGCTTTCCTTTGCTTGTAGCTTGTTGGTCTCTGTTTCAAGATTTCAAGAGGTTGGTAGCATTGCTGCCTTAGTAACTCCAATAATGCCTTTGAAACATGGTTATGTAAAGATCCTATTAGGGAAAAACATACGAATACGAAGAATACAAGAAGAAAACAGACACAAGAAAATTACGTGATTTGGCCTTAAAGCCAACGTCCACGGGCAACAGAGAATAATCTGTTATTGGTCAGCGAAGATTACAAGTCTCACACTCTGATTTCTCTCACACATAATACAATGAGTATTTCCATATATTTATAGTGCATAAGTTTCCTGAAACCTATTAAGCATAAAAGGCAACTAATTAATTACGTGCTAGAAAGGTAACAAGCTAATAAGGAAATTTGCTATTCTTGTTATCCAAGAATACGGGCCACATTCAACAAATATCCACCTTAGCACGTATTCACTCTAATCAACACACCGATCATCCCTGCTGCCAAATGCCCCTAAAGGCTCAATGCTCCATATCGCAAATAGTAACCAAGTCCACACAATGCTTGAACTTGCTGACTGGGACCACCTTAGTCATCATATCTATTGGATTCTCATGGGTAAAAATCTTTTGCACTGATATGATCCCTTGTGACACAATATCTCTGATAAAGTGATTTCTGATATTAATGTGTTTAGTTCTCTCATGATACATTTGATTCTTCGTCAGATGGATTGTACTCTGGCTATCACAAAAGACTGTACTTGTATCTTGCTGCAGTCCAAGATCACGAACTAGGCCTTGTAACCATATGGCCTTCTTCACAGATTTTGCAATTGCCATGTACTTCGCCTCAATAGTCGACAATGCCACAGAAGATTGTAATGTCACTTTCTAATTGATAGCACATCCAAAGAGCGTAAACACGTAACCCGTCAGAGAAATTCTCTTATCAAGGTCACCTACAAAGTCTGAGTCATAATAACCTACCAATCTCACGCAATCTCCAGTCATCTTGCTAAATAGCAAACCTAAATTTGCATGCCATGCAAATATCTTTTATTTGAAAAACAAAAAAAATGAAAAATTTTGAAAAACCAAAAAACTCAAAACAATTTGAAAAATAAAAAAAAATTCTCTTGAGATGAGGTTTACTTGTGTTAATTGAGTATGGATAGATTTAATGCTTCTTGGTTTTTACTTGTATCCTCTTCCTTCATCCTAAATGCTTTTAATGCTTCTGTTTTATGTGGCAATATTGATCATGCTACTACTTGTTGTCCCCTTGCCTATAGTAATTCCCAATTCTATGCCAATTCTAGCTATGCCCCCTATAATCATATGCCTTTACACGCATCATCATCTTGTTTCTTGGACCATAGAAGCATTATCATTCATATCCATCTTAAGGTCAAGATGACTCTTCCTTCTATCTACCTCCAAGTTATGAATGTCAACCTTCCGCACCATCTTTTCTTCCTTATTTTTTCTTTGAGTTTTTTAATGGTTATGCCTATAGTGATCCTAATCAAGATGATTACCATGTTCATTTGGGTGAACCCTTCTCCTTTAGGTCTATTTCATGTAGGGAGTTATTGCTACAACTCATCCAATCTAACCAAGAAAGACTAAAGAGGATAACAGAACAAACCAATCAATTAGTCCAGCACTGTATGAGTAGAGTTAAGGATGCACAACCTTTTTCACCCGTGAGTGACCCATTAGACCATTACACTTTTGAGAATGTTGAGCCACCTTTAGACCGAGTTGATAGAATAAGACTGAGACCTATGGATAAGGTGATTGTGGTAAAATTGATGATGTTTAGGAGAGAGAGAGATGGAAAAAGAGATTGATGGAGAGTTTACATCTTATAATGAGGAAAAGGATGAGCATAATTGTGTTTTGGTTCGTGATGACTTTTCAATTAGGTTGTGTTTTGGAAGAAATGGTATCATATCCTCCTGTGCTTCCACCGTCTATACCTAAGTCTTTTATGCCCATTTTTCCTACCCTTACCATCTTTCATACACATTTGGAGGATGAGTCTCATATTATTAGCACTCAGTTTGATTCTAAGTCTACATCTATAGAGTTAGGAGCACACATTTCCATTTAGCATTCAAGTTTGCATGATAATGAGTCATTTGAGTCCATTCTACCCCTTCTACCCATGTCTACCCCATTTTTCTTAAGTCTTCCCCTGCTACGAAGCTCACTTTTGTGCCTTTCTACATGGAACACTTTCACCTAGGACTAGGACACACATTTCCCACTTTGTATGCATTAGATTTATCCATGACTCATGGTGAAGGTGTGTTGTTAGCCTTTGATCATGAGAAAAAGGCCATAGGGTTGTTAGTTAATGAGCAAGTTAGACATGAACTCTCACGTTTGCACATGGTCCCCACCCCACTAGAGCACATACTTTTCTTTGACACTTCAGGGTGGGATTTT
Source organism: Cordia subcordata (assembly GCA_028554755.1). Lineage (NCBI taxonomy): Eukaryota > Viridiplantae > Streptophyta > Magnoliopsida > Boraginales > Cordiaceae > Cordia > Cordia subcordata. The sequence goes on from JAPTOF010000002.1 coordinate 2,414,109, forward strand.
GAAAAGAGGGCCTTATTTATTAATTGCTTTATTATTTTTTTGGCATGATCATTTCCTTCTTTTGTCTATACTTTCATGATTATCCAACAATATATGCCAAAGAACTTTAAACATGTGTTGCTCTAGCATTAGCGCCCAGTTAGGTGCGTTAAATCCAATGCTACTTGGAGGCATCCTAGACTTGCATATTTATCTTCCTTATACACTTTGTCTTTTGTTTGTTTCTTGATTTGAGCAGTTAGTTAGTTTGTCTTTTGCTTTTTTTGCCTTTGTTTTTAGTAAATTAGATTGCTTTTGCTTACCCTTTGTTTGCTTTCATTTTTAGTAGTTTAGATTTTTTCTTCCTCACTTTTTTCTTGCTCTTTCCCATTATTTTTGTTCATCAATCCTTTAGCCCTCACCTACACCCTTATCCCGAGAAAGTAATGCAAAGGCCCCATCTACCCTTACCAAATTGTCTATTAATCTCTTCTTTGTTTTTGAGTGTTAGTGCTTTCTACTTAAAAGCAAATTAATAGAAAATTGGACTATCTTTGGCATTTGTGGGCTTTCAAGGAAACAAAGTTATATTTCCCCATCTCTTGTCCCCAACTACCGTTACCACATTCCCTTATGTGTTCATGTGCTTGCTTGTTGTACTTAGATATTATTTGCTTGAGGACAAGCAAATTTTAGGTTTAGGAGTATGGTTGTTTCTTTCATGCTTATCATTTATGGGGCATATTTGCTTGCCATGATCTGTTTTTCCTCAAATTGTGTGAAACTTTTTGATTTTTGTATGTTTTGAGTTGTTTATCTCCATGTTGGTTGGAGAGTTGACTATTGTTGTTGACTTGTTTGAATGGGAATAACAAGGTTGTATTGTGGGAAGTGAATTGAGTGTAGGGTGAGCCAAGACTTTGAGAAAAATCCTTGAGGAAACTATGGGGAATGAACAACTTTAATAATGCACCTTGCAGTTACCCCACGACTTTGGCAAAAAGAGGATAAACATAGGGTTTTGATATAAGTGTCCCCTTCTTGATTGGTCCTATTGATGTACATTAGCCTCTTTATGTTTTGTTGTCACGTATTTTGAAAAAAAAAATGAAAAAGGTGAAAAAGAGAAAAGAAATAAGCCAAAAGGAAAAAAAAGAAAAAAAGAAAAAAAAGCATGTGAATAAGTTTCAAATGACACAAGTGTTTCCTTTGTTATTTCACTATATTGTGAATAAGGCTCTTTGTGCCAAAATATGAGCCATTGTTTTTTTATTTTTCATTTCATTGTATTTGTGGGCAAAGGGCATGTTGGTAGTTGATTGGGGCACGAAATATCAACATTTCATGTGTGCATTTGCTTTGGGTCCTAAGTAGTATGGTGGCTTAAACATGTTTGGAAATTCCCAAAAAGAGTGAGACCTTTTGGGTTGAGAGTAGGACCCAAAAAAGACTTGGGAACTTACATGATTAAAATGACCCTTATACTCCCTTTGAGTCAAAAGGAAAGTAAATACAACAAGCAACTCTTTGAAAAACATGAAGATAGACTTTAGTTTGTAGACATTTTCACAAAACCACTCTACAAGCCGCGATTCGAAACTCTTCGAGACAAGCTTCTGGTTTTTTAATATTAGAGATCTTTTTCCTGATTGTGTAAGTTATTAGAGTCATTGTTTATCTATATTATTTCTCTTGATTATCTGTAAAGGGGTTTCTATACTTAGGCTTCTATAGTAGCTGATATAAATATATAGGAATTTTTGCTCATAGAAGGTCTAATTACACTACTAGTCCCTGAATTCACAAAACTACAGTATAATCCTCTTGTGTTTTTCTGAAATTTGCACACTTGCCTTTCCATCAAGTTTTCCGTTAATTCCTTAACGGAATTTAGGAAATGTCCATTTTACTTTTATCTTATTTAATAAATTGCTAATTGATGCTTCTCGCTAATTAAGCATTAAGCCTTAATTAAAAGCCTGCAAGTGTACAGGTTGTGTAGTCTAATGTCCAAAAGCAGGGTTGATCCCTCAGGGAGGCAGGAAATGGGGAATGAAAGCTAAATGTGTGTCCTAGAAAATTAGAGAAAAAACAAGCTAAACTAAGAATTCATTTTGGTCATTTTAGATGTGAAGGGAGCTGAAAGTAAATTAAACTAATCTAAACAAACTAAAGAAAATAAATGCAAGGGTGAACAAGTTAGTAAAAGGGAATTTACACAAGCAATGGTGCAATAGGTGAAATCCGCTTAACTATGGGTGATTTGGGTGCTAACTTTGCTATGGGATTAATTTTGATGGTTTTGCTTTAAGAAGGGGTGCTCTAAGCTAGGAATCTAATCAACCTCTCCTACAATCCCTAAACTCAGTGCGGGTCTATCCCTAGGTGCTAACTACCTAGAGGCATAGCGTGGTCCTTATAAACTAGGGCACGGTTTAGCTAATTACGTTCCTAGGTGATGATAATTGGTCTTACCCTAGGTTCTAAATCATTGGTTGGGTTTAAAGCCAAGAACTAGGCTTTCTAAGGTCAATTAAGCTAACCCGACACCTATTGGCTAGGTTTAAGCCAAAGGAGATTAAACTAGACTTAATTATTAGTGAAGAACCACTAATCATAGCATCACACAAAGCTGGATTTGGCAATAACACACATCATATATGTTCTCGAGTATGGTACGAATGAATATAAAGCATATCCTAACCCTAAACACTTAGACATATTTAGGTCATACCAATTTATGCATTAGAATCTAACATGTATGTCATGGAAGCTAAAATTGCTATTAGGCCATGTAAAGACACACACAAACATGCATAGCTACAAGACCCACTTCATGGAATCACTATATAGACACCTAGACATGCTCATACAATGATTTAAAAGTGTTAAATAGCAATCAAGCCTCTAAATGTATATATTCTTTCACCTAGGCATATCAACCAACACATAGAGATGTACGTAAGTAGCCATTGAAGCATTAAAAGCAAATATATATATATATATATATATATATATATATATATATATATTAAAACCATCAAAATCTCATAGAAAAGTAGTACTCAATCAACCCATAATACAAGCTTCAATCACCAATAAAAGATCTATTCTAACATAGAGAAAACTAAGTACAAAAGGAGAAAGATGAACCTCCTTTTCAGGCTTAGCTTTGCTTTTGAAATCTTTGACATGATCTTGCAATTACAAGTGTTAAAACCCTAACTACAATCTTGGATCTTGATGTATTTATGTGTGGTTTAGTGTGTGAGAGGTGGTTTTAGATGGATTTTGGGTTTAGGGAAATAGGTGTGTGAAATAATAGGTGTTCCCTCTTAAAAGTGGTTGAAAAGTGGCTTAAATAGAGCTTTTAATGCGTCCAGCCGGGGGCCTAGCCGGTCGACCGACTTTGAGGCTAAGTCATCAGGCCAAAATTGGCCCAGATTTGTGGCCGATCGACCTAACCGGTCTGCCAGCCTCGAACAAAGCTCAACCAGTCTTGATAGTAAAATGTTCATATCTTGTTTTGGCTCCGATTCGTGCGCCGTTTTTTCTATGGCTTCGTATTGCCATGAAAGATCTCTCAAGCCAACTTTTGCACCCTAAAACATGTCCAAAATTTGTATATGTCCTTTTTGGTTGGAAGCTCCAAATTTAGCTCCCTTTGCGCTCGGTTTCGCCTTGGTGGTTTCTTCCTTCGCCCGGCCAATTCCAAATGCACTTTTTTTCATTCCTTTATATCCATAACACCCTTGGCTTTGTTCCACACACCAAGCACCCTCAATCAAGCTCCAATTATCTCTTCGGATCACACTTAAAATAAGCAACAAGCGCGTATTAGTGGAACATTTAAGTCCTAACTTCAACTATGAACATGTAAACCCTAATATGCACAAGTATGACGTAAATGATATACTAATACACCAAATGAAGCACAAAACACTTCAAAATAAGAATAACCATGCAATACATAAACACACAAAATGAACACATCATTTATTTTGCCTTTATCGTATTTAAAAAATTAAAAAAATTATAAAAAAAAAAATCAATCAGCCAACCCACCACCCCCATCCCCACCACCCCTGCCACCCCAACCCCACTCCCATCCTTCGCCATCCTCATTACCAAAAACACATAAATATACATACATATATCCAGCTGCGAATTCAGAGTCTCTCTCTCTCTCTCTTTCTATCTATCTATCTATCTATCTATCTATATATATATATATATATATATATATATATGCTTCCAGAGTAGAAATTTAGCAAAGCACACTGACTTTCTGTATTTGGAACCTTTTAATGGACCTTTTATGCCCATACCATGGTGGTCGCATGGTGTTGATAATGTTGGCTGGTAGTGGTAGAGGCTAGTGTGATGGTGGTCGTGGGGTTGAGGGGCTAGCGTGGTAGTGATTTTCTTTTTTTTTTTTGAAAGATGAAGAAGAATTAAAAAAAAAAAAACACATTAAACACATAGGTGTGAGGGCTAACGTAGTGGTGATGGTGGTGGTGGTGGAGGGCTGGCATGGTGGTGGGGGTGGGGTAATGATTTTTATTTTTGTTTTTCTTTTTTGAAAGAAGAAGAAGAATTTTAAAAAAAAATTGAACACATGGGGTGGGGGAAGGGGGATTGGCGTGGTGATGAAGGTGGGGTAGTGATTTTTATTTTTGTTTTTTCTGAAAGATGAAGAAGAATTAAAAAAAAAAAAATTAAACACATGGGGTATTTGTGAATTAATGGCAAAATACAAAGCCCACCTTCATTTTGAGTGCGTGTAGAACACTTGGTGCTAAAATGGATGAAAAACCTGATGGAGAGACCAAATGCACAAATTTTGGAAAAACACGAGTTCTATACTGTAGTTTCGTGAATTCAAGAACTAGTGGTATAGTTAGGCTTAAATACAGAAGGTCTATATGCAAGAAACCCAAATATATATCACGTAACACACATGAGAAAATAGAGAGAATTACAACGCTTTCAGCAACAAAAATGTGAATCTTGGAAGGTTCAAAATCTGGTCCTACGTGTGCAAATAAATATTCATTAGATATGAGAGTTCAATATGACTAGTTAGACTCCTCTGGTGATTCTTTAAACTCTTATTATGTTACAGGATTCTCACTGAAAAAGATTGAAAGATATGTTGAAAATAGAGTTGAGAAGAAAAGAAAGTAATATTAACTTTCTTATTGTCTACAGAAAGAGTTTGATCATCCAAGCACATGACCCCAAATTTGTAGCTTCACGACAACATTTACAATAGCAACATCATTTTTTCTTTACACAGTGAAATTGAGGCGTTTACCAGACATGCTATTTTCGTAGAAGTAATTTTCATAAAGTTTGATATGATGAAGCCATGCGGGCAATAATGCATACAAATCCATAACTCATGTGCGTCACGACTCTTACTTTTGGGGGTCCATCCATGACTCATATGTGTTTACATGGTGATTTGTATGCGACTCATTGTAATCAACTTTTTCATTTGACGAGAAAATACAAGTAGAGGGAAACAAATATATAGATTAATACCTCTATTGGTTCCTCAACTATTAGTTTGGGACAATTTGGTCTTCAAATTTTTGACATATGCCTTTTACTCCTTCAACTGTGAGTTTAGAACTTTTGTTAGCCCTTTCACTAACTTTCCTCCAAAATTCAACGTTCAAATTCTTTGGTGAAATAAAATTGAACACAATCAAAGGCAATTTTAGTAATGTTGGAATAAGGGAATAATCGGGTGAATTGAGAATAAAAGGGCTTGATTTTATTTTAAATCAAAATTTCCCTTGATTGTATTGGGTTTTATTTGACAAAAGAATTTTGACGTTAAATTTTGAATGGAAGTTAGTTAAAGGATTAATTAAATCCTAAACTCAAAGTTAAGAGACTAAAAAATGCATTTTAAAAATTTGAAGACCAAATTATTTCAAAACTAATAGTCAGGAACTAATAAAAGCATTAACCCTAAGTATATCATATTCATTTGCTATTTTTTCAAGAGAAAATACATTTATAGTGTTTCTGTTTCCTTCAAACACCGAAAGCTGGAAGATTCAAAAGGACACTGGTCCCAACAAAAAAATCCTTTTTTCCTCCTAATGTGTTGGTATTTGGTAAAAGCGTAAAACAATAAAATTTTCTTTCTTTCTAGGAGTACCCTCTCTGATTATTGGATAAACACAATCACATCACAATTTAAGTCGTATTCTAGCGTGAGGTGAGTTATATGTATCATATTATAATGAAGAGTTTATCAATATATAATTTGTTTGCGTGTTTTGAATAAATTAAAGTTAAAGCATATCTTATAAAACATGAGTCGTTAATAACTAGGATACTCGGCTTGTAAGTTTATACTTCTAATAACTAAATAACAATTTTGGCACCAATTAAAATAAGTTATTGGTCCTAAAATATGTTTTAGAAAATTCCAAATCAATTGTAACATGAGAAAATGTGCAATATTGATAAAATATGTAAAATTAAATTCGCAAAGTCCAAATTACCTAATTATCCTGATCCATATAATTTAAACCATCTACAATGTGTATTTCGTGCATTGATACACAAATTTAATTTTCTACCATGATAACATGTTTGATTTGCCTAAATGGCTTTTAAAGTTTTGTCTAGCTATGCAGATGATTGGAAGCATCATCTTTTAGTTCATAGATTACGGTAAATTTTAATTCTCCTTGTCTCAACAACAATTAATAAACAAACTTTTTACATTAGCATTATATTCATGACCCTTTCGTAGTTTCAATCTCTTGTTGGACAATGGTAGGAAAGTTCTCAACATTACTCTTTGACTTCTTTTCTACCATTCTTTGACTTCTTCTCTACCATTCTTTGACTTCTTCGCACTCTCAATCCTTCTTCGACGATGCTAGAAAACTTTCAGCATTCTCTGAATCTTTATATCACAAACATACAAAAGAGAGAAACAAAAAAAAAAAAGAAGGAGAAAAAGAGAGAGAGGAGGAAAAAGTAAAAGGAGGAGTCGTGTATCCCATATATTTAGGGAATAAAGTTATTATGGATATACACTTCTAATCCAAATCAACCACAAATTTGGAGCTGCATCAGTTCATTGACTAAAAACGCAAAACGTCAGCCAGCACAATAATTACAACCCACTCTTGTGGTCATTATACATCAAATTATCTATTGGGAATTAAAGGTGTTAGAAAGAAAATATATAAGAGAGATGCATACAATAGACACATAATTTATTGTAGTTCAACACGAAACTTATATATATGGCAAGATAAGAAATAATTCCACTATCTAATAAAGGAATACATGATGGAGGGGGTTCGGGCTTTAAGCCCTAACCCCTTTCTCTCTACTTTCCCTCTTTCTCATGCTTAATGCAATAGGCTAACGGTAGTATTATAGATTACAATGGAAAACTAATGCCAAAGGTTTCCTAATTTGGGTAGAATCAAGATTCCTGAGGTCCATCCAGAGTAAGGGTCACAAACTTCCAAATCTACATCCTACACCGTATTCGTTCTCATTAACTACAAGAATTCATCTCTGATTCAACTACCATGCCATGAACAGCCAAGACCATGCATTGTCCATATCTCCCAAGTCCTTAGTCACACTAGTAGAACTTGTACTAGCAATATCTACTTGCTCATCCCCTTGGTCATTTGATGATCGGACCAACATCTATAATACCCCACAATGATTTGAAAAACTGAGCATGTCCACAATATCCTCAATGGCCTAATACTACTACAGCTCCACCTCATCCTGAGATATGTGAACGTGAAGAGGACTCTCTTTACCTATAGCACTAACCCACTGAATCTCACTAGGACTAGAGCCAAGAATCTCACCATGAGAGCCTTAACTCAATCAAAACCTGTTAGGAATGGTATCCTAAAGTTAGTCGTCTATTGTAGATGTGGCATTGATTTCTAAATGAATTGTCTTACTTATGCCCATACGTCACATCGTCTATCTTCTTCTTGATTGTTAAATGATATAGTCCATAGGATGATTTAATAAGGTTATGTGAATGAGGAATAACTAGTTGTCCTTAAACCTAATTCATAACCAAATAATAGAATTGCTACCAGGACTTTGATTCTATCGTGCATAAGGTACAGTCTGTTCTATGAATTGGTTATCCTCATTAAGACACCTGTTTGACTCAAAGTGAGGTGTAAAGAGATGCTCACTAAACATGACTCTATTAAAAGCGTCTTATCGTATATACCCTACTGTCGGAGGACAGCTTGTGATACAAGGATGTCATATGCCCTCAGATTTGAGTCCACCATAGAGATTTGCAAATTACTCCTTACACCCTGGTATCGAACTATCTGGATTTCTAATCTGACCCAAAAGGCTGCTGGGTGGCAAGTTCTGGAAAGTCAATACGTTGGTCAAGATGGGATTGATCACACCAGGTATTTGGAGAATGATGTGATGTTGTGATGAGTAAGGTTTTTGTCATAATGAATCATGACTGAGTTGGAACTCAAAATGGAGTGACCAATTAAGGGTATGATAGTTGATCATACTCTTAGTATTATTTTGGAACATAGACATAGGGAATCAATCATTGTCCTAGGTTCATTAAGTGTTGTCTTTCAATTATTCGACTTATCCGAACATAAGGATGCGTTGTTGGATGATATCATTGATTAGCATGAGGATCATCCTTATATTACCGATTTAAGTTTGAACCTATTGAGTCATGCATATGACTGGAAATTTGTTAGAGGATTGACTTGTAAACATCTTGGTTACGTTTAATTATGAACTAAATGTTCTATTATTTAATTTGATTTAAATAATTTTGTAAGTAATTAATTTTATTAATATTTCCTTGAAAATTAAATATTATAATACTTAATTACATAGTACGGGTGACGGAATTAATTTTACTATGTCCAACTAGTATTGTATGGACCAAATTAATTCATGCCTATTGTCTTTAAATTAAATACTAATTTAATTTAGGCTCAATTATGGATTTGAGAAATCCATAATCCTAAGTCAAAAGGTTGGACTAGGCATTAAGAGATTGGCTTTATGGAAATCACATGTCTCCTTATTTAAAGAGAATTTGTAGTACTTTCAAAACATATTGTTTTTCCCAAAAATCCCGAATTCATAATAGTTCTCGGAATTTCTCTTCCTAAAACCATAAGTGAATATAGCCCCCTTATAAGGTTTTTGACCACATAAGAAAATGAGCTAAATACTTTTGCAAAGCAATTTCATAAATGAGTTTTAGAAATTTGGGGCGCTTATCAAGGTAATTTTGTTTCCTTTATAAACAATTTTAAAGTTACACAGAGCTTGATCCTACGCAGAATTTTTGTGAAAGTTACTTCGAATTCCCACATGTTTGTCCCTACAAAACACGCCAGATAAACCTCCACTACAATAGCCCATATCCTTAAGATCTTCTAACTTATCTACTCATCATTCAATGTCACACTATACTACACACTCCTAACACACATGCCTTAGCTTGTTAGCTCATCTAGGTTTAAACTACCCTCAACCATACGTTGGAACACCCTCTGAAGCTTCAAAATTAGCTTTACTTGTTCCATGGCAGTAGAATCTAGACCGGTTTTGAGATACACCTCACCACCTTAACTAGACTATTTAAACCCATGTCATCCTTGATATAATAATCGGTCTATTTCAACTACCATATTCCACTTGATTGCTTATTAGAAAAGCTACCCATCTTTACAAAGTGCTCAATCGCAAGTATGCATCCACATAAATGATCACTACCCCTAGAAAACACCCATATGATTGGCTTAATAAACTAGGCCTCATTTTGATTACCCAATACACACACTCACCTACATGAGGTTGCCTGTCTTTTCTTTGCATAGCAAAACCTACTAATTCCTTACAACCATTTCTTCTTTCATGCCCACGTCACAAAAAGTATAGAGTCTCACTACTCCCTAATGGAATTTCCACGTTCGTGATCATATTCGAAGAAAAACCAAACCATTCATCCATCAATCTCTAACTTTTGAACTTTTCCAAAGTTATAATTTATCTTTGTTCACCCCAAGAAACTCGTGTCTACTTGGAATTTGGCAAAATAGACTACAAAATCAAACTTAACGTGCCCAAAAAAACTTAGAAGAACCTTTCTAGTCAACTTTGGTTAATATTAGTCAAAGACAAATCACTATCAAAGTCAATACAATCCTAAACATGTACTTTGAAGTCAAGATGGAGCTTAAAATTGGATTCAAGACATTGAAAAATAGTTACAACATTATCGGTCAATGTGATCAATATTTGAACTAAGTCCAGTCAAATATTTGGTCAAATAGTCACCTAAGCTCAAAGAGAATTTTCATGCATGCAAAACACTGTATCACTCTCTCCTTTGTTGATCAATTATACACAAACTTGCAGCAATCCTGTACTACGTTGTATCACATAAGATCTTGGCCTTTAATTTTATCTATACTTTGTTTCGTAAACTTTAATAAAGCCCAACCTAAATCCTACATGTTACTGACCCAACAACCAACCCAAGACCCAAAAAAACCAAACCCGTAAAGTCCTTTGTCTTCTCTCGTCAAGTCACCTTATTTTTATCAGCCACCGACCACCAATGAGAGCTTTGATTTACAAAACTCCACTATCCATAATCAACATCAAATATTGCAAACTTTATCACCTTGCCATTGTCAATTTTGGCTATGGTAGATAACAGCTCTTTACCAAAATCTTTCCCATGCTTCTAACATTCTACTAGAACCTTGTAATCATGATTTGGTTTTGCCTAATGTCGTACCCATGACTCTATCCGGAGCGAGTTTATAAGTCAAGTAAGGCACTTATCTCCTTAAAGACTAAAGAATATATCCTTGAGGAAGTAATACTAATATACCAAACTACCTATAGTAACCTTTAACTCTCGAATAAGAAACAAAGGTGTGCTATATCCCCTATCAAGTCCTTTGGGACATATTGCTTGAATTAAATACTCTATTGTTAGAGAAAAACATGCAAACACAAAAAACACAAGAAGAAAATGACACAAGAATTTACATGGTTCAGCCTTAAAGCTTACATCCACGGGTAGCAGAGAACAATTTCATTATAATCAGTGAATATTACAAGGCTCACACTATTGTTTTTCTCTCCCACACTTATTATAATGTGTATTGCCACATATTTATAGTACACAGGTTTCCTAAAACCTGTTGAGCAGAAAAAGCAACCTATTAATTATGTGCTATTATCGTAACAAGCTAATAAGGTAATTTGCTAATAAGGCAATTTTCTATTCTTGTTGCCCAAGAATACGTGCCATAATTAACAAATCTTCACATAGACTCGTATTCGCTCCTATCAACACATCATCATCCCTGCTGTCAAATGCCCCTAAGGGCTCAATAGTCCACACCGCAAATTGCAACCAAGTCCAAGCAATGCTTGAACTTGCTGACTAGAACCACCTTGGTCATTATATCTGTTGCATTCTCATGGATAAAAATCTTCTGCACCGATATGATCTATTGTGACACAACATCTCCGATAAATTGATATCTGATATTAATGTGTTTAGTTCTCTCATGATACATTTGATTCTTCGTTAGATGAATTGTACTATGGCTGTCACAAAAGACTGTACTATGATCCTGCTACACTCCAAGATCACGTACCAGGCCTTGTAATCACATAGCCTTCTTCACAGCTTCTGTAATCTCCATGTACTCTGTTTTAGTAGTAAATGCCACAGTAGATTATAATATTGCTTTCCAACTAATAGCACACCCAAAGAGAGTAAACACATAACCTATTAGAGATCTCATTTATCAAGATCACCTGTAAAGTCTAAGTCATAATAATCCACCAACCTCGCGTAATCTCCAGTCATCATGCTAAATAGCAAAACTAAATTTGCAATGCCATGCAAATATCTCATTATCCATTTCATCGTTTCCTTGTGTGCTTTCCGAGGCGATTCCATATATCTGTTTACAACACTAACTGTATGTGAAATGTTAGGACGAGTGCACACGACAACATACATCAAGCTACCAATAGCACTCAAGTAGGAACACGAGACATATGCTCCATCTCCTCCTTGGTTTTAGGTAACAAATCTGCAAACAATTTGAAATGAGCAGTAAGCCGCACACTCACAGGTTTTGCTTTATATATCCTGAAATGCTCTAGCACCTTCTCAACATAACTCTGCTAAGCCAAGGACAACTTTCTAGCATTTCTATCCCTATGAATCTCTACGCCAAGAATCTTCTTCGCTGCTCTACGATCCTTCATCTCAAACTCATCACCTAACTGCTTCTTTAATTCGTCAATGGCAAACATGCTTTTAGCAGGAATAAACATGTCGTCAGCATACAATGAAGCATCTGAAAGCTTCTTGAGATACACACAACTGTCATAGGCACTCCTTGTGTATCCAACACCTACCATGAATGTGTTAAATCTCTTGTACCACTGCCGAGGTGACTACTTTAACCCATATAAGGACTTCTTTAGTTTGTAAACATGGTTCTCTTTACCAGGAACAACATGCCCCCTGGTTGACTCATATAAATCTGCTCCTCAATATCACCATGCAAAAACGCTATTTTTACGTCTAGTTGCTCAAGCTTTAAATCATCAAGAACAACAAAGGCAAGTAAAACCATGATAGAACTGTGCTTCACAACCGAAGAGAACATACTTCATTGAAGTCAACAACCTCCCTTTGTGTATAGCCTTTTGCTACCAACCGCTTCTTGTATTGAGGACCTTCAACCCTTGGAGTACCTTCCTTTTTTTTGTAAACCCATTTGCAACTGACAACTCGCTATCCCTCAGGTAATTCAAACAAACTCCCACGTCTGATTCTTCTAAAGAGACACAATCTCCTTACTCATGGCACCTACCCACTTAGTAGAAACATTCCTAAATATAGCCTTCTTATACGAATTTGGCTAATAACCTTCAATTGTTTCAGCAATAGTTAAAGCATAAGCAATAAGATTAGCGTATCCATACCTTTGAGGCTCTTTAATCTGTCTCCTTTCTCGCTTAGTAGCAAAGCTGTCCTTTTGTTGTTCAGGCACATTTTGTTCATGCACCTTAGTTGACTGAGTTGGCTGAATTAGACTGCTACTACTGTTAGATGGAATATTTGAAACGTCAGTAAATACCTCCACCTACTCTTCGATACCATGGTCTAAACCTGTTACCGCTTTCTCATTTTCTCAGTGTAATGAAGACGACTCATTGAACTTGACATCTCTGCTGATGAGAAAACCTGAAGACTTTAGATCTGCGCACCATAACCTATAACCTTTCTTTTCGGACGCATAGCCTAGGAATATTCATTTCTTTGCCCTCAGCTGTAACTTGCCATCCTTCACGTGAGCGTATACAGGACTATCGAACACCCTCAATTGAGAGTTGTCAGTAGGCTTACCAGACCATAACTCAAAACGAGTTTTCAGCCTAATAGCTTTGAATGGAGACCTATTCACCAAGTAGCAAGCCATATTAACGGCTTTAGCCCAAATGTCTTGACCCAAGCCAAAATGAGAGAGAATACAACAAGTTTTCTCCACTAGAGTTCTATTCATGCATTCTGCAACTCCATTCTGTTGTAGTATCCTTACACATGTGCGGTGTCTCACAATGCCATGTTTCTTGGAGAACTCATCAAACTATTTGTTGTAGTATTCTAACCTATTGTCAATCCTAAGATACTTAATTTGTTTACCAGTCTACTTCTCAATCAATGTCTTCCACTCCAAAAATGTTAGAAACGCCATATCTTTAGTTTTCAAGAAATACACATACACCATCCGAGAGTATGCATGAATGAAAGTGATGTAATACCTGACACTTTTTTTTAAAGGTGCTTTGTAGAACCCCAAAGATCAAAATGAATGTAATCAAGTTAACCTTTGATATTCTCTTGTCCCTTGCTAAACTTCACCCTAGTTTGCTTTCCAAAGACACAATGCTTTCAGAACTCAAGCTTTCCTATTCTTTGTCCACAAAGCAAATCCCTCTTGCTCAGCTCGGTCATCCCCCTCTCGTTCATTTGGCCTAACCTCTTGTGCCATAACTACATGGTGTCATTATCACTCTCCTCGGATGCAGCAGCTGCAACACCTATAACTATACTACCTTGAAGAACATATAGGTCGCTAGTCAAGTTCCCTTTTAAGAGCATAATAGCACTTTTGGTCACCTTTAAAACACCATTCTTACTTCGAAATTTGTACCCATGAGAATCCAAACACTCCAGAGAAATCTAGTTTTTCTTCAACTCTGATACATGCCAACACTCGAGAGATCTTGTAATACCATCAAACATCTTAATATTTACAATGCCTATTCCCTCCACCTTCAATGCAAGGTCATTGCCTAAAAGGATTTTTCTTTCCTTTTCGAAATAAGAAGAGAACCAGTCATACCAAGGGCACATATGAAACATTGCACCTGTATCAAGAATCCATTAATTATGCCATTGTGACGCACTTATAGACAAAACATCCTCGGTACTACTCAAGCTTTCTCAATCACTGTCAGCACTTTCAACCACATTTGTTGAATTCTCCACCTTTTTCTTTCCCCTTTTTAGCTTTGGACATTCTTTCTTAATATGACATTTTCCACCATACTCGAAATAGCGTAGCTTTCTTGCTCTTGATTTGGACCTCGACTTGCTTTTCTTTCTACCCAAATATGCCCCTATATTCTTCGATTTCCCTCTACTCACTAAACCTTCCCCATGAACTTTCTCCCTATGTCCCAAAATATGCGTTTGAAGATCTTTTGATTTTAGTGAAGCAATCACATTCTCAAAGCTAATTTTATCCCTCCCGTACAACATAGTGTCCACAAAGTTCATATATGAAGGCGATAAGGAGCATTACAGGATAATAGCTTGGTCTTCATCATCAATTTTAATACCCACATCCTTTAAAGCAATAACACAGGAGGTAAACTAATCAAGGTGTTGTTTTAATAGTGTACCTTCTTTCATTCTAAGATGATACAGTCACTTCTTCAAATAGAGGCAATTTGTGAGAGATTTTGATACATACAATTCCACCAAAGTATTCCAAGCCTCAATTGTTGTCGTCTTCTCAGCAATCTCTAGCAATACTTCATTCGTCACAGACATGTGTATTGCACTTAAAGCTTTCACTTCAAGTTCTTGTTTTGCTGCAGGTTTTGCCTCCTCTGGGATCACTTCTTTAATGACTTGCCAAAGTCCTTGCATTGTCATAAATGCCTTGAATCAAATCCTCCATAGACTGAAACTCACTCTCCCGTCAAACTTCTCGATTTCAAACTTTTTACCTGTGAAAGACATCTTTGTTTGCTCAAAACTTATACTTCAGGATAGAATTTGGCTTAATGGACTGCAAAAATAGATTCAACACGTCGAAAAACTTTAGGAACACCCCCAGTCAACTTTAGTCAACACCAGTCAAAGTTAGACCTATTGGTCAAAGTCAACATTGTTCCTAAACACGCACTTCAGAGCAGATTTGAAAAACAGAGCCCAAAAACAAACTCAACACGTCAAAAAATGTGATGTAAGGCTCTAGTCAAACTCAGTCAACCCTTGGTCAACAGTCAACGATCAAAGCCAACCCTCAGTCAAACTCTCAGTCAACTGGTCAAATAGGTCAACTTGGTCAAAAAAAATTTTTTTTTTAGAACTAGACCGAAGACCAAAAAGAAACCAATAATTTTTTTCTTTGCTTTTGGAATCAAAGAACCAAGCCTAACAAAAAATTAATTTCAAAGCCTCAAGGCCCAAAACCCAAAAAACCTAATCAAATCTGGACAAGGCCTATACCCAGGCCCGATCTAAATAACCCAAACCCAAAGCCCAAACCCAGACCCTAAACCTACTCCACAAACCGGAACCAATACCCAAATACCAAACCTGACCTACGAAGAAGTATCCAAGACCCACGGATCTTACTTTCTTCACTTGTCTTCTTAGCCAAACAAGCACACGACCCGACCTGGTTAAAACTCACACTCAATGCAGACAGCACTGGAGTACTCCTCGCCAAGCAAAGACCTTTGTTTGGTTAGGCACAATTTGGTTTAAGTAATTTTGGTTTCATACTGAGCTTTTTATTTTTCCTTTTCCCTCAAGCAACAAAAAAAACCTAAGCTCTAGCTACTAGTTTGTTGATGAAAAACATGCAAACACGAGAAGAAAACGACACGAGAATTTACATGGTTTGGTCTTAAAGCTTACCTCCATGAGTAGTAGAGAACAATTCCACTATTGATCAGCGAATATTATAAGACTCACACTTTGGTTTCTCTCCCACACTTAATACAATGAGTATTGTCATATATTTATAGTACACAGATTTCCTAAAACCTATTGAGTACAAAAGACAACCTATTAATTATGTACTATTATGTTAACAAGCTAATAAGGCAACTTGCTAATGAGGTAATTTGCTATTCTTGTTGCCCAAGAAACGGGCCACAATCAACATCTATCTACTCTACCAAGCTAAGCTTTTAAATAGTAGTCTTTAACTTCCTCGGGGTAGCCTCTGACTTTTTTTTTTTTCCTAATCAGCAAGTAAAATCATTTCCATTCCATTAAGACATAATACATACAAGCCAGAATTTACTGCATGCCACAAAAATCCCAAGCTATACACAAGAAGTTGTTTTCTTCTGTGTTATTATATCTACCAAAAAGGCTAAATCTATGTTTAATATCCAGGTTAATCTTTTTGGCAATATTCTCCTCTGTGATAGGACTGTTACGATGGATTCTATTGTTTCTTTTGCACCACTTGATACACTGTTGAACAAAAAACACCTTTTAGTAAATCTGGTCTTAAAGAGTTATCTTTGTGAAGGTCATAGAATTTCTCAAGCAACAAATTTTAATCAAGATTAAGATTTCTACTCGAAAATCTCTACCAGCAACCTTTCCTAATTCTCGCAATAAACGAGCATCCAAAAAATAAATGATATCGGTCTTCCATTTGTCCACATCCAAGTTGCATTACAAGGGGAATTCATTGTCTAAATGCATTTACCTTTCAGGAGAACTTTATTTGCCTAGTAACCCCAAGGAGATTGGTCATCAATAAGCATATGCCAGAATTGTTTCAAAATAGCCACTTTATTGATGTTCGAAATCTTTTTGATTCTAAGGTCACCCTCCTCTCTCTTTTGGCACACTATCCGATGAACAAATACTTTGTGGAAGGGATTTAGGCTTGAAAGCCCTAATCGCTTTCTCCTTACTCTTTGTCTCATACTTAGTATCACTACGAAAATTTTGCAAAAAAGCGACAGTTTTTAAGTGGTAGTTAGTCAATCATCGCCTATGTTAAAAAAATACACGACTATTGGTAGCATTTTAGCTAACGATCATTCTTAGTAAGAGAAAAAAAATAAAGGTGACAGTTAAAAATCACTGCTAATTACAAAAGATTGGGATTACTGACAATTTTTCTAAATGCTATTAAAATTTTTTACTACTTGACGTAAGTGGCAGTTATAAATTGCCATCAATTACTAAAAATCCCAAATAGGTGATAGTTTTTTATAATCGCCGCCAATTCCTTAAACCCCAAACCAAATCTCTAAAAAAATTATATAAAACAAAATTACATCTTACTATGAAAATTCTTTCATTAATTTCTTTTGTCCGATTGTTTTAACTAGAAAAAGACTAAAAAAGAAAATTTTCTCACGTTTCTCTCTCTTACTATTCATTCCCCAAGACAAAATTTTCTTTCAACCCCCACTCGATGTCGCCGAGACGAGCACCGTTAGTGAAACGAGCACCGTCCCCATCATTGAACATCAAAGTACGCTGCTAATATCACACAGAACCAAAGACGAGCACCGTCGCAGATCCCATTTTTCCTTCTTTTCTTTTATTTTTCCTCTTTTCGCTGCTGAAGAATCCCCAATGGCCATTCAATTCGTAAGGACTGCCGATCTCTTTTTGCTTCACGTGACTTTTTTCTACAATTATTTTGTCAATTAAAGTGTGATTAAGTTTTAAGAACCCTAATTTGGGCCTTTTGATGGTTGCCCTAACTTTTGGAGGCCTCAATTTTACCCTAGTTTTTCTGTATTTTATGATTGCTTGAAGTTGAATTGCAAAAAATTTTGCCCCAATTTCTTAAATTTTCAGAAACTTTTTGCTTTTTTGTATGATAACTAATTTGCGGCTACAAATTAATTTGAGGTTGATTGGTTGAATTAAGCTTTTTCGTTTGTTTTTCCCTTTCTTTTCTTGTTCTTTACTATTTTTTTTCCATAATTTTAGTGAAAAGGCTAGATTCTGGTCATAGTTCTTTGGTATGGTAAGCCTCTGTTGATCCAAGCTCATGTTTTCTTAGTGAAAGTCCAGCATTTGGATTTCTTAGTGAAAGTCCAGCAGTTCAGGTGATCAGTCGCCTTTTTCATTAATTTGTTCTAGTTGTGCTGCTTTTGTTCACATTTGGACTGGATAAAGTTAGAACCTTCTCATGTGACCTTTCCCCTGGACAAATAGTATAATGTGTAATTATTTAAATAACTCAGTGATGAAATCTAGCTAATTAAGTATCTTAGAGCATACTGTACAAGCTAACAGAGTCAGTAGCCTTTTGTGCCTACTAATTGAGGATATAATTAGTTTTTGAAAAGCTTGCAGAATGGTATGCCTACTAATTGAGGATATAATTAGTTTTTGAAAGGCTTGCAGAATGGTACACTAACCTTTGTCTTTGTGGTATGAGCCAATTTTCTGAGTTTTGAAGATGTTGCAATTGTCATCACTACAATATTAGTATTCACCTGAAAGGTTAAAGCTTGAAGCTTGACCTGTCTCTGGCATAACATATTGGACTTCATTAGGTGAATAAATCTTGAATTGCTACTATTCCTTTTACAACTTTCATGTGGATAGAAAAATTATCTATATAGAGAAAATAACCTAATATATCTAGAACTTGGGGAAGGTGACATTTCAATTGTAGTTGTCCTTGTTGAATTCTGTAAATAAGTATCACTTCCTATTTCTTATTCTCTCCCATATATGTGTCTGCATGTAAAAGAGTTGTAATATGTCATTCTTTTCGTGCTTTACAGGCACTTTTGCATTTTTAGTTAACATATAGGAATATTGCTTATTGTGGAAAGAGAAACTATGTTTGCTATATTTTCTTTATGAAGATTTTTGTACTTCCCCCTGCCTTTGCTATGTTCTTGGTAAATAATCTGTATTTTCATTAATTTAGGAATTACGACAAGAAGAAAAGGCTTTTGGTGTCAACAAGTTCTCTGCAACTATTTACTTTCGCTCGTAACTATTATATATTTTCTGATGTCTGTTCTTTTCTATAAATACCTGACTACCCCTTTCACCTCTAAAATTTTGTTAAAGGGTTTAACCAATGGGAAGAGGCAACCTTTAGCTGTTAAGACGAATGCATGGATGTAGTTTGGGATCTCCACTCCTAGTCAATGTTGAAGTTGATTTCATGGGAGAAGTTGTTGACAACAAAACCAAAACATAGTAAGTTTGCTATACTATAAGAATTTTCCCCACTATTTAATTTCTACCTATCTTTGATGAGTATAGTTATTCTGAGATGAGATTGCATGACATTATTAAAGAGATTCAATGTCGACAATGACAATGTAATGTAGACCATTCTACTATATTTTTCATCTATTTATTGTTGTTGAGTGTTTTTTTCCCCATCCAAATGTTATAATTTTTACAAAGGTTCTAATTAATCTGGTTATGCTAGATTATTAATGCTTTCTTTTGTTAATTTACCAACATTGTTATTTAGCTAAATCTATTAACAATCCCCATGCTAATTGGTTTTGCTTTGGAATACTAAAGTAGTAAAAGAAGGGCATTGTATCATGATCTCAATGATTACAGAATCTTATTCAATTAGGTGAAGAGAAAAATATTGCTTAATTTACTAAATTCTAACCTTGAAACTCGTATATTGAGCTAGTTGTCTACTGTATAAGATGGCGATCCTTAAGTTGTGGACAAAAATTAATATGCTAAAGCTTATGTTGATAGTGGCCTGTATTCTTGGGCAACAAGAAAATCAAATTGCCTTATTAGCAAGTTACCTTATTAGCTTGTTACCGTAATAGCACATAATTAAAAAAAAAAGCCTTATTTGGATAGTATACAGTTTGGGAAACCTGTGTACAATAAATAGGGGCTAGCATATTGTATTATGTATGGGAAAAAGACCACAATGAGGAGCCTTATAATATTCATGATCAATAGTGAAATTGTTCCCTGCTACCTGTGGACGTAAGGCCGAACCATGTAATTCTCTTGTATCTCTTTCTTCTCGCGTTCTTCGTGTTTGTATGTTTTTCCCTAACAAACTGGTATCAAAGCTTAGGTACTAATCCATTGTAAGAGGGAGAAAGAAAAATCAAAACTCAGAGCCTTAATTTTTAATTAAAACCAAACAATGCCTTAAAGAAACCGGTGTTGTGCAATCTTTGATTCTCCTTGTTAGAGCGATGAGATCAACGGAACTTAGTATCGTGGTGTTCGTTGTCGAACAAGGAAGCTAATGGTAACTTTCAAATTGCGATTAGTGGCTAATATCAGCTCCAGTAAAGATCTTGGGATTGCGGATTTTGAAGTTGACCGTGGTGGTGCTTCTTGAGCTTGGGTTGGTCTTTTGATGCAATAGGACGGTTCAAGTGAATCGCCAGTTGACGAGGAATGCGTTAGTGCCTTTGGCGTCGCTGTTATGTGGCTGGTTCGTGAGGTTTCCAAGCTCGAAAGTTGCTAGATTTTGAGGTGACGGCGAGCTTATTTCTGGTGTGAGAGTCGGTGATTGAAGGTACCGGCAAGGTCGCCGGTCGACGGGGAGAAGATTGGTATCAGTAGCGCCACGAGCGGAGGCAGTTGGTGTGAGTTCTCATTAGGCAGGTCAAGGCTTGTTATTTGGACGACAAGGCTGACAAAGAAGAAGACACCCGCTAGTTTCTTGGTTTGGTTTTGGGTTGGGCTCTGGTTTGGTTGAGAAGTTTGGGTTTCAGGTATTGTGTTAAGTTTGGACCGGGTTTAGGTTTTTCTTTTGGAGCAGATTTTTTGGTTTTAAGCATGGGCTTTGGGTTTGGTTTTCAAAACGGGCTAGGGTAGGCCTTGTTCGAATTGGTTAGGACTTGGGTTCTAGGTAATTGGTTTTTTGGGTCTTAGGGATTTTCTTTTGTTTTTTGATTTGGGCTTGGTTGCTGTCTAGAAAAAGAAAATAAATTTTCTTGGGTTGGGCTTTAGTTTTTAAGTCCAAGGAAGGAAAACAATAAGGATTTTCTTTTTCTTTGGGCTTCAGTCTAGAAAACAAAACAAAAAAAAGGAAAATATTCTAACCAGGTTTGACCTTTGGCTAGCATTGACCAATTGACTAGGTTAACCGTTGACTGTTGACCGAGGGTTGACCAAGTTTGACCAGAGCCTTACCTCACGTTTTTTGTCGTGCTGAGTCCAACTTTGGGCTTTGATTTTTCTAGATTCTGCTCTAAAGTGTGCATTTAGGGATGGAGTTGACTTTGATCGGTGTTGATCAAAGTTGATCGGGGGTGTTCCTAAGGTTTTTCGACGTGCTGAATCCATTTTTGCAATCTGTTATGCCAAATTCTATACCAAAGTGTGAGTTTTGAGCAAACAAAGATGTCTTCTATAGGTGGAAAGTTTGAAATCGAGAAGTTTGATGGGAGAGTAAGTTTAAGTCTATGGAAGATCAGATTCAAGGCATTTATAACAATGCAAGGACTTTGGCAAGTCATTGAAAACAGGATCCCAGTGAAGACCGAACCAGCAGCAAAACAAGAACTCGAAGCAAAAGCCTTAAATGCAATACACATGTCTGTGACAAATGAAGTATTGCTGGAGATTGTTGAGAAGATGACAGCAATTGAGGCTTGAAATACTTTGGTGGAATTGTATGCATCAAAATCTCTTACTAATCTCCTCTACTTAAAGAAGTAATTGTGTCATCTTAGAATGAAAGAAGGTATGCCACTAAAGCAACACCTTAATGAGTTTACCTCTTGTGTTATTGCTTTGAATGATGTAGGTGTTAAAATTAATGATGAAGATCAAACCATTATTCTATTATGCTCCTTACCACCTTCGTATATGAACTTTGTGGACATTATGTTGTACCAAAGGGATAAAATTAGCTTTGAGGATGTAATTGCTTCGCTAAAATCAAAAGATCTTCAACCACATATCTCAGGACTTAGGGAGGAAGTTCATAGGAAAGGTTTAGTAAGTAAAGGGAGATCGGTGAATTGAGAGAGATCTTCAGGTAGAAAGAAAAGCAAGTCGATGTCAAAATCAAGAGCGAGAAAACTACGCTGTTTCGAGTGTGGTGAGAAGGGCCACGTTAAAAAATGTCCAAAACTGAAAAAGGAAAGGAAAAAGGTGGAGAATTCAGCTAATATTGTGGAAAGTGCTAATAATGATAAAGAGAGCTCGGGTAGTACCAGGGATGTTTTGTCTGTGAGTGCGTCACAGTGGCATAATCAATGGATTCTTAATACAGGTGCAACGTTCCATATGTGTCTTAAGCGCGACTGGTTCTCTTCTTATTCCGGAAAGGAAAGGAAAGTCTTTTTAGGCAATGACCTCATATTGAAGGTGGAGGGAATTGGCATCATAAACATCAAGATGTTTGATGGTATTACAAGATCTCATGAGTGTTGGCATGTACCGGAGCTGAAGAAAAACTTGATTTCTCTTAGGCGTTTGGTTTCTCATGGGTACAAATTTCAAAGTGATAATGGTGTTCTTAGAGTAACAAAAGGTTCTATTATGCTCTTGAAAGGGAACTTGACTAGCTGCCTGTATGTTCTTCAAGGTTATCCGGTTACAGGTGTTGCAGTTATTTCAGTGGAGGAGTGATAATGATAACACGCAGTTATAGTAAAAGAGGTTGGGCCATATGAGTAAGAGGGGGCTGATCAAGTTGAGCAAGATGGATTTGCTTTTTGGACAAAGAACGGGAAAGCTTGAATTCTGTGAGCATTGTGTCTTTGGAAAGCAAACCAAGGTGAAGTTTAGCAAGGGGCAAGAGAATACCAAAAGTACACTTGCTTACATTCATTCTGATCTTTGGGGTCATAACGAAGTTCCTTCCAAGAAGGGTACCAGGTACTACATCACTTTCATTTATGCAAACTCTCCTATGGTGTAGATGTATTTCTTGAAAACCAAAAGATGAGGCATTTTGAACATTTATCGAGTGAAAGACGTTGATTGAGAAGCAAACTAGAAAACAAATTAAACATCTTAGGATTGACAATGGCTTGGAATACGGCAATAAAGAGTTTGATGAGTTCTTCAAGAAACATGGCATTGTGAGACACCGCATATGTGTAGGGACACTACAACAAAATAGAGTTGCAGAATGCATGAATAGAACATTGGTGAAGAGAGCTCATTGTATGCTCTCTTATTTTGGCTTGGGTCAAGAATTTTGGATTGAAGCTGTTAACACGGCATGCTACTTAGTGAATCGGTCTTTATCCACAGTTATTGGATTGAAGACTCGTTTTAAGTTGTGGTCTAGGAAGCCTGTTGATTACTCTTAATTGAGGGTGTTCAGTTGCCTTGCATACGCTCATGTCAAAAATGGCAAGTTGGAGCCGAGAGCAAAGAAATGCATATTCCTAGGCTATGCGTCTGAGAGAAAAGGTTATAGATTGTGGTACATAGATCCAAAGTCTCCAGGTTTCCTCGTCAATAAAGATGTCAAGTTCAACGAGTCTGCTTCATTAGATCAAGAAAAGGAGAAGGCAGTAACTAATTTAAACCACAGTGTTAAAGGGTAGGTGAAGGTATTTGCTAATGTTTCAAATATTCCATCTAGTAGTAATAGTAGTATGATTCAGCTGACTTAGCCAACTAAGGTAAATGATCAAAATGTGCTTGAACAACAGAAGTACAGCTTTGTTACTAGGCGAGAAAGGAAAGAGATTAGAGAGCCTCAAATATATGGATACGCTAATTTTGTTGCTTATGCATTGACTGTAATTATTGTCTGATCCAATCATTTGAAGGTATATATTCATTAGTAGCTGTCTTGTATTCCTATACTATTGTAATGACATTGGTTGCTTTAAGTCATATGATGTAAAGGCTGATTTCTCAATCAGTCTAGAATGATATGACAATTACTTTTATTATGGCTTGGTTGTTAGAGCAGAGGAATGACCAGAGTTGTTAACTGCAGTCAGAGTGATCAAAGTCGGAGTAGACCACATTCAGTGCTAATGTCTTTTACTACTTGGACATAGGTGATATGCACCTAAACATTCATCTTTTGGTATTTGCTCAGCACTAAAACATTGATTCAACCCCATAATTTTTCTATTATCTTCTGACTTTTATTGCCAGGTTTGGTACAATAAACGCATGCCCCATTTGTTATAATCTTATTTTAAGATTATTATCCTATTGAAATGAGAGTACATCTTATAAGATTTAAGACATCTTATCACATGCATTCTATGAAATCTTAAAACAAACTATATTTTTTATCTTATAAGAAATAAGCAATCCATCCTATTTTATTTTTTACAATTGTAAAATACATTGTGCATGTGATAAGATATCTTAAATTTTGTATCTCCAAATTTCAATAGGATAAACATCTTAAAATAAGATCATTCCAAATACACTAATAGTATATTTGGTACATTAAGTGATGAAGCTTCTGCATGTTACTAGTGGCTTGAGAGAACAAAATAGGGAGAGGATCACCACAAAATCTTTGCTGCGACATCACATTTTAGGTGCATTAGTATTATAAAATCCTTTTGGTGTGGGCAAAATATCACAAAAGCATCGGGTGTAGTGTTTAGATTAGTCAAAATAGTCCTGCAACATTGGAGCAAGGGATTCTTGAGGATCAAAATGCTATTTTCGTCTTTATTTGATGAAGAAACACCTTGTAATTTAACCTGAACTTTCTATAAACCCAGAGACATGGTATTACTGCTTTGTGTTGTTTTCAAATGGTCCTATGAGTTAAATGGCCGTGTCTCTCATATTTCCAAAGAAGGAAACTCCTTGGTTGATATGTTGGCAAAGTGGGGTGCAGAGAGAGAGAGAGGGGTTCAAGCTTATCTTAAATGCTAAGTAGATCCCTAAATTAGTTGTGGTTGTGCATGTTAATAAGTTAAGCCTACTTATGTTTAGGATTGTTTAAGGATGTTGCGGATTTTGTATGTGGGTCGTCATAATTCGGGCTACATTCTTCTTGCTTTACGGTTTGGCTGGAATGAGGTGCTTTTACTTTGTTGGCTTGTGATTCAAGGAGGCTAGAGAAGGTGCTTGAGTAGTGTCCTTTTCCAAAGGCCTATGCCATTGCCTTCAATTTTTTTTTAGGGGTAAATTATACCAATTGTCTTTTATCTTTGCCTCTTGTAACATTTCTAGCTCTTATCTTTCATTTGTGACAAGTTAGTCCGGTAACTAATATTTTTGTGTTGTCATTAGTCCCAACTAGATTTTCCGTTAGAAAAGTATGTTAAATGTCACGTGTGTTTCACGTGCTAAGATTAATATTGTCCAAACATATTAAAATTTATTTTTCAAAGTGCAAATTACACTAATCGTCCCTTATCTTTCATTTGTGACATATTAGTCTCATAACTAATAGTTTTATATCGCTGTTAGTCTCAACTCGATTTTTCATTAAAAAATCACAAATAATATCACATGCACCTTACATGGATCACATTTTTACTTTTTGCCCAAGGCTAATATCATCCAAATACATTAAAACCCATTTTGCTGAACCACGGAAAAAAAGACTTGGAAAACTCTGTTATAGACTTTGATCATTTTTAGATTTTCAAACACAAGATATCACTTTACCTTTCACTACCCCAAATACCTCTGCTTTCTTATACTTCCATGGCGTCACCTCCATCTCAACCTCCGTCTCCTCTGAGATTTCGACTTATACACTGGCAAAACCACTAACACGCTCCCCTCGATTACGTCTCCTACCTTTATCATCACCATAAGCACTCTCACCCCATCATCCACCCCACCTTCTTAACCCTTTTCCTGTCCTCCCTTCCCTTCCAGGACCTTCAGCACAACTCTCCATCAAATACTTCACCATAATATTAATATAAGGCTGTTTCCAATAATTCCCCTATTATTTCTCCAAATTTAAGTGATTTGAGTCATTTTCTTATATTTTAGGATCTTTATTTTCAGTTATATTCCAACAGCTCTCTTATTTTTTACCAATCACTTAGTTTAAGGAATTTGTATTTTAGTTTCACTCCAATAGCTCCTCTATTTCTTAAGACCTCCATGACCATAGCAATTTGGAGCTATGGGGATGGGATTTGAGGGATGGGGTTTGGGGATGAAAAAAAACTTGTCTTACAAATAGGTCTTTTGATTTGGGGTTGGAAGAACACCTAAAGTTTAGGGGATTAAATAAGAGAATCAATGGAGCACATTAGCACCAATATTTCTCTAAATATAAGGGTCTTTATTATTTTAGGGTTTTGTTAGAGTTAACCTAAGATAGGAGTTAATGAGTATTGAGAAAAAGATAACCCTATCTACCTGATATCGAGTATGTGTTCGTGTGTATCTATTTGTGGGTTTTGAGCTACCTAAAGATTTTTGTAGTTTGTGATTTTTAAGGATTTGTCACAGTTTTTAATACATTTGAATAATATTAGTCTTGGCAAAAAAGCAAAAATGCGATCCATGTGAGGCACACGTGATTTTTTTTGTAATTTTTTAATGAAAAATTAAGTTGAGACTAACAGTGATACAAAATTATTAGTTACAAGACAAATATGTCACAAATGAAAAATAAGAGATGTTTGGTGTAATTTAAAATTTTGAAAATAAATTTTAATGTGTTTGAACGATATTAACCTTGGCACGTGAGAGGCACATGATATTTAACGTCCTTTTCTAACGGAAAATCAACTTGGGACTAACGGCGACACAAAAATATTAGTTATAGGACTAACTTGTTACAAATGAAAGATAAGGGTTAAGAATGTTACGAGAGGCAAAGATAAAGGACGATTGGTGTAATTTACCCTTTTTTTTTAGCCATCCTTTCCAAATTCTTATCCAGCGTCCCTATGAAACCTAGCCTCATTGTGATTTACTCTTTGAGTTTCCTCGGTTTAAAGGGAGGTGGGGATCATAACCCAAACTGTTTACTGCTAATGTTTTTTCATTTTGCAAGTATGAGAAGATTTTTTTTCTGTCGGTTCTCTTGGGCTTCTAATCTTGGCAGAGTTTGGGGATTAAACAAGTTGCAGCAAGGTACTGGGGTCCGTAGATTTTATTCTGATTCTCTCATCCGATCATTGAGGATAAGGCGCAGGCACATCTTGTTGACTGGAGCTATTACTGGACCAGGTTTGGTAGCTGGCGTACGGGATCCAAATTAGGTGCGAATCAGCTTCAGAATAAAACTCAACGATATGGAGGAGATTCTGTGCTCGGGATAGCAGCGTTTGGAAAGGATGGGAGATCCTTTCACTGGAAGTTTGTCTCTTCGTATGGAGTCGAACTTCTGGTTTTGAGGTTGTGTGCTTTAACTGGTCACAGGAATGCAGTATATAAACTGTTCTCTTGGCTTGGAGATGTAAAGCTTTCTTCTTTTTGGGTTTTGCATGGACTAATTTCTATTTTTAATCATGTAATGATTAAGTACCTCATTTTCCTTCATTTGGAACTTGATCCACCTCTCTTTTGTAAACAATTGTTTTGTTTCTAAGGAATAAAATTTGAGGCTTTGGCCTTAAAAAAAAGGGTGTACATTTTCACAGAAATGTTTGCAATTTTTTTTTTTTGGGTTTTATGTATATTTTTATTTAGTATGGAAATGTGATTTCACAGTAAGAAAATTAGTCACATTTTTAAAATATATAGATATATACATATATGAGCGACGGTTTCAAACTGTTCCAAATATTATAGGCGGCGGTTCTGCTAAAACTATAGGTGACGATACTTAACCGTCGGCTATTTGAAACAAACCGTCGCCAAATTTGTAACACCGTCATTAGTTACATATATGAAATTAGTGACAGCAGTTACAGCAACAGTTATGGTGGCATTTGTAAATTCGTCACTAATTAATAGACGGCAGTAAAAAAAACTGCCGCTAATAACAAAATAAATTGTCATCATTAGGCTAATTTTTTGTAATGTATAATATACTGAGCTAATATTTATGAATTATGAGGAAGAACTAATCCCAATAAGAACGGGTGACGTGTAAATCTTGAGAAGAAATTTGGTTTTAATCAAAGAAACATCATTGTATGATGAATGCATTACGGATACGAATGAGGTTACATCTATATATGTGCAGGTATTCATTATCGTAAATGTAATCTTGTCAGGACCATTTTTCTTTTGGAAACATGCAAAAAAACTTAAACTTATTTATAATAAATTTTGACAACCTTACCTATAATAAGATTTATCAGAATATATAGATCTACGCATAAAAGAACTGTATAGAATTATGAGGTGGGCTAAAACCAATAGGATCACAAAACCCAATCTTGTAAACTAGACATTTAGCCTATTTTTATTAAACTAAAATAATTAACGGTAGCTTACTTTAAAGAGAAAATATTGGCTTATTAATTTATTATATTAACACGCCCCCCTCAAGTGCAGCGTGATTTGTTTAGAGCTTGCACGTGGACAGTTTAATTAAATGGTTGGCGATAAGGATTGAACCTGTGCCATTTGGCTTCCCGGCTCTGATACCATCTTAGAGTTACCACTTTATCTAAAAGTTTGAACTTGTAGAGAGGATATTGGTTTATTAATTTATTGTACTTTATTAATTTATTGTATTAACAAGGAGCTTAAACAAGATTATCACATCAGCGCCTATCTATTTACCAAGTCATCATAAATTATATTTTTAATATTATTATATTATTATAAATATATATATATATATTAGTATTTAATCATATTTATGCACCACTTATGTATTTCTTTTTAATGAGTTTAAAGTAATAAAGTCCAAAAAAACTAATTAACTTAATTAATTTATATATCATATCTTAATTAAAAAATAAAAATAAGAATAAAAATAAAAATTAGAATAAAAAGTACTAGAATTAATTTTTATAGATATTTAAAAATAATAAAAAAACACACGAAAACCTAAAGCAATAAAAAATCACATTTATTAATAAACCCGTGTAAAGCACATAGAATCTAAATAACTAAAAGCACACAAAACATAAATAAGACCGTATAAAACAAAGGATATGAAAATACAAGTATAATATAACAACCTACACATGATCTTAGCCAAAAGGCCGAGAAAGGTATATAATAACCTACCTGATAAGTTTGCTACAGCTTACTTGCGAAACAATATATGTTTCAATAGGTGGAAATTCAATATAAAACAGTCAATCATACACGTAGACCTTAAAGTGACGTTCGGTATGTCGAAATAGAAAGAAAATAGGATTATATTTCTAATTTTATTTTTGTCATTATACTCCCCAAGTAATGCTGAGATGAAAATAGCCAAATATCTTTACTCAACACATGTGAATAGTCCATTTTCGTGTTCTTGGGAATGAACTCGTTTCTCAAATGACCAAAGTGTCTTTTTAAAATATAATATGTTATTATTATTATTATTATAGAGTAAATAAATATATATGTATGTATGTAGGGAGAGAGAGCATAAAAACTCACCAATACTCCATGTATGTGGTTTAAAAAATCGGACATTAACCTGTGCCGTCAGTTTTTCCGTTAAAGTTAAGGAAGAGTGTAAAAAAATATACTTGAAACACATTTTGATTTTTTAATAACAAAAAAATTCAAATAAATTAGTGTAAATTTCCCCTTTGATTTAAAAAATGATGCAAGTTTTCCTCTTTGATTTTAAGAATGGTGCGAATTCTCTCCTCTAATTTAAAAAACAGTAAAGATTCCTTCCTTTGTTTTGAAATAAGGTGCAAATACACCCCTAAGTGAGGAAAAAAATCGAAAACATGTCTGCTAAATCATGTGTATTTATTATTTTAAAGGATAGATTATTCTAGAGATTATTAAACTATTTAGTTAGCTTTGTTTTGACCATTGAACTATTTTCAGGACCTATTCAACAAAATTAGTAGTTAGAGTAGTTGACAACAGTTAGGATAGTTGATATTTGTTGAATTTTAGCTATTAACGCATAGATGTTTAGCTAGCTAATTAAATAAAAATGTGTTTGATAAAATTAGTTGTTGAATGCAAAGTGACTTAAAAAGACATTGGTTAGCTAGCTAATTAAATAAAAATGTGTTTGATAAAATTAGTTGTTGAATGCAAAGTGACTTAAAAAGACATTGGTATGACGTCATTATTATTATTATTATTATTATTATTATTATTATTATTATTATTATTATTATTATTATTATTATTATTATTATTATTATTATTATTATTATTATTATTATTATTATTATTATTATTATTATTATTATTATTATTATTATTATTATTGTTATTGTTATTATTGTTATTGTTATTATTATTAATGAAATAAGATAATTTATTTTATAAACAAATATACATTTCTTACAATAATATTTTAATTAAAATTATAAAAATATTTTTATTATAGAAATATCTTTTAATTAATTGAAATTTTATTTTGTCAAAAAAATAATACATGGACAAGTAAGACTTCCACCTCTTTGGTATATTTTGATGTAGATAGAAATTAAATTGATATTTGTATTATATGGATATATCTATGAAAGGAAATATAAAAATATAGAGAAAGATTGGATTTATGGTAAAATTGCTGAAAAAATGTTGAAATACTAAATCCTATTATGAAACATTAATATTATTAATGTTTCAAAAATACTACTTTAAATACTATTTCAAACACAAATATTACTTAAAAATATTGTTTTACCGAAGTCAAACACTAAACAGTGCTTAAACACTATTGTTGAACACAGGGCCTTAGTTTCACGAGGACCATTAGTTTTCTAATTGGTGCCATTTAAACCAGTTTGACATATGCTATTTAATAGAACACGGTTGAACACAAATAATCAAAACTGAGATTCAAATAGCATTATTCCTTTGCTAGGCGCGACTCAAATAGCATTATATTTTCTTTTTACTCAGTAGTTTAGACATAAGCACAAAAATGGCTTATCGAATACCAAGTTTTCAGTGAAATTCTTGTAAAAGTATGCAAAACTCTTGCTTTTCCACAAAATATTTTCTAAACAAGGTGCCATAAATAGAATATCATTGCTTCATTTTGTTGAGTGGCTTTTGCTATTTATTTCCTTTTTTCTCTTCTTGAGTTAATATTAACATGGGTATTTAAAAAAAAAATCTGCATCTATAAATAAAGAATCCTTTTATATTTCCTCTTGATAAATAAAGAATTAACTTCTCTGCAATTGCGAACTTATAAAGCAATTTTAGTAATTGTAGATGCAAAATTCTTTTAACATCTATATTGATATTTAACTCAACAAGAGAAAAGGAAAAAAATTAGCAAAAGCCACTCAATAAATGAAGCAATGATATTTTGTTGATGAATGATGACACCTTGTTTGGAAAATAATCTCACAAAAAATAAAGGGCATTAGGGCAAGAAGTTAAGCAAATTCTTACAAGCATTTCATCTAAAAGTTAGGCTATGAGAAGCCACCTTTGCCAATATGTATATGCAAGTTAGTAAAAGAAAATATATAAAGAAAATATATTTTATTTGAGTCCCTTATAATATTGATTATTTGTGCTCAATTCTATTCCATTAAACTTCTTTAATGTCATATAGGAGAATGGCTTAAATAGCACCAGTCAGATAGACTAATCGTTCTTTTCAAACTAAAAATAGTTAGATGGCCAAAGTAAAACTAATTAAATAATTTAATGACCTCATAAGTATTTTATATTAGTTTAAATGACTCCTTATTAAACAATACAAACAATAAGAATTGAATGCATATAAATAAAGAAATTTACATCATCTAGAAGATTTTTTTTTTTACCTCTACAAATTGTGTATTTATATATTATTTCAAACTAGAGAAAGGAATCTATATTCATTTTTAAAATTAGAGGGAGAATTTGCACTAATTTAAAAATTCTACGTTAACTCTAATGGAAAAACTAATGACAAACACCAATATGCAATTTTTTTTAAAACCACAGAGTTTATCAGTGAGTTTTGAAACCACGGGAAGTCTTATGTAACTTTCACAAAGCACAAGTGGTAAACTGCATTTCGCTCAAAATAATAATAATAATTATTATTATTATTATTATTATTATTATTATTATTATTATTATTAAAAAAAACTATCCATTTATTATTTGTTAAAATCCTAGAACATATATATCCATTTAAAAGAGATTTGGTACATGTAGGTTCATCAAACAGAAAAATTAAAGAAAATGACCCAAAAAAACAATTTCTTAATTAATTCAAATATGTGATATGAGCAAGTCTCTTGCTTTAAACACTTTCGCTAAGCTAATCTCTTGCTTCAATAAGAAGCCTATACCAGCTTTTATATATAAGTGTAGGGTCGATATATTAATTATGATATTGAGCTAGCTTGATAAAGACCGGTTAAGTTAATACTTGTTAAATTTCCTACAAGATTCATTAGAGATTTTCATAATTATACCTAACCCTCTTAACTAGATGACAAATGGATACAAAATTTGCAAATTATATCATGCTCTTGCAAATTGTGTTCCTGTAGAACGTGGTTTACCCGCACTTAAAAAAATAAAAACAAAACAAATTAGATCTAGATTTGATCGTGACTCTCTTTCTTTCCTCTCATTTCTCTCTCTCTTCTCCTCTCCTTTCTTTCTTCTTCTCTTCTCTCTTCTTCTCCAATCACCACGCCACCATCAAACCACCATTCCGTAAGCTTCAAGCTCTCTTTAGTGCCATTTCTCATTGTAGCTTTGTGATTCTCATTGTACCTTTAATTCAAGATTTAATTGCTTAAATCTATATTCACCATTAATAGATGCTCAAGCAATTTTAAGCTTTTAGATCATGATTCATGGCAACACTACCACCAAATAAGTCTTCCCGCCGCCGCCTTGCTCATTGTGTGTGAATGTGTGTGTGCTTGTGCGTGTTCTGTAAGAATGTGTAGATGTGTTTGTGTTTTGTGTATGTGTGTGTGAGAGCAGTAAGCAAATAATTGTTGGATAATAAACAAATATTCAATAGACAAATAGTTGTAGAGTCGTAAACAAAAAGTTGTGAGATAATGAACAAATAATTAGTGAACTAGTTTTGGAGTAGTAAACAAATAGTTGTGGCATAATAAACAAATATTTGATGTATATATAAAAGTCAATGAACAAAAAGTTGTGCGGTAGTAAACAAACAGTTATGAGGCAGTAAATAAACAATCAGTGAACAAACAGTTGTAGGATAATAAACAAATATTTATTGTGCGTAAACAATAGCTCTAACTATTCACGCACGTCCTCCTGCTAAGCTGTTTGCTTTTTCTCTTTTTTCTTTTTTTAATACATGAGAGAGTATAATGTTTAATAAAAGAATACCTTGTGAGGAACCGTGATATAAGGTCCCTACAAAATCATGGTACGGTATTTATGTTAGTATATGACCAATTTAGTGAAAATTATATGAAAGATTCCTAATGTTTTCATATTTTTTTTAGAGAGTTCTTATTGTTTGAAAAAACTTGAATTAATTCTTAGTGTTTTAAAATATTTTAAATTAGTCTCTAATGTTGTCATATTTTTTTAGATTAGTTCTTATTATTTGAAAAAAAAAATAATCCTTAATGTTACAAAATATGTCAAATTAGTCCCTATTGTTCAAAAAAAGGTCAAATTAATGTTCAATATTTCACAAAATTGTTCAAATTAGTCCCCATAATGAGTAGAACAATGGGATTAATTTCAATAAATTTATAAAACATTGAGAATAAATATGAGCTTTTTGAAATAAAAGAGATTAATTTGATTGTATTTTGAAATATTAAGGGCCTATTTGGATTAAATTTTTTCAGGAAAAAACAATTTTTCTCTTGAAAGGTATATTATTTTTGCAATAACTATTTCGCTTGACTTCCAAAAAAATTAAAGTTTTGAAAAAGTTCAAATATAGCTCTTTTCAAAAGTCAGAACTTTTAGCTTATTAAAAAATACTTTTTTCAAAAGTTGTTAAAAAAAAGAGCTTTAAAAAAAAATCAAAACGAGCCCTAAGTACTAGTTTAAACTTTTTTAAATAATAGAGACTAATTTAAAACTAAAAACAACTTTGAGAACTTTTTTTAATTAACCCTTTAATTTAAATATCCATTGCATATGACCCTTTCAGTATATAATAGACATGAAAGATCTAATGGAACAGCTTTGAGAACTTTTTCTAATTAACCCTTTTTTTTAAATATCCATTCCATATGACCCTTTCAGTATATAATAGACCTGAAAGATCTAATCCACTCTGATCGTGCTGTTTGCTATAACAACAAAACTTGTGTGCATATATTTTATGATTAGGTGAAAAGACGACTACGAGAGGCAGCTTAATTAAATAAACTAACAGATAAGCACATTCAATCCTCCCATCAAGAAACCCGTGGTCAAGACACTACCTAAACCTAGTGGTGTGCACTTATTGGGGAAACTTGATTATTGGCTCGACATTTTGGTGATGAGAAAAAAATTTGGGAAATCGAGGAATTGGGGGAAAATTATCAGGGTAGAAAAAAATTTCGGGAAATTGGATTGGGGAACGGTAAAGTTATTTTCTCTTTGGACGAATACCCAAAACCCGAAATTTTTTATATTTTATTATATATAGGAATGGCTACTTACTAAAACGTGTTTTTTATTTATGGTTTGGATTTTTAGGTTATGATTGGCTGTCAGATTATGTTCTTTATTTATGTGTAGTGGTTTGAATTATGTGATGGACTAATATGTGGCTTATTTGTATTTTGTGGTTTGAATTATGTGATGGACATGAACTGATTATATACTTTGTTTTGTTAATGTGTTGACTCTTAATGATGATAATTCTTATCTATCCAGACGTCCAGCACGAGCAGGACATATTACTAAGTCTATGTTAGTAGTTGAAATGTGAAAATTTGGCATAATAATTAATGCTATAATCTATTTTGTAATACTATTTAAAAATATTGTTGGTTAGTTCCTGTAATTTGCCTTGTTCTTATCCGTTAGATATTTCTCCAATGAATCTTTTGGCATTTGATAATTAACTTGATACTTACATAGTTAACAATAAGTTTTCAAGTAGTGAATTGAGTGATATTAATGGGATTAGTAATGGCTCTGAGAGATTGGTTGAGCAAAGAAAAATATTATATATATTTTAGTTCATTTACTAGCCTAATTGGCAATGACTTTGTCAGTTGCACTGCCAAGTCTTGAAACATTTTCTATTATAAATATTGGGAAGAATCACGTGCGAAGAACCGAATGAAAAATTTGATGGTATTAAAAATGAAGTGATTATATAAAAATTTAAAAAAATATTCAAATTTTGTTGATCACAGTTGTAATATTTGTGTTCAATAAAAGTATTTAAATTTTTATATATGTGAATTGCTCTTAATTTAATCATCATGAAAAAAATTTCTACTTCCGTCCTTGACTCTACCCCTCAAACATTCGTCATTTATTTTTATCCTTTTTTTTTTAAGTTTTAAATTTTGTAAGCTTTAATTGCAGAATTTTTAATTTTTAACTTTTTTATTATTTAATTCTTTAAACTGATATTATCCAAATTAAAAAATATCAAAATTCAAATATAAAATTCACCATATATGTGGGGGAAATGATAGGTTGATTTGCGGTTTGAAAGTGACTTCTTACTTTCTTCTGTTAAACTGCAAGAGTTGCCATTGTGGATGGAGCCAACATATCATATCAATGCAAATGCTGCTTAGGCATGATAATAACGTGGCAATTTCCCTGGCTATGTGTTCAAACACCTTTTAGGATGCACTGCCGATACTGCCGGCCACGAATCTTCTTTTTTCCCCTTTTTCTTTTCTAAAGAACACATTTCATTTTAACACAAATATATATATATATATATATATATAAAAGTAGACCAATCATACAAGATTCAACAAACACAAAACATATTACAACGCCGGTTCTAAAATTTTATTGAAAATAAAAGAGGACGACTAACCACCACCTACTATTGCTGCCAAGCCAAAAGATCCACACATTATCATTACAATATATGGCTTGTTGAACGATCTCCAAAAAAGTCATAACAATGACAAACTAAGAAATAAAAACAAGGTGAAAGAAAGAGTTGCAATCCTAAACTCTCAAAGTTTGAAGAAATATGCGTTTAAACTGACCTTCAAAGTTTGAAGAAATATGCCTTTAAACTGCCCTTCAATGCTTTCAACGATCTAATTCCGTTTCTTGCTATCAACCATCTAGTGCCATGGAAAGCTCGAGCTTTTATATTTTTGGATTAATAATATTTAGTTTCTTATTTTCATTTTTTTTAATTAGCTAAGGTTTTTACTTCATAAATATGATAAATTAATCTCTTTTTTTTTACCATTTGTGATGCAAATTATTCTCATGTAAAAAATTGTCAAGAAAGTAACCGTTGAACACGTGACAAGCACATGAATTAATGATTTGGCAATATACGATTAGGTCGAGTTAGTTTAAAATGGACAAAATTGTATGGGTTAACTCTTTTATGTGTCTAATTAAATTGCTAATTTTTCTTTATGAACTTTGACCTAAGAACTGACATCATTAAAATTATAAAAATAAAGAAATTTTTATCGTATTTTAAAATAACAAACTTTATTATTAAAAGAGCAAAAAATGAGAAACTAAATAAAGCATTAACCCTATTTTACATTACTTGACATGACTTGAATTAGAATGCGCTGCCACAGTTATAGCTTGAGAATTATAAGTTTAAAATATATCTAAAATAATATTTTTACCATTAAAGAAACAAAAAGTAGTTAGTGTGGACGGTGGTAGAGGTGGCAAAACGGGTTGAGACCCACGGGTCGACCCGTCTAACTCGCCAAAATATAGGGTCAGGGTTGATGAGTTAGTGACCCGCCAGATAAACCGGTCGACCCGACCTGACCCGCCAAATTGGGGGTTGGGTTGGGTCAACCCGCAAGTGACCCGCGAATCTGTCAAAATGACCCGCATAACCCTCCAACCCGCTAAAATGACCCGCCAACCCGCGAAACATGCAAAAACGACCCGTGAACTCGCCTAACCCGCTAAAGTAACATGCAAACCCGTCAAAAATAACCCGCGAACCCGCCAAAATGACCCGTCTAACCCGCTATAATAACCCACATAACCCACCAACCCATTAGGGTCGGTTTAGGGTTTAATACCCCTGGCCCGTTTATTAAACGGGGTCAACCCGACCCGACAACCCGCTAAACCCGCAGTAAACGGTTCGGGTTGACCCCGCGGGTACCCGTTTGCCACTTCTAGACGGTGGTATCCATGTGTTTCGTGTTCTCTAAACTGAAAATCTTACTAGTATATTATTTATATTTTCCGCACTACTATATGTCATTTCTCATGTTGCATGGTAAATTGTACAAAATTCTTTTTGTAGTTTGTTATAAATATGCTTTTATCTCTTATAATTTAAAAATTAGTTAATTATCCTCCTGTACTTATTAAAAGTGAATTAAAAATTGATTAGTTATCCTCCTGTACTTATCAAAAGTGAATTAAAAATTAGTTAGTTATCCTCCTATATTTATCAAAAGTGAAACATATTGCCCCTTTCGTTTCTTTTTCCATTAGATTTAATCGAGCTTATGGTACACCCGTCAAGTCTGCAACTGGGCTTAGTATTTTTTACTGTTAAACTTAATTTTGGTCAAAAATGTCCTTCCTTTTTTGTTTTGAAAAAACATTTGTAAGAAAAAAAGACTTGAACCCTTGACTTGAGTTTAAGATATGTAAATTTTAACCAATTATATTACAAATATGTTTGCATTTTATTTTGTTACTACAAGTAAATATTTTTTATCATTGAAAAATGAAAAATAAAAAAAAAGAAATTAACCTCCACTATCATCATGATTGCACAACCACCGTCTCATTAATTAAATTAATTATTTGATTAATTTTAATTTTTAATTATTTGATTAATTAATTAATCGATTATTAAATTATTATTATTAATTATTTATTAATTACTTCACGTTTCTAATTAAAACAGGATAGATAGTGTCATACCCCCTATGATTTATCATAAGTGCGTCGTATTCCTTGTGGTTGCTATAAGTGCATCGTTAGCCTCTGAGTTTGAAGGGCAAATTAGTTTTTTGTATTTTTGTTAGCCAAAACTAATAGAATTAAAAAAAAAAATGAGAGCGCGTGCTTCACTTTTGAAAAGAACAGGAAGGTAATTAGCTAATTTTAAGTCACAAAAGGTAAACACACACTTATAACAAAACATAAGGAGATTTCATGCAATTTACCCTATTTTTTATGTTGCAAATATCACGTTATTTTTTTAACTTAATCAAAGGTTGCCAAATAAGATCATATATGTTGTGCCCAAAAATCATTTGGACCTAAAGGCTCACTTTGCTGCTGAATCACGGGTTAGTCAACCGAGTCGCTCGCCCAAAGGTGCAAAGTCACATCAATTCTCGTTTGGATTACTCCAGACCTATTTACTTTTGAACACGACTTCATCAGGACTGAATTTAGGACTCGTTTGGTTTGGTCTTTTTTAAAGGCATTTTTTTAATAATTTTTGAAAAAAATATTTTTTTAGAAGTTAAAAATCCAAGTTTTTAAAAAGCTGTATTTTATTTTTTTTAGAGTTTTAACTCTTTTTGAAATTAAACCAAATAGTTATCTTGCTAACTTACGCTTTCAAATCCAATCACACACTATCCAACGGTCAAACTTTCCTTGCTACGAGGAAGACTCAACAAACAAAAT
This sequence comes from Cordia subcordata, assembly GCA_028554755.1. Taxonomy (NCBI): domain Eukaryota; kingdom Viridiplantae; phylum Streptophyta; class Magnoliopsida; order Boraginales; family Cordiaceae; genus Cordia; species Cordia subcordata. The sequence continues at coordinate 2,453,155 of JAPTOF010000002.1, forward strand.
CCCACGAAATCAATAAGAATAAAAGACAAACCCAAAAAAAGTCTACTATAAAAATAATCTACCATGAAGCCCTTCCCTACCTTCTTTACCGGATAACCGAATATTGAAAAGACACAATTCGATTGATTACTAACCTTCATGGAGTTAGGAACAAGGAAAAAGTGAATTTTTTTCCTAAAAAAAAGCCAATCCATACCATACCTTAATTACCTTCACAAGTACATATAGAGGAGGATAAGTTAAGCAACATTTAGAGGAATATAAGTTCAAGAAGGGTATGGCTTAGCAACTAGGCGTAAGGATATTCATCCTAGATGGAACTTAGCTCAACTATAAGTTCTTAAACGCGTTAAGGGCTCCTCTATCCCCAAGACTATAAATACATAACTCACTGCGAGGAGGGCATGCCCAACATACTCAACCTACAAGCCTAGCCTACCACATGCCAATCCGATTAGAATTGTAGTTTGTTCTCTCGACACCACACTAGTGTTAAAGACTTACGATGTCCTTTTCGCTTTTTAGTTTTGTAAGTTATCGATGCCTCATCTTTCATGATTTGTAACTGTAGAAATAGCCTCTACAATATAAATGCTACTCTTTTTGCTAAAATTTCATTTTTTGCAAATAATAAGTATTGTTTTATATAAAAATATTTTTGTTAAGACATTGAATCTAAATAGACTCTTAGAAGTGTTATTGATGGCAAACAAAGCAAAAGTCATGGCATAAGATGAATACATATATGGCTGTTCACAAAGAAATGCTCCACCTAATTATTTCCGTCTCATGGTCGTTTCTGATGAAATTTGTCGACAATAAAAAGCAAAAGATTTTCTTGTATATGCCATTTCTTTTCCAAATAAAACTTTAACAGTGTGACTTTGTTTTTGATCAGTAATTTAAAATGACTTGATTCACCATTATTATTAACATAATTTGAGTTAGTAATTTAGTACTGTTTTTTGATCAGTAATTTAAAATGACTTGATTCACTATTATTATTAACATAATTTGAGTTAGTAATTTAGTAGTGTTTTGGTAGGCTAATAATTGGTAGGAATAACAAAATCACCCAGTGGAGTTTTTTGCTCTTACTCTAGTAGTACCAGGGAGGGGTGGGCTGGGATCGATGTTTACCTTTACCACACTGCCCCAATTGGGCATATTTTTTATTGTTATATTTTGTTATATATTTTTGCTATAAGTATTATATAAATGAAGATTTCTTTACTATATCAAAGTATATCTTATGTCACCATGAATATTGTGTTATCATATATTGTTTATATATTGTTATATTGTTTAAGACATTGAATCATAAATTTCAAAATTTTTTAATATTTTTCAATACTTTTAATGTACATTAAAGTTTATTTTTTAATAACTAAGTGTTTCATTTCGTTGTGCATCCTGTTGATTATATTGACCAGTGCACCATGGGGCACCAAAGGGGGGGAAGGCGGAGGTTTTTTTGGGGAAGGTTTTTCCAGGAGAACAATTATAGTTATATAAATTTAACCTGATACAAAGTGTAGTGATTCATAAAAGATAAAAATTCTATTCACAAGGATGAAATAGGAGTAGGATTACTTAGCCGCACTCTCTCTTTGTTGCCATCCCTAGTAATGGGGTCTAAATCAGTGAACATAGTGGCATGACTTTTAATGTTATGATAAATTTTTATTAGTAATTAAGGAGATTCCTATCTCACATACCCACTTAATTACAAGTTGAAATAATGTTATTCTCCTATAAAAACATAATTGAAAGATCCTTCAGTTATTCTCTATTAAAGTATATCTAAAATCCAAACTGATTATTCGACCAAAAATTACAAGTTGAGATGATGTTATTCTCCCACAAAAACATAATCCAAAGATTCTTCAGTTATTTTCTATTTAAAGTACATCTAAAATCCAAACCGACTATTCGACCAAAAAAAGAATCTAAATTGGTTAGTCCAATCGATTTTTTTTTAAAAAAAAAAGAAAAATAAAAACTAAAAATCTTTTAATTTGGTCTATTTTGCCCGAATTATGCCCATAGCCCCACTTTCAAGAATGAACTTTACAAGATCCGCTCTCAAAAGTTTTTCCCAATTGAATTTAGATGGAGCTCCGTGTTGATGAGTTAGTATTCCCTTCACTTGTTCTCCAGCGTTAGCTCTCTGTCTTCCCTTACAATCTTATAATCAATTCTCAACCATGACCAAATTAATATTAATATATATATATATATGAGAATATCCCATCATTTCAACACCTTTTCTAGTGAATAAAGTAGATCCCCACACGATTACAATGTGTCCTATTTAGCTTAATTATAAATAGAAGTAGGAGAAGGAAAAGTATGTTTGGTGTGAGTTGTCTGAAAGTGTTTTTACAAATGTTCTTCTTTTTTCTGGAAATAAAAATATAGAAATTTGTCACCGTGAACTTTTTTAAGTGTTTTCGGGAACCATTCTGAAAAATATATATTTTTAAGAAGAACAAAGTGAAAACAGATTTTAAATGTTTCCAATATGATCTTGATTTCTTGTTCCCAAGAGGGCAAATTTTCCAATTTATTTTGTTAGATAGAAGTTGACCTCGATAGTTAATTCAAGTATTTATTTGCAAAACTAATGAGTATTAGAGCTACAACTCATAATAATTAGTTCTGGTTTAAAAAATCTTGAGACTTATAAATCTCGAGTTCGAGTATCATCAGGGGTAAGTGAAAAACTATTCTTGATCCTCATTAAAATAAAAATAAAAATAAAAAAGGAGAGAGATCTACCACATTTGTGTAAGAAATTTATTATTAGTTCAGAGAGGGATGATTTGTCCATATCGCTTAAAGGCATCTTGTAACTCAAGGAAAAAAAAAAGAAGGAAATAGAGGCAAACTGAGAAATTTAAATTAATCACATCTAGCTTTGAGTATCTTTCACTATTAATAGATTGTAATTAAAGTTCGCCAAACAACCGGAAGACAATTTGATTTAGGCTTGATGTGGTTTAGTAGTTTGTAGTTAAAGAAAAGGATGGGCACATTGCTAAAATTCTTTTGTTTACATCCCCATTTCTCTTTTTCCTTTTCTCTCTCTTGTTCTCTTTTAATCCCTACGATGTATCCTCAACTTAAGGGACTGTTTGGATTGATCCTTTTTTCATCAAAAATTTTATTTTTTAAAAAAAATATTTTTTAACAATAAATATTTAGATTAAATTTTAAAAAAAATACTAAAACTTAAAAAAAAACCTCAATTTCAACTTTTTCTAGAAACTAAAAGTTTTGATTTATCAAAAAACGCTTTTCTAAAGTTTTGAAAAAAGTGAAACCAAAGGAGCTTTAAATCCCATGCATTTTACCCTTTGTGTTTTACAAAAATCACATAAAATCTCCTATAATTTCGAAACTTTCTTATAGCCTCTTTAGTTTCAAAGATGACGTTACAAATTGGGGGCATTAATTTTGAGATTTGCTGAAAAAATATACATCAATTTTAAAACCACATGAGTCAATTTTCAACATTCTAAACTATTGGAGATACTGACGAATTTTAAAAGTACAAGAAATCTTATATAACTTTTGCAAAATAGAGAAAATGAAAAGCATTTTCTACTCTTAATTTTAAAAAAATTAGTCCTGATAACTTGAATTACCTTATAATCTCTATGAGAAGCTGCATATTTTCTTTTTGCGTGGAGGGTTAGGTGAGATTTTTGCGAGGGATTTAGATTCAATTTGTTAAGCTATAGATCAAGTCAAATCTTTTCTCTGAACCAATGCGTTGTTATCTCGTAAGATCTACACATACAAGAAAAGAAAAAAGAGGACAAAGAGTGAAAAAAGAAGCTTCATGTAGGGCAGCATATATAAGGACAAAGCTATGGTGATGAATATTCTTATAACCTTAAAATATTTATTTAAAACATATAACATATAGATATGATGTATATGCTAACATATCTGGAAGATCGATATGATGAACCAACTCTCTGCAAGATAAGGGTCCAACACATGAAGACCATAATGGATTCCCCTTCTCATCTAAAAATCCCAACAAATTAAATAACTATTCTTCCTAAAATCCACATCATCATCCCATATACAATTTAATTACATCATCATGATGACTCATACCTCACCATTGCCATTGCCATATGGTCCACCCATGAGCTACGTAAGGCGTGTTTGAATTGATTTTTTTTATATAAGAAATATTTTAAAAGAGAGTATATATATATTTATACTAAATAATTAGATTAATTTAAAATAATTGAAATTTTAGGAAAAGTTCATATTTAAATTTTTTTTAAAACTAAAAAATTTCAACTTTTTAAAAAATATATTTTTAAAAATTGTAAACAGAATATTTTAAAAAAACCTAACCCAAAAAAGCCAGTAGTGTCTTTTATGGAAAGGTCTTGCATTGACGTAGACCTTACAACAAAGTTTCTTAACAGAGGATCATGAACAAAATTTATCACACAAGAAAGTTTATTTCCTCATAAGTTTTCTTTTCTTTTTTTTTTGGTTAGTTAAATCCCCCATTCTCTTGAGATTGAACCAACTCATGTCTAAGGAAGAGAGTCTTAATTATTTAATTTATCCCCTAATCGTCTATTTTCTCACAACCTTAATTACACTCTAATAAAATTAACTTGAGTGAGTTTTGGATAAACTAATCAATTACTTGTCTTTGTCCAAGCTAAACCAAGTATAAATAAACTAAGATCCATAATAATATTTATACAACTCTAGTTTTGAATCCATTTCATGAGGAAAATTGTGTCAACCAATCTAGAGAGGCCAAGTGATTGCTGCCTGAAAGGAAGTAGGATAAGTCACTCAAGAACTTCTAATTACTTATTCTAGATAACTAAATACCTCCTTGAGAAGAAAGAGCAACTAAACAAAGAAGAAGATATTTTTCATTTCTAATCTCACAAGTTTTACATGATGAGATCTATTTATAGTTGATATACAACACATCAGCTTAGCACTAACTACTAGTTAGTTATATTCGTCCACTTAACTATATAACTAACTTGGTGTATAGCTGGCAGTACTTTAACCAATTCCTTGAGCTGACTCTTCCCTTATCAACCCCCTCTCAAGCTGAGCCTGGCTTGAGCTAAGGGAAGCTTGTCTCTCAGTGAATTGTAATCAGAAATGGACAAGGGTTTGGTGAGGATATCTGCTAGTTGTTTTGAACTAGGAATGTAGGACAAAAAGAGTTGCTGCTTCTGAACTTGTTCTCTTACAAAATGATAGTCAATGTGCTTAGACCTGCTATGTTGTACGAGATTTGTAGTGAGAGCAATTGTAGACTGGTTGTCACACCATAAGGTTGGACATACCAGTGGAATTGAGAGATCTTGTAGCAAGAAGGAAAGCCACTTAAGCTCAGTTGCTATTGTTGCTAATGCTTTACACTCTGCTTCTATGGAACTTCTTGATACTGCACTTTGTCATTTTGAGTTCTAGGAAATTAAGTTTGGCGCTAAGAAAATTGCAAAACCTGTAACTGACTTCCTTGTAAGAGGATTAGTTGCCCAATCAAAGTCAGAAAAGGCTTGAAGAGTTAGAGGGCTAGGCTTAAACTGCAAACTAGTGTGAAGAGTGTCGCTAATGAATCTGAGCAGTCTTTTAACAATAGCATAATGAGCCTTACTTGGATTGTGCATATGTTGGAAGATGAAATTGACTATGAACTAGAGATCTAGCCTAGTAATAGTCAAGTATTGCAGTGCTCCTATAATACTTCTGAAGTGTGTAACATTTGCATAGGGCTGGTGATTGTGGTAAGCATTTGTAATGGCTACAGGAACTACAGGAGTGGATGTTGGCTTACAATTTGACATTTCAGCTTTATTGAGCAAGTCTACAACATACTTATGCTAATGCAGAGTGAAACCAGAGTCTGTGTAGCTCACTTCCAGGCCAAGGAAGTAGGATATTTTCCCTAAATCTTGATAGCAAACTGTGTACTCATGACTTGTATTAAAGAATTAATCTCTGCCAATGAGGAACCAGCTAAAATTATGTCATCTACATATATTAACATAATCATAGCTGAGGCTACTGAATGCTTAATGAATAAAGATATGTCTACATGACTACACTTGAAGCCTTAAGATGGGATCAATATGGCTAGAAGTTGGTACCAAGCTCTTAAAGCCTCTTTGAGTCCATAGATAGATTTCTTGAGTAGATAGACATGATCAGGATGTGTTTCAGAGATAAAACCCTGAGGTTGTTGCATAAAAACTTCATCCTGAAGTGTGCCATGAAGGAAGACATTTGATACATTCAGTTTTTTATATGTCAGGCAGCAAATAGAGTAATAGAAAGTATCAATCTAACTATAGGCATTCTTACAACAGGACTACATGTTTCTGAGTAGTCCACACCATAAAATTGATGAAAGCCATTTGCTACAAGTCTTGCCTTATATCTTGCAATTGATCCATCAGCATTTTTCTTGATCCGATACACCCATTTACAACCAATAGGTGTTCTATTTTGTGGCAAGGTTACTAGATCCCATGTGTTTTGATTCTGAAGGGCAATGAAGTCTTCTTACATTGCCTTTTGCCAGTGTAAATTTTTTGATGCTTTCTTGTAAGATTGTGGTTCAACCTCAGGTAGAGTAAGCACCAAATTATTGATATTATATCTTGTGAAAGGCCTAAGAGATCCTGTTTGGCCTGTAAATCACTTACTGTTCAAGCTGACAGCATGTCAGGCAAGATACTTCGGTAGCTTGCCTACTGTAATGATAAGTGACCTACCGTCTTTGGTGATATCATCTCAAATGTCATCTTAACGGTAGGTGACCTACCGTTTCATTAGGTGTTTCACTGAAAAGGGTATTTTTAAAAACGTTTTCAAAACTAGAGTATTTTTGCAAGAACTTTTCAAAAAGAGTGAAAAATAAAAAAATTTCATAGGGGTTGGTATAGGAGAGATGAAGAAGAAGAAAAAGAAAAAGAAAAGAGAAAAGGAAGAAAAGAAAGGAAGAAAAAAAAAGAAGTAGAGTTTCTCGCATAGATGACTTTACTCCTAAAACCAGAATTATTTGTCCATTAGACTTAGGGCCTGTGTTGGATTGACTTTTTTTTCATGAAAAGGTTGCATTAAATGTGCAATAATTATTTGATTTGGCTTCTAAAAAAGTTAAAACTTTGAAAAAAGCTCAAATACAACTTTTTTTAGAAGCCAGAATTTTTATCTTCTAAAAAAAATTATTTTTAAAAAACTGTTAAGAAAAACACTTTTAAAAAAAATCAATTCAAACGGGCCCTTAATCGTGTATGCATAAGACACGCCTAGAATGTAACTAAGGGTGGTCTGATGAGGTACATGCACCAATTTTAAATTTGGAGGGGTAAAATTACATCTTTTATCAAAAGAGAAAATACACCATTTTGTAAACTACGAGCGTATTACCAACGTGCATTTTTGTTGCTTCGAAATGAAGTTTACAACAGAGACGGAACAACCAATTGCAAGCCCTCACTTCAAGAATTAAAAAGAAAAAAGAAAAACTTCAACTAACAAGGTACCTATTTTTTTCAGTTTTCTTTTTATGTTTTTTGTTTCAATTGTTCTTGTTATGATGTTGAATTGAGATGTTGAAGTTGGTCCTTCCCTCTTCATTTTGAACATTTTATCCAAAACAATAAAAATGTATGTTGATAGGAAAATTGTAGGCTACAAAATGGTGCATATTATGTCATTGAAGTTGTGCAATTTATCCCATTTAATTTTATAATTGGTGTATATTCCTCATGTGATTTGATAATCAATGTATATCACCCCTAGTTAACCTAACGAATAAGGTAACATTTTGAATATTGTGCAATATTTTTAAAACCACAAATGTTAACTTGTTTTGAAATCACACAAAGTTTATAATACTTTTGTGAAACAAAATAGAAATATGTTTTACTCCTTTATACTACTACGACTGCTTTGAATACATTTCTCTGTTATAGCCAAGGACAAGGAACTAACGGAGCCATGAATCTTTTAGAATTCATAAATAATGCATTAACTAATTGACAATTAATGTTTTCAACAAAATTTAATAATTTAAGCACCATTGCTCATGGGGCTTGTTTTGATTTTTTTTTTAATAACGAAAAAATACTTTTTTCTAAAAAAAGTATAATATTTTTATAAAAACTATTTGTTTTGATCTTCAAAAAATTTAAATTTTAAAAATTTCATAAGCTGGAATTTTTATCTTTTAAAAAAAGTACTTTTTCAAAAAATTATTAAATAATATTTTTAAAAAAAAGTCAATTCAAACAAAAAAATAAAAATAAAATATGGCCCAAAAGGTATAAATGAAAGGGATTAAATTAGTAACTTATTTAATTAATTATTCACCTCGCCCTAAAGTTCCGATACTATCCTTTTTTAACAAACAAAATCTCAAAGTGTGATCCACGTCACTGAGCGCGTGCAACAGTCTCCCACTTCGAGAGCGAGTGAACCCCCCTCTTCAGGAGAGGAGAGGAGAGAGAGAGAGAGAGAGAAAGCCTCGTCTCTCGCTATAAATACACCCCAGGAGCTGCCTCCACGCGTTGCATTGCAGCATTTCCGGCATCCCATCGTTTATAGCTAAGCTTTCTGCTCTCTACGCGTATACACACACCCTACCCACCTATACATACACATACAAACCATCTGTATCAACCTCTGCGCTCTTAATCTCGTAATCTTTTCCTCGATTTTAATTCAGTTTTCGATAATTTTGTAAATTTTTCTGAAAAATTCGGAAATTTTCGAATTAGGGCTTAGATTTTTGTGTATATACGCACCCTATACGTGCAATACGAGTAGATTTTTGTATTTTGTATATACATACGTATATATTTGTTGGTAGGGTATGAGGATGACGAAAGAAGAGAGAGGGTACAAGAAGGAGGGGTTGGAGGAAGAGGAGGTGTTGGAGAAGAGAGAAGGAGGAGGAGGAGGAGGAGGAGAGATGGTGGTGTCGGCGGCGGCGGCGCAGAGAAAGTATGCGTCGGTGGTTGGCGGAGGGTTTCCGCCGGCGGCGATGAAGGTGGTGGTAGTTGGATATGCTCTTACCTCTAAGAAGACTAAGAGCTTTTTGCAGCCTAAGCTTGAAGGTCTAGCTAGGTAAATTGATTCTCCAAGTAGAGATAAAAGATTTGGATTAGAAAAATTAAAATATTAAGCAAAATTTTCTCTTCGTATGTATGTATGTATGTATAAACATGTATATTTATATACATATGCCTATATTTATGTATGCATATATGTATATGTCTGTCCTTTTTTCTATGTGTGTGTTTGGTTAAATTTTTAGCACTTTCTGTTTGTGAAACTATATTTGTTATAAAGAAAGTGCTTTTGTTATTCTTTCGTGTTGCTGTTGCTGCTGAAAGTTTGGAAATTTTTGTTGGGGAAATTGTTTTCTTTAGGGTCCGTTTCAAGTGAATTATCGGTGAAATTTTTGTTGGGGTTAAGTATATCTTTAAAGTCTTTGCATAATATCTTGAAGATAAAATATGAAAAGGAAGGAGCCTCATGGTCCGGGCCTGGCAAGGTAAATACTTTTTTTAATGTATTTATTCTTGAAAGTAAAATGAGTAATTGAGTGAGGAATTGAACTATTAGGTTTTGATTTGGGGAATTGATTGAACAGTATTCATGTAGTTGTGAATTTTACCAATTGAATTATCGCTTTAGGCCGTGTGGCCAACAAGTGGTGAGAAAAGGGAACATTCTGGAATATCACTATCCTCTGGGAAAATGATATGTTGTCTTTTTTGAAATAATCTTTGTGCTCAGGAATAATAATTAGATTCCCATACTATTTTACAATGCAAGTCACTATCTTCTTGTTTTGACTTTCTTTTCCAAAAAAAAATAAAAATAAAAAATAAAAGAAAAAGAAATTTTCTTTCTGTTTGTTGTTGTGGCCGGTGGGGGTGTGAAATGGTCACAACGTACACTTGCAGTTGGCTGGCTTGGCATAGTATTTACTAAGTAAATTAACCCCTGATCGCTCATGCACAAACAGAATGCTGATGATTCAACCACTTGTGCTGTAACTTGTCCATAGCGAGTTTCTGGTTGTTTAAGCTTATGGGTAGTGAGCCTCTGGTTCTTTCTGGATCTTTTGCCACATGACCAATGGTTTTTAATGTTCCTGTGGTGTTCAACATGCCAAACCTTTTGCCTAGGTTCAACAAAGAAATCATGATTCTTTACTTGGTTTCTTATTGAGCATAGAATGTGGAATCATCCTGGAATTTGAAATCTTATTGAGCACTATACACTTTAAAGTTTTCTCGAAGTTGTCTGTTTCTGATATAATGTCTTTTATAATTTATGCTCATGAACTTGTCTTTCCGATATAATGCCTTTTGTAATTTATGCTCATGAACTTTGCTTATGTTCAGATTAAATTGATTTTATCCTGGTTGCACATGATGCAGGAATAAAGGAATACTATTTGTTCCAATTGACCAGACTAGGCCTCTTTCTGAACAAGGTCCTTTTGATATTGTATTGCATAAGGTAAGCAACAACATGTTTGATTCTACTTGGCCTGCATTACCAGCAGAGGTTTTCACATAATGCTTCAATTCACAAATATTCTACCTGTTATGAAGATTCCTGATCTGTGATTTGCATCTAACAAGTGTCATTTTTCTTCCTGTATATTTATGCAGTTGACGGGGAAGGAGTGGCGTCGGATTCTTGAGGTTGGTCCTTGGAGCATAATTCTTTATGTGCACTTATTGCAAAATAACCTATAATGCACTGATCAATATGGAAATCATGATAAAATGATCACTAGGTTATCTTGTGGTGCAATTAGTTCACCATGTGGACTTGACATGCATTGACAGTAACTGGTGGCCAACCAGCTGGCTTGTTGCTTTAAACTTATCCCCATCTGACATAACTTGCAGAGTGCTTGCACTTTCCTCCTTCATGAATCATGACTTGATAATTGAGGTCCAAGCCTCAAGGTTCCAGCAAGTGAGGATCTCTCTTCTTGGTGGACAGTTTAGCTGAATATACAAGTTTTTCTAGGTGTTCTATGCAAAGGGTTCCTGGTTTGTATCAATGGGTTCTCTTTTCCAGGCTCATTCCAACCCATTATATCAGCTTAAGGGGAGAGGGGTTTAACCTATATCATGTTTTTTAACTTCGGTATTTTTCTCTTAAATTGCTTGTTACATTTTATGTTTACCTATTCTTTTTCGAATATGTTGAAATTGTTAAGAAGCAACTGTTTGGTTGTAATCTTTAATTGTGAAAATTAGCACGTTTCATGCAGTTAAACTGGAGAAATTGTTTTATAAGGATAAGAGTGGATATGATTTAGTGTTAAGTTTCAGGAGGTGCTGCATCCATTTATTGTGAATTCCCACATTGGTTCATATTTCCCCACCTCTTCTCCTTCTATGTATTTTGTTTTTGGTTGAGAAACAGAGGAGATAGGCTTAACGTGTACTTGTGTCATTCCTTGTTATCTGCACGGACACTTAGTTTTCATTGATGATGGTTTGAGAAAGGTGCTTGAAGAGCTCTCAACACCAAGGGCTTGAGATAAAATAGACATCATATGTAGGCATACACATGCACAGGCTAAAGAAACTTTTCTTGTATTCTGCTTTCTGAAAAGTTCAATGAAAAATTCAAAGAAGATAAGAACGAGTTTGTATATGCACAAAATCTTAGAATTCCCACTCGTAAAAAGTAATTATCAAGTCAAATGACATATACAAAATCAAATGATGAAGAGATCCTTGTTTCTGAGGTGTAAAGGCCTGTTCCACCTGTACCTTTTGCCTTCCATGTTAAATAGTCCATTCATGGATCAGTCTTCAAGATTTGGCAAAAATTTTTAACACTAATGAATTTACTCTTCTCTAGTCAACAATCGTTGGACAGTGCATATTGCCTTAACTGAACGTCAACAATCGTTGGACAGTGCATATTGCCTTAACTGAACCCGCTAAAGTAGCTTAGAAATAAAATTGACAAGCACTTACCATACTTCTTTAATAAATTTCACTTAAAATTGTCTGTGTAAAGCTATGACTAGCTACAATGATAAGTGTAATTTATAATGGGCGACCTAACTTATCAGCACTTAAGTTCATAAAGTTCGATGTAACTGTCCAGGCAGAAGAGTTCACATGCTGTTTTGCCCAATCTTCTATGAGAAATTCTATTCACAATATAGTAGAATTGAATTGATGAATTGAGAGATGGGATAATTCAGACCGAGTGAGTTAAAAAAAGACACCTGTAGAATGTGGTGATGTTTCACACTCGAGTAAAATGCTAAATACATTTTGTTTGGTGCTAGCTGGTCTTTGTATAAATAATGTGAGGTGCATCATTTGTATTTGATTGAGCTGCATCATGTGTAATATGATTTTTGAAATTAGCTGGGGTTAACACTCTTGAGGTCTCTATAGCGACATTATTCTCTAATGATCTAGCTAGATTTGACGATGATTTCAATGGGCTCTTCTAGAAAATTTAGCTTCAATCGACATCTGTATGTCTTCTTCTCACAGCAGTTGAGATTTTGGACCTTAAGTATGGTCTAGTTTTTTTTTACATTCAAACACAATGCGATTTATGTTTCTATTTGAGCATGAAATGCTTGAGGCTCTTCCCTCTTGACTTTTCTTTTTTCTCTATGTGAAGGATTACAGGCAGACGCATCCTGAAGTCACAGTCCTTGATCCTCCTGATGCAATTCAGCATGTCTACAATCGTCAGTCCATGCTTCAGGATGTTGCGGACCTGAACTTTTCAGATGCTTATGGTAAGTGTTATTATTTATATATATAGTAGGGCTTGCTTATGTCTTGAGGTATTCTCTGCTTGATGTGCCTTGGAACTATTTAGCCTTTGAATAACAAGTTGATGCTTGCTAAACAAGGTAGTCTGGGAAGTTGGTCTCTGAGTACTGATTTTTCTTTGATGGTCTTGCAAGAGTTAACCGGACATTATCACTTCTTGCAGGTAAGGTTGGTGTTCCAAGACAATTGGTTATTAAGAAAGATCCTTCCTCTATACCAGGTGCAGTAAATATAGCTGGGCTGAGGTTACCACTTGGTATGTCCGCTTGTTGCGGTTTACAACTATTTAGTTTCTTTGCATAGTCCCTTGACCACGTTAGTGCCTGAGCAAAAGAAACGAAAGACGATACTCATTGCAATTCATATCCTCTGTGTTTAGTTAACTCATTGAGTGTGCTGTTGATTAGATGCTGGAGAAATTTGTGACAATTGGTTTCACCCCAATATTTTTACTTGTTTGCTTTACATTGTTTCAGTTGCGAAGCCTTTGGTTGCCAAATCACATGAGCTTTCACTGGCATATGATCAGTATTCCCTCCAAATGCTTGATCCTCCTCTTGTTCTGCAAGAGTTCATTAATCATGGTATGATTTTGTTATTGCCATGTTATGTAGAATTCCTATATCTGGTGCAAAGTATATGAATGCAACTTGGAAGTAACATTCTTTATGTGGTTGCAGGAGGTGTTCTTTTTAAAGTTTACATTGTTGGGGAAGCAATTAAGGTTGTGAGGCGGTTCTCGCTGCCTGATGTAAGTAAAGGAGATCTATTAGATAACGCTGGAGTGTTTCGCTTCCCGAGGGTTTCCTGTGCTGCTGCATCTGCAGATGATGCAGATCTAGACCCATCCATTGCTGGTGAGCATATCATTTTAAGCACATAGTTCCATCTGTTCTTTGAAATCCATTTAGGGGGTCCATGGACAACCTCCTGCAATTAATTGGAGTTTTTCAAGACATTAAGGCCCTGGGTTTGGTGCATGTGTGTGTTTGGTGTCTATCAAGTGTTCTTCATATCCACTAATCATAGTGGATTACTGATCTTAGGTGCATAATATTCCTAGTCAGTCCTCAATGAATAGTTGGCTCAATTTTTTGTGTTTTCTGGTAATGCACTTCCAATGTGGACAATGATTTAATTTCTCGCTCACATTGAAGCTTCAATATCAGTTTGACCATTGTTAAGAATTTCAACTGATGAATAATTTTTATCTTCTCCTCCTGCAGAGCTTCCTCCTCGACCTTTACTTGAGAGACTTGCTAAAGAACTTCGTAGAAGATTGGTACTTCAACTCCTTCCCTCTTCGATTCTCGACATAGATACATAAGCACCCATCTTGGTGTTGGTGTATGATGTATAACATCTTAACATTGAAGACTTCTTATTTTTAGGGTCTTAGACTATTCAACTTGGACATGATTCGGGAGCTTGGAACTAGAGACCGGTATTATGTCATAGATATCAACTATTTTCCTGGTAAGCAAACTAGTACCCATATCTTGACTTGGATTCTTTACCTGCAAATAAACGTTTACTTCAGCTACATATAAAGTTCCAGATGACAAGCAACTTCAACATGGTTTCACTACGTACTGCAGGCTATGGGAAAATGCCAGAATACGAGCACATATTCACAGATTTCCTTTTGAGTCTGGTTCCGAGCAAGTAAATGAGGAACAGTGCAGGATATGTGGAGAAAAGGCTATACACAAGGTGCAAACAGAATGTTATATGATCCAAGCCACAAGCAGGAAATCCTGCAACGATTATTGACTGCGGGTTCTGCTACATCCTCTGAGCGGCTGCTCACCATTGCTGCTGGCACCTGGGAACAAGATATCGCTCCGGGAGCATTGTTCTCTTCTTGCTTGTCCAGATCAAGTAGGAATTAGGGCCCCCATTTTCTCTCATATGCCTTCCTGATTTTGCATTTCATTTATTTTCCTTGGTTCTTTTATATGGTGGCCTAGATCTCTCATATGGTGCTGTAACTGGCAGTCTAGGCAGGAGGCAGGTAATGTTCCTCCATTGGTTGTCGAAGGCCCGTCGTCATCTAATTGTACATCCTTTGTAGTCCCGCAACATGTAAATTATTCGATCACTGTTTTGGGGCATTTTGACTTTCGACAATCAATTTTTCTTTTGCGGCAAGGATTGGTGTTCACGTTTTCTTGTTTTGATCTTTTTGCGAGAATGGTCATTGCTAGTTTCCTTGTTGATATGAATCACTAACAAATTTGATAATGAAGCCTGGGAGTTATGTATGAAGCTTTAATCTTATAGGGGTAATTGAATTCAATAGGGTGACTATTTTACTCCAAAGTCTGTTTACTAATCTATACAATTTTTCTTTTTTGGCAAAGTTACTTGTATGGTTTTTTGGGCAATTCAAGCACGCGTGTCCATTTGTTTTGTTTGTTTGGCATTTTTCTCAACTTCATTTGGATTTCTTTTGACATATGCTATTCAGTTGCTTTTGTTTTGTGTTTTTCTAAACAAAATATTAGTACCTGCGGTATCATTTTCAAGTTGTGTTAAACGATTCAGGTGATAATTATTTCATTTTGCAGCTGTCATTTGGATCCATCTCATTCCTGGGATGACAAAACTAAGTGAAATAAGAATCTCCAGTCTCCCGTCTTGTACATGAGTGATCCTGATCGCTAACAAGAGGGAGAGCACTCAGGTACCGTGGCGTGCAGCCTGCTACCTTTTGAGAAGTGGATTTATTTGCACGACGTTAAGAGTGAGATTTAACGTCCGGAACTAAATCTGTTCACGAGATGTTATGAGTTAGGTTTAATTCTTATGAAAGTAGAGATAGTTATGAGATTACTGTAAAATTCTGTTTATAGATATTATTGCATGACGAGAAGATTTTCAATCTTTTTGTTCCAAGTTCCACCGAACTTGCTCCAATTCCAAGCTTTACCATTACGTTCTTGGCCACAAAAAGACCAACCAGTATCACATCCACCAATGGAGAGCTAACAACTTGTACATGACTTGTCTAATGAGTCGTCGGGTACGACATGGATTGTACCCCGAGTTCTATAGCAGTAGTCATGGAAAAGGCCTAAGAGTATTTAGCATGATTTAGTATATTGATTTTGTCGAACATATTTTCTTTGATCAACAAGTAAATAGTTATTCGTTAACGGCTAAAAACATATCAGTTATTCGAACAATTATCAGCTATCCAAAGACGTAGTTTGTGTTGAATAGGGCCTCAGAATCTGTAATATGCTGCTGTTATTCTTTACCCGAAGCAGATGGTTTAAGCCACTTCTGCTCCAACATTTATGTCAGCTCTAATTATTCGTGGTTGAGCAAGTCTTAATAATCCAGCATTTGGAAAGTGTCGGATTTTGTTGGTTCTATTAGTGTACATATATATCTCTATTATTGTATTATTGAGAGAAAGGGTGTATCTATAACTTATACATACATTTAAAATGTACAAATATATGCTCCCCACCCTGGTTTGGGTGTGCTCCAAATAGTTTGCCTATATGGTACCAGCAGACCACACAATCCTTCTCACCACCCCTCCCCTGTCATAAAAAAAAAACCTTGATCCCTTCTCCTTCTTTTTCTATTGTGGCCCCCGACGCCAGTCTGTCTCGATCAACTGAGCCCGTGATCTTCACTTACGGAGTTCCTGACTTTGTTGATGGTTCGCTTCCTTGTCTTGCTACCAATCATACGAATTGTGTCCCCTGGCTGCGGTTAGATAGTCTCCTTGGTGCGTTGTTAAATGCAACATTCGCAAGTGAAAATTGTCCAGGATGTCTACCATCTTCGTTTAAGCAGGGATATTTGACTCGTAATAGAAAGAAAGAAAGATACCTGCACACTTCAAAGGCAAACTCCCTTCAACTTCATGCACTGAGAAACAATCGAAGAGCATGAAATCTTACCTTTGGGAACTAAGATCAATAGGTAATGGTGGCAATGGTGTCCTCCAGCTGCAGCAGTTTGGTTGCGCTATTTTATTGCTTATGCTTCGTTCTCAGTGATAAAAAGATACGATAAAAGTATATACTACTTTCTTATTACTTCACCCTTTCACTCTTTTATGTCTAACATAAATTTCTCATCTGCAAAATGATTTAATGTTGGATAAGTAAATTCTTACTTTAACAAAAGAGATGGAGGAATATATATATATAATATACTATTTCTCATTACTTCACTGTTTCATTCTTTTTTGTATTATATAAATTGTCATGTGAAAAATAATTTTAATATGCAGTAAGTAAAGTCTTACTATACAAAAGAGAAACAGGGGAACCATATAAAATATTTTACTTTTGTTACTTCACCTTGCAAACTTGCCTAGTTTTTCTGCAAAAACAAAACTTTCCGTTGCCGGGAATCGAACCCGGGTCTCCTGGGTGAAAGCCAGATATCCTAACCGCTGGACGACAACGGATTTGCGGACAAATTCTGATACAGTTTTTCTAAAACAAACTCAATTCTTTTCCTGTTTTTTTAACGAAAGAAATATCTATTCTGCTCCTGGAAAGTCATATTCTTGGAAAAAGAATAATATAAAACGTTTCTGAACATGTTTGTCGTCTTTCAAACTAAGTTTTGAACAAACAAGTTCCTTTAACTAATTAAATGAACTACAAATGCAAATTCGCTTTTGTCCCAAGTCATTGCCACGTGAATTGAGATTAAAATAGGTGTAAAAATACTATCAATGAGGTCAAATTATACATGAGAGTGGACCCGAAGGCCTTGCCTCTGCGGGTGAGTTAATGGTGGACCCTGTACTTATGGCTCCGACATCAAACGCATTGATATATCTTTAAGAAGTTTGTATGGTTTTATGAAAAACTACAAGAATGGTAGGATAAAGATACAAAGAGGATGGATGCTATGTCACTACGTCCGACGTTAACTTGAGAAGGGCGAACCCTTGCCTATCGGGTTCGACACGTTTGTGGCAAGCCTACGTGGCAATTCCATCTTACCCAAAAAAAGGGAAATAAAGCCATGTTATGGTGATGTGGTGGGTACTTGATATTAGAGCTCAAACCTCTGTAAATATCTCAATTCGTTCCATGAAAAAGTAAGTCACCAATCCAAAATTCTCTCTCTCTATCTCTCTCTTTTTTTTACTTTAAGAAAGGCCAAAGGCCGATTACAAAATGCTTATAATGGGAATTGATCCCTGACCACTTACACTAAAGGTAAGAGACATACTATTAAATTACTAAGCCTTTGATAATTCAAAATTCTCTAAATACTTAAGAATAACTTCATATATTTAAATGAATCTTCATAGTCACCTTTCAATTTTGTAACTAACTTAATCGTTGAAGATACAATACGGAGAAAGCCCCACATGTTTCTTTGATTGTAAGAAGTCGGACCCGGTATAGGTGCGTCCGGCAACACACCTAGTGCAACCGCGTCCACCATCTACTCCAATGGACACTACAACTCCACCATTAACCAATAATATCATAAAAGTTAATTAATGACGTGGAGCTAATTTCTTTACCAGCATCAGAGAGGTAGAAGACTTCAAACAGAAAGAGTGTATTACTGTGGAAGACTCCAAATAAAACTCCCACATTACTCATGTAATGCATGAAAAGAAAAAAGAGGGAAAATGTTAAGAATGCATTTAAAACTAAAATAACGAGCTTCTAAAATAAGAAGTGATTGGAAATAGAGTCTCGTAGGAAGAGTAAAACTAAAATAAAGAGTTTTTGGAAATAAGAAGTCACGTATTTAGTTCGTTAGAGTGGACAAAGAAGTATGATCGCCCCCAAGATCAAAATATCCTTGTTGGTACAATTTCCAGCTTTGTTTACATTTTCCTAGTAATTGTTTCACGCAATCAATGTAATTCACTCAGTGATGCTTCATGCTTGTATATCATTTGGTGGGACTGTAGATTTTCAAATTCTGTTCTTATTTAATATATTATACTTTTTTACGGATAACTTTTTCAGTCGGTCATCATCCCCGCCACTTCTCAAACACAAAGTCAAAAAATACAAGCAGGACCCATCACTTAACGGGGTTGGTCTTGGACGATGCTGGTTCCAAGGATTTTCCCTCTTCTACTCTATGATGTGGAAGTTTCTACTGCAAAAGGCACGTAATAATTAGGTTGCAGATTACAAGTTGCCTTGAACCAACCTGAAAATGCTGATACAAGGGGAGTTCAGATTTTCTTTTCTTTTTTGATGGACACTATCACATTAAATTAAACGATCATATGAATAATATTTTCCATAATAAAGATTAATTTCTTTTTATATTAAAAATATCAATATATTTTCAATTTTTAATAAGGTTACTGGGACTGCAGACCCTACTGGTACCCTATTAGATCTACCACTAGGTACCTCTTTCAACTATTATAAGTGTTCAAGGCGAAATTTCATATAATTTCCTAAAAAGAGGTATTGGTTCACTTCCATGTTAATCTTCTTAAAAGGGTGCTGGGGGGATATGGGCAACACTAGATGTCATTTTATTTTTATCACTCAAATATCACATCTTATATGTAAGTTTAGTTGGCATGAAAAAAAAAGTATACACGTTGAAAGTAATATTTGGATGATAAAAACTAGCATGAGATCGAGCATTGCTCAAGGGATATACTGACCTCAGTATGCCCATTTGACAGTGTATGATTGCTTTTGAGCTCAGAATAAGGTCATACTACTAACATAAAAAAATTTAACTGTGTTGGCTCCCCAGCTTCACCTCAGCATTGACCTAATATCTTATGGTCTTTACATATGCTGCAGGCCTTTATCTATCTATGAGAAAGGTCTGTCATAAGTCAGATTTGAGTGATGGTGTCAAATGAACATTGTTGAGACACAGAGAAACGAGAAAACATACAAAGATGAAGTATATGCACACTGCAAATATCGGGAGCCACCACCAACAATGGCTCTTGAAATGAACAACTTTAGAATAATATAGAAGCACTGCGTACATTGTTTATTGACTTCAGGGATCCGGAAGTGATACACATCATTCCCCTCTCCCAGCTTGTATTCTTGTTCATCTCAAAGAGCACTCAGTACATAGCATTTGGATTCAAATCATTATTGTACAGAATTGATGTGCCCATCAAAATTATTAACTTTTATTCATCTTTATTGAGCCTATAAAATGCAGAGAATTGATGCGGATACTGCTGCAGATCACTTACTACGCGATTGAATCTTCGTTTCAAGATGAATCTTCCCCGGTCAGGTGTTCTCCTATCTGCCTACCATCTGAATACATTCTTTAACTCACCCCATAAGTCATACCTGAAGCATATTTCACTAATCTACTAAAATATCCTCTACTCTCTTTCTCTGCATTTTTACCTATTCCTTATCATCTTCATCTATCAAATCCTCTAATTGCTCGTGCTCTGCCTCTTCTGTCTTCTCCTGCTCACTTGTATCAATCTCTTCATCTTCGTTGCTGGCTTCATCCCCCTTTTCTTCTGGGAGTTTTCTATCTTCATCCTCCAAAGCTCGACGAGTCTCAAACTCGGCAGCCAGTTCATCAAGTGTGGGGTTAAGGTCCTTCCTCCCTAATCTCAACATCTGTTCCCCATTCACTTTTAGAAATATTTTCATGGAGTTCTCCTTCAATGTCACCTTCTCACCATTGGATTGCTCAACTCGGTAAAGCATCCAAATGCATACTGCGATCACCACAAGTATCTGAATAGCATGCTTCACTCTGAAGTCTTTCGACCTCTGATTCCTCGTAGATAATTGCTTCGACATAGTCAGTTTGCCACTCAACCTAGCAGATTAAAGTCCTAATATCACAAACAGAAAAATCAAATACACATGAATAGATTAAGAACAAGATAGAAGTCTGATGAGAATTAATCAGTATATATAATAAGATCAGTCTCAAGTAACAAAATGAAAAAACGGCTCCTATCTAAGAAAAGCCAAAACACTTTCTTCCAATGTTGGCCTAAAAGTGGAGCACAGAACAACAATGCATAGAAAGAAACTAAACCACATCATGCTGGAAAAGCAAATTTACTTTGCCAGAATAAAAACATTTAATAATTGTATACTTTTTATACAGCTATTTGTTGCTTTAACGAAATGTTTCTTAGCTATTTTTGTGCTACATTGTTTCGCATCGCCAACACTTTGCAACAAGAGATTTGTTGCATTCTAAATACAGCTTCTTGAAGCTATTTTTAATACGATACCGGAAATGAAATCGAATAATCTGGTAGAAAAAATCTTTTTAACCTTCAGTATTCAATTGACTTCAATAATTTGTATAAGTCATCATGAAATTCGGCTTTTTAGGGGAGCCTTGACACAATGGTAATATTATCTCCGTAGAAGTCACATGTTAGCCTGACACTTCTCTAGACCTCCACATTAGAGATTTGATATACCGAATTGTCTTTTTTTTTTCATGAAATTTGACATTTCTTGCTTGTAGCCATCATGAATTTGACATCTGACTTGACGAGATGCTCATTTCTCATTCTTGAAATCCAGCCATTTATTGTCAAGCTATAGGAGCTTACAACTCATCTAAACATTGAACTATACAAGCAATAAGAGCTTAAAACAAGCTGAAAAGCTGCTTAACAAGATATCATTTGAAAAGAACAAGCAATATCATTAGGCAAACAATGTTAAGTTCACAGATACGAAACAATGAGAGGAAAATATACAGAATTTTACAAACAAAAAAAAAAACAAAAAAGAAAACCCATGTAAATATAGTAAAGAGAAGCTAAGAGAAAGTACCAGAAAAAATGATATACCACTTGTGAGGTCTAAACTGAATTGAAGCTCTACTATCACACGTATACATTTCATGTCTGGCACCTGAAATGCTGAAGGAGACTTCATAATTCATATATTGTGCTAGTACAGTACGGTGGCAGAGAGCGCATTGATTTCAGAATGGAAGATGGAGTTCATTTATTGGACCACAAGTGGCCTTCTAATAACCTCAGAAATAATGCAGCTAAAACACTGCATTTTTCTCTCAAAATTAGTATTCGATGTATAAGAGTGTGTTTCGGGGTACTTATAAGCTGGTCGAACATGCTTATAAGTAAAAAAATAAGATTTTACATGTTTGGTAAGTTGTGCTTATAAGCATATAAAGTTGACTTATAAGCAACAAAAACAAAAAAGCACCACCCCTACCTTTTTTTAATGGCTTATAAGTAGTAATAGTTGATGAAAGACAAACATGTTTATGCGCCTTAAGAATACAAAAAAATTGCCTGCTAATTAATGAAAGATCCTTTTTAATTATTTTAACAAATACTACTACTTATAAGCATAAATTTATCAAAATGTCAATAGCTTATAAGTATATTTTATCCAAACACTTTTTTGTTTATTTGTTATTTGCTTATAAGCATCAAAAGCTGCTTATAAACATTAATTGCATATAAGCACGTGTGATAAGAATTGAAGAACATATTTTGAATTTTAAAAAAGTTGCAAGGGATAATATTAAGAAAAAGGGGTTACTGAAAAAATTTAGATACGAAAAATATTATGGAGAAAGAAAAAGTTAGTGACAACGAGAAAAACGTTTATAGGCAATATTAAACTAAAACCTGTCTGTGATAGCGGGTTAAGAATACAGAATTTCCTTTTAGTTGAAATTGAATTTATAATTTCTTTTTAACAAATGCATAGTATTCTGCCGACGCTATGACTTTTACATCAATAAATACAAAAATGATAAGGGGGTCCATAAGATTGTAATCTGATTAGACGTGTCTCATAAAAAATTGAAAAACAAAATGCAGAGAGAAAGAAAGAAACAAATATAATTAAACACGATGTTCACGTCATGTCCACAGACCACAGCTGCAAGTCCCAAAAATGTTTTATTGTACCCAAGGTTGGTAAATTGTTGCACGTCACAAAACTTGTCTGCAAAACCGTGCCCCCGCAGGTGCGTGCCCATTGTAACGTGCACCTGCGGGTGTTGCGAAATCACGCGCTATTAATGTATTTTTTTTTTATAATTCTTTTTTTTTTTTTTTTTATTCATGATAAAAGTTAAATCTCACAACATTCTAAATACAATTCGTCAATTCAGTTCATTCAACAACTCAATAAAAAGATCAAATCAAAATTGTAGCTCAATTCAATCAAAATGACTGAAGCAATAATGTCCGAAGAAATACAAAACATCTGTAATTTTGAATTGTGAGTTATGAACAAAAATATATAAATCTGATAAAACTTTCTATGAACGAACAGAGATTGAATAGTGAATAAATAGTTTTGGTAGTTTTAACAATTTTCAATTATAAACATATATTTTGATAAATAATATGCTATTGAACAAACAATAATAGCTTATAGAACATTAAACAAACAATAATAAGCTACAAAACAAACATTTATAAAGTACTGAACAAACAATAATAGGCTACTAAATAAATAATAATAGCCTACTGAACAAATAATAAAAAGGCTACTGAACAAACAGTTGAAAAGCACTGAACAAATAATAATAGGCTACTGAGCAAACAATAATAGCTTATTAAACAAACAGATATAGAACAATAAACAAACAATAATAGTTTATTGAACAAATGTTATAGAATACTAAATGAATAATAATAGGCTATTGAACAAACAATAATAACCTACTAAACAAACAATTATAGAATTTCCAAAAAATCCCATAAAATAAAAGTCTGCATCAATCTCTTCCACATCTGCAAGAACCCTTTCTTCCTCTTTCTTGCTCTCTTAAAGTCGTGGTCTTCATTTTTTAGCTTTCCTCTCCGTTTCTTTTTCAACTCTTTTGCGTTTTTTTCTCTATTTCTTCTTCAACAACAAAGTCATAAGGCAATAATAGATTCGATGAAGATATCTAATCAAAATCGAGCATGATAAACACTATGTTGATCATGATAAAATCGTTGAGAAAGAAAGAGAGAACAAAGACATTGAGAGAGAGATAACAGAGAAAAAGAGAAGATAGAGACATGTTATGACTCTTCATTTTTTCTTATATGTATATATACGCACATGTGCTAACATGCTTGAGGGACTACATAATTGAGAGTGCACCTTATTGAAGGTGCATCTTATAATTTGCACCCCAAACTGTATCTAGCTATTTATTGGGCCTTCCCTATTATTTTGTATGGGCTTGGGTATTATAGTTGTGGCCCATTTAAGAATCTTACTTTTAGTAGGGATCCGTTGTTCTCCAGTCATATATATATATATATATACACCCATGCAAGGCGTAGGGTAAAAAGCTAGTATATAGTATATAATAAAGTCGAGTCTACTACACTATATAGCTATTAGGTGTTGCGTTAATATCAGCTTTGTTATTATTTTGCCATGTGTCATGTTTTCTGTATATCTTTTTTAAAAAGGAAAAAGACTAAATATTGTTTTTAAAGGAAAAGATAAATCTATTGCCCTAAAAAGATGCCCAATAAATAACGAAAATGTATCGATCTATATTATTCATAATTTTTTCCCTACAATTATTAGATGTTACAAAAATATAAAAGTTGTATTTAGTGTTAGGAACTTAATATAACAAAATAAATTTATGTTTTATCTCTTACATCAATTGTCATATTTGACCATTAACAATTATAAAATATAAAAATACTCATTTCTCCCATGTGTCATATGAGTACTATCATACTATATAAATATCGAATAATTGTCAAAAAATACTTTTAATTTTGAAATCATTACATAATTTTTAATTTATGTCACATTATATAAATATCGAAACCCACACATCTCATGGATAGAGACACTAGTATATTATGAAGAGAGTCCACAACTAATTTAGTTTTGTCATTTTTCATCATGTCATTTTATTTTTCTGCTTAATTAAAAACCATTCCTCTCTCAAGAAATCTTTGCTCAACTAATGAATCTAATTTTCAAATAAATTGAGTATATTTTGGTCAATAAAAAATTATTTCCTAAACCATATATGTGTGTGTGTGTCTATAAAAAGGTCTATGCATGCCATTCTAAGCAATGTTACACGTCATCCTCTCATGCAATTCTTTGCTACTTAAAAACAATTGCTTATGAAAATAAATTTTTAATCTAATAAATTTATTTTTTAATTATATTTTATATAATAGAATATATAATTTAAATTATTATATAAACTTTGTCTATATATTATCTCTTGATAATAAGTTTCTTATTTTAGGTAAAATTGATTGTATAGTCATGAAATCAATTATTTTCTAAACAATATTTTTGCACTTATATAGTTAAAGCACTCAAATATAAAAATTACACAAATAAATAAACATTTTATTAATATAAATTTTGTCATGTGTAGACAAATTATTTTAAAATTAATTTATAATATATAGATATAATATACAAACAAACTTTCATGAATATTGCAATCTATCTTATAATTTCATATGTTCTTATTTCATATTTAATGATGTCACATGTTCCCATTTCATGATGTTTCTTCGCTTCAAATTTTTCCCCTCATTTCACCGTATTGTAATTGAGTATCAACTTTTTCATCAAGTAATGGCTACTAACATCATTATTTCTTAATTTAAATTGATTATTTTCTATCAAGTAAAAATTATTTTCAAATCCAAATTTTTTAATATAATCTATATTTATAAATTATATAAACTAATGAACATTATTTTATAAGTAAAATAATCAATACTGATATCCTTTTAGGAAGATATCCTTTTAGGAAGTTTAGTTTGAATGCAACGCTAACATTCTATCCATGAATGATTTTTTAAAAAGAATTTTCCCGTGAAGTATTTGTTACTTTTGAGTGAGTTGAATTTAAATAAATATCTTATGATCCCACGTGCTCTAATTCTATTCTATCAAGTCTTTTCCCTCCAAAAATAAGTTGAACTCCTATATATCTATATATCTATATATATATATATATGTATATATGTATATATATGTATGTGTGTGTATATAAATAATGAGTTAAACTTCCATATTTATTATTCATATATATTACTTTTTTACCCATATCAAATTAATTTTTAATTTAAACATCTTATTTAATTATTTAATTTACACATCTTATAAATTATTTTTTAATTTTACCTTTCTAATTTTGCCAACCGCAACAGTGACAAGAGGTTTTGACGTTGGATGGTAGTTGAGAAAAGGATTTGGTATAAGCAGCCATTGGAAGTGAAGAAAACCATAGGCCAGAAAAGAAAATATCGACCAAGGTCAGATACTTGTTGGTACCATGAAAGGATTTTAGAAAAGAAGAATTTTAGGGAAGAAAGATTTTTCTCCATTGATGTTTTTCTGGTACTGATAGTTTACAAGACGTATGTGACTTATGATACACAAATACAGCCATACGTAAGTCATATATATACGCACACTTAATCACATAAATCCTACAATTATCTTCTGAATTTCATTTTGAACTCTTTAATCTATCTATCTATACTATATACTATTGCTCGCCAAGTGTACTTCCACATTAATTCAATTTAATTTAATTAGCTAATTAAGTCTTTAATAGATATATAAGCATATCAATTTCAAAAAATTCAGATTATCCACTTTTGAATTCGAATTGCATATGTAATCAACTAATTATCTTATTGAAATTGGTGGGGTCTAAGGCAAGGTAAGATAGTGAATAGCATTAGCCTCTGCAAGTTTAATGACATCCTTATCGCATTCATTTTCAAGTTTAGGAATTTTAATACCATTTACTTCCTTCATGGGAACATTAGGCCCATTCTTGATAATTTTTCATGTATTATAATCATTAGTTTGGAAAAAAAAAATTCATTCTAATTTTTCAAAAAGTATAGTTAGTTCCATCAAACAAAAGTATTCTAGTTGTAGATTGACCCTCAAGAGCTCTATGTGCCATATTGATCTTCAGTTGTTGACAAAAAAAAAGATTGATCTACATCTCAAGACAATTAAGTCAAATACACAAAATATGCAAATAACCACATAAAATATGCAATATGTAGAGCACTCGGCCTGATACCACGTGTCGCTTTAAAAGTTAATCCAAGAGAGGAAGTGAATTTAATTCATGGCACAAATTACAAAAAAAAAGGTTTTATTTTTCAACTTCACAAAATGATCTATGATGGATGTTAATCAAATAGTAAACTATAATCAATTAGGTAGCTCAAAAATAAAAAGATAAGGAAGAAGAATATCAAACACAATAATTTTTAGATGGTTCAAATTCGCTTAAGCCTAGTCCACCGCTAAGGTTTCTTTTAGGATTTTGGAAGTTTCACTAGAATTTGGCTTCTTACTTTGATCGTTTGAGAATACATCTCTTGTTCACCACAAGAATCTTAAGTATTCACCCAACACTCAGAAATTTCACCCTTTGCTATTTGTCCTCACACAATTAATCACACAACCTACACTATCCAAGAGTGAAGTAAAGCAATAGAATAGTAGTGTTTGAGTGCAAGAATTCTTCAAGATGTTTACGAAGTATAAATACCTTTCTATATTGGTGAAAGTGGATAGGTAATTTAAAGCTTAAGAAAGTTGATAAAAGTAGGGATGTCAATGGTATCCCGTCCCGCCCCGCCCCATCCCGCAGGGGTACCGGCGGGGTTGGGGCGGGGTTTTTGCAAAAAAACACCTGGGGCGGGCGGGGTGGGGTTTTTTCTTTATACACCGGTGCCGGGTCAGGGTTGGGTGACCCCGCCCCAGTCCACCCCGGTATATATATGTGTGTATGTATATACATATATATATATATATCTATACATATCTATATATATATGTATGTATGTATATTATATGTTATGTTTAATAATTATGATTAGAAGTAAGTTTAGATTTAATGTGCTATTGTTGTAAAATTATGTTGAATTTTAAGTATTAGAGTTTGAATTTGCTGTGTTAAGGTTTGGTGCATGATTTATGTTATTTTTTATTTATTTTTTATCTAATTAAAAAGTAGGAATTTCACTTGACAGATAGGGGTTTAAAAAATAACATGGTGCCCCGTAGGTAGGGGCATTGTGTAAAAAACACCGGTAGAAGCGGAGATGGTAGTCGGGAGAAAACCCGGTAGAGGTATAGGGGCGGGGTAGGGGCAGGTGGAAAAATATCAAGTACGGAGTAGGGGTTTGTGAACCCCGCCCCTACTCCGTCCCATTGACATTCGTAGATAAAAGTAGCGAATATGTGTATTGAATGCATAAGAATAGCTTTAAATGCATGTACAGAAAATATGAAAGCTCAAAATCAAAGTTCGAAAAATATTAAAGTGGAAAAGATGTATTTATACTGTAAGGAGGAGCAATTCCTCCAACGATATTTTGGAGCACGTTTGCCTTACTGGTCAATCCTAGCGATTGACCTATACCTCACCTGGTGCCAGACTTAGAATCAGTGGAATTATCAGTCGACCATCCTCATCCTGCTCAAATGCCATATTTATTTTGGGAATCTATCCATTTCATGGAACTTTCTGGAAATTTCTCTCCTTTTACTATCTTCCTTGATCCTATTTTTTCATTTTCCTTCCCTACCTTGTCCTCTCATGGCACGCCTTCTTCCACTCCAAGATTAGTGTCCAATACAACTTCGTCCAGTAAGGCTTCATCATCCATTTCACCCAAGTACCTTAGCAATAATTGCATCCTGCCCTTATGTTTATCATGTTATTATTGTTATGCCGTGACTATGTTAGATGTCGATGAGCCTTTTACTTGGAAGGAGCCAAGCTTACATCCTGAATGAATTCATGGCATGCAAGTTGACTTCCAAACCTTGGCTAAAATCAATTCTTGGAATTGACCCCATTGCCTGAAACACTTCTTTGGCTGGTTTAAGGTTGTTTGAAAAATCAAACAAATCTGATTGCTCTATTGAACAAGATTAAGCTCGTTTAGCAACCAAAGGAAAAACAAAACCAAGAATATGGTCTTAATTATGAAGAAACATTTGCTCATGTTGCTTGTATGACCACCATTTGCACTGTTATTGCCACTACTACTATTCATTATTGGTCCCTCTATTGGATGGATGTGAAAATCTTGTTTTCTAGGTCATAGGTTTATAGCTGTTTATATTATTTTTCTAAAATATTCTCGAAAAGTAAAAAAGCAAAATGTTGTCTCTCGTTCCAATGCAGAGTCTAAATATCGTGCTCTTGGTGACACCTCGAGATCGCCGACTTCTCTTTGGTTTTAGGTTGTGCAAGTTTAACCTAATTCTATCTACTTTGATAATAAGAGTGTCGTTCACATTTCTTATAAGGATGTAGGACAATTTTAGCGTTTGAATTTTGTGAAATATGAACTTAAAGGCATAAACTTCAAAATCTTTAATATAAGCGCTCGAATCTATGAAAAAGAAGTGTTTTACACATGTTAACTAACAGTATTAGATTTTATTTATGTGGTATTTTTCCTTTCAGATCTTATATGACATTATTTTTGTTTCACATCTTACGTGATCTTCCCTTATGTGGCATTCCAACTACTATGTGGCATTTACACACAAACATCCGTAAATTCTTACCTATGTTGTATATGTGCACATACATAAATCTTTAAACTTTTTTTTTTTGGAAACAGGGTTGACTTAGGGCCTGAATTTTGCAAAATATGAAATTGAAAAGCTTGAACTTTAAAACATCTAACATAAGGGCTTCAACTTATAAAAAAGTGATGTTTTATACACTATTAAGTAACAGCGATAATTTTTGCTTACATGGCATTTTTTTCCTTTAGAATCTTAGGTGGTAGTTTATTTTTCTTTCATAGATTAATAGATTTTTCTTCATGTCTAGAATTTTAAAGGCATATATATGTCATCATATTACTATTTCTAATTTTATAAGATGAGCATATATTTACAAGGTTCTTTTTTTTTGGCTTATTATAATCTATTTAAATTTTTTATTTTTAGTATGCAAAATGAATAATTAATTTATATTTTTAGATTTTAAATATATATAAATTTTTTATATTAAGCAAAGGAAAAAATATGTGTTATTTTATTTTCCCATAGCGCAAAAATTTTTTTAAAATTTGTTTATTTGGACATGTACATGATAGCTTATAATTTATAAGTTTGTAAATATACTACGTAAGAGTTGAATTGTCAGTCGAAAATACACTCATTTATGAAAGAAAAATAAAATGCCACCTAAGATTTGAAAGAAAAAGAAATGCCACATAAGCAAGAAATTAACACTGTTACTTAATGATATATGAAGCATCACTTTTTTTTAAAAGTTGGGGCCATTTTATTAAAGATTTGAAGTTCAAGCGCTTAATTCCATATTATGTAAAGTATAAGCCCTAAAACACCCTTTTTGCTTTTGCTATGTGAATACACAATTATAATTTTTTTTTTTTTGCCTAAAGGAGAGTCTTGTTTATTAATACCTACATATTAAGTTTTTTCCCCTTTGCCAAATATATAAAAAAAATCATATATATATATATATATTTGAAATTTGAAAATTGACAACACAAATTAGCTATGACTTTCAAGAACTAAAAACTATGAAATTTA
The DNA here is from genome assembly GCA_028554755.1 of Cordia subcordata. Classification (NCBI taxonomy): domain Eukaryota; kingdom Viridiplantae; phylum Streptophyta; class Magnoliopsida; order Boraginales; family Cordiaceae; genus Cordia; species Cordia subcordata. Next base: position 2,483,549 of record JAPTOF010000002.1, read on the forward strand.
ATAAAATCACAATAAAATGTAAATAAAATCATGATAAAATGAGATATTAGTTTAGTGTGGCTTTACTTAATCTTTTCATTTTAAAACTCAAAAGGTATAGTTCATTTATAATGTTTATGTTTCAAACATGGGTATAATTTTTATTTAACAAAAGAAAAAAAAGTAGAATGGCATATATGAATAATATATTATGTCTTTTAAATATAATATTTTTTATGATTATTTTTATTTGATATTTATTTTAAAAAATCATATAAATTTTGTTGGGAAGATAAGAGCATTGATTTTGTAAAACTTGTAATGATTAACTTGAAATAAAAAATTGGAAATTAAATGTAGTAGTTAAACACTTACAGTGGTTGTAAAGAAGATAAGAAAATGCAAAGAAATTAACTAAGGCCGAACAGGTGTTCACAGTTAGCGACAAATAGCCTCCTAGAATAGAATAGCTACGACTATGAATAAGAGCACTCCAAAATTTAAAGACTTGGTGAACTAAAATAATGATGAACTTTTCCTTTGAATGCCTTAAAACTAATATGTATGCTATATGGTTTTTCTGCAGTATGTGTGTTCTTTGCAATGATTGATGCGAAATGATAGCCTGCAAAGGCCTATTTATAGATCATAGGTGCCTATTTTAAGCAGCACTTCTGAATAATCATGTTTGGAATGTTTAAATTTGAATAGACATGTCTTTGCAACGAGCAAATATGTCTTTTCATTCAAACTAGGGTAACTGATCAATCTTATAAGTCAACTGAGAGACCAACTGGATAAAATAGTGAGCATCACTGTACTAACTGGTCGATCAACTGGTTGACTAGATGCATCGACTAGTTAAGGTGATGACTTTTACACTGCTACTGTATCAACCAATCTAATCTTCTTCGTAATTGGTTGACCGTTATGCTACTCGGAAAATAAAATAAAATTTGGACAATTTTAAATAAATTTCGTATAAAATAATAAAGTTATCTAGGCCAAGGCCTATGCTCGTGTAGGTGCCATGTCGAGCCGGCTTGACGAGTGGACGAGGCACGCGTATATGGTAATTAATTTCGAATTGACAATTTGGTAAGTCCTCTCCCTGTTCACACATGTAGATGGCCCTTAGGGCCCAAACCTAACTCTCAGAAAATGGGTATATAAATAGCTTAAGATGGCTACAGTTTTTCCATGTGGAACTTTGTTCTCACCAAGTTCCAGTTCCACTCGAACTTCTAAATTGAACTTCAATTTTTCTCATTCATCTTTTATTAGTTTTAAACAAGTTAATATATAACGATCATCTACTCAGAATGAAGATTTTGAATGCCCCTCTCATTTTGAGGTATATGATTTACACCAATATTTACTCGTTCAAACTACAACAATTCCCCACATGAATGGAAACTTGACTCGTCCCGAGAAATAGGCTATCAAAAATGCATATGTATGCAGACACATGGAAGAGTCCATATAGAATGATATTGCATCAAGATAGGTAACCAGCAGCTTTGAGCTTTCCCTTAGTGAGCACTACGAGATTTACTTGCTAACCAGTGAATCCAATATCTTGAACTATTTAGCTTTTATATAAACCAAGACAATAACTACACATAATACCACTGAACATTATTTTGAGGTTCTCATTGTTGTGTTTGTTTTGGCCTGGAACAGTTCCTAGTTTTCATGAGTACTCTCTGATAATTTAGCCTTAGAATTCTTATAGGACCGGCACAATCCCTACTCACATAGGTAACTTCTTATTAAGAGGTTCTTGTTGCACCCACACTTGGAATTTCCAAGATAAGAGTCATTAAAAGCCATAGCTTAACCTAGACTTTTGAAGGCAGCATTATCCACACGTAACAGGAATAGACAAGAGGCAAACCCCCACAATGCTTTCTACTAAAGTTATAGTTACATAATCAGTTTACCCTTTGAACCTAGATCTTGGGATCTCCAGTTAACTAAGTAAGGCTTTCATTATGGCAACTCTTAATTCATAGGCTTGAGACCCATTCCCCTTGATGTATTATATATACTCTCTCTCCCTTTTATTAACAAATCTCCTATATTATCTTTTGACTTCACATACTCAATAGATATAATACCACTAGAGAGTAATTGTCTAACGGCATTGTGTCTATGACGTATATGTCTAGACTTATTGTTTTACATAATGTTTTGTACCCTTCCAATTGCTAATTGGCTATCATAATGAATGCAAATTGCTGGCATAGGGTTTAGTCCAAAGTGGAATATACTCTAAAAAGTTATGAAGCCACTCTGCTTCTTTACCTGTTTTGTCTAAAGCAATCAATTCCGATTCTATTAGGGATCTAGCGGTACTCGTTTGTTTTGAGGATTTCAATGAAATTGCTACTCTTGCCAAGGTGAAAACATATCTACTTGTAGATTTAGTTTCACTTGAATCAGATAACTAGTTCGCATCGTTGTTGCCTTCAATCATTGCTGGATATCTAGTGTAATACAACCCATAGTTCAAGGTATAGCTCGAGTACCCTAGAACCCTCACAAGAGCTGTCCAATGGTTTTGCCCTAAATTGCTTGTACACCTATTTAATTTACCGATGACATATCCTATATCGGTCTTGTACAATTCATAATATGTATATTAAGCTACCAATAATAGGAGAATATTTCAGTTGAGATATTCCCTCACCAGTATTCTTTGTCAAAATGCAAGTTTATACTTATGGGTGTCTTTTCATGACTACTATCATTGCCTTTAAACTTATTGAGCACTTTCTCAATATAATCAGACTGTAATTGAACTAAGTCTATCAGATGTTCTAGTAATCTTCGTGCCTAATATTACATCTGTCACACCCATATCTTTCATATCAAACTTACTGGCCAACATCTTTCGTAGACTTAATAATTTTGATATTGCTCCCAGTGACAAGCGGATCGTTTACATGTAGACAAACAATTACATATTCTGCTTCAATGCCTTTTACATAGACACATTTGTCACATTTATTAATTTTAAACCCATTTGTTACTCTACACAGACCTTCTTCCCTTGCTCGGGACCACAAATCCCTTGGGTTGTTCTGTATATATCTCTTCATCTAAGTCTCCATTTAAGAAGCTTGTTTTAGCATTCATTTGATGTATCTCGAAATTATTGATGACCACAATTGCAATTAATCATCGATCGATGTTGTTCTAGTAAGTGGTGAATAAGTATTGAAATAGCCAAGTCTTTCTATTTTGTCGATAACATTTAATCACAAATCTTGCCTTGTACTTATGGATCAATCCATTAAATTTCATCTTTCTCTTGAAAATTCATTTATAGTCTAAGGGTTTATTTGTAGAATGAAAATCCACTAGTTCTCAAGTATGATTTTGCATGATGGATTCTACTTCATTGTTGACCACTTCTTTCCAAAGAGGTGCTTCTGGAGAACAGCTTCTTTCTCTAACAAATAAGTTAGGAAATTCAGACCAAAAGATTTAGATACCATCATTCTTTTGCTCCGTCTCAGTTCTTCTTTGCCTTAACTTTTTATAGGCTCTTCGTTGCCATTTGGTATAGGCTCAGAACTCACACTCTCTACATATGACCTTTTAGAGGTCATCTACTTTGGTAGATGAATTTGACAAGGAAATTGCCCTCTCAGATTGAGACGAATTTGAGATGAAAATTTTGGGAAAAAATTTAAAATAAATTAATACATATTTGAGACGAAAATTTTTCATCTCAATTAGAAATGAAATTTTCCATCTCAAAACTTGAGACTAGATTTTCTAATATGGAAAATTTTCATCTCAAATTTATTTTGAAACAGAATTTGTAGGTTTGAAAAATTTTCCGTCTCAAAACCGAAACTTTTTTTGTAAATTTAGAATAGAAAAAGAAAATGAAACTTAGGATTTAAAAGAAAAACAAATGCAATATAAGAAAAAGAAAATTAACAATGCAAGCTAACAGTATGTGAAACATAATTTTTTCGTAAGTTTGAATGCTCTTTTCAAAAATTTTAAAATTCAAGCTCTCGATTTAATACTCCTCCAATTTCAAGCTCTAAAACTAATCTTTTCCCTTCTTATAATGATGCTTCTCATTAGTGCACCAAGTATATTAAATTTGACTGTCACCTAATTAGACATTGAAATAAGGCTTTTTCTTTTTCGCGTATCTTAAGCTCTATTTAGTTTAACTGTGAGATCTTAAATGTTGACGTATAAAACATCTAGCTGTATCTTTGGGTAAAAGTGTTGTGGAATAGAATTCGTTGATTGTTAGCCTCATATTTTAGTAGTGGAGCTTTCAATTATTTTAAGAGCAATATTATAGAATAATATTTTCAGAAAAAATAAAAGAAAATTTCTAATATAATATAAAAACAACTTTGCAAAAGTTGTTGTTTTTTTTTTTTTTTTTTTGGGGGTGGGGTTGTTGTTGAAGGCCGAAGCCTCAAACTTTCAGTCCTTCGTGATAAAGAAGTTTTACAAACAAAGATCGAGTCATCAGTGAAGGAAGCTTAGGAACTCCATGCTTACAACGCAAGTTCCAAGTGAGTAAGAAAATACAAAAAACGGTTTTTTTACAATGAAAGGAAAGAAAATAAAATGTAAAAGCTGGAGACAGTATGTTTGTCACTCCAAACCAACCCCCTCCTTCAACGTCTTGAAGGCCAGATGAGAGGGCGATAGATATGCAGCCATTCTTCAAACTCTCAGCATGTGGAAGTTTTTTCTTAAAAGCTCCATTAGGTTTTAATCTTATTAGTTTCCACTTTTATGTAAAAATTCTTTTAAAAATAAGTTAAATAAATTTTAATTTTTGAATTTACACAAAATATTTTTTAGTGTGCAAAAGCTGGACCACATATTCTTAATTAATTGAAAACCAAAACACTGACATGCTCATGAAGTCTGACTCCTTGCAGAAGTTCTGCTTTCTTTACTCCAAAACCTTATTTACTTACTAATATCACCTCATTCTAAATTAGTCAATATGATTTTATTTACTTTCTTTCTGTATTTGTTTAATATTCTCTACAATTAAGGGTGAGAATAGATGATTGATTAGGGCTCAAAAGTAGGTGACTTATTGGCTTCTCTTTTTTTTTTTTTTTCTCCCCCCTTCTTTCGCTATGTGGAATGATTCATTTGATTGGCTTCTTTAGGCACCAATAAGTGCATATATTGACTTTATTGTATAAGAACACCACTCATAAAATTAACTATGCCGTACAAAATCACTTAGGTAAATGTTATATCAAGGTAAATCTCATTCTAATGTAATTACTTTATAAAAAACATCCTCATTTAAATAATTTTGGAAGCAACGCTTGGATTTTTTTGTATTATTGAGGTAAATACGGTATCTATCTTTAGAGACATAAATATAAGGTCTGCATGCACACTCACAAAATCGATTTTTCTATTCATTTATTTCTCCTTTTTCTTTTTCAATAACATCAACAATAGTTTTTCACTTGCATCACATTTATAAAATGGAATACCGTTTTCAGATCATGAAATTTCGGCCAAACTTTTTCTTGGTAATAAAAAAAAATTCAGTTGATCGAGTCCAACCACCGACAAATTTAGGGTGCACAATATATCTTTTGTATTGAATACAAGTTAAGTTAAAAGAACTCACTTAAAATAAGAGACTAAATTCAAACTCAAATTATAAATTATATTTATTTTCAACTCTTACCATTAAACATTCCTAAAAAACAATTTCCTCCAAACTTAGGGGCAAAAGAGGTCACCACAAAGAGACTTGTGTAGATGCAACATTGAAATTCCAGGAGCAAGTGAAACATTTTGGGCTTCCAAATATGAAATGATAGTTTTGTACTCTGTGGCTCTTCACACGTTAATTTATCCATTCGAGGCAAAAAGCTCCTCTTTGTTTCTGATTGGTATTTATCTTGTAAGATACGAAACCAGACTGCACTGCCATGGTTGATACATTTACACACCTCTTTCTCATTAAAAAATACCAAAACCCATGTCGTCAGACATTCTCATCATATTACAAACTTCACAGAAAACCACCCCATGCTTGCAATCTCACTATACCAATTAACGAGTTGGCGCGGTCACAATAAAGTTTGTACAAGGAGTCCATTTTAAGAGCAATACGACAAATGTAATGATAAAAGAATCGTCATGATGCTCTAATAAATTTTTAACTAAAGTTTATAAAGATAAAAGGGTTGTGATTAGGAAAAGTGACAAGTTAAAAATAAAAAATACCTATTTATACTATATACTAAAAGAAGAATTATAACGTATTCTTTTGCCCTAAATGATATCATACAAAGTTACAACACATTGCCTTATTAAGCATGCCTTTATTTGTCATGTGTCATGTTATTCTCTTATTCAAAAATTATATATATATACATACATATAATTCAGTAAAACACACAATTCTCGTGTATTTTCACCATTATATATATCATTTAAATCCTTTGCTTATCCCATGTCAACCATCCATACATGTACAAACAAATGTTGATCTTAATGAGATATTAATTTAACTTATTAATGTCATATTAATTTAATTCAAAATTCTATAAATTAATCAAAGACAAATTACACTTTATAATATTGTTAGTAATAAAATTTAAAATTTTGTAAAACACTTTTGCAAGAAAGCCATTAGTAATAAAATTTAAAATTTTGTAAAACACTTTTACAAGAAACCCACTCCACACGAGCCCTCACCAACTTGAGCGGTAGAAATAATCCTTTAAAAAAAGCAAGGTAATATTATGGTAGATTGCAGAACAATTCCAAGTCCTATCAAACTACATGTGTAAGGCCAGATTCATATACCCATTATTCTTTTTCTTTTTGAGAAGGCAAAAAAGAAAAAAGTTACAAATCTATTTTTCCAAGTGCAATATCACCGCTAATATCTTTTCCAAGAAAAAAAAAAAGCAATTAATGGGCGCGGGAAGGATTATATGATGAATATACACCATTGTTGAACAGCAGATGGAGCTTCTTTGCCCCAGTGCGTGTTTTGCTATTACGGATTAAAAATGGAATTGCCACATTTACACTTCCAAGACATGGGCTTATAGTTGGATAAGTCATCGCCTCTTGAATAAGCCACATTTACACTAGTGCTTTTCTCTTGATGATGTTTGATGGTGGGAACAATAGGGACCTGAACTGCCTCGCAGTTGCCACAAGAACCACATCTTCTATCACATCTTGGCGGCCTTGAACCTATCAAAGATCTCACCATTACCACCTTCTCTTCATTTCTTTTCTGCATTAAGAATTAAAAGCAGCACCATGCATAGACAAAATGATCATCATTCATCAGCATTTTTGTGAAATCATTTAGAAGAAGAAAACTAAATACTAATACAATTGGTTCCGCTAATTTTGTAGCTTATAAACTCCTAAGAAAAAAGTACTTTCATGTACTTTTTACTTTGCAGCTTATAAATCCCAAATAAGCTCAGCCAAACAGGCTGTCACTATTAACTTCGGACTCACCTCATCAGAAGCCTCTACCAACTTTGCCATTGTTCTACCTGCAAGTGTGAGACAAAAATGAATTCAGAAAAGATTGTAATGACTTGCTTGGATTGACTTTTGAAAACAGCTTTGCAGTTCTTTTTTTAAACTTTGGGAAAAGTGTTTTTATTTTTTTAAATTTCTGAATTTTTTTCATGAGAAAATATTTTTTTATGCATGTACAAGGGGAATCCAAATGGACCCTAGTTTTGAGTAAAATTTGACACTACTGCAGCACTTACCTTCAGCCAAGAAACTGACATGGGTGAAGCTTGAGATCATCAAGAGGAAGAGCAAGTAGATAATGCTTGGATGTCTAGTTATTTTGCAGACTATGCTCTTGGAGATGCAGCCCATTGAATTCTTTAGACCAAATTTTTGGAATAGGGAGAAGAGAGAGAACTGAAAAGGGGCTCTACAAAAGGATCAGTTTTGATCAGCAATTGAAACTGTGAAAAGCTCTTCAAAAAAAGCTTTAAAGTGAAGAGATCACAACACAGTTTTCTAGAGCCAACCCTTTTCTCAGAAAAAAAAAAACTTTTCTCGTACAATGAGCCAACAACGTGCAAACGCAAAAGGGCGTTGCTGCAAAAAAGTGGAAAAGGAAAACAACTTGAGGAAGTCACTGAAAAGGGTAAGACCACAAACCTCGTACAATGAGCCCCTCGCCAGGAAAATCCAAGACTAGCAACTACTATAACAGCCAGAAGAAAAAACACTCTGCTGTGTGTTGACAGGATGTTTATATACAATACAGTAAATGATGCAAAAAAGTGTAAACAATTTATCAATGCATACTCAAACAGCAGATGATTGCTGAGGGTTTTTTTTTAAGCAAAGAGACACATGAAACATTGGTATGGCTTATGAGCTTTCGCTTTCCTATTTTTTTTCACTCATTTTGTTCCCCTCATTTGTGTTAATGTTTTTCTTTTCTTTTTTTTTTTTTTGCTAGGACTCATTTGTGTTAATGTTATTAGTATTGAATGCTAAGCCTAACAGGCCTTAAATTCAAAGTTATTTATTTATTTATTTATTTATCTATTCCCTCTTCTGAAACTGTGTGGTCTAGTTTATTTAATTTCAAACTGTGATTTCTATGCTAGGGTAGGTAAAATAGCTTCCCTAGCGTATGGCATGGGCAGTCACGTAGCTGTATGTTGTTGAATATGAGGCTACTGAATGTGATGACATGGTTTACCAACAAAATCACGCAAACGTTATCTGCATTCTGTGCAAGTTAATATTAGTTTGATTTTTTCTTCCTTTTTTCATGGAAAGAGGGGGGGAAAAAAAAAAAGAGGATTCTTTTAGATATTACAGCTTTAATACTTCTTTTCCGAAATATTACATTTTTTTAATTGTTTTAAAAATATTTAAATGGCGTTCGTGAAAAGCCACATGGCATTCTAGAACGCGATAGGCAATTTTCTTTTTGGGCAGCAAATCTTATGGCGTTCAGGAAAGCCTCATGGCGTTGCTATGGCTTTTTTGGAACGCTAAAGGATTCTTTATCGTGAAAAATACAATTGCCATAGCTAGCATTAAAACAGCTTTTTTTAAGAAGTTGAAAATTCTAACTTCTGAAAAAAGTTGTATTTGAGTTTTTTTTCAGAGTTTCAGCTTTTTTGGAAATCAAATCAAATAGTTATTGCAAATTTAGTGTAACTTTTTCAAAGAAAAAAGTGTTTTTTCCTTGAAAAAAGCCAATTCAAACAGGTCTTTAGAACGCTGAATTTTTCTCTATAAATTCCGCGCCAAACCAGTTTCGGCCCGTACCATCTTTTGCTTTCAAATTTTTTGTTAGTTTCTTTCTCTCCTTTTTTTTTCTCGATTTTAACTTTTCTCTCCTTTTTTTTCTCGATTTTAACTTTTTTTTTTTATCAATTTTAACTATATTGGGTTCTAGATCTTTTGATATTATGTTATTTTGTGGAGTACAAAGAAATGGTCCCGACGACCTCTATTTAAGACAACAAGCCTCAAAAAATGGTTAAAATTAGACGAAATACAACATTGGACGAAGTACAACATTCACCCAATTGCATACTACAATTTTTCACAAACTCAATATTCAACCAATAGACGAGGTTGAGCTAATCTTACATTGTTTGACCTCGTTATGCAAAAGCACTCATTATATCGAGATGTCGATCAGTTATGATGATGACGTTTGATGTTTGTACGAACTTTTGCTGGCAATCCCAACTTAACCCTCCCTGAAATGTATGTTAGCATCAAGGATGCCTTTGCTTACCTCCTCCCCTGACTCTTCTTGAAATGTATGTTGATGTTAATGATGCCCTTGCTTAGGTAGTGAAGACAAGAGATCATGAGTTTTCTCGGACCTAAATGAAACTTTAGGTGGTCATGATGAATTTTCACAATTCACCAGCTTCAATTCGTACGAGAGCAATGTGCAAACCATGGTAGCAATGTTCGATTCATTACATGTCTCTTGGCAATCCCCATGGTATAACACCGATTAATCTTCTAGTACAATATTGGTCTATCAACACATTATGATGTTGTTTCAACACAATATTACTACGTTAGTCTCTCCTGTCAGCACAAAGTAGATGCATCCTTCAAGGATAAAATTGGTCATTGAGAAAATGTTACATTTGATTGCATGGGCTCCAATCTAGAGACAAAGATAAGGATAAGATGTTGTAGGATGAGCTCGAAGATCCAAAAGCAGAATGAAGTGACGATAAATCTACATATTCCTTGTTCTTTTTTATACTAGTTTAACTTTTCTTTTGTTGAAGTTGACATTTCTTTTTGTTGTTGAAATTGGTGCAAGTGCTATTGCCCTAGTACCCTTTGGAATAATAGGTAATGTTTGTCTAAGATCGCCATCCATAACAACTTTTCCACCAAATGGTTGAGTCAAACTTATAGGATTTGAAAATCTAAGGACGTTCCTTATAATTCTATCAGGAGACTCGAAACAATATTGATGGACCATAGGCACTTCATCTAAAATAATCAGCTTTATCTTGATTAACAAATCAACTAAAATGTTCCCTTGTTTAATATTACATGTTGAGTCTTCAACAATGCATAATGGTGTAGTGGACCTCGAATGTGCAATCTTACCTCTAGAAAGCAATATAGAAGCTATACCACTTGATGCAACAATAAGAACAATTTCTCCTTGAGATATCAAAGCATATGTCAAAATTCTCTATATTTGGGATTCTATGCCCTAAAAATCACCTATATACGAATATCGAACTAGACATTTGATCATTGTTTATATTTATAAGCATGTTTTACATATATTATCTCTAGTGTATATGTGTGAGACATTGTGTACAAGTCCAATGATAAAATCTAATGACTTGGGTGTCCAATGAGGCTGGACGACAGTAGGTCCAAGTCTAGCTTTGAATATATCATAAAAGGTGTCAATAGCAGGATGATAGTATTGGGCGCTTTACCGGGATAAGGTTATAGTGGACGATTCTCTGAATAGGGGTGATCTACCTAGGTCATTTGAGGGTCTTTCCAGACTTCGCTCTTAATGTGTGTGTCACGTATTGGACATGACCATCGTGAGTATATATTCTAGAATCGTGCCATCATATATAAAAGACAAGACACTCACTGCTTCCAAGTAACCGATGCTCTTAATCTTGAGCATATGTGGATGAACTGATGAAGTTAGGGTGCAGCGCTTTAATGTATTATGAAGAGAGGTATTGTGTAATAAGATTGTCTATCTCGTATGTTGGGTATTGTATTCTAATCAATTGGGACATGCATATGTAACAATAAAGTCTATGTGCCACCTTGGATTTGCCCTATTGGTCATCATAAATCTAGACCTAGTGATATCACCCTTTAGGGTTATATTGGTCATTTGTCTTGTGGGTTGCTCTCTAGATCAAGAGATCTATGACCAGTTAAAGATCACTTCGTAGACTAGAGATTCCAATGTTCCAAATATAGTCTTGAAGGTAATGGTGCCTTTTAGATCGGCGTTGACTATAGGTATACATAGAGAGACGTTTTGGTCATTTCGCTCAGTTGGTTAAAGATAATGGTTACTTGATGTGACCTATTCCTACTTAGCCTGTAATTATCTTTGGAGTGCAGCTTTGGTCTCTTGGTGGAAATAGACCAATGTTAAAATGGCCTTGATGTCGCCAAATTGGTGGCAAAGGCATTTGATTATTTTGAGAGCCAAGGGTAATTATGTTTTTTGGTCTATTCACTAATCATGTTTCTAATTGGATATAATTAATTGAGATCATCTAATTATGTAGATACTTTATTGAGATATAAATTTAGGTAAAAAGGATTTTATCTAAGCTTTTTCTTATTAAATTTATATGCATCTCAATAGGACAAATGGGTCCCACATGGAATTAGATATTATGAAGTAAGAGAGAAAAAGGAACATCTTAGATTTCTTATCTAAAAGACATTCTCTATTTCTAGAAAGGATAAATGAGGGGTACAGTTAGAAACAACATTATTCCTAGGACCTCACCCAATTAAGGTTGTTATATATTATATATAGTGAGATTATAACAAAACCCATTAGAGTCTCTTTGCTATTTTAGAATGAGTGTGCAGAAATTTTCACATACTATTCCTAGAATACACACAAATCCATAGATTTTCAAATGTAGTTTTCCTAAGTGATTGCCCACTACATAACACTATACATCCAAGTTATTGGAAGGTGATCATAGTGAAGATGGTCAATTGAGAGTCTATTTGGTAAAGATTCTTCAAAGCAAAGAGGCCATCTTCTTCCATCTACAAGCCTTTGAAGGTATACCACCTCATCCCCTTATTTCTATGTTTTTATCATGTTGTGCTTATGTGTGTAAATATATTTTTATTGCTATTTCCGCTACCATATTAGATTTGCCTTTAAATTTTTTTTAAAAGCATGATAATCTAAAGCCTAAAGTATAGTTATTTTGGTCCTAACACTCCAAACATTGGTTTTACCAATACCAACAAAACCATATAGGAAAAAAAAATACTTCATCTTCATTTTTGGAAGCAACATTCATCGTAGTATGATAAATTTCAACTTGCTCCAAATTCAAACTATCCAATAATTTATGATTTTGTCATAACTAAGCTCATACAGAGTCAACATTTTTTGGCAATAGAACAAATCTACTTCCTCCAGAAATGGCATCGATGGATATGTTTTTAAACTCTTTCCATTTCCGTTTAAAATTGCCTCAATCTCAGCAAGAGTTAAATTCTTCAATTTGTCGTCATCCAAATATAACTCTAATAATGAATAAAATAATTAAATAATTAATGAATAATAATAGTATAAAATAATTGTGACATGAATTATGAAATTGTTTACATACCAAGAAAGTAAAGCACATTGCATTGCTTGTGAAGAATACCATCAGCAAGGAAGTTCCATGTTTGATCCCAAACAAATTTAGTTCTTGACAATGAATTTGATGCAAACAAATTTCATAACAAATGATGTGATCCCTAAACTGTTACCTCAGCAATAGATTCAACATATTCTTTATCATCATCTATCAACCTCAATGCATAACATACCTCCTTAAATGTCGGCTAGATGACACCATTGATTGTAAGAATGTCCTTATATGACGTACAACCTTTCAGTTTATTCAACAGAACTCTCAAATAATACAATTCTCTAGAACTTGGAAGAATATAAAATAGACGACCAACTGAAATCCACAGTCTTGGCTTCCATTGCTACAATTCTCTATTCCATACAAACTTGGTAGGAAAATCAATTAACGCAATGATCGAGCTTTTGGGCACTTTTTGTTAGTTTTTAGCCAAAAATGTGAACTTTGTCAGCTTAATCAGAGGTTTGTTCAAAACATCATCACTGGCATTATTATCTTCAAAAAAATAAATTGCTCATCCGAAAGATAGAAAGTCAATCGTTCCACTAAAGGATCTAAATTGTGAATGTCAAATCTAGATATTCTCCCAGAAGCCTCACATGCAGAAATATATGTACAGTCATAATACTGCTGGATCCTATCATGATCAATACCATTGTCATCTTGTCTTCACTAATGTAAAGAAATTGTCACACCGTCACGCTCCTTGTTTATGTACTTGAATAGATATTTTGTAATCTGGGCTAATCGCATTATTAAACATTAATGTGAGATTGATAATTCATCCATAACTTAGCATTATATGAAGCTAAAAAATGATTGTCAGGCAACAATACACCTTTATTAACAGTTCTCCCATCATCTCGTCTCCAATAAATAGGATATCTATCTTCATCAATTGTAGTTCTATCAATAAATTAGTTAGGAAAATGCTTTGAATAATGACCATCTTTAGCACTTAGAGAATTAACATTTGAATGCCCACCTACACCATGTATGATGAAATTCTGAACACCACCATATAAAGTCAAGATTTTTGTCCTTATCCAATATCTTAGCAGAAATGATCTTGTATATATCAGTAGAAGTTGGATATTTGAAATGGTTATGCAAAAATAATGAAATCTGGACATAAAGAAGACCTCTCTTTTGAAAACTCTACTATATGCAACATTGCAATTATGCATAGGCATAACTATTTAGTAAAATTTTTAATTTCCATTTAACTGCAAAACCAATTTACCAATATCTATATATAAATTCAATAAGAAATATGTATAGTTTATGCAAAAATATGTGCACATAATTTTCTAAAGAATGAACTATGCTTTAAGTCGCATAATAAGTGATCGAAGTTCATCTTGAACACTCTACTTATGATGTTAGGTTTGTCCTTAAGGCGTAACCCATATTTTTCGCCTACTTTCTGAATCTCTAGTCATTTGGGATTGCATATGAATGTAATGAATAGATCAAGATATCTAGCCCACTTACAAATACCCATAGTATCTTAATAATTCTGGATCATGTATCTAGCACCACCAATGAAAGAAGATGGGAGAATTATATGACGTCCAATTGATGCAGCTTACATTTCTCCTCTAAATAAAGCATCAGACAGTCCTTTGTACATTCCACTCTAAAATCCTTTTAATGATGTCTAATGTAGGATATATGTTCATTTTGAATCATTATGTAGCCATCAACAATGAAATGTTGAAAGAGCTTTAGTGCCATTAATACGGTAAATGCTTTATTTTGGCGTATTTGCAGCCAAAAAGCAAAGAATTCGTGCATAGTAAGCTTTTTTTTTTTTTTTTTTCCTCGACTCAGAATGATATTCTCTACGTGAAACATTTATTATACATCCATCTTCTCCATTTGGGAAAAAAATTGGATACTGTATCGACGAGTACGCTGGATATACTTCAGATATTCGTTTTAGTGGTCCACTTTTAGTCTCCACAATTATATCTCTTTTGCATTTCGTGCTTTTGATGTCGCCAACAATCAATATAGCCACTTTAAAAGCAGTAGGGAGATTGTACATTCTTCCATCTTTCCTTCTCTTGCCAATCAAATGTAGCCACACATTGGAGTGTGGGTTGTGAATGAAACGTTCACGTGCCATTTGAAATGATTTTGCAATTGGATTATTTTTGTCAAGCATCTCCTTCAATTTATTCACCAACATCATATGTAATGTTCCAAAAGAATCCTTATTATTGGTACATTGCAACACTTTGATAGGTATAAGTGAAAATTTATTACTGAACAATTTGTATACTATACAATAATAGTATAAACATAATATATGGGATATAATATTAACATAAAGAATACCTCACTGTAGCCATCCGACTTGGAAAAAAATACTTGACGCTTTAAACATAATCCTTGGTAGAAAAAATTTATGCCCATGGCTCACAGAACTGTTGGGAAAGAAGTCCATAAAAAGTTGTTTTTTCCAACACTTTTCAATTGGTCGTACTATAAGTGTTATCAATGCACCTAATTTCTTATAGTGATAATGCAGTAAAATACAATGATCATAATTAATAACATATGACTCCCACTAAGCAAAGACATCAAAAGATTCAATGACACCCATATTTTGTACATGCTTGACCACTAAGGGCAGGTGTGTAACTAGACACATTTAATAAAAATAAAACTAACAACAAAATAAAATCTAATTATGCAAATTAAATTCAAATCGAAACTGAAAAGTCAATATAAAAAGAGAAATTAATGGAATTTAATCGTAGCCTTGGATGCAATCCTAGTTTTGGTCTGTAATTCCGATCCTATATACAATGATGACTTTTACTTATTTTGACAAATTAGTTATGGTCATCGGCACAACTTAACAACTTAATCTTCCCTTTCAGTGTTGAAAATAATTTAAACCCCTTATAATTTCTCCCCACTATCGTCTTACCTACTAAACCTAAATGGTCTAACTCCCAGAGATGTCTATATAGTCTGTCTAAAGGTAGCACTAAGACTCTAGAAAGACCTAATTCACCTAATTCTAAAAGTCAATTCTCTTGCAACAATCGTTCAGTTAAATTATGTGTTTTTCAGAGAAACTCGGTTCACCACTTATTTAGATTAATTAGATTAAGAATCTAATTTCTTATTTGGCAACCTATCATCAAGTAATTGAATAATAGTTGGCAAATTAAACAATCACAAACAATATTAATTCTTAAATCAGAAAATATACATATATCAAAATAAAAATGAAAGAATAAAATCGATTAGATCTCATGTAATTAAAGAACCAAAATATGGATTAACCATTAGTTAGAAAGAAGTTTAGAACTCCATGGACATGAAGTAGGCGCTTAAGAGAAATAAATATATTGAAAAATATTTTCTGAATAAAAGACTAATGATCCCTACGAAGTGATCCTAGACAATGTAAAGGAAAATTTCTTAACTAGAGTTCCTTTTGAATAAGGAAACTCTTTCAAAGCTAATTAAAAATAAAAAAGTAACTATCTTTTAATACAGTCCTTAATAAAATAAAAGTCTTCCACAATGTTTCCTTCTTTCTAGAATAAATGGCAAGTCTTCAATCAAAATTTCTTTCCAAAAGTGCTACAAAATATCTTCCATTGTTAGTTAACTTTGGTCAAGTCCCGCATAGAACTTGCGTGGCCACTTCTAAGGTGGCAGAATCAATTAAGACCACTCCTAAAATGCCCAAAAGCCTCTCGAATACATATACAATGTTTCGAGCTCCTTTTCGAAGTATAACCATGCAAAAATACACAAGATAGCACTAATTAGAATGCATTTAATTCTAGAATCATGCGCAAACTACGAATTTAATGCTTATTTCGGACTTATCACATTTCTTATAGTTGGTTCTAGCCAGAGTTTCAATGGAGTTAAAAAGGAACAAAAAAAAAAAAAAAAGCTCTTCATAGTCACCCATTTGTTACTGCACATATAAATTATTCTAGTGTAATCACTTGTGCGTTGCTCGAGGTGAAGACAATATTCTATATTTTATACAATATTTAATAATATGTATATATAAAACAATCATTTTTTATTTCAAATGAAATAATAATTTATTTCAATCTTATTTTTATTTTTTATTCCTAGTAAAAAATAGCACAATTCATTCATGAAAAGTATTCTTTAAGAAAACATCTTTTGAAGGTGTTATACGATGAAAGATTGCAATGAGTATTTTTCTCAACAGAAGATAAAAATTCTCCTCTTGCAACTTTGAATTGAAGTGTGCATATATCTCCAGCTTCAACATTTAGTGCACATCATACAGCTTCCTAACCTCCTGAGATGAAGATTAAAGAACCCATTCCTCTGCGAAGTTCAACATTGAAGTTGCCTAATGGAGATTTTAGAACAATACGTTCTAATGTATTCAATCCTGTGTCTTCGGAAAAGTGTGCACAAATCGACTGGTGTAAACAAATATTAATTAGTTGAGAAAGAAATACGATTTTATATAAGGCAATCAATTAGTGTAAAAAAATTGACTTACCAAATAATCAACGTGACTTTTACATCCTATCCTTAGTATGTGGACATCTTCCGCAAGATTTAGATTAATAAAATAGAGTTGATCAGTGAATAGTTCATTGAGGATTTCATTATTACTTGTTCTCGTTCTGTGTTGCAATAAATAGGACAAAAGATAGAAACGTTAAAAAGAATAATAAAAAAAAGAATATCTTATTGACTGAATATTTTTTAACAAATTTCAAAAAACAATTTTGGTTAAAATCCTTGGAAAAGAAATCGTAACATAATTATAATTTTAATTAATTCATCAAATAACAATTGATGGTATAAAAAATTAAATCACAAATTGAATCAGAAAAAGTAATTAAAAAAGAAAAAAGAAAAAGAAAACGTGGAAGCCGCGAAGCAACCAAACAAAGCCAAAAAAAAAAAAGAGCAATACATGTAGAAAGAAGCGACAAAACAAAGCAAAAAAAATAATAAAAGACACCAAACCCTCTTGTAGTTTACCATAGGTGCACAACACTCTTCTTTGGTGTCAAAAGTTTTACAACAAGCCCTTGTAGTGAGTAAAAATTTCATACACGTCACTTATTGTCTAAACTCTCCCTAACAATGTTAAAAATATAAAATAAAAAGATATTAATACCCTTATCCTACTCATCCAAATTTTTTTTTTGAGTCAAACACGTATATAACAATTAACAAAAACAAAAGTCTCAATAAAATTGACGTAAATGAGGTATTTTTTCAAAAAAAAGGACATAAATGAAATAATGTTGTAGACAACGATGCATCTAAATGGTAGCTACCAAATGTGCCTTACTAGTGACGAATTTCACAACCTCCCTACTGGTGATGTAGTGGACAAACTCCAAGAGTGGCAAACTGGGATTTTGGACGGTCAAATTGGGATTTATTTTTTATTTAATTTTATTTTAATTTTCTTTTTGCCTTTTTGGTAAAAGGGAAAAGGTTAAATTTTTTGGAAAAAAAACTCATTTACGTCAATTTTGTTGAGAATTTTTGTTTTTGTTAATTATTATGCACATGTTTCAATTAAAAAATAAAAAGAAAATTAAACAAGTAGGATAAGGGTATTAATGTCTTTTTATGTACATTTTTAACACTTTGAGATAGAGTTTAGACAATAAGGGATGTGCATGGAACTTTTGCTCACTATAGAAGTTTGTTATGAGACTTTTAACACAACAAAGCGTTGTTGTGCACTTACGGTAAATCATAGGGAGGGCCTAGTGCATTTTACCCAAAAAAAAAAGAGCAACACATGTATAACGACACATGGCAAGCAAACATGTAACGACCCAGGCCCAACTACTGGCCTGTCACTAGACTTGAGTCTAGCCAACTGGTCCAAAATGCTTAAGCCGGTGATAACAGTAGTAATGAACCCAAGCTATTATAAAGTGCACACAAATCTCACAAAGAACCGATGTGGGATGGGGCGTTACAGACTTCCCCCCCTTAAAGATGCGTCGTCCTCGTTGCCCCCCAAACATAACCAAAACCACAGTCCAGGACCCCAAGCAGCGTAGAATCTGCCCAGAGCCTGTTCTGATACCATTCTGTCATGTCCTCGAGCCCAAGCTCGCGAGCGTCCAGGACCCCGAGCAACGTGGAATCTGCCCAGAGCCTACTCTGATACCACCTGTAACAACCCAAACCCAACTACTGGCCTGCCACCACACTTGAGCCTAACCAACTGGTCCAAAATGCTTAAGCCAGTGATGATAATAGTAGTGAACCCAAGCCATTATAAAATGCATACAAATCTCATAAAGAACCGATGTGACATGGACATTGCAAAACACAACCCATAAATGGATCTCACATTGGTTCCTACTTTAGTCATATAGTATATAATAATTAAAACATGTCTTTATGGATTTAAGTAATTGAGATATACTTTAGATAGCATGAAAGTACAAGACATTCATTACATTCTTTCTTTGAGAGAGAATGTAAATATCTCATGACATTCTAACTGCACTTTGTGATGTTTATTTCTTTTGTAGATCATTTCTTTTTTTTTTTTTTATGAAAATCTCATTTTGCTCAGTCAAAAAAAAAAATCAATCACCTTTGGTCAAGATTAACTTCTTTTGTGAAATTCACTCTATCAATTAAGTCACTCAATTAAGTATACAATACTTTTCTTTGGAATGACAATTGTATGATTATACATAAAGATTAGGTTCATAAATTTAAACATGAAAGCTCTGATACCACATATTGAAAAATTTATATACCAACCATGATAAATCTACAAACATCATATAAATTTAATCAACAATTCTAATGAAGAAAACTAACCGTTTGCTTCCATTGTTGTAAAATTTTGACTCAAAATCACATTCAGGAACTGATTGTTCTTCTTGCTCTTAATCTCTATAATGTATATGATGGGATAAGAAAAACAATGCCTATTCTTTTATAAAGCAAAAAAAGGAACGGTTGTATCTTTGCAAAGATAGGAGAGCGGACTAGTCAATATTTTTATTGTCAAACATAGGGCTACCCATCACAAGACGAATGACCATAGCCTAATACTTAATCCGCACACATGGTATGGGCTTTTATACATCACCTTAAATAAATAGTGCAGTCCAATAGTTTACATAAGTTTCTTGGTTTGCTTTAGAGTTGTGTACTTATGCAAGATAGTTTAAAAGGTAGTTCTGTTGATATTGATACAATTGATCCTTGATGTGGTTATTCAACAGACCACACTTAGCATCTTATAATTAAGAATTTGTTCAGTGATGCTTGTTGTCTCTAGGACTTGATAAAAACTTCTAGAATCGTAATTGACGAGAATTTACAACTAAATCATTATATCAAGCTTCGAACTTTATGACCTTTTGGTGTTTACTATTACGTTTAGATTATTATTTGAATACTTGCTATTGGTTTAGCATGTTAAACTTTAATATTTTAGATCGAAGTAAAAAGACATACAGATCCTCAGTTTTTCTAAATGAACATGCAAGCTTTACTTTGTTGACCATATAGAGAAAATAATGGTAAAAGGCGATGTATATTCTGAGGTGTATCAGACGAGAGGATACTACTGGATCTTGCCAACATGTCAAATTTGCATCTTAGGTTTTAGTTAAAAGAGTCAAAGAGTTTGATATATTTTCCAGTCGTAGCCACACACGTCATATAGTAGATTGCAATCACTATAGGGAGGGAGATTACGCCTACTTGGTTGACCTCTATCAACTTAACTCCAATATCTTCTAGTAGCACTGAAGTTTTAATTCTACTGTGAAATTGTAGAAAATCTCAAAGGTTAGAATAATCTTGACATCTCAATAGATACAAATAAAGTTTCTCTTTTATTAGCACTCTATAGTAGATAATTTTCTCTTGTCCTTAGCAAAACCAGTTAATTCAAGAAAATGAAAATACATCTACGGGCTAAATGACAGCCAAAGATATTGAAAACTTTTGTTAACCTCACTGTACAAGCTGTTCAAAAAGATATTGGCCTATATCCAATTTGTTTATATTGGGATAGAATTACATTATTAACACATTCAAGGACTGGGTGACAAAAATCAGCTAAAAAATAAATGGGACTGGATGAAAAAATGAATGGAAGCAATTCAAAGAGTTGATTGGGAAAGAGACTGGGCTAGGCTAGGATCTGAAGAAAAAACATATTGCAGCATCAAATTCTTGGTGGGAGGAAAAAAATTAAGGCAAGTTCAATATACTAGAGTACAAAATATGTTTAGTTTCATTATATAATTAATATATATTTAGCCTAGACTTGTTATAATTTTCAGTTGTACTTACAATTTTTATTTTACTATTGAATTATATAGATAAAGCCTGCATTTTAAAAATATCGAACTCAAGGAATTCCTTTAGTTTTGCTAACAAAATATGATATCTTATTTATGGATACAGTAGTCACAGGTGACTATGTTTGGGCTTTTTCAATGGGTATATTACATGATTTGGATCATGAAGACGATGAGGATGATAATGATGCCTCATAAATGGCTAGAAATGGAAATTCCGAAAATGATCTTAATTTTCTTAATTTTTTAGATGATACGCTGAGTGATGACGTTCAAAATACATAAGGAACTTCTTGTGATAGCCTATCCAGTGAACAAACGAAGGATAAGAAAGATCAAAGTTTAGTTGTGTCATCCAAACAAAGTAAGATGAAAGGAATTTCAAGGAAGATGAAAAAACAATCAGGCGGTTCGAAAAAGTTATCGCATCAAATTGATAGGTTGGTTGTTACAGTTGATAATTGAGGTATTGTCGCTTCCAAGATGACAGATTTACTAAGATGCAGCATATTTGAAGTTTATGAGGCACAGAATACTTTACTAGAAATCGCTGAATGTAACGAACTTTGGTTGTTTGCCACTAAATTCTTGGAAAGTAAGATAAAAAGCAAGGCGTTTGCTTTTGCAAAGAATCTAGAAGCAAAAGGCATATGGTTGAAGCACCACCAAGATAAAGCCAATGTGTGGAATGATCTTTATTACATTATGTAACTATGTTTGTGAACATTTATCATCTTTTTCCAGTCAATTGCATGTTGAACTTAGTTGTAAGAAAAATATACTTTGACTTATGCTATGCATAATACTCCCTCCGTTTTACTTTGAAGGTCTAGTTCTGACTTTTTTTTTGTCCCAAAATAAGAGTCTTATTTGACTCTATTCAACTTTAGTTTACACAAATTTGCATATTAAGCTATGAACCATTTAATACAATTAGACATTCTATTAAATGTTGTGCATCAGCTTATTGTTAAACTCTTATTTAGTCCAGTTCATCCACTTAATACAGAGCATTAAAATCCTTAGTTAGAGAAATAATATTTCTATCATTTAATGAATTAACACTTAAAATGTTGATTACCTTACTATATGTGAAATGTCAAAATTGAACCCTCAAAATGGGACGGAGGTAGCAATTCTTTTTATGAACTAATTTTACTTTGCCATTTTTTGTTTTTTTTTTTTTTTGTATTTTGATCTATAATAATATTATGCTTGATCTTTCTAGATATGAACAATAATGTGCATAATATGCAAACTACAAGCTCTGATGATGAAAAAAGTGATGAAGAAGAGAAGTCACTGGGTGAAACTGAAGATGATATTACTTGGCAGTTAGTAATATCAACTACAGGTACTATAATAGAATATTATTATAAATATATATAAAAAGAACCTTGAATGATCTCCTAGAAAACTGGACTGAAATATTTAATAGAAGTATTGAAAATCATCGAGATAGATGCATAAATATGTTTCAAATTGAAAACGAAGCATTGATACAATTGTGTGTGGAGTTAGAAACGAAATATAGATCGAAATCATCAAGAAGAATGTCTATGGTTGAAAAAAGTGGCAATTTTTTTTATACATACTAGTTATTGGAGCATCAAATAGGCATGCACCAGAGTGGTTTCAACATTCTAGTGAAACCATTAGTCGATGTTTTAGGCAAGTATTGCATGCCATGTAATTAGTGTTAATGGATTTGATCAAGCCCATATATCCTAATTTCAATGACATTCCTCCATAAATTTTGAATGACGGAAGATACATGCCGCATTTTAAGGTAACACATATACATACAAACATAAACACACACACACACACATATATATATATCCCATTTTGTATTCACAAAAGTATGTGCTAAAAGTTATTTACTATTTCATTTACAACTTCATATTAGCACTACATTAGAGCCATTGATAGGACACACATACACACGTGTACATGACCAGAATAAAAGGTTTCATATATTGGCAGGAAGGGAATTGCTACACAAAATATTATGGCTGTTTGTGATTTTGATATACAATTTATACTCATTTGGGTGGGATGTGAAGGAACGGAACACGACACACAAATTTTCTTAGCAGTTACCAGTGACCCACTCATCCAATTTCCAAGGCCTCCTAAAGGTACTTTTATTTTTGTGTTACCTAAGTTTTTTAAATGATTTAATAGTACATGTGCTTATTCGATTACTATGATTTAATAGGAAAGTATTATTTGGTGGATGCGAGATATCTAAATATTGAGGGTTACTCGTGACCCTATAAACAGGTGAATTATCATTTGCCTAAATTTCAATGTGGGCAATCCCAACAGGATGAGAAGGAATTTTGATAGTTACCATTCTCGCTTAAGAAGTGTAATTGAAAGGACATCTAGAGTATGGAAAAAGAGATGACATATTTTAGATAATATGTCTGCACATCCTTTCAATACATCGATGAAGACCATTATTGCTTCAATAGCATACATAATTATATTAGAAGGAAATCAAGAGGAGATTATGTTTTCCAAAAATTTGATAGCAATTTCGAGTTCTTTCCTCCAACTACCATGCTAGATGTTCAAGAAGTTGTAGTTGAAACAAATAGAAACAACACAACAAGCCAAATGGATGATGTATGCGATCAAATAGCTTCAAGTCTAATGATGCAAAGAAACTAATTATTATTGTCAAATTTGTTACATTTTCTTTTATTTTGGGATTCACTTTTTTTAACTCTTATTTATCAAATTTCTTGTCTTATATTTACTTTATTTATTATTATTATTTAGTTAATTAATTCAGTTTTTTTTTAAGTTAACTTTAATATCACTAGCCTACAATCAATTATTGAAATTTTTAATTTTTTTCTTAACTTTTATTTAAGACATATGGTATCTAAGTTGCACAACAAAGAAATAAAATTAACTCTTAACTGTTTTTTTGTCCTTTTTTGTTATTTTAAACTAAACAACACTTTATCCAAATAAATTACCAACTATTTTTTTAGCGACAACAATATTATATTTTTTTTAACAACTAATAAGACAATTTTTTTTTAACCGCAACTACAATCCCAACAACAACGGTGGATTTCAACAGTAATGCCAAATGGGCTCTTAAAATGCTTGTATGAAATAAAACAAATGGTTTTGCAAATGACAAATGGCAACATCTGATTCACTGCAAAATGGGAGGAAATTTGGTGCATCTGGTTTAGTTTTAGTATATTGTAATAGAAAGATGGATAGATGGGTAAATTTTATAATAGGTCCTCATTATTTTTTGATTATTTCAAATTGATCCCTATAGTTTTAAAAATACAAATGAGTCATTAATGTTTCGCAAATATAATCAAATTAGTCCCTATTGTTTAGAAACATTCATATTAATCCTCAATATTTCAAAAAAATAGTCAAACTAGTCCCAATTATTTAAAAAAATCATATTAGTCCTTAATATTTTACAAATTTACTCAAATTAGTCCCTTTTATAAGAAAAAATAAATAAAAAAGATTACAACTAATTTGAGTACGTTTATAAAATATTAAGGATTATTATGAACTTTCCTCCAAATAATAAGAACTAGTTTGACCATCTTTGTGAAACATTAAGCACTAATAGTGAATGTTTCTATATAATAAGGACTAATTTAACTATATTTGCAAGATATTAACGACTAATTTAAATATTTTTGCTAAATGTTAAGGATTAAAGTGAATATTTTAAAACAATAGGAATCAATTTAAAAAATGAGAAAATAATAAGGATTAATTCTGAAATTTAGCCATAGATATGTAAGACTGGCTCTAATAGAGCCTTAAACATAAAAAGTTCATATATTTAGGAGAGTTGTTAGTGCTAATGTACTCCATCAACTTCCGATCTAATCTCCCAAAATTTAGGTACTTTCCAACCCCAAATTCTCCATCATTTTATTCATATACATCAACCACATACTACGCACCACCACCATGACACACACCACACCACCATTATGATGATAAAACAAAATCGACATGAAGATTGAAGATTATCGTTATGGGCGCACAAAAATGATGATCGCCCTAGTGATGTTCGATTTACAATCGGATGGTTTGATTTTGTTGGAGAGAGAGGTAGAAAAAAAAAAGAGGAAGAGTGTGAGAGGGAGAGAAGAAAATGAGAGGCTTCAAATTTTTTTTAAAATGCATGCCTTTCATTTTGTCTAAAGTACGTAGTATTCCGTAAGAGTACACTCTTACGACGCACAGTAAAATCTGCGATGGGAGACAACCTAAAACCCCAAAATCAGCACAGGGTTCGAAGTGTAATATTGAAATTTTGGGGTTTATATTGTAAATATGACATTTCGAGGTAAAAAGAATAAAAAACTAGAACGCTGCCTTGCTTCAATGCTTAAAAGCGTCGTCTTGAAAACGTGGGAGAGAGAAACTCCATTTAGCCAAAATCAAGTGAATTCTAAGGTGTAATTTTGTGCTTCTTATATGATCCCAACTAGAGGTAAGTTTTCTTACCGCATTTTCTGGTATACATATTATTAATTTTTTTCTGGGATTTTGATAATCTTATGATTTCCTAACTTATTTGGGGGAATGAATTGTTGAAAGATTTGTGATTTGGTTACATTTATGAACTAGGGTTTTTTGAGGGGTTTGAGAATATGGTTTTGGGGCTTTAATTTAGATAAATAACTATACTCCTATAATACTTTTATGTGTTATAGGCTACCATGTCTACTGCTATTTCTTTCGATTCTCGTGTTTATTGCCTTTATTTAAATTCTCAAAAACTAGTCCTCATAGTTCCTACCTTGTGTCCTAGATATCGTTTGTGGAAAGTGATGTTTGGTTGATATAATCAAGATAAGGTGTTTCCATGGACATAAAGGATTTGAGGATCGAGCCATTTTCTTCGCTATCTGCAAAAATCTTGCTTGATTTTTGAATAAGTATCATTACCTTTACTATTCCCATTTTCCGTAATCATTAGGAATTGAATTCCATGGTCACCGTTGTGTTTGCTCATCTTGATGGAAGTGAATAACTTTGTCTTCAATTCTACTTTTCTCCATTAGATGCCTGTGTAAGGTCTATTGGCAAACTCTTGTCGCTTTCCGATGAAGATGTATGTTTGATTTTAAGGCCTCTTTGGTTCCCTTGCATCTGATTACGACTCAAGGTGATTCATGTTGTTCGTCCATGTTTGCCTTATTGTCATAGCTTACCTTTAGTTGCGTTGTGTATCCAATGTCCTCCTGATAATTCTGAAGTAAGTTTTTAAATATGTTACAGTTTGTAATTAATCCTCACCTTGATATTGCTTCCTCATGGGCTTCTTTTATGGTAGCTTATGGCACTCCACCGTACTGTATCTGTTAACTCTCATATTAGAGAGGAAAATGATATCTTTCATTAACTGTAAGCTGAGTACAAGTCATGTGTTTATACACGACAGATTGTAACAGTGCAGGTTAGTTATAACTAACTCACTCTACTGCGGAGCCCTCAGGAACTATTTTTACTTCTAACTACCTGCTCCTACCACTACTCTATTATTTATAACAGTAATGCATATATACTCCTAATAGTATCTTCTAAGTTATATTACCATATGATGTGTGCGACTAATCCACTAATCCTTTTTCTATCATAAGCTGTGTATATGTGTGAGAGATGCACTTATCACCTGATAGGGGCTTAGAACTCACACTCTTTGACCAGTGCTGCACAGGAAAATGCAGTCGCGACTTACTGTCGGCGAGCCATCTTGTCCATGCTAGACTACTTGTGTTTCCGAGTGTTCGGTCTAGTGGTTTATTTCAGCATATCACCACGTTTAGATTTCACCGTCTGCGTTTGGACTATGTCTCCTTATTCCTGCATCTAGCATTATACTTTTCTCTTAACTATGGCACTTTATTATTTCATAATGTATCCTATATGTCTTTTTGGTCAAGTACCATCCGCTCCTTTGTATGAATGCTCTAATGTGTTGCCAAAGCTTAATTCCTAAGAATCCGTTTAGTTAGTCTTGTTTATAACCTTGCTCTAATTGCGCCAACTTATTTTGTTCTAGTCGTATCATTGGTGCCCTTGAGTAATCTCTTGGTCCATTCTTTGGTCTGTATGTTTCATGTTCGTTATCATGCAAACTTGCATAATATTTGGTCTTGTAATCTTTGGGTCATGTTCTTATCCATGTGTTTAGTTAGGTTCCTTTAAGTTACACTGATATGCCATTTGCGGGTATTCTCGAATGAAGTTCGTCCTCTACTATTTAACATCTTTTTTATTAGCAAGAAGCCTTTATCTATAGCTTGATATTTTGTATAGCCCCCATCTTTGTCCACTTTTCAACAAATATGCTTTTTTTGCTTCATATGTTCCATATTGGTTATTGTAAGTTTGTTCTTTTTCTCACGGTGTGATAAACTTTCATTTGACCTTTTTTGAAATAATATACATGGCCATCATAGTAAAGCTATTTATACTTTGATGCTTTAAGCACATTCCTAACAAGGGCATTGGACAGGTCCTAAATGTCTTACTTATCTATGTCCACTGTATCCATCTATACTTAAATAATTTAAATCTACTGATATTGTTCTAACTTGGTGAACCCCACTGTTGAGATTATGTCCCATTGTAGGTTTTAGATGCAGCTTTCAGTTCTTGCTTCTACAGTTAACTCCTTAAAAGTTCGCTGTTATATTTTATCTATTTTCTTTCTTAGCTCTGAGTACTCTATTGACTCTGTTGTTTGGATCTATTGGTAAGTTTTTACGAGCTCCGGAATTTTTTTGAGCTTTGGGTTTCATATGGTTTGAATCTTGAAGTTTTGCTCTAGATGCTTTCCCTTCTGGGACCTTCACTTATTTGAGCATTCCTTTTTCTGCTCACTCCATTTCCTTTTAGAGGAAAGATACCAAGCATTTGATGGGTGAGAGCTTGTGACCACTATGAATATTTAAAAGTTTCGACCATCAGATAATTTTATTTGATAGGTTAGATTCTTTAAGTTCTACTTGGGATATTCAAGTGTCAGTTGATGATCCAAATATTAGTCATGGTGTCATGATTTAGCTTTGAGGTTGTATAGTCGGAATATCTATGTGTATGAACACATATTCAACCTTTGTGATATATATGTTTATATTTTATGATTTAGTTGCTCTGATTCTTTATGGTGGATTGTGTATTGCTTGTGCATCTAGCCTTGCAAGTTTAGGAATTCAAGTTCTTAGGCTTGCGGCCGTCACGTCTTTAGGTTTGACTTAGTAGGTTTTCAGGGTATGGCAAATTAACTAAGTTACTCAACCAAAAGTGATTCTCTGGTCTAGATTTGGTACCAGCCTGATGAAGTTGAATAATATCTCTGTTTGCAAGAAGACATCTGAAGAAGACTGATACTTAAAACTGAAACTTGAAACTCAAACTTGAACTTGAAATTGAACTTTAATTTCAATTTAGAAACTGAAACTTGAACTTAAATTTGAAACTGAAATTGAAACTTAAACTTGAACTTGAACTTAAAAACTTAAACTTAAATCTACAACTGAAAATTGAAACTTGAACTTGAACTTCAATTTAAAAACTTAAACTTAAACTCATATTTAAAGTTGAGCTTGAAACTTAAACTTGAACTTAAAAACATAAACTTAAATATGAACATTTGATTCTGCTATTTATTAGTTCCCTTATGGCTTTTACATGTTAGGCAATTCTCTTAATTCGGAGTTTATGTCTGTAACTTCAATCGAGGATGAGGGATCTACTTGCATTAATGTGGTGCCTTGAGGTTGTTGAGTTTGCATATGTGGATGGGTGAATAACTTTGTTATTTGGTGGTTTATTGCTTAGTTATGTTGGTGAGTTTATCTGAGATTATGTTAAGTTAGATTTGTGGAGAACTTTGTTGAGTTATGTTAATTTAGATTTGTGGATGACTTTGTAATGTGAATGGATTTGCCATGTGGATGGTTTGTTGTTTTGTTATGTGGATTATTTTGTTTTGACTTTTTTATTTTATGTAGTCAAATATTTTTGTTGTTTATATATTGAGCTTATCAATTTAATGCACTTTAGGGAATTTATTTAACTTGTTTGGTTGTTTTATGTGACTTAATTCGGTTTGTTTCTCTTGGGTTCTTGGGGGAGCAATTTTCTCAATATGGAACTTGGGTTTGGGATGATCTGTGTTTCGCAGGTTCAGGGTTTTCTTGAATTGAGATGTTCAACTAATTTTCAATTTTGAATTTGGGACGGGATGTTTCGGGTCTGGGACTTTCATTTAATTCTTAATTGGGTTTGGGATGGGTTTTGGAGTCGGGAGGGTAATTGGGTACCGAACGTGGGATGCCCTCATAGGTAAGGTACTTGGAAAGTTGCCATCCCTAGATTTTCATTTAATTTTTAATTTTTAGTTCAGGATTAGGATGTTCCAGATACCTGCAGGTTCGGGGGTTTGGGTTTTTCCTTTAATTTCTAATAGGGTTTGGGATGGGTTCCGAATTGGGACAGTGATCAAGTACCAGATTGAGGTTTTCTTCGTGGGCAGGTACCTGGAATGTTACCATCCCTACTTCCAAATCAGAGTCTAATGCAGGGGAGGAAAAGTTCTATTCAACTCGATGACTGTTTGAACCTTTATTGGAAGATTTATAGGGCAAGGGCATAAGAATCAGTTTGTAGCCCAAACAAAAAGAAAATCACAATCTTTTGTGGCTCTTTCTTTTATAAAATTCTCTGATCCAAACAATATTTGATCTTCTCCCCTCCTTCTATTTTCCTTTCCTTTTTGTTGAATTCAACCTCCCTTCTTCTTCCCCCTTCTCTTCTCGTCTCTCTCCCTCTCCCTCTCTCTCTTCTCTTACTTTTACGAATTAGTAATAATTAATTTCTATTTTTTTAGCAGGAGATAAGAGAAAAACAAGCAGAAATGTCAACAGATTTGATATTAAAGCCATTTTGCAGCGGCTGCGGATCGTCAGTGGAGCTGTATGGCAGCACATGCAAGCACTTGACCCTGTGTGTTTCTTGTGGCAAAACCATGGCAGAGAACCGTGGCAAATGTTATGAGTGTGGCACCCCAATCACTCGACTGATCCGTGTGAGCTTTTCAATCCAAAATTTCTTCGATTATTGATTCATCACATGGTATAGCAATGTCTCGTTGTATATGTACATATCGTTTTTCCTAATTCCAACTGGGAATTGACATATAGTGTATGATGGTGTACATGCAAGTGTTTGTCGAGCTCATCATAACAAGCACTCAAGCAGGAATTTCAGTTGTGAGTGAACGAAATAAAATTTCTGCTTAAACTGTTATTTGGAAGAATCTTCATATGCAGGATTTAGAAAGATTTTAAGCTCTATTCCGCTATAGTTTATGGGGTGTTGAACATCTTATGTGCACTCATTTTCATCGTGTTCAATGCAAGCATAGTGTCATGACATGACAAAATAGAAGTCGCTAATTTTGAATTTTGATAGTTTGGTTGTATACTAATTACTGTTCGGTTGAAGAATGGATTTAGTTAGTTTGTTTTTTTTGCTTTTATGCTGTAAACTAAAGAAAGTGGGTTGAATTGAATAGATGAGAAATCTTTTAAAATATATTTCCGTCACTGAAAAAAATGGGAGGCAGTAACAGAAGAAATCAATTAGTTGTTGCATCTACGTATTCCATGATATTTCTTTAAGACTATGTTAGGCACATGAAATATTCATAGTTGGCCAAACTAAGACTTCTATTACTGAGTGAGGTCAACAAATATTCAAAGTTGGTGTTCTTTTTGATCTTATAGTCTGGTATTGTTCATTTCGTCTTCTGAATTTGTACCAAAACAAAGGGAGTTTCAGATGAAAAAGTGTATATGTGCTAGTGACAAATTTGCCAAAATATCTTAAGTTAAATACATCTATACTTGCATAGGAATTCCTAAATCTAATACAGTTATATGGGTCAGTAGTGTGTTTTATTTATTGATGCAAAAGCTTAGTTGATAACATTTTCTGAAAATTTGTATGGTATTTTCTGAATTTCCTTTGTAGCAGCAGCTCAATAGTTGATATCGTCCTGCTACTTACCTATCTGTATCTATATATACACTAAAGCCAGAGGAGTTGCACAAGAGCTTGAGAGCCTAATACGTCAGCTTTTGGAATGGATGGGAACCTGACATGTCAGCTCAAAAGTATATTAAATTTTACTAAATATTATTAATGCTATACAATTTGTGATACTGATTTCAGGTTCAATGTATATCATGTTAATTTTAATTAAATAACATAATGCATTTAGTCAAATGTATTAATATCAAATATTCTACACTTGGCGCAGAATTTATTCAATGGAAGATACTATGTGTGTGATAGAATTCTTGATTATTATCATTAAAGTGGTGAGGAGACAACCTATGTAAGAACTACAATGGACTTTTACAGTTTACATGAATGGTAATAGATCTTGAAATAGTTATGAGATATTGTCAGACTTGGATATACTATTTTTTAATTTTAAGGCAAGTTATCATTTTTCTTTATTTGTAAATAATAAATAAAAATCCAGTTAATAAATAGTGTTAGTAGTCCTTATTGTTAATTTATCATAATAGTTTAATCAAGTACTTTTCAATATTACTTAAAAATGAAATGCAACTACATCTAGAAGTTATAATTAAAAACATATCAGAACCCGTGCGTAGCACGGGGCTAATTGCTAGTAAAAGAGGGAATGTGAATAAGAAAAAAGAAAGAAAGAATCATTCTGCTGGTGTTTTGCTGAACTTTATACAGGACCTGATCAGGTAGTATGTGTGTTTGAGATTTTCTTTGTTGAAATCATCATTGTGATGGCATATTAGGATGATGTGCATTTTCAACATAGTTCTCTTCAAGAAGATTATGTAACCGCAAAACTTTGGCTGTTGATTAAACCAAATTCCTTACAGAAAAGCTTTCTAAAACGTCTGGAAGCTAAACGTCTTGCCCCTTTCTCATTTATTTAGGAGTATAATGTACGTGCATGTCCAAGTAGCGACAAGAATTACTTTATTGGTAGATTTGCAACAGGCCTACCAAACTTTTCAAAGAAGAATCAGGATAAGTGGTCTTTACAGAAAGAAGGCTTACAAGGACGCCAAGTTACCGATGCCTTGCGCGTATGTATTCAATCCATAACGTCTCTTTTGTTCATTAGATTCTCCAATGCTATGATAATCTAATGATGTCGTGAAACTTCTATTCCTAATTGCCAAGAAACCAGCAGATTAATTCCAAGTCTGTTATACCTTGCGGGTAAATTTATGTGTTAGTAGCACATTTGAGGAACTCATATCTATAATCATGTGTTTCAAAGTTGGATGTTAATGCTTGAAGCAATTTCAAGTTGTTGTCATTGCTTGAAATTTTATGTTTCTTTAGTTTGGAAGTTGGATGTTAATGCAGTGGTACATTTTTTACTATGTTTGGACTTGGTTTCACTGTTTGAAGGACTAGGGAAGGGGAAGAGGGGGTGGGCTGTAGTCAATAGATGGTTAATTCCCAATGTGGCAAATGAAATATTTATAGTATTGGCTCTGTTCGGTTTAGTTTTTTGGAGTTGTTTAAATATCAGCCCCTTAGAGGGGTGGGATACCTGAACTGGAATTTGGATTTAAGATGACCCCATCAAATTTGGGTGTCGGGTTATCAGTTTTGGATACTCAGATATAAGCCACATTTTTTCAGATTGGATACTGGGTGCCAAATTTGCACCTGAACCCGATCTGAGTATCTGAAACTTCTTACTTTTTTTTTTTTTAAATGCTTTGTAAATTGTAGCCCTAATATCTAAATACCTAAACCCCAAGTCTTCTTACCTGAAAAAAACAAATGAAGCACCAGTGCACCACAAACCCCAAGTCCTCTTACCTAACAAAAACAAATGAATAGTGCACCACTTCTCATTTCTCAGCCAACAGCCACCCGACTCCATTACTCTACCGCTAGCATTCCACACTCTACAGTGCCGCTCCTTAATGCCGACCGCAACGCCATAGTGCCGTTCCTTAATGCCGACTGCAAGGCCATAGTGCTGTTCCTTAATGCCGACTGCAAGGCCATAGTGCCGTTCCTTAATGCCGACTGCAAGGCCATAGTGCCGTTCCTTAATGCCGACTGCAAGGCCATAATGCAACCACCATTGTGTAACTTTTTCTTTCAGTCTTGAGTGGATTGAAATGTCTGTCGAGAGTTATAAGGATTGCATCATTTCAAAATTATCTTTTCTAGCATTAGGGTTTCCAGATGTTATGTTATTTGGCTGTCCACTTGGGCTCTTGTGTGGCTGATGTTGTTGTGCTGTGTCTTTGGGCTGCTTTCGCTCACTTTTGTTTGTTTTTTTGGGACCTTTGTTTATGGGTCCATCTTTGTCCTTATTGGTTTAATAGAGTTTTCAGTTGACCCAAAAAGAAAAAAAGAAACTGAAAATCCGAATTAAATTTGGATATCTTTTTCTTCCACCCAAAATTCAAAAACCTTCAACCAAAACCCAAAACCCCAAAAACCAGATACAATTCCCAACCCTAGCTGCTGATATGCTTCTGATGCATCAGCCTGTGTTGCATTTGTCCTCCTTTTTTACATGTAGTTAGACATCATCAGTCAGGTAAAAGTATGATTGATGTATGAACTCCAAAATCATGGCCAGATATACTAATGTCATGAAATGAAGCCACCAGTTGTAATGGCTACCTCCTGATTCGTTTCTAAGGAAGTGAATGATCTTTATATTTAGTTTTCGTCCCGAAGAGAGTAATTTTTCTTCATTGATTATTTAATATACTGATAGTCTTGGTCGAGCATCAATAATGCAAAGTAACACTATGTACATTCATTTGCCCGCACCCAAATTTTGGGACTCCTTTTAGTTGAAACCCTGTATCTTTCAAATCAATGGGCAAATCTGATGCCTGGACTGTCCAGCCTCCCGCAGCATTTCATACCGCCTAGTCCGTGAATCGTGTATATCAGCCAGTGATGAGGATATTCTGTATCCTTTTGTTGTTTGTTTTTGTTCAGGCTTGCTCATAATCTGCTTATTTTCTTCTCATCGTATCAAGCTGATTGGCTTTCTTCTCTTGCCAGTTTAATTTTCATCTATCTTTATGCATTTCTCTATAATCATCTGAGTGCATTCAATAGGAGAAATACAAGAATAAACCTTGGCTGTTGGAGGATGAAACAGGCACTCAGTATCAGGGCCAGCTTGAGGGTTCACAATCAGCAACTTATTACCTATTAATGTTGCAGGGGAGAGAGTTTGTTGCCATTCCGGCTGGTTCATGGTATACCTTTGCTATGTTTTTTTGTTATATCATGGTCTGTGTAGCTTTTGAATGGCCTTAACACTTGCTCTTCCTTCTAACAGCACATTCATTATTTCCTATTCTTTTATAATGTGTTTCATCTTAGGTACAACTTTAATAAAGTTGCACAATATAAGCAACTAACTTTGGAGGAAGCAGAAGAGAAGATGAGAAATAGAAGAAAAACTGCAGATGGGTATGAAAGATGGATGATGAAAGTGGCAAACAATGGACCTGCTGCATTTGGTGAAACTGAAAGGTTGGATGATAGGGAAGGTGGAGCTACCAGTGGTAGAGGTCATCGAAAAAGTGGAGCTGATGAAGAAGAAGGCAATGCTTCAGATAGAGGAGAGGAAGATGAAGAAGAGGAGGCAGCAAGAAAAAGTAGGCTGGGACTCAACAAACGAGGTGATGATGATGATGAAGAAGGTCCCAGAGGAGGTGATCTTGATATGGATGATGATGATATTGAGAAGGGTGAGACCTTTTTACTTATTCCATCTGATGCTTTGCAAGTTTAAGATTCTCTTTAGTTGTCTTTGGTAACTCAATCTTTTATATGGTCATATATTGTTCAGAAATCACTGGAAGTCTAAAAATGCCATATGGCAGTTTCTTCTAATTTCTGCTTTCTTTTGTCTTTCTTCATGAAATCCTTAGTTAGGATGGTAAAGATGTCAAAGTTTGAAATTTGAGGCTTCAGTCTCTTGTTGAGTTTCCCCTCTATTCAGTTAATGTATGTTTTTGTGTTTTTGCCCATGGATTGCCTGGAGAAATTTTCTTGTAGTTTATTCCTGGCGTATCAGTAGCGCATGAATGTTATAGCTTATCCAATACAGCTCCTCTAAGCTGTTGCTTAACATGTTATACATTTCTTGAGGCTCAAAACTTTGTTATACAATTAGTTTGTAGCACATGCTTGAGGTGCTTCTTTCTTGTCTTGGTTGCTGAAATTTATCCTGTTATATATTATTAGGAAGTTATCTGAAGTGCCATATGTTCTTTATATTCTCTGCTGCCCTTTTCCTTTCTTCACGAAATGCATAGGTAGGATGGTAAATATGCTAGAACTTTACAATTTGAGGTTAAGGGCTCTTAGTTAGCCTCCCTTCTGCCAATGAATATTTGTTTTTGTGGAGTTTCTGAAGAAACAATGTGTTTTTCATTAGAGAATTGAGAACTAGTATAAGGGTATTTCGGATGAGAAACAAGTTTTATGTCTGCTATTTGCCCATTTATTTGGCTTAAAGCAGATGAATATTAGTGCTGGTCCAGTACTGCTGCTCCAGTCTTAATATGTTCCATTTTTTAGCTCTGCTACTGTGCAAGCTTCCTGTCCCTCAATAAAACATCTTATACTTTGGTAGGTGATGATTGGGAGCATGAAGAAATTTTCACTGATGACGATGAGGCTGTTGGAAATGATCGTGAGGAACGGGAAGATTTGGCTCCAGAAATCCCTGCTCCTCCAGAAATCAAGCAGGTTTCTCATTTTAACATTGCTCTAATTCTTCAACTTAACTCCAAGTATTGCATTCTGTGGAAAAATTAGAACTATGCATGACAATGAGGTTAGTAATAGAGGGACGGGAAAATGGAGAAACAAAAGTTAGTGACGATGTTTTGGGAGAAGCCCAACCGGTGCAATGCTTTTTCACTTTAGTAGGCATCATAATGCTGTATCTATAGGAGAAAAACAGGTAGCTATAATCGGTAGTGGCCTGAAACAATGACTAGAAATTTACAATTGCTCATAAATGAATTTCTCAATGATTGTTAGGTCCTGGCTTAGTAGAGAATATCGCTTAGCCGGAAGGATTGGTATTTATCAAGAAAGCTTACAAATGGCGTTACTAGTTTGAGATGTATTCTTTTGTTTGAGAAAGTGGAATATGCATGCCATCCCTCTTTTCTTAATCTATACTGAATTCATGAAATAATGTCCTTCCCTGTTTTGTGCATTCTGCATCTTTTTAACAAGTGCATCCTGTGGTCCTTGATGCATTGTCCTTTTCTTTGACTTGGAGATTTTTCTTTTTTTGGGGGGGGGGGGGGGAGGTCGGGGTAGGGTGCTGGGGGTTGGTATTTGATGATAGATTTAATCCTGATATCCTTCACTTGTGCTTCAGGATGACGATGAGGAGGAAGAAGCTGATGAAGAGGGAGGAGGGCTGAGCAAATCTGGAAAAGAGTTGAAAAAGCTGCTTGGGCGAGCTAATGGACTGGAAGATTCGGATGCAGATGATGACGACGACGATGAGGATGTAAGTGCACATGTGATTCTTGTGTCTGGTATCTGTTTGCAGGGCTGATAATTTTCTCGTTAGGAAAATTACCAAATCACAAGCACCTAGAAATGAAATTTCTGGTTTCCTGTGTTTGTAGTCATCTGAGAATATTTTTGATCATTTTCTGGATGGATGAAATCTGGTTTCCATGCCCTGTAGTTTGGATGATTGCTGAAATGTGGACGACATTATATATATTCTTAATCTGGTCTTAAGTGAATCAGGAAGCTGGCGTTGAATTAGTTTCAAATTTCGCCATACAGCCATTTGAACACAATTAGAATTACAGTATTCAGGGCTTGTAAATATCCAAAGTTGCCTCCTTCCATGGACAAAATGATTTTAAAGGATCATTGGAAGGTGTTGCCCAAACTTCTGATCTTGCTAATAAGATTATTTCTCTTCTCCTTTTTAGGGTATATGCATCTCTCTGAGTTAGTTTAGTTTTACTTTCTTCTCCTTTACCCTCTTTTTTTTTTCCCCCCTTTTTCGTGTATCACTTGGTACACTTAATACTTTACTGATTGACTAATATGGGAATCAAAATTTCTAAGATGTTGTTATTGAAAAAAATGTCTTTAGCTTGTTAGTTAACATATCTTCGCTGTCTACCTTGTCGTATTTTTATTCTATAAGTGCTGCTTCCTTTTCCTTCACTGGAATCTGAACTTCTAAACTTTGGTGTCACTGGAGCAAATCTTTCATTCATTAAACTACTAGTGTTACTTTGTTATTTCTTCATGCATATGCATGCATTCATGTGCTTGAGCATGCTGTGACTTTGTTTGGAAGTGTTATCGTAGCAATTATGTATTCAGTACTAATTACGTCCCATGTCCATACCAATGTTCAAGCTTTTAACGATTATGCCTAAAAAACAGGGGTACAATCATGAAAAGATTACGTAGATGCTTTTGCTTTTTGCATGTTTACTTGATAAAACACTGACGGACACGTGACAGATTTTAGTTTTTCCTCAATTGAGAAAGATTGTTCCCTTTTAATGTTTTTAAAATTTTCATACCTGATTTATTATTGCATTTACGGGCTGAGTCTCTTTTTGTTGGTTTGTGCCAGATGGAAGATGACATCTCACCTGTATTAGCTCCAAAGAAGGAAGCTCCTAAAGAAGAACCAGTTGATAATAGCCCTGTGAAACCTGTTGCTTCTGCATCTGCTCGTGGAACTCCATCTAATTCGAAGTCAGCAAAGGGAAAAAGGAAAAATAATGGTGATGAACCAAAAGCAACTAATGGTGCGTCTCTGAAAAAAGCCAAGACAGAGCATGTAAGTTCTTTTGCCAAATTAAGTCTATTATTCTTTTCAGATTCGTCTTATGCTGACAGAAGCTAAAAGCTGGGCATCTTCAATTCTAAAAAAACTTAGAAAGGGCGAAACTCTATCTTCCTTAACCTTTCTTGACACTTATTGTTGATTTTGGACTAACATTGTCATTTCCCTTTTTCCTTTTTATATTCGCCTCGTCTCGGTTTTCTTAATGTAAAGCCTGTGAAAGATGAACCTGCTTCTGCTTCAAAGAGTAGTGTACCACCTGCAAAAGGAACCTCCCCCTCGCCCTCAAAAGCTGCACCAGCACCAGCACCAGCTACTGGTCCTGTGACAGAAGATGAAATTAGGGCTGTTTTGTTGCAGAAAAAACAAGTGACCACCCAAGATCTTGTTGCCAAATTTAAGTCAAGACTAAAATCGAAAGAGGTAAGAAAATATGTGTTTGTCAGGGCCCTTTGTGCAATTGCTTTGTGTCCTCACTTAAGTTTTTTTTCCTATGATCTTGATCCGTCCTGTTTAGGAAATATAGTTTGTCTAGGGAATTATTTTTGTTATTTAGACTTGCTCTTTATTTCTCTTTACTATTGCTTGCTGTTGTGATTTTTTATTGGGGAGGGCGGTTATTACTAATGTTAGTGGATCATGTTTGTTTCATCATATGATGTAGACACTTGAGAACATTAAAAATGTGAATGTGATGATATCTGAATGAAGATGTTGAGACCTTTTGGGTTGTGGAGCCAGACATGGAAGAGGAGAAAAATGGTGGGGCAGGGTGTGATTGTGCTGTGTTTTATTCCCTTTCATTTTACAATGGCACCTCGAACTCCGGTTCTTTCTTGTTGGAGACGATTTTTAGCAGTAATTGTGTTACTTTCATCTTTTTTCCACTTTTTTTTTAATTATTTTTTATATATTTAAAACCTGGTTATATATTACCTCATTTTCCATTTATATGACTCGGTACGGTTCATTAATATGCAGGACAAGGATGCCTTTGCAGCTATACTGAGGAGAATTTCCAAGATACAGAAGACGAATGGAGCTAACTACGTCGTACTGAGAGATAGGTAACTCGTTACGAGAAACTTGGGAAGGAAACCGTCACGACTCAAAATGTTGCTCCTCTGCCGTTCATCGGGGGCATCTTATATTCTCCGGCCAGAGCAATATAGTTGCTCCGGTCGGCCTTTTTCATTTCTGCATACGTGAAAACTGAATATCAAGTATAGTTTCATCAGTTGGACTGATACTGTAGCATCTGTTAGTACTCCTAGTATTTCGCTGGACCCAGAAAGCAAAATCATAGTAGGATGGATTGAGCTGTTTCTCTGAAAGATTATATTGCTAGTTTTCGTGATTGTGTTGAGCCAATATGGAAAATTGGTTGGGAAGTATTTCTGTCCTTTTGACTTCTTATTACTCTTTTCGTTCACTTACTCTAACATTTTTAGTACCAACTAATTTATTCGGGTGAAACATCTTATGATGTCATGACGCCCATTCCTATGGTCATTCCTTTTAACACTCACGATTATCCAGGGTAACAATCTGCGAGTTTTTGGTATATTCAGGATCTTTTAGAAAATGGGTTCCTATCCATTTAAGTTTAGGTTATTCTTATTATCATGCGCATTAAATTCAAAGTCCAGGTGAGTAACTTGTGAATATTGGTCACAATTAGTGGTCGAATTGTGCTTGACTAAAGATGGTGAGTGAATCATTGGTCAAAATTAATGGTCCTGACCAATATAGTGATTTGAGTAAATCCAAAATATTAACTGCAAAACAAACTTACAATGAAATACTTATTCTAAAATCTGAAATCTCATAAAGGAAACTAATCTAATTTATGCAACAAGTAAGTTACTTTTGGCATTCTTATTTTATTTTGTTTTATTCTTCTTGTGGAGCTATAAGTGCTTATAAATTATAAAAGAACATGTGATTATTTTATTTATTTATCTTTTTTATTTTTTACCGTTTTGTCTAGTACACTTACAAGACACTTTCGTGAAAATTAGGCTAAATAAGGGAGGATTATTAATAGATTAGTAGCACAACAATCTCAGTCACCCCAAATTAATATTTTTCATCTGAAAAATTAAGGCCTCCAACCCAACAATAAAAAAATTTGTGTATGAGTATTAACTTTAGCACTCATCAAAAATATTATTTATATATAAATTTTAAGACATCCATATTTCAACCCGTTTTCAACAAAATTCTAAATTTGTTCGTGAGACCAAATTTCAAGTAAAACATTGAAGTTTCTATTACTGCCTATACTAGCCAATTAGCTTTTTTACCTGCATGACTCATAACGACGTAATCAAACACAAAGATTACTGATAAGGAAATCTCATTTGGAAAAAGAAAACACAAGCAAGTGAAGGCGACCAATCCTAGTACCTTCTCTTGACTAAACAAACTTTAGTGAGACGCTACCAAAACAAACCCTTTGGCTTTTTACTACTGCTTGTGCAGGTCCCCGTCAATTCCTTTAGGATGGATAGCCATCAAATACTATGGTCCCTGGTCTATTCGCACGGGAATGAGCATCGAAGGGTAACGGAAAAAGAAGCAACAGCTGTGGCGGAATAAGATTTAATGCGAGACGAAATTCGAAATAACTCATATATGGAACGATGACGACCCGTGGAAATACATTGGTTTCTTACTCATTCAATTGCATCGGCATCTCTTCATTTTCTTCAATTTTATTGCAGCAGAATCTATGGGAACAAACGAACACTTGCAACAAATAAAAATGAATTCGATTACCACGATTCAAGACTATATGGTCTTGGACTGTTTGCAAGGAAGAGGATTT
This sequence comes from Cordia subcordata, assembly GCA_028554755.1. NCBI lineage: Eukaryota > Viridiplantae > Streptophyta > Magnoliopsida > Boraginales > Cordiaceae > Cordia > Cordia subcordata. The sequence goes on from JAPTOF010000002.1 coordinate 2,524,541, forward strand.
GCGTATTTATGCTCTCCTTTTGTACGTTATACTATGAAGAAAGATCTTGCTATGTGCAAGATTCAAAAGAGAGATAAATTTTATCTGGATTTATTGTAAGATATTTATTTCGTGTTTTTGCAAGAAATTATTTTTACGATTCGAATGGATATCTTTTAAATTACATAATTACGACTTTACCGTTAAATCAGAACTCTCTTTTTCGTTGCACCTTAAAGGTTAAACGAAAAATAAACTTTATTTGGCTAATCTTTACGAGATAGTGGAGTACTATCAAAGATATTTAGGATTTTTTTCTCTCTCTCTCTTTTTTTTTTTTTAATTTATGGAAAGCAGTGTTAGGGAGATCAAACGATTATTTTAGGAGAAAAGACACTTCTTACATCCTCTCCTAAGAGAGCATTTGGTGGATCCTAAAAGCACCTATATCCCAAGATTAATATATACTAACTTTGCAAGCCAATCAGCACAGCTGTTTATTTCTCTATAAATGTGCGATATCTCGAACCCTCAATATCAAAGCTAATAATTTTATTCCAAAAAGTTTGCCACAAGTGTGCCCCTTGATATAATCTATGTATAGTTTAAAGTTCACAACATACCGCGTTAGCTGCTATTAAGTTGCAAAATTAACTAAACACCAATTCATGAGAAAGATATTTCTAAATATTTTTTATTGCAAATTTTTAAATGCATGACATAAATATTATAGTTATAATATTTTAGTAATGGCCTGCAATGGAATCTGCATTCCCTATCCAAGAGCTCGAATTTTAGTATCTATCTCTCAATGCAAGCCAATAGGCAGAAGCCGTGTTTGGGGATCAAGGGTTACTCCATAACATTTTTGCCCAAGATGCATTTTGGCCCCTTTTCCAAAAGACATCCACTGCTAATGCAAAAGAGAAATTTCCATCCTTAGAAGGTAACCAAAGAATTCTGTCTTCTCCATTTTGTCTGAATCTCACGTTGTTTGTGGTATCCTTCAAGAATTGCAATTGTTTAGGCCAGTTCCACATGCCTTCTGAGAATTGCATTAACCTTACAATTAGATCCCAATCCAGTTACCTGAATAAGGTCCTCAATAATTAGGTCTTTCAACTGGCTTTCAGGTAGCCAGTTATCCCACCATAAGAAAGTTTTTGATCCATCACCAATCTCATAAAAGAGAAGAGGTTTCGTTTCCTCCCTTATGTTTAGAATTTTCCTCCAATTCCAAGAGATACTAGGTGAGATATTAACTCCCTAAATGCTGTAGTTATTAAGAATAACATCATTAACCCATTTACTGCAAAGCGATTCGCGGTCAGGGACAGTGAACCAAAATTGCTTTGCAATAGAAGCCAAATTCATGACTTCAATGTCTCTAATTCCAAGTCCCTTTCATCTTTAGATTTACACACTTCTTTCCATGAAACTTTGGCTTCTTTACCTCTCTCAGTGTCACCATTCCAAAGAAATGAGGCAACGAGTCCTTGAACTTTCCAAATCACTTTTTTTGGGTAAAAGAAAATTGCTGCACTAGTATGAGGCCATACCTGAAAGAACAGAACTTACAAGTTGGAGGCGACCACCAAAAGACAACCATCTATTTGCCCATGATACGCCCGCAGATTTTTTTCACTCAATACTTCACGCATGGAACTGTTACAGGACGTTCTCCAAAAAGGATGGAACTTTTATTTTCATTAAAGCACAAGCCTGACAATCTTAAGAAAACCTGAATAGCTTTCTTGATGGCCATTGCTGATTTTATGTTAGCTTTGGCAAAGATCAACAAGACATCCGCAAAACTAAGATGAGTAAGCTTGAGTTTACCACATCTCAGATGGTAATTCATTTTCTGCCCTTCCACTATGAGTTATAGGATTTTTAACAACACTTCCATACCAATGACAAACAGGAAAAGGGAAAAATGCCCTTCTAGATGCCGTTGATTGCAACCGAAAATCGAGGTGAGGAGATGCACACGTCCTCCAATTTAATAAATTTTTCTGGATATCCAAGAGCATGCAGGCTATTAATCAGGAATTGCCACTGAATAGAATCATATGCCTTGTGGATGTCAAGTTTCAAAGTGCACCTAGGACTTATATGTTTTCTACCATACCCCTTAATCACATCCTGTGCCATAAGAATGTTGTGAAGAGTACGTCTCCCCTCAACAAATGCATTTTGGCTAATTGAGATGATATCCTCAAGACTGCTTTTAATTCTCCCTGCCAGGATCTTTGATAATCATTTATAAATCGTGTTGCAACATGAGATGGGTTGAAATTCTTTAACTGACTTTGGGTTGCTAACCTTAGGTGTTAAGGCCAGAATATTTGCTTTAGCCTGTCCCAACTGTTTACTCAATTTCCAAGGTTGAGTGTATGGCTGCACACACATCAGGACCCACTATACTCCATGCCGCTTTGTAAAAGTGGGATGTATATCCGTCAGGCCCTGGACTCTTCTCACTACGAATACCGAACATGGCATTCCTGATCTCCTCATTGGTAATAGGGGCAATCATTTTCTCAGCTTCTTCTCTTGAGATAGTTTTTTGGAGAATCCTAGCAATATTACTACTCGGACAATACTCAAGATTCTTTTTTTTTTTTTTTTTTCAATAATTTAGTGAAATAGTCTAAGATCACCTTCCCAATTTCCTGCTCTGAATTAACCACCTCACCATTGTCCTTCAGCAATCGCCTAATCGAGTTAGTTGCCCGCCTCCCTTTAATTACTTTGTGGAAGAAAGGAGAGTTGTTATCCCCTTCTTTCAACCACTGGATATGAGCTTTTTGTCTCAAGCAAGCTTCCTCCACCTTTTGTGCCTCTTCAATTTATGCAAATAAGTTCTTTTTCTTTATCCCCAAAACTTTCATCACCGTTGTGAATAAGGATCTGGACTTGTTCCAGTTCCTTTTTCAAAGGCTCAATGTTGTTCTGGCGCCTTGGCATAATATTTCTCATTAAAAGTTTCAATTCTGCCTTCATTTTCTTTTCTTTTTGAATTAAAGCCTTCTTTTTAGAATTTTAACTTTTCTTTAAAGCCAAACAAAATACTAATTGCAAAAAAGAAAAAAAAGACACTTTTTTTTGGGAGAAAAAATAGAGTAAATAGCATATTATCCTCTTGAACTTAGGCAAAAGTATATACATGATCTCTGAACTTGCAAAACTACCTGATCAACCTTCAACTTTTGAAAAGTAAACTCAAGCGCCCCATTTTGGTAACATTGTTAAAAACATTAATAGAAATTATAAAATGACTTCTATGCCCTGGTATAAATATATATTTGGCTTGAGCTGCAAATAATTTAACCCCAGGTATGGACATTCTCGAATTAATTTGACTCCCAAACACTCAAAAATTCCTTACCCAATTGAAATCACAAACACCCCAAATCCATTAATCCCAATGCCTTACCCGATGTCAAATCCAAATAGAAATAAGTAAATCGCAAACCCCGTTTTCTCTTTCTTTTTCACCTTTCTTTCTCACCTTTTCGTCTTCCTTTCTTCACTCTCTTCAACCCTATTCGACATCCTTTTGACGGCCAAAAAAAAGATCATGCATATAAACATACCAACCTAAGCATGAATCAACACTGTCCTCTTAACTTGGATCAATGGTTGAATTTGTATAGGAGGCAAGCAAGGTGACCCCATCGTGATCTTGGGTTGCAAATAAAGTAAAAGAATGGCTGTGAAGAACTGAAATATAGTGAAGAAAGCAAACCAAGAAAAACTACAAAAGTAATTGTTGTAGTACTTCGCATCAATGATGGGTTGCTTCGGACCATTTCTTTGGATTTTTGTAATGGATGATCAACCTATAAGCTATATTGCACAGTAAACTAGATTCAACACAGGCGCATGGTGACATGCCAATTCATTTTGGATTTGGATTCTTAAAGATTAAGGGTTCACTTGCATTAATTTTATTTACATAAGCTCTAGTTTTTCTTTTTTTGGTCAAGTAGACAAGCTTGAGCTTTCACGACAAATTTTCACTAAAAATCCAAAATGACGATTGGAACATGTTATTTGATTTGTAGACGTGTGTGTGTGTATATATATATGTTACTGGATGAATTGCCGAGTAAATAGATCAGATCCGGACGTGGCTGTTGCTCCGCGGCGATACGAACTCGACCCGCTCCTACCCATCCCGGAGCACCATAGCATGTTGGGAATAAGGGGGGACATACTAGACGTAATCACTCCCTTGGTTAGGGGCTGTGCCTCCCTGCCTTTCGATCGATACACAATTGAGGAGGCCAATCACGAACGCTACAGGTGTGGAAGCAATCCTGGTCAGGGAAGGTTAAGACGGCTCCTCACATATGGGTAGCAAGGGGGCGCTTATGCCTCGATGGTAGGGCCTTATGGGGAAGGGCCCAACCCAATAGGGGCAGTACACCCCCCCACTTCAAACGCACCTCTGTATCGACTGAATCACTCTTTTGGTCTAGTCGGTGAAACCGGTGAACTCTCTCTCTCTCTCTCTCTCTCTCTATATATATATATAGAAGGGTAATATTGTCTAAAAAGACATTTTTACAAGTGATATTCTTCTAAAATCTCAACACATGCGTTTGTATAGTACTCTCCGTCAAGTCTAACAATTTTTTGAGAACAGGAGATTATGAGCTAACTTTTAAATATACAAGGGGATAATCAAATAGTTTCACAAGTTCAAATACCAGGTATGCGCTTTTGCCTAAGTTTAGGGGCTAATATGTTATTCACTCGAAAAAGTATTCATATATTACGGTCTTGTTGTTGCGTTAGGAGGCCCCCAACAACGTGACAAAAGAAAGAGTGCTTACATAGGCTTACAGGAAGTTGTAACACGTGGTGCAACGACGTTTGAGATTGAAACTGATTCTCAAGTGCTTACACAGTGAATCAATAATTCTATGCAACATATGGGACGTCTCTCGCATCTGTCACCACATTCAGGCTTTCGAATTTTGCTGCAATGGGGTCTACAAGGTGAAAATTTTATTGAATGATGGTGGTCCTTCTGCGAGTGCAGCAAGAATTATAGAGGTACCTCTCTGCTAAGCACTTATACGCTGCAAACGGTACGCTATGCATAAAGGCATCGGCAATAAGGGCCACATTTCACCTGACTCATATTCAGCTTTCCTGTTTTCTCTGGCTTTTGAGAACTGCTGTGTGGGGGGATGATGAGGCTGGATTTGCATTAAAACAAAGAAATTGAAAGAGATTTGTCAATTGTCCCCTAGAAACTCATGATTTTTGGGGGCCTGTGTTTGGTGAAGAAGAATAGATCTGCTCGTGATATTACTTCGCTGCTGTGATCGAGATCCAACAGTTGTACATTGTCAATAATGTAGAGTTTACAACAATTAAATTTTACTCGTACGGAGATACTCTATAGGCAAGAGGCAAAGGACTTAAAGCAGAAGGAAAAAAACAGAAGACAGATAAAGGTCTGTTTAGATTGGCTCTTCATAAAAAGTACTTTTTTCCCGAAAAAATCACATCTTTTTTGCCATTAGTATTTGGATTAGTTTTCACAATATACAGAAACTACGAAAGCAGCTGAAAATCAACTTTTTCTCAGAAGCTAGAGATTTTAACTTATCAAAAAAAAGTAATTTTAAGAAAAACCAATCCAAACAAGTCCTAAATATTAATGTTCCATCTCTTTCTCTTGCAATATGTTTGGTGAGGCAAAGAAAATGAAGCAAAGTTAAGAGGCAAGGAATACAAAGAAAACGAAGAAAATAATGACTGCCCCTTTGCACAACTGCAGATAGAGTCTGCAACACTCCACCCAACCGGGAAATGAGAAAAAGAAGAAATACCAGCCGCATTCTATCAGTAAAAACTAATCATCTCATATTAAAATGTGTATAAATGCCTACAAGGTGAGGCGTATGTATAGGTTTCAAGACTGGATGACCAGAAAATAACTTACCCAAACCAAAAAAAAAAAAAATGGAAATAACAGTTCTTTAAAGATGACAATTTCCATAGAGATACCTCATCTGTCTCAATACTGTCATTAAAGATTACATCCACTTGCTTAGCTTTCCTAGAAACAATCTTCAGTTTCTTGCGGCCGAAGCAGATTATCTCCACCAGGAGTGACAGAACCAATTTTGCAGAAGTGAGAGAATATAGGGAAAATCTGGGCTCTTGGCCGCAGGATATCGCATTTAATGTAGCCTTGGGTGGTTCACATGGTGGACTACTAATATCTGTTGCTGCAGTACTTGCAAATACATTATGCAGTTGGTATTAAAATGAGAAACCAAAAATACAAGTAAGAGCTCAAATTGAACGATTTTAGCGTAGCCTTGAGTGTTTTTATGTAGTGGAGTACTAAAATGTGTTGCTGCAGCACTTGTCAATACATTATGCAGTTGATATTAGAATGAGAAACCAAAAATACAAGTGGGAGCTCAAATTGAATGATCTACAGCTGCTCCCGCTTCTCTAATATCCGTCCTTGAAGCTCTATAAGCATGAAAAGTGTAAGATTTACAATATATACATATACATACACGCCAATATATATATATATATATATATATATATACACACACCCAAGAATAATGTCGGAGCAAAAAACCTAACCAGGTTACTCTTTATAACAGAAAATTGTCAACCATATGTTGTATTACATCAGCACCATCAGAATACAGCCATTTGGTTTTCACCTGAATAAGCAGGGAAAAGAAATAGGATTTGTATTAATCATAAGCTCTTGCATCTTGAAAGGAAACACAGTTTTACAAACTTCCAATGGATATTCTGATGCAGCAACATAATTCAAGAAAGAACTACAAACTTAATACAGCTACAAAAGAATTGGGGGAGCAGAGAGGCACAAGGATATAGCATCTAGGAAGCACGTATGCATTTTCTAGGAAACCAAAGCGAAAGCTTAAAGGACAAAGTAATTAACTTTAGGCTACTGAGATACCAAAATAATACACATATGGAGTCTAAAGGATCATCTATGTACCTGAATGGTACTGTGCGCTAGGAATCTTTGTTTACTTCCTCTGAAATTAACATCAATTCGCTCCCAACTCACTCTAGTTAAACCTGTGATCATAGCCTCTGCAGAAGTTCATAAATATAAAACAATGACAATGCATCAGAACAGGGGGATGATAATATAAAAAGGTTGAAGACATGAAAAGAAGATTTTGAGTTAACATTGTTGACCCCCAGGAGAGAGAAGCAATTTAATCTATAAACGAATAATATTCTGTCTCACTTCTCTAGCTCTACTTGATCTCTGTGTACTTAATCTGCTGCACATCTTTTCACATTTAGACCATTCAATTCCACAGATCTTTAAGAATCAAAAAGATGCCATATCTGGAGAAGCAAACTCAAACAGACAAACTTCACCACTTATACTAACACAGAAAGTAATAGATGCATGGATATTCTATCTTTAGCAGAAACAAGTAATCCCCCCCCCCCTCCCTCCCTCCCTCTGCATGCGTGTTTGTGTGTTACAAACTTAAGCCTGGATATTTACAAATTTTCCAACTGACAAATTTGGAAGCAACTTCTTGTAAAATGAACCGGATTCTCATTTCACCTTTTATTAGGGGAAAGACACATTGTTTTTGACTAAACCATGATATTTTCCACCCTTAAATTTTCCCAGATTTAATATCTATAAATGTCCAAGGACAAACTAACTGATGGAACTTCAAAATGCTGTTTCCAACTAGAACAAAATCTTTATTTGAAGATGACCTGAGCAACTTAAAAGCTAACCTTCCAAATCAGCGCTCTTGCCCACATCAAATTTGGCTTCCACAGAGATGTCATCTTGCCGAGTAGCAGTTTCTGCTTTCTCTATGCTTACAATGTGTGGGTATTTATTATCCCACAAAAGGCTCCGACGCTGTAAACAAGATAAGTTCAGGTTCTCAGGACAGAAAGCTCAAAACTGTTCACATGTGAACTGAATATACCTTTGGGAGCTCACTTCGACGCCGCAATGATGATGTACTCCACCCAACAATATCTACTCAATGAGTCAAGTTCCTCATACAAGCAAAAATGACCACAAGTGAAATATTAAAACTATTTTGGGGTAGTTGCAAAAATGAAGCTACCTTATGTTGTGCTTGACCATTCTAGCATCTTGAATTGTCAGAGATATCTTAAAGCAAAAGGGAAGATGAAGAAGGAAACAAGAATGAAGAAGAGAATAACTTATAGAGTATATTAAATAGGATACGGTCAAAACGAGCATTAGCATATGCCACACGACGCCTGAATGACCTCAAAGCAGATCTGAGAAAAGAAGCCACTTGTAAAGCACAGTTGAATCGATTAACAACAAATTCAGTAATTCATGATAGCTTACATAAACTTGAGATCTTCAGTGTCATTAGCCATCCGTAGAAGAAGAGGTGGTTTTCCATCATCAGAATCGGTCAAAAATAAATGTCTTCCTGTTCTTCTGAGCACCCATGATGTATTTTTGGCTACTTTCTCCAGGGTGTAAAATCCACAAAACAAAGGAACCTGAAAATCTCCCAGTCAAATTTTAGAAGTCTCAAGGCAACATGGCATTCCATCATGTTGGTCATGTTAAAAGTAAAGGGCGCTTTTGTGCAACTTCCGCACTTTAGGCTTCTTAGCAACAAGTAATGTACTAGATCAGACAAAAAGACAATAAGAAGGTTGGTATAATTAGAGAGAAACACTGCAATGAAAGGGCAACCATGATATTGAACTCTGTTAGATTTACCACCTCATCTAAAAGCTTAAGCTTGTAGAGAAAATATTGGTTTGGTTTATTTATTTGTTGTGTTAACACGCCCCCCCCCCCACCTCATCTAAAAGCTTAAGCTTGTAGAGAGGATATTGGTTTGGTTTATTTATTTGTTGTGTTAACACGCCCCTTCACGTGCAGCGTAATTTGTTTAAAGTTTGCATGTGAACAATTTAATATTTTTTAAATGGATGGCGGTAAAGATTGAACCTGTGCCGTTTGGCTTCCAGGCTCTGATACCACCTTAAGTTACCACCTCATCTAAAAGCTTAAGCTTGTAGAGAGGATATTGGTTTGGTTTATTTATTTGTTGTGTTAACAAACTCAAGCATGCAACTCCAACTCTATGGGCTGCTTTACAACAAATAATGCACCCAGGGAGATTATTTGCTCAAAAGAAGGTCCTCAGTATATCAAAGAGAAAAATTACAGTTCAAAGGACAGCCATGATACAAAGCCCAACAACGCATGAAAACCACACAAGTCTATATGAGAAACAATGTGTGAAGGTGATGTGATGCAAATGAATCTCCCCCTATATTGGCTTAACAACAGGGTCTTTGACATGACAAAAACCATTACATAATCTCAACTATGGGAACCCAGGACAAAAGAAACTTGTATAGCCTGAAAAGCATTCAGTTGAATCGTCACACCACTTGAATTCTTTGTCTTCTCTGTTTAAGAATTTCTTAAAAGGTTGGTTTTGTACCCAGGTTGAGGACTTCTTTTATTTTCTACAATTGATTAATCAAGAACAAATTCAAGCCTCCAATTTGTAGCCGCACTATGTAATGGATCATATCATACATTTAAAGGTGCGGCAATAGGTGAGTGGAACATACTTCTTACTGCTCTCTCCCAGGGGAAGGGATAAGAGTGCAGAGCTTTGAGGAAGACTGGTTAGTACTCTGAAATTTAATTCATCAGTTACAACAATGTTGAAAGAAATTCCACTAACAATACCATCAAACTTCAAAAGATTTCAAAGCCTTAGCTACCTGTCTATGCCCCCTTGATCCAAGGTGTGGTGTTGCAGATGTTATGAAGTTCACAGGTTCTAGTCCAGCAATCTTGCCCTTAGATTCCTCTTCTAGGCATGACTCATCAGATCCATCAACTTTACATTCTCCATCTTCCTCAGAGGCTCTCTTTGCCCCTCTTTCATACAGCCTGGCAATAGCATACCTTGCTACCAGGCCACCAAGTGAATGACCTATAAAAGAAATCTTCTGAAGATGTGGATGGCGTCGAATAACAGACACTACCTATCAAGTTCAATAAGAAAATAGTTAGCACTTATTCAAGTATACAAGCTCCATCTTGAAAACTATCATTTCCAAACATAAACTGGCAATCCTTCCCTAGTGTTGACAAGAAATCAAACTCACTTCAGGTTAACATGCAAGTTCAAGTGAAGACAGACATCAATTTCTCAAGAACAGAGTTAGTGATAAAATGAGGACAAATTGGCTATCAAGATCAAGACAAGTACATGATGAAAAAAGAATACTGCATCACTTTATATTATTGTACGGGTTGACTTGGATTAAAAGAAGAAGAACAGTGTTAGCAAATGCAATGTCATATAAAACACAACTCTGGAAAGAGCTAAATGTATTTTACCTTTTCAATCAGCTGAGTTTGTTACCATTTTATGGTAAAGGACCATAGTAAAAGCAATGGAACTAAATTAAGAAAAACTAGCTATAACTAATGGAGAAAAAGCTGGAACACACCTCATCGGCTAATCTGTTCCCCATTACATCAACACCATCAAGTGTCAACATATTAGAATTAGATTCACTGCCTGAAAATAGAATGCTGATTAGACAAGTTTCAAATTAGAATGTATAAGCTCATGCTCTAGTTAACAGCTCTGAAATGTAGCATTAACGAACATCCAATGCTTGAGAATTCTCTTTTCATATTAGAATGTATAAGCTCATGCTCTAGTTAACAACTTTGAAATGTAGCATTAACGAACATCCAATGCTTGATAATTCTCTCAGAGATACTTGTATAATTATCATGAGTATTTAAAAAAATATCAGTTCTGTCTAAGAGTGTTGATAGATAGGTACTACAGTCAGAAGAAGTGGAGTCATTCCATTGGTCAGCACAAAGAAGATGAATAAATTTTTAAGTCAAAATCATCCATGGTTTTTCATATTAGAAGGTAAAAGGAACCAACCAACTTAATTCCTGATGACTGGGTCTTTTGCACCGTGCAGCTGATGGAGAAGCTGCAGGTTTTGGCAGGACTTATCAATCTATCAAACTCCTTTTCCTTGACCCCAGAAAAAGAAGAAAAGAACTTGTCTTAATCATCTGAGGTTTCATGTAAAGACAAATCACTTCAAGATTAGATTGGTATTTCAGACATCACAACTGCTTTATATACTTGCCTCCATTTGGTTAGGCATTGCAGTAATATGTTTAGCATTTTCAGACCTTTGGTTCAACATAAACTGTTCTCCATAAAAATGTCAGAATATAGCTTACTTTGGACGAAAAAGAAAAATATAAATATAAATAAATAAATATATATATATATATATATACATGTGTGTGTGTATGTATGTATGTATGTATGTATTGTCAGAATATAGCTTACTTTGGATGAAAAAGACAAACAGATTTCATTGCAGCTTGTTCCTTAGGTATATTTGGCGTGATAACAAATTGAAATTAGTTATGTACAAGTTTATCTGCTCGTGTTTTATGAACTTCCCCTTGAGGGAAAATGTTTTCAGAAAAACCAACAATAACACTTTCAGAAATTTATTCATTCATAGGAAGACCATGGTATAAGGGGCAAATAGTGAGTATCTGTATGGACACAATGTCTAACTCAGTGTATGTGCTTCGTAAATAGAAAAAAATAAAAATAAAAATGAAAATTAGCACAACGCTCCACAAATTAAATTAAGTAAAAAAGAGTAGAAAAATAAATAAACCACGTGAAAAGTAGTGCTCACAATGAACTATAACATCCCGCGGATAAGCCTTCACAAACTGCTTCGCAGCATATCTCCAATTCTTAGCACTAAACACATGTAAATATAACACAAAGAAAGCATATTATACTGAGGTATTAAATGTTTTTAACCAGTACACCAGGCTACTATAAATAGTATATTACAACAAGTTCACAAATGATCATAGCCAGTATACAAGTCTACAACAAATGGCATATACAACGAATTAATAAATGATTATAACAGTACAGAAGGCTACCGCAAATGGGATAGAGCAAGAAGTAAATAATGGTCGTACACACTGCTAAAGATACCGAAAATATTATAATGTAACAAGTTAATAAACAAAAGAGCATATTAGAACAAATTAATAAATGATGCTAACCAGCGCACAAGGCCACTGAAAATACCATAATAAAACAGTTAGTAAAAGGCATAGCTAGTGCATAATACTACTGAATAGCATATTACAACCAGTTTAATTTATAATCTTATTGTTATTACAAATAGCACATTACAACAGCTAATAAATAGTCGTAACCACTGCATAAGTCTATCACAGATCACATAGTTCAACGAGTTAACAAATAGTTAACACCACTAGATGGCGTGAAATCCAGGCTACCCTGGTACTACCTGTAACCGACCAAGCCTAACTATTTGCTAATTGACAAGCCGAACATAAATTCTTAATCCCTTAATCCAAGTAATAGTATATCTAAGCCATTAAAAGTCTCAGACGATACATATGTGGGACAGAACTTCACAACTACCAATCAATGAAGGATGTAAAGGCTAGTTTGGTCGTTTCATCATCATTTCAGCAACCATACCACGTAATCTCCAAATGCAAGGTTCAACTAAAATGTATTTTGGTTTAAAAGAGAAAAAGGAAACTAAAATGTAGGATATTACAAATAACATGTTTCAACTAGTTAAAAAATAGTTAACACCACTAGACGGTGAAATTCGGCTAATAGGCTGCTTCTATACTACCTGTGATTGACTAAGCCTATCTTCTTCCTGTCAACACATTGAACATAAATGCTTCGACCCGTGATAACCGATGATAGTAATAGTAAACCTAAACCAATATATATTACTAATAAACCTAAGCCAATATAAATCTCGCACAAAGCTATAAACGTTACAACTACCAATCAAAACAACACTAACTACAACAAATGTAAAGGCTAGTTTGGTCATTTCATCATCATTTCAGCAATCATAAATCTCCAAATGCAAGGTTCAACAAAAATATATTTAGCGGCTAAAGCACAAAACGTTCAATTAAAAAATAAATAAATAAAGCATAATGGACCTGCCAATGATGCCGTTGACCATGACGACCAAGTGCGTCGGCGCGTGATCTGTCGCATCGCCGGTAGCCTCCACGTCGAAGCTTCCATTGCCGTTAGACTTCTCAACCCTCGAATTTCCACCTTCCGATCTCACACACCCAAGTTTCTTAATAATAACACCATATTTCCTTCTCTTATTCTTTTTCTTTTTCCTCTTATCATTATTATCATTAACATTGTTATTAATATTACTATTTTTAACTTGAACATTTTCTATTCCATTCTCCATATCTAGTTAACTTTAAATCTCTATGTTTAGTTTAACCTTCTAATCTCAGTGCGCGCGTGTGTGTGTATATATATATATGTATGTATATGTATGAGTATGCAAGTATTTATATAGGGGTTTGAAGCATTTAATTAATGGGATTATTATTGGTATGAAAACGGTAATGGTGATGGTAGACGGTAGTCCTTGGAAATGGAAGAAGTTTGATTATTCCTATTGCGTCTGTTAAAAGGCGGCTGGATTACCATATTGAATATTGAATTATTACCATATTAGAAGATAGTTGGACCCAAAGAATTGGAGAAACAAGGACAAGTTGCATTCAATTCTTTTAATATTTTATACTTTACCAGAAGTACATGATTCATTTACAATTTTTAGAATTAATTAGAACTCTTTCTGTGCTTCTTAAAGCATAAGTATGTTTAGAATTTATTTGGATTGGCATTTTTTTTTAGGAAATAGTACTATGAAAAAGTATTTTTTTAACAATAATTATTTGATTTGATTTTTTAAAAAAATAAACTCTATAAAAAAAAACTTAAATACAATTCTTTTAAAAAGTCAAAATTTGTAGCTTATAAAAAAAATATTTTTTTTAAAAATTGTTACAAAAAGCTCTTTTAGAAAAATCAATTCAAACGAGCCCTTTGTTATTACGTCATAATTTTTATCAAAATTTTGAATAGGCATTGTGTACAGGATAGGAATGCGAATTTTTTTTCAATAAGTAACTTTATTTTTAAGATAAAATGCACTAGATCTCCACGTAGTTAATCAAAAGTGCATCAAACCCGCCTGTTATCAAAAAATCCGTCATCCTTAGCATGATTATTCAAAATGACCTAAACTACGCATCTCTTCCACAAAAGAAATGTCAAACTATATTTGGTTCATTTCTTGAAACCTAGAAAATTGAACTTGTCAAGCAAATTAATGCTCGGATTTGCAACATTGAAGTATTAACTCATGGGTTTATGCATCCGTTGCTTTTGTGAAATTCCATAGGTGAATGTTAATAAGAGTGATGGGATATTCAATTCTTGAGTCTGCCAAGGATTTGCCCACCTCTCGATTATAAATAAATATGGTGATTTATTTTTTAAATATAAATCAAAATAAAATTAAGTTAAAGAACAAATTGTTTATAGCTTAATTGTTTAGAGTATTTGTTGTTTTAATTTGAGGTTGAGGGTTCAATCTTTTTAACAAAATATTTCTTTCGTAAAAGAGAATGATAGTTTAGGTAATTTCAAACAATCAAAGATAAAGATAACGGATTTTTTAACGGCAAAGGAGTTTGATGCCCTTTTATGGTAGAGGGAGGTTTTGAGAGACTTTTAAACCACATGGGAGTTTGATGCATTTTTAATGTATCACAGAAAAGTCTGATGTATTTTACCCTTATTTTTATACAATATAATTGTATCTAGTCCCTATGCTTTATAATGCATTATATCCCAGTTTGAAGGATATATTATTACTTTTTCCATTAAAATATTGACAAGGTTATCAATTGAGGCAAGTTTTGAGAAGCTCATTAGGGATATTAGTTAATTTTAAACTATATATAAAGTATCATTACTTATGATGAAGTAAAGGGGAGTTGCTTGCAATTTACCCAATAAAAAATGTTAACAAAGACATAAATTTTGATTTTAAATTTGACATTATGATTGCATATTGTTATGTTATTACCCCAAAAAAAAAAAAGTACATGCTCTTTTTTTTTTTTTTTGTAGAACACATGAGATTATCGAAAAATTAATCATTTTTTTGGTCGAAACTAGTAACTTATATAATGACGAAAATGATATGTACTAGTTTAACCAGTTCTTGGTGGGAAAACACTCATGTAATTTGGTTTTTATTTTTAAGAGTTAAATTAACTTTTCTAATGTAAAATTTCATCCGAAAATATGAACTGTGAATTGTGTTCTCAAGGTCAACGTCGATTAATATATTCCATAATCTGCTATAGTCATTACCAGCACATTTGATGGTGAAGGCTGAAGAGTGTTTTGAGGACTAGTTTAATCGGATTTGTGCCCAATCTCTTGTTGTTTAGATTGGTGAGCCTTTTTATCACCTTTCGGTATGGCGATGTTGTGCCACTAGTGTGTACATGTGGGAAGTTATCTAATGGTTGTGTGCCATGCTTTCTAAAACTATCAAATGGATTTTTTTTGTTTGAATTGAGTTTAAAAATGCATAATATACAAGAGTTATTTTTGATAGTCAAGAATGGTGTCTCCTGCAACATTCATGGCTTCTTGATGGTCATGTTTTGGGTTTACTGTTGTAATATTTATGTACTTTTTAGACCAAATCTATCTGGTCTTATGTATGCGTTTTTATTTTGATTAATGAAAATTTGCTTTGTGATTTTTTTTTTTTTTTTAAAAAGTCATGTTTCCTGGGTCTTATACATGTATAACTTGTGCATTATGTTTTTGACCACAGAAAGATTATAGATACGTTTCCTGGGTCTGAGTCCTAACAACTCGAAGAAAAAGTTGTTGATAATATTTGACAAATTTCTTGTAGAGTGTTCCAGAAATTGATAAATCAGTCAATGCTAGTTAGCTTCCCAGAATGAGACAAGCAACGCAACTCAATTCTGACTTTTGTTTGGCAATTTATTTTACTCGATCTTCCAAATTGATCTGCTTCTGGAAGTCACATATAAAATTTTTTGTTTAACACAAAGACTGCCGACTACTTTTTGCTAACAAATGTTAACGGCAGAAATATTCCTCGATCTTAAGGGTAAATTTATCATTTGAATTATAAATAATAATGCTATATTCACATATAACAATGTTTTTCCTCTACAACGAGTCTATTTGTTTTTTTTTTCTTTTTTTTTTATAGTAGACAACAAATCTTTTAAAATTTATAAATAGATATTTTAAACATTAACAGATAAATAGTTAAATCCTTAAATTAAAAATAAAAATATTAACACTGGCATAAAATCTCTAAAAATCCTTCTAGTGAAAAGAAGATAAATATATATATATATATTTATATTTATATATTAGGAAGAGACACAATCTCTTAATCGTAGTTCGAGAAAGCCCTATTAAAGTTTCAAGTTTTTTAGTCTCAACAGTTAGAGGAATTTGTTGGCGAGATTCACTAACTTTTTGAATGTTCTTGTAGAAATAGATTACTAATCCATGCTAGTTAGCTTCCTAGGAAGGACAGGGACAAGCTACATTGACTTCTTTGGTCTCGTGCAAATGAACCTTTTCCAATCATAATGAATAAGCTTTTATTATAATCCGCATATAGTGTTCGGTTAGATTACAAGAAAAAAATAAAAGTGACATATTTAACAATTTTTTTTATAAGTAAAAATAACATATAAGTAAAACGAAAAGTAATACACTCTTACTTTCTTTAACTTGCTCATAAAAAATCTAATTTGGAAAATCCAACCAAATAAAATGACTTTTTTGCCCCTTAATGTTTTACAACGCTAATTGATAAAAAAAATTTGTTCAAATTATTTTAGTTAACACCGCTACCATATGAAATCAAAGTACTTATTTATTTATTTATTATTTATTTATAAATATCAATTGTCTATAATCATGATATTAAGCATCTTTGCCGAACTACCCCTCATATCTCCTTTTCCGTAGTTCGTCGAACCGGAAATGAAGCTACTGATTGAATGGCTAAATCTTCAAATAACGGCATCTTTCTGCTTGATTGGCGCTCAAATGCACCTTCATCTTTAGTTTCTCTTTTTTAAGCTGACACTCCCAACTGGATTTAGGCTAATCTATTCTACTTTGTTTTTCCTCTTAGAGAAAGTTCTAGAAATAGATTAATCAATCAAAGTTAATTAGCTTCCGACAAGGAGACGAGCAATGCAGTTAAATTCTGATAGGGCTCGTTTGGATTGACTCTTTTTAAAACTGTTTTTTCAAACATCTTTGGAAAGAATGATTTTTGAAAAGTTGAAATTTTTAACTAGCTTTTGAAAAAAGACGAAAATGAGTTTTTTTTTTTTCTAGAATTTCAGCTTTTTTGAAATCGAAGTCAAATAACTATGGCAAAAACAATACACTTTTTTCAGGAAAAAAAAAGTTTTTTTTACAAAAAAAAAAAAAAAAAAAAACCAATCCAAGCAAGCTCTTTCAATCTCATACAAATGTGCCTTTCAGAATTTGACAGATTATATCGGAAAAAAGGGGAAAAAGATCCATATGCTATACAGTTCTCTCTTTCATAAATCTTTTTTCAGGAAAAAAAAAGTTTTTTTTACAAAAAAAAAAAAAAAAAAAAACCAATCCAAGCAAGCTCTTTCAATCTCATACAAATGTGCCTTTCAGAATTTGACAGATTATATCGGAAAAAAGGGGAAAAAGATCCATATGCTATACAGTTCTCTCTTTCATAAATCTAAACCCGCATTTTTATACACCAGCAAAGACAGAAAAAAGTAACATAGATATTTCCAACCCTTTCGAATTGGGAATCTGATGGATCTAAGTGAGCAAGACATGGATATTACTGAATCCCTACACAACAATGCATAAAGAAAGTTTCGATTTATATCTACAAAGAATAAAATTCTAGAAAGGAGAAGGATATGCAGGCAAGGTATAGCCAGAACTCACATTTTCTCTTCCCTCTCTAAAATGTTGTTCCGGTGCAGGGCCAGACATGTGTCTTTGATTTCAATCACTCCATTAAGCATGAACAATTGACACCATGAAACCGACACCTTCCATATCTAGGATAGGCATGCAAAGTATACCAAACCTCACATTGTCTTTCCCCCTCTTCAAACTGGTGCGTTTTACTGCAGAGGCCAGAGCTGTGGTCTTTGATCCAGGAACTTGGCCTTTTAATCCCTCTGTTAAGCATGCGTAATTGACACCTTCCACACTTGACCACCGATGACTGAAACACTCAAACAGAGCATAAAAGGAGCTTGAACTGCTACAGGGCCTAAAGCAAAAGTTCTTTCCGTAGATCTATAGACGAATCGAGTTCTTTCTGCAGATTTACAAGCCCTTGCAAGAGAAATCACCTGAGACAACACTGAAGCAGTAATTCGAGTAATTTTAGCCTGGGGTGGAAGCTTAATCTTCAAAAACTACATGAAAATAAAAATCTGCAAAAGTCAATACAAATATATAATAATTATTTATCATAGTAGATCAAAACTAAGAGTAGAAGCAACAAGCAAGTTCTCTCAAACTCCATGAAGGAAAACACTGAGGCCGTGTTTGAAAAGTCACTTTATAATTAAAATTGGGTGTAATTGGACTTCCTCAATTACACTCTCCAATTCTCATGAGGGAGACGTAAATTACTGTAATTACATAATAAAATTACTCTTTAACAACTTTTGTAATATCTTTTATTCTTTCCGTATTTGGTATGTTTTACTATAAAATAAATATAAATAATAAAATTAAAATAAGTAAGTAATAAATAAATAAATATATATATAATTGAATTATTTAACTGTGTAATTATTATATGTGCTACCAAACATGTCATACAGAATTAATGTGTAATTACGAAGTGGAAACCAAACACACCTTGAAATTTAAATTACTGTGTAATTACTAGGTAATTCCTAGTAATTATACTATGCTGTCCAAACAAACCCTAAAAATAGTTAAGAAACATAAGAATGGTAGGATACTCAGCATTTTGATGAAAAATATTAACCTTTATAATCACATCTTAATGCTTCAATCTTATGCTCTGCATAAGCATGCTAACAAACAAGGCCTGGATCATTATGAGATTTTGATAGCTAAATTGACCAAAGCTAATGAATTCTTCGGACATGTATAAGTTGTCCCTTAGTTGAGCTATTAACCTTCAAAGCCTACATGATAATGCTCCAATGGTATGGACTTCATAAGCATGAAACCAAGCAAGGTCTGAGGCATTATGAAATTTTGATAGTATAGTTCATTAAAGATTATGAATTCATTTGCAATGTATAATTTGTCCAACTGGAAGCTGTTCAATGTGGAAATAAAAAAATTCTAGCCATACCACTAAAACAGTAATTAAGTTGACCCCCTTTAACAGGCTCGAGTTGGGTGAAATAAAAACTTCCCTTGCAAACTGTCTTATGCTTCCTTTAAAATGCAAGATGACTTTCTGCAGAACTCATTACCCATCAGGAACAAGTTCTAAACTAAATAACATTAGATTATGATTCAAAGTAAACTGTAACAAAAATCTGCTAAGCTTGTTGATTTTTTCACTGTCAATTGCCACCTTTAACGAGCATATAAGGTCCATGATCTCCAGAACAAATGACAGCACCAAAAGAGCATTACATACATAAAGCAGATTTCAATAGTAGAATGTCATACAAGTTGTTACAGTTATTTACTGGCATTTAAAAATTAAAGAGAAATATGCTTCTACTAACAGTAAACAAGGATGATACCACAATCATAATGATAATGAGTATTGCAGTATGCTTATACCTCTGGTCTGGAATCCTTTCTAGATATGTAATACACTTGTGATAAAGCTTCTGCAGAACTGCAAGTGGGTACGGGCAGCACTAAGGAAGCTTGTTAATCAGTTACAGTTTCCGTGTATTACAAGAGGACTAAGCGTGAACTCATTCCAAAATCTGCTCTGAAGCCATCGGACACCAAAGAAACCTGTAATTCTGATATCATAGATATGCCACAGAGAGTACTAAAGTACATAACACCACTTTCACAGCCGATGGCCACCTTGGACCAGTCAATGGAGCTTTACAATGTTCATGAGGATTTGGCATTTAATTGTACAAATTCTCATCATCCAGTCTCTGAAAGCTTCAGCTAACAAACTTTCAGCTTTTCCTACGAAAGCTCCAAAGCAATGAGGCATCACAAACACAAACTCTTCTGTATCAGGTCTAACTACATTTTCAACTTAGGCCTACCCATTTCTTAAACGTCAATACAGCTTCTCTTTTTTTCAACAGGGATTCTGTCTGGAACTTTGGAGCCTTGCCTTTGTAAAGTGTTTTATGATACTTCAAAAAGAGAGTTCGGTACTTGTATTTGTCAATGAACATTTTTCCTTTCTCCATCATCTCTACAACTTCATTAGCCCGAATAAAAAATCCACCTCTGACAAATGTATAAAGCACAGCATCCAAGAGTTCCTGATCAAACTTCATTCCACTAGAAAAAGCAAGTGACTTCATTTCACCCCATAATTCTGTTACCTCAATATATTTACCCCCAATAGCAGCGTACCCAGTAACCAATGAATGAAAAGTTTGTGCATTTGGGGCAAGCCCCAGAGACCTTATCTTCTTAAGAGCCTTCTCTGCATCTTGCATCAGCCTCTTCTTGCAGAAAAAGTGTATAACATTATTCCAATCATGAACTCCATAATCAATTCTTTGTCCTTCCTTTATTTCATGCAAAAGCTTTGCCATCAAGCCAGCATCTTGGTTCTCTGCACAGCCTTTGACCAGCCTATCAAACTCTTGATGTCCAGCTCTCGGTATCTTAGCCTCTTTCATCTCTTTGAACAAACTAAGAGCCCCTGGTGTATCCTTCTCAAGCACCCGGGACTGCATTAGTGCATCGTAACAGCTTCCATCTAGCTGGACCCCCGCCCTTTTTGCATCTTTCAAAAGTGCAGCAACTTCTGCTGGTTTCTTTTCTTTACAATACGCTTTTAGGAGAGACGCATACACTGAAGAACCAGTTCTTACACCGGCCAATCGCATTTCATCAAGAAGATCATGAGCGTGATCTAACCATCCTAGCGAAATGCATGCATTAGTGACATGGACCACGGCTGAACTATCTATTGAAACTGGGGAATCTTCTCTCTCTGCCTTCATTAGAAACTCTGCCAATTCTTTTGTCCTCCCAGCTTCTAAAAAGGCCTTGACCAATGTCACGTATGTCCTTTCAGTAGGCTGGAGAACTCCACGTTCAGTTGTAACCAACTCAACTTTGCTATACAACTTGGCTGTTAAGCTATCAAGCAACCTTTTAGCCTCTAACTCAAGCTGGGAAAACTTTCGGTCTCTATAGAAGTTTTCATAAGATAGGGGTACATTTCCAATTAATATAGAATTTTCTAATTCACCTAATTTCACATTATCCCTGTCCTTGTCTGGTCTGTAAAGTGATCTGTTTGTATCCTCTGGAGCTTTCAGTGCTAGGGTAGCTACGGCCAGGGAATTTTGTGCTTGTTTTGCCTTCCGAAGCATTTCTAGAATCATATGGGATGCAGATTCTAGATCCCCAAATTTCAAATGACAGGAAAGCAAACAGTTAGAGTATTGTCGAAATTGAGCTTCGCTGATATTGTAGGCTTCATCAATGTGCCTCTTAAGTTTCTTGAGCTCTTCTCTTCTACAGTTTTTGTCATAAATGTGGGCCATGATGATCAATAAAGTAGCATCAGGTTTCACACTAATGCGAGGCATCAAGTCAAGGAGTTGCTCAGCTTTCCTGGTAGTGCCAAACAGAAGACAACCAGCCAATGCAATGTTAAATGCAGTTGTATTAGGCTTCATAGATATCAGAGGTGCATTAACCTTTTTCCGAGGGTCCACCCTCCCATCCTGGAACAAGTAACCTATTTCAAGTACCAACTCAGCAGCAAGATAAGCTCCAGAAGCAGTTTGTGACATATGACCAAGAACTGCAGACCAAGCACTCACAGGGGGGTGAAGTTCCATCTCGACAAGCTTCCTCAGTAAGGTTGATGCAGGAACAGGTAACCCACACCTAGCAAGGCCTAAAGAGAGAAAAATGAGAGTCTCCTTCTCAAACAATTTATGTTTATGCTCCTCCATGCCTCTCTCAATCAACCCATAAGCATTCTCTAGCCAATGTAGTTCCAGACTTTCTGCACAAGCAGTTAGCAATTTGTTCACTATTGATTTCCTAGGAAACCCTTCCATCTGCATGTGCTGTTCATGCAAATTCCAAGCATCATTTAATCTATGCTCATCAATAGCATTTTCTATCTCTTCAGACAGTTTCCCAAGATCTCGAGCCTGGACCAGGATTGTCCCAGTCATAGTTGAAAAATAAAGCAAATGTTTAGTAGATCCATCCTGGAGTTTGACTAAACGATTACTCTGTGTGCTTGGATTATCAAATAAACATTTAGTTGCTTTGCTGAAATGCCGGTAGTTCCAGTCTGCTTGCAATTGGGATCCAGCAATATCACCAATGAGGAAATCACTACGACGAATGCAAAGCAAGGCAGGAGAGAAATCCAATGCCTTGTAGCTCAGTCTCCTAACATGCAACATCTACCTATATCTGCAGCATCAAGAAAACCAGTTACGAACTTGATTCAGGGAATTCTCTGCAAATCACGACATGGTCCTAACTTGTGGTGGTATTTTGTTTTTGTGGTAGGGGGTGGTTTGGGATGTGGAAGGTGTCGTAAAAGTGAAAATGCAGAAATGGACATTCCAAGTTCCAGTAGCTATTGAGAAACCAGATTTAGTGTTCTCCCTTTCTAATCTGGGTCTTTCATTTAAATACATATTCATAGTGAATACTAACACTCCATTTATATATACTAGTAAGACTTCTCCGTATCTGTTGTAAATGACACTAGTTACACTACGCATAAGCATACACAAAAACTGTATGAAACTGTTGATGCAGTATTTAACTATTCTTTCTTCCTTCTTCTCTTTTGTGGAAATTAAATGTAAAAGATAAAATATTAAAATACATTAATAATCAAAATATTCTTCAACAGCCCCTTCAAACTCAAGTCTTAGGGCCTGTTTGGATTGGTTTTTTTAAAGAAAAAAACACTTTTTTTTCTTGAAAAAGTTACATTAAATTTGCAATAACTATTTAATTTGGCTTCCAAAAAAGCTTAAACTCTTAAAAAAACTCAAATACGGCTTTTTTTAGAAACCAGAATTTTTAGTTTCTCAAAAAAAACTGTTTTTCAGAAGCTGTTAAAAAAAACGCTTTTAAAAAAAACCAATCCAAATAGTCCCTTAGAGTTACCACCTCATCTAAAAGCTTAAACTTGTAAAAAGAATATTAGTTTATTAATTTATTATATTAACACGCCCCTTCACGTGCAACGTGATTTATTTAGAGCTTGCACATGGACAATTTAATTAAATGGGTGGCGGTAAAGATCGAACTTCTGCCATTTGGCTTCTAGGATATTAGTTTATTAATTTATTATATTAACACGCCCCCTCACGTGCAACGTGATTTATTTAGAGCTTGCACGTAGACAATTTTATTAAATGGGCCGTGGTACGAATCGAACTTGTGCCATTTAGGTTCCAGGCTCTGATACCATCTTAGAGTTACCACCTCATCTAAAAACTTAAACTTGTAGAGAGGATATTGGTTTATTAATTTATTGTATTAACTCTTTCTACTGTTCTTCTTCTTCTTTCATAAATTCTACGTTCCAAAATCCAGAGAACTCATACAACAGTCACAGATGCACAAGCATCACACACGGCAGATATACTAATTTATCCAACCAATCAACTCTTCACCTACACACAGGCACTGCAGCCATACATGACTCACACCATCACACACACACCCCCCCCCCCCAGACACCCAACACTAACATATATATAAAAGCCACATACCTTCATGCCTTAGCGTACACATACATGGGTACGCCAAGCACACAAATGAACAGTACCCTAATACCTACAAACAACACAAACTTCATAATTCACCTCTACCAACTCCCAACATCAACTAATTATATAATTGATTCAAGCTTTTTAATCAAAGAACCCATTAAAATCATCTTTATATACAAAGATACGCACGTATACATCTTTAACTCCGTATCTCTAATCAAATCCAATTTAATCAAGAAATGTTATTCTTTGTTAGAGCCAACTCTTTGTATTTTAAGGAGAACAAAAATATATAATCATTTAATTCAAGGGATGTAAATGTATATATATATATATGTACATATATATGCAGATAAGAAACCTAAGTGTAATTTGAATTTAGTATTTACCTTGATTGCAATTATGCCAGCTCAAATCTCCAAAATGACAATAATGCATGAAGCTCTCTTTATGCACTGGCTACATTGAATTCATTTGTGTACAGTTTTTGTGTGCGTGTATATTTCATTTTTAAGCTGCTACATCAGCAGTTACATGGCAACCCTTAATTTGCTATTAGCTTATACATTAATCTATTATTCATTATCTATCTTTAGTCAATTATTAGCTTATGCATTAACGAACTATTTACTATTCCATTATCTATTATTCCTGAGTATAATTTATACATCATTATTTTTAATTTAGATTAATTATCAGTCAATTGATGTATAAAAACAAATTTCTTTTGTTGAATTCTTAAAAATTCATAACTAGATTCTCTGTATGCCACTAAAAAAAATTAAATTTGTCATCTACTATTAAAAACAAATTAGATACCTAGAAAAACTTATTAAGCAATGATAGTGGAATACTAGATTAAGGAAATATATCTTTCTCGAATATATTGAGTTATAAGTGTTTGATCAAATGCCTCAAAGAGAAAATTATCTAAATTGCCTAAAGCTTGTTTTGGGTCGCTAGAAAATGTTGAAACTTTTGCCAAAGATAAGAGGAAAAATAATGTTAAAGAAAAGAAAAGGAGAATAAAAGAGCAGGTTTACCTTAACAGAATCGGGTGTGCGTTTTTGTTTCGCAGTGGAATCCGACTTCTCGGGCCTCAGCAGTGGAATGTAGCAGCGCGTTTCTTTAAAAACAGCCGTGGTTAGTAACCGCGGGTAAGCCTGTACCTACCGGCCTTTTTCTTTTTTTTCTGAATATATATATATACGCACACACACTAGTATAACACCCACCTGTGTGATACACGGAGAGCAACATATGTGATTGAATATACTTAAATTATAGAGTATTTGCATCTTATTAAACAGTTATTGAAACAATTATATATTATAGAATTAATAAAACAATGATTATACATATAAAAAAAGGACATAATATTAATTAAATTAAAACGTTTAATATAGGAATGGAACTCAATAAATGATAGAAGACAAAATTTGATCTAAGAATGGGCATATTTAATTGATAATTAATTATGAAAAGCTTGTCATATAGAACGTCACTTGGTAATACGAAATTATAGCTTATTTTGCTTTATTATATATATAATTTTTCTAATAGTACCAGTAATCTTGTAATTGCATGTAAACCTCCATATTCTTCCTCATTTTATGCCACGATCTCCTCAGCACCTCCTTATTAACAAATTAGCTTGATTTGATAGCCACTAGAGTTGCTTTTAATTACATTGTTTCAAGCCTTCAAAACTCTTTTATACCTTCCCGAACAAGTATCTGAAGCCCAAAGTTCTGGACCTTAAAACACATGCTTTGAACCCTTCGAACAGTTAACTGTTGAAGTACCATGCTTCGAACTCAATATGTCACATTATCAAACTTAGGCAACACGTGCACAGTTACCTCAACATATTTTGCTTACGTGTCTATCCAACGCGTAATGCCACATCATAATTCTTTTTTTAGTAATAATAGTAACCAATAACTAAAATTATGAAATCCTAATAACTAGAATCGAATTGAAAAAAAAAAATCGAATAACAATTTCAATTTGGTTTTCAGTTATTAATACGATAGTGCTCAATCCTATTTGCAGGTGCTTTTTGGCAAAGAGAGGTTTCAAAAAATGCTACCATAACTTGAGAATTCGTAGGTGCTTTCCCAAAGATAAAACGTACATACTGTTTTAGGAATTGCTTCCAAGACTATATTAGTTTTATAATAATAATTTTTTTATTTTATTTTTGTAAATAGTGTAGTACTGCAGGCACCCACAAATATAAAACTACCATTACTTGAAACAAATATATTAGACAAATAACATGGACCAAAGTGAAAGCCAGGCCCATAATTAAGAAACTACGTTGGAATCCCAAATGGAAAATTAGCACCCAAACACAAAACCATTAAGGATAGTAGTACCTAAAACCAGAAAGTCGCCCATGGAATACCACAAGTCTGCCAGAAATAAATTGGTCAAAAAGTCATCAATAACCATTAAACCCACTTTTAAGTGTTGAAGATAATAAAAAAAGCAATACAATTTTTCTCTATTTTTCAATGGCTTCAAGTTTTAAAAGAGGTAATCATTTAATATAGTATTAGAATTCAAGTAAAGTTCATTGGTCTGATTTAACGAAGATCACTTAACATATACATGATAAGCAGTTAAAGATAATAAACCTTTCTAATAGTTTAAACTTTACTCACTTAATACTGAGCAGTAACCTCAACATCTTAGATGTGCATTAACAACGAAAAACTATAATTATAATTTAATTTTTTAAATGAGATAATTACTTAACAGTAAACACCAATCTTGATCACGAAAAAGCATTCCACAAAAAGAACACAATTATAGATGATCGCCTTGATAACCTACTGAAAGAGGATAACAATTGCAAACAACTCACCGTGACAACAAACACAAACAAGAAGTGGAAAAGGAGCCACAAACACAGAGCAAGGGCACAACTAGGAGATCCAATATATGAGCCAATCTTTCCTTAGAATGTGTAGCACATATTTGGTACATAAGTTGGCCTAGGCTAGATGCTTTCTAGTATTTATTCGTTTAATAACTAATCACATTTATTATTAAAATGCAAATTCTTCAGCTTCTACTCATAATATCTTTCAAGTTCAAGCTCCTAAATATTGCTCATCCAAATAAACAAATGGGAAAAGATGACACAATGTAATAATGCATTTAACGAACAAAACTTTTTTTTTATGGTCAAACATCTGCACAACTAAATATATATATATCCAACTCACATAAGTGAGACCCACATCCATTTTCTACACTAGATGCGTACAACAACATAATACGAGAATTTTCCTTAACCTTCTAACCCAACTTTCGTATAAGTAGCAGATACTATTAAAGTAGATGCGTAAAATGATGAAATAGAAGAATTTTCTTTAACCTCCTAACCCTTGCGTATGACCTCAATGTCTTGTCTAGTATGGTCCTCTATGTTCATAATGAGGAAAAGGAAACACTTCAAGAAGCCGTATACAAGAATTAATTGGAAAATTCGCCTCTTTTTCTGCTTTCATCATTCGATTCTTTCAGTTTATAACTTGTACAAAACACATTAGTTTAAAGTTCATATGATATAAAATCTTCCAATACTTGTCTACATGAAATTGCATGATTGTTATTATGAATATCGTGAATAAATTAAAGTAACAACCGATAGGAACAAGATTTTCATGTTGATGTATGTTTAGCTTGTTGTTAAATAACTGTTTTGACTTCTAATAGGGTTTGTACATTGTACACATATTATGTAATACACGAATAGCATGCAGCTTAATAAAACATAACCCATCTAGACTATAATAAGTGCTTTATGTAGATTTTGTAGTTTATATAGCATAATAAAACATAAAAATATTTACAAAATATAAATATATAATTATAAAATTTTAAATATATAATTTAAGTTTCGTATTTACAAACTTTTTTAAACGAGTATTTAATTAAAATTTTGTAATGAATTTGAGACCTTAAAGATACACATATTTCGAAGAAAAAGTTGAGGCAAGTGAAGGCAGCAATCCTTGTACGTACCTCATATCAGTGAATATATACATTATATTGAAGACAAAATATCATATGACTTTAGGCCAAAAAAGGGTAAACCAAAAGAGAGCACGGATTAGCAGGTCAACGTAAACTATGCAAGGGCTTGTTTAGATTGGTTTTTTTTCAGGAAAATTTTTTTTTCCTAAAAAAGTTACATTAAATTTGCAATAACTATTTGATTTAGTTCCAAAAAAGTTAAAACTCTGAAAAAAGTTCAAATGCAGCTTTTTTTAGAAGTCAGAATTTTTAGTTTATCAAAAAAAATTATTTTTCAAAAGCTGTTAAAAAAAACACTTTTGAAAAAAATCCATCCAAGCGAGCCCTTATTATCCAATTCATACAAAGTTTCGAAGCACCCATACGCAAGGTTCCATTTGGTCTTTTTTTTTGACAATTAAAATATTTTTTATAAGTTTATAAATTGAAGCTAACTTTAGTTTAAGTTTTAAAAGTAAAAACCCAAATTAAGAAAAGCGAAAAGATTAGAAGCTTCAACATGAATTAAAGTTTTTCAAAAAAAAAAAATTGAAAAGTGATTGTATATCATGTAGAAAGTTATTATATCTTTTATCTTTTTTTTTTCCTCCTAAAATGATCACTCCATTTTTTTTTTTTAATTTCAATATTACCCATTATTTTCAAAATAACTCAAACTTCAATGTAAACGCCAAACAAGCAAGTTTTCTTTTAATTAGCTAGCACTTCTATCAAGAACTCTACTAATGAAAGCATTATAACTCAAAAGCTAAATTTTACAGGTTGGCCAAACAAAGCCTATTTTCAAGGTCTGCTTTTAACTTTTTATTTTGGAGACTCAAAATGATTTTCACAAATCTAATAACTTTATCTTGAAAATGTCACGAGTACCATTAATTGTGTTTTGACCAATAAGAAGTCGTGGCTTTTTACTTCTCTTTTAGATGAAATTTTAAATTATAAAAATTAATTTTAGTCTCTAAAATGAAAAATCAATTGGAAGTGGTATTTGGCAAATGGGTGATCATATTTTGTAAGTAAAAGAACAAGATTGATACAATATGCCTTTACACATTTGTACAATGCACAACCCACTATACATTGTACTAAACAGTCTATATATCACTATACAACTTTTGGCAAGATGAATTATGCTGCTAAGCATCAACATTTCTTTTATCTTAATTATCTTTTGTTAAAGGAAAAAGAGTGGTACCTAATTCCATTGGGGCTTAAAAGTAACAAAAAATAAACAAAATCTTGCTTGTACTCAAAGATCTAAAACACTAAAACAGAAAGTAAAGTCACCAAACATATTAAATGAAAAGGCTAGACCAATGCCTATTTATTATATGCTTATACAATCTTCTACTTCCCATTCAAGCACTAAATAAAAACCAATTTGGGGTTTCCCAAATCTGCAAGACAAAGAAATCACTTTCATCAAAGCACTCTTGAGGGAAATGCATTAAAAAGAAGAAGAAAAAAAAGCCAGTTGCATAAAATCCCTGTCACATACGCAATGTAAATCAACATCAGACTTACTTCAAAATTTATTATACGCAGCTTTATTTTAGACTTGCAAGATATTTATCTGATAGGCTTCAAATTTATGACCTTTAGACGCCCTGTAATAACTTTATAATTACCCAACACTCTTTTATCAAATAATAATAATAAGGGAAAACGAAACCTTAAAAAAGACAAAAAAGTAATTTAAAAGTGCATTTTTGATTAATGAGACAGAAAAGGACAGCACAAGGACAAAAGAGAGAACAGTTACATCACAGACTGTTCTTCTATTGGTTGGTGAGAACTTAGTGGCCCCATGGCTTCCTTAGACTTCACTTGCAAAATTCCCGAAACAAAAACGCGCAGCAAAATGCTTTCTTTGTTATGTATATAAATGAGGCGGCTCTGTGTTTGCTGCTTCACAAGTGAAGCCTCCAAACCCACTTCAAATAACAACAACAATTCACAGGTAAATGCATTTTTCTTCATTTTTATCTCAGTAAAAAAAAAGAATAAAAATGAAAAATACACTTTTAAAGATGGTTATGATCGTCTGATTTTGGAAATGGTTTTGTGTTTCGTTTATAATGACTTAGATTTTTTTTAATTTATATCGAAACGGCCTTTAGGATTTTAAGCAATGGATTAGAAATGTCTTTAGATTATGACGTTAGAATTTTTTTTGGAAATAATCTTGTGGTGAATGCAGGGATCAAGAGAGGTTATGGAGAACCCATCAGCGAGCAATGCCAAAAATGGCCATGAATCTGAGGTATGAATATGGGTTTTAGGCCAATCTCTAATATGCGGATGGCTTTTCAATCAATCGCTTCATCTCTACATAGGGTTCAAAACTAAATTGATGAATTGGAACCTTAAAAAAATGTTAGGATACAAGGTGTTTGATTAATGGTCTGATTTTTAGTCCTCGTAATTGGAATTGAAGTTCATGGACTTCTAATCCTGTGCATAGGCTGTCCATATATAAGAAAAATTTTTGTTATTCTTGTGGGTGCTGACGTTTTGATTGAGACTAATTAGTTTTAACATTATCATTTTCAGAATTTGGGAATTGTGGATGTGTCCAAAATGGTGAATTTAGTGACATGATAAACAGTTGATAATGCATTAATTAGGACATAAGCAATTGCTTCTCTTTCGGCTGACAGATTATCCTTCGAGTATGAGGCCTGCATTATATAACCAGACCAGATTTCTCGCAGGACTAGATTGGGATGGATATTGTTGACAACCTGGTTAATTGTCAACTCCCCTCTTTTCGTTTTTCTTCTTTCTGTAAGTCAGCAAATGAAATTTTTCGACAATGGGAGGTCAAGAACATTATGACCACCTAAATTATTTCTGACCAGCTGCCTGTTGAAAATTGTTGATTCAATAGTATTACTTGCCATCATTTAGCAAGATTTTTTGTAGCAATTCTGAGAATTAGTTTGTTATCACTTCTTGACAGAAACTAAATGAGAATGTACATAAGTCAAGTAGTGATGCTGTTAACAATGTCATACTTAACTATGACTTCTCTGGAGGACTGCATTCATGGCACCCCAATTGCTGTGATGCTTTTGTGGTTTCTGTTGAGTCTGGTCATCCTGAAGGACTACACTCTAAGTTAGGCAGTCCTTTTGCTGTCGTCACAAATCGCAAGGAATCTTGGCAAGGCTTGGAACAGGACATCACGGGTAGAATTTCTACTGGTTCCACTTATGTGGTTTCTGCTCAGGTTGGAGTATCTGGGACTTCTCAGGGTTTTGCCGAGGTCCAGGCCACATTGAAGCTAGAATATCAGAATTCTGCAACTAACTATTTGTTCATTGCCAGGTAATTAATTTTATTTTCTTGTTTAAATGCTTTCCCTAAGGAGGCAATTGTTCTCATGGCTGTTAGCACATGCAGAAAGCCCATCTCAGAAGAATGCTGGGAGAAGTTGGAAGGCTCTTTTTCATTGTCAACTATGCCTGGCCGTGTTGTAATTTATCTCGAGGGGCCTTCCTCTGGGGTAGATGTACTCATCAAGTCTGTCGTTGTCTCCTGCCCCAGTTCTAGGCCACATGGTGTAAGTTTATAGTTGAGGCCATTACCTTTGTTATCTTGAATCAAGAATTTGTCGCTGTATTTCTGACTAGGGAAGATTCTTTCATGGAATGTCATCTGAAGATCGATGCATGACATGCATCAATCACAAGAAATACATAGAAGTCAAATCTATCTGTTTTCTGAAGTTTTCTGCTTCATTGTTACAAGTGTATGATATGAACTACAAATGACAGGACTCTGGCACGGGATCTGACTCATCCGAGGATGAGAACATCATATTGAATCCCAAATTTGACGATGGTCTTAATAATTGGTCTGGAAGAGGCTGCAAAGTTGTTTTGCATGACTCTATGGCAGATGGAAAAATAGTTCCCATGTCTGGAAAGTACTTTGCTTCTGCAACAGAACGCACACAGAGCTGGAATGGCATCCAGCAGGAGATTACTGGGAGAGTGGAAAGAAAACTTGCTTATGATGTTACTGGTATGGTTCGAATATATGGGAACAATGTAAACAATGCAGATGTTCGGGCTACACTGTGGGTAAAATCAGCAGATAACCGACAGCAATATATTGGCATCGCAAAGTAAGTTATTCATCAACATCATTTGTGATCTTGGATGGTCTTTACAGTTTCTTTTTGAACTTATATCTTTCCCTTTATTGTGGAGATTATAAACATCAAATTGTACTCATCTCCCAATATCTTTGAAAATCTTGATCTCCAATTTACTTCTTCAATATATATCAATTATAACACACTTAATACATCCATATTGCTTCAAAATAGCAAGTGATGCTGCTTGTTTGGGGTGAAAAGTTATTTTGAGTTTGTTATCAGTTAGGTGGTTGGCAGTTGGCTGGATCATTAGAGAAAGGATTCAACTTTTAACCTTTATTATACCGTGGCTTGAAATAATTATTGCAAACTAATGTCTTATTTTCAAATTTAACATATCTATTAGATTATTCTGTGCTTCCATCTGACGCAAGAAAATAATTGCCAATACATCTCTTGCATGTTGAAGTAAGGATAATAAATTACTTAAAGTCGAATAATGTTTATTCTGATTTTGATTAGTTACAGCTATTTATATGACAATCCCCTTTGCTTTGTATTCTACTGCTATACTGCTATCTTCAACTTATATAGATGCAAGAGTAATTGCAACATGGACTTCCTGCTTGATTGGTCTTATACTGGTTATTTTCAATTTGAATTTGAGTCATGTCTATTCAAGTTTTTGACTAAATTGTCTAATGTGAACTTAACAGTGTGCAAGCAACAGACAAAGACTGGGTGCAATTGCAAGGGAAATTTTTATTGAATGGTTCACCGTCAAGTGTTGTAATATATTTAGAAGGACCACCACCGGGGACCGATATTCTTCTTAATGCCTTAGTTGTAAAACATGCAGAAAAAGCCCCTCCTTCACAACCACCAGTTATTGAGGTAAGTTGAATGTATTATTGAAGTTGATCATTTTTGCAACTTACATTGCTGTGCCTTGGTTAGTTTAATTTCTTGGGGATATTTGAAGAGAAGTTAATGAATGATTCCTGCTCTGCAGAATGAAGATTATGGGGTTAACATAATCGTGAATAGCAATCTTAATGATGGGACAAATGGGTGGTTTCCTCTAGGCAATTGTACTCTAAGTGTTGGAACTGGATCACCACATATTCTACCTCCTATGGCTCGAGACTCTCTTGGAGCTCATGAGCCCTTAAGCGGTCGATACATTCTTGTGACCAAGCGCACCCAAACATGGATGGGCCCCGCTCAGATGATTACGGATAAAGTTAAACTCTATATGACATACCAAGTATCTGCATGGGTTCGAATTGGCCCTGGTGCAAGTAGCCCACAGAATGTGAATGTTGCCCTTGGTGTGGATAATCAGTGGGTGAATGGAGGCCAAGTTGAGATTAATGATGACAGATGGCATGAAATTGGTGGATCTTTTAGAATCGAAAAGCAACCTGCAAAAGTGATGGTTTATGTTCAGGGGCCTG
The DNA here is from genome assembly GCA_028554755.1 of Cordia subcordata. Taxonomy (NCBI): domain Eukaryota; kingdom Viridiplantae; phylum Streptophyta; class Magnoliopsida; order Boraginales; family Cordiaceae; genus Cordia; species Cordia subcordata. Next base: position 2,558,115 of record JAPTOF010000002.1, read on the forward strand.
CCACAGGTGTGGACTTTATGGTTGCTGGACTAAAGATCTTCCCCGTGGACAGGCATTTGAGGTTGAAACATTTGAGGAGACAAACTGATAAGGTAACTGGTAAACATTTTGGTTTTCTACATTATAAATTTCTTGAGGTCAGCCATGAGACTAGTTATGAAGAATAACCAGGTGGAATTGATAACATGGATACCTCCGCATATATACTTTTATCTAAATTTAAGTTGATATTTTGTACTTTGAGCTACTTTAAGTTTATTTTGTGGTGTAGATTTGAATTTCATTTCATCACCTATGGTATTTACCACTGGTAAATGATCATCTTATAATTGTTCATCATTCTGTAGTAACTGAGGGCAACTTTTGAATTGATTAATGGTTCACAATGTGCCTTTGATTTTTCTTCTTCTAATATGACAGCACTATCATTCTGTTGCTGTGCAGATACGCAAGCGTGACGTCACCTTGAAATTCTCAGGATCAGGCTCAGATAATTTGGTTGGAACATTAGTAAGAGTTAAACAAACTCAGAACAGCTTCCCAATTGGTTCATGCCTGAGCCGAACCAATATTGACAATGAAGACTTTGTTGATTTCTTTGTTAAACACTTTAACTGGGCGGTCTTTGGAAATGAGCTGAAGTGGTATTGGACAGAACCACAGCGAGGAAACTTCAATTACAAAGATTCTGATGAGCTTGTAGATTTCTGTACAAAAAACAATATTCAAATGCGTGGTCACTGCATATTCTGGGAGGTGGAGAGCGCAGTTCAACCATGGATACGTTCTTTGAACAAAGATGATTTGATGAAAGCTGTCCAAAATCGTCTAAAAGATCTTCTCACACGCTACAAGGGCAAGTTCAAGCACTATGATGTGAACAATGAGATGATGCATGGTTCGTTCTTTCAAGATCGGCTGGGTAAAGATATCCGGGTGAACATGTTTAAGACTGCAAACCAACTCGACGCATCCCCCATCCTGTTTGTGAATGATTACCATGTTGAAGATGGTTGTGACACCAGGTCATCTCCAGAAAAGTACATTGAGCACATTCTTGGTCTTCAGGAGCAAGGAGCACCTGTTGGAGGTATAGGCATTCAGGGCCACATTGATAGTCCTGTTGGGCCAATTGTTTCTTCTGCTCTCGACCAATTGGGCACACTCGGACTTCCAATCTGGTTCACAGAACTCGACTTTTCCTCAAACAATGAATATATTCGAGCTGATGACCTGGAATTCATGCTTCGGGAAGCTTTTGCCCACCCTGCAGTGGAAGGAATAATGTTGTGGGGGTTCTGGGAGTTGTTCATGAGCCGAGAAAATTCGCATTTAGTGAATGCAGAAGGTGACATCAATGAAGCTGGTAAAAGATTCCTGGCTTTGAAGCAAGAGTGGCTATCCCATGCTCATGGATTTGTTGATGACCTGGGTCAATACAGCTTTAGAGGATTCCAGGGAACATATGAAGTGCAAATTCTTCAAAAGTCCAAGAAAATCACTAAAACATTTGTTGTTGACAAGGATGAAGGGCCACTGATCATACCTATAGCATTATAGTTTCTTGATTATTCTTGATAAATGCCTCTTTCCCTTATTGATTGTGTACATGGCCTTTGTGTGATTTCTATTTCTCAATTCTATTATGATACTGTTGACTGGGGAAAAAGAAAGAACGAAAAGCAAAATCTCCCATTGTGTAATACAGAAGCAAATGAATAAGAAGATATATATGATGTATTGTTTGTATATTGGTTGAAATTAATGAAGTTTGTTGTACTTGGTAATGAATATTTTTCTTTCTTTCTTTTCTATTTTAATATTTCCAGGCATTATGAATGCCAAACCATCTAATGTAAAGACGGTTTCCAATGTTGGTTATTCAATTACAGAAGCAAACTCCTTACTCATTCACTTTTGCTTCTCACTAAAACTCTAGTTATGATTACTCCGAAGTACATGCACTGTTTAAAACAGAAGGCTTCAGATTCAACAGTATAACATTAAACTTAACTAAGCCATAAAATTGAATGATGAAGGCTAACTGCAAATTTTAGCCTTCGCTTACTTGGAAATACAAATGGCTGAGCATTTGTCTAATAGAATGGTAAACACATGTTGTCATAATTAAGCCCCCAAGCCCACTTATAATTATTTTTTGGGCCTCCATTGTCCTCTATAACCTTCTTAAGAACGCCTATTAAAAATCAGGTCACATATAGCCTGTTTGGATTAAGGGGAATGAACGAAAGGAATAGGATGGGTAGGGTTTTTAATCCTTTCTCTTATTTGATTAGAAAGTATTAGGATAGTAACAGAAAAGAAAGAATGACTCTTGTCTCCTTAAATCCTTTAAAAGGTAATGGATGACTCTTGAAACCATAATCTGTTGATATACGGCATAGATCCGAATGATTGATGGAAGAAACAACTCTTTTTCTCAAAATAACTTTTTTATCCTCTCTTCCATTTGCACATAGAATGCTGAAAGGACATGAAAGTCCATTTCTAACATAAAATCTATCCTTTCATTCGTTCCATTTCCTTCTTAATCCAAACAAAAAAACATTCACAATCCTCTATAAAATTTTTCAATCCAAACAAAAATTAATCCTCTCCTCTCTTTTCTTTATAATTCCATTCCTTCCTCTCCTTCATTAAAATTTCTCCTTGAATGCAAAAACGGTGTTAGACTTTTTAGATGCATAGCTAAATCAATATTTTTATAACCATGTCTTTCTAAGAGTATTTTTGGGCTGTGCTAAACAAATCCACCATATTAATGGTCCAGAACCCATTCTCTACTGGACTCAAGACCCAATACCCTGTTCATTGGATATAGCCATCCACAATCAAACCCAACAGTCGTGTCAACTTTGTCAAGGTGCAAAAATTTCTAAAAGTGGTGCCAAGAAATGGAACCAAGTTTTCCAAAAGTCCGTGACACAAATATCAAAAAAAGACAACTGCTTATTACACTTTTCGTTTAGCTATTTGCTAGGCTAAGAAGATTAGACAAAATGGGAATAGTATTAAATCTGCTTTAGTTGATTAGCTTTTTAGATTGTAAGAATAATTGGAACAAAGACTTTCGTGTAAAAAAACAAAGCATCTATTACTATCTAATCAGTCAATTAAGCACCTAAAAAGTCACTGTGGTTACGTCAGAAACCTTTATTACAACCCAATTAACTTTGCTTTCTATCTTGGATTTATAAGAATTTTCTTTAAAATGATAATTATTACAAAGCAATCATCTATTATGGTTTCACATATAAAGATAACGACAAGTATTGTAAAGACAAAGACGAGAGAGTATAGTTCGGTTAGTGATAGTGACCCTAATTTAACGTTATAAATCTTGAGTTTGAGTCACCATTAACGTAGGTAAACCATCACTCTTGATCGAATTACAACTAAACTTGTTATCATGGCCTAAGAAGATTGCAAGTTATTAACGAGCAGGAGAATAAAAAACAAAGATTGCAAATTATTGTATGATGTGTCTTGTCAACATCAAAAGTAGGGTAATGCATTACCAGCGTAAATTATTATTATTATTATTATTATTATTATTATTATTATTATTATTATTATTATTATTATTATTATTAAATTAATTTCTATTATTTTAACATATTTAAATTAATCTTTAATACTTCATAAATATGTAGGCGGTTTGGCCTCGGCATTTCGGAACATTTATACTGTCCTTATTCAAATTAGTATCCAACGTTAGTAGAACAATGGAAGCTGATATGATAGTCATTTCAAAATAGTTATCTATTGTGATTTCACTTGCATGTATATAAAGCGGCAAATATTATAAGCATAAAGATGAAAAGATGTAGCTTCATGGCAGCGCCCTTCACTTACATCTCTGAGTTTTTTAAATCTGAGTCTCTATTAGAATGGATAGAGAATCCCATCTAATATACCATTTTGTTCCACTTTCAAACATAACAACTATTATATAATTATATTTTCAAATGCAATATTTTTCTTATATTGATATTCCTTACAATTGAAGCAAGCATAACAAATTAATTTTATTATACAAATATATATAACTATCGACTTAACTTCTTGTAATGATCTAATTCTTATTTTTTCTTTTGGAAGAGTGAATATATATAATGTACAAATAAGTCATGAGTACAATCAACTCACAATGATAATATAATACACACAGTTCATGGCATTATAGAGCCCCACAGGAAGAGACTCAATCCAATTAAAAGGGAATGAACCCTCTCTAACATTTGTAATGATCTAATTCATGCTTATACTATTTAGCCTAAGAAGACTGCAAATTATTGTATGATGTGTATGCATGTGAAGTTTCCTACCTGGAGCACATATATCGAGTTATCAAACAACCATTTTGTGGCTTCTCCAATTAGCCCTGCCTAAAAAGCATGGTGGGCCCCGCACATCACATCTACTGATAGACTTCCACCATCTATATATATATAACACTTCTTCTCAAACAAATGGTGCTATCAAAGCACTGTTGTTGGGTCATCACATATCAACCCACAGTCTCGTCCTTGTCTCGCATGGCTTGACTCCCTCATGCCCCACACCCCACATGGCGACACATACATTGCTTGCTTGGACCTCTGCCACACTTGATGATAACCCCTTGTAGCTTCAAAAATCGCTTTTATTATCTCTGGCCTGGCTTAATTTGGTTGGTTTATCTAATATAATCTTCAACCGATTGTTTCTTTTCTCTATATGCATAGAAATCGAGTGAAAATATTAAGCGTGTGTATGGCTTTACTTTTTTAAGCTATTTATGAGTATTTGATGTTTATAAGTAACTTTTGATACTTCTAAGTAAATAGCAAACAACGAATAAGCAAACAAATATTTGGATAAAAAGTGTGCTTATAAACTATTGACATATTTAATATATATATATATATATATATATATATATATATATACACACACACTTATAAGTAGCAATATTTTTTAAAATAATTAAAAATGACATTTCATTAATTAAGGGGTAAACTTTTGTGTTTTTAAGCAGTATAGATGTAATTTAATTTAGTCAACTCATATAGTTCATAAGCAATTAAAAGAAAAGTTGGAGATTGATTTTTCTTCTTTTTATTACTTATAAGCTAATTTTACCTACTTATAAGCAGAATTCATCAAACACGTGAATTTATTTATTTATTTATTTATTTTATAAACAAATTTGACCAGCTTATAAGCATTCCCAAACACCCTTTAATTTGCTAACACGTGAGTTTGGCGAGATGGTTAAGAATTAGATGAAAGCACAATATATATTTTCGGCCAATTTCTAAGTGGCACAAAATAGAAATGTAAAGGTCAAAAACATAAAAAGTTACGGAGCATTTGGTTCACCGAATCATAGAACATTTTTAGGAAAGTAAACTCAGGAATTTGATATTCTCACGCGTTTAATTCATAGAATAAAAAATAATTTTCATACATATTACATTTCTAAAAATACAATATTTTTATGAAAAATATCAGATTCATATTTGTTACATTCCCGGGAACTGCTGAGATAACAAACCCTATTTTGAATCTTATCTTCTTTTACTGACGTGTTGGTTTGTGAGTCTCATGCGTCAAATACATTCAAATTCGACAAGGAGAGCAATTTTAGAATTTTTCTTAAAGTGGTTCATGTAGAAATGTTGAATTCCGAATTGGAGACATGCTGGCGTAGAAAAAACATATGAAATTAATTATAGCCTCTTGTTGATTGAACCTTGCACGGAAGTGAAGAAAGGACGTTTTATTAATATAGTAATTTTCTACAATGATTATTTGGTGAAAATCAAAGTTTTCACACTTCAATATCAACTCTTCTCAAAACGAATTGAAGACCCTTGCTCAAAAATCTAAATTGACAAAATAAGACATGGCAAGGAAAAGAATTGTGAAAAGTGGTGTGTTTCATGCATCAAGTCTACAAACATCTTCAAATTTAATTTATTCGATACTAAGCATTCAAAATAAAGGTTAATGAGAATAATTTTTTGTGTTTAAAGTGCTTATAAACACCCAAAATAAACATAGTTAAACACCCCTTCAGACATATAGAAAATAGGGAAGTTCAAGAATTTTTTAGGTTGATGAATCCTGCAAGTTATAACCAACCACTGGCAAAACCTAAGAAATCTTAGATGGATCTTTTGATGCTTAAATGAGACAAGAAATTAAGAAGATTTTATTATAGGTGTAGATAGTGACTAATGTAATTTCTGAATTTTTTACCTTTTGATTGAATCAGAAATAATATTTTATAATAAAGATGGATGTACCTTGAACACGTAAAGGTCATCCTCCTGCGAGGAGCACCACTGCAAAATTCTCGTTGAGGTTGAGAAAGACATGGTACAATGTGGTCATTACAGATCAGGATCATTTTAATATTATTAATTTAATTATATTATTTTTTTAGAATTTAATTGTTGTAAATAATTAAGATGATATAATTTATACATAAATAGTTAAATTTTTCTTATAATAATATGAGATTATCCTAATCCAATCATTACATGTTTAGATACAAATTTAAGTTGTTTAACATCATAACAAAGTTATCTAATTAATCAGCACCCTTATTTTCTGAAGATGCTGCACTTACTTGTAAAATCACCTAACATAACTAAATATTTATCGAGAGAAAACGTGTAGAGTCTCTTTACTATATGGGTCAAATTTTATCAATCAGACACTACTGTTTAGAAATTTTTTTTTCCCTGGAGTTTCCTTAAATGGCCAATCAACAATACTAAGGTTTGTTTGAATTGACTTTTTAAAAGTACATTTTTATAATTTTTGAAAAAATAATTTTTTAAAAAAGCTAAAATGTCTTCTTCTTGAGTTTGAATGTCTTTCTATAATTTTAATTTTTTAAAATTAAACTAAATATTTATTACAAAAATAATGTATTTCTTTTCAAAAAACTTTTCTTCGAGAAAAGAAACAGTTGAATCTAATAGAACCCTAACAGCTTGTTTGGGATGAAGGGAATGGGGGGAAAGGAAAGGGAATGAAGGGCTTTTTTAATCCCCTCCTTTGTTTGTTTAGGAGGTATTGGGGTGTTGAGGAAAAAGGAGGAATAATACAAACTTCCTCAAATCCCTTAAAAACAATGGAAAAGGAGGAATAATACAAATTTCCTCAAATCCCTTAAAAACAATCCTCCCAATTTGGAGTTATTTGGAGGGAAAGGAAAGTCTTTTCATTGAAAATGACTATTTTCTTCCCTCTCATTTGCACATAAAATTTTAAAAGGGCATAAATGTCTAATTTGCTAAAAAATTTATAATTTTTTTCCATTTCCTTTCCAATCCAAACAAGAAAAATTCACAATCCTTTATTATTCTTTTTTCTATAAAAATTTTTCAATCCAAACAAGAATTAACCATTTCTTCTTCTTTCCTCTATAATACTTTCCTTTTCTTTTTTTTTATTATATTTTTTCCTCCAAATCCAAGCATAGGGTAAAAGTATTGGAAGAACATCTTCACTTCACAGATGCAAACTAATCCATTTATTACATTTGGTATATCGATAGGGCAATCACTTTAGGCTAAGCTATACCTACACAAATAATTGTGGTCTAGAAAGGAGAGGCAAACATTGTTTGTTTTTTTTAGCAAAAAACAATGTTTGTTCGGTGAATTAAGACGTTTGTGAGTGTCAAGATCAGATGATAGGGAAGTAAACGTATGACATGTCAAGAGATGGGGCCTTGATGAATCCAAAAGAAACTCGTCTCTGTGAACAAAAATGAAATCAAAGTAAGAACAATTGATGTGAAATGATTTTGATCCGATCATTATGTTAGAGCCACCATTTTATTTAAAAATTTAATTTTATAAAAAATATTAATATATTTATTTATTATATTAATATGCTCTCTCAAATGTTGGAGCGGTGTGCTTTTAAACTTGACATATGAATAATTTTAATTTTTTTGAATGCGTGACAGTTTGACAAAAAAAAGAAATAAATAATAAGTTTTGAACTTCAAAACATTTAGTTTATAAAATTTAACCTTTTTTAAATTTGTAAAGATAATATTAGTGTATTTATTTATTGTACTAATACATTACACCTTTAGATATACAAATTTGTTTGACATCCTATCAAAGCTAACTAATCAGCACCCTTATTTTTCTAAGATGCACCACTTTTTTTTTTTTGGTTTAACCCCCACTCTTTGCCCAATTCTCATCTTCATAAAATTTAAACTCAGAGCATCACTTGGGACAAAAATAACTTCAACCATTTCATTTACCTCTAGTTCCTTAAGGTGCACCACTTTTTTTTTTTTAATTTATTTAACCCCCATCTTTAACCCAATCCCCATCTTATAAAATTTATACTCTGATCAATTGTAACAAAAATAACCTCAACCAATTCATCTACCTCTAGTTCCTTAAGATGCGCCATTATTTGCTTATAAATTCACCTAACATAACTAGATATTTGTCGAGAGAAAACGTGTAGAGTCACTTACACAATATGGGTCGAATTTTATCAATTAGACGCTATTATTTAGAATTTTTTTCTTGGTTTTCATACATGGTCATCAATCATACTAAGAGTTAACTTGATTCTCTTAAAAATAACTTTTTGTAATTTTTGAAAAAAAATATTTCTTAAAAAATTGAATTTGAATTTCTTTTTATAATTTCAACTTTTTTCAAGTCAAACTAAATATTTATTATAAAAACAAAATATTTCTTTTCCTTAAAACTTTCTTTCGTGAAAAAAAAGGGGTTGATCTAATCAAACCCTAAAAGTTGGAAGAACATTTAAGTTCAATTCACAGATGCAGAGTAATTTATCTTACATTTGTCCTTTAATCCATCAATTAAGATCATCTCACATCACCACTTGTCTTATATTAATATTAGAGGATTATAACTATTTATATATTAATTAAAGTTATCTCAATTATTAATGTAAGATAAATCTCCAAAAAAAGTAAATAATAGGAAAAAATTTTGAAAAAAAATAATATAAATGACTAAAATATTTTTTATCCGCTCATAAATAATTATAATTTTTTTATATCAATACGAAAGAAATCAAAATACGAGAAAATCTTTAATCCATCCTATCGCTCTAGCTATGCTATGCTCGCAATTGTGGTCTAGAAACGAGACACAAACATTGTTTGTTTATTTAGCAAAAAACTACGTTTGTTCGGTGAATTAAGTCATTAATGAGAGTCAAGATCAGATGATAGGGAAAGTTAACGCATGACAAGATAATAGATGGGACCCTACAGAATCCAAAAGTAAAATTAAAAAAAAAAATACTCGTCTCTCTATGAAAATTATAAAAAAAAGAAGAAAATTGAAACCCAGAGGTGTCTGCTTGAGTTAGCTGCCAGAGTGTGTGTGTGTGTGTAAGAGAGAGAGAAAGGCTACTGTGTGAACTGTGTGTGGTGGTGGGGGCTGACAAAGTTTACTTTTTTATGATGTCTCTCTGCGTGTGTGGTGTGTTTTCCGTGCATCGGGAAACAGCTCCCGCGCTGTTTCCGCGCGCCCTGGACCAGACGACACCACCACGGGGGGGCCCCCTTACCCCCACCCCCCCTTCACAAAAAAGTATCAGATTTCTCAGACCTGAAACAATGTGATGTTAACTGTATACATCTACTGCACACTTGAAGAGAGAATGTGTATTTAGAAAGATTAGGGCATCAACAGTTCTCTATAGAGAGAGAGTGAGACTCTTGAGGTTTTGAGTTGATAGTGACCACATCATCGGTTTTTTTTTTTTTTTTTCTGCGAACGTCTGATACTATAACACTAATTCTAGAGGCCAAATTCCTCTGTAATCATCGCTGGGTAAAATTTTGAGCTTGGCTGAAAGTTCTTAGACACAATTCATGATTTCTGTTCAAATTTAGTTCATTGTTCTTAGTTTGGTGCTCTCGAATTAATATAAAAAACGTACTACGGACTTAAAGTTTGTCATTTAGTGGTCAAGCACCACTAAATATACTCCGCTAACTAGATTTTTATTGTCGCCCAAAAAAATGATATCTTAACGAAAAATGAGATTCATTATTCACCAACGAATCTACAATGCACTTACTAATTTTATGGTAAATATGGTTCAAGATAGGTAATTGCTTGCCGTCTTCAATGTACCGCCAGAGGGATGTACGTCATTAATTGGCAAAATCTCCCGTAATCTAAGGTTTCTTCTTTCTTCACTACTTGGGGCAAGAGGGGAAATTTTCTTAGAATAGTTTTTCTTTCTTTCTTTCTTTTTTTTTTTTTTTCTCTTCTTATTTTCTGATGGAAATTTTGCTTTAGTGTACTTCAGTTTAGATGATGAGTAAGATTAAAGGCTTATTCGGCAATTCTTTTTCCCCCTTATTTTCTTATGGGAAATTTTGCTTTACATTACTTAGCTTCAGTTGTGATGAATAAGATGAACGGCTTATTGGACAAAATGAGTTATTTCAATTCCAGATAATTACTATTTTTAACTATTAATTAATATAAAATATGTTCGATAAAATTAACTGTTGAGTTAAGTAATGAAGTGGATATGAGTATCATCTTATTCTTAATTGTCATGATTATTATACTAATAATAATTATTTTTAAAATAGATTATATTTAAAATTAGTTGTATTATGTTTATCATAACAACAATTTATTATTAAAGTATATTAAATAAATTTGTTGATGAAAAATGCGAGAACACAATTTGAATATATATATATACACACACACATATTAGAATATGAAACACTTTTTTTCACCAAACATCATTGTGATAATAGGAGATAACTTATTTATGTTTTTTCCTCTTAAATATTTTTTTCTTTTTCAGTTAAAAGGAAGACTAGAATAATCAATTATAACTTATAAGATGACAATAATTAGAACTAAGATCCAAGAAATATTACCATATATATTTCTATCAAGAATCAACTTGGATTGGATACATGCACCCACTTAGCATTATGCACTCTACAGTAGCACGTTTACAACTTTGTTATTATAAGTTTATAATTTTTATACTATATGTTCACAACTTTTAATTATTTTCAAATCGCATATTATATGTTTATATTTTAACACTTTATGTTTAAAACTTTTAATTATTCATAATTTACTTATTCATTACTCTTATATTATATGTTAAAAACTTTTTATTATATGTTCACAACGATAAATTACATGTTTATCATTCTTTAAGATATATTCACAATTTGTTAATGATATGTTTACAATTTTTGAACTATTTCGGAGCTCGATTGGAGGTGTTACTGGAGTCCGATCGACGACTGAATTTTTGTATTATGTTTATCAGTGTAAGGAGAGTGAACTCATTAAATTTCATATTGATCCGGCGATCAGATTGTAAGATTTATTAGGCGTGTACCACACTTTGGGTCTATGATAAAATTTGTGGAATTGATTACTTCTCAGAAACAGGGACAGAATTTCAAAAATCAGTATGATAAAACCATGTAGCATATAATAATTCTATTTCACGGTGTTACATTCTTTTTCTTTATATTTATATATATATATATATATATATATATATATATTGTCTCCACGTTCTCTTTTTTTTTTAAATTACGCTGTCTACGTGTCCCATTTAATTTATTGAAAGTCGGGGGTGTCTGAGTCAGGTCAATTAGCAAATAAGAAAAAGGGCCCGAGTCAAAATTACTCAACACTGGATTCCTTTTTCTATTATCCTTTTGGAAATCGATGATTGTATTCTACATTTTAATAGAAATAAATCAACGCTAGTTATGAAAGGGGTCTAACTCTTATAATCTAAAATGTTCGAGATTTAAATCTGTATACGATAATGATAGTTTTTTTTTTTTGGTCAAGATATGATAATGATAGTTTAACATGAACTTGTTAAACAAACAAAAAGAATATAAAATAAATACATTTTTTTTGAAGTTGGTTGATTATTCAATAAAAAAAAATCAAAGCGGTAAAGTGAGAAAATACTTCTAGCTTTCGAATACCCCCTTCGGTCACACATAGAAGAGAACTAAAGGACGTCTCCTAATTTTAACATATATATATATTACTTATTAAATAAATACTAATTTGTTATGTGAGAAAATAAAACGAAAGTAAAAGAGTCGTTTTAGGATCTTAGCTTTCTAAAAAATAGAATTAAGGAAAAAAGGATAGTTTTAAAATTTGAACTTTACAAAATATAAAATTAAAGTCTGAACTTCAAAAGCTTTAATAAAAGGTCTTGAATTTATGAAAAAAATGAGATTTTACACACCATTAAATAATGGTATTAATTTTTCTTAGGTAACATTTTATTTTCTTTTTCTATTTTAGGTGAATTTTCCTACATAAACAGACTTATAAATTTTAAACTATTGTGCATATGTACACGTACACACACGTGCGCACACACACACATATATATTGAATTTCTTTTATCGGCTATGAGAATATAAATTAATCTATATTTTTTCTTTAGCTTAATATAAAATATATATATATATTTAAATTTTAAATTAATTATGTATTTAAATATTAAAAATAAAAAATTTAAATAATTTACAATAAACTAATTAATTTAAAATGCACAATTAATTAATTAATGATGTGATTCTAAAACAATATTATATAATGATTAATTGTGATTCTAAAATACATAATTAATTTAAATTTTTTAAATTTTAAATATATAAAAAGGCTTATATTAAGAAAAAGAAAAAATATAGATTAATTTATATTCTCATAGCCAACAAAAAAGTTTCAAAATTTATATATGTGAACGTGTACGTAATAGCTTAGAATGTATGAGTTTATGTGTGTAGATGCCATATAGGAGTTATATTGCCTTGTAGGAAAATTCACCTAAGATAGAAAAATAAAATAAAATAAAATACTATGTGGATGAAAAATTAACATTGTTACTTGATGGTATGTAAAATTTCACTTTTCCATAATTTCAAGCCTTTCTATTAAACTTTTAAAATTCAAGCCCACAATTCTATGTTTTGCAAAGTTCAAGCCTAAAATAACACTTTTCCCTAGAATTAAAATATTTAAAGCTTTTAAACTTCAAGCCCTAAGTTTTAAAATCTTTAACAAAAGGGTTTAAACTTATAAAAATTGATGTTTTACATACCATTAACTAATGATGTTAATTCTTTACTTATGTGATATTTTTTTCCTTTTCAAATCTTGGGTGCTATTTTAATTTTTCTTTCATAATTTAAATGGATTTTTCCTACATAGCTTTGCAAATCTGTGCAGCACATACACACACAAACTTATAAAGTCGAAACTATCATGTATGTATGTACATATATAAATTTTGGACTTTGTTTTTGTAAGATATGGGAATATAAATTAATTTATATTTTTTCTTTTGTTAAATATAAAAACATTCATATATATATTTATATATACATACATACTTTGTTAAATTTAACAAAAAATGTGAATTAATTTATATTTAGCTAACAGAAAAAGATGTCCAAAATTTATATGTATTTATACATATACATGATATCTTTGAATTTCTAATTTTGTCTGTATATGTCACGTACATTTAGAATATCATGCAAAAGAATTTTACCAAAGGTAAAAAAAATGCCACTTAAGATTTGAAAGAAAAAGTGGTATATAACGGATTGTAAAACTTCACTCTTTCATAAGTTCAAACCCTAGTATTAAAAGCTTTTGAATTTTGAGCTCTTAATTTTATATTTCGGAAAATTTAGTTCTTAAAACTACTGCTTTCCCTAAAAGAAATATGAAAATGTGTTATTTTGAAATACAAACTAAACATACACTTAATTAAAACGAAATAAAAAAATTGATAAATATGAAACAATACACAACGACATACAAGACGAAAAAAAAGTAGAAAAGAAAATTCATATTTATATTAGGCTTTGTTTTCTTTATATGAAAAAGGCGAGAAAGCTTTGGACAGAAAGATAAAGGTCCCTTTTGGATTAATTTTTTTTAAAAGTATTTTTTTAACGGCTTTTGAAAAATAATTTTTTTTGATAAGTTAAAAATTTTGGCTTCTAAAAAAATCTATATTTAAGCTTTTTTCAGATTTTTAGCTTTTTTGGAAGCCAAATCAAATAGTTATTATAAATTTAATGTATTTTTTCAGAAAAAAGTATTTTTTAAGAAAAAAATCAATCTAGACCCAAACTAGAAGTTTCGAATTTAACAAGTTTTCTTTTCTTTTTTTCTTTTAATTTCTTTTTTTTAAAGAGACATCAGGTCAAAACCGAATGTAATAAATTTATTTTCAGAAAAAGATATAACTTCTTTTATTCTTTTGTGGATGATGTACCTACAAATGCATCATAAAATAATTATAGAAAGAAAACAACCCAAAAGTAATAATAATAATTCTAAATTGCTATAAGAATTTGAGAAGAGCAAAACCAAACTCAATGCAAGATTTGACACCTAACCATGACGCATAATTAAAATAATATTTCTCCAGTCTGTTGCAATGCTACAAACATTCAACATTGAAAGACAATAACGATGCAGTACTGTCAAATCAAACCTGATTAATTATTATATTTATTGAAGGGTTCAATTTTAAGCAACTATGTTTAGATTCTCTTGGTTGCTGCATTGGCTGTCAATAGGGCCAGTTGGTAATGGTGATGGTGGAATTAATTAGTGCGAGATATACACACACACACACATATATATGTGTGTATTATATACATACACACATATATATGTATATATGTGTTATATACATACACATATATATACACATATATATATATATATATATATATATATATATATATATGCTTTTGTAATGACCTTTTCTGCATGGGCGTTATCTCCAAAGCCATGAAAAGTTCCCATGCAATTTAAAAACAAGAATGATATCATTACTTGATTAAGAATAATTGATTTGTTTAATTATTTCTGTTTGGCATATCATATCACAAAGTGAAACAAAAAGGTATTCTTTTTCTTTTGCAATCATGTAGCCATGCAAGCAACGTATATACAAAAGGGAATATATACGATTTCAAATTTAGTACGTAGAATATATTTGTTGATATATGCTTGAAAATTGCAGTTTAAAACGTTTATTCTATTTGTTTTTTCTTTGCCAGTTTTACTTTGTATCGGAGTATTCTTTTATTTTCTTTTCTAATTTTTATTAGAACTGTAGTATAACATTTTTCAATGATAAAAAAGGATTAATTATACAAGAATTTTTAATGCAGTCATTTTTTTTTTGAAAATTAGTCTCTGTTATTCTAAAATGTTCAAATTAATTCTTATTTTTTAAATAGATTTATTTAATGTTTTACAGACTTATTCAACTTAACCCCAGTTCTTCTATTCTTTTTTTTATTATATATATTCAAAATGAGACTATCTAAATAACTTTGTAAAATATTGAGAATTAATATAAATAGTTTTGAAACAACAAAGATTGATTTGAATAAATTTTAAAATATTGAACATTGATATAAAGGTTTTGGAATAATGAGAACTAAATCAAAATTAAATAACATTATTGGAGACCTATGACGTAATTAGTCCGAGAAGAAAATATCAGATGACCTGTGCCTCTTCTGTTTCAGAAATTGTTAATCAAGTAGCAGGGTCTTGTGCTAATTTATTGGCAAGTAGGAGTTGACAAAGTTTGATTTGGTTCGTTTTGAGCCAATTTTTAAGCAAATCAAAAGAGTTAATTTTCATTTAAAAATTACTATCCATAAACCAACTATGTGCAATAATCAAACAAGTCCGACCCTCCTGAGTTGGTCTTTATTGGTTTTAATTTTTTCTCTGTTTGTTAAAAGAATCAAATTTCATAAAAATTTTCAAAAGAAAAAAAAAAATCACCAAAACCATTAAAAGTAAAAAAAAAAAAAAAAGGAAAAGGAGAAATGAAAAGGTTGAAATAGCCATACTTGTAGAAACAAAATAGAAAGTTAGTTGTGGTTCAATTCATAACTTTCAAATGAAAAATGACAAGTTCAATTTTTTACATGCTTTTATGGTAGAAAGGATATAATAACAAAGAGTTAGTTCTGTTTAGTTTCAGTTAATTGAACTCATAAAGACCGACAGGACCAAACAATTTAAATTTAGGGCTCCGGGATTGGCATCTTTAAACCGTTTTTTGTTATGATTTTTGAAAAAACAAAAAAATTCTTTAGAAGCTAAAGTTTGACTTCTGGAAAATATTAAAATTTGAATATTTTTTAAAGTTTTAATTTTTTTAAAAAATTATTGTGAAAAGAATGTATTTTTATTAAAAAAAAAAAGTCAATTCAAATAGATCTTTAGAATATCAAGACTTATTGTTGAGTTTGCAACTATGCAAGACCCCACTAACAGCATATTATTGATATCTTAGAGAATCACTCGGCCTCAGGAATTTCTAAGTAATTTATACCAGAAAAATTGAGATTTGTAAAGTTCATACTCATACTTAAATTACAAAACCAAAAGTATAACGAAAATGGACAATGAAAAGGAAGCTTCGTGCTTAATATTCCGGATTAAAATAGTGACTTAGACACCTGAAAATCAGATACCCCGGGGGGTTGGTGCCCCCGGGCGGGGGGGGTTAATGATTTGGAATTCACCACAGAGAAAGATGATAAGAAACTTGACGGTTTAGATATGACAGTGAGTTTAATTACATATAATTTGACAGAGTCTATGCTAGTCTTGTTGTGCAGAGGGCACGCCTGACCCATGGTTAGATTACTCGTCAACATGTCTATGATTACGATGTTAATACAATCAAGGGACGCAATAAAACTATGAGATTATTATAATACTTTTACTGTTACTGATGGTTTTAAGCAAGTAGGTATTACTGAAAGGATTAATAACATGAAAAGTCTTCAATATTTGTTTGCGTGGAAAGCTTTCCTAGGACCGAATGGATTCAATCACGACTTTGACCAGATGTTGACTAAAGATGACGTCTTAGAACCTTGAATTCTCTTCCTTGAAGGATTCTACTTGCGGTGATCTTCTTCTAGTTTGTGACAATGCTTTAACCCAAGCTTGAAACACCAATAACCATCTAACCTGCAAGAAACCATAGATGTTGATCGACTGTTGGTACTAGGCTAAACAAAACACCTCAACAACTAGGGTGACTATTTGCCCACCCCATCGCTTTATCGTGAATTATTGAACAAGTTAGAGCCATGATCTTAAACTTGATGGTTTAGATATATGAAGGAGTTTTATTACATTTATTATGACAAAGTCTAAGCTAGTCTTTTTGTGTAGAAAGCAAGTTTAACCCATGGTTAGCTGACTTGTAAATATGTCTATGATTACGATGTTAACACAATCAAGAGAAGCAATACAACTACAACATGATTATAATGCTTTTACTGTTGTTGATAGTTTTAAGCAAGTAGGTAATGCAGAAAGGATTAGTCACATAAAAGTCTTGGGTATTTGTTTGTGTGGAAAAACTATCCAAGGACCAAATGGATTTAGTCACGGCTTTGACCGGACATTGTTTTTATATGATGGCCCTATAATTGTGAATTCTCTTTAGCCAGCTAATATCAGTAAACCAACTTCAATAGGGGTTCTATTCTTTCTCCCAAATTTGATTCAGGGACTTATACTGTAATAGCATCCAATGATCTTCATGTTGGCTTTAATGGCTTACTCAAATAAGTTTTTGCTTCCAACAGTGTGAAATGATCCTTAATGACACTTATCTTCTTTGAAATATTCTGCTTGTGATCATTTTTCTTTGCTTTGCTAACAATGCTTTAACGAAGCTTGAAACACCAATAACCATTTAACCTACAACTAACCCTGGGTGTTGATCTAATGGTAGTATTAGGCCAACAAAACAACTCAGCAGTTTGGCTACTACTTGCATATAATTAGTACCCTATTGCTTTATTATGAATTACTGAACATCATGGAGCCACAACATTTCTTAACATTTTAAGTTTTGATGGTGAGTAGCTTGATGAGAATTGATGATGACTTGATTAAAATGATTGCTTTGCTTGAATCACATGTTCAAATTGCCAATATATGTTGCTTTATCTCATTTTGATTTAAGATAAATCCATGAGCTCTGTGGAATAACAGTTGTCACAAAGCTCATTGTTTCTACGTCTTGGACGCCTATTTGGATAATCTTTTGAACACTTGAAGCGAAGGGATGATACAAGTTTGGAAATAGAAGACAATAAGGGGGTGGATGTAGAATTCACGGTCGCTTATGTGTCGTTTAATGTTTTGCTCAAACTTTCAAGTACGCGTACATGCTTTAACTTGTCTTTCTAAAAATTAGAAAACATTGGGCATTTAAAAGAGTTTTTGGCAATTAATTTTTCAAAAAGAAAGTTCTAATTCAAAATGTTTTCGAAAAGGTTTACAAAACTCTCTGGTTGGGAAGGCCATGTAGGCAACCGCATGTAGCACATCTCGACTATAAGTAAGCAAGTGGATATATACAGGCTTAAGGTGAGGCCAATTGCATGTGCATCAACTCAACCTCTAGAGAACTTCATGTTCTTTGATAGGCAAGGGGTGCGAGCAACAGCCATGATGGTATCTCGACCATCAATGGCCAGATTTCGAGAAATTGTATCCATAACTAGCCGTTTTTAGTACAATTTGATCGATCTTATCAACTTCAAATGTTTCAAAATCCAAAATTTGAAATAGCCCATGTGTCTAATAGCTAGAATGTCCAATATGCATATAAATATCAATGATTGATCCAAAATAAATGACTTTTGCACACATTTCGAAACAATTGTAGCATCTATCACTGTTTATTAAATTCTCTCAGCTTTTGTGCCTACTTTGTCAACTCTTTCATTTTCATAGTCATTGTAATTACTATGAAAAGCTAGGATGAATTTGAAAGGGATTTATTTGTTAAAAAACGGAGTGATTTGGGCGATTTCTTAGATTACGCATTGTTCAAGGTTGTTGTATAATTCGTTTGAGCTTAACCAACTTTTGAAAAGTTTAGATTTTTCGTTAATGGAGATCGATTGAAAATTGCTAAAGTGGGAGCTTTAGGCATCATGAAGAATGTACTTACTACCATTTCCTAATGAAAGGATTCCTAACTGGTTAGTTCTTCAAAGCTCCTAACCTTTATCTTCTTCAAGCTACTTTTTTATGCAAAGATCGGCATTTTCCCATTTGCGACAAACTTCCTTCACTTTCACTATAATAGGATGAATGCTTTGAATGCAAAGCCTTACTTCAATGAAGCTTGTACATGCCAAGTAGGATTGATCATCTGCTTGGATTACCTCTATCTTGTCACCTTCCCAAAACACCATTAGTTGATGCACAATGGAAGTTATATAAGGTTTGTTATGCAACTGATGTCTACCTAATAAGGTATTATAGCTAGTGTTAACATCTACCATAAATAAGGCAATATAATAGGCTTTACTTCTAATTTTAATCCAAACAGGAAAAGTCTTCTCTACTCGAGAAGATTTCCTAGCAAATCCACAAACTGTCACATCAGCTGAAAGTAAGCCTTTTCCTAGCAAATCCACAAATTGTTACATCAGCTGATATTAAACCTTGCCTAGTCTTACCTAACATAGAAGGCATAAACTTAGGTATAATATTAATGGTTGCTCTGTTGTCAACTAATACTTGATTAATTAGGACCTCGTTTATTTCTGCCTTTATCTATAAAAGCTTAATGTGATTAATCTCGATGTAAAGTTTTTAAATACTTCACAACCAAAGGAATTATCATCTTAAAACAAGAAGTTAGAGTGAAATTCTTGCGTACCTAGTATGGAGTTGAACCTTAGCTCTTCTATTGGCAAGACCACATTAAAATCAGCCAAAATCTCATTACTCCTTGTTTATATCTCCTACCAATATATGGGGTTGGCCTCATTTGGCTAGAAAATTAGCAGGTAAGACCACCACCATGTTACATTCCATCCTATCTACCATATTCTTTTCCCTTGACATACATTCTCTTTTATCGACCAGATCTTGATCTAGTGCAATAATGTTCAAGCTCTCTATGCTGGGATTATCACATTTGTCCTCATCGAGGTCTCCATTCTTAACCTTACCACTTTAGGTCATGAAGGCCTTCGATTACTATATCAATTGTGATATCCCACATCGATTTGTGGGGTGACTTGTGACTTGTTTCTAAGTGGGTGGAGTTGGTATAACTAATAACTTGGGTTAACCATTTTGGGCCAGTTGGTTAGGCTTAAGTGTGGTGGCAAGCCAGTAGTTGGGTCTGGGTTATTACAGGTGGTATCAAAGCTAGTTACCCATCGATTGCGGGAGCTAAGTGCTATGCGGGGCAAAGTGCTACACCAAATGTGTAGTGGGAGCCACCTCTTGAGCCCGTAGGAGCCACCTTTAGAGTCCTGCATCGCCTGGTCTTGTATGTGATTGTGTGCCCTGACGAGGACGTCAGGTCTTCAATGGGAGGTGAATGTGATATCCTACATCGGTTTGTGGGGTGACTTGTGACTTGTTTATAAGTAGGTGGAGTTAATATAACTAATAACTTGGGTTAACCATTTTGGGCTAGTTGATTTGAAACCTAAGTAGTTATTAGTTATGCCTACAACACTAGTCTCGCTCTTGGGCCTGGGCTCGGGGGCGTGACAGAATGGTATCAAAGCCAGTTACTCGCCAGTTGCGGGAGCTAAGTGCTATGCGGGGCAAAGTGCAACGCCAAATGTGCGGTGGGAGCCACCTCTTGAGCCCGTAGGAGCCACCTCTATAGTCCTGCACCGCTTGGTCTTGTGTGTGATTGTGTGCGCTTGACGAGGACGTCAGGTCCTCAACGGGGGGTGAATGGGATATCCCACATCGATTTGTGGGGTGACTTGTGACTTGTTTATAAGTAGGTGGATTGGTATAACTAATAACTTAGGTTAACCATTTTGGGCCAGTTGGTTAGACTCAAGTGTGGTGGCAGGCCAGTAGTTGGGCCTAGGTTTTTACAGGGCTTGTAACGCCATATCCCATATTGGTTCTTTGTGAAATTTGTGTGCACTTTATAATGACTTAGGCTCACTACTACTGTCATTACCGGCTTAAGCATTTTGGGCCAGTTGGTTACGCTTAAGTGTGGTGGCAGGCCAGTAGTTGGGCCTCTGTCATTACAGGTGGTATCAGAGCAGGTTCTGGGCAGATTCCACGCTGCCTGGGGTTCTGGGCTGTGGTTCTGTTATTGTGTTTGGGTCGCGATGAAGACATCGCGTCTTTAAGGGGGAGAGTCTGTAATGCCCAATCCCACATTGGTTCTTTGTGAGATTTGTGTGCACTTTATAACGGATTGGGTTTACTACTATTGTCATCACCGGCTTAAGCATTTTGGGCCAATTGGTTAGGCTCAAGTGTGGTGACAGGCTAGTGGTTGGGCCTGGGTCGTTACAGGTGGTATCAGAGCAGGCTCTGGGCAGATTCCACGCTGCCTGGGGTTCTGGGCTGTGGTTCTATTAATGTGTTTGGGCCGCGACGAGGACATCGCATTTAAAGGGGAGAGTTTGTAACGCCCCATCTTACATCAGTTCTTTGTGAGATTTGTGTGCACTTTATAATGACTTGGGCTCACTACTACTGTCATCACCGGCTTAAGCATTTTGGGCTAGTTGGTTAGGCTCAAATGTGGTGGCAGGCTAATAGTTGGACTTGGGTCGTTACATCAATCCTATTAAGGAAGTCATTAAGGTCTTCATACAAGACCTTATCATTTTTATTTCAATCATCTCCAGGATCAACTATATTCATGGAAACTGGAATAAGGACAAAATCTAGAGAAGAACTAGATCCATTACCTATAGTTAAGAGTTCATTAATGGATCTAGATAATATGGGTACCAATTCCTTCAATGAGTTGACATCTAACATGATTCTCTCACCGTGAGCTTGCCCTTTTGCAAGGATATACCTTTTAGCCTGCAATGTTTTTCACGAGCCTTATCATACCTGTAAAGCTCATCTATCGAGGCTTGTTGTTTCATTTTCATGGAGATATTTTAACAACATGAAAGGCCCTACGCTTGAGTATCTTCTGCTATTGAGTTCCGCTCAGGGTAGCTTGTTCATTGCCCCCAGGTTTCGTGTATAGACCAAGCCTCTAGGATAAAGCATGTCTTGGTTGCCTATTGGACTTTATTCAGCTCAAATCACCCTTGATCAAGGTACCCATATTTTTCGAATTGTCAAAGTTCTATTTGTCAAACTTTGGCCTTTGGCTTTCCCCTACTCCTCCTTGAAGCCTCTTACTCCAATTGGGATCCTGAGGGATAATTGCAGACATTTAAAAGCTCGACATGCTGTATGTTGCATACCTTGAGGCATGTTATACCTTAGTGAGTTAATACACTTGACCGGCCGAGGATTCATTGTTCGAATTGTTTCTAACATATCCTTAAGGTTTTGTCACCCCTTGATCTTTAATGTCATAGGTTGGTCACCTTCTTTATCCTTATTCTTTCTAGAGAGTCATTGTCTTAGCTTAAACAAGTGGCCTACTTCTTGCGAAATTCCCACTAGTTTTCCCTCATCGAAATTAAGAAAGATCGCTCTTGTCTCGAGTTACTTGCAGATGAAGTTCCGAAAAACTTGGCATTGGTTGGCTGTATACAACTTTATCATGTGCTATACATACATTCTTCATTCATGGATCTTGCTCCTTTGGGTAATGTATCAAACCATTATCAATAAGGGTGTCTAGAGGCCCGTTCATATACTTGGTTGTCGCGAATACATCCTACAACACCACAAAAAATAGTATTTAAAGCGACATTAGCATTATTAGGAAAAGGGTAACCTTCGATTTCCAAATACTTCCTGCTTATATGGAAAAATAATTTCTGCTAAATCTATCTTATCTTGAAGAAGTTTTCTATGAATAATTGTGAGATGAAATGTTATGCCATTTGGAATAGTCTTTCCCTTGTAATTCTTTTAGACTAACCTATTTTAATTTGGATTTAATCCTAATCTTCTTATTAGCCAAGAGCCACTTGAAGACCCTATCAGCCTTTCTACTATCAAAAGAGTATTTCCTTTTGAAAGGAAATTGGTTTGACTTCTTAGCTACATGCTCCTTCCTCTCAAGGTTTGGACACGTAAAACGATTAGACTCCATAAACTTGGCAACATCCACTTTGAAGGGTGTGGTTCAACAATAAATGTACCATTCATTTAATGCTTTCGCTGGCTTTCTTCCTTTAGCATATTCTCATACCTCGCAACACTCTCAGTCAACTCAAGGAAATTAGAAAAAAGAATACCATCAAATTTCTTTCTGGATTGAAGCTTAGCTCTTCTGGGCCAATTATATGACCTCTTCTTTAGGAAGGTTTATGTGGCATCTAGTTCATGCTCTCTTGAACCTATTTAAATATTCTTCGACCAACTCATCAACTTCTCGCCTTATACAAGCCAAATCACTCAATGAGACCCCTAGATAAGTTCAAGCAAATTGGGTTTGAAATTGAACTTGCATCTCATCCTAAGAATGAATAGGATTTGGAGGCAAATTCACGTTGCATAAATAGAGTAGCTCAATTATGACTTGGTGTACTCATACCCCTGGAGGCCATATTTTAGATGTAAAGGCTATTACCACATGCAAGATTAGGCTTTAAATATATTACGTTTAATCCCATAATCAACATATGGTAGTGGAATATAACACAAAAATATGTTATACACATAGGAATCACATAGTCACGTGAAGATTAATGGGATAGGTAGAGATATTATTAACCTCGTAGTGTGAAACGATTGCTAATGGCCTCTTTCCATTGAATCTTTCTCGAAATAGCCTTCTAGTGGTTTTCTCCATTATATCCCTCACTCTATAACTTGGATACACTTAGCTATATAGTGGGTAAGCTAAATTATAGGCTAAATTGAGGATATTTGATTTAATGTGTGTTCTTTGTGCTAGTGTGTGAAAATTCTTATGCACACACCAAGAAGAGAAAATATTCTAAAAGGCTCAAGAATTGGATCTTGCTTATCTAGTACTATGTATAATACTAACCAACCCCGAAAAGGATAAGTTTTAGGAATATTATAGATTGGCTACATACCCTTACTAAAACTTTCTAAATAAGGAATATTCCTTTAGGATAACAACACCCAAATATTCCACATCATCCATACACTAAATATCTTCCATATGGTCCCTGCTTATACAATCAAGATATTTATGATTTATTTAAGAAGACTAGGATAAAAATCCCCCTCTTAATTCCTAAACTCAAATCTTAATTAAACAACTCACATATTAATTTCCTCAATTATATATCTAATAAATTGATGGCTAGTGGAGGAACTAAAAGACATAATTATCCTTGGCTCCTAAAATAACCAAAGTGCCCTAGCTACTAGTTTGGGCGACATCGTGGCTATTTTGACTTTGGTCTACTCCACCAAAAGACCAAGTCGCACTCAAGGATAGTTATTGGATAAACGGGAGCTTGTCACACAAAGTAACCTTTGTCTTTGACCAATCGAGTCAAATGACTAAAATGCCCTTTTATGTATGTCCATAGTCAAGACTGGTCTTTTCATGTATCATCATCTCCAAAATTACATCTGTAACAGTGGAATCTCTAGTCCGAAAATTCATCACTAACTGGTCATAGATCTCTTGATCGAGGGAGCGACTTACAAGCCAAATGACCAATATACCCCTGAAGGATAATATCACTAGATTTAGATTTATGATGACCAAAGGGACAAATCCAAGGGGGCACATACACTCTGCTGTTGCATATGTATGTCTTAATTAATTAAAACACAGTGCCCAACATACGAGGTAGATAATTTTATCACACAAGACCTCTTACCTCAAAGTGCAGTACTCTAACTTCATCAGTTCATCCAACAAGATTGAGAGCATTGATAACTCAGAATTAGTGAGTATCTTGTCTTCTATATATGATGGCACAGTTCTAGAAGACATACTTATGGTGGTTCTGTCCAATGCATGACACACTCACTACGAATAAAGTCCGTAAAGACCCTCTAATAACCTAGGTAGATTACCTTTACCGGGAGACTTGCCGCCATAGCCTTATTCCGATAAAGTGCTAAACACTACCATCTGGCTATGAACACCTTTTTTGATATATCCAAAACTAGACTTAGACCTACTATATGTCCACTTTCACTATGTACCCAAGTCATTGGTTTATATCATTGGACCGTTATACAATGTATCACATACATACACCAGAGACGATGCATATAAAAATGCTCAAAAATATTTATACTGATCAAATATCCAACCTAATATCTATGTACAAGTGGTCTTTAGAGCATATAATCCCAACAACATGGCCATTTATAAAGGGATTTCCCGAGATGAATGAAGGATTGGCAACATTTTCCACATGTTTAACATTTCCTCCATTATCAACATTTGGCACAACCCCTTCCATATTAGATTTGTTGGTTAGACTTGCTAAGGAGCGTCATACTAACTAAACTGACTCTTGAAGATTTCTCCCAACTCTCCCAGATTGAGAAGTCTAGAGGTAGGATATTCAATTGATAGTGAAGACGGCACAAACTTTTACAGTCATCCCAAACTCACTATTAAGTATTTTGCCATGGCTAAATTCTCCATGACTACATATAAAAGAGTTATCAGTTTGGTTTGGATTCTTTCCAAGTGAAAGAGTTCTTTCTCTTTCCAGAACTTGAATTAGCACGTCCCATAGTTTGTCTGTAATAATGGTGCTTATTTATTGCTCTATTGAGAAAACCAACGAGTGCAATATACCTTTCATTAACCTCTCATTAATCTGATTATTGCATTTAGCTATAGGTTCTAGTTACACTACAACATCTTTAGCCAAACTATTACTCAAAGCTGTGGAGGTCTCCTTGAAAGTTGAATTCATGTCAACTAAGATCCTGTTAAACTCATTTAACAACCTATCCAGGGTACTTTGACTCATATCCTTTACAATTTGAGAAAATACTTTAGACAATTTTTAAATAAGAGTTTCGTACTATTGATTAAGGGCTCGTTTGGATTGGTTTTTTTCAAAAACGCTTTTTTTTAACAGCTTTTGAAAAATAACTTTTTTTTAGAAGCTAAAAATTTTGGCTTCTAAAAAAAGCTATATTTGAGCTTTTTTCAGAGTTTCAGCTTTTTTAGAAACCAAATCAAATAGTTATTGCAAATTTAACTTAACTTTTTCAGGGAAAAAAAAGTGTTTTTTCCTTAAAAAAGCCAATCTAAACAGGGCCTAAAATGAGCTCTTTAAGAGCTAAAGAACTTCTCTAGCCAATGAGAGACCCTTGAAATATTGGTATTCGATGTCAGTATTAATATTACTCGTCCTCCCTAACAAACTAGAGAATATATGTGAAACAAACCCCTTGGTTGGAAACAATATCCATTTCTCTGGACACAGGATTTACATTTGGAGTTGAATGTATTCCTATATTAAGTACCTTAGTTGGTATTGATTGACTGATATTTGCAACTACCATCTCAAGTATGATGGTAGCATCATTATTTTCATGCCTAGACTTGCTTTGAGCCCTCCATCCCATAAAGGCTTCCACTATGGTTATCAAAATTTGTGTTTGCAAATAAAAAAAAAAGTTAATGAAGATCTCATCGTTTAGGCTAATCCTGGTGGGATTGTCTTAACTAAACCACTATTTTAGGTCTTGACCTTACTAAGAAACACCTGAGTTGCTGAGAGTAGGCTTTAAACATACCTTGAGTCCCTATGAAAAGTCAAGAAATGTACTTAAAACCTTGTGTTCTTGTTCTTTTAGTCGAATAGATTGTGAGAGTTGTGGATAAAGTAACTAAAAAGAAAGACAGTTAGAAAAAAAAACAAGTGGTGTTATTACTATTGAAATGTCTATCATACAAGCAATGAACTGCTCGATTAATTACAACTACTTCGTTATTCTAGAATATAAGGTAATTGCGAACTACTTGCAAGGAAATAAAAGTTACACCAGGAAAGCATGGTAAATCTATGCTACAAGTTACTCTAAGCCATGCTACTGCTAAGTTAAGCTACACTAGGCTAGGATAGGAAATTAAGTAAAGGAATTGCAAAGGTAACGAGTCGTGTGATCGTTGAATCCCTTCTCTAGTCTCGTTTCTCTCTTTTTATAGCGCATGCATCCTTGTAACTGCTAATAATTGCCCTTGCTATTTCTTGGTTTATGCCCATGATCTTTGGATAACTCTCTATTAGCCAATTAGCTCGGTAACCATCAAAAGCGTATCTAGTTGTGCCTTCGAAGCCCCTTTTAAGGCCCTTCAAACATTTCCTTGAAGTTCATCAACTACTTCGAACTTCATAAACTTACATTGAATCTATCATAGCTTGGGCTTCGACATAGTGTATTTTGAACCAAAATATGCCACCTTACATATGTACTCAAGCCAAGTTATCAATCATTGATAACATATGTAGCGCCACTTAAGCAATTTTCGTATACATGTCTTGTTGACGTATAATGTCATGTTATAATTGTTTTTTGGTGAGAATAATATGATTCCAATGTCTTTATATTTTTGCATTCATCATCTAATTTTATTGGCACATCTTGTTTAGATAGCTAACTATACAGTTATCTACTAATTGCTAAACTTGTCAAACAGTTATTAGTTACTCTAACTACTAATTGTGCAGAACAAACCCTAAAGAATTAATTAATTGATGACCTAGCAATTATTACATAAATATATCATATGCAAAAAATTAAAAATCACCCATTTTTGAATTTAAATTTCACATGATCCAAAAGCTATTAGATAAATATCTTTGGATATGTTCTATTTATCTAAGTTTGAAAGGATCTTGGAGACTCCAAGGTAATCCAAAAATTATTTATTAGCTTATAATTTGGTTACTCTCACTTCCAACCCAACCTCCCGCTCCTTATAAGATTGAACTCAAGTTATCATTATTATCAGAAAAAGTGGTTTCAATCACACGAACTATTCTGTGAATCCTAAAATTTGCTTAACATTTGATTGAGAAAATTATCTCTCAAATAACATAATTTGTGCTGATTCGTTGACGTAGATAACCAGTAAGTTCCTTTTCTGCAATCATGATCCTAAACATATATAAGCATAAACTACAATTTCCTTGATTTGAAACATAAACAAAAATTGCAAGTTCTTTGATTTGAAATATGGGCAACGCATATTTGCTATTTGCATGTTACTTACCAAGGAAGATGTTTACGTTAGCTAGCTAAAAGACATGGTGTTGTTCCCGCGTGGCTGAATGAGTTATGGTAGAAGTGTCAATGCTAGGACTTTAATGCCACTAGCCATAGACAACTAAGTACGGGAAAAATATTTCAACAAGTATTTATTTCCATTATGTTCAATAGATTCTTTTTATATTTTCTTTTCTTGTTTTGTTTTATTTTACTGATATTTGAATTAGACACTTGAAAAATTAGATGAACTAAAATATCAAAAAATATAATATATTAATGTAGTTTCCAAATTTAATAATCAATTATTGTTAGATTGTCTTATTATTTGTATTTTCAAGTAATATGTCTTTAGAAGTTATACTTGTTTGGTGGGGATGAACCTTATCCCTTGTAGTTTATATAGTTAGATGATTTTCCTTATTAAGTATAGCTAAAGTTCTATCATAAAAATCAATTGATTAATATGAAGAGTGACTTGGGACTTTATATAGTAGTCTTGAATTTTGAGATTTTCCCCCTCACGTGTGATATGAAATAGTGCTTGTATCACTTTGATAGACTTGGGGGGTCTTGTGCTTTACTTTAGATGAATCGCCACAACCCTTGGCCGGTTGAGGGTTGTGTGCATCAGTTTGGATGAATCGCCACGACCTTTGGATGAAACTCAGAATGCAGCTCTGCTACTTGTAGGAATGAGCCATTACGTAAACAGATATGCATAATAAACAGCATTGACGGGGTAGATGTGGAAAGGTTGGGGGGTCGTGTGTAACACTTTGAATGAATCACCACGACCCTTAGATAAAACTCAGAATGCAACTCTATTGCTTACATGGATGGGCCACAACCTGAACATATATGCACAATGGATGAGTTTGATGAGTTACGTATAGACATATACATGACGCGAAATTTGGACTAAAAATCATCAAAAAAACCAATTGGAGAGGAGTGGCCTAGGACATTTTATGGTGGTCTTGAATTTTGAGGTTTTCCATGTAGGGCTTTTATATATTTTAACAGTCCCCTTGTGTTTAAAATTTATCACATTGCCATTTTCTACTTTTCAAATGGTGGTGTGCACATTATCCTCGTGGTTTGTTTTATTAGTTGATTGCCTGGCTCTTATTTATTTGTTTAGCTAATTATCCCTTTCTATTTTTAAAACTCACCACATTACCCCCCTTGTGTTTAAAATTTATCACATTGCCCTTTTCTACTTTTCAAATGGTGGTGTGCACATTATTCTCGTGGTTTGTTTTATTAGTTGATTGCCTGTCTCTTATTTATTTGTTTAGCTAATTATCCCTTTCTATTTTTAAAACTCACCACATTACCCCTATATTTTTAGAAGTTAGTACAACCTTCTCTTTTATCTGTTATTATTTGTATAGAAAATAACGATATTTTTATGAAAATATATAGTGCATTGCAATTTTTAATACAAAATAAGTTAATTTTGATAGAAAACATTAGGCTAGGAAATTATGTGTGAACTTTTGAAGAGCATATGCGGGTAATGGGCTAATTAACCAAAATAATTCAAAACAGAAGAAAAGTTCCCAAACTAACATACACTGAAAAGGGTTTCTAAAAGTAGTAACTTTGCCAAATGATTTGGCAACTTATTTTTGCCAAATCATTTGGCACGGGGTAATTTGGAACCGCGTGAACAATTTTTTTCCTAATCGCTGGGTACAAATAATTTTGTTTAAGCATTTGGTACTTGTAAATGTTTCCTTTTCGATAGTCGCCTAATCGTTAGGTGCTTGCATTTTGTTTTTTTGCGCCTAACTATTTAGGATCAAAATTGATTTTTTTGTTCTTTTAAAGGTGACTAAACATTAGGCATTGACACCTGAAATTTCTTTTTTTTGTGGTCGCTTAGTTATTAGACGCTTTTGTTTCTGTTTTTTTTTCCAATTTTTTGGCACTAAAATTAATTTTTTTCTCTTTATTTTTTAGGCATCAGCACCTAACCATTAGGCATCAGCACCTTTTTTTTTTTTTTTTTGGCAATTGCCAAATCGTTAGGTTGCTTCTGATTTAGTTTTTTTCTT
The DNA here is from genome assembly GCA_028554755.1 of Cordia subcordata. Classification (NCBI taxonomy): domain Eukaryota; kingdom Viridiplantae; phylum Streptophyta; class Magnoliopsida; order Boraginales; family Cordiaceae; genus Cordia; species Cordia subcordata. Next base: position 2,588,416 of record JAPTOF010000002.1, read on the forward strand.
TTGACGCCTAACCATTTTGCACCAAAATGCCTTTTTTAAAATTTTTTTAAAGGCGTCTAACCATTAGGCACCAATTTTTTAAAAAATATGTTGTTACTATTTTTTCTGTGGTTTTTGCAGAGTAATCATCTATAACTTATCAGACCTCTTCATAGATTGAATTGTGCCATAAAGAATATTAAATGATGAAGAAATTTGTTACATTTCGTGAAGATAGCTTGTATTTTGCGACTATAGAAGTTGAGAAAAAGTTGGATAACCGAAAAAAAAAAAAAAAGAGCAAAATAAATTGCCTAATAGGCATGGGAAGGGGGAAAAAAAAAGGTGGAATTTAACTTTTTGTCAAATGATTTGGCACCAAAGCTGAAAGCCAAGTACAAAAGCAATACGTTAAATTAAAAAGTAATTGAAAAGGAATATCTACCATAACAAATTAAATTACTGAAAAGTTAGAGTGAATGGAATCTCTGTTAAATTTGATTGTTTTTGTTGGAAAAATGAAAATCTCTGAAAAATATGGAGAAAAAATAATAACAATATATTGTAAAAAAAATTGGTGCCTAATGTTTAGGTGCCTTTAAAAATTAAAAAAATTAATTTTGATGCTAAATAGTTAGGTGCCAAAGAAAAAACAAAAATAAGATTATGACCGCTTAACGATTAGGCAACTTCGAAAAAACTATTCACAAGTGCCAAATGGTTAGGTACTAAAAAAATTGTTCGTGACTAACGATTAGGGAAACAAAAAATTATTCACGTAATGCCAAATCATTGGAAAAAAAAAAAGAAGCTAAAATAGCTCGTGCCAAATGATTTGGCAAAACTTAGTTGCCAAATCATTTGGCAAAACTTAGTTGCCAAATCATTTGGCAAAAATACTATTTTGGGAGTTTGGGAACATTTTTTTTTTCATATTATTTTGGTTAATTAGCCGGGATAATGTTGTAAATTTTAAGCATGTGCAAAACCGAGTTAATTAGAAAAACCGCAAAAGTGTACATTTCATCTTTTTTTTTTTTTTTAAATCTGCACTCTTTTATTTTCTTAATATTTTTTTTTAAATTATCTTACATCGAACATGTGTAAATGAAGTTCATAAGCTACTGCACCTGTATTCTTTCTGAACATCAGTTGTAATAAAGTGATTGAATCATCAATCTTTATATGCCCTTGGACCAAGATTACTGTTTATTGATAGAACCAATATAAATAGTTTATATCTCAATTCAAACCAAAAAGATAAGGCTATGGATTTTGTTTTCAGAATATATGCTAATAATGCTTAGCAGCTGGAGAGAGGATTACAGGCAAATTGTCATACGTTGATTGAAGAAGATAATTGAAAATTCTATCAATCGGTTTACACAACCACCGTTCCCACGATAAAAAAAGCAAGACCTGTATGAATTTTGATTTTGTATATGAAAGGGATGATTTGGGTGATGTCATGCCAAAGAGCAACTGGAAGATAACTATGTGAACGGCACCAATGCGATCTAATGCTTGCGTCATTCACATACATTATCCCCTAGGGTCCTGTTCTATGTCTTAACTATTGACAACTTGAACCATCATTATTCAACTTTATCTCAAACTACATCGTTATTCCTTCAAAGTGATTAATGATAGTTCTGAAAAAAGATCCTTATGATTAACAAGTGAAAGACAAAACTTTTCTTGACCAGAAATGTCGTTAGATGAACTGGATGCATCTGGATGAGATGAAATGATTAACTAAAACTACTTACTGAAAGTAATACATGTATTCCGATTTTTGGTCAACGATAGATGCCTGTTAAAAATATTAACTAACTCGCCGTGGTGCATTTTCCACCCGGAAGTTGGTATCCTTGAATCCGCATCACTAACTCAAAGGAAGTATTTATTTATGGGTAAAATACATGTTATTTTTTGTGATTTGTCTAATTAGCTGATTATCCCTGTGTTTTAAAGCTTACTCCATTAACCTCCTATATTTTTTAAAAGATGGCGCAAAATTTCCTATCTTGACGTTTTGGTTTATATTTACTTATTGTGCATTATAAACATATCTTTTTTTTTCTCTTTTTGTGTTTATGACCATTAAAACTTATAATGTGTTATATATTTTTACAAAAATACTCTTAACTCTAGCTAATAATGATTAGATAATAACAAAAAAAAAGGTGATTGTGCCAACTTTTGAAAAGTATAAGAAAATAATATGGTAAGTTTTCAAAAACATAGGAAAGTAACCAGTTTACTAGACAAATCACAGGAGGATAATTAGTTAATTAGATAAATCACAGGGAGGCAATAAGCCACATTTTGAAAAGCATAGGGGGATCATTTGATAATTTTTAAAGCACAAGGAGAAAATCAACTCATTACACAAATCACAAGGGAGTAACGTATACTTTATCCTTTATTTATTTATTTTCACAAGCGAGTTATTTAGATGTGGTCACATTAGATTCTTTCATATAAGACAATTTGAGAAAAAGGAAAATTAAAGAGCCAACATGTGCAGTTTTTGAGTGGTGATTCCTGTTGTTCGACAGAAAAACAACAGAAAGTTTAAAATCAACTATATTGCTTCCTTCCAAAACGTAAATGTATCGCATGCTGACAAGCACCGGTTGTTGCAATACAAGTAAAACATCTCTTCTTTTGCACATAACTCCCTTCTCCAAAACAACTCATCATTCAAAATTTATTAGTGTTATTATGCACATCTTATCTACTAACTTAAACCCCATAGCAAAGACCACTCCTCGGCATAACCCTGACCCTTTAATTTCCTAATATTTTAGTTATCTCCCTACTTATTTACAAATAAGAGCTAAAAGATTGATTTCAACTTATATTCAAGCAAAGAATTTGAGGGCATAGAATATTTTGTGAAGCAAAATTATACAAAATAAATAAACCTCTCAACGTTCATATTTATATGTATATTATTAAATTAAAAAGATAATAAACGACATATTTTCCCATGGCATGTCACAAGTCAATATCTAGTCTATACTAAATGTAAAAGAGTCAAAGCAACTATATTAATCCCTAATCTAGCACAACTCATCATTTAAAAACGAAATACACTAGATATTGACACATGTCCATTATTCCAATACAAACAAAATGGTTGACCTTATATGTGAATCTCTTATCTAGCACAACTCATCATTTAAAAATTAAAAATATCAGAACTTGCCAACTATCATGCACATCTTATCCACTAACCCAAACCCAATAGCAAAAATCACTCCTCGGCATAATCTTTGACCATTTTTCATTTGTTTTCCTCATATTTTAGTCATCTTGTATTTAATTACAAATAAGACGATTGATATCAACTTTTTTTCTAGCAAAGAAATTGAGTAATATAATATTATGTGAAGCAAAATTTTACAAATAAATATACCTTTCAACACCAATATTTGTATTTATATTATTAAAATTAAAAGATAATGAACAACATATTCCCGTGCACGACACTAGTCAATATCTAATCTATATATTATAGAAAAAAGGGTACATGTTATTTTAGTATATATCACATGTCACCACTCTAAGTCCTTTTTTCTATCCAACAAATTATTAGTTACCTTTTTATGTATATACAATTACTACTTAATTTAAATGTATTTAATCCTAATTAATAACACTATTTTCTATATAAAAATAACATTCAGAAATCTTTTATTATTTTTCCAAGTCTTATTATTTTTTTGATTTTATTTTCTCAATTTAAAGATTTTATTTAATTAATGAAGATCACTCAAAAAAAATTTAAACATTCTATTCAATTATTAAAATTTCTCATAAAAGTATGATTTATATTAAAAATTTACCAAAAATTAAATTTAAAAAAATATTTTTGTTTCCATCCTCACTTAAAATGAAAAAAAAGGTCATCAATACTAAATAAATACACTAAAAAAACACACATTTTCCTGTGCATTGCACAAGATATACTCTAATGTATATAATAATAATGATATTAATATAATTGTACCTCACAGAAAACTTTGGAGAGCTTTGGATGTGTCATGTGGCAATATCACTTGCATTTTAGCTTAGTTTTATAACTTATAATAAAACAGCGCATAAAAGTGTAAGTCTACATTCATTATGATGTATTGTAATGGAAAATGGAAAAAAGCATACATTATTAATCAAAGATGACATGAAATGTAATCGAAGAATTATGTAATAGCACATCTTATATGGGTTTTTTCTCACAGTTATGTAGTAAAAGAAATACGTATTTCACATAATAACTTGCTTTTGTTAACAATGTAAGTGTAATTAACCGAATCATCATATACCCATATTAAATTTATTCTTCTTTTGCACTTAAAATACTGCATTAACAAACATAATTGTTTATTTATCTATTCATCTTCCCTTTGAACGGTTAATTATTTGGCTTAGCTTTATCACTTATAACAAAATAGCTCATAAAAGTGTAAATCTCCATTTATTTATTATGATGTATTATCATGGAGAATAGCAAAAGACATAATTTTTCAAATTATTAATTTTTTGTGGTTTTTAAAATTCCTTAATTTTTTGTATTTTAAAAATTTTTCAAAATTTCAATTATTAATTTTAATCTTTTAATATTTAACCTCTCAAGCTCTTAATGTTTTAATTTTTTAATTTTTTGAATTCTTGAATTTTTTTTTTATTTTTTTTGAATTTTTATTCTTTTAAGTTTTGTTTTAATTTTGTTTAGATAATATGTTTCATTTTTAATCGTAAAAACTATATATAAATCTCCTATTTCTAAAATGCAGTTAAGAAAAAGTGGCATATTTTATGCTTTTCTGAAACTCCGTATGTAAGATACATGAAATATTTCTACCTATTTTTCTAATCAGGTTGAAAAAATATGTTTGTTAGCATTTTAAGTACCTCTGCGTGTGCAATGTAAAATATTTGTACCTATTTTTTTTTTTTTATCAGATTGAACAAATATGTATTGTTAGCATCCCAGGTTTTTTTTTTCTTTTATTTATTTATTTATTCTTTAACCTCCTACTCATAATCCAACATGTGCTCTTTATGGGATTTGAACTCAGATTATTACTCCGGAGGTCACAATGACGGAGCAAGGACTCAGAAGTCAGTAGGTGCACATTTATCTATGTATAATTTTTAATATAAATTACATTAAATATAAAAATATATAATATTTAATACAATAATGGCATCTTAATATACAAAAAATATAAATAAATATCTATCATTATTGCAAATAGAACTATATCTTGTAATTATCTTGCCTTGATTGTAGATTTTGAAAATGTTGAATATTCAACATAAGAACATTTCTTTGTAAAGTGACCAAGCATTCATTTCTCTTTTATTCTTCCTTTCTTTATCTCATCGTTTCTATGTATATTTTTATTTTTTTTGTTTTTTTTACTTATTTGCTTTTTTTTTCATTTTGAATTTATTTTTTGATTGAAAAATAAAATAAAAGTGTTGATATTACCTTTTATCACAATCATGAGGGGATGCATTCTTATTATAAGGAATATTTTTAAAATCAGACTGGATCGACCGGCTCAACGGGAACCAGTAAAACAAGGCGGTCAAGTAGCAGTTAAAAACCGTAAACCTCAAAAACCGAGAAAAACCGATTAAACTCGGCGAACCGGTTGACCCCGCGAAACCGGTCAAACCCAGTTTTTTGTAAATTTATTTAGTTGCATGTAATTTTAGTTTATTGGGTTTAACTTTGTTAATTGCCACAGCGCATAGGGAAAAAATAAAAGAAAATTAAACCTATAACAATTTGCATGCAATCAGAAGTCAGCAATTTCAATATATGATTGTCAATGATGCTTATGCAGTTATTCATCTTATTTTTTGAAACGTTGTCATGTATTTAGATATTTTTAAAAATATTTATATGCATTACACATATAAATCATATTCTTTTTTAGCCTTTACTCTTTATTGGACGATGACAAGGCTAAGATATAAAGATGACGTTATGTGAATGTGAGGCTAGTCCGACCGATCACACCAGTTGACTCAGGAACCAATAAGATGTCCCATTTGTTAGCCAATCCGATTTTTAAAAGATTATAAGGGGATTCACCTCTTGCTAATTGATCTCCCATAATAAAAAAATTTAACAAAAAAAAAATAATGGTAACATTTTTCTAAGAAAAAGTCAAGGATTCTTACATGGCTTTGCCTATATCGAAAAAAGTAATTTCAATCATTTGAACTAACTCTGAACCCCGACCCTTGTTAGCTTTTTAACGTTCCAGGTCAAATATTTACATTTTACTTAATATGTTTTCTGTTCATCAATTAAATACATATTAATATTTTGTTTATTCAAAAGCTAAAAAATCTATTTCTGATATATCTTTTTCAAATTAAAGTTTTTTTGAAAATTTTTAATGTTGGTAAATTTTTTATTGAAAAAATCTTCACGAAATAAAATATTAGATTGAAAATATAAGTAACTGGGTATGTAAAATGCTATATATACATATATACATATATACATATATATATATATATATATATATATATATATATATATAGATAGATAGAGATATAGAGAGAGAAGAATGCCACTTCAAAATTTCAAACCAGAACTTCGATATTGAGACAAGTGTAAGAAAAGATAAACCTATAGTAAGACCACATTTTACTTTCTTTTTTATGTTGCACAACTGCTAATGGAACAGCCAGTCAAAAAAAAAAAAAACGCAGTAAATGAAAAGTGATGCAACTAAAACCTTCCTTCACAAACAAAAAGAAAAACAAAGTTCAACATTTTGTTGTTTAACATAAAAATGTTGGTTTGAAGTGGAAGTGAAGATATAGTTATATTTCTATTTGTCATTTAACATAAGTGTGGGGGTTTGAATGTCGTGTGTTGAGAGTTTGTTTGAATTAATTTTTTAATGAATTTTTTTAAAAAAGAATATTCTTGTTCTAACAAGTATTTGGCGTCACTTTCAAAATTGAAATTTAGAACTCTGTAAAAAAAAGTAATTTTTTTGAAAAATTTGAAAAAATATTTTTAGAGAAAAGTTAATATGGAGCTTGAACTGAAAAGGGGTTGATCTGAATGGAAAGCCTTTAAAGGACAGCTAGTGGAACCCATCTAGTTGTAGCGCGAGTCTCCCGGGCGTATTAAAGTGACGTCGGCCCCCAAAACCAGAGTCTAGTCGCCCACAACATCTGCAGAATGTACATTTTCTGCTCAGAAAGAAAAGCAATCTTTGCTGGCAGTATACGTGATCTCTTAAAAAGTCATGACAAATACATTTAAGGGTGCAAAGTTATAGTTTGTTTATTTATGTACATATGATCTCTTATTTTTGTTTATTTTAATATTTAAATTTTTTATCTTTAAAATAAAACATAATTGTCTGTTGCCTTAGTCGTTTAGCTAAAATTATCAAAAAAATAGATTTAATTAGACAAACTCGACGAGTAAAGGAAATGGGTCATGTGCGAGCCAAATGCAAATTTTGTCAAAAAAAATAAAATATAAAGGACCGTTATGTCCAATTTTATAAAAGATAAGACACCTAAATGTTAAAGTTAACAAAAGAGTAAATGACAAAGTTAACAAAAGAGTAAATGACTTATTTTGTCTCTTATTTTTTTTGACTCTTTTGACAATAAATCGTTTTCTTCTAATATAAAATATAATCCCTTTTTTTTTGTAGTTTGTATGAAATATGCAAAGAGAGGTTCAATTTCCAGAGAAAATGCTTTTAAGGCATCTCAATCGTGAAATATATCGTCTTTTTTTAACGATTTTGGAATGGTAAAAGGTATAGAACTATTATTAATACGAAAAAACATAGGAAATTGGCAAGTCACTGGAATTGCTTTCAGTTCAAATTCAAAAGGATGTCCGTTGGGTAACGGTACCAAATAAAAGTTTCAACTATTCTTTTAGGACCGGCCAAATAGGGTTAATTTTTTTATGGGTTTCTAAGTTATAGTATATATGTCAGACGTTTTGATTTTTAAATTATTAAAAGGAGTTCTCTTGCTTTTTAGATTATTAATTATTAGATATTATTAATTGTTTTAGTTATTCTACTCTAAAAATTAATGTTATTTTTAGCTATTTATGCATTATGATGGTGCGAATAATGTTAATTATTTTACAAAAATGACTGCTTCCTGGATAAAAATAGTTAAAAGAACTAATGATATGTAATAATTAATAGTTTAAAAGTCAACGAACTTCAATAGTTTGCATGCGGTACTTAAGAAACATATAGAAAATTAACCCAAAATATACAAAAGATAGAATTTAATATAATTTAGAACGACAAACAAAAGAATGACGTCTTATCCTAAGAGTCTACTATTGTACCGAACTCTCCAAAGTACTTGTCAATTTGGATTGGTTAAAGAAATTCTTCATTACCACGGAAAATTGTGAATGCAACACCCGTACCCCTAAGCTAACTAGAGAGCTTGAGCTATCATAGAGATCACACCAAACTTTTGAACAATAATTTAAAGTAATATTATATTCGTTTCAAATAATATTTGTTTCCTCTTGATTGGATGTTAAATATTCCAAAAAGACTTGGTCTTTACTTTTTCTCACTATTTTGCTGTCCATATATAGGATGATGTACTCTATGTTAATTTTCAATGTAAGCATACAAGTGGCTAGGGTAATCATGAAAAAATAAGGCTACGACTTACACTAAGTCTGAAGATGAAATTATTATAAAGTGAGTTAGAATTGTTATTTCTTTAAAAAATGTATGTACTTCTAAAATACTTTCATATATATTAAAAAATTTATTAATAGGTCTCTCATAGTTTTACTATTGTATATGCAGGAAAAAAAGACCAATATAATGTAGAATAAGTTAATATTTAGAAAACACTAAGGTAGTAGATTATGCATTATATTTTGACAACTATAGAGTACGTAATATGATAAATTTTAAAATATAAGATATAATTAACTAACACAAAAGGATTTTACTCATTCAAAAACTGTATAATATTTGTTGATTCCCATCTCAATTCGATTTTCAATCTTCGTTTCTCCCACTTCATGTGATCACATAATGTTTTATCCAAAACTGAGTTCGTTCCAAATGATGATATTGCTCTGAAAAAGTTCCTCACAGAATTCAACTCATTTGGATAAAACCATGTGACAAATCGGCCAAGGTGGAGGACACACTCCTTGGTAACTTGTTCCATCAATTAGCACAAATTTATTTAACACACACACGTACATCTCCCTGCGATGAGAAAAACAAACATCTTGTTAAATTTGAAGCCGCCAGGCGCCAGCTACACCTTTTGGTTCAAAGAGCCCCCACACGAGGCGTATCATCATTCATCCAGCAAGATAAATGTCTATCTTGTCTCCACAGTATTATTGTTATTATTATTATCACTCTTTCTGTAGCTTTTTCATCTTTGCATGTGGTCAATCTGCAAATTTGGGATATAGATAGCAAACAGTGCATGACTCTATCGCATAGCTATATAATCACTATTCACCCGCTGAAATTCTTAATGCCATCCTATGGGAGGGCTATACCTCTTTCCCAATCTTGATATTGCTCGAATAGCTTCTCTAAACCTCCTTATTTTATATATTTAGGGAAGTTATTATTGCGTGAGTTCACTGGTCGTCAAATCGGGGACTTCCTTTGGTTTATTAAGGGCATTAAGGGTATGTTTGTCATTCCATTGGTTTATTAAGGGCATTAAGGGTATGTTTGTCACAACTAGTGGTTTGAGTAGTTATTAATAAATAACTGTTTAACTAATCGATTAAATAAAATATATTTTATAAAATTAATTGTTGGATTAGTTTATGAAAATAAAATAACAAAAAAAATATTGATATCACATATTGTTGTTATGATAATTATAATGAGTATTACTATTTTTGGAATAAGATAATCTATTTTATAATTAGATATATTTTTTATTATACTTTTTTATTTATTAAATATAATAAAATTTATTGATATCAAGTATTTATATCAATATTTTTAAATCGATTTGAAATTTATTTTTTCAAAATAAAAAATAAATGGACTAATAAAACTTATACTTTTTAATATACTTTGATTTGAATAGAATTTGACATTAACTTTTGTGCTTTTATATTTATATTTGTTAAAGAAAAGGTAAAAATATAGAAGAAAGATTGAAGAGAGATTATGATTTCTTAAAAAAAAAAAAGAGAGAGAGAAATGGTAGAATTGTCAAAAAAGAAAAAGTCAAAACACTACAAGCTTTTTGTGAAATGTTACAATATCTAACTTTTTAGAAAAGTTCATTGAAACTCTAAAAGTTATATCAAAAGTTACTAGAAGCACTATTTTATTGAGCACCAGTAACTTTGAAAATTAGTATTTTTAACCTAGTCAAAATACTAAAAGTTATTTGAGAAACTCTTTTTTGGTATTGTCAAACATGGCCTAAATATTCACGGATATTCTTAGATCCCTACACTTAGTTCTTATAGAGAAGGATAAAAGAGAAGAAGTAGGGTAAACATGGGTTGGTTAAACCAACCAAACCAATCCAAATCAGTGGAAAAGTTAGGGCTAGTTTGGTTATTTTAAATGGTTAAAAATCAATCGGTTAATTTTAAATAAAAACCAACTAGTTTGGTTTGGTTTGGCTAAACCAAACCAAACTCAAGTTTTTTGGTCCTCAATTTTATATTTATATTCACCCCAAATTTTATGTATTTTAGGAGTCGAATCCTAAATGTCAAAACTATATTTTCAAACTTTAACGACCAAGTTATGGCCACACTTGTGTTTTGTTTCAATCGTAAAATTCTTTGACATTAAATTTGTAATATACACAGTAAATTGATTTCTTTTATAATTTTATTATGAAATTTGAATTTTTAATTTTTATTACAAAAGCCTAAAATCAAACCAATACACGATTAAAAAAATTAATTACTTTTTTTTCAAATGTAAACTAACTAGTTTTGGTTTGCTTTGAAAATGTCAAAACCAAACCAAACCAAATCATATATACCCCTAAAGGAAACCATGGGAAAAAGGATTTTAAGTTTACCAACTTAGACCTTCAAGAAATAATAATTAAAAAAAAAGTTATTGTGCAAAATTGCCTTCAACGGTTTTTTCTTTTTTGAGAAATTAAATCATTTAAAATTATATTCAACGAAATCAAAAGAGTAAAAACATGAGAAGATTATCAAAGTGAAAAATACGAGCAAAACTAGATTGAAACAAGAAGGGCAGGGGATTAGGCCGCCCCTCGATGAAGTTTTATATAGCCAAGCTCATGTCTGACTTTTCTGTGAAATAAACACAGTCCTACCAATCAAATCATCATTTGCATTAGCAAAAATGCAAAATCATCATCATCGTCTATCATCACAGATATCGTTAAGCTCATCAAATTTTTTGTGTCTGAGGCCCTTTGATTTTTTTTTTTTATAGATCAAGAATTCCCCAAATTCTTTAATTAAAATGATAATGTTGAAGATAAAAACTACTATTGTATTAAAAATGGTACGAAAATTCCCTAAAAATAAGTAATTTTGTTCTGAAACTCAACTAGCAGTCCTTGAAAATAAGAAATCAACAAGATGTGATTGAGAAATTGGTAACAATGTTTGCAGGGTAAAATGCACGTAACCTTTGTGATTTGTCTAAATTAGCTGATTATTCTTATATTTTAAATTTATCACATTATCCCTTATGCTTTTTAAAAGATGCCATATAGACTCTTACTTTAACATTTTTCATTTAATTAATTTATTGTACATCATATGAGCATTTTTGTATTTATAAATATTAAAAATTGCAACATGTTACATGTTTATACAAAAATATTCTTATCTTCAACTAACACCATTTAGATAATAACAAAAAAAAAGGCAATTATGTCACATTTTGAAAAGCAGAGGGAGGTAATATGGTAAATTTTAAAAAACACAAAGGAATAATTAGCTAACTACACAAACTACAAGGGATAATAAGTTAATTAGACAAATATAGGAGGAATGTGTCATAAATATCAGAAATAATGTGAAAAGTTTTAAAATATAAAAGAATAATTAACTAATAAGATAAATTCAAAAAGTAACGTGTATTTTCTCCATGGTTGCTGAAGTGAAATTTCTTGTCGAATCATTTACAGAAGAAATTGGTGTCTACAGGACTATGGCGTGCAAATTGCAATTGCAAAAGATGTTTTTCAAGTCATAAAAAAAAATAAAGGCTTGTTAACGCTAAAACACGTGAGGTTAAAAAGTAGATACCCATGTCACTGTTCTTGTCTTCAGAATGTGAATTGTTAGGTGGACTCTCGAAGCTTTGTTGGAAACACAATAATTGCAAGCTTTGCATTTCCACCAGAAGCTAATTAAGATGGAATATAAAATGCAGCTAAAGGAACATTTATGTCCTATAATAGCAAAGAAGCTAATAAATCAAACACTGCAAGATTTTAAATTAATAATTAGGCATTTTTTTAAAGATTAAATTAAGCACAAGAAAATAATATAATAGCTTTTATTCTAATTGATTTTAAGTGTAACAAAACATTTGTTATGTTTTCAATAGTAACAATGATACTAGAACTTTTGTATTTAATTGTTCTAGGATAGAAAAGAATTTATTATCCTTGAAATAGTCAGTAATATAAATTTAAAGAAAATGTATTTGTTACACCTCAACGTGTAAGAAAATTTGAATTTCATTTTGTGGCATGTGTTTATATTAGTTACGTTAGGTATATTTTTAAGCATAACAAATATTAGCTACACTTCTAAGTGTAGCAAGCATTAGCTAGGCGAGATTACAAAACAAAAACCCTAATATTTTCTATTGGCTACATGGCTAAGCCGCCACCTGTTCAGCACTATGCACCGCCCTCTTAGTCTCCTCACAGGGTGGCTACGGTGCCTTCTCAACACCCATGTCCTCCTAGGGCTTGGGGGAAAACTTTTGCCGCTATTTTTTCTGAATCCTCATCTTTTGAGGTTTCCATGCACCTAATTGAAGAATACCAAAATAACCCAGCGATTGTTTACTATATTTCGAATGAGGATTCTCTTGCCGCGCCTTTTGCTTACGTCATTGTGGAAAGTTTCTTGAAGATGCCTAGCTTGGAGAGCATTTGACGTTGGTTCATTTGGATGAAATTTATTGGGAGTTATGATATCCTATGGCTTGGTGTGAGGCATATATTGATCAAACTTATTAACTCTATAGATTATAGGCGTTTGTAGACAAGAGGTGATTAGGATGTTTTTAGGCATGGTATACATGTGATGTGCTGGACCAAAGATTTTAAACTGAAGAAGAAACCCCCCATAGCGCCAGTATGGTTAGCTTTTGAGAATCTCTCCACTCACTTTTACACTAAACATGAGGTTGTTAGTATGGCTAGTGCTTTTGGTAGGCCTTCGCAAATGGACGAGGCGAAAGCTAGGGGTACGAGATTGAAGAAGGGAAGGGTTTGTATATAATTAGATGTTTTGAAGAAGCATCCGTTGAGGGTATACATTCACATTCATGACCCTAAAAGTAATAAAAATGTCAGAAGTTATTTCCAACTAGTGATTATTTTTAATATCCCACGTTATTGCATGCATAGTTTGATTTTAGGGCATGATCGAGGGACTTGTATTGAACTGGGAAAGGAGCCACCTCCAAAATCTGAACCTAAACAGCCTCAAAATTGAGGGAATGAGGAGGTCTCTAGTGTTAAACAGGCTAAGGAACAAGGGTATAAGGTTAAGGAGTCGGAGAATAATTTAGTTTAGCCTACAACTGCTAAGAATGAGAATGGACGCACGAAAAAGGTTACAGTTCCTCACTATAGATTTCAAAACCCCCGCAAGGTCACTGAGGGGGAATTTCAACTGGTTAAGGATGGTCATAAACATAAGAAAGTGTTGTAGTAGGAGATATCTACGAACAATAAGTTTGCATCGTTAGATAATTTTAAGGTGGGTGAAAGCTCAAAGGATATGTTCCATAAGGCTATGGATTTACTAAAGGCCTCACAAGCAAAAACATCCGAAGGACATATGCCTTTGAAAAAGAGAATCCTATCGAAGCATCTTCAGAAGCAGGAACCATTGGAATTGGTCTCATCGAATTCAAACACTGCTAACATGCAAAAATTTAAGGGTTTCGTTGATGCGGTGCAGGGATAGATGATTGGTACAAGTGATTCTAATGCAGATGGACATATTAACGAAGTAGCAAGGAGAGACGTTGGGGTTGATGCTAAAGATGATAGTAACCTGAATGAAGATTTCCTCAAACAAGAGGGTTTTAAAACTAATGTAGAAAAACAACAGGCTAGCCCTAATCCTAACTAGCTGGAGATGAAGGTAATAATAGGAAGGATAAAGATTTCATCTCTGAAACTTTAACGGAGCAAAAAGGTAATTTTTTTGGGGTGGAGGTTTAGGAGGAAGATAGGAATAATGCTAAGAACAATGTTGACAACCAAAATTTGGCCCAAGAGATTAAAATGAGAAGAGGTAGATCTAGAAAGGGTAAACAAGTGGTGGAAGTTCCTATTGTTGATGGCATGATGACAAAAAGAAAAGGAGCTAACAATTTGGCGTCAAAGGATTTCCTTCCCAATGAATCTCAGTGATTAATATTCTAGTTTGGAACATCAGACCAATAGCCAAATCAAATTCATTTTGTGGGCTTAAAAATTTAGTGACCACTCACAAAGTGAAATTCTGGGCAATTTAAAAGCCCATGGTAAATAATTGTCGCTTGAGGCTTTATTGTCGCAAGTTAGGGTTCATGCATGTATTAGCCAATTCGACAAATCACATTTGGTTCTTTTTTGGGGTGAAGGAGAGGGATGTATGGTATGATGATGTCAATGATCACTTTCAGTGCCTTTCTCTTGGGCTGATGTCCCTGTGGAGTCTCAATCAATTATTATTCAGTATTGTCTATTCTAGCAGCTATAGGACAGAGAGGGCGGCATTATGGAATATGCTTGGTCATATTACATTTGTGAATAATCTCCTGTGGATGGTTGGGGAAGATTTTAATACTATTCTTCATGCACATGAGAGGCGTTTTGAGGTGCCTCTGAACGTTGCTTTTATAGATGCTCTCTCAGCTTGTTTACTTACTTGTAGTCTAATTGATAGAGGTTATCATAGCAGAAAATTTACTTACACTAATAAACGATTGCTTCAGAGACTTGATTGCATTTGTGTGAATGATTCATGGGGAACTTGTTTTCCTAAAACTCGAGTAGAACATTTGGCGAGAGGAGATGCTTTTTACCACAATCTACTGCTTGTATCTTTTAGTAATACTGTTGATCGTGGTCCTTTATCATTTTCTTTTCAGAACATTTGGTATATAGAAAAGATTTCTTAGAAGTGGTACAGGATAACTGGGTCATTTCAGTAGAGGCTTAGGATATTATGAAAGTTTGGTTGAAGTTTCAACGATTGAAGAGCAAGCTCAAATGGTGGAACAAGTTCAAATTTAGGAATGTCTAAGTTAAAGTCAAGGAAGCTAAAAGTGAAGTTCTATTAGCTGAGAAGAGTTTTAAAGAGAAATCTTCTCCCTCTAATAAGAAATATCTTTTAAAAGCATTTGCACAGTTGAATAGAGTCCTCCATATAGAAGACCAGTTTTGGCACCAGAAAGTTACGTGTTGATGGATTGTTAAAGGGAGAGGAATACCAGATACTATCAAGCATTAATGACTAAGTGTGGCATTCATAATAGTATTTGGGCATTGGCTTGCCCTCATGAAGAGGTTATTGAGAACAAGGAAAACCTTAAGAGATTTGTTGTAGAATTTTTCCAAAATCTTTTGAGAGCAGAAGAGCTACAAAATCCGGAGGAATACCAAAATGTCATTCCTAATTTAGTTTCAGATACGGACAATGAGGCCTTTGATTGTTCATCATCTTTAGGGGAGATTAAAGAGGTCATCTTTTCCACTGATGATAATAGAACAACAGAAGTTGATAGATTTTCATTTGCCTTTTTTAAAAACTGTTGGGAAGTGATTAATGGAGACCTATTAGAAGGAGTGGAGTCATACTTTAATGGAGAATAATTCCCTAAAGGGGTGACGGCAACTTCGATCGTGATCCACCAATAAGTCTTCGTGATATTTTCCTGATAGTTGTTCCAACTCGGTGATGACAATTCCAGAAAAAGATAATCTAGGATGGTGGAGTGATTTCAAGCCTATTGGTCAGTGTAATTTTTCTACAAATTTTTTGCCAAAGTTATGGCTAATAGGCTTAGTTCGTTGTTGTCGAATATTGTCTCATTAAACCAAAGTAGTTTTTTTGGTGGGCCATATAATTAGTGGTAATATCCTCCTAGCATAGGAAATGATGCATTCTATTAATATAAGAGCCCACGAGGAAATGTGATTCTTAAGCTTGATATGATGAAGGCCTATGATTTGCTTAATTGGAAGTTTTGATTTGATATCTTAGTAGCGTTTGGGTTTTTGTAACTTTGGATTAATAAAATTAAAGGGCATGTTACGAACAGTAATTTCTCTATTATTATTAATGGAGAGGTTTTGGGATTTTTCCCATCTTCAAGCGGATCAAGGTAGGGAAACCTGCTATTGCCGCTTCTTTTTATCATTGCAGCAAAATATCTGTCAAGATACCTACATAGACTCTTTGAGGAGTGACATGAGATCAAACATCTTACATGAAGTTTGGTTTTTTGTGCCCCATTTAAGCTTTGCTGACGACGTTATGATTTTTGCTAGTGGGAGTACATCTTTCTTGCTCAAAATTAGAAGGGTGCTGGATCATTATTAAAATTTATTTGGTTAGAAGGTTAATAATGATAAAAGTGATTTTATTGTTTCTAACAAGGCCACCCAATCTGGGGTTGCTATCATCCATGCGGCTACGGGGTTCTAGAGGAATTTTTTGCCGTTTAAATATTTGGGGGCTGCCCTATTTGTTAGTCATTATTGTATTGCTTTGTTTAATGAACTATTCACTAAAATTTCCAAGAAAATAGAGGGATAGGAAGCAAAAACTCTTTTCCTAGGTGGGAGGATAACTTTGCTAAAAAGCACTCTTTTGACGATGCCAATTTTTTTGTACAGGTGTTGAATCTTTTGGAGGCTGTTATTAATAAAATTGAAAAAGTTTTTAATGCATTTCTATAGGGTGACTGAGGAGTTCAAAATTGTATACGATGGGCAACATGGCATAAAATATGCTTTCCTCTTGATGAGGAGGGACTGGGCATGTGAGACTTACGGGATATGTGTAGAGCATTTGATTTTAAACTTTGGTGGAGATTTCGAGCAGCTAGTGGTTTATGGAGCAAATTTATTATGGCAAAATACTGTAAAAATATACATCCTTCTCACATTGGACCCTCGTCTAGGGCATCTTCTATTTGGAAAAGACTTTTGAAGGTTTGTGATGATGTCGAACCCTTACTCTGTTAGCGTCTTGGTAGAGAGGAGTTATCCTTTTTGGCAAGACAATTGGCTTGAGGATGGTTAACTTGGATATTTCGTTCCTGATGCTAATTCTGAAGTTAAAGTCAATTACTTTTGGAATCATGGCAGCTGAGATGTGACTAAGCTTAATCAAGTCCTTCATATGGATTTGGTAGTAAGAGTTGCTCAAATTCCATTCGACAGTTTGGTGGATGATACTCTTATGTGGAGTTTGTCACCTAATGGGAGTTTTACTATGAAGAGCACCTGGAATCATATTCGTAGAAGGTACGCTCCTGACTTTGTTGGTTGGCATCTTTGGCAGCGAGCGCTTCCTCTTAAGATCTCTTTTTTCATTTCGTGCTTGTTAAAAAGATGGCTACTTGTGGATGATTGCTTGTACAAAAAGAGGATTGTTCTGATGTCAAAATGTTAGTGTTTTCATTCCGACCATAGAGCATGTATTTTTTGTAATGCATATGGCTCAAGAAGTTTGGATGTATTTTGCTGCAATATTTGGTATGAGTGTCTGTCGTTTTGCTAGTGCTTGTCAATGCTTTTTATCTTGGTTAAACTCAAGTAAATTTAGTAGCAGATGCCATGTTTGTGTCTTTCTTCCAAGTATTATTCTGTGGTATATTTGGTTAGAAAGGAATGACGTGCAGCACCGTAATCAAGGTGTGTTGCCTAAAAGGGTAATCTGGAGGGTTAAGCAACTTATTGGGCAATTGGTTCAAGCTAGTTTTGTTAGGTGGGAGGACTGGCGTGGAGACCATGATGTTGTAGCGCTATTTTATGTCAATTGCATAAGTCCCAAGTAGCAGCCTCCTCGTATGATTCAATGGGTTCCACCTCGTACTGGCTAGGTAAAGATGAATGTTGACAGTAGTGTTAAGGCTTTACAGGATCAAGCAGATGGGGTGGCTTGGTTAGAGATGATAAAGGTAATCTTGTTTTCGCTTTTTGTGGAAACCTAGCAATCAGTGGTTATGGCTGAGCTTAAGGCCTTAGTGTAAGGCCTTCAATTGTGTAAAAAGCGAGGTTTGAGACGTATCTGGGTTAAATTTGATTCTCTCTGGGTTGTTAAATTGATGCATGGGATTGATTGTTTGTAGAGCATCTGTCATAAGGTTATATGGGCTAAGAAGCTTATTGATGATCTCTAGGTGCATGTCACTTGTATTTGTCGAGAAGGAAATCAACCAGTGGATTTTTTGGCTAATAAAGAAGTGCAAGCTCATGGACTAATTGTCTTGGATAATGCTGAAGGCTTCTCCTACCTCAAAGGTACGATTTGTTGCTATCGATTAGGCCTTCCAAACTTTAGATTTTGATTCATAGTGTTTTTTTCTCTTTAGTTTTATAAGGGTAGTAGTACTACCTTATTTATATTTTTTCCATGCTTGTTGTAAGGGTAGTAAGACTACCTAGTTTATTGTTTTCCTGCATTTACACGCATTTCAAATTACGCGATGTACGTGGTTGGCCTGTTAGCCATCATCTTAGGAGTAAAATAGAGGGTTCGGTCTATGTTCCCTTTTTATCATGTACCTTTTCCTTTATGATGCAATAAAATTCAGGGGCACCGTTCCCTTTCACCAAAAAAAAAGGGCAAGCTACGCTTCCAAATGTAGTATATTTTTAATTACACCAAAAGTTCTTATGCTTGGGGTCAAGCATATAATAATTAGTTAATTCAGTTATATTTCTAAATATAGTTAAGAGCCAAAATACATATAATTATTAGCTTAATTTTTTGTAGTGAAATCAATAAACCCACTTCATTATCTAATGCTAGTTAATGATTGTGAAAACTATTTGATTTCAAAATTGAATTCTTATTTATTTTTCATTTCCAAGCTAATGACCATAAGGCATGTCAAGTAAATTTACAGTTAGAATTAAGGTATAGCTGAAGTGATTGAAACTATCTTTCCAAGCGTGAAGTCCTGCGTTTAATCCCATGGGGGTGACAATTTTAACCAAAAAAAAAAAAAAAGTAAATTTATAGTCAATGGTCAAATATGAAAGAAAATATGATATATTATGATTGTTTGAGAGTAAATTTCATTCCCTTGTACTTTGACCTATTTACATTATACCCCTTGAAATATCAAAACTGATTAATTACTCCATTGTACTCCGATCTATGTACACCATACCTCTTGTAGTATCAAAACTAGCTAATTATCCCTTTGAAATTTTTAAAAGTGTGCAAAATACTCTCCTACCGTCATATATTTTAGGGGATATTTTGCATGCTTTTAGAAACTTCAGGGGGATATTTTGCATACTTTTAGGAAGTTCAGGGGGTAATTAGCTAGTTTCGATACTACAGGGGATATGGTGCATATAAGTCAGAGTATGGGGAGTAATTAGCTAGTTTTGATACTATAAGGGGTATGGTGCATATAAGTTAAAGTATAGGGGGGTAATATGCAATTTACTTTTCATTTGATTATAAGTAGTTCTTGCACAAAAATCCCAGCCCTGACCCCCAATCTTTGACTAAATAGCTCAAAAGCCCCTCATAATAGATATAAGAAGTAAAATTCTCTTTAATCTTTTCTTTTCTTTTTTTTTTTCTTTTTGTTGTTTGAGAGAACCCTTATCTTCAATACAATTTCCCTAAAACTAAAAATTCCCTGATGACTGAAATGTATATACGAGATGCAAGGTCAATGTTGTATGAATAATATTTTTATTATATACTTAAATTGTTGCAAAAGTAAAAGTTATTTTGTTAACTAGCTACTGTGTAAACTTTGCATGAAAGCTAGTGAACAATGTGATGTTTAAATTAATCTATTTAGTAAAAAATGATATGAAATACATTTGACATCAAAGCTAGTAATAATTGCAATTACTAGTCAAATGAAAGTTGATCATTTTATATTACCTTTGGAAAATTTTCCAAAATCTATAGTTCTTCAGCAAAATAGCTAGATGCAAAATGATTTTCTTGAGATGGCATTTTCTTGTTTTGTAGCTTTTACACATTTTATTCATGAAAACATGAAGGAAATAAAAAGAGAAATGCAGAATATTAACACTTGATGGCCTTCTCATTTTTCCAAGCTGAAAAACACGTGGAGGGAATAAACACATCTCATATGTAGTAGATGGAAAAGCTATTAATGGTAATTACTGTTACACATGCAATATGATAGGAATGCTAATCGCCATGAGGCAAATACAATTCAAAAGTCGAACATTGACTTCTCATTTTCTTTTTGATTGGATGGTATTTGTATGCAACTTATCACAATTATAACTTATTAGAAGTAATTGGCAAACACATACTTCTAATAATATAGTGCAGTCCATTGTGCTCCACTCTCTTGAAATTCAAATTGCTTATTTGTTACTACTACAAGAGCATGTTAGTTTGAAAAGGTTAAAAATGTCTAATGGTTGAGACACTGTTTTGTGTTACAACATTTTAAGAATAATTAATGTTGAAAATGGGAATGCAAATGTATTAAATTTCACATAGTTCAAGATAATCAATCTTCCAGAATATAAATTTCTTGTGAATTTGTCTCTTAATTAAAGAATTTTTTTATTATTATTTGACGTGCACGCTGTATGTGATTCGGTCCAATTTGGAAATTTCCATCACCCTCCCAAATTTTCAGTTCTTCAATATTTTAAAATCATAGCATACCATAAAAAATCTCCATCCACATTATCCCAGATTTTTCAGGATAGTTCAGTATAAGTATGTGGTTTTTCTTATACTTGTTTATTGGGATAATATGTAATAAAAATTCGAGCCTTTCAAAACTTGTTCAATAATTTTTGATAAAATTTTGGAGAGATTGTTTGTATTTCAAATGATAAAATAAAAGAAAAAAATAAATGAAAGTTAAATTTTAATTAACACGGATTGATTTCAAAATAAGATAATCAGTTAATACATAAACAGAATTAAATTTTCATTAACAACCCAATAAAAGTTACACTAATCACATGCAAAATATGTAAAACTTATACAAGTTTATAAATAATAATATCATTTAATCAACTAAGTTAATATGATTAGGCTAATTACATTACAAAATTTAGTTCATCATATATATAACTAGAATCAATTAAGCCTGATTAGGTTTTACATTAAATTATTAAATTAGTAATTAAATAATATGATTAAAGCCAATTAAGCTTGTTGTGGTTAGGTTAAAGATTAGCAAGTTGAGTCAAATAGATGAAGCTAGTAGTATAATGAGAATTAACAAAGTATATGTGTCATATAACCAGCATCAATTAAATGCTATTAGCTTAAGCTAGTAGAGAATTAAGTTAAAAATATATATTATATAACTAGCATCAATTAAATGCTATTAGCTTAAGCTAATAGGAAATTAAGTTAGAAATGTAATTAAAATTGACTAATACAAATATTAATATATTAATATGGAGCTAATATTGAATTTAGGATTAATAATTGTTATGTTAAAAAGTTAACTCTGTGTTTCGTTCTAATCTTCTTACACCTTAATCACATTTTTTTAAGATTAGATCATACATATTGATTAGCATGTATATGAAAGTTAATATATTAAGATAATTATTATAAAATTAATTTGATTTTAGATTAAAGACCAAAAATTAAGATACATAAATAATGTTAATAATATAATTAGAATTAATTGTGTTTGGTATAACTAGAATCTAGGGTGACTGCATTATACATAAAAAAATCCTTTTTTCTTAATTTTTTCTTTCTTAGTAAGAATTTAAATTTTTTTATGACCTTCAAATAAAAATATTAAAATTAAAATATCATATAAAATCTTGAAAATTTTTAATATTAAAAGTTATATATATATATATATATAATTATAGATATTTAAAATTTGCTCTTTCAATCTATTCTAGTTCGATATAATTTCTGTTCGATTCAATTCAACTCTTCGTACCATCTTAAAACGAGATCTAGAATCATACATAAAGAAATTATCGATTCAATTTATTTTGATTCTTTTAAAAAAAGTAAACGGAACTTTCAATCTCTATACAATTTTCCAAAATATATGTACAACCCAGAGGACGCATATCATTAATTGATTCTAAAAGTCAAGACTTAAGAAATAATGAATTGCATAAATACCATCGTGCTTAAAGTTTATTTTTCCAAAACAATTAAATTATTTAGACTTGACCACATAATTATCACTAGTAGAAGTAGAGAACAACCCAAATTTCTGACATTTTTTTTTCCGGAAATTCTCTCATCACTTTGTTAATACTCATACAAGTTTGTTTTTGCAACCTACACTTAATAATACACATTGTAACAACTAATTAATAATTGAACATGTAATATTGTGCTTAGCTTTAAGTTTTGTTACATAATTTGAATCAGTAACAGCTTAAATTTAATACACATTCTTTTCTTAAAAAAATTGTGACATTTTGAGTACATTGGTGCACAGTTGCTACTAGTTATTTCAATAGGTATTGATATACGACGTCCCTTAACTTCAGCCACGGGTGTACATAAAACTGAAAAAGCTACAACAATCTTTTTGCCCGAATCGAGTAGATGGTAAATTAATGGTTTTTGAAGTAGTTTGACTAGTCACAATTTTATTTTACAAAAATTGAAATGGACGGTTCGATTTTCGATTTTGAAAATAAAAATCACTATTTAAATCAACCTGCATCACTGCACACATGCATATATTATATATTAATAATATTTAAAAATGGGGTAAAATGTGTGTTATTTTCGTGTGGTTTGTATAAATAGCTAATTATTTATTTGTGATTTAAAACATATCACATTATCTCTATGTGCTTTTCAAAAAGTGACACAATCTCCCCCACCTCTGCTAACATCTTAATACCGTTAAATAAGAATCTCAAATGACCAAATTACCCTTAGAAAACCTTCTTAATATCTTTTTTCACTTTAAAAAAGAAAAGAAATAATTTTAAAATTAAAGGTTTTTAAATCTTTAAATTAATTAAATTCTTTTGGTTTCTAAGTTTTTGAAATTAATTTTTTTACCTTTTTCAGTTTTTAAATTTTAAATTTTTAAATTTAAATTATTAAATTTTATTATAATTTTTTGTAATTTTTAAATTTTAATTTTATATCTAAATTTTTAAGTCTTATTTTTAATATAAGTTTTTTAATTTTATAAAGTGAAGATAAATAAATTATGCTATAACTCTCAATAAGGGTATTTTGGTATAAAAAAAGTTTAGCAAAATATAAAATTTGACATTCACACATGCAATGAAGGAGATTGTACCGCACTCTGCGTTAAATTAGACGAGAAAAGTTAAAGTTGGGAATTATGTGTCACTTTTGAAAAGTAAATGAGGGTAATACGGTGTGTTTTAAACTACAGAGGGATATTCAGCTACTTATATGAACCACAAGAGGTAACGCGCATTTTACTCTTTAAAAAAGTGTATATAACTAATGTCAAGACTTGGTGCCTTTTGTTTATTAGATCATTAATTTTGCAAGTATTGTTGCAATTTGTTGTTTAGTATCTTTTTTATATTGAGTTATCATATTTACAAGTTTTTTGGAATTTAGAGAACTATTGTTAGAATATGATTATCTTGCATAATTAAATATACCACAATTAAATTCTGAAATTGCCAAAATCGTCTCAAACTGCCCACAAATGGAATCAATTGAAACCATTGATTTTTCTATTGTTTTGTGCGCTTAGTTTTACAAAATTATAAATCGTTTTTGAATTGGTTTGATTAAAAAAGGAGAAAAACTGCACCAAAAATGTCCGTATTTACTTCTAACTTGAGCATTTTTTTCCCTATTTCCTTCTTATGTGGAAGGCCATTCATTGATCGAGGTACATTTTTCAAACAAAGACAGTGGAAAATCTGAAAGGAAGAAAAGTAAAAAAACTAAACAGAGCAGGAACAAAATTAAAAAGCCCAATTGAAAAAAGTAAAAGGGCAAAAAGTTAAAAAATAAAAAACCCCAAAAAAAAGTAAGTAAGAAAGTAGATAAATCAAACTGGTTTTTGCCAACCATCTCGCAGTGGTGTTCATTGCTTTTATATACGCAGCTGTAGACTGCTTTTCAAAACTACTTATTTAATTCTCCAACAAACGTCTTGTCACCCCCACTCACACACACAAACACACACACACACAAACACACACAAATTCTTTGCCTGTTCCGGCAAATACCCACCCCTTCTCAGGCGAACTTACCACGTCATGTAATTAAACATGATAAATCACGTACCCAATAAGCTCAAGATTCCGAAACTCCAGTGTACCTTCCAGTTTTCTTAGTTGCATAAAAAGCATGCTATTCTTAGCTGCCATTTTTAGTAAAGAAAAAAAATAAACTAGATCTTTGTGACCTCTCCCACCTAAATTTTAGCTATAAATTCAACCCAAAACCACCTCAAAGTACTCCATCTCCACACGTTAGGGTTTCCTTTCTTGATATTTAGGGTTGGGAGCGATATATTTTCTCAGCCATTTTTTTTTCCTGTTATCATCAATGGAGGAGTATAATCAACTAGGTCAAAACGCATCTGCTCCAATCAGAAGCTTCTTGTATGGTGGATCAGTTGTTGGAGCAAGTGGTTCAGTTCAGCAGCAAAATCTTTTTCCCATCAACAGTTTTCATCTTCTATCTAATGACTGCTATGATCATCACCACCATCAATCTGTTGAAGGACAAGCGCATCCAACGGTGAAGACTGAAGCGGGTGCTTCTCATCAACATGCACACAAGTTTCATTACCCTTCTTCAATTGTTAGAGGGCATCAAATTGCAGTTCAAGATCATCATCTTCATGTGCAGCAGCAACAAGAGAGTGAGAGTTCAAGCGAAGTTGATGCTATAAAGGCTAAAATCATGGCGCATCCTCACTATTCTAACCTTCTTGTAGCTTACCTTGATTGTCAGAAGGTAAGCTTTCACCAAAAGCAAATTCTAGTTTCTTGAGCAAACTTCTAAAATGAATTACTCAAACCATGAAACCATTAAAACCATGCTAGTTCAAGTAGCAATTATCTCTCTCTCTTTCTGTTTTCTTTTACATATGTTCTAAGTATTGTCTGCAACGTGTTGCAAATAAAAATCGTTCACCAACAACTTGTTGGTTAAGGTGGAAGTGGCCTCATGCGGCTTCGTTGAGAGGTTTTTCCTTCATAGTTCTCGACCAAATTGTAATTAGTGCTGTATCTAACGCGATTTGGGATACTTATTCGGTAAAAAGATTGATGGGTTCTCTCTCGCTTGTGACTGGAAATTAGGTAGGAGCTCCGCCTGAGGTGGTGGCGCGGCTGGCTGCAGTCCGGCAAGAGTTTGAGGCGAGGCAACGAGCTTCTACGACCGGGAGAGATGTGTCAAAGGACCCAGAACTTGACCAATTCATGGTGATTATATTGCAATTAGTCTTAATTCTCTGCATAACATAACTAACCACCGTTTGCACTTGATTTGATGTTCTAAAACTTTATTTAAATGATTCTAATTATATGTTTCTTTCTTTTACAGCCTTTTTAAAATTTTACTACTATTTAATTTGTTGGGTTTTCATATTCTTCATCTCAAAATCTTTTCTTGAATTTGCAATCTAGGAAGCTTACTATGACATGCTGGTGAAGTATCGCGAGGAGCTCACAAGGCCATTAGAAGAAGCCATGGATTTTATGCGAAGGATAGAAACTCAGCTAAACATGCTTTGCGATGGCCCCATCCGGATCTTTAACTCTGGTACTACACTTTTCCATCACTTGTATTAATCTTCCACTGAATAAACATAAACTTTTTTCTTTTTCTTTTTTAATTATTATTTTTATTTTTATTTTTTGGGTTGAGGGGGGTATAGATCTATGTGATCTATCATTGTCATTGCCTAGCATGGAAATAAGGCATAGAGGAGCAAACAATAGTACGCTATAAAAGCTTTCCCAAGATGGAGAGAAAACTTTGGCAGAGATTGGTGTGGTGGAGCTTTTCTAGTGCAGTGTAAAACTGATAGTTGGAACTGTCCCAGTTTTTATTGACTATTCAGTGCATCCCCGTAGGCCTCCACAATTTTACCCCTTTCATTCAATGCTGTCCCATGTCAATACCAGGCAAGTTTGACCCAATTGGCCATTTACATCACTAAAAAAAAAAAAATTAAAAATGCATGTCACGAGGGGCAAAGCAAAACCCTAATAATCACGAGTATAAAATGAAAAGATATGATTTTAGCTTAACATGCAATAAACAAATCTTTAAGAGAAGAGAATGCCCAAAATCAAGAAAATATTATAGATAGCAGCATATCGAGGCTGCAATCATATCTTCGCTTCTCTAATCAATTAGCTTTATCGGTTTGTGAATCTTCTGACAGAATATTATTAAAATTGAGGTTCGTTTTCTATGCTTATTAAATCCTCATGTAATACACCCACAGTATATATCATATTATATTTCTTTCTTTTGTTTCTATTAGTTGAGCAAAAGACAGAACAATTGTATATTTCTTATATGCATTTGGTCTATATTTGTTATCTGTAAAGAATCGTTCTCGAAAAAGGTTGTTTCCGATGCCTGAGCTCAAAACCCAAAAGGGTTTTATTTTTGGGGCAAAATCTTTTATGTTTTCCTGTCCTATGTGCAATTTGTACATCTTTAAGGTTCTTGAGATATAAGTATATATCATATATGGTATCATTATTGATTGTCATTTCCGAGTTTGGGTTTTGCTTTTGTATGCAGAAGCATTTGTTATTCTCTCTGTAGCTTTTAGAGAAAAATGAATTGGCATAGGATGCTGTTCATATCAGTGCGACCCCATGTAGCCTGTACCATATTGTCTGGATTATGAATGTGTAAATATTGCTTGGATTTTACATGGGTATATATTTTCACTTTCTTGATATTCTACTACTTTATATAATTCTGCTTCTGGATTCTTCTAATTTTCTCTTCTATTTTTCCTATTCCATGAGTGATTGGATTATTATTATTATTGTTATTCTATTCTTTCATCGTGTAGGAATCAAATAATTTTTCTATAGAATCTATAGATTGAGAAGTTAATAATTACTGAGTCATATATGGAAAAAGAGATTGAAATTTCCTTCTTTTATGTTGGCTGTGGAGAAATGGAAATTGATATTGGCTTTACCTTATAAATTTGAATCTTCTTATAATATGTATTAGTATGGAAATTATTTATTAAATTATTTTATTATAACTATATCTTGATATATTGGTATAGTGATTTTTTAGGGGATCGAAGTCTAACCGCAAATGAGATATGCCACACGTCTTTTCCTGTCTTGCAAATGTTTTCCTGTGTCAGTAGTAAATCACTTGCGGATAACTCTTTTGAGTTCTTTCTATTTCGACCTATTTCACACTTGGGAAAACAATGAATATATAGATCTTAGCCATGTAATTATTTTACATATCTC
Organism: Cordia subcordata; assembly: GCA_028554755.1. Taxonomy (NCBI): domain Eukaryota; kingdom Viridiplantae; phylum Streptophyta; class Magnoliopsida; order Boraginales; family Cordiaceae; genus Cordia; species Cordia subcordata. The sequence continues at coordinate 2,616,286 of JAPTOF010000002.1, forward strand.
TCGTTCAAGTAAATAAATAATTTTAGTTAAATATTAATCTATTTTTGTCATTCAAAATTCATTTTTTACATATATGTCTAGTTAACTCACAAATCTAAAAAATTCTTTTATATCTCTTTCTTTTTTTCTTTTGACATGTCAATTAAACATATATATATATATATATATATATATATATATATATAGAAGTGATATTTGGTTGATAATGAGCATTGTTGGCATTCTTTTTTTTTTTTTGACATGTCTAGTTAATTAACTCTTCACCGTTCCTTATATATAAACATGACTTTTACAATTATGAGAGATGATATTTAATTCATTAATATTTATGTACAAAAGGAAGGATGAAAGGATGACATAAATCATTGTTTTTACATATCCTATGAGGATTAGGGTATTCACTCATTGAAGATCCCGAATATTTGCTCCAAAGTTTTTGAGTTTGGGAATTGGATACGGGGAATTGGCTAATTGGAGGGAAAAAATTGGGTAAGGGAAATATTTGGGGGAAATGAATTGGAGATTGGAAAAAATTCTATATTTTAGAGAAAATCCAATTATCCAAATTTAAATTTACTACAAACATTACTTGCTACACATATTACATACAGTGTACATGCAACAAAAATTACTCAAATTACACACACTATGCTCACTAAAGCACAATGCATATACTACACACACTAAACACACTGCACATATCATACATACTACACACATTGCAAACATTATACATACTACATATATTATGTATGCACTACACATTGTGCACATTACACATGTATGTTACACATACTACACATATTACACACTACCCACATTACACATACACTTCATGCACTACATGCACTAAACACATCACACACACTACTCTCATTACACATTGTAGACATTACACTCAATACACACACTACATGCTACAAATGTTACACCCATTATATGTATTACTCACATTACACATGTAACATATTGCACATTACACACGTTACACACACTACACAAACTACACATTTCGCAAACTACACGTACGATACACATTACATACACTATATGCATTACACATTACACTACACACATTGCAGATACTAAACACATATTAAACGCAATAAATATTACTTAAACTTCATGCTACACATTGCACATTACATTTTGTAATATTTATATTATGTAGCGTTTGAAGTATTTGTGATGTGTATAATATGTGTAATATGTGTAATGTATGTATGTAGTGTATGTGATGTGTGTAGTGTGTGTAGTGCATGTAGTGTGTATGTAATGTGTAATGTGTGTAGTGCGTGTAATGTGTATAACTTCTGTAGTGTGTGATTTGTGTGTAACATATGTAGTGTAGTAGTGGGTTTAGTGTGTTTGTAGATATGTGTCTATATGAGTGTGTATGTATAGATTATGTAAAATTATTTTTGAAGTATTTTCTTTTAAATTGAAGACTCTCTAATGCTAAAGAGTTTTGTCCATTATCCTAATTCTCCAAATTATATTCCTCATTGGGGAATTTTACATAAATTGGAAAAAAAATATTTTCTCCAAAATAATTTTGGAGAAACTAGAAAAGTGTAATGTGGATTGGGGAATCCCCAATGAACACTCCTAAATTGAGAATAAAGAAAATGGATGGATTTTGTGTGGTTTAAAGCCATTATCATGTCTGAATTTCCATTGTCAGGTAGTAACATATCTAAGTAGCACATTCTAAAAAAAATAAAGGTAGCACATTCTAAATCCATATGGATGGGAGTGCAGATGAGAAGTGTGAGGGTGTTGGTTCATCGGAAGAGGACCAAGACAACAGTGCTGGAGATACAGAAATTCCAGAAATTGATCCGCGTTCAGAAGATCAAGAGTTGAAGAACTACTTGTTGCGGAAATATAGTGGATACCTGAGCAGTCTCAAGCAAGAGCTTTCCAAGAAAAAGAAGAAAGGAAAGCTGCCCAAAGACGCTCGCCAGAAGCTGCTCAATTGGTGGGATTTACACTACAAGTGGCCATATCCTTCGGTATGCTATACGAACAAGCTCTATTGTTTAACTTCTGCATTTACTTTTACAGCCACGAAATTTCTATAATGCTCTAATTATATGTACATTAATGTCACGCCCCAAAAGTTTGTAGTGATGATACACCTAAAGTGTGGCACGCCCCAACTTAGGTAGATAGTAATTTAAGCCTGCAAAGTTTTATCTCAAATAAAAATGCATTGCTCACGTCAAAGCCTTTTAAACCATAAGCATAATGTATATAAAATCGACACATTCTTTTAATACTTCACATAATATTTAATGAAAGTCTGTATTTCATCAAGAACATAATTATAGAAGTTTTGAAGCACCTTACATAAACTGTCAGTAACCAGAAGTGTCTATAGAAGTGACCAAGAGGAAGGGAAACAAACTGTGAAGATCCCAATACATGAAAACTATCAAATGAATCAATGCCGTTTTGATGCAATGTTGAATAATGTGATGATAATGCATTCCCTTGAACAAAAAAAGTAGAAGAAAAGCAAAAATAAAGAAAGGGTAAGAAGATGAAAATGCACTCTATGACATATTTATATAGCATTATACTTGAACAAGGAGTGCATTATACAAGGGTAAAGAAGTTACTAGGTAAACTAAACAATAATTCTTATGAAGTATTGAAATTACGTTAGACCTCACTATAGTATCTCGTGGTTAGCTCATAATTTCCCTGGACTTTCTTAATAAGGTCACACTTGCCACGCCCTCAATTTGTTAATACAGTTAACGAAATTGGACAAAATAAGTTTGTCTTCATATTTTCTCTCTTTTCGGTAAAATTTCTCCTTTTACTTCTTTTTCTCCTTTCTTCCTCCTCTTCCATTTCCTCTTTTCTTTTTGACAACATTACATTATACACATATTTGCGCACACCTTCATATCATGTTCTCATACACATTTAGACTTGCATGCACAAATAAGTATATACGTACGCGTATACTCACATACATAATTCCAGTTGATTCTCTGTTCTAAGATTAATCTTGCTGAAATGGGTTTAATCTGGGATACGCGTGTGAATCCATTCAAGGGTGTCATGGTAAATGATGGGAAAACTAGTCTACTTAAAATTTAATTGTGCTTAAGATTAGGATCATACACTAGCATCTAGATTGGGGTTATGCTACTGTGGTTTGTTTTAAGAATCAGAAAAAGGTATATATAGAATTGTATATATAAGAATTAATTTTATTTATACGTGTATGTGTGTATATATATGAATTTATGATGTAGGGTATATTTTGGTTTATAAGCATATAAAGAGAAAAAGAAGAAAAAGATTATTAACAAAATCAAAAGTAGATATCAAAGGGAGGGGTTTTATGTAATATTAGAAAAAGAACACAGGATGCTATGAAATTACAATGCTGATTACGAGGGAGTCTGGTGTAATTTCCATATACCATAGGAGTTATTTTGCATTACTTGAAGTTATAGACTAAACAATATTAAATTGGAGACACAATTGGTATCAAAATCAAATTAATGGCGATTGAAAAGTTAGTTAATTAGTCAATTGGCCTATTGATTACTATTGAGTATTGATCAATTCACAAGGCTTCTGAAGTGCTCAAGTGACAAATACAACATGGTTGATTGATTCATATAGGGGGATGATCAATTGACCATGATAATTGTAATAAAGAAATAAAAAGTCATAATTAAGCAACTAATTGAGAAAAATTTTGACATGACAGACTATAAGAATTTTAGATATTACAACAAGAATTTATAAGAAATATCTATGCTAAATATGGCCTTTAAGACCATATAAAGTTATTCAATATCGTGACCATTTAGTGACCGCAATTATGAAACCATATGCAATCTTTTAGATTAAAAGATGTATTCTAGATTCATAGAAGTATCAAGAGAAATATTTAGAATCCATTGGATTATGTACTTGAAAAGTTCAAATGAGAGAAAACAATCTACATTTTACAACTTCATTATGGTATACTTTGTGTGGTTAGGGGAGTTTGTTGGTTTAATAATGTAATTAGCTTTTGCAATCAAATCAATGTTGTGTGGAACTAAGAAAATAATTACTATATAACGCATTCTTGATTCTTCTCTTCAATCAAAACTATACATTATAGTCAATTTTTTATTTCCCCTCATTTTACTAACTCAGGAATATTAGAGTAAATACTTTCAAGGTGATTCAATTTAAAATATCAAGATAACATCTTATAATGTTTTGTAATATTGTATAAAATCAAGACAAACGGTGACGAATCAGCAATGGGAGTCACCTAACTCAACTGGAACAAGAATTCATGAAGAAATCTCAATGCTTTAGAAAACACGCAGAATTGTGGTAATGCAGAAAAAGTAGTGGTAAAATTGAATTATTTAGATAAAATTCAGGCCTCTTCTTCTACTTATTCTTTTGAAAACGATTTCTTATCTTGTGGAGGGGGCAGACTTTGATGTAATGTCGATTGCTTATATTAATTGTTTTAGTATATTGAAGTATGTTAATTATGAAAAAGAAAAAGAGATGAGTTTCATGTCTCTTCAAAAGGAAACATTAAATGTATTAAGCAAATGAATAAGTTTTGACTTGAATAAAAAATCATGGTTCATATTGATGTAATATTTTATGTTTTGTTTGGCCTGATTGTGAAAACTTTAGCTATTAAATTATAGAACTTTGATCAAAATTATCATTGAACAAAAATTATTGATTGTTTGGTTCTATGTTTTAGGTGCTGACTTTTAACTCTTCTGATGATAATATTAGACTTTTAAAATATATTATTATTTTTTAAAAAGATAACTTCCTATATGACATAACAAGAGCTTCTTAAGAGGAAAAATAAAAATAAAAAACCTTTCCTTAGAGCTCTGAGTGGGAACTTTTAAAATCAATTTAGTTGGTTTTTACTTGAACCTCTTCTGGAAATGGTTTTAGCCGTTAATTTCGACTTAGCTGTTAATTTCGACTTTTAGACTTCAACGGATTGATAATCCAGTAGTTGGGTTTAGGTAAGTTCTAGATTGCTCGAACTCTTCAATTCTAGGTTAAGTGCCCATTCTGTGGGAGACGACACTCCAAATATTGGACACTTAAAACGAAAAGACACAACTCTTTGACGCTTTAAATTAAAACATGAGTGCTAATGTAGGTTTCTTATACTTCATTAAAGAATCTATTTGTTTGCAAGGTAATTATGAAGTTTCATATTTTGTCGTAAACTTACATATATATCCTTGCGAAAAAAGTTTCATATATAATTTCTTTAGTTCTTAATTTGAAAGGTTTATGAATGATTTAATAATTTTACAATATTTTGTTCTATTATTTGAGTCTAAAGTCAAGACACTTGCTTAATGGTATCAAGATCTTAAATTTTGACAATTTTTGTATGTGGCATTCAGATATATATATATATATATATATATATCCGTGTCTGACAACGTATTTAAAATCCAAGTGACAAGGTAGTGAGGTTTGTGGTTAGATCCATATTGGTTCTAGGTTGTGGTTTAATATGTGCTTATTTTAGGCCAATTGCTAAAGCAACTACTTATTTTGAACCAATTATTTAGGCTCTCTACAGTTGACAAAGTAGTAGTTGGGCCTAGAGGAGTGGTTAGCAGGATAGCAATTGGGCAGGGACGTTACACTGTCGGTTTCTGGTTTATTTTATTTATGAGATTGCTAAGCCCCAGATTAGTTTCCGATTTATGTCCTTTCTCGAGACATTGCTTAACCAACCAGTTTTGGAACTTAGAACTGTCACAAACTATTGGCCTGGAGAATAGGCGGTTACAATTGAGTCGATCATGATTTCCAAATCTTGTTGTAACTACACAGGAGACGGAGAAAGTTGCCTTGGCCGAATCAACCGGCTTGGACCAAAAACAAATAAATAATTGGTTCATCAACCAAAGGAAAAGACACTGGAAACCTTCCGAAGATATGCAATTTATGGTAATGGATGGCCTGCACCCGCAGAGTGCTGCCCTATACATGGAGGGTCATTACATGGCTGACGGCCCCTACAGGTTGGGGCCTTAATCGAGCGCAACAAACGGGTTGATTTTCGATTCTCAGGCAGAGCAGGAAAGTCATCGGTTGCGGTATCTGGATTAATAATGCAGGAATGGATATTGTATTTAACAGGGCCATTTTGATATAAATTTGGACATCTTGTAAGTGTAATTTATCTTTAGCGTGTCAAGTATACTATTCTGAATGTGAAAGACAGGTTCGTTATACTTCTGTGCTGCATATATGAAAATGGATATCTTATTTGTTGCTTGGTTGTGGATGTATACTTTGCTGCCTGTCTATGTATGTAAAAAGCTGATTAGGGTTTTCAGTAGCTTAGCGGTGTCATATATATTTTGTAAGTTATGCATGCTAGTTTTTGTATATGGTGGAGGAATTGTAGTCGCATGTTTGTAGGAAATATTTGAGGTTCTCTTAGTTCAGCTGACCTCATGTTAGGGAAGTTGGAGCGGATGATTTTAATGATGATTTATGTTCATGAGCATTGTTAAAGGTTTTTGAATATGGGATATTGTGCCTAGCTACTTGCCTCCTTAAGACTAGAATCTAGTACTGAAACTTCTATATTCTTCTAGACTTCTACCTTTTCTAATAATTAAGAGCCTGTTTAATGTAACCAAAAGATGATTCTGATTTTATTGAACAAGGGGGTGGTGGGGATTGAGTCTCTTTGATTACTATATGACTACTATACCATACAAACATAGAGAGCTCAAAATAATATCAATATTCACTATACCTTAACAAAGTAGCAAAAATTGTACGAGAAGCTAAGTTCGTACAAGGTTGTAAAGTCGTAGGCTCCGTCCACCAGGTTCTACGTTTGCAAGGCTCAATGATAATATTCAAGTCAAGCAATGTTTTTGACGAGCAACCTGGCCAGGAAGATTAGAGGCTTCTAACTAGTTAATCTATTGGTTATGCTATTTGATAGTTGATTACTATCAAATTCACTGGTGGCTAGTCTTGATTGTTTATTATACATTTACCTTACGCTAAATCTGTTGCTGCCTGCATCTGCTGGCTAGGGTGGATTGGCAGAAATTCTACAATTTTCAAGGATAGATTCCTGATTCAATCAGATCATTCACCATTGAGTAGAATTCTAATGTTGAGTTCAAAAAGTCTGTATGTTCTCCTAACTATATCCTGGCTGCTCTACTTATTAACAAAAGATTCACATGATATTCCTATAAGCCTTTCCTTCTGGAGACCTCCTGACAGTAGGAAAGGTATTTTAACCCTGCCCTGCCCCACTTGGTAGGAGCGCGACAGGTGCTGGATAGTATTTTTGGCAAAAGATCCCACATTTGCCCTGCCTTGTTGCACCTCAATAAATATATATACACACACATATGTGCATATATAATTTTTTATTATATAGTTGTATACTTTTTCGATGGACATTTATTTAGTTTCATAGCAACGGTTTGTTGGATTATAAATCAAAGTCCTTGTCCGTATAAATTTTGAGGAAGGCATAAGTACAAAACAAAGTGGAAATACCATTTCCATGTACAGAGGAATTAGATTTAGTGTCCTATAAATAAAGGGTCTTCTACCTTACATTAGGTATACCCTAAGGCTAGGGACACACCCCATGAGAAGGATGTGGATAAGAACTTAAAAGTATTAGAGAGTCTTTTGCATGTTTTTATTGGAAAAAAGCCGCTTGGGAGAGTATGCGAGGATTTTTTGTTAGAGTCTTGTTTATGCGAAAATTATAATTCCATTATTTGTTGAGGTAGCATAATCTATCTTAGAAGGGATCATAGATGTGGACAGTATAGGCAGTATGCCAAACTAAGTTAAAAATATTACATGTTCTTTGTGTGTGTTCTCGCTATGTATGATTTCTTGTATGTGTGTATCCTCAATCTTCACAAGTGGTATATGAGCTCGGGTTTAGATACTAGGCCAAATGAGAGAACATGTTTGGAGAATTGGACATGACAAAGATGATGCAAAGAGGCAAAGATACTATAGTTGGGCAAAAACTTTGAAGCACTAAGCATGCAAATACATTCAACCAACTAGTGATCAAACTTCTAGAGGAGAGAAGTTTGGGTGATAGACTAGTTAAAGAAGGTTCAATTCAAATGAGGAGTCATGCAAGGAGAGTCCGCAAAGTTGAATGATCAGAGTCTTGGTGAGACGACTAATAGGAAGTGCTCCTGCTGGAGAGAAGACCACGTCTAAGATGTCTAGTGTCGACGGAGGACATGAACAACCTTGAGAGTTGAGGTTAGCAACATGTAGAGGGATGTTGGTAATGACTCCAAGAACTTGCTATTATGTGTTGGTAGCCGTTGTTGTAGAGATTGTTGTTGAGTGAATGCTCCACTGCCAAAACTATGAAGAGATTCCAATTGTGGCAAACAAGTTTTAAACTTTTCGCTAACCGAGGAATTTATTGGCTTGTGGCTCAAAGTCCAAAGTCATATAAATTTTCAAAACAAATAGGAGTCTAAACCAAGTTAGAGATAGGATTATTAAGCGTCGAGGGATTAGGATTAATGTCCAATAAATATAGGGTCTTTGACCTTATTTAGGCATGCCTTAGCGGCCAAACCCCATGGGAGGGTATGAATGAGACTAAGAGTATTAGGGAGTCTTTTGCGTGCTTTTGCGAGAAAGCCGCATGGAGAGAGTTAAGACTGTCTGCTCATAAACTCTTTCTTGCGAGGTTTTTCTGTTTGAATTTTATTCGTACAAAAACTATAATTCCATTATTTGTTGAGATATATCATAGAGGAAAATCATGGATGTAGGCAGTAGACCAAAATGCATTAAAAATATCGCGTGTTCTTTGTATGTGTTTCTGTTGTGCATGATTATGTGTGTACCCTCAATTTTCACAAGAAGGTTATCTTGTGTTACTTATATTCATGATGTTTTAATGTTTTATTTACTTTTGTTTGCTTCGACAATTAGGGGTTTGGATTTTGGAGCCCCGGAGCTTGTGTATCTTGACAATAATTGAATGTTGTTATTATATTGGATATAATTTTTGTTATTGTAGGCTTTTGTGGGATTTAATAGTTGTTTTTATGTTTCAATATTAATATTTTCTTCAACAATTTTAATATTATTGTTAGTTTTTTTTTTTCAATACATAGTGGTTTAATCTTAGCTATGGGCCACTCCATATGAATTACAGTTGCATGTAGGTACCATATTGATACATTGTAGAGTCATCATCATTCCTCATGAATTTTCCAAGTAAGCAACTCAAGCTCTTTTTTATGAAGCCAAACTTGCTAATTAACTCAGTTATGCCAATGTCACTCTAGAAATCGATTATAAAATGGTCAGGGTTTTATCATCTCATTCATATTACAATAACTGGAAAGTCAATGTGATTGTTTCTTTAATATAGGCCGAAATTGCACTAATTTCAAATGCCAACTTAGTCATATTAGGCAATTTGTTAAAATAATGGCTGTTGGGTTGCGAACGGAGCTATTTCTCACTTTTTACTCCTTGGTTGATTGACATATACACATTTTGGATTTATTGGATATAAGTTTCCTACTATAGATTGGCCTAACCAGGCTCAATATGAGAAATATCCAATTAGAAATTATGTGAAAGTAGGAAGTTGAGAAACCTTCTATAACTTCTAGAAGTCTAATGTAAAGAAAAACTTGAATACACAAATAATTAATTTCTAACATATATAGTATGTCTGAAAAAGAAAAAAACCTTCTATAACTTCTAGAAGTCGAGTGTAAAGAGAAACTTGAATATGTTTAATTTTTAACATAGATAGTATGTATGAAAAAGAAAAAAAAAAAAAAAAAGGTCTCCTTTTCTCTCTCTTGTCAAAAAGAAGTCTAAGGGCAAATATTACAAATGGTAATTTGTTTTTCCATCTGCGGAGAAAAGAATTCCAAACCCCTGATGTTGGACATATACTGGCTTTTGGGTAGAATTTTTTAGGAACACTAGTAGGATAAATTGAGTCAATTAAATTTGATAATGATCATTAGGAACTTGTATTTTGGAAATTAATACAATGAGTGTTACTTTGAGATAAAGGATTAATGATAATATATGAGAAATATTTCAATAGAATTACTCATATAGTTAAAAAGAAATAATTCAACCAAATTCAATTGAAGAATGTAGAGCTTCTCTTCTTGATAATAAATTGAGACTTGAAAGTCGTTGGTATAATTCAAAGTTAAGAGCCTTGAGATTAACTCAACGGAAGTTGATTCCTTGAAAGAACTTGATGGAGCACCAACGAATTTATTTTGGTGTGATAAGAATAAAAAAATAGTTAGACATCATTATAGAATTTGATAGGGTAACCAATGGTACGTAGAAATATAAGAATCATTTTTTTTTTTTTTTGAAAAGAAAGCGAGTGCGATTTGCAATGATTAGCACATCCTTTTATATTTTATTATTGTTGTGTTCAACTACCTGTTTGAACCCGTTTTGTGCCAAATGGGACCAGGCCCAACTAGGTTGGTTTAGCTTGATCAACCTATATATAGGGTCCGTTTGGATTGGCTTTTTTTTAGAAACTGTTGTTTTAACAGCTTTTAAAAAATAGTATTTTTTTAGAAGTTAAAAAATTCTGACTTCTAAAAAAAGTTATATTTGAATTTTTTTTTTCTGAGTTTGAGCTTTTTTAAAAGTCAAACCAAATAGTTATTACAAATTTAATATAACTTTTTGAGAATATATATATATATATATATATATACACGTATATATTCCTTAAAAAAAACCAATTCAAATAGGCCATAGTGAACTAGGCTTGTTCAAATACATTTCCATGTAGCTTGGGCCCTTTACAAGCTTTTCCAAGTTTATTCATACTAGGTTTGTGTTAGCTTGATCTAATTACTTTGTCTAGTGAACGATATGTTGATTATAATAACTTTTATTTTCTTGTCATTCAGCCTAATGATTTCTACCTACAAAGAGTTTGAGAAAGAAGCTGGCGAAGGAACCTGTAAATTATATTAAACTAAGTAAATACTTACTTTTGGGACCACTTGATTTAGCATATAATAGTGAGTACACATCTATACGGTCTTATATATACGGGCTAATTTTTTTTAATGCGATTATCAATCAAAAGTTTGCTAACAATGAAGATACGGAAGTATATTTAATAGTGTGATTTTAACCATACTTTATAATTAACTTAAACTACGATTTTTAATATTATTAATTATATAAAAATTAATAATAATAAATTAAATTGAAACCCATAATCTCACGCTAACAGACAATATTTGAAGTATAGAATCCTACCTAACTTAGATTTGCAACATGTAGTCAATATAATACTACAATTTATTAAGTGAAACAAACATAGTACTTCCCACAAAAAGAACTATACTGCCTGTGATGCATATCTGAACTTTCTTGTAGCCCGGATGTATCTTACCAAAACATAAAATATTTGCAAATCAAGTATCATTAAACTAATAAGATTATTATCAGGTAAAGAAGTTTGTCTAATAAAGTAAACAAAAGCGTGCAACAGCCGACGTATACGGACAACAATTGACGTGGATGATGACGAAAACTTTGTGGATATTTAATGACTTTATTTTGTAACGATTTACGAGATGGTTAGTGACGATGTCCAATGGCAACTATAAATCCAACTTGGACTTCCACTTTGATCAAATCGTAGACGGAATGAAACCATCACGATCATAATGTCAGAATTACAATTACTAGGAGGTTGTTCGGCGTTGCGTTTCAGCAGTAAAAAAAAAAATAAGTTTGACAAATAAGCAGGTGTGTGAACTGTATTGCTTTTTTTCAAATTGTGTTTTTTAAACGACAAGTTTATATTATAATATTTGTTAATAACAATAATTATAACACATTCCATATGATTAAAGATTAAGCATATTACTTGTATAAAATTTTAATTTTAAATTTAAAAATTAAAAATTAAAAAATAAAATTTAAATTTAAAAAGTAAATGGAAAAATAAAAAAAAATTTAAACTAAGATATAAAAATTTAAAAACTACAAAATTAAAAATAAAATTTAAAAAATAAAATATTAAAATCTTCAAAATTCAAAATTCAAAATTCCAAATAAAAGTTTAAAATTTCAGGATTTAAAATTACAAAATATTTTAAAAAGCAATTTTCTCAACTACTTTTCGTATCATGCAGCAATTTTATCCAAATAGATTAATAGCTACTTTTTTATCCCACAGCAATTTTATGTTTTTTTCACCAAACAGTAAAACAACTTTTTTTAACAACAACTGCAACAGCAACCGCAAGTCTCAAAACAGCAATGCCAAAGGGCCCTAACAAGTTTGCTTGCTATTATCCTAAGTGGTGAGTCAATTAATTAAGATTAACAAAGTTTTAAAATACTCTCACGTTCGGATGTTTTCTTATACTATTAAAGCTTCCATTTTTTACTCATTTGGTACATCAAATTTATAGCCAGAGATTATCAGTTGATCATTTGATTTCGTCGTCTTTCGGTGATTAGAGTCCATCAAAAGTTGTTTGCTAAAGATATGTCGCACCATGCATAATCCCCGCCATTCAAGTTGTAGTTCAAGTAATTGATCATCATTATTAAGGTAGACAAAGTGAATTATTAGGTGGATTGGAGAGATAAGTATCTTTCGTTGTGTCTCCTAGTTATTATGTTAATGTCAAATTTGGATCATTAAACACTATCAAAGATTAAATCTCAATAATTCATTTTCAAAATTAATTTGTTAGGGAAAAAAGTGAAGGAAAAAAAGTTGGGATTTTAAAATGAATCAATAAGATTTATAGTCTCATCATGGTGTTAAATGATTCAGATACTTTTTAGCCGTGAGAAGATAATGGATTAAGAGAGGATCCAAATCGGAAAAATAGACGTCTTACCACCCCGTTTGTAATTGGGGAACATATTTATCATGATGACATTGGTTGTGGGGACCTTAACAATTTTTCTTAGCCTGATGATGATGAAAAATACGAGCTAATAATAATCTTCATCCTCGGCCGACTGGTTTTGATTTTTGAGTAAGGTAGAATTGGGATTAGGTCAAGTGATTTAGATTATCATTCCAACAATAATAATTTGTGTTCGAATTTCGTCAGGAATTGGAGTTGGGCTAAGTGTGGGAGTTGTTAACAGAAAAAAGAAAAGAAAAAAAAAGAAAAGACTGGTTTTGAGTAAGGTGTGCAAAATTTCCGGGTTCAAAAGCTGGCTTTTTGTTTACTCATTTTATTCCTTACCAGGTTTAAACTTCGACACTCAAATTAATGACGTGGGAAGAAATTGCTTGTCATTTGGCAAGTTCAGCCGACAAGAAAGATCTTAGTAAGAAGTTTCTCCGTTACCAGGTTCTTTACTAAAGTCCCGAAATTTTTCCTTATTTGACACTAAGGTTTCTACAATAAACTAAAACACCTTTTTAGGCGATAAATAATACGTCCTAATTTCTATAAAGTGAGTCAATAGTAGCAATGAATTTGTTTATAATTAATGTTAGAATAGATGAAAATCAATAATATCTCAGTTTACATACTTCAAGTATTAAAAGGTTCTTTTCAAAATAAACGAAATAAAATGTCGCAATTATAGAAGATAAAAGACCGTTACATGTACCATGCATGCAAATAAAAATAACTTCATATATAACTCATATCTGAAAATTTTTTTAACTTAACATCTGATGTATCATGTGTCCATATTTACAATAATGAATCGGATAAATTCTGATTCATCAAGGGAATAGTATAATATCCCCTTGATAGACCAAGACAACAGTTAAAGCTCTACAACTATATATACACATTAATACTAATTAAGGGCATGCTATAAATTAAACCAGGCTTGAGAATCATTACATAAAGAATCATAATTCTACAAAAAAAAAAACGAAAATAAATTGAGCTAATTATATATATCCGATATAGAGTTAATGTTTTGTCAAGCTGCATTAGATGCTTTATAAGTGAAGGGATTGTAAATGTGGGGCCCTTGATGATATTCTCTCACAAGAAGGGCACAATGAAATGGTGTAGACTGGTGCTGGTGATGACAGCTTCGAGGCTTTCAGCTCCTGCAGCTCCTTGCGTAGCCTTCTGTTGTCATCTGTTAACGTTTCGCAATATTTCTTGAGCAACTCACAGTCTATTTCAGTTTGCTTCATCTTAATCCTGTACAGAGACCAGAAAGATTAGGTCAAGAAGTTTCAACCAAGGGGTTAAGCTCTCTAACGTCTACATAAAAAAATGGGTATAAACTTTTTACTGTAGATCCAATACTACACGTTAAATGTACCACTACTTCCTGTTGTTTACAAAAATAACGCTGTTGCCTCATGTGTCTTCTTAACCTCATGTGTCTTCTTAAGCATTTAAAAATTCTTGTACTTTACAAAATGTAACGTGAGCACTTCTACCGTTAATTATATCGTTAATTTTGATAGAATTTTGACACACGCATTTTATATTTGACTTTTTTTAAAAGTGCAAATTTTTATAAAAAACTTATTAATTTTTGTATGTAACTTACAGATCTCTGGAAAGAACTTACTCTTTTTTGTTATTGACATTGCAAATTTGTTTATGAATTTTGCACTTTTTGGACAAGTATATAGGACTAAAATTAATTTATATTTACTACAAATATTTTTTCTAGAAGTACAGATTTTTGTAGAACTATCTGCACTTCTAAAAGAAGTAAAATATAAAGTTGTTGTTGCCCAAATTCTGCTAAAATTAATGATATAGTTAACGGTTGAAGTGCTAGTATTACATTTTGTAAAATACAAGGGGTTTTTAGCTGCGTAAAAAAAAACAGGGGGTAGCAGTGTCAATTTTGTAAACCACAAAAAATAAAAATGTATTTAACTCCCAATACTACAAATGAAAAATATAAGGATAAAGGACTCGTTTGGATTAGCTTTTTTCAAAAGCGCTTTTTTTAACAATTTTTTTTAGAAGTTAAAAATTCTGGCTTATAAAAAAATTTGTATTTAATTTTTTTAATAATTTTAATTTTTTTAAAAATTAAATCAAATAATTATTTTAAATTTAATGTGATTTTTTTTAAGAAAAAAAGTATTTTTTTCAGAAAAAATAAATCCAAACAGACCCAATATATTTAAAGGGTGAATCGTATATAGTGGCGGACACAACTACCTCATTGATCTGGTAAGAGATTTTAAATATTAATATATTTCTAGAGGAAGAGAGGACCCGATGCACTTTAATTTGACAAGACTAGGTGTTAGTACTTATTTTTAGTTAACAATTTTTTGAATGGAGAGGGTATGCTTATCTTCAATAAGCATATATGAGAGAATTATGAGAAAGTTTTATACCAAAAAAAAAAAAGAGACGTAACAATTTACCCTATTATATTATGTATTATGAAGTATATGAACAAAGTTTTAGATTAGCTCCTAAAAAGATGACCTCAATTTGGAGTTAAAATAACCTTTCTTATGATTGGAAAATTTTCTCCTTGGAAAAACCAGAAGAGTTGGTAGAGATGCTGAAGTAATCACCTGGCTCTTCGATTCTGGAACCACACTTCAACTTGTCGTGGCCTCAAATTCAACCGTTTGGCTAATTCTTGCTTTTGCTTCTGATTAACACCACAAGAAAAGATTCTGAATTCACATCACATGTTTTCCATTTACTCTTAGGAAAATTATAATAATTAACATTATAATAGTTATAACTTACAAGATATAAGTTGCGATAAAAAAGGATGGACCTCCTGTGATCTATTTAGGACCTTTTTAGATTGATTTTTTTTATGTAAATTATTTTTTTTTGAAAGAATTTTATTTTTTGTGATAAGTATTTAGATTAAATTTATTAAAAAAATTAAAACTTTTTTAAAAAACCTTATTTTAGAATTTTTCACAAGTTAAAAATTTTTAACTTATCAAAGAATTAAAAATTTTAAAAAACGGTTTTAAGAAAAACCTATTCAAACGAGCCCTTAAAATGCATCAAGCTCCCTGAATATTTCAAAATTATCTTGTAATCCCCTTTACTTTTTCGAAGAAAGCACGACATCTATTAAAAAGGAGAGATGTTTGCTATATTTTAAAAAAGAAATAAGAGTTATAAAATAAAATTTAATATAACACATAAGAATTCATCGCACTTCAAACAAACCATAAAGGTTTCAATCAATTTATCACATCAGTGGATAAAAGCATGGAAAGAATTATCTACCGGGTTGAGGGTGCTGTGTACTTTGAAATTGTCTTCTAAAATGAGTGATTGCTCTTTGCTCAACCGGAGCTTCTTTCTCGGACCAACCTCTTCATTATCTTGTTCATCACCAACTCTCCAAGAAACTTTATCCACCTCTACTTCATAACTAGCATCATCTCTTTCTCTTTTAACAACAGAGTTTTCTCCATGGACGCCATGACCATTTTCTCGGGAAGCTTCTTCTTCTGATGATGATGATGACAAACTTAACGTTAGAGAAGGAGAAATTTTATTGAGCTTCAAAGATGGTAGGCTTTTTTCTTGAAAATTAAACTGCAGAATACTATTATTATTATTATTATCAGGCTTGTTATTATAGCAGCCTAGGCTAAGACTAAGTTTTATGTTACATAAATCTTCAAATCCCATTGTTAAGAAGCTTCTACTATGGCGGGTGGGCTTCTTGGATTTGGAGGGAGAAAGAGAATGTGTGGATTCTTATAAAGGAGAAAAGTGTGAGAAACTAATTATTATTGTCAAGCAAAAGATGGAACAAGCAGAGAGGAACCGAATCTTAAACAATGACATTTTATGACAACTCCCATCTCTCTGTCTCACGTGGTTTGACCAAAATTAAAGTTCACTATCGGACCACAAGTGTAATGTCTCTTGTTTTAAGTAAAATGTTACTCACAAGTTGTTTGCAGAGGTGTAGTGGTCTCAATTTCATAAGGAAGAGAATATAAATTTAATTTTTAAAAGTATACTTATTGGTAGAGTTTTTTTTTTCATTACTTTCGACTCAATATGTACTAGTTTTATGTCCAATGTGACTTGAGAATACCTTAACTTAAAGCAAAAAGAATCTAATTGTTAATTATCAATGCTTATAATTATTATATTATTGTTCTTTGATCTCCTTTAAAAAGAATATTGGTCACTGTTAAGATTTGATATTTACACTTTTCTTAAAGATTTAACATAGTTTCTAATATTCTTTTTTATGCATTTTTTTAGTCCTTCAAGTTTTAATTTTAAATCGCATAGTAGAAGAGTGATCATTGTCCAAAATTCTAATGTTAAATAGTGACGTTTAATTATATGTTGACTTTGGAGTTTTGAATTGGTATTCACAAATTGACTAACGTAACAATGATGTTAATTTAAGACGCTAATGATTCAACTTGAATGTTTTAGTTGTTAGTGTCTCATTTTCACTATGTAATTCCTTATGGATCCAATTCCGGTTCCAGAGTTTGTGAGGGAATAGATACGATTATTTGAAAATCTGAAACAATTTGTATGAATTTTTTTGTTAAAAATTGCACGTAGTTTAAGAACCCATATGGACAATATATTAAGAGGGTGTTTAATTTGACTTTTAAGTTGGTCAAAACTGTTTAAAGCTCAATTTAAATTAGTCGACGCATTTGTTTTATGTAAAAGATACTTTTTTTAAGTGGCTCTATGTAGAATTAGAAAAGTTCCACACCCTCAACTTTTACTTTTTCTATAATTTTAAGTATTTTAAAAGAAGCAAGTTTGGTCAAATTATTTACTATTATCTCCTTACTTTTATATCTATTTATAAACTACCCTTCAAAAGAACTAGAAATATTGACATACAAGCATCTATGTTTTTTCAAAATTTTATATTATAATTTATTTAATAATCCACATATTTATATTAAATGAGTCATAAATTAAGTTACAATATTTTAATAATGTTTTCTTGAAAAAGTTAAACAATGATACATGTTTACATTGTGTTCTTATTGACATTTTATTTTTATGTCTTTATAATGGTAATTTTGGCAATATAAATTAACGTTCATCGTTATTTAACCAAAGAGTTAAATGTGTATTTTTATAATTACAACTTCTACTCAAACAGGTAATTACATAAAGTTAAAAACAAAAAAAAAAAAGAAAATCACTTAAAGCTATAGTTGCTTTAAATAGCTTTTTCATAAGTCAATCCAAACACCTTCTAATATTACGGGATCGTTTTGATTGGTATTTTTGAAAAATACTTAACTTCTTTCTATAACTTTTGAAAAAAATACTTTTTTGAAAATTTAAAATTTCTACCTTCTATGAAAAGATGAATTTAAACTATTTTTTTAGGGTTTTAGCTTTTTCTGACACTAAGCCAAATACTTACTGTAAAAATGATATGATTATTTTTCAGAAAAAAGTATATTTTTCATGAAAAAGTCAATCCAGATGACTAGTAAAGCAAATACATAAAAGAATTGGGCGCAGGCATGTGCATATTATTCAAAAATGGGAATGGTAAAAAGTGTAAATAATAAATCATATTGTCAAGAAATATGAGGTTTTGTTTTAGAAGCAACTAATGTTGGTGGAATAGCTCGAAATCTTACAAACATAATGAATTAATTTAGAATTTTTAATTTTTAATTTTTAATTATGTGGAAGGGACTATATATTCTAGAAGTCTTCTCGTGTGAGACCTAATTTTTTGAAAAGTAAGCTTTGAATATAGAGTTGATATTGAGGTTAGCAAAGTGAACTATATATATGAGATGACATTGAGTAGCATGAGATTAGCCATTGTACATGAGTCGGTGAGAGAGGATCATTGTAAGTATTGTAAGGGAGTATTTAGACTTTTGTGGCCTTTGAAAAAATTATTATCGTGTGTAATTTTTGTTTCAATTAGTAAGTTTTTTAATAGATGTAGACAAATTGCCAAACCACACCAAGTTGTATTTCTTCTTTCTCATTATTCATGCAATATTCCGTTGCCTATTGTGTTTTGCGTATAAATTTCCTAACAAGTTTGAGAATAGATCAAGATCTTAATTCTGATATAACAATAAGAAATGTGAATTTCTATTTCAAAATTAATAGATGTTAAATAAACTAATTCAAGATCTTATATTAGTAATTTTAAAATTTATGATTCTTTTTACTGTTAGGTGGGATTATGTATTCCACCAGTGTAGGGAGGAGCAGAAGAGGAGAGTATGGGTTCACATTCTTTTTTCTTTTTCGCTTTCTTCGGTAGAACTTCAAGTAATCTGCAGAATGGTGCTGGTAATGTTTTTCCTTTTCTATTGTCTCAATCTTGCTGCAACTTCAATATCCCTAATGCCATAAGCATATGCCAAGAATAAGACGAGAACAATATGTAAAGGTTGTATATTATTGATTCTATTTAATAACAAGAAGGCCTGTAAATAGAGGTTCCCAATTCTTATTTAATTTTAATTATTTTAAAATGTTCATATTAATTATTGATATTTTACAAGAATAATTAAATTAGTCTATATTGTTTTAAAATATTCATATTAGTTTTCAATTTTTTATAGAGATAGTTAAATCAGTGTTATTATTTAAAATATTAGTTAAAATTAGTGTTATATTTATCTCCAATATTTCACAGACTAATTGTTTAACAATTTTTTTGTAAATCTTTTGTCAAGTTAACATTCATATTAGTCTCAAATATTTCATAAATTTATTCAAATTAGTGCATATTATTTTACTCTTTTTTTAAGCATTGGACTATAGTTAAGAAAGATGGAAGACCAGTTTGATATTTCAGAACAATGAGTACTAGTTTGAAAAAATGTGATAATATTAGAGACTTTTTTATAATTATCTCCAAGAAGATTATAGATAAGATTACTTAAGTGTGCTTGAGAATTAAGATATGCAAATAATGTCCATGCAATTTGGTTTAGATGGATGTAAAGTCACACACACACACACACACACACACACACATATATATATATATATATATATATATATATATGTATGATGCATTGCGCTTATTGTATTTGCAATGGACAATCCTCAAGAGAATCAGGTATCCACCTTATCACTTCTACACTACCATGTCCTCTAAGTTGGAGACCACCCTGATGCTCCCTCCACTTGGGTTTTTCTATCAGATTGGATTCTTCTGACCTCAAAAATTATTCTTTTATTTATATTTATTACTTATCACTACCATATAATGTTAGGCCAATATGCACAACATTTTGTTTCTCTTTATTTTTTTTGGTTGGATATTGTGGACTATGATCAGATTTAACTTTGTGATAAACTAAAGCAGGCATGGTCATATTAACTTCGGATCAACCAAACCTTGATTGTTGTACTTATATATATATATACATACATATATACAATACATATATATACACACACACACATACAGTATCTTAGCTTATCAATATACATATAACACGATGGCCCTTGAGTTGTAAGAGTTACAATGTAAAAAATGGTTTAATATATTTTGATATTCTTATATATCATACTAAGTTTGACTTTCGAAATTATTTAGCCTCCATTAAATATTTTATATCCGCAAAAATGGAGAATAACTTCCTCATTTGTGTAAAGTTTTATGCTAAATTCTCGGCTAAATTGTGAAAATTAAAAGAAAACTCTATGCATTGTCCACATATACTTTAACATAACAATTTATTTAATTTAGTTTTGAATCTAAACAAATTATAACAATTGAAAGCTCGACTAATGCGTTAATTATTAATTTATAATTCCTGTAACACGCCAAAATAATCAATTAATTAAATTTTCGTATGTCTTCCGCAGTACGTCTTATCCACCGGCAGTTCACTTCCATCCACCCATTCCCTCAGTGTGCGTCAATTGTGACAATAAATAATGAAAAAGTTCTTCAAACCATTTAAAATATCGTGATATAAGGCACTAATAATTTAATGTAACAAGTGAATGTTAGTGTCGTAAATTAATGGTAGACCCCATTTGAGACCTAGTCTCGAGTTCGAATTGTCGTTAGGGTTAATTAAAGAATCACTATTAATTCTCTTAATATATAAAGAAAAAAAGTGATTGTTGTAAATTTCAAGCTTATCATTATAAAGATGATGGACAAAATGAAAGTTAGGTTTTTGTTCGGCCATCAAAAGTTGTAAAGCGGCAATTATTAATTAGAGAGAGAGTTATCTAAACCCTTCATTCACAAGTTTCCTTCTTGAATAGATAGACATTGACCTTAATACAGTGGACAATGTCAGCAGTGCAACATCATCCGACAGATGCATTAATAGTTTGATTATAATAATTAACTTGTCTTTCCTTAAGTTTTTATGGAGCCGAAGAACAAAACTAAAGAAACAGGGAAGAGAAGGAAATGACGCACACATGATCTCTTATTTTATCTCTTTCGATATTTAAGGTTTTAATTCATAAAGTTGGATTGAGTAATTTTTAAAATTTTTGTAATGCGGTTAGTCTTCCAATACAAATTCATCTAAAACTTGATAGAAATTGGACGCATGATGCACGTCACCCCTAATAATGTCTCAAATGTTTTTGTTCAGTTAGAAGACTAATCAATGGTGTCATAAAAACACCAAATAAAGAATTATTAGTTCTAATTTTGAAGATAGGGACTTAAATATCAAGAAGGGCAAATGTAAAGGATGATAACTGTCATTTATATAGGGAAAAGGAAAAAAAGAAAGCCTTGTTAGCTAATTTTGGTCTATAGAAATTTCACAAAACTTGTATAATTGATCATCTTCTACTGCTATTGTAGGTTTTTTTGGAGAAAAAAAATGATAAAATTAATATATTTATATATATATATTTATTTATAAAAAGTCTTGAGATCAATTCTTATTACATATATTTTATGATTTTAAAAGTCTTTTAAAGAAAAGAGTTGACACAGACATAAAGGCAATTGATGATGACGCAAGAAATGCATTATGATATCACCAATTAATTGGGACGTATCACTAATTTGCAAATTGGATGAAGTGTTAAATATCACTCATATTAGTTCTCTTTCGTTTAGGTAATCCTTTTTTTGGGGCTATAACTGTGACAAAACTTGCAGCAATATGGGTGACACGTGGTGAGATTATGAGATGCTAGGCATGTAGAACCCACAAATGATTTTGCACGATGATGATTTGATTCTGAGATAGAGGATGATATATAATTATTGAGCGTAGAATTTGGCAAATTATATTGGTGGGGGGGTGGGGGACGATGTTGGAGATAAGGTTTCATATGTGTTCCGGACGTCACGGCCAACCGACCAGTATGAGCGTAAGATTGTGCTTTTTGTTTGGCTTTTTACACACTTTCGCCATTTGAATAATAACCCTTCATGTTTTTCACATATATCCTAACGATAAAAGTTAGAGATAAATCTGACTCATTATCCAGGTTCAAATTCAGACTATAAATTGAATATACTTAATTTAATTGGTACATAATATAGAAGACATCTTTTGTATTAATTAAATTTCTCCTGTCATAAAAAAAAATTTGATAACCCTCCATCCTTAGGAATTGAAAGCCAATGAGAGTCCGTTGTCAGCAAATCTTGATCTTAATTACTATATACATTGATTATTATCTATATGAATAAATTATATAGACATTATCTCTAGTGTTCTTTGACCATTCGTCAATGAATAAATAAAATTATTCTTCAGAAGATCTATAAAAATTAGTTCAAAAAGACATACACGGACATTAGCCTTGGCCCTTCTTTAATGTTAGATTAGTGATTGGATATCAATATTTCCATTGTGTTGTATAATTTTTAAAATGTTTGGTGATGCATGGGTACATATATATGCTTGCACAGTTGAAAAGCAGGGAAAAAAAAAAAGTCTTGAGCATATATAAGAAATAATATTTGCATGGAATTAAATGATAGCTTAAGTAGTTAACAGTATCTCTCTTAGAAGTGTGGCCTTGGGTTTAAATCCCATGAAAACGAGATAAGAGTTGGAGATGGAAGTTTAAAAAAAAAAAAAAAAAAAAGAAATAGTATTTCCATAGTTATTTGTGAGAGTAAATTTTTAGTTTAACAGTTTAAAAACCTATTTGCGACTACAACATAGAGGTAGAAAAATTTGCTACTTGGCACGATGGGAATGTTTTCTTTAATTTCTCACAGCTTTTCATGATGATTTTGAGCTTGTTCTTGCATGTTTACTTCATCTTTATCCATTTTCGACATGGAACAACCCGTTCAAGAGCTTCTTTCAGAGGAAACACATCTTTAGTCTTGTAATTAATATAGCTTTTCTGATATTTGCGCTTGTAAATTTTAGCAATGCCTTGTAAAAGCATCATCTCTCCTTGCCATATTATTAGCTAGAGTATACATCTTGTTACCCCTAAGATCTCACACACACACACACACACACATATATATATATATGTGTGTGTGTGTGAGATATATATATATATATATATATATATATATATCTCTCTCTTAACCACACTTGCTCCTGGAACAAGAAGACGGGCCCTAGTCATGATCTCAATCAGCATTCTCCTAATTATAAGCCCAAGTATTCTCAACGTAATCAACCCACGGCTAGGTCTTTGAAGCCTTAGTTCCCATGATCTGCTACCGTCAAGTTCTTCCACCACGAGCCTCAATCTTCCCTCCTCATTCATATTAACTAGAATAAAAACGTGCGATGCATGGGAAAATACGCATAATGTCTGTTTGAATGATCAATTACTTGTTCTATGTGATGATAAAATATAAATAAATTTTACAAAATTTAATTTTTGATGACTTTTTGACACTATATATCCATGTTTTTATGAGACTTTAAACTGAAAAAATAAATAGGATAATGACATAGTCTAACAAAAAGCAATAGGCAAATAATATATTTATTAGAATTTAACTTATTTTTTTTGAAAAAGAATGTATAGAATTAGTACATATAGTATATTGAAGGTAAGCATATAAATTAATATCCATATATCCATATACAGATATAGATTACAAGAAATTAAGTTAGGAAATAATTTTTAAGGACCAAATATAGACTAAAATCTTTTTTAGGGAAGAAAGCATGACATAATAACACGTAGTATAAACTAAAAAAACAAAAACACTACTTTATAATATATATATATATATATATATATATATATATATATATATATATATATATATATAGATATAGATTACTGATCTTCAAGACATTGCCAAATAGGTTTTAGCTCAGATTAATCCTTCTGCTTCTATTTCTTCCTCTACTATATATCCGTTAAGTCTAGCGGATTCTTTCATTCTACTTGTTCTAATTGTATGAAAATATGTTCAATAAATGTAGTTGTTGTATTAGTTGATAAATATAAAATGACACAAAAATACATCAATATGGCCTCAATAATGCCACTGCTCTGATGAGTATTATAATTATTACTACTATGACTAAAATAAGATAATATGCCATTATTATTGTTAGCATTACTATTATTATCTTATTATTGAAATAAGATATTGCAATTGAATAATAATTTATTATTAAAAGTAATTTTTTAAACAAACTATTTCAATACCATAAAAATATTTTTTTTTCTTTAGTAAAGAAATATAATAGAGGAAAAAAATTAAGGATAGGATAGATAAATAAAGGTAAGAAGTAAGGATATAATAGATTAAAACAAAGTTTAAGAGATAAAGATATGATAGAGAAAAAAAAAGGATAGGATAAAAGAAAAATTAAGATAAAGGTAGAATAAAAGGAAAAAAAAGAAAAGCTAAACACTACTCCAAATTTTAATATTATTAATGTTTTACAAAAGGTTTTTAAAATACTAAAAGTAATCTCAAAGAATATATAATACATTATTTTGCCAAACAGTAATAACTAGATAAATTAATGTTCTTATTCCGTCAAAATACTAAAAACTACTATTGTTTTAACTTAGGTCTTGCAAAATAGGGGCTAAGAGCATACAACAAATGTGAGATATAACTTGTGATTAAACCTTATTTTGTGGTGGTTTGGTCCAAAAGAAACTGGTCCGCCGTTCTTCCGGAAGGCAATACTAGGCCCAAGACAGAGTATATCCATGTATTGGAAATGTGCGAGCCATTGGACAAGGTAGTTTTCTTGGATGTGACCTTGGACTTATGGGCTAACTTGCGAAAGCTGTCCTAGTATCTGATGAAATAATTAAGATTTTATTTGGCCTGATTGTATGATTTCTATTATTGAATTGTAGAGTTTTTAGTAGTAAAGTTTTGAAGAAATATATTGTTAAATAAAAGATGTTGATTATTTAGTTTTATGTTATAATAGTTGAGTTTTCAATTGTTTTTAGGGTAATATTGAACTTTCAAAAATATAGAGTAATATTTTTGAGAAAAAATAAAGGAAGGCAAATAAGTAATATAAAAATAATTTTTTAAAAGCTTTTCTATATGGAACTGTTGAGTTTTCAACTTTTTTTAGCTTCGGCTTTTAGGCAAAAGTTTTTTTGAAATTGAGTCAAATAAATTAATTTCAACTTTTAAACTTAGAGAAAGCACTTTTGAATTTCTAAAAGTTGAACCAAACATACTCTAAGTAATCAAAACAAGAATATGGACTTCTTTTGTCACCTCCCACTTGGAGCATGGATTGATTCACTATTATGGTTAGGGCCCTATTTAGCACAATTAGCTACTTAAGTAGTTGATAGTTATTTGGGTAGCTTTGAAATAGATGATAGTTGGATTTTAAGGATTAGCGGATACCTATTCAACTAGTTAATTGAAGAAAATATTTCTAGTAAAAATAATTGTCAAATTAGCTGATAAATATAACAACATAACATAAAAAGGATATCAACATGATATTAGTAATGTTATTATTTATATGATCATCATAGTTGTTATTTATTAATATTGAAAAAAAGATAATATATTATTATTTAATCATAATTATAATTATTATTTTAACATTGAAATAAGATGATGATGATGATGATGATGATTATTATTATTATTATTATTATTATTGTTTACTAATAATTGATTATTAAAGTACAGTACGATAATTTTTTGATACACTATTTTTATGCTATGAGAAAAACACTTTTTCTTTAATAGAGAATAAGATAGAGGGAAAAAAAAAAGCAGAAGTATAGAATGGAGAAAATAAAAGTAAGGTCAAAGACATAAAGAAATAATAGAGAAAAATGATAGGATAAAGAACAAGAAAGAGAAGTAAATACATTAATATCTTCTCTACTTTAGTACTTAATTATTATTAAATAATAATATGTCTTATTCCAAGAGTAAGATGATAACAACAATAAAGACGTCCACGACAACAACGACAATAACATTATTAAGCTAATATCAGTGTCTTTTTATGTTATTTTAAATTTATCATTTAATTCAACAGTTATTTTTACTAAACATATCTTTTTCAATCAGCTAATTCAATAGTTACTTTTACTGAACATATCTTTTTTGTTCAGTTAATTAAACCACTATGTTTTCACTAAGTCAAAATACTAAAAGCTATTCGAAAACATGTTTTTAAATGTTGCCAAAATCTTACTAATATTTATATAATAATAACACAACAACAATAGCGATAGTACTATTAATACTACTATTAAAAATAGTACCTCAATTGAGTTTTAAAAACTCTTTGGAGAGAACATGTAAGCTAATATGATAGAGTACACTGAAAAGAATTGATGAGCAAAATAGGTAGAGTAAGGTGTTAATGTACTTTATTTTTCTCTAACTTAATTCTAATGCTTTGTGTTAAATGAATTTAATAAATATATAAGACATTGTAGACCTAGGAATCAGAAAATTTATAAATCTAAGAAAAACCTGTGATGCCTTCGATAGTATATACCCAGAAATTAAGAATTTGTACAAATATGGTCTTTTAGACACCCTTTTTCCTACACTATTTCACAGGTTTTTTTATATATTAAAAGCTTATTTCAAGTTAATTTGTTGTAGATTTATTTGATTTTCTTATTTTACAATCTTCATTTCATCAAACTCGGATATTTTCTTCACTTGCAAAAATTTGTTAACAAAATGGCTATTCGTCATTTTTCAGTTAAGTAAATTATAACAATTATAACTAGTTCTTAAATGTGACTGTACACGATTATGATATAGTTTAAAAAATTTAAAACAGAATTGCAAAAAGAATTCATGTAGATCTATGCAATGAATATAGAGGTGTAAAAACCCTAGTTTTGGTGGTTAGAAAAGTCTATTATAATTTTGATAAACTAAAAAGACTATTATGCATTTAACCTGAATATTGCACATGACTCTTCTTACAAATATTTCTCAGTCAGTTTAATTTTAAACCAAACATAGCAAGTTAACAGTTTTGGGAATACTCCAAAATTTTCCCAGTAATATTTTTAATATACCAAATAATTTTTTTATATTAACTCTGATAATCACATTACTACGAATTCGGGAATGATTTTTCATTCTGCGAACCAAATGCCCTTTAATTAAAAAGAACAAAAGAGTAAAAGAGATCTTCAAAAAATGGAACCTTTTACCCTGCAAAACAAATGGACCATCGTCTCTCTTTTATGTAGCCCAGACAAAACTTATAACTAGTGGATATGAGTTGGGCTTTAAGTTTTTGGGTTTAAGCAAACCCAAATTTTTAGACCCAATGGTCATCAGGAAAGGCATCACGTTTCATGGCTTTGTGACTTGATCTGAACGGTGGTTAGAAATACTCCGTACACATAACGCAGCACCCCAGTATGGCGGTTTTCACTGCATGAAACATATTTGTAATTTCTTGTTCTAATGATAAAGAAATTTACCCTTCAGGAGACTACATTAAATCCATTCTAGAATTATAGAAATTATTTGAAAGCTTAGTCTGTTTGAAAGCGATTTACTTCTTTGTATATTGACTCTAATTTTACCCCTTTACGTTTGGGTTTCTTTTAGTCACCAGAAGAAAACGATATTAATGACCGCGAAAGTAACAAAATACAAAACACCGATACAGATAGCTTTTTTGGATTAATTTTTTAAAAAACGTTTTTTCTAAAACATTTTTTTTTTTAAAAAAGGTGTTTAAAAAAAACTTTTTTTTTTAGGAACTCAAATTTTTTGCTGGAAAAAATTGAACTTGAACCTTTTTTAGAGTTTCTTTTTCTTTAAAAATCTGATCCAAATACTTGTTGCAAAAAATATACTTTTCTCAATGAATTTTTTTTCCATTAAAAAAAGTTAATCCGAACAAACCCTAAACTGTAATTTAAAACAATTTTTGATTGAATTTGTTGTCGAAATAAGCATCATTTTTATATTATTAGTGATCAAATTTTGATTTGCTAACGAAAATCGTGATTGAAAATTTAGTCACATATCAGTGTTATGAGAGACTGAAAACTTGGCTATCAAATAGTAACTGTGTTGAATTAAATCCTAAAACAAGCGCATCACTCGTGTCTAGTTGCCTTAGATAATATTTATTGTTAGCAACAAACGAAAAATAAATTACAAGACTTCTCCTGGATGATCATAAATACCCAAGTAGGCATCGATGTGAGGATAAAAATTTGACTCTTTTGTAGAATATATTGTTCCACTAATTTTTGTTCAAACGAATTTTATTAGAATTATCACCTCAATTAAAAGTTTAAAACTTATAGAGATGATATTGGTATATTTATTTATTGTATTAATACACTTCTTCACGTGCAAGTGGGATTAGTTTTTGAGCCATGCACGTGTACAGTTTTAATTTTTTAAATAGATATTAGGGAGTTTCGAATCTATAACTTGGGTTCTAATACTATATTAGAATTATCACATTATTTGAAAATTTAAACTTGTGGAGAGGATATTAATGTATTTATTTTTTGTGTTATCAAATTTTAATCTGACATGTGCAGTAAAAGTTCTGAGAGGGACAAGCTCTAATGCTTCAATCCCAGTACGTCCTGATTTAAATCTAATACGGAAATTTGACGTGAATAAGATGTTAAAATCTTGAACAACTTTGTCATTATGCCCGACCAACTTGTTGTCCAAAAAACTTCATCCAAGACCCCTCTATCTTGTTTCTGCCTATTCTGGTTCTGTTTGCATATCCACTCTTCACCCATCAAACAAGGATAAGCATAAACGTGGAGTCTTCCCACAGGTTCCACGTTTTTCATATTATATCTCAGAAAAAGTTAAAATTTGAAAACAACTTGTTTGGAATGAAATGGATGGGAAAAAGAAGGGAGGGGAGAGGTTTTTCAATCTTTTCCTTCATTTGGTTAGAAGGTAATTAGGATGATGAGTGGAAAGAGGGGATGAGTCTTGTCCCTCCGCACATAAAATTTTAGAAGAGTATGAAAGTTCATCTTTTTTACATAAAATTTATTCTTTTTTTTTATTTCATTCTCAATCCAATCACAAAAGACTTATAATCCTTTATAATCATTTCCTTTATAAAATTTTTCGATACAAACAGAAATTAAAATTTTCAAATAATTTAAGGATTCCTAACTGTCGACATGGACAACTATTCCTATCTTAGATCGTTTAATGATCCATTATGGACTACTTTGGTGAAATCGGATTTTCCACTGTTCTATGTCATTGATTTTAATTCATAATCTTACTTATTATCTTGCATAATTACAACAATTGAAATGGGTAGTCCGTGTTGGTATCAGATTTATTCCTATGTTCCAATCTTTCCATTTTTTAACCCATTTCTTGAGTAAAGTCTCCCAATTATATTTGAAAATGAATTGATTATCCATAAAGATCAAGAAAGTTTTCTTGTGGGTCCAATTCTTGCCCTACAAATGAAGAAAGACTTGTTGACAATCACCGGTTAGGTTGGTCCTACCAAGAAAGGAATGGAAGTCTTTGGGTATTGTTTGGGCCGAGTTAAGTAAAGATTGGCTACCTTGAAACTAAATAATGAACATGAAAAATTTCCTCTCAACATCACTAATAAATCGTTTTTCTACTTTTTATTTCATTATTGATTTGAGACTCTAGTTCTTAAGAACATATTAAAGCAATCCTTGAAGTCCTTGTAAAAGAGAGTCTTTGTGCCATATTGTTGGTTGTGCTTTTTGATCATGTCCAGCTTTTCCAAACCATACTCTTATTCAAGCATTTCAATGATTCGTTGAATCTTATTAGGTGAGGTATCCTCATATGTTCGAATTTTCGTAAGTCGATAATAAGGTCAGCTACTTGATTTTTCTAGTCCTATTCATATTATTAATTCTACCATCTTCATTGATTTTCCAAATAGAACTAAGATAATGAATTTTGGTGCCTAGTTGAATTACCAATCCTCCATGGATATGACACTCTTCTTACACAATTCTATTACTTCGCATAATTTGTTACACTTATGAACAACTACATCAAGTTTTTGTCACCATTATCAGGGATGTGATTTTATCTTGATTAATATCGATATTAGTTAATTCTAATTATACTTTGGGATTCATTTTTTTTTTTTTTGGTTTTTTTTTCTATTTCACGTTATATGGTTTGGACATGAGACAAGGTCTAAAACCAACATTCAAGACAAGGCCTTTTATGAATTTTGCTTGAAATTTATTTTTTTAACTTTTCATAACACAAAGTTACTAATTAGATTCTTATAGTCAATTCATTCCAATATTTCTTAAATTGATATAACCAATCAGTTTAATCTTTTGTTAGTCTTAGAGCCTGTTTGGATTGGTATTTTTCACGGAAAAAATACTTTTTTTCCCTAAGAGGAACACGTCTTTTTACAATAAGTATTTAGATTATATTTTTTTTAAAAAAAAAGAAGCTAAAACTTTGGAAAAAGAAACAACTCTAGTTTTTTTTCCCCCAAAAGACAAAATTTTTAGTTTTTCAAAAAATACTTTTATCAAAAGTTATATAAAAAATACTTTTGAAAAAAAGCAATCCATATAAGCCCTTGTAAGATTTTATTAAAAAAAAAAACTTTTTTCTGCTTAGGCGGCAATTACTAAAATCATTAATATTAATTATTCTACAGGTAATATAAGTATTTGCAAAAGAATTATCATGTCTTTTTATATGATTGAGCATATCAGTTGGAGTATTATCTTCTATAATATATATTTTCTCTTAAAATTTTTAATTCTTAAATAAATCTAAATCATCAATATCTGGATAACTAATGATAGAGTTACTCTTAACTAAATAAGAAAGAGAATGAAATTTATTACATGTTTTGGGCCTTTTTTATTATTTTTTTTGTTAAAAACAAAACTAAATATGATAACTGTTCCTTTTGGAATTATATAAACTATAATAATAAAATTTTAATATTTGGAGCTTAAAATTTTTTATGGGCCTAAGTAATCGTTTTACTTACTTTACTCTTGAATCACCCTTAGGCATGACATGATCAAAAAGCTTGGAAACTCGCACCATTTCAATCCAGAGATCACTTGAACGTTGCAATGCTTGGAAAAGGAAAGGAAAAAAGAAAGTTCATCTAGTGCTCCAAACACCATGGACAGTACGATTGAAGGATAAGGGCCTTGCAAGATTAAACGTTCTACCATTCAAGCAAATAACTTTAAAATCAAGGCAAGTATAAAATTATTCAATAGTCAGTGCAATTGGGCAGTCTACCCCATGATGATCCAAACACTCACATTGTACTTCTTATAAATATGCCATATCTTTTGAGCACAACGATGTCTCAAATGATGCAATTGGCTCGAGGCTTTTTCCATTTTTATAGTTAGAGATATAGCAAGAAGTTAGTTATATTTACTTTTTGCTAGGACAATTACAACAGGGGAATGCTTGGCTCAGAAATTCTTAGCCACTTTCTTCCCATGCACCAAGTACAAATATTACAGTGCAAATATATTTTACCCTCTCGTGTGTTATCAAAGTTGCATAAAATCTCATATAATATCAAAACTTACTGATATTTTAAAAATTGTACATTGATCCTCAATTATTTTTATTTTTATTTTTTTGGTTAAAATTAATGGAGAGTATGTAAAATGTGCCTATATTGTAACTTAACTGATTAATAAAAAAACTCAAAATAAATTGGTATAGATTCCTCTCCCCCCTCCCCGATTTTATAAATAACCTTGATTTCCCACTCTAGTTTGAAATAAGGTGCAAATATTCCTCTAGTGAAATAAAAATAAAAAATATATTTCCTAAATTATGTAGATTTCTTTGTTTATATATTCAGCTATTATGAAATATATTTATATTGCTTGATAAAGAGTCATTTAAACTAAAAAATTTACATAATTTAGAAGGTATATTTTCAATGTTTTCACTCAGTCAGAGGTGTATTTGCATCTTATTTCAAGTAAGAAGGAGAAATATGTTAGAGTATAGGGTTATATTTGTAATATTGCTATTTAGAAGTTATGGTCAGGATAGTTAGTTATGAAAATTAATTAGTGGGTCTCTTTTGATAGCTCAGCAGTAGCTAGTGGCAGCAGTTATAACTAACTGCCTTGTTGTAACTGAAGCCTATATATATAATAGGCTTGTGATCATTTCTATTGAATGAAAATAGTTTCTTCTCTCTCAAACTAACATGGTATCCAGAGCAGGCATGGTCCTGGTTCATTTTTTCGAGCTCTGAAGATCATCTCTAATGGCTGCAGAGTTTATCAAACAAGTTTTCATTTCATCAAAAAACTAGATTCTCTATTTGTGAGCTGGTTCTTATTCGTTTTCTCTTCAGATTTTCATTCAATTGGTGTTTTTTCAGTTTCCTCGCAATTTTAGGGATTTCCTCATCAAAATCATCATCAAAAACTACTCAGATCTTGTCGCCCAGTTCTTATTTCTTGTTTACTACTATTTTTCTTTGGTGCAAGCCTATTAATCGAATCATTTTCATAATCACATCACAAAATCATCAAATCTCTTGTGATCTCACTTTTGATCTATAAACCCTAACCTTAACAGAGCATTTATGGCTCTTCCTTCAGATCAAGCACTTTCACCTGCTGTTAAATTGTTTCTGTAATACTTTCCAGCATATGTGAATATCAAACTTGATTCTCAAAATCATCTTTCTTGGAAAACTCAGTTTCAATCTTTTCTCAAGGCATGCAAGTTGTTCGATCATGTTACAGGCAAAGTTCGGGGCCCAAGCCCTATCTTAAGGCAACCTGATGGCTTTATTTCTCCTAATCCTGAGTGCACAAATTGGCAAGACATTGATCAATGTCTGAAGAGTTGTTTTTATGCCTCTGTCTTAAATTCTATTCTTAGTCACATTTATCAGCTTAATACTTTTGCTGAGATTTGGCTTGCCATAGAGTAGAGATTTCAGTCTAGCATCAGGTCTTTGGTGTATCAGCTCAGGCATAGACTTCAAAATATCACTAAGGGTGTTAAGACTATCCAAGGTTTCATTGATGAAGTGAAGATTATTGCAAATGCTTTGGCTGGAGCAAATGAGCCTCTCAAGGATGAAGATATTGTCTACTACATCTTACAAGGCTTGCTTGCAGTTTATGACACTCTCAGAACTTCTATTAGAGTAAGACCAGAGCCTGTCACAGTTTCTGAGCTCATTAGTCTTCTCATTCATGAAGAGCTTAATCTTGCTTTCAATTCTAAAGTTACTCTAACTGAGTCTACTGTCTCTCAACCTAATCAAGATCTTCAAACTGCCTGTATGCTAATACTAATGCACAGAGAGGCAGGGGTAGAGGCAGAGCTTTTAATAACACCTCAAGGGGTAGGGGTCAAAGAGGTCAAGGCAAAGCTCAAAAACCTAACACTTTTACAAATCAAACAGTTGGTCTTATTTGTCAAATATGTGGAAAGCCAAACCATAATGCTTTGCAATGTTGGCACACCCTTGACATTGAAAATTATTTTTATGTCAAGCCTGAACAGGCTGCACTTACTGCACAATCCTCTGAATCAAAACCTGAGTCTTCTAATTCTACTACTCTTACTGCTCAATTCTCTGCTAGGCCTACTCTATATGCAGTTGCTAGTCCATGGTCTTTGAATACAGGAGCAACAAGTCATGTCATTTCAGATATGCAATAGATGCATCATACTCAGCCTTATAAGGGAACAGGTTCAATTGCAGTGGGTAATGGAGTAACTTTACCTATTCTTAACATTGGTTCTGGTATTCTTACTACTCCATTTGGTAATCTTTCTGTGTCTAATGTCTTTTTTGTACCTTCTATTTCATCGAATCTTTTATCTATCCATCAATTGACACATGAAAATAACTGCACTGCTGTGTTTACCTCTAAAGATGTCACTTTACTGGACAACAAGTCTCACAAGGTGCTGTTCAAGGGCCCCTGTGATAAAGGTCTATACCCTATTCCTTTTCAACTTCAATCTCATTCCTCAGGGTCATCTTCAGCTTTTCATTACATCTGCACAGATTCTACAACTATTAAGGGCAGGATATGGCATTTAAGGCTTGGTCATCCCAATAAACATGTCTCAATTGTTCTTTCTTCTAGTATAAATAAGCAGCTAGGTTATTCTATAGAGAATTGTCAGGACTATTCTATATCAAAAGCTCATAGACTGCCTTTTTCTAGTTCCATAACTCAAACTACTAGACCTTTTGATCTAGTACATTCAGATGTATGGGGGCCTTCCCCTGTTGAATCTTGTATGCAATACAAATATTATATCATTTTCGTAGATGATTTTACTAAATTCTCTTGGATCTATCCTTTGAAATTTAAAAGTGATGCTTATGATGCTTTTATTTCCTTCACTGCCATGGTTAAGACTCAATTTCCTCTAATATCAAAGTGTTTAGAGCTAATAATAGGGGGAATTTGTTAATCACTCTTTCCAGTCTTATTTGCAGTCCCTTGGCACAATTCACCAAAAGTCCTGCCCTCACACACCTGAACAAAATGGAAAGGTGGAGAGAAAGCATCTTCATCTCCTTGAGACTACTTTAGCACTTTTAAATCACAGTAAAATGCTTGTTAAATATTGGCTTGAGGGTCTTACTAATGCCAATTATCTTATAAATAGGCTTCCTAATACCTACTCTTAATCATAAATCTCCTTATGAGTATTTATATCATGAACTTCCTGATTACAACTTTCTTAGGGTGTTTGGTAGCTTATGCTATCCCTGGCTAAGGCCATATACAGCTCAGAAACTTGATAATAAGTCTAAACCTTGTGTTTTTCTAGGTTACTCATCTACTAGCAAGGGATATAGGTGTCTTGACAAGTCCACCAACAAAGTTTACATGTCTAGACATGTAAAATTCATTGAAAATACTTTTCCTTTCAGCACTGGTTCATAGTCTACTATCTCTGCTAGTGTTTTTTCTCCTTTGTTTCACAGTCATTCTTCCTCAAACTCTTCAGTTAATCCTGTACTGTTAGAGTCTCCAGTGGTTCTTCCATTATCTATTCCACGTACAGAGTCTTCATTGTTTTCCAATCTTTCTGTCTCAATATCTTCTTCTTCTTCTTCTGTTCAAGACGTAGAGCCTATGCCATCTCTCAATCATACAGATAACAATGTAGGGTCTTTGTCTACTAATTCTTCATTCCCTGCATCTTTATCATCTACCTCTTCACATTCATCTCATCATCCACCTACTTCAATAAAACAATCATTCTATGCTAACAAGGTCTAAAACTGGTTCTTTGCCATCTCCATTATATCAGTTACACTCCACCACTCTAACACTTACTGACACAGAACCTACATCCTTCAAAGAGGCTCTAAAGGTGCCATGTTGGCAACAAGCAATGCAAGAAGAGCATGATGCTCTCATGAAGTAACAAACATGGACTCTGGCACCTCCACCTTCTGATAGATAGCCTATTGGTTGTAAGTGGGTGTACAAAATTAAGAGGAAGACTGATGGTTCGATTGCTAGATTTAGGGCTAGGTTAGTGGCCAAAGGTTTTCATCAAGAGGCAGGCTTGGACTATGAAGAAACTTTCAGTCCAGTGGTGAAAACACCAACCATAAGGATTGTACAAAGCCTAGCTATGCATTTTGGATGGTCTTTACATTAGTTAGACATCTCCAATGCCTTTTTACGTGGGGATTTGGATGAAGTAGTCTATATGCAATAGCCATAGGGGTTTCAAGATCCTACTAAACCTGGCTATGTTTGTAGATTACAGAAGTCTTTGTATGGCTTAAAACAGGCACCAAGAGATACAATATGTTCTTAACACTGTGTGTCAAAAAATGCATGCTCCTACTAACTCAAATTTTGTTGCAGTCAAAAGAATCCTCAAGTTTATCAAAGGGACAATCACTTAGGGGTTGCTATTTACACTTCGCCCTTTCACTTTACATGCTTAGTAAGACAGTGATTGGCTAGCGACCCTTTGGATAGAAAGTCCACAACAGGTTATTGTGTATTCTTGGGGTCTAATCTCATTTCCTGGTGTTCCAAAAAGCAGCCTACTATAGCCAGATCTTCCACTAAAGCAGAGTATAGGTTTATGGCTCAGACTGCTACTGAAATTACTTGGATCACTTACCTACTTTCTGCTCTACATGTTCCAGTTTCGATTCCTACACTTACATGTGATAATATCTCTGCCTTGGCTCTAGCTTCTAATCCTGTTTTTCATGCTAGAACTAAGCATATAGAGCTTGATTATCATTACATAAGGGAGCAAGTAGTGTCCAAAAAGCTTCACATATCTTATCTTCCATCCACAGAGCAGTTGGCAGATTTATTTACTAAGGCTCTTTCCACACAACAGTTTGAGTATCTTATCAGCAAGCTTCCCTTGGCCAAAGCTATAGTTCAGCTTAAGGGGGGATGCTAGAGTATAGGGTTATATTTGTAATATTGCTATTTAGAAGTTATGGTCAGGATAGTTAGTTACGAAAATTAGTTAGTGGTTCTCTTTTGACAGCTCAACACTAGCTAGTGGCAGCAGTTATAACTAACTGCCTTGTTGTAACTTAAGCCTATATATATAATAGGCTTGTAATCATTTCTATTAAATGAAAATAGTTTCTTCTCTTTCAAGCTAACAAAATTTGCACCATTAAAATTAGATGGGAGAATTTTCACTAATTTACTTGAGTTTTTTTTTTAGAGGGGCGGGAGAGGGGAGGGAAGGGGGGTTATTGACAAGTCAAATGCATTATCGGCGTGTCTTTAGACTCTCTGTTAACTCTAATGGGAAAACTAAAAATGAGGCCAATTTGAAACATAAAATCAATCAAAGTTTTTTTTTCTTTTTTCTTTTAAATACAAACCCCCCATCCCTACTAGATTTGAGCCCAGACCTCACTACTGGAAAAGGGAGTTTCAACCATTTGAGTTAACCCCTAATCCCCATCAAAGGGTTAGTTACACAAAAAAATCCCCAAAGTTGTTATCCTTTTTCAAATTAATCTCAAATTCTATAAACAGTTCAAATTAATCCTTAATATTTCATAACATAGTCAAATTAGTCTCTAGAATTATTAGTTAATTAAACTATTTTTTTTCTTTAATTTAACTTTTATAAGTTAAAGTGCTGTGGGGATAAACCTCCTTTCCATTCTTAAGGCAAGTAGATAATGTTACTTGTAAAAGTTTACGTTAAGTTGAACTTTTAATGTTCTTATATCTTGATGGACTAAATGGGGCATTATAGAATACTTTTAATAAGAATACTCTTATATCTTGAGAGGCTATGTGGAACATTATAAAATACTCTTAATAAGAAATCACCCATATGAAAAGGGATGGAAGAAGGATGAGAGAAATTAGGGGTGCAATTATTTGGGGAGGGTAGGGACAGCGGCTCCACAACCCAAAAGAATAATAAGGAATTAAGCACTATTTATATTTATTTAGAAAAAAGTAAGTTTGTATATGGATTTTGGCCCCCTGGTTAATAATAATAATAATAATAAGAAGAAGAAGAAGAAGAAGAAGAAGAAGAAGAAGAAGAAGAAGAAGAAGAAGAAGAAGAAGTTGTATTTTTATTATTTTTCATTTCACTTAAAAATATTATTAAGATTAATTAGCAATATAAAAGTTCAAATATTGTCAGTTGTTTAGTTTATTTTTAATAATTCTCAATAATAATGTCATCTAACTCTTTGCTGAAAAATCAATTAGTGATAATTTATACTTTGAAATCTTTATTAATTTTTTCTTGATAATAATATATTTAATAGTTGAAAGAGCTAATAGATAACTTAAGTGTTAATTCTTTATAATTTTTATGTCATATAAGACAAGATGTCAAGAGAGATATATAGATATATGATATATAATTTTTCGTGATCATCAGTAAATAAGAAATACTTATTTTTATATGTACTCAAATGTGTTAAAAGATTAGGAACTTTTTTTTTGTTCATTTAGTGTAGCATGCATATTTTATAATCTAGTTAGGCAGTTGAATAATACATACATATATATATATATAATTATTAAAAGCTTTTTTTTAATTATTTTTTGAGTAAAAACAAAATTTCCATTTCGCCCTAAGCCAAAATTCTCTCTTCGCTACTGGGAGAAACCAGTTCTAATCAAATTTTTTTTTTTAAAAAATAGAACAATTGAAGAAAACACATTATTTAAGAAGCACAAACTAATAAAGTAGGTGGTAATGGATATGATTGACTTCTGATTCGAGAACTTTGCTCACGTCCAAATCTCTCTTTATCTCCTAGTATGTCGGTCGTTCTCAAGAATAAAGAAAGCGACAAAGATATCAGCTATTCATTTAAGGGCATGTAGAAAGTTTCTTTAATTAAAATAAGTGTTTATCTTTTTAATAATTTCTTAATTGTTGATTCTATTGCATTTTAATTTCTTAATTTTTAAAATGAATGTTTTAGTTTTTGAACCCCTGAAATGTCGCATTGTAGTTTGTTAATTTTTAAAATAAATCTTTCAGTCTTTGAACCCCTAAAAGGAACCTTTTTGAAGGATTAGCAATGTTTTGTTTATCAAAGTTCAGTGACTAAAAAATTTATTTTGAAAGTCAAAAAATTAAAATATGATAAAATTAATAGTTCAGAAATTTATTAAATAAATAAGCCCTTAAAATAAATAGTGAGACGAATACGTATATTAGAAATTAACCTTTTAACTTATCACCTTGACTGTGACCAAAAACCAATAAGAAAAAACTTATCACCTCCCCAAAAAGTTTCATCATATATTGCAGCCTATATTTTTGGAAGATTGGAGATTAACGTCCAGGGTGGCAACAATCTATCCATATCGACATTTCTCACTTTCCCATTGTATTCTGCTCAAGGATAAGAATGTTATAAATTTAAACATTATTATATGTAATAAAATATTGTTATCATATGAGAGATTTGATAAGTTTTCTTTGACCCCAAAAGAACAGGAAACATCTTGGTCCTTGTCATAGGTTGGCCTATCCATATGTAACCGATGTAGTTGATGCTAGTCTTGCGGATCAAAAGGAATAGTTGGGCCAAATTAGTTCAACTATTTTAAATATTATATTAATGGATTTAACAGTTAATCCTAGTTTTCTAAATTTTTTTTTTTATTTCAAATTTATCTTTTAACAAGTATGATTTTACCTTGTTTTAACCTGAGCTCATCATATTAATCATGTTGACCAGAAAAGGGTTAATTTTTTTTTTTTAGTATATTGGAATTGCGATAGTGTTAAATAAGCACATCCCGCTCCATTGCTATCCCGTCGTCATACATTAGCTTGGTATCATGCACAGACGGGCACTTCCAACTCGTTCCTATCCTTTTAAAATAGAAAAAGATTTATCATGTGGTTCCATATATCTATATCTATATCTATATATATATATATATATATAGATGGAATTGATCCATATCCCATATTGTAGCATGATTCCGTGTGGAAAACCGCTTCTATTTTTTGGCTTTTTTTTTTCTCTTCCCCTACAACGCACTTTAAAGTGAAAGCGATAAAATAATATCTAAGTGCATGCCATTTTCATGTATCCATAAATAGTGCATTGCACGTTTAGTTTTTTTCCATGTTCTTATGCAACTATAATCTATCAACTCCTTCTCATAACAGCAAAATTCTTGCTTTTGAGCTTGAAGGAGGGAAAAAAAAAGAAAAATTCTTCAAAATTAGCATTAAGAGATCGATAGCAACATGATTCAGAGAAGTGCACTTCTATGCAGCTTGATTCGATCGTCAAGAACACGTCCGTTTCTATCCAAGGTCAGTTTTCTACTTCTAACATTGAGATATTTTTTTTTTCCCGAACAAAAACTATGAGATCACTTGATGATCACCATTTATCAATCATTTTTTTGGCCCTTAATATTAAACTTGTTATGGCTAATACTTACCCATGCATTATATTTACTAGTTTTAATCTTTATTTTCTATGTTTCAGTGCTTATATGAATTTTCTTTTGAGATCTTGATCAACAAGGAGGGGTGTTTTCCCCCCCCCCCCCCCTTTTATTTCGTTAAGAAACAGTATAAAATTAATTCGTCTTGTATGGTTGTATAAGAATTTATGATTTTAAATTTAGTTGAATTTTATATATATTTAACATTCCTTCACGTGTGATGCGAGAGTTGAGCTGATATGCTGAACAAAAGCAGGAAAAAAAAAATCAGTGTTTCTTAATATGATATTAGGAGTTTAAGAGGTTTATTTATCATATTTATTGGATTTTGATCTTATCAACTCTTCTTGGTAACTATATATATATTTTTTTCATATTGACTTTGATATTCGAAGTTACTTCTTCAATCTTGATCACAGCTGTGTCGATGTTTTAGAGAGTAAAATTGTTTCGTATCGACAAATCATTATTTTCAGGACCACCATATAAATTCTTAAATTTTTCGTTATATTCTTATACGTGTAAGACGCTGGGAAAAGATAGATTTTATCATAGATAGATTTTATTATTGCAAAAAGCTGGTGTCTAATGTCACTGTCCAAGTCTATTCATAGTTGCTTCTTTGAATGGTAATTGTGGTCACTGTGCACTTAAAACATTCTGGTCACTGTGAAAAAGACGTGCGCTGATGCATTGTAATCTGCATAACGCTCAGTGTTTATTATGCATTCTCTTTCTTTTTTTGCTTCAATTGATTGCTTTTCTCCGCAAGACGCCAAAAATATATATACACATGGGGTTTCTGATATTTGCTGATAATTTCAATCAGCTAACTCAATGTTAAATCAACTTAAATCAATCTGCTTAAAGCACAAAAACTAGGGAGGAATATTTTAAACTGATAATAGATTTTTGTGTAGGATAGAATGAAGTGACCTAATGATTGATGTCTTGAATGTAGCTTGAAGCTAGTAACTATTCTGTGACACGGGCTGCATCTTCTCTACCAGAAGTTTCAGAATCATACCGTTACAGGTACTCCTTGTACTGTAAGAAATCGCTTCTTGCTAAGATTACAGGATCCGAATTTTCGTGGACAAGATTATGCTCATGGGCGGATTTAGAATATTTTGTTAGACGGGCTAAAATGGTTTACTAGATCAATGTACCTGCGTAATATAAGAAATCCCTTGTCGCTAGGGTCTGAATATTCGTGGACAAGATAAGGCTTAGGGGCGGATTTAGAATATTTTGTTAGACAAGCTAAAATGATTTACTTGATTGGAATTAAAATCTGATCATTGATAAGCTAATCAGAGCATAGTTGCTTCACTAGTCTCGTTGCTTTGGAAGCTGATTTAGACAGTTTTTGATTTTCTTGTACTTTTTTTTCCCCTCATGACACAGTGCTAAGCAGGAGGAGTATGCTGATATTGATTGGAACAATCTCGGATTCGGTTTAACTGCAACTGATTACATGTTCATGATGAATTGCTCTAAAGATGAGACTTTCAAACAAGGGCAGCTTTGTCATTATGGAAATATTGAATTGAACCCTTCTGCTGGAGTCCTAAATTATGGACAGGTATGTATGCTGCAATGTATGCTGCAATTGTTTCCAGCTCTTAATGCAATTCCAAATTGGATGGTCTTTTCATTGCGTCTTAACGTTCAACCCTCCCTTCACTTTGGCCTCGAAAGGGGCTCTTTGAAGGTACCAAGGCCTACAGGAGAGATGACGAGCGTGTCTTCCTCTTCCGTCCAGATCAAAATGCGATCCGGATGCAAATCGGTGCTGAAAGAATGTGTATGCAAGCCCCTTCCCTTGAGCAATTTGTTGATGCTGTGAAACAAACCGCGTTAGCTAACAAACGTTGGGTAATCAGTTTTATCATTACTTGTCTGCAATGGATCTTCTAAGTGCAAGTCCTTCCTATTCAAAATGTTCTGTGTATTCGAACCTTTTCAAGTCTCATGAGTATATTTGCGCGCTGAATTTATATTAATGCTTTCACATTCATTGTTGAATTAGAGCAGATTCCTCCTCCAGGGAAAGGGTCTCTTTATATTAGGCCTATACTCTTCGGAAGTGGACCTATACTCGGTTTGGGTCCATCGCCTGAGTATACATTTCTTGTGTATGCTTCACCTGTTGGAAACTACTTCAAGGTACTTTTTTTTAATGTGTTTTCTCTTTGCCCTTTCCTTCCCACTGCAAATTAGTTTCTTTCTTTTGGGTTCTGGTTGAACAAAACTATGTACCATGACTACGCAAATTCAGAAAAAGCTTTGATTATGCAAAGAAACAGGGGAATATTGATGTTTTATCATCTGCATACAGGAAGGGACAGCACCCTTGAACTTATACGTGGAGGATGAATTTCATCGCGCCTCACGTGGCGGAGCTGGAGGAGTCAAAAGCATAAGTAATTACGCCCCGGTAAATGATCTTGTCACTCACGAGATTTCATCTTATCAGAAGCTTTTTTGTTTGTTGAAGTGTCTTAGATGTTGAAATAT
The DNA here is from genome assembly GCA_028554755.1 of Cordia subcordata. NCBI lineage: Eukaryota > Viridiplantae > Streptophyta > Magnoliopsida > Boraginales > Cordiaceae > Cordia > Cordia subcordata. The sequence goes on from JAPTOF010000002.1 coordinate 2,659,140, forward strand.
TCACCAGCAGGCTGAAAAATTATCTTCTAGACGTGAACAGAACGTTAAGTAATTCGTGTACTCCCCCCCGACATGATTCAATATGTCAACAATCGAAAATACCTTTCAGTTGATAGCTTGTTAACCAGAATATCAATTAGTTACCTCTCTTTCATGTATTTTCAATTCCCCTTTCTCTTGTTCCCTGGTGGAAGAGTCCACACGTGATCGCTTGCCCTAAAAAGCCCTCTACTTCCTGTATTTGTTTAGGTCTTGAAACCAATATGCAGCGCGAAGGAAAGGGGGTTCTCTGATGTCTTATACCTTGATGCAGTGAATAAGAAATATATTGAGGAGGTCTCTTCCTGTAATATTTTCTTTGTGAAGGTAAACAAGAACTTCATCCTTCGGTTAATGACGTTTGCTTGATACCTCATTGTCATGTTCCATGTAAAGATATCCTTAAGAAAAAAAAACATCAGGCAATTGCACCACGAACATTTATGTACAACCAGAACATATGTAATATGTCTGATACACTCTCCTTAACCAATGATTTTAAACAAACAGTAAAACATCAGACAACATTCTCACAGACACTAGCTTGTGGATAGATGAGAAAGCAAGAAATTCTGTTGTTTCAGTCAATGCTTTATAGGTTTTATCATTGTTTTTAGGTAATTCTTGGAAACTAATGGAAAAAAATTCAAATTATGTGTTCATTGAACCTGTATAGGGCAATGTTATATCAACTCCAGCAGCCAGGGGAACTATCCTTGAAGGAGTTACGCGAAAAAGCATCCTGGAAATAGCAGATGATCTTGGCTACAAGGTAATCCACGATCTTTTCGTAGTCAATTTTCGACAGGAGAAGCAAGCAATCTAAGTATCTTCCACTTTACAGTTTTTTAGAAGTGAGAGAAAATTTTGGTACTCAAATTAAATTTTACTAATTAGAGATGATGTAAGTGAATAAGTTATAAACGCTAGAAGGCACATCTTTCTCAAAGATATATCTATTTATGCTGGAAATTAACAACTAGTGGTACAATTAACACTTCAGTAGCAGGGGTTAATATTGATGGTGTTTCCTGCTAACTTAAAGGCTATGTAGGACAACGGAAACTAGACCTTGCATTACTAAGTTTTTAGGGGGTGGTTTCGAAATGTAACAGGTTGAAGAGCGCGCTATTCCGGTGGAGGAATTAATCAACGCGGATGAAATATTCTGCACAGGAACTGCAGTTGGTGTTGCTCCTGTCGGGAGCATTACATACAAGGGTAATAGGTAAGCAACAACAACAAGCTACTTGACTTTCAGATCTTGTCTAACTTATTTCTGAAGACACGTAAATGAGGAAGGTAATAACCATCTTCCGCTCATGATAAATATAAATGTAGAAAGCGATAGATTTAGAATATTTTATCCATACTAGTAAGAGATTAAGCAAGTTCGGTGTTCAAACTAATGTCGGCTAATTCGTTTTATAGACTAACTACAACGAAAATATTAAAAGATTTTCGGCGATGTTGTGGTGCTAGTAGGGACTGCAGCCGCTGCAATTGTAGGTATAGATTCGCCCCGGAAGCTAGATCTTAATCCAGAAAGGATTCCATTACATTTATTCTATCTAAACTTAACTTCTCTTCAGCATTTGTATAACTATATGTGCAACTTAACATCTCTTGGGCATTGGAATATTCATAATAAAAATGGAAACTCCATCTGATTTTAGTGTGAATAAGCTATTAACTACTTATAATGGACGACTCCTTTATTCACATAACAGAAGCTAAATTTCACAGACATTCTTTGTTGTATTAACTCATCTACAGGTCCCTAGCCTATGACAAGTTGGACATTTTGGTTCCTGAATTATTAATCCTTAGGCATTAGTCCTTTTAATTACTCTCATTTAGGAACTAACGTTATCTTGGTTTATCGTTAGTCTTTTTTGCTATTTCTATACTATGATCATGTAAACAACATTAGATTTTGGACGGAAATGACTAGTTTTTTGGGGGAGAAAATGGCTAAAAGAAATAACGACATCTAACAATAGTTTAGGGACCGAGATCATTGTGATAGTCCAGGGTCCAGGGACCAAAATATATTGTATGCCATAGTTCAGGGACATATGAAGAAATTAACCCTTCTTTGTTGAATTACTATTTTCTGTCCGGAGTCAATAGTAAGCAATTACATTGTGAATGCAGGGTTGCATATAAGATAGGCAATCATATGGTGTCCAGGAAACTCTACTCAACACTCGTAGGGATTCAAAAAGGTACCATCCAAGACAAGAGAGGTTGGGTTGTTGAGATAAATTGAGCTCCTCAATGCCCCTATACCATAGTGCCGGTCACCATTTCACTGGTTTTACGAAATGTAAATAGTGATTATTATCAACTTTATGTGTTTTGTACAATAGAAAATTGTGCATTTAAGCGCAATTATATTTCTAGTAAAAGAATACAGTTAGGGTACAATCTGCCTAGGCCCAACATAGATTGAACCTTATGTAAATCGAGCCCATAGACATGGTCCGATATTATGCACAAGAAAATGACTATAGAGATTATTATAGCAACAATGGTGTGTAACGTTCGCTCTCAAGTTGATGCATGGAGCTGCGAGATACCCAACTTGCCAAGAAATGAAAATAGTCCCTCTTGAAAGCTTTTCTATCAACCAATGATACGCAGAGATAGGTCGCTCAATCGATTCATTTGACTGGATTGCAGCCATCTATTTCAATATGTTTAGTCTTTTCATTGGAATGAGATTAGCAGTGATGTTTGTGCTTGTAATCATCCAATAAGAAATGGAGCTAGAAGATTTTGCTTGTGGTTATTATTATTATTATTATTAGTTAGAAAATCAATAATATGAAAAAATCACTTCTTCTCATGTACTAAAGTTACAAAAATAGGTCGTTAATTTTTATTTTTTCAAAAATAAACAACAGAAACAAACAACAAAAGTAACATTAAATGAGATTAGTTCCCTAAACCTTGTGCACATTTGTTTTCCTATTCTATGCTATTCTCCTACATTTTACAGCCACAAATTTCAAATACCTAATTTACGATCTTGGTCCACTCATCTTAATACTAATTAATTGTTAAAATATAACTTATTATTCTCATCAAACATCGTGATATATATTGGCATGAACTTGAAATTAATAACATCAGAGACAATCATTAGCTCAAACATGTTTACCTTTTGTTACTTACATACTCATTGCAGTTAATAGTGTTGCTGACTGAACATAATGTCCTTTGTTACAAGATAATGAACATTGAGCAACAGAAAATTTCCATCAACCACATGTCTATTTGTACTATATAGTAAAGTTGTTATTTCAAATTTTAACTTTTTCTTGCACCAAAATTCTATTTCTCCTGAGTATGCCACGTGTACAACAAGACCTACTTTTATAATTCACCACATGAAATTACATACAGCTAGATGGCAATTAGAAAAGTAAAAATCACATGTTAAATACATATATTACACACATTCAAAAAAAATATATAATAATGCAATTCAAAATTTTATATAAACCATACCAATCTTAAATCCATTTATATTATAAATTAATTTTATTCAAAATGTAGTGCAATTTATTACTTTTTATAACTTATTCAACCATATTTATATGTTTAAATTAAAATTACAGAATTCACAACATATACAAACCGTGCACCGGTTGCATGTACTAGTTTAACTCTATTTTTTTAAGTTGGACTTTATGTCCTTGTAGTCCAAAGAGACGCTTCAAGTGTTCCCTAGCTGTTACGATCCATAAACAGAAAACGAGTGACACTTGGCCCAAAGCAAACAAAACGAAAGAAACAAAGAAGACCCAAAAGTGCGAAAAATGAGGAACACTTACCGACCTCTTTGAATAAACTCCTGTCCCATAACAGTTTTTTAAATTAGAGTGTCGAAATACTACCTTCTTTTCTGGTCTTATAATCCTCACCACTAATTTAGCCTCTCATCTCTCATGGAATTTGAACCAAAAATTTTCTAATTAGACTGTTTTATTTTATGTTCTTAAAACCCCTCACCTCTCAGCTTAACTTCCCGCCTTTTGTATAATTCGAACCTAAATCATTACTCTTAGAAAAGTAACCTTAACTATTTCTGCTATCCTTTAAACTTCTATTTTTGTGAAATACTTCTTTTAATAAATATTGTTTGGTAAAGTAGTATTCCACATTAGTATTTATCTAGTCAAACTAAAGTTTGTCAAATGTTAGTAATATTGACATTTCATTTTCAAATTTTTTTTTGTAACAAGAAAAATTCAGCTGGCGGAATCCGACCACCGGTACACCCGGAGAAGCCGGACGACCAACTGATAAACCTTGAGTGTAAAACGTGTCTCATATACTATGCATCAATTACGTCGAGAGCACTGGAAAACAAATTTCTTTCTAATCTGCCCCTATTTTGAAGTATCCTCTCTTTTCCACTCTTCATTCTTTAAACATAAACCTTATCATATTTTAGAGTTTCAAATTGTACTCCCGCAATTTTTATTAACAATTAATTTACTATACTTGAAGAATATTTATTATTATTGTTGTTGTTCTTAATAATAATAATAATAATAATAATAATAATAATAATAATAATAATAATATAATCATGACAATAATAACAATAATAAAGTGATACATATCTCTTTCTAACAATTTCTTTATTAGTTAACATAGTAATTAATCTTACCGAACATATTTTCACTCCAAGAAGTCAAACTACTAGTGATACATATTTAAGCTTGCATTTAGAAGAGTAACAATATCAGCTAATTACGCTTGGCATAACATTAGCGTTTTTTTGTATAACTAAAAATTGATACTATATTTGGACGTAAAGTTAATATTTGTTACATCTAAAAGCATAACTAATGTTTGTTATACTTCAAAATATAGCTAATGTAGGCATGTACTAAAAGAAATTCAAAGTTTATTACACTTTGAGATGTATCAAATACATTTTTCAAACTTAAGTTAGTTAATTTATATTAGTTAAACTTTCAAATGTAACAAATTTTACTATTGCAAAAAAATTAAATATAAAAATTACAATATTATTTTATTGTTGGAATATAACAAATATTTTGTTATGCTTAAATTGTAACTAGAATAAAAGTTATCATTTTACTCTTTTATACTTCAAGCATAACAAAAAATTTATAGTTACTGGCCTAAAATCATGTAGTGCTAGCTAAAATATACAAGTTATTTGCCATAAAAACTATAACTTATAAATTATTCAAATAGCTAATTGTTCTAAACCAACCCAAAATGAGTAAATAATCTTATAAAAACATGAGTAAGGAAAAGATCAAAAGTACTTCTGCAATTGTAGATCATCATATTGTTTTCTTGTTAAACAGATCAGGGTATGCCCTCCCCTTGTCACCCCCCAACCACCCATGACTTTTTTCTTTTATATGAGTATTGAGGAACTGACTAGAAGCAAGAGCATATTAATCAATCCCCCATAAGGTTTTAAACCAAATGTTTCAACAATGCACTCTTTATTGCATACTCTAATTTAATCAAAAGATAGACAATCCACTGATGAGAGGGCATATATAGATCTAACTTTGAAATCTTTGATTGTGACAAATTGTTTTTGGATAACTACACTTGACTCTTAGTTTCCTTACCCCCCCCCCCCCCAAATTATGATATGCGGGGGGATGAGGGATACATGTTGGTCTTTAAAATTTGTACTTAAAAGAGATAACCTTAGCAAATTAGAGATTGTATCAAATAAATCAACGAAAAATAACAACAATATATTAGTTTACTTACATATTATTGACAGAGACACTAGAAGTCTACTTAGATTCATAGCCTATTTGGCTAAGTTTATTTGAAACTTATAAACTGCAAATATTAAAAAGTATATGAGGAAGTACTTTTTTTAAAAAGTTTATAAGCTATATAATAAGCACAGCCAAACAGGTTCTTAGTATAAGTTCTAAATCAGTATATCAATTGATTGGTATTGGGTAACACTTGAAAGACTTGCATATTGCTATCAGCTGCCTGTACAGAAATAATAGTTGTATTATTTCCCCATGAGATTCTCGTCACGTTTGTGCCCCATCAGTCACAATTTCTTGATTAATCCATTACTAATAGTCCCTATCAATCCATCAGATTGTGCACCAACCATTGGAAAAACATCAAAAACCAGACAAAAGGATTCATTAATATTTGTGAACATGGTAAAGGGCACATGCAAACCAAAACGTGGCGCTTTTTAATTAGTTCATATGATATATATGGTGTTTAGGTTGCGTACGTGACACTTTGCATTAAATTAGTTTTGAAGACCAAATTGGTCATTGCCTACAGCTGTTCACAAATGTGAGTTATGTGACCACTGTCGGATCAACTTAATTTCTCTTGAAATTCTTGACGATTTATGCGATTTAAAAACAAAGAAGAGGCATTTCACTTTACACTCAGCATATTTATAAAATATTACTTATTTAACCTCCACGATACACGGATTTTGTTATAAATTTAATATTATTAATTTACATAAGTAATTTATTGTAGTAATTAATTTTGAAATAATTTAATTTGATTGATAGCTTGATTATAATTTTAAATGTAAGATAAGATGTGTTGGAGAAGCAAGTGGCATAAAAGCTTTGAGTAGGAACTTTTTGTTTTTTTTTTCAAATGTAGAGACAATAAGTTGTTAATTTAACAAAAAGTGTTAATTAAAAGAAATTGTCTCAAAAGAATAGAAGTTGTTGATTGAAAGTTTGCGAGGGAAACTTGTGTGTGTATTTTTTTAAAAAATATTTTATTGTGCATGTTACATGGTAAAATGTAGTGTTTTGAAAATTTGAAGGGAAACAGATTTGAAGTTTGGGGTTATTGTTTTAATATATAGTAAGTATAGAAGATAGATATTATTTGTCTTTTTTTATTTTTATTTTTACTCCTATTTCCCATATCATATGAAATATGAACTCAATATAGTGTTAATTATTTGAATTACTCCCTCATATTTAATATAGCATTTCATAAAATGCAAATAGTGGAAGAATATGATAATATATATATTATCTATCCGGTACCTAATTTTACCTTCTATCTTTGTGAATTCTGGATCGATAATATCATGAATAAAATCCCATATACAAACGGAGTTGCAAATGCGGTTCCATACGCACGACCCATATATATACGTATACATACATATATATGGAAGCTCTACATATACTTGGATGTATTACAAGTCTACAACTACTAAATACTACAGGGGAGCAGGGAGCTCTTCCACTAGTTGCCCAACTTGCATGTGAAAGATTAATCATTAGTCGGTCCAACTTGTGCGTGAGAGACCAATCCATTTATAATGTCCTTCCAAATCGATTCTATGTGAGATTTGTGTGCACTTTATAATAACTTGGATTTACTATTATTGTCATCACAAACTTAAATATTTTAGACCAATTAATTAGGCTCAATGTGATGATATGCTATGTTTTATTTATGTTTGGATCGACTTTAATAAGAGAGAGTTTGTAACACCTTTATTCACAGTCAATCTACTAATGAAAGATATTTATTTTGTAGTACTATAAAGGAGCATGACACTGGAACAAGCAGCCCTTATTATCCTCGTTCTTAGAATTTCATCTTAGTTTGTGTCAAACTGCAAAAAGAGCCTGGAGATAACCTTAGGGTTGATGTTCGTTGAGTTTTGTGAAGTTCAATGGTAGTCTAGCCACGTGGGCCCAGGTGGGCTTGAAATATTTCACAAGAAAACAAAGAACCTTCATCTAGTGACTTCGTATTTTAACTTATTATATGAATCTTGTCTTTTCGTGTTGAATTTTTTTCAAATTCCCTATACAATTACGTTATGTTGGGTTTTGTTTTCTTGAACTAGGTTCACGTACACCACACATACACCTGCTTACATTTAAAGACACGGTTTATATGGGCTGCACTTACATAAGATTTTTTGCATTGCGGTCATGGTTTGACTTAGTTGGTTAAGGCAAGGAGGCCCTTAAGGTTCAAGAAAACTTTAACCCCCTGCTGATAGTCAGGTCTGATCAATCTTATTTCAATGGTCAAACACCTAACTAAGTTTTCCTTGTCATAAAAAAAAGAAAAAAATACAAGTCCTTCAAATTTATACTTAATCCCAAACACATTTTCTAACTTTTTATAATCCGTTAAGATTGACAAAGTTAGTAAAATTTAACAGTAAATACATTGACTTTGCTAAAAAAACTAAAAATATCCTTACATTAATAGTCAAATTTGTAATAGCATAAAACCTTTAAATCTGAGACTTTGCTGATCATATTTTTGCCCATTATTCCTATTTCTTTTCCCAATATTTTCACACCATTTTTTCGATATCAACTTGTATCCAACTTTATTCAAATTTATCAGTCGTAATATACATCAAATCTCAAAACATAATCACTTGGCATTAATTAATAAATTATTGAGCTTATATTACTTATTTTAATTTATAATACTTTTTATTTTACTATCAATTGGATAAAGTAGGCAATGAAGAAAAATTGGTGTGAGAATGTTGGCAAAAGTTTGTGAATAAACTAATCTAAACCCCTCGGTATGTGTAGGATGATATAATTTTTTAAACATTTTTAATGATATTTTTAACCTTGGAGCATATATTAGCTCGTATATTTTTTAATTGTTTCAATTTATTTAAAAATTAATTTAAAAAAGTGTATTTTTTTAACTTTAAACATTCATTATTATTTTAGTTCCAATCTTAATCATACGCTCACCTATTAAAAAATAAAAATTGATTGTAGTAACTGAAAAAATCAAATTTTAAAATTAAAGAAAACGGCTAACTGCGTGCTACATCAAAAAAATTATGATTAATGATATTAAAATTAATTTTTATATTTGCATCACTTATTTTTATTTAATATAGTAAATATAGTAAAAATGTTTGAGACAATAGATTTAAATATTGTAAGAGAAACATGATGCTTAAAGTACCACATAGAAAGCTTAGGAGGGTTGGGGTTTTGGCATGGGAAGGAGGCTTGCACAACAGATTTAGTATATATAGTAGCATAAAAGTTTCCAGCAAAGTCTTAAATGTAAAGGTTTTATATGTCATTGCAAATGTGACTATTAATGTGAGGGTATTTTTAATTTTTTTTAAAACAAAATCAATTCATTGGCGTTAAATTTTTCTAATGGTGTTAATGAAAGACCCTTTCAAGGGATTACAAAAAGTTGAAGAACCTGTTTGAGATTAATTATATATTTGAGGGACCTGTTGTCTTCCTACCAAAAAAAAAAATTGAATCTATATATTATATAAATTAATATTACTGTCTAATTTAGTCATGCCACATGTCACTATTCCTTTGCATATTTTCCCTCCAATCCCCCTCTATAAAAATAAAATAATTCAATTTTCAAATAGTCTCTTATGCAAAATTTTAAATATAGTTATCTATTATTATATAAAAGTAAACCAAATCAATTTTTAAATTCAACTTTTTAAATTCAACAAACTACTATCAAACTATATGTATATAGTAAATAAAGAATATAAAATTGATTACCTCCAAATTTAAGATAAATTGTATACAATAAAATCATTATTTTTTTTTTCTGCTATCATTCATGCTGGTTACTTTTGTCTATTTTTAGTGAATCTCCGCATACTTTTTTCTTTGGTCAAAGAATCTTCTAAGTATAGAAGCCATGAAAATCGACCATATACATTGGGTTAACAACCAACCAATTTTGACTCAATTTATTTTAACTTTGATCCTGTGAAGAACCAGATAAAATCTCTTTTAGCCTGCTTCAGTAAACTCAGTTCTACAAGACAAAACAATCTAGGCACCGGTGTGGTACCAGGCGAGCAGCTTCTGATGCTTAAGTCAGTGTTTGTTTTTAAAGAGTAAGTTTAAGGAAGTGGATGAGTAAGAATGAAAGAGTTAACTTATTTCAAACCTAAGGGCTCTATTTAGAGAGGGGCACGTGTCATCTTTACCATGTTCGTACAACTGGTTATCGGGCACTGCAACTTGGTTGGGTAATGTCACGGGTGGTAGGTCGATCTGTTCTAAGAAAACCTTATCGAAAGGTTCCCAATAAGATTGTGGGTACGACCCGGTCCCATATCAAACTTGTAAGGGGAAAAATATGCAACACATACATTCACTATATATATATATATATATATATATATGTATGTATGTATGTATGTATATATGTATGTATGTATGTATGTATGCATGTATATATTGATTGCCTCCAAATTTATGATAAATTTATATATATACTATAAGTTAGTGCTTTTGCCTTTTTAGTTTGCCACAAGTCAGCATGTTATGCCTTTTTTTCCCTCCAAAAAGATTTTTGACCATATTTGATAAAAAAAATTATTTTCTAACTTAAATTTTTTGTAATCTATATTTATATATGGATATTAATATCTATATCTATATCTTTATGTATATATGTTTATCTGTAATGCTATATGTGATAATTTTATTCATTTTTAAAAAAAAATAAGTTAAACTTCAATAAATATATTATTTTTCTATTCTTTTTTTAGAGTAGATCATTGTCTGATTTTACTTTTTATTTAAGTATTTTATTCAATTATTGAAGGTATCTTATCAAAAAAAAAAATGGATAGTACCAAAACTTTATAAAATTAAATTTTATAAAATTAATTTATTATTTTATCATCACATAGAGCATATATAGTACCAAAACTTTATAAAAATTAAATTTTATAAAATTAATTTACATTTAATCATCACATAGAGCATATAAATTGATCATTTAAAAAGATATTATACACATTTTTTTTGTGCATTGCATAGGTTGTGTTCTAGTTACACAATAGTCACACGTTTCTTAGTGAAGTTAGAAAACAAATTTCAATAGTCTCCTTATTTTTCTCTTTGAGTGTATGAAGCCGACAAGCGTTTCTTTGCATTTAAAGGCTCTTTGTTTTAGTTTTAGAATATATTCAATACAATTAGTTGTTAGGATAGTTTATAGTTATTTGAGTAGCTAATAGCGGTTTGGATATATTATATTTTAGCTATTAATTGATAGGTGTTTAACTAGGTGGTTGGACAAAATATAATCAATAAAATTAACTATTGGATTAACTTACGAAAGAAAAATAATGAAAGGAATATTAATATTACATTATTATTGTTATTATTATTATTATGATAATTATAATTATTATTACTATCAGTGAAATAAGATAAATTATTTTATAATTAGATATATATTTTTGTAATAATATTTTATTACTGAAGCATAATAAAATTAATTTTTGATATAACATTTATATCAATATTATAAGAAATTATTTTTAATAAATTTAAAATATATTTTTAAAATAAAATAATAAATGGACTAATAAAACTTATACTTTTTAGTATATTTTGATGTGGATAGAATTTGAAATGAACATTGGTGTTATTTTTTATTTATGTGTAAAAGAAAAGGTAAAAATATAGAGAGAGATTAATTTCTAGGAAAACTAAAAGATATTGTGGAACGATAAAATTTTTAACATTTGAGAAAATCTAGTTAAAACGCTAAAAACTACTTGAAAAGTTATTTGAAACACTATTTTATTGAACAACAATAACTTGGATAAATAGTGTTTTAAATACTAAAAGTTACTTGAGAAGCTATTGTTTGGTTTTGCCAAATAAGGCCTTACCCTAATAGCCTCTCTATTTTAATATTTAGGTATGTCCTATATAAATTTTATTTTGACTACCCCTCTACTTTTCACTCTTTGTTAATTTCACTTTTAATATTCTTTTATTATTTTTTATACACATTATTTTGTAACTTCTGAAATGTTGAAGACTATATTCATATTATTAATTTAGTTTTTAAAATTAGTTTTTGTTTTCATTTTATTTCCTTTGTCAAAATTTGATCTCTCATGAAGTGAAGACATGAAACACTACATCAAACTTTAATTAATTATAATTATTTGAATCAGTAAATTCAATTCCTAACTTGCTATATTTAGGCATGCCAAAGACCCAATTTTGGAGCACCTTACTTTTTAGAGAGCCTATGTATTTGCAGCTCAGAAACAAATTTAATGAGGACCTTGTTAAAAAAGACCTCAAGTTGCCGAGGATGGACCTTAAACAGGCTTTGAGTTCCTATGAGAAGTCGAGAAGTACACTTAGAACTTTGTATTGTTGTCTTTTTAGTTGAATAATATAACTAGATCGAAAGACATTTAGAAAAAAACAAGTGCTGCCGTTCCATCATATAAGGAAAGAACTACTCGATTGATTACACCTAAGGTATTAAGTTAAATTAAACAATTGGTAACTGCCTACAAGAAAGTAAACTACACTAGTAAAATGAGATAAATCTATACTATGAACTACACTAAATTATGTTATGGTTAAATTAAGCTAAGGTATGCTACTATGTACTACTTAAGCTATGCTAGACTAGATTAGGGATGTGAAGTAAAGCACGGGTTTTAAAGGACTGATAAGTCATGTAATAGTTGGGTCCATTTTTTAGTCTCATTTCTTGTCTTTTGTAGTAGTTGTAAGCTTGTAACCAATTGTAATAACCTATGTCATTCTTTATTTTTTACTCATGATTTTGAAGCCCGTAACTTCTTGGAACCTCAAAACACATGCCTCTAACCCTTTGCGTCTTTGGCCTTCAAAGTATTGTGCTTTGAGCTCAAGATGTCGTGTCATTGACCTTAGATGAAATATGTAATGCCACCTCAACATATTTTACATACGTGTCTAACTTACGTGTAATTTCATGTGATAATTATTTTTTTTAGTGATAACACCATAGAAAGTTTTTGGAAAGATTGCTTCGTAATAGCCTCTATAGATTTGGTTATGAAACCCATATAGAAAGATTATTGAAAGTTGACCAATTTCTAAGGACATCCATAACTAATTCTTATTACCAAAGTAAAAATTAGGCATGAACATTTTATCAGTTAAACATTCTAGGGTCTTTTGTTCAAACTATCATTTACCCAAATATTAATGGTTCCTGCTAATCTTTTTGTGAATTTGAGACCCTTTATAGGAGTCTGTTGCCAAAGGCAAATGAACCATAATAAACCTATTTGATGTGCAAAAGTTGCATATTTCTTCCTTTGGTAATATTTTTTGAAGTTCATTCTTGTTAGATTCACTAGACTATTTCACCTTTATCTTATTTTAATCCCTCTACTACTAAAACAAGTCTTTTCAGTCCTTAAACTTATTTTAGTTGTATGTTGTTCGTCCTTTGAGGCAAAAATTGTCAGCTTTTTTACAGAGAAGGCACGTGAACTACATGTTGGAGTAAGTATTGAGCAAGTCTGAAGACATCTTTGGCACAACAATTTCAACAAGTCTTTGCATACAAGCCTTTTAGTTTCTCAACTTTTATTAGTAGGATTTCATTAACTCTTCGTTCCATTTCTACGTAAACGATAACGAAAAACTCATGTGATAATCAAGTGTATTTCAACTTAAAATATTATTTTTAAATGGACAAACTTGCAAATTTAACTATTTATCTTTTTGTTTTCTTAGCATCATATTTGGCCGTGAACACCAATTGTACAGTGACAATTTGCTTAAAATTTATAAATCTCTAATTTTTGTTAACAACCAACCTAGCCAAAAAAAGGGAGATAAAAAACCAGTTGTACTATTGGATCCAAAAGGGTATTTTAACAATAGTCAAGTCACACGAAAAAGCAGTAGTTCCATTGAGTAGAATGTTGCAGTCTATGGGTTTAGCTTTGAAAACTAACAGTGATTTAAGGTTATGTCATTGATCAGGAATAGCTGGTGTATTGTGAAATTTTTTTTTTATAAATGACACAAAATTTAAAATTCTTTATGAAAATAGTTCTTGTGTTCGAATGAATTTTAAATCTAGTCTTTTTAGCTATTCAAAAATTGAAATCTGCAATTAAAAAAACATAAGTTTTTTTGAAAAACGAAAGTTCCTTATGTGACACGCTGTCAGACAGATTGGATAGCTTTGGCTTTTGAATGATCGAAATCGGCTGTTGAATAGCCGAAGTTAGCTTTCGGCTATTGAATAGCCAAAAATGAGTGGGGAATAAATTCCTCTGTCATCGTGATAGATTTTGCTTTTCAATAGTTGAAAGTTCGTGACGTCATTCATGCATCTTGTCAGCAAATAAATCCCAATTTCGGCTGTTTAACTAACGAAGTCAGCCTCAGTTGATTGTCTACAAGCCTCTATATAAACCCTCATACCGTTGCTTCCTTCATTCATGCAAACAATTTGCTTCTAAAACTTACTTGTAAAATCTACTTTCAACTGTTATTTTAACACTTCTTTCAACCAACCAAATTCTTTCAAACTTCTAAAATTTGCTTGTAAACCATCCAAAATTTGATACCAATCCTCAAAAATAGTATGAATCTAAGCATAGTAACTGTTATTTTACATTATGGTAGCCAAAAAATCAATGGCCCTTTCGGTGTAGAGCATGAGACTACAAAGCTAAGATGCAAAGTCAAAGTAACACAATTAACGTCATACAATGAGTTCGTTTACAGTGTTTATGAGATCGACATTCATTAAATGCCAATATCCATACTTCAGCATTAGTGCAGTCACTTTCGATGAAGAGTTGCGGGACATGTATGAGTTCGCTTGCCATCCCAATTGCATGCGTACAGCAGATGTTTATGTTGACATACACACGGATGACGTGTACATTCCTCAGACAGTAAGTGGTGCTCCTTCTCATGGTGTTGTCCCCGATTTGACTGCAAATTTTAGTGGTTACCAAGATGAAAGGGTTGACATAACGACGATGATGGCGGAATTTTCCAATTTGATTGTGTCTCCTTAGGACACGTTTAATGTTGCAGGGACATCACATGCGGAGGGCCAGATGCGATGTTCGACTAGAATACGGACACATTTCAATCGGAGCCAGAAGAAGAGGACGAGGATGTCGAATTGAACCAACAAAATGCATGACATGATGATGTTGAATATGATGAAGAATGATTTGGTGGGAATTTCAACTATGCAAACTCTAACATAGGGGGTGGTCCGAGTAGTGATGGAGTACCTGTGGTCGAGCAGTTTGATCATGCAGAGTTATAAACTGCTACACAAGAATACTATATGGAAAGTATGGATATACCATCAACAAACCCTGTTTGGGACCCTAATAAGAAAAAGCTTGCAGAGGGCGGGCATGGTTTTTCCTACCAAAAATATGTACAGAGGGCCATACAGATGTACGCAACAAGTGTACAGCAAGAATACATGGTCGACAGGTCCACATCTAGCTTGTACCTTGTTTGTTGCAAAAGTAACAACCCCAATAATCTATGTAAATGGTATTTGCGTGTCATAAAAAAAATCCACGCAACGTTAATTCGAGATTACAAAGTACTGTGGTGTTCACAATTGCTTAGTTCCAAATAGATGGCATAGGCATAGAAATGTTACCACTGATCTGGTCGAATTTATGGTAAGGCATTTTGTAAAACATAAACTTGATTTCGAAGTAGGTTTTGTTTGAGCTCACATTAAGGAAACACTTCCGGTGGATATATCTTATGAGAAGGCATGGCGTGGATGAAATAAGGCAATCGAACTGGTCTATGGTGATTGGCACATCTCTTATCAGTCACTTCCATGATTTTTTAGAGCTTTGAAGACAAAGAACCTGGGGACGATTGTAACTTACAATTTCCTTCCGGGTTCGATGACGGAATACAAAATTTTCGACTATGTATTTTGGGATTTTGCACCGTGCATCGCGGCATAAAAGCATTGTTAACCCGTGCTTATGCTTGACGGTTCCCACCTTCGGGGGCCATACAGGGATTATCTTCTTACAGCATTAACGATAGAAGCGATAGGAAAAGTGCCATTGGCATTTGCCATTGTTGATGCAGAGACAACAGATAATTGGCCATGGTTTCTACGTCTTGTGCGGTAACATTTTCTTCATGTTGTGTAAAAAGTGTGTATAATATCTGACCGTCACCAAGGGAGACTTGTTGCCGAGAAAAATATCTCATCAAATGGGTATTTATGTGTGAAATTTTGAATTTGTCTTTGACATTTGAAAAACAACGTGATGAAACAAGTTCGAAACTAGTATGTCAAAAACTTGTGCTGGATAGCTGGACAAGAACATCAAGTTTGCAAGCATAAACAAGTATGCAAAAAGTTCTTTAAATTGACCTAACACTAAGTGGGCTGGAAAGAAGACATATGACTATCTATCTAAAATCGATAAAGAGGTTTAGACCCTTTGTTCAAATGGAGGGGCCTATTGGGATATGATGACAAACAGTGTCAAATGCTTTAGTGGTGTTCTTATTGGTGCTAGATGCTTATCAATCATTATGTTAGTTTGTTGCAATTTTATGAAGCTAGTGGAATACTTCTACAATCAATCTCTAAATGCTAGATATTTGGCTGGACAACAAATACTGCTTCTCAGTAGAACAAGAGAACTTTTTGACAAGTGGGAGGCTCACTTACACCGTCATAATGTATTTCATTTCCTTTGGCCAACTGGAACTACATAGGTTGGGAGTTTACCGGCCTCGTGCACTGAAAAATCTCCTATTCAAGTAGTTAAATGCTATGAGAAGACTTGTACTTGTGGTAAATAGACAGCGTATTATGTGCCATTTGTCATGTTCGCATGCACAAACCTTAGCACGATACCTACAGAAACCGATCAAAGAGCTAATACCAAAGAAATATACAGTGGCAACATGCACTGCAACATACTCAATACCGTTCAAGCCATTGGGATATTGGCCACCAGTACCCACATGGCAACTTGGACCTAATCCTGGACTATTGCGTCAAAAAAGAAGAGATAGACTAGGAGGGAGACATATTCATAATGAAATGGACCAGTTGAACCAAGTAGGTTGGAGAAGGTGATCAAATTGTCATCAGTAGGGGCACAACCATTCCAATTGCCCAAGGTAGGAAATTAATGTTAAATCCATCTATTGTGATGTGAAATTTAACTATAATGATCTAAAATATATCTAATGTCATGTAAAATGCACTTTGTCATGTTCATTAGTGATTTTTATGAACTTTGGTTAACACTAGCTTTGGTTAATATATTACATGTCCATCGGTAGTTATGAAATTTGGTTAATATCAGCTTCATTGGTGATTGAATTATGCATGAATTTAATTTATGTTTTATAACACTTAAAGGAACCCCGATAACCAAAAAACCAAATAAGTAAAAATATTAGATAGATGACAATCCAACAAAAATATTTATGATGGAAGGTAAATACATAAAAGTCCACTGATACTGTCAACTAAAAAACAATAAAAATCTATCCTCTACGATATCCGTTGCAACAGTCTAGAGGGCATCCCTTTTTATCTCGTTGCAGCTATTGTCTAGTCGGACCCTGCTCGCGCGGCTACTTCCTCTTCTTCTATGGAGGTCCCTGATCGGCCTATGATTGTCTTTCCTGCTCGGACTAAGTCTCCTAGGTGTCGGACTATGTTTGTGATAGCTGTAAGGGCTGGGTCTCAACCTGTGGTTGGTCATGAAGATAGTCCTCAACTCGTATTGTATCATCAGGGGGTTACCTAGTCTCCCGATCACTAGATCCACTAACACGTGTAGAAACACTCGCAGGTGATGTTGTCTGCATATGACTAGGCTTGTACATAAACTGGGAAGGTTGAATAGGTCGAATCAAAGCCAATGGGGTCGTCATGAACGAGAAAATAGGCTGACTAACTGGAATGTACTACTGAAACCCCGATGATCTACTACCGTCGTGTGTCGATGAGGATGGCTGCGAGGAAGCAACGGTAGGGCTCGGTATTGGCTGTGTGGCCTGTGTGAATAATTGTGAACACTGGGTTGGCTGTCAGGCCAAAATAATGGGAGCGGCCACTGCGTCGGCAAGTACAATGACGTAGGTGTGGGTCGTGACGGCGTTAGCTGCACTATCGTCGGGATCTGCGTATGCGCTGACATAAGGACATCAAAGTATGTCGTGATCTCGAGTACATGCTGGTAATGAGCCTACGTCAATGCCTGCTGTATCTGGTCTATCACAATATGCATCTCTAGCCAAAAGCTCACAGTTAAAAAAGTACCCTAGGTATGCTATCAGTACCTGTTCTGCAAGTGGTGATACATAGTACCCATAATACCTATCTACATACCATATACATCATAGCAATATTACATAATATTTACATAAAAGGCTTAAAGCAATGAAGACTGCATATATTCTATTGACCAAGCGTTCCATGTTCTGAGATTGTGTCTGATAACCCTGATACGTTTGCTCTGATAGTGATTGACTGATAACTGTGATGGATCGACGTCGGTACCACCACATATACTGGATTAGTGGGACTACATTTGGGCTCTCCTCAGTAATTACCCTCCGATTTTCTTCCCACAGTCTACGCAAGCGAGCTAACTCAAGAGAATCCTTTATTATCTCTTTCCCTCTAACGTGTTCCACTGACATAGATGGCAACAGCGGGGTTGGGATTGACTGTCGCATTCCAATCTGCCGCACTACCCTATTAGGTCTGTAGTACTCCACCATTTTCGAAAATGAGTGGGACACTTGCTCTCCACCAAGCAGACCCCTTGGTACAATAATCCGGCAACTGATCAATAGTACTCATATATGGCTCACACTCAAATTATAATGTCATTAATTTACTTAGTTGAGTTAAATAACTATTGAATTAAAGAGTATATACAATATGTAAATATATATCTTCAGATTTATCTAACCTGATCGGGCTGCATCTTGTCTAATGTATCACGAATCACTAGTAAAACCCCATTAGCGGTATCCCAAAACTCCTTTGACCAAAGGTTTATTGCCCCACAAGGCTTGCATGGTAACCCCACCTAATTCTCCTCTACATGGTGTGTCCTCCGTGCTTGCCGTGTAGGCAGCGAATAGAGTCTGGGTCTGAAAATGTCAAATCTATCGAACATCTACCACTGCATGTAAATAACAACATTAGTAACATAAGTAATTCTACAAAATGTACATATACATAACTGATTAATTATAACACCTACATAAGAGTAAATCCACTGCATAAGTTAACTCTATTAGCATATGCATAGAGATCTAACTGATGATACATGTATGCAAGTGCTACAATGCCTCAGTTCAAAGACCTAATTGCCCCAAATTACTGCAGCACAAACAACCAGTTCATGTCTCCTTAATTACCACTGGCGTCGACGAATAGGTGACAATTCAAGAATGAGAATATCCATAGATGAGCACATACCTCAGCCTAGGCAACTGTATAGTCCTCTAGACGACTTGTGTTGTATACATTTCTCGCCTCATGCAAGTTTACCTTGCCAGATTTAGCATTGATTGCCTTTGGAGGAACTACAACACCACATACCTGCTAGAATAGCTCCTGCCACTCAGCAACTGGAATCTACGCTTTACCAGCATCCGACATAGGGTCTCCCTGTATGAATAAACCCCATAAAATAGCTATAACCTGCAACGAAATTGTGGCCTCTCTGCAAGTGAAGTGTAATGCGTGCGTCTCTACTCTCCACTGCTCAACTAAGGCTGTCATCATAGGATAATAAAACTCTTACCCACCTACTGCATAACACCCATAAAACCCTATGCGTACCAATGCCTCCTGAACACGAGGGTGCTCAAGCTCATCATATAGATGCTTATCACATCTAGGTACTTGTTCCTCTCTCTGATAGGTAGTGCTCGTTATCAAGTGAGTCCTATGCAAGAGAGGTATCCTTTGGTATGGGTCTATGGGCCATAACGTATCCTACGGGCAATAAATTAATTAATTAATAATTATATTAATAGAAATTTCAATGATAATATTATAGTAATAATAATAATAATAATAATAATAATAATAATAATAGAAATAATAGTAATAATAATAATAACAATAATAGTAGTAGTAGTTGTTGTTGTTGTAGTAATAAACTATTAATAATACATAATAATCATACTAATATTCAAAAAAATTGTACTAACCATGATGCTAATAATACCAATACTAATATTAATTACATTAATATTCACAATAGTAATCACACTAAATAATAATTATTAAATTCAATACTTCCTACAAGTTTTTATAAGTTTCATAAATTCCTATTTCTTAATTTCATTCCATTCCATTTTTTTTAGTTCTATAACATTCTAAATATAGTAATTAATAAATTTCCTATTACTTTAAATTCTTAATTTCATTAGATTTTATTTTTCCAAATATCCTATTAATTTTATTTTTCCTATTGTCTATATCTACAACTAAACTATACAATTACAACATCTACATCAACAACTATACCAACATCTACATATAACATATACATACACAACATATATATATATATATATATATATATACTCACACACACACATGATATACATATACAACATATACTTACATATAAAACATACTTATGCACATAAAAAAAAAAATCTAAATCAGTAAAAACTTAAAAAACTAACACTAATAGGCAAATTCCTAGGCTTGAAGCTTGTTTTGAGTTAGAATGAAGGGTTTGGGAGCTTGAATTTTTCGTGGGGAAGATGAGAGGAGAGAAGGAAAAGCTTCGGGTGTGAGGAAGAATAAGAAGGGGCGGGTTAAAAGTTGAATAATGTTCTGCTATTCAATCACCGTTAGCATTTATCGCGGTGAATTAAATGTGGTCAAATTCGGCTATTCAATTACCAAAAGTTTTTTCAATAGTTGAAAAATACTCCGCTAATAGTCGAGTAATAAATGATGATACTTTTGTTAATTGAACAACCGATTTCGGCTTTTGAATAGCTGAAAAGGCTAAATTTGCAATTCATTTCAAAACAAGACTATTGTCGTAAGGAATTTTAAAATTTGTGTCATTTATAAAAAAATTCAGTGTGTGGTCTTGTAGGAGGAAAACGAATTTGTCCTAGCTTATTGAATATCCAACTATAAAATATGTATGCATGTATATGCATATGTTGATATATGTGCACACGAGCGTATATATGTGGTGTTTGTTCTATACTATTGGATATATGAACAAAATGCAAGAAGTAAACAAGGAGAAAAAGAAAAAAGAAAAGATAAATAGTTAAATTTACAAGTCTTTTCACTTACATATAATATTTCAGAAGGCATTTCATCATCATGTGAACTTCTCGTTAATTTTTCATGAAAATAACATGAAAGACTAATCCGGTCCTACTAATTACAGTTCAGGAACTACAAGGCTCATCTGCAACTATATTATAGAGCGATTAGCTAAAATGCCCTCAAACTTGATGCTCACGTGCGGCTCATGTGACATTTCCGTTAAAAACGATTTTTGCTTGAAGGACTAACTGATTAAACTAATAAAAGTTGAGAGACTAAAAATCTTATTTTAATTGTCGAGGGACTAAAATATTCTGCATTTTTATAGTTCATGGACTATAGAAAGAACTATTCCTATTCTTTTCACTTTACATCATATCCTATAATTTAATTTAATTTGCCATTTAATTTATAACCTTCTGGACCCAAAAAGTCTGTGCCTCAGCCGACGATCATACACACTCAGAAAAGTTAACGAGGAATTTTCTGACCTGGTCTTAACTTAGAATAGATCAAATTTTGCATAAAGGACCTTACCAAAAAGGGTTGAATTAATTAATTTATAGTTTTGTTAGAAAAGTTTTGCCCTGGTTTGACAAAAAAGAAAAACTAAAGTTTTATATACTGTCGGCAAAAGACCTTTAAATTGCAACGTTGGAGGTTTGGAGATGAAGAAAAAGATAAGCATCTACATACGTACGAATAAGTTGTTCAGTTCTGATGGACTCTTCGCCCTCTAAAAATGTTTTGAACGAGAAAAAGTTATGTGGAGATGCCACTGAAAGTGCATGTTTAGGTGGTTTTGTAATTAATATTCGAACTGGCACAGGCTGTAGTAATCCATAATTGGTAACAGATATGCGACACATTGTTTGAATTTTCAAGGGACTAATTTGACCAAAAAAATTCAAGGGACGTTATACCATAAACTATATCCATCTTGGTTTAGTTATTTTTTATTAAAAAAAAAATTCAAACAAATGTAATCTTACTTCAAATAAAAGCAGATCTATCGGTCTTATAGAAAGCATCACCAAATTATAACTTGAAAAATACGTATAATTATAGAACATTGGGCCTGTTTAGATTCGTATTTTTTTCGAAAGTGTTTTTTTTACATAATTTTTTTTAAAAAGTGATTTTTTGAGTGGTTAAAATTTATTATTCTTGGAAAAAGCAGAATTTGAGTTTTCTTTTACGAACTTCAACCTTTTTTTTTTTTTTAAAAAAAAGGCAAGCCAAATGCTTATTGCAACAAATATGTACTTTTTTCAAAAAAAAAAAAAAACTTTTATGAAAAAGATCGACGAAAACATATCTTAAGACAAACGCCAAACAGATATGTATTGGCGGAGCAACTCACTCTTTTGGGTAGTCCATTGACCCCTCATTTTTTGTTTAAACTAGTAGAATACCTGAGCAATATGCATGAGGAATTGAGGATTTTTTTATGTATTTATTAATTATTAACGGCCAATTTTTATAATCTATGTATAGATAAAATATTAATATATTTTGTAAAATTTAATTTTTAGCAGGTTTTCAATGCTTATCATAGTTTTTATTCTTTTTCTATAAAATTAAATAATCTTGAAAAGAAAAATCATAAATGAAGTATACGGAAGAATAAGAAAAAGAAAGGAAATATATATATGAAATAACATTGACTATAGAGAAAAAAATAAAAACTACATACATACATATGTTGAAGGTTAAATTTTATGAATCTTAAAAGATAGTGTTAACACTTATGACATAAGATTCATGGCTACATTGATTTTGTAAGACAACAAAATTTGGTAGTAAATCTTGCTTTCATTCGGGCAAATTACTCTCATTGAGTTGGTTTATACCAAGACAATTTTTTCTATTAAATCGTGCATTTTTTCTATCATATATACGTCCTACAAATTTGACTAAAACTTTTTTTTTTGGCATGAATAAAATGAGATTGACTAAATTCTTTTTAAAGGAAAAAATGTAGCATAAATTAAAATGACATATTATATACATATATATATATATATATATATATTTCCTTTAAAATTTTTAATTGAACCCTCTCGATTAAATAATAGAAGTGTTTTTTTTTTTTTGGGGCTAAGTTAAATAATAAAAATTGTCAAGAAGACAAAACTCATTAATTTTAAAGTGATAGGCCTACTTCTATACATAAAAGGCCACCCCTTGACTCCTATTTGCGATTTTACTTTGGCTAAAAGGCTAAAAATTATGGAACTACATGTAATTGTCCCCTGATGAGACCTTCTGTATATTCTTTTGATTAATCTATTCACTTGCTTAGTTAGAAAAAACAAAAGTAATGAGAGAAATAACATATTGTTATGATGAATGATTACTAACTTATACAGACGGATTTATTTGAAAATATTTACAATGATAATTTAAATAAATCTTGATTGTTTTGAGAATATTAAACCTCGTTGAGATCAAATAATGTAATGTATATGTAGCTTTTTATACTTCACTCTTTTTTCAATCTATCTATTAATTTAAAATTGACCCCAATAATTAAGGAAAAATTTTAACTTCCCTGCTACAAATATACATATTATACCTATATATAAACGTGTGTATATATACCATCAATTTACAAAATGAGAACCACATATTCACAAACTAGTTAACAATTTGATTAAATTGAAATTAATAATGTTAATCCGTTTGCAAATACTTATATTCAACGTGGTGAACACCATTGCGTAAATTGACGTTCCCCCTAAAATATAGTGGTATTCACTATTATGTAAAGTGTTGCCTGGTATATGTATATATTCTTTTTCTTTTTAAAAAAAATTATAATGATTTTTCACTTATCTTTATTGATAACTCAAACTCAAAATTTATATGTACCAAATGAGGATAGTATCACTGAACTACATCTTTTTGTTCATGCTATATAGTGTCTAAGATGTCACCATTAAGTATCAACCATCATATAGCCTATCATAGTAAATACAAATAATCAATGTGGTGAATACCTCAGTACACTACAGATTATGGCGAATACCTATGATGAATATAATAAACACTTGTCATTTTTTTCATATGACGTATTATTAATTTTATCTTTCTTCTTGCGACTCGTAGATAAGCATTGTACCATATCCCTGATGTAAAAATTGTTCCATAGGTAAGTTTTCTGACAAATGTGAAAACGGATCATGCGCTCACATTTCCAATAATATCTCAAGGTTTAATGTAATGGAAAAAATTATTCTGTCTCGAGAAAGACAAGAAGAAAAACCCTTGTGTTAGGCCTGCCCTAGAAACGACATTTTTTCTAACAGGAACATTCTTTCTTTTTTCCTTAACCTTTCTTGAATCATAGAGTTCATCTCTCTCTCTCTCTCTCTCTCTCTCTCTCTCTCTCTCTCTCTCACTCACTCTCACAAACACACACACACACAAAATTCTTACCTTAATTAAAGGACAAGAGAGAAAAAATAACAGCAAGCAAAAAAATGGGCAGGGCAC
Organism: Cordia subcordata; assembly: GCA_028554755.1. Lineage (NCBI taxonomy): Eukaryota > Viridiplantae > Streptophyta > Magnoliopsida > Boraginales > Cordiaceae > Cordia > Cordia subcordata. The sequence goes on from JAPTOF010000002.1 coordinate 2,683,827, forward strand.
CTTGCTGTGACAAAGCTAATGTCAAGAAAGGGCCATGGTCACCTGAAGAAGATGCAAAGCTCAAGGCCTATATTGAACAGCATGGTACTGGTGGTAACTGGATTGCTTTGCCTCAAAAAATTGGTATAATTTTTTCCATTTCTTTTTAGTTAATATTTTCCATCTCAACTAAATATGAGTAACTGGATATGGACTTGTTGTTGCGAATTATCTCAATATATATGTGGTGATCTTTGTGTATTATCAGGTCTGAAGAGATGCGGAAAAAGTTGTCGGCTGAGATGGCTCAACTATCTTCGTCCGAACATCAAGCATGGCGGCTTCACGGAAGAAGAAGATAACATAATTTGCAGCCTCTATATAACCATTGGAAGCAGGTGAAAAAAGGAAAAAAAAAAAAAAACAAAGAACCTCATGAAATGATGTCATCTAGGCCATATGGTTCACCTTTATTTTATTTTTGATTTGATGTTTCACTCTAACTACTCCCCTTTTAATGATCCCATGATTATTAGGTTGATGATACAATACAATTTTTAACCTTAATTTTGCAAAGAACAGATGGTCTATCATTGCAGCACAATTGCCTGGAAGAACAGATAATGATGTGAAGAACTACTGGAACACTAAGTTGAAGAGAAAGCTGTTCGGAAAGCAGCGAAAAGAGCAACAGGCGGCGCGTAGAGGTAACAATAATCAAAAGCAAGCCATGAAGGCAGCAGCAGAGAATTTTCCGGCTTCTGATAACAATAATCAAAGACCCTATTGGGCTGATGAGCTCCCTGTACTGCCAACTATACCGCATTCAAGCGAAGAGCCGCGCTTCAAAGATCACGCTTCTGTAAGGAAGTTACTGATAAAGCTTGGAGGCAGATTCTCTGATGATGATCAACAAGTACTCAATGCCACGAAAATTCTTCCATATCCTATTGATAATAATCAATTGATGCAATCGTCATGGCAGCAATCTCTCAGTCTGATGTCTTCTGATGATCAAATTGGCATCACGAATCCAGCGATTTTTCCATCGCCAAGCACTAAATATAATATGATTGTGGCGGATACAAGCGCGATCCCGGGCCAGAGCAGTTTTGCAGCTGAGCTAGAGAATGTGGTGTGTAACAATCTACAAAATTTAGATGGCTTGGAGTTCTTCAATGGGGATTTCATCAATCATAACGGTACCGCTATTTCTGGTCGAAGCGCGCATTGGGGCGAAATGAACTCTCTGGATTTTCCTTCTGGTGCTGCTTCTTTTGATGAGGGTTTCTTGAAAGGAATGCTGCAGCAAGGATGTGCATTTGATGAGCTGAGCTACCCTGATACGCAGCAATGATCATGGCACTGTATATTAATGGTGTATATTTATTTGTATGAGTGGCTTTGGTGCAAATTTATATCAATATTAATTATTAACTGCTAGAAACCCTAATGAATTTTTTTTGAGTGCTATGTCTGTGTGTTCCTTTGTTCTATATGTCGAGTACAATAATTTATCATTCATTTTGTTTCGTGTAACTTCATAATCTTAATTTATGCGTTCAGCTCCCTGAGTTACTATATATTACATATATACATACATATATATGTGTGTATACATTACATTTGGAACTCTACATTTATTTAAAATGATACTTTCTGTCTCTATTCCGTCTCTATCTAGCAACCGATTTTTTTCCGTCACTAATCAACAGTTTGCTAGTAGTCTGACGAAGTGCAGATCGGATCCAAACCTAGCTATAATGGTGGTGAATTCCTGACTGATAAAAGGTACGTGATTTCTTTCACAGTGTTTAGATAATATATTTTGGCACAGGTCGTTGGAGCCCTTGAGATGATACACTAGAGTATATCTAAAAGATTCCCTTTGACATTTTGGCTGCAAGGTACTGGGATTTAGTAGTAGAGAGTATTTTCTGAATCTCGTGCATTATTAATTCCACCTCTGACATGCATCATCATCTTCTTGAACTGCAGTAGCTTGGAAAGAAATGGTTGAGAACTATATATATAGTTATGTGTATATCTAGTTAGCATACTAAAAAAAGAAATGTAATAAATTAAAGAGTTTCTTAAGTTAGTATATTACCTAAGTACACACACGTATACATAAAATGATATTTGAGAAACAAAGGTACAGTGATATTTAGAATTATTTCTTAGCTAAGTATAATACATTTTATTCTCTTGTGTTTTGCCAAAATTAAATATATATAATTTTCTGTGGTTCCAAAACTCGTAATAACCTACCTCTGTGCATTATAGAAAATATTACTTATACCCCTTCTATTATTAAGAACATATTGTACAATCGGCCCAAAAGTTTGAAGGTTTTGTGTAACATCTTTTATAGTACAGCAGTATTAGCGAGTTTTAAAATATAGAGTGTTCCATGTGACTTTGATAGGACGCAAGGGGATAAAATGCATTTTACCATTCTTATCCTCATTTAATAAGTTCTACGCATTTTGTTTCATGCGTCACTAATCTTAAGATTGATTTATTAAGATCTTAATTTTTAGCTACTTAGGCCTCAAAATCTTTCAACTATCCCAAGAATAAAACTCAATACGGAATATAATTCTGAAATTCATGGGTAGATTCCAATTTTTAGTGCATTATGCATCTTCATTGCTAGACCATGAGATTCATCAGTTTTCAGGATTTCCAAATGTAAAGCAACAAAGTTTTGCTATTGTCTTTCAATAGCAAGGTGATAGATTGGTAGCTTGTTTGTGCTAAAGGAGCATTCTCCAAAGAAACTTGCTTTTATGTGCTACCTAGTATTTTGCGCAAGCTAAACATTGCTTAATTATAAAATCCTCACTGTGACATGGTTCACAAACACTCATGATCGAGGAGCTGATGATTATTCTTCCTCACATGTTTGTATAATTTATCACAGATGAGCTTTATACATATCTTTAATTGTATACACATGCCTTCAATCTTATTTTGCTAACAAGAGAAATGTTCAATCACAAAGGTTCATGAAAATAGCATGTATTTGTAATGTATTTGTAATGGTTGTCTCGTAGAATGATCCCTAACTAATTTGATTTTGTTCGCAAGAAAAAGAATATATTTGCCGTTTATGGTGGAAAGGCGAAAATAAAATGTAATTACCAGCTGTTAATTGGTTTGTCGTGAAGTTCTAGTAATCCTGTACTGTCACACATTTTGTGGAAAATTTAAAGTGAGAATTAATAAGTTAGTGGTCTATAAGTGTATCATTTTGAGAGGTTAAACTTGACTTTATGACAATAATACACTACAAACGTGAAAATCTGCTCAGCATGTTTATTAGTGAATATTAGAATCAATTTGACTTTCAGATTCTCCTAGTAGTATCCGAGGCATATTTGGGTCCACATGAATTCCATTCCTTAAAGAGGATATTATCATGTACATCCAAGTATTGATCTTTCACTTTGACTCATTATTGGAATTAGGCTAAGTACACTACTGTAAAATTTCTCGCTTCGGTTGGGTTTTCCATGGCTTCGTCAAAGTCAACTTTTCTTCTCTTTGTTTCCATATTGCATATTGAAGTAATCCAGCAATTACTTATAGAGTAAACGCCAATATGAATCGTTTTTCTTTTATGGTTGTAACATTTTTGTTCCTCCTGGTATGTTTTAAAATGAATTTCTCAATTCTTGAGATCTGTGAATTCGGATATTGTTAGTCTAACAGCTACTTCCTGCCACAAAATTAAATGTTAACATGGTTGTTGAAGTTTTTTGGAAAGAACGTGTTTATAAAATGTGGGATAACAAGTAATAAGTTCTAGACATAAAGTAGCGGTTGAATTAACGGTGTCCAAAATCACAAACTTCAAGGATTAGAGAGTTTATTTTGAAATGTAATACGGGATCAAAATATTACAACTATAGAGATAAAGGATTTTGAACTTACTTATTATTAGCTCTTTATTCTTGAAAGTTCAACATTTTGAATGTTGTTGAGGAACTAGCTTATCATTCATCCAAATGGCATGCTACACCATGGATAGATCTCAGATTATCTGGTACAATTTATCAGTGTTCCTCTCGTTTAAATTAAATGGTGCCATAATGGAAAACCTCAATGTGTATTGCGAAGTTCTGATAAGAAAAAAAGGCTTACTCTATTGCCAAATATTAGCAAACTTATAACGGTGAAAATTTTTTCATTGTTATCCTCAAAATTTCTTCCAATCCCACCATAATCCCAAAGTAGTCCACCTCTATTCAAATTTACACATAGCAAAAGTTTCGTACACTTTCATTTGAAGTTTCCTTTATGCATCAATTGCCCACCACTTGGTTGTCCATTCTTCACTATATATACATCTACCCTATTTTTTTTTTAAAAAAAAAGAAAGAAAAGAAAAACACCTTCTCTGTCTTCTGACTTATCTCATTTTTGCACCATTAGCAGCAATCCTCAGAGTCTTTTTAAAATGCTACAAGAAAATTACTTTTTTTGGTTTAGCCGTTGCATTGGCTGACCAAATAAAGAAATTAATGAGAAAGTTGATTACAGTTGTTACCCTATAGAGACAAGCTAGTGATCGTTTTACGCTGACTTTTGGATCCTAAAACTTTATTTGGTAAGCCAAGGTCGTAGTTTGTTAGAATTTTGTTGACAAAGTTCGAAACTTTAATAGGTTTCCTAAAGCTCTTGGCATGGCGACACCTTATGCTAGCTGTTTGCCAGGCAAGTCTCCATATAATTAAACATGATGTGCATATAGTCTTGTCCAACTGACGAAGAGGGTGTTGGAAGTGCTTGTAAGTTCGTTAGCCAAGCTTGCTTATAAATAAAAAGCTATAATTTATCTGTTTGGCAAATTATGTCTATAAGTAAGAAAAATTGGCTTAGAAACAATCAAAAAAGGTGTAAAATAGAGAATAAAATAATTTTAGAGAGCGCTAATCTATTTCTTTAGTCATGTTTTGACTAGCGAATTATTTTTCGTTCTAAAAGACTATTAACTTTTCAAAAAGATGTTATTTAAACCATTTCATCAATTATACCAAAGAAAAAGTTAACAAGGAAGGGTTAATCATTTTCTTTTTGGTTGGCAAGTGAAATATTTCATTCCACAAATCTTTACATAAATTTGAAAAAAAAAAAAAAAAAAAGGACCACATATTAAGCTCTTTTCTGATTCTTGTATAGTATAATATTTATTGTCTAACACTTACAGAAACATGAATTCAGAACTTATATGTGCATGATTGTCAATTGTGTAATACAAACTTATGTTTATATCTAAAATTTGCATTGCTAAATATTGTTCAAGATAAGACCAAGCCAAGTCAACAAGAATCTCAGTGTGAAGATATGCGCATGCATTGCATGATTAGAGCCGTGATAACAACGTGCTTGTTCTCTGGCGGTAAAATCAAGGAAGATCTACATGTCATTTGAAGTACGAGGAGTCATGGAGGAAGTTGAAATTTCGGGGTCATTCATGTATAAATGTTAGCTGGGAGTCATTAAGCAAAGAGTCCTAGCTAGAACCAGCACACTTTCAGTCTATATTTATCTCAAGGGTAGTTTATACGTCGTTGTAATTCCAAAAATATATCCAAAGTACTGGAGGAGATTGTTATCATGCTTATTCAATCACATAAATTATAGTAAAATTTCAAAAATTTGCTCATGTGCCAACATGATATGTCGGAAATTGTTATCGTGCTTCTTGGATCATATAAATCATGATAAAATTTCAAAAATTCGCTCATGTGCCAACATGATAGGCCTTTGACATGCTGTGCGAGAGTTGTACACTGTCAATTATTATGTCCCATGATGTTTTTTATACACAGTTGACTATCAATGTGCCATGCTTGATTTCCACATTGTACACATGATGTTTTGTGTACTCTTTTCCTTCGAAAAGGATTAAAGAATTGTCGATTTGAGTAGATTGTTATCATTTCATTAGGAACGGAATAAGTTTGTTTAATGGGGATATGTAAACCCATATACTTATCGAATGCAGATGTATTAGAGGAAAAATAAAAGATAAAAGCAAATAAAATATTGAGATTCGCCATTTAATTAATTTTGTCAACAATATAAGGAGTTCTTTTCCCTTAATATTCTATTTTTTTTAATTCATTTTCATTGTTGATCTCCTATCTATTACGGTGAAAAATGTGCACTGCCTTTTAGTATGCTTCCATCTTTTCTTTGCCAACATTCTACAGCTTTTCTCTACTACCTAGCCGGTCTTCACATTTCAATTCTGATCCATATTTTTTGGTTAACTAATTCATTTCCTTCGTCGTCTATGATTTTCTCAATGAACATTAAAAATAAATAACAAAAGTACATTGGCAAAACGATAAAAAAAAAAAGTAAAAAATCTCTCACGAATTTCTCCAGTTCATAACTTGCATAGAGACCTCAATAAAATAATTAATTTGCTTTTTTAAAGATCCAGCACTTTCATATCTGGTGTTTACAGGGGTTACTTGTTTTTACTAAGAGCCAGTTAGGTTTATTTATTTTTAATAACTAATTACATATGAATTTAGGCATGAGCTCTTAGAATTTACAAATTAATCATGTTTTAAGTATTAATTAATTGACAATTAATTTCAAGTTAAAAATAACAATGCATGTTGACAATAGATAAAAATAATAAAATAGATAATAGAATTATAATAATAAATTAAGATTAGTCATGTTATGTAAGCATTAATTTGGCACTCTAAAATCAGTGGCGGATCTAAAATTTTTTTTCCCGGATCAAATTTAAATTAAAAGAAACAAAATATAATAAAATTATGAATGAAATAAATTAAAAAGTGATTATTTTTTAGAAGTAAAAGTTATTTTTTGTACATTAAAGTCTAAAAGTTGGCTATGTAAAAGTACCCAAAAAAAAAAGATATTGTGTTTTACATCCATTTTTTAATAACATAGGACTACTTTTTTAATTTTTTTGATAAAATATACTACTTTTAGGGAAAGATAAGATAAGATAGTTATAAATTGGAATTTTTATATTTTTTTATTTTTTATATGATAAGCTACTTTTTTGGAAAAGACGAGTGTGGAACTTTTTAGCTGAATGTTTATTTTAGCCTTAATTATTTGAAATTTTACAAATAAAAAGGATATTTAAGATATTAACTTATTTTATCTCTTTACTTAAACAAAAATTTTTGGAACAAAAGAGGGGTCACTTGACCCCCTGTGTGAAGTGCTTTATTTGCCCCCGTCTGAAATTACTAGAAAGGAAAGAACTTTAACAATTTAAAAAAATAAATAACAATATATATCGGTAATAAATAATAAATAATAGAATAAAGTAAATAATATATTGATACATTAGTTAATAATAAATTAACGATAGTTATTCTATGTAAGTACTGAAACGGCATTTTAAGATTGTTTAAAATAAAATACTTTAACATATGTATAATATATATATATATATATATATGCACATACATACAAACATGCATACATTATATATGAAAGAAATAAGCATAAGTCTCATATATATTGCTTCCGTCTAAAAATTCACTTCACCGTGTTATGCCACGCAGTAGAACATCTGCTTCTATTTTTATCTTCCAAGTTCCAACAACTTCACACACATGTTACTAAATTCAACCTTGCTTCGCAAACTGATGTAATATATATATGTGTGTGTTGTGTCTGTGTATGTATCGTATAGTTTTCCTATCTTACTCATAAAATTTATTGAACCCCAAACTCTACAATTTTTTATAGCCATCAATCACTTATAACTTTTGAATCTTCTTATAACTTTTAATTCTAAACTGTAAACTCTAAAACACAATTATTATTCAAAGCGTCTCATATTTATAAAAGGTTATACTATAAAATTAATATCAAAACTTGTAAATCACATAGAAAAACACTAGTTATTCTTAACTAAACTACATTAATATATTCACCTTTACAGGTATATATGCTATATATAGTAAACAAGACGAAGACATACAGATTAGCACCGCATTCTTTAGAGACGTGAAGGATGTTTTCTACTGATGACCAAAAGACAATGTCATGACAAGCTGATTATACCAGGGGAATATACAACTAGGATTTTCATTTAGTGTTGTTCTATGAATACAAAAATTAAATTTCATATACAAATAACTTTGTCCGACAAAGAGATTAATTATTTTATAATTAAACTAAACATACTGTAAAAAATATACACATTAAAAAAAAGGAAAAGAAAAGGCCAGATGGCCCCCACTTATCATCAAGTGAGAGGAATATCCTTCAGCAAGAAAAAGCGAAACAGAAAGGGCTTCAAACAAGCAACAAAATTTCCAGTTAATATTCCGTCAATATTATATATATTATGATAATATTAAAAAGGACAAAAAGAATACACACACACACATATATATATATATGAGCAAGAATGTTCTAACCATGACAATAGCCAAACGACGATAATCTTCACTAGCTTTAGATTTTATATATGTTAGCCACTTCGTAAGTTATCTGAATAATGAAATGGGATTTTGTTTGTTTGTTTATTTAGTTATAGTGACAGTCACTAAGATTAGAAATTCCACTAAATTTTGTCCTTCTCGTGGACCAAAAAAAAGTTGTTCTTTATTTTAAGTGTATTGAAGAGCGCGTTTCGTTGATGTACAATGATTAAACAATAAAAGAATGATGTTAAACAATTTGATGCTTGAATATGTCTCCGAGGAGAAAATTTTTGTCTTCAATAGTCTTCAGTCAGTCATGAAATTAGAATATTAATCATAAAATTAATTGGATTAAGATAGTCCATGTGATGGACTACTCATATAGAGTTTGAATTGGTTTTTTTCATGAAAAGATATTTTTTTAAAAAATATTCTTTTTATGATAATATAAGTATTAACTTGGTTTTGAAAAAATTATATTTCTGAAAAAAATTAAATTTACTTTTTTTAGAAATAAAAAACTTTAGTTTCTTAAGTAAACACTTTTTACCATAAAACATAAAAACATGATTTGGGGGGGGGGGGGTGGGGGAGTTTCCAAGCCAGCCTAGTTATATGCTCCAAACTTAAATTTTAGGATTGATTTGGATATTGTAGGTGTGGCTAATCAGAATCTAATAAGTAACCGTACATAGATGGAGCTTAGTTTACAGTAAGGGGCTTAAATGCATCCTTTTATATTTGATTAATTTCTATTATTATTTACATGATATTAAAATTAATTTACTTATACGAATATATAAAGTTTCTTAAATTTATAAATGGTCTCCTTACCAATTGTTACCGTTAGAAAAGACGTTTTTTATTTGAGAAAGATTTATAAATGACCCTTTACTAATTGATTGTTCTTGCTAGAAGATTCTGGCTCCATTACGCTCTCACATTGAGCTCATACTGAGAGGACTCTACGGAGGTGTCACGAGCACAATTTTGTTAAAGTTTTCTAACTTCTAACAAATGCAAAAGATCAAAATATCGTAGCAATCTCTTGTAAGTGCTGTTTATGTTACATTTGGGATGAGCTTAAAAAAGATACTACTTTACTAAAGATACTACAAGTGGAATAATGAAATTTTCTTTTCCTCTATACCTTTACTAAATTAGTTTTATTATATTAATGCATAATTTGACAAAAACTAACAAAATATCTGAGAAAATCTTCACACCAAGGGCTAGTTTAGCTTTTAGGATTGAAAATGCCGTTTTCTAAAAAGCACTTAATTCTAAGAATAGACTTTTGGTTAAAACCCTTCTAGTGAAAAAGGAAAAATGTTTGGTTATTTTATATAAAACGAACTTGTGTTAAAAGAAGCTAATGTTTAGTTGTGTATTTGGAAATAACAGTTGATTATCTGAACTATTAAAAGAGCATTTTGAAACGTATAATAATAAACTGCTCTATTTTAATAATTTTTTAACTTGTTCAAACAATTTCTTAAGAAATATAGTTACATTTTTTAAAAATGAAAATTTATTAAATTAGATCAAAAATTAATAAATTATTATTAAATTAAAATTTATTAAATTTTTAATTTTTAATTGAATTACTATTTTTTCACATTATTTTCCTTTTTTTAACTTTCTAATTAATCAAATTAATTTTCAGTAATTATTAAGAAAATATATTTATTAATTTTATTTATTATAAACTTATTTAAATGATTTATTATTATATTTTAAGGTTATTTTTTAATTATTATATTTTATTATTTTATTTATTTTTAATTATAATTATAATTAAAAATGAATAGTAAAAATAATAAGGATACTTTTGTCTAAAGAATATTTTAAACTCCTTCCAGCAAACTGCAAAGGGACTGTTAACTTTGTGCTTAAACTAAGTTTCACAAGGGAAAAAAATAAACACTCTTTTTTTCCAAGATGGACTTTTAGGCTTTAAAAATTAATTTGGTTCTCCAAAATGAAAATCCAAACGGGCTCTAAAACTTATTAACGTTCTACCGGTGCCATGCAGATTAATTTTATAAAAATGAAATAATCTGAATAATCATATTTTTTAAATTTTAGAGTTAAAAATTTTAAAAAAAAGATTAAAAAATGGTAAGTGATTAACAACTTCAAATCATTATAGAGGAGTATGTACCAAATAAATTTTATGAATAAAATCAAGAGATCGTGGCATATTTGTTTGCAAAACAAGGTCAGTTTTGAATTTTGACATCGGACATGTGTGATACTATTGGAATGAAAACAGAAATAGATGTTTTTTGTCACATGATGCAATACAGTAAAGTGAAGTTTTGGAAAGAAATAATATGAATTTTCTTGATTCAAAATTAAATTATGGAAGTGTCTATTGTCCTAGTCCTAACCCATAAGAATCATGGAAGTAATGGATTATTTGAATCTTTATTGTTTTATTAATAATAAAGTTTATAAGTAAAAGTACCTTTTATAATTATTATGGTGTGATTTTATATTTTAGAATTATTAAATAATTAAATTATTCAAGATACTATTAAATATTCATTGCCTCAGATCTAGAAAGAAGTAGAAAAATGAAAACATCATCGGTTAATTTAAATTGCACAAAACTATGAGAAAATTCAAAACTAAACATTATGAGTAGACAAGGAAATAAAAAATTTTATTTGAGAATATTTTTTATTTGAGACAAATTAATCTTGTAACTAATAGTTTTATATCACCATTAGTTCAAATTTTACTTCCGTTAAATCTCACCCGTGCGAATTGCAAATTTTCTTTTTTGTTCAAAATTAAAATCGTGTGCATCACATGAGATTTAACATGTTTTTTGATAGAATAATGCAATTTTCCTCTATTTTCCCCCTAATGTTTGGATAAAGTCACTCATCTTATCTTATGAGTAGACCCTTTCGTGTCATTAAAATTCACCCATAAATCCCGCAAATTGTACGCTCTCCACATTGTCCACCACTGCATTATATATCCACTAGCGTGTGTAACACACCCACCTATATAGGGAAAAAAAAAAAAAATTCACTCTATCTCCTGATTCCACTCTCTCCTAATTTCACTGTCTCTCTCTCATTCATTCTGTCTGTGTCATGTATCTCTCTTTAAGTTTTCTCTCTCAAGGGAAAAAAAAAAAAAATTGTTGTTGCCGCTGTTGTCTTGCTACAGCCTCTGTCTCTCTCTCTCGAAACGCTAACAGATCTATATTTAGTTTGTGGGTATACATATACAAAAACAACTGGATCTACAAAAATTATAGTAGATCTATTTGGTTGTGTTTTTATGTACTATATATATTTGTAGAATTTTTTATATGTGGAGAAAATTCAAATAAAAATTTGAGAAGATAAAAGAAGTAAACGTTTCATTCAAATGTTGTGAACATTTTCATTGAAAGCTGCCATTGTGAATGTGTCAGCCATAGATTGCGAACATGTACTCACCCAATTGTGAACATATAATATAAAATTTTTATACTACAAAAGTAGTGAATAATTAAATTTATAAACATATCATATAAAAATTGTGAACAATTAAATATTTAATCATAAAATATTAAAATTGTGAAGTATAATATTATACATAAATGAGTGGATGCACACTCCCTAGGGTGTACGGTATCCCCTTCCCATAAATCCTGTCTACCTTCTAACGCATCGCGTACGTCCCCCATCTCAACGGGGCATCGTCTTTTCTTTGAGAAGGTAAATTAAAGAATACGAGGGAATTTCGAAACACGAAAAAAATCCAATCCACCTTTTTAAAACTGCATAAACATTCTGTTAAACTCAATTATTCTGTTCTACATGATGGAAGAATTTCTGGACACAAGCTTTAGCAGCATCCAGAAGCTGAATGTGGTAACTACAGAAGTGTTTCTACCTATTTACAAACAGAAATTTAACTAAGAATCATCATTCTGTCTACCATTCTAACCAAATCCACAACATTCTTTCCTATAAACACTTTCTCACAGCAATGACATGTAATTGTTCAGATGCATCAACCACATTTCTTATGTACACAAATACACCACACACACGGCAAAACCTTTCTCTTCTACCTTACATGAAGCTCTTCAATTTCAAGAGGAGGTAGCCTTGGGGATCTCTTACCTGCACAGAAAAATCATCGGAAGCGAATAAGTACCTTTTCAGACCATATATAAAGGTTGTTCTTCCTGAATTATTATGCAAACAAACCTGAAGTCTTGTCCTCCAATTCTTCGAGTTTGACGACAGTGTCTTTTTCAGGGTCGTCCGGAAGAATCGGTTTATTAGCCTGGGTGTCGGTCGATGGGAACCGACAATAGACTAATGGCAACTTCTGATAAATCTCTTCCAACCTTCCACATTGCTCGTCTTGGCGATCCATATCAGTGAGAACCTGTACACAAATGCGGAAAGATAATTAGAAACAGTAATTTCACTGCTTTCAGATCAATTTTGGTCCTCGTTCTATACCTGTGCAGGATTCTTTTTAAAAATTGGGTGAAACCTTTGCCTGCAATACTCATTGAAGAGAAGTGTGCAGATTATCAGAGGAACTGTGAAGCTTGAAGCAACTGTAGATTTTTTAAGCCCAAAGACTCCCAGAGCTATTAATTGCGATAGCACCAATGAGAATATTGTCGTATTATGGACAGTAGGCCAGTAAAGTCCCCCGCTTTCGTACTTCGTTTCATAAACATGAAGAAGCTGAAAGGTAGAAGTTGAACATTCTTTAAGCCGTGCTATAAGAAACAACATCTAAGAAAGAGGCAGATAAAAAGTAGACAAACAAACTAGAGCAGCAAAATGATCATATACTTTTATATAAGATGTAAATAACTAATTACCAAGTCCAGCAGATAGAATGCAAACTAAACTGAAAACGGAAAGATAGAATGCAAACTAATTTTGTCAAATTTATGCCATATAAAAATAGCTCCAAGTGTCGAGCCTCTATTCTATGTAGGATACATGTCCAAGAGTTGGAGTCAAAGTGTCGAAGTGTCAAACACAGGGGCTGTGCTCCCAACTGAAGAGTTCGAGTAACAGGGCCAGCCTCGTGCCCCTACTCCTCGCTGATAAACTGCAAACTGGACTCTGACGCCTTTTAACGGGGCGGGTCTCGTGCCCCTCTTGGTGTCTATGTCCCCATGACAGGGCCAGGCTATCACATTGATTGACGAGCATGAACACAAGAGTAGGCGGAAAATCACTTATAGCACAGACATCACATGTTAATAGAAGACAAATTGCGTCCCATTTAACTATAGGCCTCACAGCTGTTAATAAGGAAAGAGACATAAAGATAAAAGAATGGTTTAAAGGCTTTGTACCTTTTAGAGTACTAGCCTACTCTATTTATAATATTATGAAAATTAACAAATATGATATCTCTTCCGATGTGGGAGAGAGACTTATTATAATAATATACTACCTAATATATATCACAAGTGCCCAGCTTGTTACAAATATATTTAACCCAAGAACCACCAAGAGACTTTGTAAATAAATCAGCTAACTGATCACTCGAGCTAACGAAAGAAGTAATAATTTCCTTGGATAATAGCTTCTGCCTAACAAAGTGACAATCTATCTCAATGTGTTTAATCCTTTCATGAAACACTAGGTCTGTAGCAACATGTATCGCAGCTTGATTATCGCAAACAAGTTTCATAGGACTTGAACAGGTGACTTGAAGCCCTTTCAGAAGATTTTTTACCCATATCAACTCACAAGTGGCTACTGCCATAGCTCGATATTTTGATTCAGCACTCGAACGTGCCACTACATCTTGTTTCTTACTCTTCCAAGAAACAAGATTTCCTCCGACAAACACACAGAAACCAGAGGTCGACCTCCTATCAGTAGGACTACCTACCCAATCAACGTCTGAGTACCCAACAACCTCTATGTGCCCATGGTCACTATACAGCAAGCCTTTCCCAGGTGAGCCTTTAATATACCGTAAGATTCGAATAACCGCTTCCCAATGTCTTTCTCGTGGAGAGTTCAGAAACTGACTGACAACACTTACTGCAAATGAGATATCCGGTCGAGTAACTGTAAGGTAATTGAGTTTTCCATCTAACCTTTTGCATCTCCCCGGATCTGATATCAACTCCCCTTCATCTGGAAGAAGCTTCACATTTGGGTCCATAGGTGAGTCACAAGGTCACGCGCCAAGTAACCCTGCCTCACTCAACGTATCTAATGCATATTTACATTGAGTAATAAATACCCCTTGCTTCGACTGTGCAACCTCAATACCCAAAAAATAGTGAAACGGCCCTAAGTCTTTGGTTTGGAATTGCTAATGAAGAAAGGCCTTCAACTCATCAATTCCGTTGCTATCATCACCTGTTATGACAGTATCATCTACATACACAATCAAAAGAAGCCGTTTACCAAATGAGCATTGATAGAACACCGAATGGTCCACATTACAACGAGTCATGCCAAATTCTAGAACTGCAGTACTGAAGCGTCCAAACCATGCCCTCGGAGATTGCTTGAGACCATACAGGGCCTTCTTTAAACAACATGCCTTCTGAGACTCCCCCTGAGCAACAAACCCTGGCGATTGCTCCATATACACTTCCTCATCAAGATCACCATTTAGGAAAGCATTCTTGATATCCAACTGATGAAGTGACCAATGATGAATAGCTGCCAAGGAAAGAAAAATACAAACAGAGGACATCTTAGCAACGGGAGAAAATGTGTCACCATAATCAAGTCCATAGACCTGTGTGTATCCCTTGGCCACAAGTTGAGCCTTCAAACGATCCACCTGACCATTTGGTTAGACCTTCACTGTATACACCCATCGACAACCAACAGAGGACTTACCGGCTAGCAAGTCAACTAACTCCCAAGTTCCATTATGATGTAACGCAGACATTTCTTCAAGCATAGCAGCCCGCCAACCAAGATGAGCACATGCCTTTGCCACAGACTTAGGAATGGAAACAAAAGAAAAAGAGGCAACAAAGGATGCATATGAAGGAGACAAAGAAGAGTAAGACACAAAGTTAGATATAGGGTGCTTAGTGGTGCAAGAACGAGTACCTTTACGAAGAGCAATGGGCATGTCAAAATCAGACAGTTGAGCAGAAACTGGATCTGAAGGTGGCAAATCAGAGGATACCAAGGCAGCTAGCAACAGACGTGGTCGGCGTGAATAAACTTGTAGGTCCGGCCTATCTAGACGTACAGTGGAAGGCAATGGTGAAGCAGCATTGGGAGTGGAAGTAGGATAAGGGGCCAAAGGCGCATCGAAGATGGGTACTGGAAGTGGCAAAGACTCAACCACAGTATCAGAAGTGGTGGTAAAAGGGAAAAAGGAAGCATGTTCCAAGAAGGTAACATCAGCCAACACAAACCATCGCTATAACTCAGGAGAGTAACAACGGTAACCCTTTTGATACCGAGAGTACCCAAGAAACACACACTTCATAGATCGAGGGCCTAACTTGTCTACCCCAGGGGAAAGATTGTGGACAAAGCAGACACATCCAAAAACCTAAGGAGGAAGCATATAAATAGCATCTCGAGGGAACAAACTAAAAAACGGTATTTGATCATGTAACACGAAGGATGGCATACGGTTGATAAGATAGCACGATGTTAGGACCGCATCATCCCAAAAACGAAGAGGTACATGTCTATGGAGAAGAAGAGTACGAGCCGTCTCAATGAGATGACGATTCTTCCTTTCAGCCACCCCATTTTGTTGTGAAGTATGCGAACAAGACAACCGGTGAAGAATACCATGAGAAGATAGAAATGAAGAAAAAGAAGAAGAAAAGTATTCCTTCGCATTGTCACTGCGAAGAACCCGAATAGAAACCCCAAATTGAGTGTGAATTTCAGCATAAAACTTGGTAAAAATAGAAAACACCTCAGAACGTTCTTTCATTAAAAACAACCATGTCATACGAGAATAATCATCAATAAATGTAAGAAAATAACGGAATCCAAATTTGGAAGTAGTTCAACATGGACCCCAAATATCAGAATGAACAAGAGCAAAAGGGGTAGTAGCCCGTTTATTGACTCGATTAATGAAAGAACTACGACTATGCTTGCCTAACTGACAGGACTCGCAAAACAATTCTTTGACTAGTCCTAAACTAGGAACCATTTTTTTTAGGTAAGGCAGGGAAGGATGACCAAAACGAGAGTGGACTTGTTCTGGTGAGGGGGCAATAACACGTGGTAGATTAAGGAACATCAAGATGGTAGAGTCCTTGCTCCTCACGCCTGGTACCAATCTTCGCGCCAGTCTTCATATCCTGGATGGACACAAAGTCAACAGTAAATGTCACAGAACAGTTAAGTAGTTTGGTAAGCTGACTAATAGATAAAACGTTAAAGGGAATTTCGGAAGATACAAAATAGATGAGATGGGAAGATTAGATGTAGGATGGGCAATACCAATTCCACGAGCAGAGATAGACGACCCATCTGCAAGTGTGACATGTGAAAACATACCAGGTCTAAAATTAGAGAGTCAAGAATCCAAGGACCAAGGTCAGGTACAGTACGAGTCATAAGAGCTGTGGATGGGCTAGCTTGGGCAAAAGAGATGGTTGAAGCGGGATAAATAGCTTGTTTAGATGCCTTATATTGTCAGAACTCGGAATATTCATCTCATGTCACAATCACCAAAGTAAGAACCGCAAAAGTAAAAGACTCGACAGAATTTGTTTGGACTGTATTGGCAACCTGAGAAGGACGACCATTAAGAGTCCAACAATTCTCTCGAATATGACCAAGTTTATTACAGTAACTACAACGAGGACGCTAGCCATTTGAGCGACCCCCCTCGTCCAGAAGTACCACAACCTGTACCGCGACCCCCATAATCAAAGTTATCATCATAGGTTGATGTAGGAGCAACCAAGGCAGATTGATCATCTTGCGAACCAAAAATCAATGAGTGAGAATGAGCACGCTGTACTCAAGCATAAGCATCATCTAGAGTTGGCAAGGTACAGCTAGATAGCAATTGAGAACGTACAGCATCATATCAAAGATGAAGTCTGTGTAACCAGAAGATCAAGCACAAATTATCCCATTGTTGTGCTATCTCTGTGGGATCAGTACTGAGCGGAAAAAGGTCACGGAATTCAATCATGGAATTTTAAAACCGGTAGTAATAATCTGTCAATTCCATATCTGCCTGGGCCCGCAACATATCAGACATAACATCGAATGCTCGAGTAACTTGATGAGAATATCATACTTTAGCAGAATTCCAGATAGATTTATAAGTTTGGCAATTCCGAAAGCATGTTTGAATGGAATCTTCCATGGATTGCCAGAGCAAACTTACCAACTGGGCATCGACACGCCGCCAGGTACAAGAGTCGACCACAGATGAACCAAACGGCCAATTAGAGGATAGATGGTCTTCTAATCCTTGCCCAAGAAACCAAATGTTGACGGCCATAGACCATGACAAATAATTTTTGCCATTCAATTTGATTGTAGTGACAGTAGGAGTACCAAAAACACAGGGGACAACAACTGATGAAGCAGCAGTAACTTGAGTTCTTGAGGCCTCGGCATGAGTCTCTATTTTCTCAGTAGAAACAGATTCCATAATAACTAAGAAAAGAGTTAAATGTGCAGCAACCTACACTATAACACTGGTACTCCCACAAGCTAAGGTAATAACGAAGAGATCAAAAGAAAATTAATTCTGCATTTTTTTTTTGTCTCTGTGTTTTTTTTTTTTAGAACTTAATAAATCTGTTGATTATAAATAAGCATAATTGAGCAAAAATCTTGCGAAACCAACCAGACAGCGGAGATAGGCAGACCAGCGCGAGCATTCTGGTCGGAAAAAGTGGCCGGCCGGAGCTCCGGCGGCGGCGGGACGGCGCGTGGAGTGTCTTCCAGATACGGGAAAATGATGTCAAAGGTCGCCTGAGCACAATAAAGCTCCTGGTGGGTTCAGATTTGAGAAAAAAAAGGCCGGATGATATAATTGGAGATGACATCTAGGGTTAGGGTTTTGATATAATTTTCCTGGCGGTATTGAGACAGAGCTGCGGCTGGTGGTGGTGTTTTGTGGTGGGTTATATTATTTTAGGGTTAGGGTTGGCTCTAGATACCATGTTAAAAATCCTGGGGTTCCATCCTAAAAACGAATTGGTCGATGGGAGGAGTAGCCCAGAATGTTATTAAGTGGTCTTAGACTTTATGATTTTTCTATGTGAGAGGAAATACTCTAACACTCCCCCTCACGTGTGACCTAATTTGATAATTGAAGAAGAGTCACACGTGGACAAATTCGAACGTCACACGTGGTTGAAGAAGGGTCACACATGGACAAATATAATTGGCCCATAACCTGGGCACTAATACCATGTGAATAAGGAAAGAAACATAAAGATAAAAGAATGGTTTAAAGGCTTTGTACCTTTTAGAGTACTAGCCTACTATATTTATAATATTATGAAAACTAACAAATATGATATCTCTTCCGATGTGGGAGAGAGATTTATTATAATAATATATTACCTAACTCATACTGAACAAGCAAAGTACCTACAGTACAGGAATTTGTCACTCTTGTCACATCTATCCTGTTGATGTGGGTGCTAGACACAAGAGGCAATGCTTATGTGACCAATGACCTGACTCAGCTGCAGACATATCAACCGTACAGTGGAGAAGCCTGTAGGTCTATTGGGAATGGTTAATCTCTGTCAATTAGTACTTCGTAGCAAAGGTAATAGTATTTTACATCCTTCCTCTTCTTCTTCTCTTAAGCTTTCTAGTTTGTTGCTTGTACCTCAAATCTCAACAAATTTGCTTTTTGTTTATCAACTTGCTTCTGATAATATTTTTTCTATTTATCTAATGCTAAGGAGGTCGTTATACTAGACAATACAACCAAAAATGTTCAGTACAAGGCCCCTGTAGCAGAGGATTGTACTCTTCCTTCTGGCTCTTCCTTTCAGACCACTCTTTCACCTCAAACACTATCATCTCTCTGAAAAGCAAGAGGTTAATCCCTGGATATTTTGTGGCACCTCAATTTAGGCCATCCATCTGCTGCATCAAGTTCTTTCCACCAGTCCTCATGCTGATTCCCAACATGTCAGGAGTGTGGTTGCAGCATTAGAATACTACCTCAGTGTGACCAGGCCTCATTTATAGTTTGCTATCAATACCTTGTTTCAGAAAATGCAGGCACCAAGTCTAGTAGACTATGCAGCCCTTAGGACTCTGAGATACATCAAAGGAACTCTTCATCAGGGGCTTTACATTCAGGTTGGCCTTTTGCTTCTCAATGCATTCAATGACACTGATTGGGCAAGGGATGTTGCAAACAGAAAATCCAACAGCTGGTTATGCCATTTATCTTGGCCCTAACTTGGTTTCCTTGCGCAGCCAGGTCTTCTATTAAGGCTGAACAAAAAGCTACAGCTCAATTCAGCTTCAAACTGAAGTGGTTGGTCCCAAGTCTCCAAGTGGCCCTCTTGGCCAAAATAAGCGATTTTAACCCTTATTGAAAGAAAACTAATTCTTGATCCTCAACCAAGAATCCCCAAGGAATTCCAAGAATTCTTGTCACTCTCACCATTGTCTGATTGAAGTAGCCCATGGGTATGGGATAAGAATGATTAAGAGTTATTGCTAAAAATTAAAGTACATACTGAGAGTGGAATCTAATGTAACTTCAAGTGGTGCTTGATTGAAGGATGAACCCTGAATAAGTACTTCAGAAGAGGCGCAAGCGCTTCGTTCTTTCTCAGGGATAGGACTAATTCCTCTTGCCTTTGCAGCTCTTTCCCGTCAAATCCTTGTTGCCCCCCTCGTAGGGCTAGGACTTTTTCTGGCTAAAGGTTACCCAAATCAAGCAGCCCCTATCTTTTGGTATTTCAAGCCCTAGTTATTTCCTTGCCTGCTTTTATACTTCACTGTGAAAATACTTCTAAAATGGCTCTAGCTTCAAATGTGAAAATACTTCTAAAATGGCTCTAGCTTCAAATCCAGTGTTCCATGCAAGTACTAAAATACAGAGATAGACTATCAATTTGTTAAGGGCAAATTTTGTCCAAGGTTATTCAGCTGTCTTTCCCTTGCATCCTCAGAACAAGTGGTAGATCTCTTCACCAAGTCCTTGACACACTAACAATTTGGCTATCTCAAAAGCAAGCTTCCCTTGGCCTATCACCAAATTCAGCTTGAGGGGGCTCATAAAGATACTTGCGTTCAGATATTGGCAGCTTCTACAATATTCAATTAGCTAGAATATGTTCAGATAACTTGATATTTCTGTATCAGTTAGTCATGACACGTGCAAGTTAATTATTGAAGAATTAGCACATGGGAAGTCAGTTATACTTTCCTATAAATATCTGTAACACACTCGAGATAAATAAAAGAAGCTCATTCTTCTTCTTCTCCAAAATGATCTACCTCTTTCTCTCTCTCTCTCTCTCTCTCTCTCTCTCTCTCTCACTCACCCTCTCTCTATTCTTCACATACATGTATGATGATATGTGTTACAGAACTTAAAACAATTATAAAAAAATAAGAAAAGGAACAAAAGAACGGATGAATGCATGGACAGAGTTCTAACAAGAATAGATGCCTAACTTTTCGTTTAATAAAAGGGTATAATCACCTGATTACGGTAAACAAGGTAAGCAAGGAAGAAGTAAACCAGCAAGAATGGCAATATCAAAGGTGCAAATATGGAACAGGTGAAGCCCAGAAGCCCAAAGAGGAGAACTCTCGGAATTTCTGTATGATATGGAAATGTCAAAGTTCCATAACATGATTCATCCTTTTTCCTGAGAATAAACCTATAGAACAAGTTGCAGAGAAGACCAAATGGTTGTATGAGCTCAACCGACAGACTTGCCCAACCTGATGTCATAACGTAAGTCATAAAAAATGTAGCCTGCATAACAAAAATAAACGATCAGCATTGGTATGATTAAGCACATAAAGGAACAGAATGATAAAAGTCAAATATCACAAAGCTTGACATTTAACTAATAACATCCAAAGAAAAAATAAAGCAATTTCACTTGGGGTGAAATGCACAATAAGCCATTATGAGTTGTGTAATGTGGTGATTAGCTCTTCATAATCTTAAAATATGCTACTAAGCCCATCATAATTTAAAACATTATGCTGGACATATTTACCCTTTGTTAGTTTCTTGAATCAGGCTATTAATGTGGCATAGTAGGTCAATTTGAGAAGCACGAGGTTAAGAGTTCCTTTAGGAACAAAACATTTATCAGTTATACTTAATTACCAGATGGGCAGAGAAAAGGTGGCAGAAACAACAGAACAGTCTGATTTGATCACTTCTGATGGAAGTCACAGGTTTGAGTTGAGAAAAAAGCCTACCTCTAACCTACTTGCACAATCCCACCTCTGGAAAGCCCACAACAATTAACAATATAATGATTACAATTATTTTTTGGACCAACAAAAACAGTAGAAAATTCCTTCCTCATGCTCACAACACCTCTAACCAAGATACACCCTCTCTAGACCCAAACTACAGAGGATGAAACTAGACACCTATTACAAGGTTGAATGCCATGTTCATAAAGAACCAAGACAGTTCTCACTAGGCCGTAGAAACTCCATTCTGACCATACTCTTGCTTGTCATCAAGATGGGCTTAGACTTGGAATTGAAGCCACAATCCAACAATTAGTAGGATATCTTCAAACCAGTGAGCATGGTTTCTGAAGCACAATGGGGTTAGTAGCATAAGTTTAAACCACAAAGGGATAATTTCCTAAGCCACAAAGGGGCAATAAATCTTTGCTCTTTCACTTAATTACACCAAGTGAAGGTCAAATCTGTAATAGCGCTTCATAAAGATAGCTACCTGTATATATTGAGATCTACAGGAAGAAAGGTTACACTTGGATACCAATACTAGATAGCAAGTGGGAAACACCCTATGTATTCGTGCATGAGAGAGAGAGAGAGAGAGAGAGAGAGAGAGAAGGTACCGTTGCTGGAACTGCTCTGCCAAGCTGGTTTGGTATCTCCCTTGGATTAGTACCTAAACGCTCAAATAGAGATCCTGATAGAATGTTTGCAAAGAAAACATTCCAAATTAAGAAGTACAGTACTTTGATGCATGCACTTTTTTTCCTGCCACTGTGAGAGATAGGGCCTTCCAGAGTTGAAAATAAGATCATCAGTGGGGGCACCATGTACAGGAATAACATCAGGATAACACTTGGTAGATATCCAGTAACAAGCTGGACCATATACTTCCTGCAGGTGAGAGAAGTGTAAGTTGTGATGCCCTCAGGTATAGTTCATGATAAAAGCACACGAAAGCAAGGAAAGGAAAAATCAAATATTAGGAACATTCCGAAATGCCAAAACATTCTCCACCAAAAAAAAAAAAAATCAACCTTGAAATACTTTAAAATAGAAAAATAACGTGTGACTGAATTCTGATCTCAGGTTCTTCTCTTTACGTTAGAAACGTTCAGTGCGATTTTAAATGTGCAGAACAAAAGGAGCAAACTGCAGTGGAAATAAAAGAATTATCATACCTCTTCAAAAGTTCTCTCATGAATGGCAATGTCTTTTGTAGCTTCTCCAGGTGAACAAGACCTTGAGTTATTGTGACAGGCACAAGAAAGAAACCAACGAAACAAATAGAGGCAACAAGAATAAATATTCTTCTGATCCACAGGATCCTGTAGGGTACCCAAAGGTTTGACCAATAGATATCACGTGGTTCTGGAGCTGGGTCCGTAACCCATAACATTGGATTTGGTGATTGGAGAGCTTGTGAAGCAACCAGAGCAGCATAACGAGACCTGAAGAAAACAAAAGCAGCTGCAGCTTCCTGCAAGAATGTGATGTACTTCAGACCCTTATTTCCACTGCCTTCAATTCACAGGTCACATATGTTAAGTGGAAGACCTTGCAACTACTATGCCAGGCTAGATCAAAATCTTTCACCAAATGCAATGATGAACTAGTGGCAGTATGGGATGGCAAATAAACGTGTAGGATAAACAATAGTCTCCTAACAAGATGATTTTGTAACTTTATCACTCTGCAAGCTAAGATAGCAGAACAATCAATGACAAAAGATTTTGCAAAGCTCGAAATCTTTCATGCAGTACAACAGTAAAACGGAAAATGGAGAAAGATCAATCACAATCCATTTAATTGGTAATGAAACCTGATAGTTCATGTGAGACCAAGTTTTTGGACACATCACCATGGAAAATACAAAAGTATCCATCCAGAACTCAGAACTTGATCTACATGTATAGAAACATCTGTCCTCAACAAGTCTCTTTACAGTCATATAATAGATAAGTAGAAACCAAAAGTTTGGATATAATTTTCATGTGAAATAAAATGACCTTTTTCCCTGAATCTGGACCATCAAAACCTCTTCTCCCTTTCTCATACGGAGGTTCGCTTGGAAAGTGTTTAAAGGATGTAGAAGTTCCACCGCAAAGGCCACATCTCATGAAACTTGGTTCGCAATGTGGTTGTGTAGACATGGACTTAATTATCTCATACATCCTTTCTGCATCACCCTGCAGGAAGATGACCATTAAAAAAGAAACACATTGATGTCAACAAAGAACCAGCACAAAGGAGAGAGAAAAGGAAATAAGATCTCAAATAATAGCCCATGGCAAACCACAAATGGCTGCTGAGGAGCACAACATAAATCAAAAATTAAAAAAAAAAGAATGCAGCCTAAAATTTCTACTACCAAATTGAATGCATTGGGTTGTCCCAGAATAATGTCCACTTTCCGCACACAGAAACTTCAATACATTATTCAGATAATAAAACACATTCTATTCCTTGGGCCCAATTGTTTCCCCACTAACCATTATTTAAACCTTCAGATTTTCCAATTCAAATGTTGGCCCCACCATATACCCTGTCTACATAATAAATCATTCAACAATCAATTTGTATTGAAGTAAGTGGAACAAATCAATTATCCCATGTCACCGATTAAATCATGCAACAATAGTGGTAGCCATTGCTGGGCCTATGAACACTTATTAATCTGGCATTTAATTGAGCACTTTCATGTATAACAAGTTCAAAGTATTGATCAAGATAAAGACGAGAAGAGTTTGCTACTGAAAAGTCAACTAACAGTACTGGTCCACATGCATCAACTCAAATTGAGAAACGGTATGAGCCAGATTGGAGAACTTTCACATGTTCATTACCTAAATTTCCAAGAGGAAACCTGATTAATGGCCTAAACAGACATAAACAATACTACTACTACATGATTAATATATATCCAACAGGAGTACCATCTACAGTGGTTTCATAATTAAAGAGCGAAGTAGATCTAAGGGTTTTTGTTAAGCATCTTGAGAAAACAAGATAGGCAGATTTAGTCCATCCAATGAGTTTTAAGCTGAGTGCCACAGGAAAATGGAAATAATCCCATATTCTAATCAATTAGATATAAGATTTGCTTTCATATAAATGTAACTTTAAGATATTAATTTTTATAATCAAAGGATATTTTAATTCCACTTCACAAAGTTACATGAGATGTATAAGTTTTCAACAAATAACATTCCATTCTACATTCGACGAGACTAGCAAATTCAGAAACCAACTCAGGATTCAAGTTCAGGTTTCATTTCTATCTTGATGCCCATGTTGTACCGATGATGGAGCAAGAACATTCCTATTTCCTACTTATCTGTAACACAAAACAACTAACTAGACAAAGAATAAAAGTTAAAAAAGGAAAAACCCAATAATACAAGGGACACAACTAACACATCTCAAGAAGTGGTTAAAATATTGTACAATCCAAATTCAGATGCTTACCATCATCTTTTGAACTGTATCAGACCGATAAACCATTTGATGAGACAGATAACTTGAGGAATAGTAGTTCATAAAATATTTTGCCACACTGTCACTGTATGATCCTTCGTGAGACCAAGGGAGACCACGAACCAGAACTGTGAAGTGACTCAGGTTCCAAAGAGATGTAGTAATATATACCAACCTCATCTTTGTAATGCTTTTGTACTCCTAAAAAGTGAGAGAACTTCTATTATGAAAGCATGCAGTTGGCAAAGAATTTGTTGCAAGCCAGCATATAATAGAAGAAAAGAGAAATACTGGTATATATCCTTACATAGTGCAGAAGAACACAGGCAAAGCAAGATATGACATATAACGCCAGGCAGTGTGCCCAAAGCCTGAAAAAGAAATTTAACACTAAATGCTAAGAAATGATAGGAAACAATTCAGCAGTATGAAGGTAAAAAATGAAAAATTGGAGAGCAACTTTGAGAAGCATATAATTGGAACACTAAAATCGGAAACACAGGATGAAACACAACCATGTATTCTGTTAACTATCCTACCACACAGAATTAAACCCTACAAAGCCTTATCTACTAGATGGGGTCAGAAATGTGGAACTTATGATTCCATTCATTCGCATTGATAATCGTGCTCTCTGTCAGCTCCACACACACAAAATCTCATCTAAGTATTCCATCCAACCCCTCTTACATCTCCCACCACCTCTCTTCAATGTCAAACCTCCATACTTCTTAAACGGGCCTTCCTCATTTTATTCTCAATCAGGGCCATTTCCACTTGCTTTCGTATCACATTCACAATTTTATCCTTCCTGGTATTATAGAACATCTATCTCAACATTCTCATACGACCATATCTTTTGGATATGTTGTTACTTCACCATCAAAAACAGTAAGGAACATAACAAAAACAGGTCTATTGGCCTCATAATAATATCCTTTCTTAAGGGCATTTTCCAATCACAAAAGGCTTCTGACATGATTCTCCATTTCATCCATTCTGCCTTGATTCTATTGACCTACATCAACATTATTGTTTCTTTTGTTAGACCATAGACCAAAGGTATATAACATTTTCCTTTACATGTATTTTTTTCATGTCCAATCTTGCTTTCTACATCAGTACTTAATATACCACACTACTCATCCCCTTCTTCTTTAACGTGCATTTTATATACTCTTACTTTCATTTAATTACTTAGAATCTTTGTTTCAAGAGTCTCCCTCCATAATTCGTACTTAGCACTCACATGTTCCCTCCATAATTCGTACTTAGCACTCACATGTTCTCTATTCAAGAGTCTCCCTCCATAATTCATACTTAGCAGTCACATGTTCTCTAAACTGTCTACCAAAACAAAAATCATCAGTGAACAAATGCATCATGACACTTTGCCCTATATATCTCCAATAAGCTAGTCCATAAATAGTGATATCCGGTCAAGGTTGATCCCTGGTGTAGACCTACTATAATCCGATAAGCATTCATCTCTCAAAATTCATCCTTACTGTGATCAATCCTTGAGAGGTGGAAATGATGACAATGAAACAGTCCTGACTTCTAAACAGTGAAAAGCAGTTTAGCAGTTCTTGAAGTAAAGCCACAGAGACATCACAGTTTGCAACTTGTATGTATTGGACATAATAGCATGCCTTCTTCAAGCAATACAGTGTCATATGGCTGTCTGCAATTATACCAGAAGGTTGGATTAAGGCCATGAGGTCCGGTTTCCAATAATTCGTCTAAGGAAGACCACGCATATTTTCTTCACATCTATCCTTTGTTGGAAAACTCGCAGGTGATTTAGAAATCACAAGAAATAATATGGCCATTCTATCTTGATTCACAAGTAAATTCCACAGTTTCAAAATAAGCTGATTACATCCCAAAATTAACAAATGAAAGAAATTCACTGTGATCTATCATCGGATGCATAGGATGTTCAAGTTTGCAATGCCTTGCCAAAGAAAATTCTTCCTCGTATTCTACCCTCAACAAACGTCCTTCTTTTTCTCCCCTCGTTTATTTTCTCTTCTTTGCTTCTATAGCAGAAAATGGTTAGAAGTCACATGCAGTTATGAGCAAAAAAGTATGTGTACCAAATAACTCCAGTGATAGTATATGTGCATAATAACTCGATAATATCCAAAATAAATCTAGAATCAAAAAGTAATTACACAAGTACTTCCTCTAACTTATGATATCACACATATACATTTCATAATTCATACCATTTTGACCCTTCCTTAACATTCTCGGTGGTGAATACCTCAAGTGACTCGGAAGGAATTTTCTTATGCTGCATCTCTTGCCCATAATAGTTGAGCGGAAGCACAAGAAACAAACATATGACAGCAGCAATCGAGAATATGCGAAAACTGCAAAGCGGCAACAGCAGTAAGCAGACTAACAAAAATGAGAAAAGTGCAACTGAATCAATAAACACTCAATGAAGACAAAGAAAACATTACTTCTAATATATTTGATATCAACTCTAGATTGCAAACCATTAAAACCAGCACAACCATTCCAGAAAGAAAAATGCTAAAACACTAAATGATTCTGGCAACCATACGAAGAAAAATAATAAAAGATGCAAAGTTTTGAGCTCACCATTCAAGTAAGATTGTGAAATAGAAAGAAAATAGAGACATGCACACGTATAACTACATTTACGAGAAAACTTTATATCAGAAGAAAAATATAAATTGCTGTTTAAGTGTCATTCGAATCGGAGTTAGTATGAGTATCCTTCAGCACATAATTTCTTCCCAGTCACCAACTAGATCTCCAAGTTAGATCCGTTCCAGAAGTGACCATTCAAAACATGTCATAGTTACATAATTGATAATTCTTGTACCAATGAGAACATCCTGCAACTCCATCAATTTCACAAGATTAGGATTATATATATACACACACATATCTCTGCACATCTATTACCATCCTACACGGGAAGTAGGTTCCTAAAAGTCCCTATACACCTTCAGTCAAGAAAGCTCAAAAAGAATACCCCAGCCATCAGACGAGCTGCAATCTTTTAGTAGTTATCTGAGAAGGACTCAGCCAAAGAATTGATAGAGATCAGTGGATACTAGGTTTTACGTCAGTTTCCTCCAAGCCTCTAGCTTAATTTCCAACTTTTGACGCACTATTTGTTTTGGGATCCCTAGTACTTTTATCAATATGAATGAGCAGACTCTTGAGAGTGAATAAAACTTCCGGACAAATTTGAATTTCAGGGAACAGAGCTTCATTCAGGGTATTTCAGAACCACTTGAAGAGAACAAATATAAAATTCCTTTCTTTCTGGAATAAGGGGTGAAGCTCTTGGAACACATTTTAGGTCAATGTAGACCACAAACAAACTCATTTGACATATTATGAGCATTTTATTTGTTACTTCATAAAATTGGAGATCTAGCAACCAAATGCAATAGCCTGAGTTTCTCTCAATAGCTTCTGAACAAGGCTGACACTTTATCTGGTTAATAGATCAAATGTCCTTCATAAATAGAAGTGTTAAAGTTAAAGATTGAACTCTACATTATTAACCCTCGCAGAGTCTAGAACCCAAATTTTGATGTTAATTATCATTTCACTTTGATTTGTTTTCACAATTTCAGCCAGTTGGCAAGCAAAATCACCCTGAGTCAATTGGTCTGTTCCAATTTCCATATCCCATAAACTAACTGAAGACAGAAAACTCACTTCTTCTGGTGCACTTTTATCGAACCCAACCACGAAGCTCATCTTGGCTGACAAAAAGGACCCCATGCTTAATCAAGCTTGAAAAGGTTCTCAAAGCTTGGAGGAATATGCATCAAGTCCAGACAGTATAAAATTAAACTCAACATACAGCTCTTTTCAGCTTGATCCAATGTTTCCCTCATTTGTACCCTTGAAGAACGACAAAACATATTCAAATGATAATAAGAAGGTTTATAGATCTTTTTTTTTTTTTTTTAAATGTCACAAAATCTAATGCTACTCAGGATTGAATCTTTATTTGCACAGTTAACATAAATGTCAAAACTAATAAACATTTAGCAATATATTCCCCATATCAAAATCCAGGTCCAATCTCACATCAATATATAAACTAAGTACCTAATGGATGATGAAGAGGAGCACATGGAACAAAACAAGTGAACCGCCATACTGTTTATTAATTTAATCCAAGGTGATCCTCATTTCCCCTTTATTTTCCCATGATAGGGGAAAAAATCTATTCTCATACTTGTCTAACTAGCAGAGCATCAAAAGAATTTGTGCATTGATGAAGAAAATGGCAAAAATGTCCTCTATAATATTCAGCTACCTACTGACCACACTATGTCATCACTTTTAGCATTAGTAGTGATTATCTCCATTATATTTCCATCTATCTTCCAGACAATACCAAAACCACCATCACTTATCAAATCTTTATCCGGAATTTAGATTTTTTCCTATATATAGCTTTCTGTCGTGAATATGACTTAAGCAATTTGTCCACTCATATACAGTAAAAACAAAATATCTGATTAGAAATATCACAATTACACTTCTAAGATAATCTACAAGCATCTAAACACATGCATATACTTAATTACATCTTATTTCTTTGTCGTATTTATAGGGATTTTACACATTCATATCTATGAGAGAACCCAGAGCTCGTTGTAGGAAAACCTGAAATGGCATTAACACATATGTACAGTTTTTCTTGCTATTTCAGTTCACAAATCTATTCCAAATGTGATCCAAAGAAAATAAAAGTTGGAATGGCTATTCCAACAGGACCAATTTTCACCAAAAATATCTTTCATAAATAAATCTTCACATGCATTAATTGATTAATTCCAACGTGGTATTGCAAAGAACTAAGAATCAACACAGACAATGTTAATGCATAGTCATGATATATGGGTTGCAACTTTTACTTAACAAAACTTTAGAGAGGAAGTATATAACCTGAAAGCAACTATCCGCAGAAAAACAACCGCATCCAAGCCCCCAGCAGCACATAATTCATCCTCAGATGCTTTCCAGGCCTTCACTATCCAAC
Source organism: Cordia subcordata (assembly GCA_028554755.1). Classification (NCBI taxonomy): domain Eukaryota; kingdom Viridiplantae; phylum Streptophyta; class Magnoliopsida; order Boraginales; family Cordiaceae; genus Cordia; species Cordia subcordata. The sequence continues at coordinate 2,714,165 of JAPTOF010000002.1, forward strand.
TAGCTGAAGGGACAAGTCTGTCAAAGGAAAATGAATCTGGGCATTTTGATCGCACTTGAGCAAGCCTCTGGCCAAAGTAAACATTTACAAGGCTTGGTTGTTTCCTCAAAATAGAATACAGTGAGAAAAGCACCACACAGACAGCGGTATTGATTCCAGCAGAAGTCAAGAGGGCAGATATGTTCATCTCCTCCCACTATATCAGCAAAGTTCGGACTTCGCAACTGCCATATACTAGAATATAAATTAGCATATGAAGTCAAGGCCTGTGAAAATTCAAAAAGGGCAATTCCATATTAAATTTGACACTTCTTCACATTGGTCCAAAGTCAAAAATGTAGTAATAAACACTGAAACTTATATTTATCTTGCACATTAACTACAATGAAAGTTTTGTGGTTCACAACCTAATAGAAATGCATGCCATGTCTAGAAATGCATAGCAAAGGACGAGACCATAGCTATAAATAACAAAATGAAGCATGTAATCTGGGATTGATTGCAAGAAAACAATGCTCTAAAATGGGATAAGGGGACTGAAAAGAACATATTGAATTATAATATTCTCGATTCCAGTTCCAATCTCCAACGTGCTAGCAAATGCAACCATAGATATTTCAGATGATTCTTAATCAACAAAATCCAAGAACAAACTAAAATGCTCATATAAATTGTTGGAACAAAATATGCAGGGACATTTTTCCGCAGTTCCAAGATACAACAGAAAGCAGAGTGGAAAAGCGAAAAGAAAATAGAAAAGGAAAAGATAGAAACAATTTGAAATAAACAATCCGTAAGTATTCTATCAGCAGGTTCATCAATCCACTAAAACATCGGCAATACACCCAAGAATGCTTTGTTTTGTAGCTAACACCGAGCTTCATTAATCCTTAGCACTACAATCAACAAGTTCTCTGCACTCAAAAACCCCATCAACATAATGACATAACGCCAAGTTCATCAATGCATCAGAACATTGGTAATACACCTAACAGGGCTATATTTCAGAGTGAACTCAAACTATGTAAGATACAAGTTCTTTGCACCCAGAATCACATAAAGGCTCAACAAAACCTAGTCGCGCAAGTGATCAAGTACTGACACTAGTCCAGGGAGGACGGTCAAGATTCAAGATTTTGATTTAATTATATCTATAAAAATTTTTGAGAAAAAATTTAAAAGAAAGCAACAACAACAACAACCAAGTGGAGTGATGCTAGAGAAAAACACTCCAATCAGACACACATACACCCACACGCGCGTAAAAGTAATCTTTCTTAATATGAAATCTTTTTGTAATTTACAAAATTTCCTAACACAATTAATTAAGTAATAACTGAGATAAATCTTATGGCTCTACATTAAAAATAATTAAACAAAAAAAAAAAACAAAGGCAAGAATACATCTACTCTACCTATGCCCAATTATCAAACACAACAAAATCAACAAGAAAGTAGTTCCCGAACAATTGCAAAAAAACTATATATATATATATATATATATATATATATATATATATATATATATCCAACATTAATCATAGTATCCTACAAAAAGAAAGAGAGAAAAATAGCAAACTTTCAACTATTAATTCAAAAAAAAAAAAAAAAGCTTACCACAATCCGGTGATGATTTTGTAAAAAGCAGAAGAATGTTTATGTGATGGTTATATGAAGAAAAAGGGGTTTAGAGTAAAGGCGTGAAAAAGATGAGAAAGACTTTGCTTTGAACTTTTAACAAAGACAAAAAAAAATATATATATATATATATATGTTTAATAAAAACCCATCTGAAAAATCGGGTTTATGCTGTTTGGGGTGGCGTCGATTAATGAGTGTGCGTGTCGTGTGTGTGTGTGTAGATTAGAGCTTTGGCCAGAGTGGGCGTGTTAAAGGGGATTTTCGGTGAAGCAAGATTTGCGGGACCCACGGGAGCGCCACGTGGAAGCGAATTATTCGGACAAAGGCCAGTTGTGAAGGAAACCGAAGTAACTGTCGTCGTCCTTGCTTTCGGTTTGGAAAAGTTTTGGGAAAAAGATTTGGTCCGCACACATTTAACACATGCTAGAGCTGTCAGACGCGCATAGACTAATGGGTGCAGACGTTAGTTAGTTAAACATATATATGTGACTTCATAAATTGATTTGAGTGTTGGTTGGTTAGTTAAAATACGAGACTTGATATGCGTTCGTTTGAATTGGGTTTTTTTTAAGTATTTCTTATCAATTTTTTATAAAAGTGTTTTTTTTTTTAAGAAATTAAAAATTTTAACTTTTAAAAAAATATATATAAGAGTTTTTTTTTAAATAAAAAATTAAACCAAATAGTTATTATAAAACAAAAATATATATTTTCCCCTTAAAAATAGCCCATCCAAGCAGGCTCTAAATAGATTGGGGGTTGGATGCTCATGGAGATTCTGAAAGGGCTTCTTGTACCTTTGGAAATGGATATGAGGGGCAAGATTTTCACCTCGAAGGATTATCATATAGTTGATTTCAGTATAAAAGATAGCATAACTAGATTCTTGCATTATTATAAATATAATAGAAACAATTTATTTTAAATTCATTCTTTATAATTGGATGAATATTATTATAATGGTATAGAAATATTAAATGATGAAAAATTAGTCAATTCTATTCATAATTATTCAAATTAAGCATTCGTAATTGTATGATTATTGTTATTAGAAACAACAGATGATGATAAACTATTTAATTCCTTTCATGGTAACTGTATGAAAAATTTATTATTAGAAGATCTCTCTTAACTTTATGAGAATATGTGCAAATTTGAATCTTGTGGTTCACAAATTCCGAACAAAATATGTAAGATCTACTAATACTACAAATATATATATATATATATATATATATATATATATATATATATATGTGAAAATGAAGGTGATACATGAATGAACCTATTTATAACCTTATATGTAAGTTAGGAGCGATTATTATAAATTATTAATAATTATAATAAAATTACCTAAACAGTATACAATCTTTAAATATTTTTATAATATTATAAAAAAGATTCTCATTCATTATCATTGTGCAGGTCGTTTGTAAAGATTTGAGTTTTAAATTTTGTTACAAAAATAGAAAGAATGATACTTTTCTTTCTTTTTTTTTTTTTTAATTCTCTGTCCTTCGTTTGGGGTACGTAGAATGTTGCCAAATTGATACATGTCCATGATGCAGGCTTGGGAGTAATATATATTCACTACAAGAAAATTATACTATTAGTAACGTTTAAAGTATGACGAGTTTATAATTGTTAGTAAAAGTAAATTAGGTGTTGTCTTTTCTCAACGATTCAAGGAAGCGTCTTTTTTTAATCGTCAATGTTGGATAGAATTTGGTTAGAGTGCAACATATTTTTTTATTGCTGACAATTGTATAAGAATCGTTAGCGTTGAATTTCAAAAATAAAAAATCGTGACGATTATGTATCAACCGTTAGTGTTTAATTAGATAAAATTGCCGACGATTATGCTGAAAAATAAAATAGAGTTTTTAGTATAACTTTTGCTGACAATGAGATTGTATTCGTCATATTTAGTGACTTTTAATGTCATTATTATTGACGGTAGTCATGAATCGTTTGCAAACAAACTAAATTGAACCGCTATTAAATTAATTTTATAATATTATAAATTTTACAAAAAGATCTCTTAATATACATATAAAAGATAATTGTTAGATTTAATTAATGTCTACAAATAAGATTTTACTTGATCACTTTATATAAAAATTTAATAAGTTCATATATTATTATATTTTTTTGGGGGTACTGCATCTTTATATCTCTCATTTCTCTCCCCCGAACCAAAAGCACCAACCCACCTTTCCCTTTTCTTTTTCCCAAACCCAAGCTCAAAACCTTCACAATTACAAACATGTCTTTGGTTGCAAGAAGAACGGGAAATTGAAATAGAAGAATTTTTGCCTACTCTCGGGTTAATCAAGTAAGTTTTATTATTCTATTGGGGGTACTACATCTTTGTAGGTGTTCTATATATGTTCAGGTGTGTGTGTGTGTGTGTGTGTGTCTATATATATATATATATATATATATATTGCTGCTAGTATAAGCTTAAACCCACTTGCTAATTAAGAAAAGAGGTAATTTGGATTTACATGAAGTTATGGATGCTTAATATTTTCTGAAATCCAGGAAGATTGCTATGGTGTATAGTCGTGTGTGTGTTAATTTTTCCTGGTCTGAGGTTGTGTGGGAAGCTGAAATTTGGGAAAAGAAATGGATATGAGCTTAAAAACTCCGAGTTAGACTTTTATTTACTTGTGGGAAACACAAGATTTAGGTATAACTATGCTCCTAATGTTCACCCGAATATATGTAAATTCACAGGTGAGTGTGTATTCTTTCATTCTGTAAATAGAAGCAGAACCAAGATATATTTGAAAGTTTTCTTATGGAATTGGGGACTGAAATTTGAGGGGACATGGGTTGGTTTTAGTTACTCTAGTCATGCTTGAAGTTATGGTTATATTTAATATGTTTGTTTATTTATATATAATCAGTATGCTGCATACAACCTGGGACCATGCTTTTAAGTGTTAATAGCCATTCATTTTGGGAGTATGAACCTTAGTGAGATTATATAATAAGGTTAGGCATACATTTATAAGTAGGCAGGGACTTTGAAGTAGAAATTAAAAATATATTCTTGTTTTATTATAAAAATTAAAAAACATACAAGAAAGGGTCTTTTTTTGTGGGACAAAAGGCTTTAGACATCTGAGGGCATCTTTAAGCTCTTCGTCTACATTGACCAATACCTCATCCTATTGTTTAAGAGACAGCTGAAGCATGAAAATTGATCACCCTGCATCCCCTAGCTAAGCCTATTTCAGTGTGTTTATTTCACTCTAGAGATGAGCAACCTATTTATATGTTTGGCTTGGGAATTCGATGAAGAATACTAGCTTAGCTAGATGGTTTTATCTTTTTGTGTGCATATTGCTGAGCAGTGTAATTTGACCTATTTAAGAATTGACTATTATGAGCTTGATATATTTGGGGTAATCTTAGGCTATATTGTTTTTTGATTTGTGTAGTTCATTGGAATAAAATGTGTTATAACTAAAGTTTATGATTAATATACTTTTTTTGGTAATTTGGTATAGATATTATATGATACAATGGATAAAACTTGGATTCAGAAGCATAGAAATACAAATGAATATATTGAAGGGGTTAAGAAGTTTATTGAATTTGCATTTGAAAAAGCATCACGTGATGGGAAGATTTTGAAGATTCGAGCGAGTTGAATGTTTCTAAAAATGAGAAGTTTGCTTTGGAAATGGAAGCCTTTGATGAAGTTTTTGATAAAAAGCGTGCATGGCGAGTTCAACTATTTGGCTCAAGAAACACTCAAGAAATTGAAACTTCTGCTCAAGTTCAAGATTTGAAAAGAAAAATAGAACAATTGACACTAGAGAATCAAGAAAAGGAGAAAAAAATGAAAGAGAATGATGAAAGCATGAAAAGGATGGAAGAAAAAATGAATCATATGGCGGAGCTTTTTAGCGCAGTAGTATCTTCAAACCGTTCATAGGTAATTCATTTTAGATAAATATTAATAACTTTATTTTCTCGTTGTTTCATAGTTTATATGTATATACTTATTAACACATGCACCCTCTCTTTTTTATCTTTTTTATTTTACAGGCTCAAATCGTGTAAGTATGATTTCTAAAGTTGGTTCGAATAAAGATGCTGCACCGACTTTGGATTAATATCAAGAGCTAGTGATGTGAGCGATTGAGTGATTTTAATTTTGCTTTTTCTTTTTCTTTTTATAAAGCAATATGTTTTGGGTTTATACACTTTGATGCGAGATGTTCTTTCGAATTCTTTTAAAATAATACTTATAGATTTGTTTTTTAATGTCAATATTGTCCTTTTTATTATTTGATAGATTGAGAAGTTTCGACTTTTGTCGATAAATTTGTAAAAGAAAAATTTGTTATTACTAAATGGTAATAAAAATTATCCACAAAATTGAATTCTAGCAAAATATTTGAGACCAAATAATAACACTTATTGAGGAAGCGTCGGTAAAGCCATAATATGAACAACTACATCGCACGTGAATTGTCGGCAATAATTGAGACCAAATCGTAACGATTGCATTTTCAACGTCAGGAATAAGTCAATCGAATAATGACACTTGATTGCGAATCGTCATGCTAATACTACGTCAACAACAATGATTTAAAATAATCATGAAATCAAATGTTGATGCTTTTTTTCAACCGCTACCTATTCCTATTTGCCTATCGTAATGATTCATTGACGTCGCCAATTACATACAAAAAAAATGACGAAAGTTAGAATCGTTAGGAAATTATATCATTGTCAACGCCTTGTAAACCATTAGGATAGCCAAAAGACAACGGCTTCATAAACGAAGCCTAACAAATCGTTGGAAATGGAAATAGCGACGCTAAAAATTGTCATAAAAAGACAAAATAAGCATCGGAAAAGCTGTGTTTTCTTGTAGTGATTGAGTACATTGTTTGGAAGGTATTTGATTTTTGGTATTAAAAATGTTGAAAAATCTCATTTAGTCTCTTTCAAAATTATATATATATCATTATCATTCGAACATGCCAAATTTTTCTCAACATGACTCGATTATATATCTCCGGCCATTGGAAAATCTAACTTCTGTCAAATCGAAACTCCCATTCAACAAATAAGACCAATATTATAATTTTAAAAATAACTTCTTTTTCTTTTGTGTCAAATTTAATTTGTAAACTAGTTTTATGTCCTGCACTAATGTTGGACCTTGCACGCGTCAATGTGATAATCCTTTTTGACAACATTACAATATCGAGTCATATTTTATTTAGATGATTTAGGAGGTCAAACGGAATATATTGTCAAGGAGGTAGACAGAGATTCTTATTCTTCTTTATCAATGAAGGTCATTCATTAGCTTTGCAAAATGTTTTTACCAAATTACTGGAGGACATAAGTTTATTACTTTCAATTTCATCTGAAAACCTATTTGTATGTGATTTTTTTTCTTTTTTTTTAAAATAACAAGAAAAATTAAGATTTTTTTCCAAGTCGCAAATATATATATATATATATATATACATATTAGTGTGACACCCGTGCGATGCACAGGGAGCGACATATATGATTGAATATATTAAAGTTACAAAGTTTTTACATTTTATTAAATAGTTATTGAAATAATTATATACTATAGAATTAATAAAATAATGATAATATATATATAGAGAAAGGATATAATATTAATTAAATTAAAATATTTGTTACAGGAATGGACCTAAATAAATGATGGAAAAAAAAAGTGACCTAAAAATGGGTAAATTTAATTAATTGATAAATAATTATAGAAAACTTATCATATAAAGCGACACTTAACAGTACAAAATTAAAACTTATTTTTCTTTATTATATATTATAGATATATATTAAAATAAATGCATAAATTGACTAGCAAATTAGATTGTATCTCAACCTCTTGACCATGCAATGGTTGAACAACCCCTTGAAATCTTACTAGCTTTCTTTCTTTGGCTCCTCAGGGTTGCTTTTAGCACTGATCAAGAAGTGTGACGCAAAACTCTGGTCACGTGTGCTTTATGTGAAAAGCGAGACAATTTTGAATATATAAAGCATTCTCTCATGCGTGTGCTCGCTAACATCAATTGCTTCTCTTCAGCCACTCTGTCTCGGAAAAAGATTCTCGGAATGCAGACATAGAGCACGTTCATCTCCAACTCATTCTCACGAATGCACTCCTCTCCCCGCGGGATTTTACTTGGAAAATGGAGACCGCCTGCGTTTTCGATGGTTGGTCAAGATGATTACACATGTTATTTTTAGTGAGATTTACATATACATACATACATACATACATATATATATATATATATATATATTAATTGTATCTTTTCATTGTTAAAAAGAAGTTATTTCCTCTTGAGATGAGTACGTCCCGACCTCACCTATATGTTCTGGGTTCAAGTACCACCTGATCCAAAGAGGGTTGAAAAAATATTAAGGTAAAAGGATCTTGTAAACACAATAAAAATAATAAACAAATATCCTCTCTACAAGCTTAAATTTTAGATGAGGTGGCAACTCAAACTTAACATCAAGCCCTAGAAATCAAACAATCTCAAGTTCGAACCTCACCACCACTCATTTAAATATTAAAGTATCCATGTGCAGGTTATAAATAAATTAGGCTGCACGTGAGGGGTATGTTAACACAATAAATAAATAAACCAATATTCTTTGTACAAGCTTAAGCTTTTAGATGAACTCTAGCTGATCTCTCCCTACACGGCTCTGACTTCATTGGAGTTTCGGGATATGCTTTAAGCAGCCAAATGATCTAATTCTATCAAAACACCAAGTATTGATCTTACTAGGACTTTATTATTTGTGTCGTTATCATTTCACGGAGTATAGGTAAAGGTACGCAATTTTTAAAGCTCTCAGTTCATACTCAGTTTCTTTGCTTGACTAGTTCGATTTGATTACTTGCTTAAGCATGAAAGTCCCTTTGCCCAGCACCACCGAATATCATCTGACCTGGTAAGCTTTTTAGTTATTTTGCAAGTTTATTCAAGTTACACCACTCGAGTTCAAGTGGAAAACTTTAGATTATTAGTTTGGTATTGTCTATGGGAATCATAGCTTATCCCATTGAGTTCCACATGTAATAGGAGGTTTCACAAGCATCACAAGGCTTATATTCAAGGCCCCAAAGAGAATCAAACAGGCAGACTTCAATGCAGTATCGACCTAGGGATCATTGTAGTCAGAGGGCCTAAACGTTCAACTGAGTCCTCAGTCACGACCAAAGAAACGCACTTTAGTGCCAAAAGAAAAAACTAGTTAGGCCCACCTTAAAAGCCAGCCAGGAGATGGTGGTTGTCACAATGACACTTGGAATCCTTATGCCATTTGTCTGCCACCTTTCCATTAGTGATGTACATAAAATCAAAAAAACTACAAAAATTATTTTGGTAGAACCGAGTCTACCATATAACTATGGTTCTTGAAGTGGTTTGATTGGACATGATTCTATTTTTTTAAAAACCAAAATGCATGGTTCAATTTTTGGTTTTGAAATGAAAATCACAATATATATATATATATATATATATATATATTATGTACTAATAATATTTAAAAGTATAAATATAAAAGTAATGTCAAGACTTAGTGCCTTTTGTATATTAGACTGTTAGATTTATTACTATTTTTGGGATTTGTTCTTTAGTGTCTTTTTTGCATTGGATTATCTTACTTCTAAGTATTTTGGGGATTTAGAAAAATATTGCTGGAATATGATTATTTTACATAATTTAATAAGTATACACCAATCAAATTCTAAAACCATCCAAGGACCGAACCAACAGATGCCATTGGTTTGTCTATTGTTTTAAGCGATTTGGTTTACAAAATAATAAATTACTTGAATCGGTTCGATCAGAGAATTAAGAGAAAAACCGCCCATGTAGACCTCTACTTTCCACAAAGGATTTCCTGGTTAACCCTGTACCCTATAACCTGTACTATTTGATGCCACTAAGGATCAAGTATCCATCACTGTATCAAGAGAGTATTTACTACAGAAGGCATATTGCACCCTCTATCCAACAATACCAACAGTCAATATCCACCCTAGATCATACATACAGATTAATCCCGCGATAACTACTACATAAGGGGTTCTAAACTAGGGATAACCTAGATCGGGTTCCTATCCATGTAATGCTTACAGGCTCGGCCACAAACCATCAAGCAATCCCACCATTAACAAGGACACAGATGCTAAAAATCATGCAGATGCCATCTACACCAGGTTATATCAACCTTAATATCTATTAATGATATCGGAGACTGGGATAGACATTTAGATTAACTAGCTGACCCAAGAGGTCAAACAAATGCAAAACATTGTGACACAGTAATTGCAATGAGAAAATGCAAAAGTTGGAAGAAGTACGAGCATGCAAGAGAAAATTCCACTTTAGGCTCTAACTCAGAATCTACTTCTTTTAAGGACAAGGCTCAAAAGATTAAAAGAAATATAATAAATTGTAATTAGACCAAATTAGACGAATATGCAAATCAACAAAGTGCCAAGAACTGAGGAGGAAGTTAAGATCTCTAGGATGCTTCATGTATGAAGATTGGCCAATGACAAAGGAAAGGGTTCTAAAACCACCATACATTTAGTCTATTTTCTCTAGTTTATCTTAGCTAATTGCCATAGCTTAATTTAGTTTTTAGCCATAATCATAATTAGAAATAGCTTAGTCATAGTTGTAATCGTAGAATTCATCCAAAGTACATGAGGAGATTGTATCATGGCTCCTTTCAGTCAGATAAATTATGGTAAACACAAAGTATTACTTGTAAGCTAGTCCATTCGGTCGTTGATGTGCTATGCTAGTTTTGCACCCCTTTGACTAATCAACCATTGAAGCAAATTAAAGGCTGTTGATATTTAATGTGCTATGTTGACTCTCGCCATCGTCAATTAATTAAAATAAGAAAACCACAAGTTGACTTTGCAAAATAGAGGTCATCGTTTGAGCGCAAGACGCTTGCAACCGACATATTGTACTAGAGGAATAGGTTGTACAAATTGAGGTGAAGGTAGCGATGTACCATAATAGCACAAGTCCCCAGATCAAATTTAGGGTAAAGGAAAGAACCTCGACAAAGTTGGTTTGCGCCGATATTAGCTGGCCAAAGAAGACCCACAACTCAGTGAAGTCATCCAAACTTAACACTTGGTTAGATCCATGGCTGAGTGTAGTCTCCCTTTTGGAAATATATATATATAAAAGTTAAATCCAAAGGAGCTCAAAGAAAAGTGTCACATTAGCACCTATCTATTTGTTAAGTCATCATAAATTCTATTTTTAATATTATTACATTATTATAAATTTATATATTATAGTGTTTAATTATATTTATGTACCACTTCTTAACCTCATCATTGTAATAGATTTACAAGATATTTAATTATATTTATGCACCACCTATATATTTCTTTTTAATGAGTTTAAAGTAATAAAGTCCCAAAAACTCATTAATTTAATTAATTTATGTATCATATCCTAATTATATTTATCCACCATGTCTTAGCATTGCAATTATGGTAATAAACAACATGAAAGAAACCCAATTGTTCAAGCAAAATCCATTGTTTTTTCTTATATATACCACCTTTTGCCATTTAATACAATTATCTTATATATACAATTATTTTTTAATTGCATACTAATTCACAATTCTACTTTTCATTAGCTTTCATTTATTTGAATCACACATGACATGCACTGGCAAAATTAGAAACTAAAGACCAAAATAAGATAATAAACCTAAATAAGCCCATGCAAAGTACATGGTATGAAAACACTAGTTCGAAAAGAAAAATTAAACCCTACTTTGATTTTAAGGTAAAATTGATTTAATCAAGAAAGGTGGGAAAGAAGGATCTGGGTTTGGTTAATCTGTAATGTATTTTTATTTTTTTTCGATCAGAAAAAACTACAAAAATGGTTTTTTCTCATGAACAACTTTAGCCTTATAGGGTCAAACATCCACACAGCATGCTGCCGCCTTGGTTTATTTTGACTCAAAAAGGGAAAAAAAGGAAAGAAACTTCACGGAATAGATTAGATTGATTGAGACATTACGTTTTGTTATAATTTATTTGGATATTTATAAGTGTTCAAAATTAAAAAAAAATGTTAAAAAAATTCTGTAAGATATTTATTTCAAGTTGGATCCATTCTTCTAAATTCAGAGATCTTTTTTAGAATTTAAGCTCGACCTTCTTTTCTTCTCTGTTTTCTGGATTACTAAATTTATAATCAAGACAATCAGTAACGAGAATAAGGCGACAAGGGGATCAAATATATATATAAAATCAAAATTTTGGCATGTAAGTGACAAAATTATCAGCAGCTTCAAGTTACTGGTGAATAATTGGTAATCTTCTTGTCCGTGTAACGGCACCAAACAGAAAAATTATATTGTACTTTCGCTTTAAGTCCTAAAAACTAGGAATATAAGCAAACAAATATATAGATTGCAAAAAATATCAGCAAACAAATATATCTAATCAAGTATTGTAAGATAAAAGGCCTATTTGATACAACTACCTACTGAATAGGTACTTAACAGCGAATCTAGGGGCTTCTTTGGAAGTGTATTTTAGAAACAATTTCTTATTTTTCGGAAAAAAAAAAGCTATTTGGTTATATGCTTTTAGTGTTACTCTTAAAAAACAGTTTCAGAAAATTGTTGTTCAAAAAACAAAAGGAAAAGAACAAAAATAGCTTTTAGATGTTCTCAATTTTTTTTATTTTTTATTTTTTTGCTCAAGAAACAACTGAAAACAAGGAGAATAATTTTTATCAATGACAAAATTATAATATTCTTATAAAACACATTTAAAAATAAAAACCTATTAATTTTGCCAAGCCACCATATTTTTGTCTCCTTAAGCCTTTTCCTCTACCTCTTTTCGTCTATTTGCATCCGCAAATTAAGTGGGAACGTGGAAATTCTAAAAATAATCCATAAATTTTAGAAGAGTGGGTCCAACTTGAAATAAACTTCTTGCTGCCTTTCTTGGTCAAATCAATTTTACCCTAAAATCAAATTAAAATTTTTTTTTGGAATTAGGGTTTAATTCAAATCAACCACATTAAAAACCAATCCCACAATCAAATATTAAGTGAATCGAAATCAACTAACTACAATTTACATATTCAAGAAGAAAAAGAATTGCTCAAACATTTCTTGTCGCTATATGTGTTGCCTGTGTGTCTGTGCGAGAGAGATGCCTTCTCGGATATGAGAATTTCTCAATACATGCATGCTTCATAAACACTAAAAATTCTCATCAAAACGTAAATTAACATAGAATTCACGGAGTAGTTAAGCAACAAGACAACTAATTTAGTTTGAAACTAATGATCACTGAGAGTTGACTTGGGTTCTGGGGTTTAAAAAACATGATTAACAATTACATCTACTGAAACATAATTAACATATAAACACCCACCAAAAAAGTAAAAATTAATCTAAAAACAGGTGATGGAGTAGTCGAGTGATCAAGATAACTGAGTTGAAATTTGATGAAGAGAGAGAATTGAGTTGGGTTCGAAGGTCTAAACAATCAAACAAAAGAAAAACTATTATTAACATACATCTATTAAAACATAACTAAAATAAAACACTCGCCAAAAAAGAAAAATAAAATTAACATACAAAAAAGGCCAAGTGTTATCTACGTTGGCTGAGTAGAATAAGAACTTGCACACCACAATTCACTAAACAAATACTCCACAGCCAGCTTGATCAACCATGCATGTTAATCAATCAGTCAATCATCTAGAGGATGAACCTTAGCTTTTTGGTTCTTCTTCTTCTTGATATTCTTCACAACAGAAGAAGCAGCTTCCATCATCTTCTTACCCATCATCGTCGAGAAGTGCTTCTTCTTCTTCGGAATTGCGCTTCCGGCCGTAGCTCGAAAGCAGCCGTCATGGTTTTCCTCACCACCATATCCATCTGCTCCATTTCCCATGTTATAATAAGCTCCATGACTTTCCATTTCTTTTTCTTTTTCTTTTTCTTTTTTCCCCTCTTTCTCAGTATTCGATTTTTGATGCTTTGAAGTTTGATCTGAACCGAGCAGAATGGTGGAATTTATAGGAGAGGAGTTGGGTACATTTTCAATTTTTTTTCCTCTTACGCGTACGTTCTTGAATTATACTCATGGTGTTGAGATGAAAATTTCGTGTTATTAGATGTGTCTAGCTCCATTTTTATGTTTATATGCATTTGCTCTGTGTGTGGGGATGTGTGGTTATGTGGGTTCTGTGTGTGTGTTTTTTTTCTTATTCTCAGGTTACAAATCTTTGTGTGTATTGCGTTGCATGGTTGAAACTTCATGGTTAAGGACCAAACAAATAAAAGATTTCTTTTTCTTAATTTTTCCAAAATAACAAAGTACGTAAAAATTAAAAAAAAAAAAGATTGAAAAATCATGAAGTAAATTGCCTTAACTTCCAGAAAATTTTCATGAAAACTCTTTTCTATCGCTGATGAGCGGGTAACATTTTTTAACTTGAAATTTATGGGTCGGTTTATGGGCCAAGTAGACTACTCTTATCTAGTTTTTTTTTTTTTTTTAAATGCAACCCTAACTTGCTTTTTAATGGTTTAGCCTTTTGGATTAATGGAGTAAGCCCCTATTAGCCAGTGAACAAATCTGCCCTTAATTATTTGTGATAAGAGTTGTCTACTTCTTCAGCTCCATTTTTACAGGGGCAAAGCCAAGTTATCTATTTCTTTAACAACATACTGACACGGGCGGAGCCAAGACCAGTGACCAATTGAGGCACATTTATATTCAAAATTTTAATATATAACTAAATAATTAATATAATAATGACATTTTAATACATATAAGAAACATGAATAAATAACTATAGTCATTGTAACTAAGATTATATTTTGTAATTATTTTCGACAATATCTCCCTTTATGTAACTAAGCAATAGTTTATTGTGCTATTTTCTTATTTTTCTTTCCTTTCTTCCTCTAATTTTGTTCTTTCCATTTTCTCATTCTTTATGACACAATAAATTACAAATTTATTTTTTTTAATTCTGAAATTTTTCTTTGAATAAAATTTAACAAACACTAATGATAGAAAAAATGCACTCTCACCACGAGAGGAGCACTTCAAATACTATCTCGTTAATGTTAAGGACAAGGATTCCTGGCCCTGCCACAGCATACCAATGAGGAGGGGTGTTCATTGCGAAATCTCCGCCCCAATTAAAAAAAAAATTTATTTTAGGAAAGAAATTTTGTTCTGTTTTCTGCCTCAATTCACTAATGGGGAACACAATTTGGGGAAAAAATACTGGGGATTGGAGAATCCCCGAATTCTTTTAAAAAAAATGTTTAAAGCTAATTCTACTACTAACATATAACTTTTTACATTTTCAAGTTTCAATTATTAGCTAATTTTATTATAAAGTATTAACTTGCCCTGTTGAATAAAAAATAATAATGATCATCAATAAAATAATTATAAATTTAAAACTTCACAATATAAATAAAAATATATTTAGATCTGATAGGTGAAGGTAAAGAGCAGAAGAGGACAAGTAGTGTGATTTGTGAAGTTGTGTGATTCTGAAGCCTTAGTTTAGAATACATATATTTATATAAGAAAAAGGGTTAAAAATTTTAAGATATTATATAACATATATATTATAAACATACATACACATATATAAAATATTATAACATATATAATATATATAATTTTTAAAAAAATTTAAAAATTCGGGTTTCGGGTTTTTTCCAATTTTTTTTTTTCCGATCCCCAACCCGTTTCCCGAAATTTTTCCCCATCCCCAATAAAATTTTCCCAATTTCCCGAATCCCCCGGAATTATTTTTCCATACCTGATTTTTCAGGTTGGGGATCGAGTTTCCCTGATAAATACACAGCCCTACCAACGAGGCCATCTTCCATTATTTCCTAGAAGGTTAGGGGTATGAATACAAATTTACAAAAAGCTCCAAAAACGAGGCGCCATTTTGCTCCTAAACATCCTCCACAAACCTCAAAAATTCGAAAAATTCTCCCGTTTCCTTCTCCGAATCTTCATTCTCCAACTGCAATTTTCATCACCCAGAAATGGCCTTGACATTCAAATCCTCCGACACAAGCCTCTGGAAGCAGGCCTTATCATCCTACAAGGCCCAAATCCAATCACTCAGCAACTCCAAGTCCAAGCCCAACCTCATCCCCCTCGACGACTTCTACACCTCCGAGCTACCTGGGCTGATCCATGATCGGAGCCCAAGCCCATACATTACCGTCGACGAGCTCTCAAAGCTGATGCAATGGAAGCTGAGCAGAGGCAAGTGGCGTCCACGGCTGTTGAGCTTCGTCCAGTCTTTGAACGACGATGTCGTGAGGTCAGCCTCGGAGAAAGCGTTCAAAGCCTTGCCTGATGTTTCTAAGGCTGTTTCTGAGCTCACCGTTCTCAAAGGCGTCGGCCCCGCCACCGCCTCCGCTGTTCTCGCGGCTTATGCCCCACACCTCGCGCCTTTCATGTCTGATGAGGTATACATACATACATACATACATACATACATACAAACATACATACATACATATATATGTATGTATGTATGTGTGTGGTTTGGAATAATTAGGGTTGCTTTTTTAATTTCTGTGTAATTGGATTAATATGTGAGAGAATTATTAAAGAGTGAAGTAGTTGACATGTATTTGTTAAATAGGAGTTCGAATTATGAATTTTAGTTGAAAAAAGACGAAGTTTTTGTAATTGATATAGGGAGAGGTAATGGTTTTCTAGTAGGAAGTCTGGTGTCTGAAATTCTTGCTATGCGGTGGGTGCGAAAAAGCATTTGATCCTGAGTTTATTGTACGTTTTTCCTCCCCCACCCCCCCCCCCCCCAAAGAAAGACTAATTTGTAAAAATGATCTAATAGTTATAAGGCTCATTTGAAATGGCTTTTAGAAAAGCATTTTTGTTTAATTCTTAAAAGAAAAGGTGTTTCTTTAGAGTTTAAATTTTTGAATTTTCGGAAAAAAAATGCCCACTTCAGAGTTCTGACTTTTACTAAAAGTTAATCCAAATGCTTACTGCAAAAACAAGATGCTTTTTTCTATAAAACTAAAGTGATTTTCTATGAGAAAGGGCCAATTTAAATGGGCCCATACTAAGAGAAGGCAAAATTTTTTTAAAAAATGTTTTCGTATATTATTCTTGTATAAATGAGGTTTAAGGTGGGACCATTTTTTGCAAATCTATGCAAAGATGTTTAAAATAGACGTGCAAAAAGGGTCAGTGTAGTTATACATGTCAGTGTAGTTATACATTCACCTAATTCTATAGTTTGTTTTTCATTTCATTATATGCTTTACTTTTTTCCTCCTAAGAAAGTATTTTTGTATTTCATTGATGGTTAGGCCATGGAAGCGGCAATTGGGAACGTAAAAGATTACACATTGAAGCAATATTTAGTATTTGTGGAGAAGTTACAGGAGAAGGCAAAGGTGTTTTTGGTTTTACAATTATATTTTCAATTTTCCTTTTCTAATCAATTTTGTTTATTGGAAATGTGCATAATCTAGATTTTATATTGCATATACTTGTGTTTAAGTGAAACTAGTGGATTATTAGATGTGCATAATTCCATGAGACAATTTGCTGATCTCCGTTTACTCTTGCTAAAGTTTGGCTCTACTTAGTTACTATAAATAGTCATCTGTTACCTTAGACTATCTCCAACAGCTCTCCTATTTTTTATCAAACTCTCAGTTTAAAGAATCCCTATTTTAGTTTTACTTCAACATTTATCCTATTTTAAAATATTACAGTCTTAAAGCTATGGGGAATAGAGGATGGGATTTGGGTTTTGGCTTTAGGGGATGAAAAAAACCCCTATATATGGATGTTTTGTTGTGGGGTTCTGAAAAAACTCAAATTTTGGGAATGAGATAATAGCGTGTTACTAGAGCACGTAAGCACCAATCACTCCCCTAAATATAGGGTTTTTTTATGTTTAGGGTTGTTGTTGGAGTAAGCTTTACTGCACTGATTTTAGCACTGTGAAAGTGATGGTGTGAAATTAGATATGCTAAACCCATTAAGAACGGAACATGAGTTTGTAATCCCTTAGTTGTTTGCTATTTATCTTATTATCTAGAGTTCGGGATGTCCTTGAATCTCATGCTTCTCTATATATATGTAGCTCATTTATTATCTGAGACAAAGATGGGCTATCAAGAATGAGGATTTCTTCTTGGCTAGCGTTTGATGCCCTTATGATAGTCTACCCTCTGGATTCGACTCAGGTCCCGGTCTGTCAAAAGACAATTCGATTTCGCAGTTTTGTCAACAATTTGAGTGTAGTCTTAAAATAAGAATGCGGGGATTTTGACATAATAGCGTCACATGACATGAGATTTGCTACTTTTTGATTTAGATATATGCAAAGTTGAGCCTCATTCGAAAGAGATGAAGTATCATATAAGTATATCTGAAACTAAATTTGCAACAAACAGGCTTCACTCAGAGTTCTTGAGACATCAATAAGTGGGGAAAAGACCAAGTTGTTTTTATTAAGACACTCTATTGAATGCCTAAGATCAGAAGGTGTCCTGCCAAACATTGGGCAAATTCCAAATAAACTTGCTTGTTGCTGTCACCTTGCAGCTGAAATTTCAAGCCCATCAATGTTTTTCTTTACAATGAAACTAAAAGAATAAATAGAAAGCCTTGTCACGTATTCATCATAGAAAATAAAGAGTCTGCACCGAAAAACTAGTTCATGGCTTTTTAGGTATGGTCCTCATGGATATTGTGCACTTTCTCGCATTAGATACTTCCTAATCTGTACAATCTGCATATGTCCTGCTCTTTTCTGTTGCTTTGATGTAGAGTATTCATGTTTGTACTTACAAACCCTTCATGTGCATACCATTAGTGGCCTGTCCTCAAACATTCAATCATTCTTACCCACTTCTTGACGCTTTGATATTTTCCTTTCTCAGTATGTTTAAACATATATCTATCAGAGATTATGTAGCTGTCTTATGCATAAATGCAGTACTTGGTATATTTTATCTCGGCTGGATCTTTTGCTTCACATATAACAGCATTACTTGGCATCCTTTGCATCAAACATGAACATAAACTCATCATTAAATAACTGTTCAAACCTAGTACTACTTGGAACACTTCACTAACCTCCCATTTCTCTTGTCAGCCAAATCTTATTATTTGGAGTAATAGCAGGTTTTCCATGATACCTTACTAAACCTGGGGGAAGAGCTTTCTATTTGGCTGAATATTAAAGATAAGCAAACCAAATACGAAATGTTCATTAGAATTGTAACAATTAGATGCACATGGAAGGTATCTTTATGAAAATTCACTTTGTTTAAGTGTCTCGATTTTATATCAAAATAACTCCTTTATCGCCTGCGATTTTCGAGATTTTAACTCTGTTTTTAAGTCTGTCTTATATGACATTCTACCCAGTTTGGACCTGTGTTTAGGTTCATCAAAGCTGACACATATCTGATGCTTGCGTTTGAGGTGGTTTATCTATAATAGGTCCTGTACTTTTACAGTTATGATACAACCTATTGGAAATTTCTTTGTAGGAACTAACCGGCAGACTTATTCACATCCTAAACCTATTGGAAATTTCTTTGTAGGAACTAACCGCAAAGGGGGACTTATTCACACCATCAGATGTTGAAAGGGCTCTGTGGAGTGCTGTTCTAGGTGCCAAATTGGGAGCTTCAGCAACCGAATCCAGCGAGACTAACTTGGATAAGAAGTCCAAGAGGAAGAGAAAGCGATGACTTTGGCAATGTTGTAATTCCTACCAATAAACAAAGTAAGTTAACCACTTTCTTGTTTTTCTAGCTTTTAAACTTGTGTTGTATTGATCTGTACTTGCATAGTACTAGACACCATTTTCTTGGTCTCTAGCTTGTATAGAAATCCTGGAAAAACGTCTAAACATCTTGGTATGTTTGATTGATCGAAGATGAACCCATCGATGTTCATTGTCGCTTGCGGGTACATGTGACATTTTTGGAATGGGTAAAATGTACATTATCTTTGTGTTGTTTGTGTAATTAGCTGATTAGCTCTTGTTGTTTTGAAACTTAAGTTAAATTTTTAAATTTTTTCTTGGTTAAATTTTCTCCATTTATTAAATGAACTTTACATCAATGCCGCTATTACCCCCGTGAAGTTCAGAGCGTCCTCGTTGTCTCCGCTTCATGTATCATAGAGTAGCAAAGAAGAGGAGCCGATAATTTGCTCCAGAGTCGGTCACCTGTTCTCAGACTTCACTGAGCACATCAGTAAGCAAGCAAAGATATGAGAGGGTCTAAACAAATTACAGAGTAGCCAAGGAAATAACAGAATGCTTAGATTTCTCTGTCCTTGCTTAATTGTTATTTTTTCTGATATGAGAAAAATTCAATTGGTGGTTCCTAATCACTGAATATCTGGTAGCGAAATTCGACCACCAATTGGTAAACCCTGGATGGAAGGACTGACTCCACAATTTAACTATCAAGTAAGTCAAGACATTTAACCTAGATTTGGGAACAAGAACTGAACCTAGTTTTGAGTTGCATACGACCTCACTTCTCAGAGCATCCTTGAGGGACAGCTTAATTGTTATTTACAAGCTAAAATTTGAGTAATACCAACGACAATAAATAGCAGGCCTAATTGTTAAGGTCGTCTTTGTTGTTTCTTGCGGTAGAAATTCACGACATTTGAAGGACCTACAAGGGGGGGGGGGGGGGAAGAGAGAAAAAAATTGAAGACCGTAGTGTAGGAAAGACGAAAAATATAAGAATTGAATTTGTTTTTCTCTTTTCAGTAGTCACATTGATGGTAGACTCAGTTGCACTTAGGAAATTATTTCCATGAGAAGAAATGTTAACGAGCCTCTACATCAGTTTATTAAGTTTTCCAAATTTGTAACATTTCCTGGAGTGAACCATGACATACCAATATATATTCAGAGCTTGTTTGGATTTATTTTTTTTTTCTTTTTTTAAAAGAATTTATAACCCTGATAGTCCCTATCTTCAAAAATGTCACTTTTTAGTCTCTTATTATTGGAAATATTACTAAAATACTTGTAATAAGGTAATTATGAATCTTAACTTTCCAATTTTATAATTATTTTTATTTTATACTTTTTATTTTTAATTAAATTTTAAATTTTAATTTTTTGATTTTTTAAATTTTTTTTATTTTACAAGTTTTATGATTTTTTTTTAATTTTCTTAACATTGTATCTGCAATACTTATTCCAAGTAGAACAATAAATAGAATAAGGTCCAGTTTGACCCTTTATATTAGAGAGTTAAACTAATTTTTAGAGTTCAAAACTCCATTGCTAGCCAGTTTGGCATTTCTATTGAAATCTATTGTTATTGTTTTAAAAATGCTGGATTTAAACATGTAGTTGAAAAAGAATATTTTACTATTTGATAGAAAATAAAAAATTGTTGTTAGATAAAAAGCAAGTTGTAACCTATTTGGTTAACCTTGTTATTTAACGTAATATTTATTTAATTATTTTATTTTTTAATTTCTTAATTTTTATTTATTTTTAAGTTTCCATTTCTTTTATTTAAATAACGTGTTTTAATTTTTATTTTCCTTATTTTTAAAGGTTATTATTTGTTACTTTATATATGTGTGTGTACACACATACGATGTAATTGTTGTAATTAGGAGAGGGGCCTTCTCCATAGATATAAACCTTCTGTCTTGAAATGCAATTTGAGTAAACAGGGATAGAGCCAGAATTCTTTCATTGGGTCAATGTCTGAGTAATTTATATATAAAAAAAATTTAAACATTTTTTAAGAACATATATATTGTAATTGTCCTTGACGGGTCTCATATTTTAAAAATGTCTTATAATCGCTTTATTTTCAACACTACCAAATGCATCTATTGAAAAAAATATCCATAAATCTATCCCCTTTTGAGTTATCAACTGATTCTTTATGATATTAATAATGAACATGCTCTTTCAACATTTGCAGTTGCAATTGGCAAAATCAAATACTCATTTGACTAACAAGTAAATAAAAATATGCACTATTTTTCTTTGCTTCAATCAGAAAAAAATTGTTGTCTATTCGTACATTAGAAAAAGATTGACTTTCTTTTTCCTTTTCATCTTTCTTATCATACGAAGCTATTAACAAACCCTCTTTATATGTTAAAGAACAATAAATTTGTGGTTCATTTTATTATTTTCAGTTATTAAACAAATATCATTTAGACATGCATGTGTTTTTTTGGGGGAAAAAAATGGAAAGTGAGTGGTGTCAAGAGATACCACTCCACAAGAAGTGGCGTTGTTCCTATGAGTAAAGCAATATTTTAGGTGCTTTTTGAAAACTCTAGTTTAGGCTCTGTTTGGTCTAGCTGTTGATTTGTAAAGCTTTCAGTAGTAGAGCTTTGGGTAGAAGTGCTATTGAATAAAAGCAGTTGATTGTTTAGCCCGGTATTTTAGAAGTTAAGTTTTCAGTTATTTTGAAGATAATATTGGACTTTAAAAATATAAAATAATATTTTTGAGAAAAAAAAATGAAGAAAAATAATTTTTGACATGACATAAAATAACTTTTCAAAAGCCTTTTTCAAAAAGTTCCAATTTGGAGCTTTTAGTTTTTTAGTTTTTTTTTTTTAACTTGAGCTTTTAAATAAAAATGGGCCAAACAGATCAATTTAAACTTTTAAACTCATAGAAAGCACTTTTCAGTCTCCAAAAGTTGGGCCAAACAGACTCTTAGTCTAGCTCAACTCATGTTTGTTACCCAAATACTTTGTCTGCGTGCGAATTTATTTATTTATTTATACTGAACCTTAATCTCAAGCAAATTTAAAATACTCTTTAAAATAATTTTTAATTAGTTCCACTAAACCACTAGCCGTTTATTTGTTGTATGCCAACATTAATTCTTTTTAGACAAAAGAAAAACAAATATGTGAATAGTCAATCACCATATAAAAAAAAAAAAAAACCATATGCATGGTCAAACAGGTAAGCAGAAAAAGTCCTTCCAGACTTGTTTTGACTTTTGCTGGAATTGTTCTCACAAATCCCTTTCATGCTTAATTTGACCCTGACACGAAAGGCTCACAATTTTGACTCACAGAATTTAATTTTTGAAGCATTCCACGTAAGGAAGGTCCAAATACTCAAAATTTTCTTTTGTAGCTGGTCAGCTATCTTTCTCTTTGCTTTTGCCAATGGCATCGTCCAAGCTATCACCGACTTGCATCATTTATCTTATTTTGCTTAGAAGATACTCCAAACCCTTCCCCTCCACGTCATTCCCCCTGTGATAAGTCAGCGGGCACCGCATAAGTTTAGCCCTGTGTGGAAGGGCAATATGGCAATGGTCAGATTGAAGAACGACCTATTCTCCTTTGACCCTTTAATAATAATAATACATATTTAAAACCATTAAAATTTTTTGTGTTTGAGTAGGGCACAGTCTCTCCTACCTGGCAAGATCCTGGCCCTACATTAGTTAAACCTTAAAAAAAATTTAATCTTGATTATTGTTAAATCATAGTTTAATAATTTCATTAAAGTTCATGAATTTATAACGCAGTAATTTTTCATAATCATAATTTAATCGTCTCACTTTAAAACCCCCATAATTAAAGCCTTAGGTCAATTATAATAGATTACCCATTTTTTTTTCTTATATTTAAGGATATTTTGAGCATTTCTTAAGGATTTTTATTTTAATTTATTTCAAAAAGTTTTCTATATTTATGCTATGTTTATTTTATACTTGTTTGAAATCTTAAATTCAAAAATCATATACAATTATATGGCTTTTGGATTTAAGATTTTGAATAAGCATATATCAAACATAACATTAATTGATTTTGTATTCTTAGAAATTTCTTATTCTGTTTCTCTCTGAAGCTTTTCCTTTTTCGTAAATGACAAAATCCTAATCCTTCAAACTATTTAAACCTTATAAATTTTAATCATAATTAACTTTTTATTAGTTATAGTATACATTCCATTAAAAAATATTTTATTCTTATTTTTTAGGATTTTAACAAAGAAATAGCCATTTTTTAGTATTTAAAATACAAAAAGAGAAGTGCCCTTAAGGCTCCTATAATTTAAGCATTAGAAAATTCTTAGTAGATGCGGGCCCGCTCTATCTACCTGGCAAAATCATAGCCCTCCATCATTCAAGACGTGCCGTCCACGTTCGTTCCCGCGTAAACCCCCAAACGCCCGCATAAAACGGGCCGAAAAAATTTCAACTGCATTTCCAAACGCAGTATAAGAACTCTCATATTTTTCATTATTTCCAAATCGACCCCAAATCTTTTTCTTATTTTGCAAAAATGACCTTCGTCGACCGGAAACATCGCCGGAGCGCTAGAACAGTCCCGTTATTGCCCACAAACCGCCAAGCCAATTTCGAACACTCCGAGGGCGGCTTCAACGGCGCGTCATTCTCCGGCGCCGTATTCAATCTCTCGACCACCATCGTCGGCGCCGGAATCATGGCCTTGCCGGCGACACTGAAGCAATTGGGCGCCGTTCCGGGGCTGATCGTGATTGTTTTGGCTGCAACGTTGACCGAGAAGTCAATTGAGATGATTCTCAGATTCTCTAAAGCCGCTAAGACCGCCTCCTACTCCGGCCTCGCCGGCGACACTTTCGGCGGTGCCGGCGGGACACTTCTTCAAGTCTGCATTGTGATTAACAACGTTGGAACCCTTGTTGTGTACATGATCATTATCGGTATGCACCATAAAATCCAAATTTTCTATTTTCTAAATTTTTATATTTTCTCCTTAATTTCAAATTAAAATTTAATCCTTTCACATTTTTAATTTTTTCAAATTATTATTTAGTCAAGATGTATTTCTAATTTTATGTTCTGAATTTACTAACAAGTAAGGTTCGCATAAAAAGTATTTACCCTTGATCATTAGTCCTATGTTATTGGAGTGTTGTGATAATTCTGTTTTTCATTTACTTTCAATCGCATATGACCATTTAAAACCAAATACTAGCTAAAATAGTGAAATCCAATTTCACTTCTTTGTTCAAGAAAAATAGGAAGTTGCACTATGTAGTCGAAAATTAATCTAAAAAAAAGTTAGCTCTTCTTTGTTTTGCTGTTAATTTTATTTTAAATTAGTAGATGGATTCTAAGCGATTGAAAAATTTGCAGTTTTACCTGAACTCGTTGTATTCTGAAATAATATAGTGAGTCCAAAGGGCTTCAAATTTTGACAAGTTGCCATTTGTAATGTTAGATTTTTCCTAAAACTGAAATATAGTTGTGCATAATATGAATTTTTGGGTGAAATGCAGTAATTTTTTTCCTAAAACTGATTTGTATTTTGGATGGTAATGTACCAGTTTGTGATCTGTAGCTAAATTGCTCTGTAACCTATGATTGTGGGATGTTGGATATGGTCACAGGTGATGTGTTGTCAGAGACTTGGGCAGATGGGGTGCGTCATTTGGGCGTGTTAGAAGAATGGTTTGGTCAACAATGGTGGACAACTCGTTCTTCCTTGTTGCTGTTGACGACCCTCTTTGTTTTTGCTCCATTGATTTCATTCAAACGTGTTGGTGAGCATCCTTCACCTCATTTATCTATTCTATGCGTGTACTTTGTTCAAAATGGTTGGAATAGCAGCCTGCCTCTAACTCTTGGCAAATACGTAGTTCAATCTTTGGTTAATGACATGCCCCTTTTGTGGTGTTGAGAAGGTTTTGATGACTTTCTGTTCAGAGTACTGAAAAGCAAAATTGATGAGCGGCTCTCAGCTTGCTGTAGTATGAGGCAAATCAAATGCCTAGAGGTGGTGGCCTTGTGAGCTACACACCTCATTCCTCATATAACTGGACTAATACCGGCAAATTCTTGAGCAAGTTGGGCTTTCAGCAGGCATTTGATGACCCAAAGAATCAACTTCTTCTTCGTTCCTTATCCTTTCTATTTTATATTGCTTTTTTTTAATAAAAAAAAGTCAACTCTATTTTGGAGATATGAGACTCTTAATAGGTTGAATTCACACCTTTTCCTTGGAAAGTAAGTGCATTATAAGAAGCTTATATAACTGAGTGATTTTCAATTTGAAAGGTATGTTTTAGTGTGTGTTCTTTACTTATCTTTTCCTATTTTTGCTGGCATTCTCTGCATTTTTTTGATTGTTAACAATCAATTCTATCTTTTTGTCTTATAAAATTATAATTTAATCAGCTTTTAACCTGCGCTCGGGGCTTACACCTCGCATAATTCTTTTACCTTTTAAAATACTGCTTCTGGCCCTGAAACTTTGACCATCCTGCTGGCTACAAGTATTTCATAGGCTTTAATGTGTTCGTAAAAGAAAAGGGGAAGGATACTTTATATGTATTTCTCTTGATCTTCCACATTTTGTTCTTCAAATGATCTTCCTCGTCAGAAACTAGCTTAGCGAACCTCTATCAACAGCTAAGAGAACTAAGACAATGTCCTTATTATTGTTTACAATGTCCTTTTTATTGTTTTTCCACTTGCAATTATTACTAAAACATTCTTGCATAATCTGTGACTAACTAGTAATTATTGTGATGGTGGAGTCAGATTCATTGAGATACACATCAGCTTTGTCAGTGGGTTTGGCTATTGTGTTTGTGGTAATTACAGCTGGAGTAGCCATTACTAAGTTGCTGAGGGGAAGCATTGGAATGCCCCGCTTGTTACCTGATCTTGTTGATCAGGCCTCTTTCTGGAAGCTGTTTACGACTGTTCCTGTACTTGTCACTGCATATATCTGTCATCATAATGGTGAGCTGTCTCATAGTTCTTTAGATTTAGGTTTATCAAGAATGGGTCTATATTTTAAATTGCCTAGTACAAGGTATAACTGTACATGGTATATAACTGAGATGCTGAAACTTGTGAAGGAGCATCATAACAGTGAGTTGACTCCCAGCCTTTTGCTACTTGTGAAGGAGCATCTATTTTCTCTTGCATATGTATGACTGACACCATATTCAACTGAGATACAGAAACTCCTGATTGAAAGTATGCTAGAGCATCACTCTGAAGATATGATTGCCAAAGTACACTGTTCTAGTTATTTTCAAAAGAGATATATTAGGTCTCTTGCTTTGGAATATGTGCACCCAAATGCAGTGGATTTCTCTTTCCCAGCGTGCAAGACTAAGTTGCAACGTTTAACAACCATAGTACAGCATTACCTTTCATGTCAATACTTCTCATATTGTTTAAAGGAACATATCCATAAACCACAAGTTTGAGTGTCAGTCTAATACATCCTACTCAGATCCATCAGAATGAAATGATAGATAAAGCTGCCTTACTCGTCAAGGTACAAGGCTCTGATACACAACTTAACACATCAGGAAATTGGCGAAGATGTCTGCACCTTATATATATTCATTTTGCTTTTTGAGTGAGTCAGGATGTAGCAAATATGAAAAGTAAGTTTATAATTGCTGAGGGGAAGTAAATTTTGTCTTAGTAGATTAAACCTATTCTGGAGAAAAGTGAATCAGCATATTTAGGAGTGCAAAGCCACCTCCAGGCACTGCAATTGGAACTTGAGGCTAAGACAACTGAGTGTTAGTTGATATGGCAGTGTAGAGAAGGCAGTTTTTTATTCAGGATTCTTGAATATGAGATCTAGACTGGCAGCTGTATGATAATCAAGTGCCCATGTTAGTTCATTGTCATATTTCTTTTCCACCTACAGAATTCAGTGGGCAAAGAATGTAAATGGGACACTGAAGACTGTTTGAACAAGGTATGTTTTTGCAGTATTGTTAAGTAGGCTAATAGAATAAGAGAGGAACATTGAAGAAAAGAGCTTACTGCTTCTCACTAAGCACTAGCACGTATTTATATTATATGTGAGATGTCTCATAACTATTTTAACACTATAAGAAATGCTATCGCATGCTAACAAGCATACTATAAAGAATGCAGGGAAACTCTAGGTAAAGGCAAAATATTAAAAGAAAAAGAGTAGGAAACAGTAAGATGATGTGGTGTTGCACTCACTGATTTTAACTGCATTCTTTAACTAGTATCTTCAAGTTGATTGATCTTACAATTGATACTCAGAACATGACGTTTCATCTTATGTTTTTAATATTTTGCCCATGTGAGATTGTACTCATGAAAATGCTTATGTTCTTCTATTCTCCTTACCTCATTGATTTTGCAGTTCATCCAATAGAGAATGAGCTGAAGGACACGACCCAGATGAAGTCAATTGTTAAGACGTCAATTACTTTGTGTACAACAGTCTACGTGGCAACCAGCTTTTTTGGATTCCTCCTCTTTGGTAATGAGACACTGGATGATGTACTTGCAAATTTTGATGGCAATCTTGGTATTCCATATAGCTCATGGTTAAATGATGTTGTGCGATTGAGCTATGTCATCCACTTGATGCTTGTATTCCCAATCGTCTTTTTTTCTCTTCGCCTCAACCTGGATGGCCTACTATTCCCCCATGCCATTCCTATTGCCTATGATAATCGGAGATTCTTTTTAGTGACTGCATCTCTCTTGAGTTTCGTCTTTCTTGGAGCAAATTGGGTACCTAATATCTGGGACGCTTTCCAGTTCACTGGTGCCACAGCTACTGTATCTATTGGTTATATTTTTCCTGCTGCTATTGCCCTCAGGTAAAGTGCTTATATATGTATGACAATTATGTTTACAACATATGTACCTAAAGCTATAAACTGAAGCAGGTTCAATTAGGCTTCAAATCCACAATTTCACTTTCTAACTTGCCTTCTATGCTTCTAGTATAAAACATCAATTTATCGGTTCTAGTCACCACTAAAGCTGATCAGACGGCTTTTTTGCTGATGCAAATTTTTTATGTAGACCCAAAAAGTTTTAGTTCTGCTGTTCTTCCAAGTATTAGGTCTCTGCCCTTCTTCCTTTAATTATGCCCATGACATATTGCAAGTTCCAAGATCAATATCATATTTAGGCAATGGTTTCTAAAAAATGGCGAAGAGGATTCAGCTAAATGATGAGTTGTTGAAACTGAGCTCCTTGACTGTCTTGTATAAGTCACTCAAAAGCTTACCGTTAATTAGCAGTTTATGTGCACCAAATTTCTTGCATTATCTTGTATTTTTTGTATTATCCATGAAAATCTTCCATCCCATGTCCTCTTTAACGCTAGTTTCCTTTTTATCATGCAGAAATACACATGGAATTGCAACAAAGAATGACAGGCTTTTGTCTTGGGTCATGATTCTGTTGGCTGCATCTTCCAGCACTGTGGCTATCTGCAGTGACATCTATAGCATTTTCATTAGTAGAGAAGCAACTAAGAGTTAGGAGACATTTGCCATGCAAATCAAATTTTGCCTCTGGGAAAGACAACTAGTTTTATCTATCTGATCGATGCAGAAAAGGTAAGGTGAGATGAACCACCTTTCTGCATTTCGCACCAGTCCAGATGCTTTGCAGTTTTCTGAAGCAACGGCATATCAATTTCACATCCTAAAGATCCATTAACTTCGAATTGAAGAGCAATGAGCAGATTGCTTGTGAGCGCCTGGGCGCCATTCACTTTTTCATATTGTACATGCGTCCGCCCCTTGTGAAGTAATGCTCTTGGAAAACTTTTGGAATGCTATCTCTCTGACTGGTGTTTATTAAGGAGAGAGAAAAATGATAAAATTGGAACTAAGTTTGAAAACTTTGTACCTTCCAGTCTAACAACATTAGCTGTGAATTTGATTACTTGGAATATATCTCATAATCTATCCTGAGCTGAATGATATATGCTAGCCAGATATTTGCATTATTCTGAATTTTCCAATTGCAATGAACTTCTCCTTCTAATGTTTGTCTACCATGGCAATGCCACTCATAATGGAAGATGCCACTTGTATTGTGATTTTGGAAGTGATTAGGGCTCTGTTTGTTTGCAGGAAAATAAGTTTCAGAAAAAATATTTTTCTCAATTTCTGGTGTTTGGTAACACCTTAAGAGAAAATCAATTGGAAAACATTTTCCTATCTAAAGACAAGGGAAAACATTTTCCCCAAAAGATCTATACCCTCTCTCTCTTCTTATTACACATTTTAAACAACCAAAAATCAAAAAATATTTTTCATTGTGACAACTAAATACCACAAAATATTCTATTTTTCAATTTTCATGGAAAATATTAACAAATGGAGCCTAGATCCGCTTCATCTGTATGTTCTTAGTCCAAAACAGGAGACTTTTCCTTTATTTACAACTGTGCAGTTTAGTTCGCGAAATGTTTAATGTGATTTTCGGGAATGTCACTAAAACTGCTTGGTTATGATAAAAATATTGTTCGAAAAATCAAGAATACTTTCCAGGAATATTTACTTGTTATGTATAGTTAAAATTTAAGATTATTAGGAATCTTGAGCCAATATTCCAAAAGTGTCCACAATTTTTTTTTTAAAAAAAGATAAATATATCAAATTTATGTAATCTATATAATGTGTATAGTGTGTTTAATGTGCGTAGTTTGTGACTCTGTGTTATCTGTGTAATGTATATGTATAATATATTTAATGTGTTGTAACATGTGTAATGTGCGTGCAACTTGTGTAGTATGTGTGAACTGTAATATATATGACAAAGTGGATTTTGTGTTTAATTTATGTGCATAGTGTGCGTATATGTGGAATCTATGTAGGTGTAATATGTGTACTTAGTGTGTGTAATGTATGTGCAATATATATAAGTTTCATATATGTAGTATAGTGAAATTTGTGATATGTGTGTGCTTAATTGCATGTACTATGTGTAATGTGTGAGTAATGTGTATAGTATGTGTGTATAATATGTGTAGTGTATGTGTAACCGTATGTGTTGACCAAATGTGTACCTTAAAAACAATACAATAATAGAAAATAATGAATTTTTATTCTTGCTAATGTAGACATTTTTGTCTTTTTAGGATGTCTAACACATTTACACAACTCAAGAATAGGGATGGTAATGGTACTCCACTCTATTTTACTTTACTCCGCAGCAGTAGGGACGGAGTTTTTGTTAAAAGAACTTGCTAGGGGCAGAACTGGGTTTTGTTCCCCTACCCCAATGCAGGGGCGAGGTAGGGTAGGGGTTTGTCCACCCTACCCCGCCCTGCTATATATGTATATTTGTTATTTCTAATATATTCTTATATATTTTTAATATAAATATTATATCATTTTGTATATATTTCTAATATATTTTAATATAAACTTTATATCATTAAAATCTTTTTTGGTTTATTGTAAAAGTTAACTTATTTTTAATACATTTTAATATTTTTTAATACATTTGTATGTATTAGTATTTTTTAAAAATATTTTAATGTTATTGACCTTATTAATTGTTACTCCAGAAAGGTGGAGAGGATTTTTTTCCATCCCACAGAAACGAAGACAGTAATATATGACCACATTTCTTATATATTAATAATCTTTATCTCTTTAGACTTACGCAATCTTGAGGTCCCTTACTTTACTACTACATGGGTGTTTAGATGCTTATCAGCACTGAATAATAAAGCCAAACAGCCTCTACATCTCCCCATTATTAAGCTACAGAAAGTAGAGTAGGCTACTACTCTTATGTACAGCTTCCAGCAAAACGACAATTAAAATAGGCCAATTAATCATTGTGAAAAACAACATAATAGGTATACTCTACATTTAAAGAGGATAATTTTTTACCGTGAGCATAAAATAAATGTAACCCATGTGACACGCCATATTGATACATTTTTGTACATAAATGCTAGAGTCAAATATGTAAAAGATTGGATGCTATCAAAGATTTAATGGTCAAGTAGTATATCTCCTATTTTTAGTGTGAGTTAATCGAGGGATCAATTCTCGCTAGTTAAATGTTGTAATTGGTTTTTGACCTCCTTTGAAGTAGAAAAAAAAAAAAAGATTGGATGTTAATAATGATATAGCCACTATGACATATCTAATTGCCTCTTGAAGCATTGCTTGAGTCATCTTATTGCATCTCATTTTCTCTAGTATCTTTATTGAACTGCCGTTGTAAAATCAAGATTAACACATATTTGAGTTAAAAATCAACAACTATACTTGGATATCTTGGTAAAGTTGCAAAAATTGAGAAGAAGAAGATAAGAGCATTTCTTTTCTTCTAGATTAAGAGATATTTAGAGTGGAAAAGCTATACAAAGTACTTTATATCTATGGATGTCCTTTTTCTTTTTAGATAATAAGTCTCATCATTATTTAATAAGATTTGATCTACCTATTCAAAATAATTGGATCTTTTAAATTAAATCCAATAATACAAATATAAACTTTTTATTTTTTAATTTGAGTGCTTATTTGCTTAATACGTGACAAAATGGTTGTTCCATAAATCGATAGCTACAACTGTGTTTATATATAAGCTTCTCTGAACAGCTTCTTTACTTAATATATACATTTGCTTGATTTGATATTTGGCATTAACTTTGTCGAATTTCAAACTGTGGTGTATGAAACGAATCATCGCCATCAATTCTTCTTGGACAAGCTTTGTCACATTTTTTTGGGATCAAAAATTCAAGTTTTGGAGTAATAAACCTTTTGTTGATAGTTTTTGTTTGATAGTGATTAAAATAAAAATTATAGAAATTACTAAATATCAAATGGCGATATTGGTATCTTTTAAATATGTTGGGAAATTAGGACGCATAACACACACTCACGCAGCGGAATTAAATCACGAGTAACGAGAAAAGAATACGCGCTATTAAACGTGGTTCGGCCCTCTGCCTACGTCCACGATCCCCTCTGAGATAAATTTCACTATTCAACAATAATGGGATTACAACTAGGGTGATGACTTTTTGCACGGACAGAAAAGTCTAAACCCTCCCCACAGAGTTCTTATAATGGTTCTATCCGGTTCAATCCTCAACAGGACTAGAACGAATATAAGACACTCTCGATGCTCTCAGGCTCTCTCTCACCCACACCCCTCCCAATGGGGTGTGGTCCTAAGGCACACTCCTAAGGCACACCTTATACAACTAATGCAAGAGTCGTGTTTATAGAGGAGATTTTCTTATCCTCCAAGATAAAGGATTTCCTCATCTATCAATTCTACCATAATTAAGACTCTTACCGTAACTAGAATTTTAATTCTCATTAAAATTCTTTTCTAATTTGTATAGGCTTGGACTTTGAGCCATAACCGAACAAAATATTTCAAATTTGATAAAATAACAAATGGTTTTGAAACTTTTTGACACAATTGTCTCTTTTTGAAACACGTGAAATTAAAACTATGATAATTTAGGACAAATTTATTATGTTCTATTATTATGCATTTTGTTATAGCAAAAATTATATCGCACCCACGTGCATATACACACACATATATATCTATCTATATTTTATATTATATAGAAGAACCTTTTGCAATATAATAATGACAAGTGTCGCATAAATAACATTCTTAACATCTTTTTCCACGTGGCGCTCTTACATGTTTAATTGTGAAAATTGTGTTTTATTTTAATGAGATTTACATTGATTTACTAATTTATTTTAATATTTACATATTATATCCCAAAATTATGGCATGCAATTTGGATTGGTTGCAGATATCTGTGGTAACTTTTCAATTTGGTTGTTATCAAATCGTGACCTATTTTAATTGTTTTCTATTATTATAATTGAGAATTAGTACAATTTACTTAATATATCATTATCGTATGATGTTATTTATGGTAATTTAAATTTATTCACACGTTTTTTATATTTAGATCCTATATTTTAATTAAATTGGGTATCAATATTATTTTTCTATTATGTGATTCATTTTGCTTAAATTAATAGATATGAAATCTTTTTTCTTTTGATGAAAAACTTGAAACTTTTGATGAAATTATACGTGATAACAATCTTTTTCCAAATATATCAAATTATTCGTATAATGGTTGAGGACAAGTTAATTAGG
Source organism: Cordia subcordata (assembly GCA_028554755.1). NCBI lineage: Eukaryota > Viridiplantae > Streptophyta > Magnoliopsida > Boraginales > Cordiaceae > Cordia > Cordia subcordata. Next base: position 2,747,846 of record JAPTOF010000002.1, read on the forward strand.
TCCAAAATTTTTTTTTCTTATTTTAATCTCCTTCCCATATTTCTATATTGCTTTCACTTAGTAATTTTAATGTAAATCATTTTACAAAATGCTTTAATTATTCATATTTTTGTTTTGTAATTTAACTCAAATATACATAATTTAATTATTTGAATCTATCATTTTGTAATTATTTAAAAATAATAATGATACTTATTCCAACATAATGCCACTTATCTTAATTTTTTGAAAAAAAATGCTATGCGTATAAAATAACATTTTGCTTTTCCGTGCATCACACGTGTAATTGACTAGTATATATATATATATATATATATATATATGTATATATACATGTATATGTATATTGTTTTCAAATGGACTCGTTTTGTGCTCAACAGACACCCCTCCTTTTCAATTTTCAAACAACTAAATAAACGGCTACTTCGTTCAGTCGTGTGAATTCAAACTGGCAATAGTGACGAACTATTCAATAAATTTAAACTCTTATCTTATAGGGGGTATTTGGCTCAAAAAATGAAAAACTGTTCTTAAAATCACATTCTTAGGAATTTGATTAATGGGAATTAGATTCTTGAAAATGATATGAAAACTGCTTGGTATATCAAAAGTATTCCTGAGAATATTTTCGAGTGTTTCCACGGATGCTGTTGTGTTATGTTTGGTTTAAATCTAATGTTCCTGTGAATCTTAGGATATTTTTAAAAAATGTCCCTAATTCAAAAAATATTATAAGAAAAATGTAAAATTAATTTATTTCATTATTTTTAATTAATTATTAATTAACTAATTTAATTATTACTAATTATTAATTTATTATTTTTAATCAATTAGTTAGTTATTATAATTTTTAATTAATTTATTTATTATCATTTTTATTTAATTCTTAATTTTATTGAATTTTAAATTAATTAATTAACTAAGTAATTACTTTATTAATTAATTATTTTCAATTATTATAATATCTTAATTAATTATTTAATTTTTCAAACGATTAACTTAATTGACTCATTTTATCATTATTTTTAATTTTTTATGTTTGATTAAATTTTAATTACTAGTTTTAAATTAATTTTTTTATTATTTTATTAAAATTTAATTTTTCTAAATTTTAAATTATATAAATTTTAATTATTTATTTTATCATTAATTTTTATTTTTTATCTATTTTATTATTAATTAATTTATAACTATTTTTATTTTTATTATTTATATTATTCTTACATACTTAATTTTTTAGTTTATTATTTTTTATTATTGTCAATTTTTTTATCGTAAATTAGAATATCTTAAATATGACTTTTCGGTCTTTTAATTTTAATATACACTTCCCACAACTCGGGGATATGACATCCCCACCCACTAACATGGGAATGAAAATTGGGTAATTCATGGGAATATTGAATTCATGAAAATGTGATATTTCCAAGAATATTTTTCCAATCGGTGAACGAAACATGGAAATCCAACGTTCCTACCTTAGAATCCCAAGAATCTTATAGAATTATGTGAACCAAACACCCCCATAGGGAAAGGTAATACCTAAGAATTGATTTAAAATTTTATTTCAATAAAAGTTATAATATTATTTTTATACTCGGTGAGTATAATTTGATTCTTACTATCGAAATGAACTTATCTTAATTTCAGTAGATAAAACACTCATTTAACTTTTAAAAGATTTGGAGTCTTGAAAAACTGTAACTCACGCTCAAATTTGGATCCTTTTATTTTCTAAATAAGGTGAGTGATAAAACATTTTGATCATTTAAATCTTAGCCGTTATGTTTACATCTAAACATTTTTACCTTTTGGGATAAATGAATGAGATTCAAAAGATCACATACAATACTTCATAACTTGCCCATTTTATAATTAAACAATAAAGAAATCAAAGGATCCGAGGCCATCCCTGTGACCTTATTATGGATATCTACATGCTAATAACAATGAATCGTATGAATCCTTTTTAAATATGAAAAGAGTAGTGAATAATACAGCACATGTCTTGTTAAGCAATACATGCAGTGATTGTCAATATAAGAGTAAAAATAAGCCGTGTAGATGGATCGATTTATCGTTTTCATCTAATCCAATTCGCTCCATAGTATTGGTGACTGAGCAGAGTTTGTTGACTCCTTCTCCATACTTAATAAAAACATTTATATTCTTACTCCTATCTTATACCTGGTAAAAGCTAAATGGAGATTCAAATTTTGGCATTTTGCTAATTTTTTTGTTGACTTTTTAAAGTCAATGAGTAAAATTGTGAATAAATTTTATCTAATGATTAATTAGTAATTGTTTTATGATTTTTCCACTAGCCATTAGTTTATTTTAATAGAAAAGTCGTCAAAATAATCAAAGTAGAACCCAATTAAGGGGCTATTCAACAAAATCAGTGGTTAGAGTAGAGGATAGTTGTTTGAATAATTGATAATGGTTTAGGTAGCTGATAGCTATTGGATTTAGGTGTTAGCGGATAACTGTTTAACTAGTTGATTGAATGTAATGTGTTCAATAAAATTAACTATTAAATGCAAAATGACGCAAAAAAATATTAGTATCGCAATATTAAAAAAAGTAACTATAATTGTTATTACTATTATTGAAAAAAGACAATTTATTTTGTAATTAAATATATGTTTCTTATAATAATATTTTATTATTAAAGCATAATAAATTTATTTTTTATAAATTAGTTTTGTTAATATTATAAAAATATTTTTTTTGTAGAAATTTCTTTTAATTAATTGAAATTTTATTTTATCAAAAAAATACATGGACAAATAAGACGTGTATTTTTTTGATATATTTTGATGTGGATAGAAATTGAAATTGATATTTGTTATTTGGATTTATAGTTGTGAAAGAAAATTTGAAAATGTACAGAGAGACTGGGTCTATGGTAAAGTTGCCAAAAAATTATTTAAATAAGGTTAGGATTGCCAAAAAAAAAAAAAGTTGAAATCCTATTGTTATTATGAAACGTTAATATTATTTATGTTTCAAAAATACTATTCTAAATATTATTTCAAATACAAAAACTACTTAAAATATTATTTTACCGAATAATAAAAATTAGACAAAATAATGCTTTGATCAAATAAAAATACTAAACAATATTTAAAACACTGTGTCAGTGTTGTCGAACATAGATAAAACCTAACAATCTTTTTATAACTAAAAAAAGATTGGATAGCAATTCAAGAAAGAGTAATAATAAGTAATAACCTCCAGAATCTTTTATCCTAAACTTTATTCAACCCCACTCCCAATTCCCCCCAAAGAAAAACAGATTGAGAAAGGTCATTTTCTAAGTTGACTCCCAAATTGGCCTAATAAGTAAACCCCAAAAATTAAATATAGATAAAGACTATTTTTGTTGTTGAAGTGGCAAAATTTGGTATGAGCATTATTCTTGGTTGTACGCAAAAAGTGCTACCAATCTATTCACAAAGTTCACACGCAAGAACAAAGTTTGTTTTAAATAGCTTTTTCACTAGAAATCACTTGAATCATTAGACTAATTAAGCCATGATTTTACATTTCATTCCTTAATTCATGGACCTAAAAAAAGAAAAAGATTTACTTTTTTTTTCATTTTATTAAAAAAAACACACACTCATAAAATACCCAATATATAAATAAAACAACTTAACAAATAACAATTCCTTTCCTCATTTTTTTTCATTTGGTGGCTTCTGCAAGTGGTTGTACAATTCATCATGTCTTCCTTTCAGAATGGAAAGAGGCATGTTTGTATATATTCTACATTTCATATTTCATCTTTATTCATAACCCAAATTTTTTGCAGCAACTTATTTATATAATTTCAAATCTATACATTCCACCTATCTCTCTATATGCATCAAACTTAACCTACATTGACTCCCTCCTCTATTCTTTTCGCTCTTCTGGGTGGTTAGAGTATTTGTTGTTCTTCCATAGATGATTCTTGAAATGGTCCCTCCACCAAAGCAGCATTGCTTTTGCTTTAATTTGCATTAAGCAATACTTTTTGTCAAAACAAAAAAAAAAAAAGTTCCAGAAAAGCAAAATATTCAAAAGAATATACAATTGCCCATAATCTTTTGTGGAAGTCTTTTTTATTATCTCATCAATTCAATTTTTGTTTTAATTAATTCTTTTTTCTGGTAATCTTTTTGGTGAGATTTCTTTTAAAAAGGTTGGCAATAAGGTGGTGTTTGATATTGACAATATTTTGATGTTTACCCAAAAAATTTTGATTTTTTTTGTCAACCAAAAATGCAAAAGCAAAAGCAAAAGCAAAAGGTAAGCATAATAGACTTATTCCTGAATTTGATTTTCACCATTTTCATTCTCTAGAATCAAATTCAAAAAAAATGTTTTGAGCTGTTCTAACATTCCTTTCTCTCTCTACATCTTTTTCTTACACACACACACACTCTCTCTCTCTCTCTTCCTTCTTATTACAACCTCCGCAAGCTGTAATTTAAACTGTGTTGCTCTGTTGCACAAACACCCCCCCCCCCAACCCCCAAAAACACCACAAAACACCCAAACCAACAATCTATACGTACAATATATATATTGCGTACAGCATTGCTAACTTTTAGGTGTTGTTTCCATGGCTACATTATAAAGTAGTGGCTTTTGCTGTAAGCAAAAAAAGAGGAAAAAAAAAAGCGTGTGAGGTTTTTAGACGAGAAGGGGAAGGCAAGAACAAAAGTCGTGTGTTGTGAGACGCGAGAATTAAAAGAAGAAAAAGAAAAAAAAAGATGTATGAGTGGTGGACGAAGCAGGAGAAGAGCCACAGCCGAGGTGGTGGCGGTGGCACACCGGTGGTAGTGAAAATGGAGAACCCAAACAACTGGGCCATGGTGGAAATCCAAGCCCCATCGGAGGAAGATTTCCTCTACCCAAACGACGCCGTTCCAAAGGGTCGCCGGAACAAGAACGCCAAGCAGCTGACATGGGTCCTCCTGCTAAAAGCCCACAAAGCAGCCGGAAGGTTAACCTCCATGGCCTCCGCCGTGCGCCGCCGTGTGTCCTCCGGGAGAACCGACTCCAGCGGCGCCAAGACCACACGGTTCTACACTTGTATAAAGCTCTTCCTTTGGTTGTCCGTGATATTACTCGCATTGGAAGTGGCTGCGTATTACAAAGGGTGGAGCTTTAGCGCAAAAGATGTGGAGTTTCAGTATGTGTACATGTTAGCTAATCCTTTAGCTGTTAAGGGCGTGTTTGATTCGTTTTATTCGAGGTGGGTTTTGATCAGAGTGGAGTATCTTGCTCCACCTCTTCAGTTGTTGGCCAATGCTTGTATAGTGATGTTCCTCATTCAGAGCTTGGATAGGCTTATTCTGTGTTTGGGGTGCTTCTGGATTAATCTGAAGAAGATTAAGCCTGTTGCCAAACGAGGCCCTTTGGATCTGGAGTCTGGTGAGCAGGAGGAGTCTTGTGGTTATTTTCCAATGGTGTTAGTTCAGATCCCTATGTGCAATGAAAAGGAGGTATATAATTTAATATATATATATATATATATATATATATTTCTGTAGACACTTTATTTTCTTCTTTTGCTCTGTTTTCTTTTCTTGGTTGAAATTTAAAGGGCAGTCGTTGCACGAAACTCCCGCGATAACTTACCCCAATGCGCAATGTGTTTTTACCTGTTTTGAGTTTATTGTATGCAATCTTAGTGAATTCTAGAAGTAGAAAATTTAATCTTGATTGGTGGGTAATAGTTTGTTTCTTAATTTTTTTTGTTTCTTTTCGGTCAAATTTCCAAAAAGTGGTTTGGACTTTGTTGATGAATGGTAGGTTATTGTGAATATTTATTGTTTTCGTCCAAATTTGTTGCTATATTTCTTAGCCTTCTCTATTCTTGTTAAATTTCATAACGAAGAGAGACAAACAATCTTGACTTTTTTTTTGGTTAAAATTTCCAGAAAATGCATTTGGATTTTGTTGATGATCACTAGATTAATAATGATTTGTTGTTTTCGTCAGAAATTGATTGATATGTTTCTTAACTTCCCATTATTTTGTGGAATTTTTAGAAAATGAAAAATATCATCTGGATTTTGTATTTTGTAATTGGTTCATCAATTATTTTTGTTTCTAAGTTCCCAAAAAAGGCATTTTAGGACTATTAGTGAAAATCTTCTGAATTCATCAGAATTCTAAAAATATCTTCTTTTTTTTATTTTTATTTTTTGTTGTCATTGGTTGATTATTAATGGAACTTTGTTTGTTTTGGTGAAATTTAAATTGGAGTTCTTTTGATTTTATCAGGTTTATCAGCAGTCAATTGCTGCAGTGTGTAAGTTGGAATGGCCTAAAGGGAAATTATTGATCCAAGTTTTGGATGATTCGAACGATCCGGTGACACAGTCATTGATCAAGGATGAGGTTCATAAGTGGCAGCGGGAAGGTGCCAGTATTATCTACAGGCATAGAGTGATTAGAGATGGGTACAAGGCAGGAAACCTTAAGTCTGCCATGCATTGTGGTTATGTCAAAGACTATGAGTTTGTTGCCATCTTTGATGCTGATTTTCAGCCAGCTCCTGATTTTCTTAAGAGAACGGTTCCTCATTTCAAGGTATGCAACATTCTCAATTAGTTGTACAATTACATTACTAGATAGTTCGTCAGACATGATAATATATTAACCTTTTCTGTTATTTACTTCATGTCTTTACGCCCATGTGGATATGTATTCGGAACAATGTGTTGTTTCATTTGTTTGAACCTCAATTTCTCCTTATGCTGACTTGTAGGATAATGAGGATGTAGGATTGGTTCAAGCAAGGTGGTCCTTTGTGAACAAAGATGAAAATCTACTGACGCGGTTGCAGCACATGAATTTAGCTTTTCATTTTGAAGTGGAGCAGCAGGTCAATGGAATTTTCTTAAATTTCTTTGGTTTTAATGGAACTGCTGGTGTATGGAGGATAAAGGCTTTGGAAGAGTCTGGTGGTTGGTTGGAGAGGACGACTGTGGAGGATATGGACATTGCTGTCCGAGCTCATCTCCATGGATGGAAATTCATCTTTCTCAATGATGTCAAGGTACTTTTACTGTCAGATTGACTTTAGTGTCATTATTAGCTTAAGTTAATAGTTTGCAAATTGAAATATGAAGTTTGTGGCGATCTGTACAGTGCCAATGTGAATTACCGGAATCTTATGAAGCTTATCGGAAGCAACAACACAGGTGGCATTCTGGGCCTATGCAACTTTTCCGTCTTTGCCTGCTTGACATCATCCATGCTAAGGTATTACATTCAAGTTTGACTGCTGCTAATCTTTTAAGTGTGTTCTATTCTTTGTTGCTTAAAATGTGTTGATTCTTTCCTGACAGTTCTGAATATTTTGGATTTGTACAGATCAGCGTTTGGAAGAAAGCAAACTTGATTTTCCTCTTCTTCCTTCTAAGGAAACTGATTCTGCCGTTTTATTCCTTCACCCTGTTCTGCATTATTCTTCCCATGACTATGTTTATACCAGAGGCTACACTTCCGAATTGGGTTGTATGTTATGTTCCAGCAACCATGTCGTTTCTCAATATAATTCCAGCGCCAAAATCCTTCCCGTTCATTGTACCATACCTATTATTTGAGAACACTATGTCAGTAACTAAGTTCAATGCTATGATATCTGGCCTTTTTCAACTTGGAAGTGCATATGAATGGATCGTCACCAAGAAATCTGGGCGCTCCTCCGAGGGTGATCTAATCTCCTTGGCTGAAAAAAAACCCAAGCACCACAGGGGTGTCTCAGAGCCTGCAGATTTTGGGGAGTTGCATGAAGAAATTCGGAAACTGGAGAAGAAAGCCACGAAGAAGAAGCACAATTGGATATACACAAAAGAGTTGGCTCTAGCTTTCCTACTTTTAACAGCTTCCGCCAGAAGTTTGTTGTCCGCGCAGGGCATCCATTTTTACTTCTTGCTCTTCCAAGGAATGTCATTCCTACTCGTTGGACTAGACTTGATCGGTGAGCAGATCGGGTAAAAGATGGAAGGCTTCATCCAAAGGTAAATTGCTGGATGCTGCACTGTACTACTAACTGAAAGGAACAGAACTATGAGAAATTCTGGAGACAGTAAAATGCTTCAGTGTCTTTTTCCGCCATCCAAGCCCCAAATACCATCTGCTTCTGATGAATCAAGCAGTACTAGCGAGTTGGATCGTTATGGAACCATGAAGTAGTATAGACCATTACAAAAATGGTAATGTTCATTACTACATGTAGATTTTTCGTTCATTCTTTAGCTGTTTCGCTTATCGGTATATTCTTTTGTAAGATGAATTCATCTTCGATATTGTGAAACACAGAATCTAGTCACAGTTGAAATAGGAATGCAGTATGCTCCAGATATTTCTTGTGGAATAGTGTTAATCAGTCCTCTTTAGGAGTAATACTCTGAAGGAAGCTAAATTCTCAAACAAGGACTCTTTGCCCCCCAAGACATTCTTCTGGAATTGTACATCTTGAGCTCGGACCACTTCATTTATTTTGAGAATCAGTTAAATTTTCCTCTTTCTATTTGATTGTGCTTTAGCTATTCTTTGTCTTGTGAGATAAGACTTGATTTAGTTTGGCATTTTAATTGTTTTCATAAAGGTCAGCCTAAAAGTAGCAGCTTCTTTACTGTTTAATGTGGGAATGCAAATCTCACATTTCTATTCTTTACAAGTTCCCCTATCAAATGGGAAGAAAATTGGATCTTAGCAGTTTATTATTTTTCAGATGAGGAGCTTTGATGTATCAGGAAAGTTCATGTGACTTTGAGGTAACATTTTGGACTCAAAAAAAAAAAAAAATTATATATAAAAAGTTTTAAAGTGGACGCGAGCGGGAGGAGAGAGTCCTATAACTACATTTTCCCATTCAGGGATTGTTCTACGGGGTTCTGTGAAGAAGTTACTTCAAGACGGCTTCTAGACCGCTCAAAGGCAACTAATATTATCTTATGCGATGTTACTTCGTAGTTTGCTTATAACGAGAATTTCGTGCATAAATTCTGTTATCTCTTCCTGTTAAAGCTTTTTCAAATGGTGAAATAATAAGTGTCGGTTGATGAGAAAAGCAGGGATGGAAATTTCTCTCATCTTTGCATGTGTTCCACATTCAAATGAGCAAGAAAAGTAGTTTGGAGTCATTCTGGAGCTAACCCAAGTACGGCCCCCTTTGATTGCACTTGGACCACTTTCCAGTTTCGTTGTGTTTATATATTCACCGAGATGTATGAATCATTTAACATCACAAAAATAAAATTCTAACAATTCATTGAAAAGAAATAGTTAAGAAAGACTGAGAGCAAGGACTTGTTTGAATTAATTTTTTCAGAAGTATTTTTTTTTAAAAAAACTTTTGAAAAAGTAAATTTTTCATAAACTAAAACTTTTGGCTTTTGAAACATTCAAATTGAGGTTTTTTTTTAAAGATTTTTAACTTTTTTGAAATTCAATTCAAATATTTATTGCAATAAAGATGTACTTTTTATCAAAAATGCATTTTTTTTTTCCCATAAAGAAAACCCGATCCAAGCAGACCTTAATCTTGATGTCAAAAAGAAATATACCATCTTATAATATTTTATTTCGTTTTCTTAAAAATTTTAATGATTGTGAACCGTTTGCATCACTTTTTTCGTGATTGTACGTGACAGTATTAAAGTTTATGTGGCGCATTTAGCAGGGTGATAAAACAGTTGAATAGATACATGACGATAGGGAGTGCTTAAAGACCGGTCCTTTTGTGTCGCAAGGCAATTTAAGGGGCAATGGTCCGTTTTGTCGAAGTTGTTGCAAAATTGGTTGGTTTGGCAGATTTTATGCATAAAAACATGGAGAGATTGACGAGTAAATTGTGATGTTTGTCCTGGAATGCAAGTCTTTTTACTCAAGGGCCATAGAAAGAAAGCAACATTGGATATACATGCCAAACATACTAGCGGTAAAGTTTACTGGTTTTGCGAAGTACCTGTCTAAGGGTGAGAAAGAAACTTAAAATCGGCACCATCCAAGCGCTGAAAAAAAAAAAAAAAAAAAAAAAAACAGGTGCCATTGTCTACATGTTGAAATGCTTACGAGGTGCCGGTTTGAAGACTCTCCCCCAAGGGTGATTTGGAGGTTATGGGTGCCCGATTGGATTGGCTTTCTTAAAAAAAAAAAAAAAAAAATTATCTTTTTTTTTTTTGGCAATATGTAATTGGATTGACTTTAGAAAAAGTTGAAATTTTGAAAAAACAAAAAAAAATTCAAATTCAACATTTTCCAAAAGTTAGAAATTTCAACTTCTTAAAAAAAAACAATACTTTTTCTACTCAAAAGTTATTGAAAAAAAGCCTTCTGGAATTAGCTAATCCAAACAAGCCGAAAGTGCCTCTTTGGATTGGTTTTTTTATGAAAAAAACACTTTTTTCTTAGAAAAATATTTCTATCTTATAATAAGTATTTGCAATAGTTTTCGAGAAGAGTTAAAACTCTAAAAAAACTCAATTTTTTTTTAAATCTAGAATTCTAAAAAACCACCTTTTTTTTAAAAGTTATATAAAAATATCAATTCACACGAGCCGCAAATAATATTCAATCATCAAAATGGAATTTTGTAAAAATACAGAGGAGACGTGCGGAATAATAACTTTAAATATTATCTGTATTTATTGAGCACTTCTTTTCTTGGTAGATGTTTTAGTGCTTATTTGACTCTACTTATTTTGCAGCTTATAAGCTCATAAACAAAAGTCTCGCCTCACATATTTGTTATTATTGGTAGCTTTTAAGCCCCAAATAAACTTAGAGGGCGTTTGGCTTTGCTTATAAGCAATTTAAAAAAAAGTATCATTTCACATATTTTTTATCACTTAAGTACTTATAAGTACCAAATAAGCAAAGTCGGACACCCTCTTACCCGAACAGGCCGTTAATGTGCCTTCATGCAAATTGGCTTGGAGTTATAATTCACTTTTGGCTGGTTGCGTACCCTGTTGTTTCAATGCTCTACTCCCATTCATTATATTCGTGACAGGACGCGCATATAGCTAGGTACACACTGAGACAACAGATACGTCCCAACACAGGAATGCCATTTATCACGCGAATTTATAGTGATTGTGATACCTATACACATATATAATGTTTTTATATATTTTTATTATTATTATTATTTAGATCTTTTCCTAACATTCTCCGATTGTAAATATGTTCAAACAACTAAATGCATATCAAACTGCAAAACGAATTTGAAGTTTGATATTCACATCAAGTAGTAAAAGATAATATTTTTAAAAACCAACAAATTGTTGATTGCGGTGATAGTGACTTCACCAGCAAAACACATGTTTCGTAAATCCCGAAAGCGCATTTGTTGGAGGACTTTTTCTAATAAAAATTAATGTTAAGTCCAATATAATTTGTAAATACTTTAACTCAATACAAAATAAAATAAAATGAATAATATCTAAAATAATTAGAGTCTGTCAACTAACTTGTCAAGGTATTAAATTTAATTGATTGGCCTAAAATATAATTAAAAAATTAATAACCGTGTTCCAACTTTTATTTTTCTTTTTGACATTTAATAACAAGATCTATGTAAAGAAACTAAACCCTGAACCGGATGCCCCATTGGTAATCAATGTAATATCTTTTATCTTTTTCTTTCGTTGTTCATACAATTATAACGTATAGAGATAGTTCATGACTCTCCTATTATGTAGCAACCCACAAAGATTGAAACCATAAACAGGAGGAACTAGAGAATGCCTTAGTTGGGCTTTGGAGATTTATCACGTGTACTAGATCTTATTGAGCTCATGGACCAACTGCGTTTCTTCTAAGTTCCTCTAGATTTCACTTTGGACATGCTTGTGCGCATTGGTCATGAGACTTGAAACGAGCAGGACCACCTACCACTAGGCTTCGGCCAAAGGGGCTTTATTATATTAAAATGCCGGGACGCAGACTTCTGAGGAGGGAAGCCCAACGAATGTTAGATGCAAAGCCCCGCACCTAATTAAGATTATATTGGCCTACTCTTCCGAGAAAGAAAGATAAGTGTCCGTGAAAACACTTTTGAACAATACAGTGGAAGAAAATTTGAAGATAATTTAAGTGCAATCTAATCTTTGTGCATAGCATGGTATCTTCATGTCTCTTTCAAGATATAGCAACCATTTAAATTTGGATTCGACATAAATTGATTATTAAATTCTCTTTACTTGCAAAGAAGTATCAAGTAGACACCACTTTACCACTTTACAAGGAAAAATGTCAATTGTTCCTCCAAAAACTCCTTGTGAAGTTAAAAGCAGAAAATTTTACCCTACAACATCACCCTCAAAAGCAATCACCTTGACCAGTCAGTGTCTCACACCCAAACATACAAGAATTTTTGTATTTCTAACAAGTCATTTTCTTCTGCTAAAATTCGAAGAACAAAAGAGTTAGGAGCTGAGAATCTATACACTATCGAAAAAATCTGCATCTTTCTTCTCGTTTGGTAATAAAAGTGCAGTCCAGTGCACGAAACTTCCGCTATGTGCGAGTCATGGGAAAGGAAATAACAATCTGCTGCCAGGAAATCTCTGAAATTCGGGTGAGCGACAGAGTTTTCGGTGCTTCTACAGCACCACATTCACCTTCCTGGAGAAAGATGTTCGAGAATCATGACAGTAATGAATGGAGGCATAGAATAAAACAAAAATGAAAAATGAAGAATAGATGGGATTTACTTGCTGACACTTACCATTTGGTCCCAGATTGTTGACAGAGGGGTTAGAATCAAATCCCGTCTGGAGAACACTTTGAAACTCATTGTCCCATACACACTGTATGCAAAGTATACATCCTATGTCATATGCTTTTGACAACGAGGAGTGTACAAGTAGGAGGAGACCTTTATACTACCTGAGGTAAGGGATGATATGGTGGGGTTATATTCGCAACACCAGCAAAGGATCCTGGTTGAGTCCCTTGGAAAGGATGGGAGGTGCTCAATCCTGGTGCAACCGCGAGACTAGCTGCACTGGCACCTCGCGAATGAAGAATCTAGACCAACAAAGAAATGTGGGTGATGGCTGAAGTTCATCATACTTGCTCTTACATATAAATGTAATGTTTCAAGAGTTGATTTTTACGTACGTCTTTGGACAGGATCCGTTCAATATCAACGTTCAGTTCTGGATTCACATTTGCGAGTTTCATTGACAAAAACTGCAGAGAGAATGTAAAAGCATCTTCATCAAATCAGAGAATGTTAATAGATAGTTGAATTACAGTGCCCTGTCACCTGATATTTTTGAATAATTTCACACTGTGGCATGAATTTTTGTACTTCTAGAATTGGACTAAAATCTCATAAGCTAATTTGTTCGCTTGTGAAAACCTCAAAACTAATCACAACCCTGTTCAGTAATAGGATTTTATGCCAGGAACACAACCATTTTGAACTTGGAAATTTAAGATCAGTACATATCAAAACCTCTATTTGCTCTATTCTTGTTTAGTAAGCCTTATTCTATTAACAAAAAAAGAATACCAGAGATGAATATTCAGCAGAATGTTTTTCTCTCACAATGTTTAACGGGCATATCAGGTGTGTACTAAGTTTATTTCTACAGAGCTCTTGCCCATGACATTGATCTCACCACTGATTTTAGACGAAAAGAAACTATATTCTATTCAGATCTTAAATTTCAAAATCAACAAAGGTTGGCTTATTCTATAGTTGAAAGTTGCATACCTCGACCTGCTGCTGCAGTGATTGCACGTAATTAATAATCTCATCAAGCATCATAGCTTTTCCTGTAATCTTCGATATCGAAAACGAAATTACCAATTGTCAGGATTCGTTATGCAAAATGTAACATAGATTCAGTATTCATCTGTATAGTTGACAAGTGGAGAATAAATGGGAACCAAAGTGATACCTTATTGCAGCCCGGAACAAGTTCCTGAAGCAATTTCATCCTCTCACTAATCCTTTCTCTTCTCACCTGCAAAAGTCTTCAAAGTCATTCAAGATATCACAAAAGCCACAGTTTGTTTGCTATGGCTCTAATCTCAAGAGAACTTGTTACCCTTTCTGCAAGACTGTGACTGTTAGTAGCCTGGCCTCGTTTCGCCCTGACATGTATGTAGCTATCTTTAGAGGGCTCACCGTTGTTGGAATTATTTGGTTGTTTGCCTGCTTGCTTATTGCGCAAATTGGATACATTATGATGCTCAAAAGTTTTTTTCTTTTCATCTTCTTCTTTCGAACATTCTGAACTCTCCCTTGATGAGAGTTTCTGCATTCCCCCTTCAACAATCTATTTAACAAATAACTAACTTGAGGTATATGATATTCATAGCAGACTGCCATTTTATAACTCAGCAGAGAAAACACAAATTTTCTTACATTTACCTTGTTTGGATGTAATGGAGAATGAGATCCTGATTCTCCCCTTTTCCTCTTTCGATTGGGTGAAGAATCAGCAGTTCCATCTTCTGGAATTTGGGTAAGATTTGGATAAGAAATTGTTTCTGCCATCTGGCCACATTCCGGCGGGCCGAAAGAACTGACCATTTCAGAGAAGCTTCCACTTCCAAAAGATTGAATCTTTGGAACCATATCAACGAGGCCTGAATCAGATGGATAATGTACCGTATGTGAAGAAGAGCCACTCATTACCTGAGTTTCAATTACAATTGGATATTGTGAATTGACAAACACATTTTGAGGAGCTAATCCAAAATGTCCACTGATATTCAATGAAACAAGTTGATCCCAGCCAGATGTATAAAAAGGGTCTACACTATTTGAAGTCTTGAATATTGATTCTGAGCTTTCACCACCACCACCGCTGCCGCCATAGCCGCTATCTCTGTGCTGAAATCCCATACTACCACTCTCTTCAGTATCCATGGTCTAAGAAAATCCCTGAATGTATGTATGAAGCTTGATTAATACACCTTCTTGATAAAGCCACAGAAACACCCTTACTGAAAAATAAAGCTAAAACCAAAACAAGATAACTTTTTTAAACAGTTGAATACTTATAGCTAAAGGAAAAAGCAGTTTGACCAAGAATTGCTTTGTAATAACTTGCAGGACTCAACAAGGAACAAATAAACCTGTCAGCTTTATAGGGCTGAGAGGTGTGGTTAAAGTTAAAGAAACCTCTCATTGTTACATCCTAGAGACACAAAGAAAAAGTAAAAGAAAAAAAAATCAATTGTCTCAGGCATAAAATCTACACAGCACCAGCTACTTACTTCATCTTTGAAGAGCCCCTAGGATCAAGTCTATGCTAATGTTGAAAAAGTAAACAACCACAGACAAGAAAGTATGAACGTTTCAGAGTATAGAGTCGGCAGTGTACAAGTGAAAAGCATTGTCTAATTAACAGCTCATCAGACTAGGAAAAGAAAGCAGATTCCCTTTTCAAAACTTTTTTTTTAAAAGGGTTAACCAAAGGAGAACCCCTTTCCCACCTGGTCAGAGGCCCCTTAATCAGGCGGGAGGTAAATCGAGGGATGTGCGTGAGTGGCAGCCCGACCAGGGAGAGGACCAACGGGCGTGGAAATCCAGCAACAGCCCCCGCAATATTTCAGCGGAGTACTGCCGCCACACGGACTCGATCCCGCGTTGTCAGGGTGTCTCCACCCTAATCACCTGACCAATTACCAACTCACCTATGCCCCTGGGGGCCCTTTTCAAAACTTTTGCTTATAATACAGATGACCAATTTCTTTTTAACTTTTTATTCTTCTACTATCAAGATTCTCCAATTTGACGCAAAAAAGGCTTTGGGTATCTAAGCTAAACCAAACCAAACCAAAATTTTGAGGATTAGTGTAACACAAAGAAGTAAATATGGAACAGTAATGGGGCCAAAGGAGGCCCCATTTATGGAAATATATTACCAGTTGTTGAAGCTGAAGCTATAAATCTAAAAATTAAAAACCACCCACAAGAATCAAGAAAGGAGACCTGCATATACCCTTTGTAGGTATTCTTCAGATAGCCCAGATAGGTAGCTGAAAATGACCAAAGAACACCAAATTCAACTTAAAATTACAGGAAATGGACAGGGTCTTGTACCAGTCCCACCAAATTGGATGTTGGATAGTACCCTTATGAGCACCAAATGCTTGCTTGCATTTCACAAGTAGGGCCAAATTCACCAACTGGGTACTTGCAGAAAAAGCAAAGGAAGCTTCAAGTCCCAACCCTTCTCAACATCAAAGACAATTTAGGCCTTCCTTAACCACTGGCCTAGTAATCAAGAAGTACGTTACTCTCTTTAGGTGGAAGAAATTTTGACATCAGTTTTTGATAAGCATACATATTGTATTATCGACTTTTATTTTTTCTTAAATTTAAAAAGGCATAAAAAAGGCCTTCCATATCTGCCAAAAGTTAACAGGTGACATCTATGACTATGAGTTCAAAAGACAAAAAAGGATTAACTACTGCCAACTGCTCTGTTGCAGTTAAATTATTGCAACAACCAACTTTTCCAATCCTTGCCATACTTTTGGCAGTATAAGTTCCTTTGACATGTAATTCACGTATTATAGCTTTTTAATTTTCTTTTTTCTTTTTTTTAATACTGGCTAATGATATACTCGAGAAGTTTTTCTCTTGAAGGCCAAGCACTCTGGCTTTGCTCATCATCAATTTTCTCTCTCTCTTTTTTTTTTTTTAACTGACACATTTGTCAAACTATTCTAACAGACCTCTCTTTGCTGTTACACTTATATTTCTCAGTGCCAACTAACCAAACAATTCTTTTGAGAGCACCAAATTATGGTTCTTCTAAGGTTTCATCATACCCCCATAAGTCCACTGTGCATCACCGTACTAAACATGTCCCACCAAATCATAATTCTTCGATATTTATAATGTAGGCAGCATGTACTCCATGCACAAAGATGCCTTCTGAGCAACTTGTTTAGTTTTATGGGTTCTAGTACCAGGTGCATGGATTAAGATTTTGCAAACTACAATTCAAAAGAAAATGTCATTGCTTTTCTTTTCTTTCTTCTTTTTTAGCTCACGTTAAGGGTATCATTCCAGAACATATAATAGTGTGGTGTTCGGAAAAATGGGGGTGTAAATGAGAACAAATAAACTACAAATTCAAGATACAGTTTTACGTGGTTCAACCTAGCATACTCCATGAGCAAAAGAAGAATTTTATGAAGATAATATAACACCCGTTCTAACTTTAATCGCTTTTTGTTATCTGCCTCATGTCTCTCTCTTTTTCCCTCACCTATTACAATAGATTAAGTACCTATTTATAAGATACTGAGACTACAAAATATGACCGTTACAATTATAGCAGAAACACAAAAAAGGTAGAATCAGAAAAAAAAAAAAAAAAAAAAAAGCACAGCAACAAATAAAACAAGTCTCCTCATATTCTTTAGGCACTAATTGAAATACGAGCCAGACCTTACATGTGGTCAAAATTTTTTTATACAAAATCTAAGAAGTCACTCAATGATGTTAATAAAATACATACATTTAGTAACACATAAAGGGTAATTGGCTCACCATGGATACCTAGACATCTAGAGACGAGAAAGGGTAATACTTGTCAAATGCTTGAAGAAGTTGAAAAAAGTCACTTATCACCGCTTCCAGTAATCCAATTCACTAGTAAGTAAAAATCATATTATCATATATAGTTGTGAGTAAGATTCAATAATTATAAATTATTTAATTTATTTCATTAAAATTATATCAAGAATTGACTATCACTAAAAATTTAACTCAAAAACAAATTCATCCATATACACCTTTGGCTCACCAATTTACTTTAATTTAATTGATTTGTCAGTGTAATCTCTTTTTCTTTAAGTTTGGGGCTTTGGTCCTCACAACACAAGGAATAATGGAATCTCATCATATAATTACTGCATTGGTCTTGTACGGTTTCCAGCTGCGTGTCTACTACTATTCTATACTAGCGGTCTAGTGTGTGTACATGTAGGCAATTTCTACTGTTTTAGGGCTAGTTTAGATTAGTCTTTTGGAAAATTTTTTTAATAACTTTTTAAATAAATGTTTATTTTGAGTAGTTAAAAATTTTGACATTTTAAAAAAATTATATTTGAGTTTTTTTTAAATTTTAATTTTTATAAAAACTAATAAATAAGTATTACAAAAATAATATGATTTTTTCCCAGAAAAGATACGTTTTTTTTAAAAGAAGACCGATTGAAAGGGGCCTTTCAACAACTTTTAGGGCCTGTTTGGCTCTGCTCATAAATATTTTTAAAAAGTACTATTTTATATACTTTTACTATTTACAGTTTGTTTGGTTAAATTTATTTGAAATTTATAAAGTACAAATAATAAAAAAAATATGTGAAGAATATTTTTTTTAAAAATTTATAAATTACAAAATAAGTAGAGTCAAATAGGCTCTTTACCCAAAAAAAAAAGTCTCAACCACCAATCCAGTCAAACCACACTGATCCAGTCAGCCCACTGTAAGGCCGTGATCTTTCTGCAATTTAAAGTCGTTCCGAAGTTAACAGCTCAGCACCTCTTACCAGCTGTGATCCAATGTGAAACACTAGTTGCCCTTGTGAGTACTTTTTTTAACTAGTGTATGATTTGAGAAAAATGAGTATATTTTTAAAGTATTTATATTTTGTTGATAGTTAAGTTATACGATTTAATAGGAGAAAAAAATATAAATTTTATTTTGTTAAATTTAATTATTGGTAAATTTTCAATTTTAATCATATTTTTCATAAGAGATATGCTGTAATTGATTAAAAATTTGAATTAAAGACTTAAAAACGGAAACGATAAGGTCGAATATAGGAAAGAAAATTAACAGAAAAGAAATAATAATATTTATTTATTAAAACTTAGTTCATTTTTGTTAAAAAAAACATCTTATAAAATTAGGGCATGTGATCTTAGATGGACTCTTTATAATATACAAATACACATATACAAATTTTTGAGTTGTCTCAAATTTAAAAGTTTAGATAAATGTAAATTATATGATAGTGTATAACTAAAAATAATTATCTCAAATATCGCTTTCCATAATTGTTTAATATTTCACATCAATGTGAAACGTCCCAAAAGCATTTTTTTTTTTTTTTGACTCTGAGTTAGGGTGTTTCTAGGCAAAAAATCTTATTACTTATGATGATCTTCTATGAAAAATTTACAATGTTCAAAAGAGTGAAGAAAATGCTATACATCAGAAATGGGTCATCAATCATATGTTCTTTCTCCTTTTCAATATCTAGCTGGATTACTGAGGCTTTTGATGAAGGTTGCTAAAAGCTTACATTTCTTATCTCTCGAGCTTTAGTTATGTTAGTGAAATTGTAAATAAAGTCCTAAATTGACTAGCTAAGTCTGTTAGATTTAGATCTTTTCATCCATGTTGGTTTATTATATATATAAAGCGGGTCGTATCCAAATCTTGCATGGGCAAGAAGTAAGGGCTTTTTCGGATTGACATTTTTTTTTCTAGAAGCGTTTTCTGGAATTTTTTTAATAGTTAAAAATTTTGATTTCTGAAAAAAAGCTAAAATTGAGTTTTTTCCTTAAGAGTTTTTGCTTTTGTAGAAATCTAATCCTAATACTTATTACAAAAAATTATGTGTTTTCTTTTAAAAAAAAAACTTTTCCATTAAAAAAAAAAAGGAACACCAGTCCAGGCCATAGATGTTGTTTGCATTTTGCAAGGCTGTACAAGTTAAAATTGAAGTGGTAAGTGGCATCTATGATGGCTAGTGATTGTGATATCACACCAAACTTAGAGGGTGTTTGGTTTTGCTTATTTTAGGTGCTTATAAGTATTTAGAAAAAAATAAATTTTTACATACTTTTTATTATTTAGGTGTTTATAAGTATTAAATAAGCAAAGCCAAACACCCTCTTAGCAATGCGAGTAATACTCCGATCAAATCATTTTCATGATGGGTCGCAGAGGGCCTCATTGGATTTCCATATGCAACAATTGTTTTACATTTCAAAATAGAAAATGAATTGATAATGTACAAGGAATTAATTAGAGGCTTATTTAGAATATTTAATCAGTAAAATAAAATATCAATTAAACAGGTTCAGTGACAAAAATAGTGGGGATTGAGTAGTTTTGTGGATTAAAAATATTTAAAATTGTTTTAAAATTTTTACATAACTCTGAAAGATCAAACGTAATATAATTTACCAAGGAATAAACACTCAATGAAGTTCGACGTACGTAAATAAATGATAAATAAGCTTTATAAAATAATTCAAGTGGTTGAGATTACTTGTCTCACAAATAATAATTTAAATTTAATCCTTGAATAGTTAGGAGGTTAATTAAAAAAAAAAGAGTTAATGATATATAATTGTTTCATGCAGGATAAGTGTTGGCCCACAAACTTAAAAATAAAATATTAAAGTAGTTATTAATATACCAGGATTATTAATAGGTCCACACAAAGGAATCTGAGTTCTGAACCATGATAGTGGTGATCAATATTAAAATATAACTAGAAAAGTGCAGTGAATTATTGAAGGGATTTTGATCATCTGCCATGATTGGCGTTAAGTTGCTGAAACTTCAAGTACATATAGGTTGGGGTAAGTGTGCAAAAATAATTTTGATTTGGGGGTGAAAATGTAATTACTCTTTTTTTTTTTTTTGTGATTTTACAATTATACTCTTGTCGAAACATGTAGAATTTTCTTGTTCATTGATTTTAAAATATAAAGTGACACTATTAGTTGATTGAATCCATTTTATATGAATTAACAATGATCTTTTTACGACGAAAATAATTTGATGGTTACTATTAAAATAATTTACCCCAAAATAAAAAGGAAAATGAATGGAAATTCACTAGGCAAGTTGGCTTGGCTCAAGTATCCTGGCCTCCAATGCTTTTTCACAGTGATCTTTTACAACTAAAATAATTTGATAATCATTCTAAAAGAGTTTACCTTTAAATGAAAAGAAAATGAATGTAACTTCACTGGCCAAGTTGCGTTGGCTCAAATATCCTACCCTTCAATGCTTCCTCACGAACCCCTTACTAATCCATGCAGACCTATTGTTATTATTTTTTTTTCCTCCTTGAAGGAGGACAAATCGGGTTATATTACGATCATTCGGGGATCGTCTCTCCTTTCTTATCTTTCTTTAAAAGTACAAATAACTAATACCACTTCCACAAGCCGATTAACCATTACAAGACATACTTGACAAGCCAAACCATGCATTAATTTGCCTTTAAATTATATTTGTTGCCAAAGAAGCATTTGGTTAAAGTGAAAGATATTAGTATAGGATTAAAAATCTCTCATTTTAGGACTTCCCTCATATAGATATGAGAGAACTCTTGACCATTAATAGGTGGGTAAAAATATATCTGCCATTTATGTTAAATTTTTTAAAAATTTCTTTTCCCTTTTTTAAAAAAAATTTTCCCCTCCCATTATTCACTCTTTTTTGGGATTTGTCTTAGATGAATAATTAAGATAATTTTAACCAATACATGAATGATTGAGATGATTCGCTCATATCAATATGAGAAATTTCCCAATGGGCCTAATTCTAGGGTTTTGTTCTTTGTTGTTGGATGGGTCCACTTCAATGTTAGGCGTTGTTCCTATAAGGGGCTTTGGGCTTATCTTGGTTTTGCTCCTTCCGGTTGTTGCGACCCTGTTATGGCTTGGACCTATTTGCCGTGACTTTCTACTCTTGGCCAACATGTTCCCGTGACTTTCTACTCTAGATCAACCCATAAATAGTTGAGATGATTCTTTTATATTAATTTACCTTTAAATTATATTTGTTGCGAAAGAAGCGTTTGGTTAAACTGAAAGATATTAGGCCCAATAAGAAGTGTTGGCCTGATAAAGAAGGAGAAGCCGAATCCAGAAACTGCGCTTGGGATGCCAAAAGTGAAAGGGCTCGTTCGGATTAGATTTTTCATTTTTTTCTAAAAGCAATTTTTTAAACAAGTTTTGGAAAAGCACTTTTTGAGAAGCTAAAAATTATGATTTTTGAAAAAAAGTTGTATTTGAGTTTTTTAACAAGCCAAACCAAATAATCATTACAATAAAAATGTATTTTTTAGAAAAAAAATACTTTTTCTTGAAAAGAAAAAAAAAAAAACCAATCGTAATAAGTCCAAAATCGTGGACCAATCCTAAAATTCATCTGTTAGTCAATAAAACAATGGATATAATCTTTTGACAAAATCAAAGAACCAAATCTGGATCATCTCATATTAAACTTTCTTCCAGTAATATTAGAAGGTTGGGGTACATGTGTTAGTTAAACCGACCAAACCAATTGAAAAGTTAGGTTAGTTTGATTATTTTACATAGTTAAAATTAAATAGTTAATTTCAAAAGAAAATTAATGGGTTTGGTTTCGTTTGAAATATATATCCGAACCAAACCAAACCAAATCGAACTATTTTTATCCCTAAGTTTATGAATATATTCATTCCGAATTTTATTTATTTTTGGTGTCAAATATTTAACCTCAAGACTATATTTCCCAACTCTAACCCACCAAGTTATAGCTACACTTGTGTTTTGTTTTAATGGTAAAATCCTATGACATTAAATTTACAATATGGATAGTAAATTGAGCTTTTTTAATAATTTTATTATAAAATTTGAGTTAAATTAAAAACCAAACTAAACCAAACCAATATATCGATGTTTGGTTTGGTTATATATATGATTAAAAAAAAAAACCAATTAGTTTCTTTTAGATATAAACCAACTAATTTTAGTTTGGTTTAAAATATAATCAAAACCAAATCAAACCATTTACACCTCTACTAAAAGGGAATCTCATTCATTTATATTATTAAAAGGTCATTTAAACGCTAGTTTTGTTAGTACCTATGCTATTGTCGGAAAAATGTGAGACCTAAGATTGCTGAATTTGAAAAGTAAACAGTTCAAAATCAATTTAAGAAAAACAATTTAAACTCAAATTAACCTTTCACTAGTAGATAGGAAAACAAAAGAAACAATATTAAGGAAAGAGAAGCTTAGTTGAGGTCTTGAACCTGTTACCTCTCCTTCTGCCATATGATATATATAGGGATGGCAATGTGACGAGTACTTTATCCACGAAAAATTTCCAAACCCACTACCACGATCCTGATTCTAAATCCCGTCCTAAACTCGGATAAAAACTGAACATAAATCTCATACCCAAAATGTCTCAAACCTGCGGGTACCCAAAACATCCCAAACCTGGATAAAATTATTTTAAAAAGTTGAATTTCTTTAAAAGGAAAAAGGAAGAAGAATCTGAAAAAATATATTTTATTTCAAATTAAAAGTGAAATACAAACACCAAAAAAATAAAAACAAAAAATCTAATATTAATTTTACATAATTCTCATTACATAACTTCTATATAATAAAGCATTTTACATAAAAAAAAAAGTAAAAGATGAAATATTAGTTTATGTGGTAATCTGCCACAAGTTAAAATTTTAAAAAAGTAAAAGTTTGAGAATTTAAACCTTCCTACAATCAATAAAGTAACAATCTTTTTTAATATTTTTTTAGTGTATAAATAGTGTATAATATGTACATAAAATATAATTAATTAACAAATGTGTAAAAACTTAAGATATTAATATAAATTATACAATAAGGGGTGTATATATATATATATGTGTGTGTGTGTCCACATAATTATATATATTATATATGTATATATATTCTAGAAACTGGGTTTATGGGAATGCGGGTGCCCGAAGAGTCAATCCCAATTCCATCCCAAACCTTAACAGATATTTTTAATTGTTCTGAATTCGTTTTCAATTTTTAACAGGACAAATTTTTATTAGATTTTAAGTGGATTGGCCGAGGCCAGGTATTTTAAGTCATTCATCCCATTGTCATCTCTATTCCCTAGACATATGTATACATACATGTATGCTGTGAAGCCCACCTAGCTAGTGTTCAACTATATAATTACTATGCACTATTATGTAGTAATTTAAATTACAAAATATGTTTGGTTATTAAAACATAATTACAAATTAATTTTGTTATCATGTTTTGTAGTATGGTAATTAGATAATTAAATAATTTAATTTTAAAAATAAATTAAAATTCATATTAATTGTTAGCAAATATTTAAAAATGTTATCTATTAAAAGTATTTGAAAATAAAATATTACTTACTGAGAACAGTAATATTAATATATAAAACAAATATCATTTGCTACTAATATTTTTGAAAATAATAGTATTTATCAAAATAAATTTAATATTTGAATAATAATAAAACAATACATTAAAATTTATAAAAGTCCATTCTATTTCTAAGGAGTACTTATAATTTATAAACTATTTATTTTAAATTAATTTATCTATTTTATTTATTTTATATTTTATTTATTAATTTAATTTTATGTATTTAACTTATATTTATTTAGCTTTACTATTTTATATTGAAGCAAGGAAAATATAAGCAGAAATAGAAAAATACATAGAGTTTTGGAAGAATAATTACACTATGTTACTACCACAAATTTTATTGTGCTCCACAAGTATTGTACACCTACGGAGCACTATGCACCCAAACACATGTGCGTAACATGTGCCAATGTTATTAAAAAAAAAAAAGATGTCATTTTGTTTTTTTTAAAAAAAATATGTTTTTAATAGGTCAAAGAGCAAACTGTTAATATCGTCGTTCGAAGTTCAATTATGTGTTTCAACCATATAGGTTCTTTAAGCATAGATCTGTGAATCTCTAATCATTAATCTCTTTTGTTAATGGATTCTCTAATCTCTAATCATGTTTCTCTTCTTGTCAGTCTATTGTTTTGCCGATAATTTGTTCTTGATAAGTTTTGTTTTTGGTTGTTTTTCATAATTACATAAGCAAATCTGAGAATATGCTTGTTGCTGTTGAATTTGATACTTTAGCATGTGAGCTTCAGGATTTGTTGATTATTGTTCAATTTGAGTATTTGACGCCAAATCATAATCAATCTGAGAATTATGTATTAGCATCGATTAAATCGCATGGAGAAGAAACTTTGGATGTTTTGGATACATTGAATAATAATTCGATGGATTTGAATAATCTGGAATAAGGTGGTTAGAAGTCAATTGGTTCAACTGGTCGAGGTAAAATTTGAAATATTGATTGTTGTTTTTTATTGACATTTTAGTATGTTGATTATCTTTGTGAGCTTTTTGTTATTTTTCTTGAACAATGATATAATAAGTTTTGATATTGTGGTTGCAATTAATGAAAATGTATATTTTGTTTTCATGTTGAGAGCTATCATTTTGAACATTTTCAGTATTAATGTTTTGAACATTCAGAGTTAGGATTATGAATACGTAGTATCTTTAAGGCTGTCTGTATATAAATACTTGTCTTTGGTAGTATCTGCCTTGTGAATTAGCTAATTAAGTGTTTTATTCTAGTAGTAGTTGTAACATATATTGTAAAAATACTTTGCGTCCAAGTTTATATGTGGTGTTGCCCAAACAATGAATTCAAGAGTGGGGTTAATTGAATTAATGGCACAAATAAACACTTAAAACTCTTTTTCAAGTATTTCAAACAATCAAGCATACAATATATAAAGATAACAAATAATAGTGCTTGAATGTATAGAGTTTGAGGGATAAAGAATCAAATGTAGCGATCTTTAATGGTTCGAACTCCCGAAGGCCTAATTCACTAACTAAGGTCTCCCCTTAGGATTTCACGAATTTCACTAATGAATTGGCTGCTTGCTTAGTATGTTGTATAAGCATAGAACAACAATCACAATTACTTGTTCACAACAAGTACCACAAGTGTTCTCCTAACACTTAAAGAATTTCAACCCTTCACTCTTAATAAGAATGATCTCACACTTTAGCCCACCCAATAACAAAGCACATACCCAATGAAATAACAAAGCACAAGATGTATTAAAACCTTCTTATATTGCTCTAAGTAGATAGGCAATTTATGAGCTCAAGTGACCGGATCAATGAATGCAAATGATGAGCAATACATTATATAAGATTGAAATAGAGAGTTTTGAATGCCATTTGACTGCAAAGAAGGCTTAAATCAAGTTGTGTTTTTATTAGGAGTCAAAAGAAGTATTTATAGACTCAAAAAGTTAAGTCCCCAATGGCTATATTTGGAAAACAAAGTTTTACAGTTATTAGACGACTTAACTAGTCGACGGGTGCCCTAAACTGGTACTAAACAAAAGTACACTAGTCATATCGGTCAACTATACCAGTCAACCATTACGCTCAGCTACCAAGTGAAGTAAGCTTACTAATTGCATCGGCTAACCTACAGTGGTCGACCACTCCTCAGCCGCTATGCCTACCAGTCAACCGACTTGCTTAGCTAGTAGGAGCAGGAAAAACTGTTGTCAGTTTTCAAAAAGTAATTTTAACAACTCTACCACTTCTCTATGCAAAAATGCATGTTAAAAAAACTGAGAAATGGCTACTCAAGACAACAACTTGCTAGCAACATCATAGCACATTAAATGCAAAGTAATCTAAGCATGCAAAATATTAAATGCAAGGTTTAAACTCACACTCAACTTGAGATATGCTCAAATTATGCTTTTAAAAAGCGCACGCGTACACACACACACACACACACACACATATATATATATATATATATATAATTTTTTCTAAGGCATGCAAGTTGATACAAACACTTGAGAAACAATTTTACATAGCTATGATCATAATGGTTTTACTTTTGCAACAAAGAAAGGGAGTATAAAAGATACACATGCATGTACATATATACATAAGTATAAACACTCATATTCCCAATGCAAGAAGCAATGTCAAGCATACTCATTCTCCAATATAGCATAGCTAACACATCTATTCTTGCTTTTACTGCAAGAAATATATATATGGATGAGAGTTAAGCACCCATATACACTGTCAGATATTCATATTTAAGATACATAAAAGCTAGGTTTTTATAAATACTTAAATAGTTAATTCAAAAACCTTTGTTTAGTTGAGAAAATCTGTAGAGAGCAAAGAATATGTATTTTAAAGAAGTAATTTAATGGAAAAGCAAGCATGCAACATATTAAGAAGAAAAGACGATCTTATTTTAAGACAAATTAACCACACACAAGACAAAACGCAATATGGAGAAATGCAAATGAGGAACTTTGATCTCATAGAGAGCTTATGTACTAAAAGTAACTTAACAAGACTAGGAGATAAAAGAGAGCTACAAGGGTCTTCAAGTATTTTATTCAAGAAAAACCCAAGATCCAAGTTTTCAACTTGCTCAAATGCTCCATCTTACTCAAGTGACTACTTTGCACATAAAATTTTCACAATATACTTCCAAAGTAGTAATTAGTCATTGCATTAAAAATACAATTATGATATCATCAAAATAAAGCAAAATATCAATAAGTTTAACATGTGAAAGTAAAGCTTTCCTCACTATAGTGCAAATGAAAGAAATGGAAGGAAAGAAATAGTAGAAGATTTCACTATTGTAGTCCAAAGAATTTTGTTGGAGATGGAATATTGAATATAAATTGTGTGTTCTCTTGGATTATAACTTATACTATTGAAATGTATAAATATTAGCTATAAAAACTGCATGTTCTATGCTAAATTTATGATAATTGTGGCTTGAATTTGATATGATTAGTTTAGTATTGTGAACATACATATTTAGTGTTGTGAATATTATTTTTATTTATATTTATATTTTATAGGTGATGTTTGTGATATGCCTATTTGGGAAGGTGAAATTTCACCAGTTATGGATATGGTTGTTAATGGAGAACCAAAGGCTTTTGAATTATATAATGATTATGCTTATGGTATTATTTTTAGTGTGAAGAAAGGAAAAAATAGATTTAAGAAGAATGAGAATGAGAATGAGCTTTGTCATCGGAAGTTTTGTTGTTATAAGGCCAGGTTGAGAATAGATAAAGGTGTTAAAGATAAAGCATTTACCAAGATTGATTTTAAAACTGATTGCAAAACAAAAATTATTTTCAAAATTTTAGAGGATGGGTCGTGGAAAGTTGTGAAGCATTATATGATTTATAATCATTCAGTGGTTAACCTTAGCAAACAACACTTGTTGTGTTCACGTAGGAGTTTTAACAAAGGCAATCTTGAGATATTTTGGAATTTTTAACAAGCTGGAGTTAATGTTGTTGATTGTATTAGGGTTATGGCTAAAAAAGTCAGTAGTTTTGATCTGCTACCTTATTTGGAAAAAAATGTCTATAATGCTTTAGCATTGGATAATCGGAAATATCTTAAAGGAAGTGATTGCAAGACATTAATTTCGATATTTCGAGATCAGTTAATAAATGAAGATAATTTCTTTTATGATTTTGAGTTGGATAGCCAAGGAATGATGATTAGTTTCTTTTTTAGAAATAGCATACTGAAAGAGGACTATTCTTTATTTAGTGATATTTGTTTGTTTGACACTACTTGTAGAAAAATAACTATGGGATGATTTGTGCTTCTTTTGTTAGTATAAATTATCGTGGATGTAATGTTATGTTTGGAATTAGATTTTTTTCCAATGAAAAGGCGGAATCTTTTGTTTGGTTCTTTGAATTTTTTTTTCAATCAATAGAAGGAAGTATCTAAATTGCATAATGACTGATCAATATTTTTTTATGACTGCTACAATTTGTAAACTTCCAAAAACATACCATAGATTGTGTTTGTGGCATATTGGAGAGAATTTAAAAAAGCACAAAAATCATTTGATAATGAAGAATCAATTTGCCGATCAATTTGATTTTATGATGAACGGGTGTGAAACTATACCTGAACTTGAGAATTATTGGCAAAAGTAAGTATCATGTTGCTAATTGAACATTTTATTATTGTGTTTTAACATTATGTATTTACATTTTGAAATGTAACATTAACTGCAGCAAATTGTACAAAAAATTTTGTTAGGAACAGTTTTTCAAACTGCAATATGATTTTAACTTTTCATGTTGATGTCTGATTTTGATTGTGGTAATAGTAGATGGCTAGCTTACTTGTATGACAAAAGGAAAACATAGTGTCTGGCTAGATATGAACTCATGTGAATAGGAGATAGATTAAATTCTTTTTGAGGGAAAAAAATTATGTCATCATGATAATATGGCATAAAGAAGGCAAAAATATTATATCATAATATACATAAATACTCGTTTAGTTAACCAAAAATAGAATGTTGAATTACGTACAAATAATTAAATTATGAAATAATTTATAATTAAAAAGACAGTGTTTATTTTAGATTAGAAAATAAAATCATTGTATAGATATGACTTTGATTAGTGTATATTGCTTGGCTTTAAAAATATTGTAAAAATATTGTTCAATCAAGGTATGACATGAATTAATGAAATAAATTTTGAAGCCAAAAAAAAATGCATGAGAAGAGGACATTTGGCATTTTTTACTTTATACTATATATAAACAGATATAGATGTTTCTTTTATCCACAACCACTTTAATCTTTAAACCTCTCTAAAAAAAACCCACCATCTATAACTTCCAAAACCATCTAAACACTCGATTTGATCATCTACCATTAATCCTTGATGGATATCATTGGCCACTTTCACTCTCATGTAGCCTTTCCTCCATTCAGATATCACATCACTACGCTGTATTTTTGGCAAATAAACAAGGCGTCGTAGAGTACTCATCTGTGGGCTAGGGGAAGAAAGAAAAATGTTGTGAGCAAGAAGTAGTAGTTTGCTAAGTTATTCCATTCTTAACACCTGTTTCTTATCTAATTAATGTTTTATGTGTGCAAAAAACCTCATGTTAATGTTGGAACAATCGGGCATGTTGGTCATGGAAAAACAAAACTAACTGTTACAATCACAAAAGTCTTTGCTTACTTAGTATTGACTTGTTGCTCATTATAGTATGGGCTTGCTGTTTCTATTTTTGACATTCTAAGATGGTGCTATGTGTTTTTCAGGTCCTAGGAGAGAAAGGACAGTCTCAAGAGAAGGGATTTGATGAAATTGACAAGGCTTCTAAAGCCCAAAAAAGAGGAGTCACTATTGCAGTGGTTTGAATTCTTTTCTTTTTTCTTTTAGGAGTTCTCTTAATGCATAATCTAACTATTACTTTGGTTCTCTTCTGGCCTTTTAGTTATTAATCCTTTCCCCCTTTATATGGTCAGACATTTTACATGTTTCTTGATTTATTTTAAGGTTTGTACACATATAGAATATGAGACATCTGAGCGACGCTATGCGCATATTGATTGTCTTAGACATGCAGATTATGTTAAAGTGAGCTGTAATTTATGTTTTGTAATTTACTTTAAAACAATTAATTCTCGTTTTGGTTGGATCAAATTTCTTATCATTTTCTTCAAGATATCTGTTAAGACATCGCTCTATTTTATCATACGGATATTCTCCTATTCTTTACAAGTAAATATACAAGGTGAAAAGTTGTTTACCACCATGGCGCATGCCTTTGAAATTTGCGAGCACTCTTTGAAAGGTACGAGATGGAGTTGTGGAATCACTTCATGAAATAGACATTCATATTATATTTAAGCAAGTGATTTCAATACTGGGAATTTAGAGAAAAAACTGATAATATTAATTTATGTTTCACTCTCTAATATTTTTCACCTCCAGCTTAATAAATCTGATTCAGATAAACCTTAATATAATAACTATAGCGTTACTGATGGTTATGATTTTTGCTTTGAAATTAGTTTTTTCCCCCAAAACATGATTACAGGAGCCCCAAATGGATGGTGGTTTTTTTATTGTGTCTGCTTCTGATGGGCCTATGCTTTAGACAAAGGAACATATTTTGCTAGCACAACAGGTAACTGGTTTCCCTTGAGATTTTTCTATCTATTGTTCAAACTTTAGTTGTAACACAGTGTGGGAATAATTTTGTTGACTTGATGTTTCTTTATTATTTTGGTATTTAGGTTGGTATGCCATCACTTGTCTATTTCTTAAATAAAGTTGAAGTTGTCGATTAACCAGAGCTGTTAGAACTTGTGTAGATAGACTAGTTTTTGTATTTTGGCTTGTCTACTTAAAAATATGTGATCCTCACCTTGTTGTAAATTTAAATGATCTATCATTGCTTATTATCTGGCAACACTCCTCAGCGTCTATCAGTTCCCTGAAATGAGATCCCTATTATCTGAGGTTTAGCTCTATCTGCTTTACACGGAACAAATAAATGAAATAGGGAAAACTACTATAGTAAAATTAATGAATGCCATAGATCAATACATACCTAAGCTTGTGCACCAACTTGACGGTCTTTCCTTATGCCAATAGTTCATGACTTCTCAATTAATGTAGTTAGATGAACCTGTGACCTTATCAGTAAGCGACTTGGTTCTTTTAGCATGTATATTTACATTTTGTTATATGTTCAGCTTTGCATTGCTGGCTTGCGGCCTGCTAGATTGTTTATTTGATTTTGCTATTATGGTAATAATGTTTTTGGTGTTATGAATTATTATTTTTCTCTCTATTTTGTAGTCATCATCATCTTCATTTGTGATTTCAGTGTTTCCAATTGGAAGTCCTAATGTCAAATGGACATCATCATCATCAATTTGTATTTCTTTACCATTTGTGATTGCGAGTGTTGCATTATAAGGGTAGTACGTATTCACCAACTAGTATGATAACTTGGAGTTTAATTCTCCAAATTCTAGGGATAATAGATGGCCAAGCCAATGCTTCTTATTGCTTCCTTTTGATTTTGACTAAGCCCTTTGATGAATTTTGTGAATTTTGATGGTAATGTTCTTAATACCAAGGTTGGTAAATTATATTCTTCTTTTTTATCTCTAATAGGAAAAAAATAATAATTGATCATAAAGCACAAGAACTGTCAACATACATTAATATAAGGAAAAGTGATTTTTTGTTTTAAAACATACATTAATATATATGAGTGAAATAACAGTGTAATCGGATGAAATAACAGTGTAACCTATGGGATACCATATTATTTCTAAACTAATTGTGTATAGATTTTGAACATATACATATTAGTTTTGAACTAATAGTAATTGATCACGTAGCACTTTATTAAGTTTGAACTAATTGTATATGGATTATGAATATATAG
Organism: Cordia subcordata; assembly: GCA_028554755.1. NCBI lineage: Eukaryota > Viridiplantae > Streptophyta > Magnoliopsida > Boraginales > Cordiaceae > Cordia > Cordia subcordata. The sequence continues at coordinate 2,779,977 of JAPTOF010000002.1, forward strand.
CATAATAGTTTTGAACTAACATTGTAATTGGGCACATAGCATACTACTAGTGAAAAAACAATGTAACCTATGAAATACCATATTATTTCTGAACTAATAATGTATGGATTTTGAACATATAGTATATTAGTTTTGAACTAACATTGTAATTGATCCCATAGCACAATATTTGTGAACTAACAGTGTAACCTATGAAATACCATATTATTTATGAAGTAATAATGTATGGATTTTGAACATATAGTATATTAGTTTTGAACTAACACTGTAATTGATCACATAGCACGATATTTGTGAAATAACAGTTTAACCTATGAAACACCATGTTATTTCTGAACTAATAGTAGTACATTTTGAGAACATGTGTTCTAATTGTGAAACTTATTCTTTTTTTGTGCATTTTAACCAGAACAATTTATTGCAGAAACATAAATTTCTTCTTCTTGAGTAGTAAACTGTTTTGAACTTACTCTTCTTGTGGTTTTTTCTTCTTTCTCTCTTGGGCACCTTTTTGTGGTTGTTTTTGTTGTTCCTTTACCCTTTGAATTTGCTGTCCTTTGTCATTTGATTTTAGGGATAGGGTTTGATTATAGATGCGGGTAAGAGGTGTAAAAAAAATGGGAAATAATGTGCTAGGTTTTGGTATGGGAGAGAATGACGTCGTAGGTTTGCAGTTGTGATTTTTGAAGCATCAGTGGCATTGTTGGTTTGGAGATGATCATATTATTGCTGCATGATCATGCGAGAGAATGACGTCGTGGTTGATGCAGTATTGTGTTGGTGGTTTTTTCATTTATGGTTTAAAGCTTTTTAACTTCCAAGGTAATCGTTTGTAGTTTGTTTGACAAGAGAAAAAGAAAAAATTATAAGTTTGGGGAAGATGTGGTTTTTTGAAAGTTTTTAACTGCTAGAGTTTTTTAAATTTTATAAATATATATGATTTTCTGAGATCTTTGTTATTGTATTTTAATATTATTGTTTATAATTTTTAAAGTAAAATGTTCATAATATTGCTTGTAATTTTTTTTTTGTGTGTGTGTGTGTATATATGTGTGTGTGTGTAAGTAAAATAAGTAATCACCATTATTTTTTTTTTCAAAACTTGATTATTGTATTTTAATTTAATTTTCACGTTCTTGAAAGTGCATTTCCATAATATTTAAGCGTAATGCTCATAATATTGTTCCTAAGTTTATAAGGATGTATATAAAATATATAATCACCATAATTTTTTTAGACGTTTGATTATTGTATTTTAAACTTAATTTTCACGTGTTTTACACTATAATTTTTCTACATTTTGTTAAAACAATAAAATAAATAATCACAATTATTTTTAAGTTAATGTTCATAATATTTAAGTGATCACGAGCAAAGACATGTCGAAGTGAAAGCCCTTAGGATTATTGAACGTAAATTTGTGCATGAACCTATGCAAATTGGGTTAAAGATTATTAGTGGCGACTAATTGCACCGGATCTATGAATGGGATATGGTCTAAACTTGGCTCAAGCAGGACAACTGCTTGATAACATTATCAAACTCTTCCAGAAAGCACTCCTCCAAAGCCTCCGGAGAGAGCATAATATTAAAAATTGTGCAATGGATAGCAAGTTAATTGTTTAAGAAATGGAATATTGGTGAAGACATCTTGCAGTAGGGTAGGCATTCGTTCTTGCGCTGCTCATTGGTTGTAAATTGGGTTTTTGTGTTAATACAAGATCTTGTTTGTTTAGCAAAAAAAGAAAAAGAATTGACGATAAATTGAATATTTGACAATTTTAACATATGAGGTTATATTAGAAAACCATTACAAATGTAATTCTATTTATAACGGACTATAATTATTTACTTATAAGTTATATTTTTGTGTTTATTTAAGATGTCATTATTATACTCATTATATATTTTTATGATTAAAATTTTTAATTTATATAAACAATTATACATAAATGTCTTACTGACCAAAGATATTAATTCTACCCTTGAGAGCAAGAAAATTTGATTAAATATCCGCTTTATGCTAGCTAGTTGCAAGTGCTATCACTATGCTTATGAAAATTTGATCAAATTTGGCCCATCCTCCTCCCAAAAAGTATCACGCACAAGAGACGGTAACGCACCCTTTCTTTGCTGGGCTACTGTAGATGAGTGTTTTTAAATACAATTTTCAATCTTCTTGTTTACAACCATGTGAGTAGAACTTGCACCTAAAAGATCAACTTAACCTACTTTTGTTGTTAATTACAAGGGGCACACTATATTTATTTTTTGAGTAAAATCACGTTACCTCTACTATATAATTTATGTGATTAATTATTTATTCTCTATCTTATGACATATATCTTATAACCCTCGGTGTTTTTTAAAAGGTTACATACTTGTCCTTTTTTTGTTTTTTTTTTTTTAACTTCATTAAGAAAACTATTGCAATCATGCAAGGGGAGAAGTGGCTAGTTGGAAAACCACAAAGGATTAAATAGCTAATCTATAAATAAACTAAAGCTAGAGAGATAAAGTTGGAGTTGACACATCAGCTCTCCAAGTGGAGGAGAGCTTGACACGTTAGCTCTATTTTTACCACATAAGCTCTATTTTGACACATCATCAAGTTATATTTTTGCTACGTCTGTTTTATTATTGACACGTCATCTCTATTTAATGACTTACTATTTTTGATAAACATAATCTATTAATTTTTTTTTTTGCCCTATCACATGTTTCTCATTCAATGTTTAATATAGAATTAAGTAAAGCCATCGAGGTGGATTTTCTTTAGGTCAGTTTCCACTGACAATATAATAAACGTTTCGTAGGATGGAAGTGTGATGGTTGAACGTATTAAAGTAATGATAGTTCATACATAAAATTTAAAAAAATAAAAGAATGTGTGAAGGGGTGTTCAGAATGCATTAGGCAGAGCAATGGTCTCAAGTGAAAAATCTCTTCTTTCTGCCAAATAATGAATTATTATTATTATTATTATTATTATTATTGTTATAGAGAATAAACCCACAAAGCATGATAAAGTTCATTTTCCAAAATGTTTCATATTTTATGCATTAATGAGCTAGGAAGGCCAAGTGTTATGCATGAATGCATGTAAGCTGATGATGTGTCAAAAAGGAGCTTACGTGACAAAAGTAGAGCTGACATGCCAATCTCTCCTCAATTTGGAGAGCTGATGTGTCAACTCCATCTTCATCCTTCTAGCTAAAAAGCTTACAAGAAAAATATGCTGGAAAAAAATAAGGAACAAGCCAAATTTGCATACAACAAAAACAAGTATTGGACAACCCAAAATGATGCCTATGCTGCGACGGATATATAAATTTCATAAATTTCAAATAAAAGTAATGGAAAAGCAAAAGTCTTATATATTCGTTTAAAAATTACAGGCAGGTTCTTTCAAGAATAGGCCTTTTGTGGACCAATATTAGAATGCAAGTATTATGCTGCCAAATTTTGGTTTGAAAGAATCAGGGCCAAGCCAACTATTGCAACTCCAATATTCTCAATGTGTTGCCATGAAGGCAAAGTTGTTTTGCCATTAGTAAAAGAACCTCCTTTACCTTTTAAAGAATTGTTGACAAATATGGAAAACGTTAAAGCAAAGAAATTCAGAAAAAGTATTGGACCTTACAATTCAATTTTTTGCATTCACTTCAATGGGTGATAACGCTTATAATGTCATCAATCGAACCAAAGGTCCATATATCTTTAGAATAAGTGGACAAAACAATGATCGGATGGGGTCTCTTTTGCCTGAACAAGGTCAGCTTCCTAAATTTGCTCATCTTTATATTCATGACATAGAAAATGAGGTTGAAAACAACAAAATCACAATGAAGATAAGGTTAATTCAATATTGTAAATAATTACAAATGAAGTGTAATAACATTACAAATTAATTGTGATAACATATTTTGACCTGTGCATCACTTGGGTACATATCCTTTTTATTTATAAAAACTGAGGGAGGAGTGGGAAGCGTTTTTGGTCTTATAAATTGATAACCATTTCGTTCAAATTTATACATCTATTTGCATACAAAGTGCATGTGATATACATTCTGTTAAGTTAGCAAAGAATATGCACCATTTTCCTCGAACTTTACAGGAGAATGAGTTACATTCCCATTTAAAACAAAAAAAAAACTGAAATATCACAATTTTGAAATTAAAGAGGAAAATGCCACAAGACATAAATTCGAGTTTTGCAAACTCAAAGATGGGGTGCCAACTAAGCGACTCTTAAATCATTGTGACAGAAGTGGCGCCACGTAATCTTCGAGTTTTGAAAACTCAAAGATTGTTTTCTTTAAAAACCAAATAAAAAAAGATCTTTGAATTTTCAAACTCGGAGATTGTTAATCTTAGAGTGAACAAAACTCAAATATGACATAGCACCACGCAGATCCTGAAGGTGCTTAGTGGGCGCCACATCTTGGAGTTTTGAATACTCGAAATTGTATTTTACAGCATTTTCTTAATTAATTTCAAAATCATAATATTTTGGTTGTCTTTTTTAAAAAATAAGACTTTTAATTCATTTTCTTTCAATTTTCCAGGCATCATGTTACTGCTCGAGCCCAAGTGCCAATAAGTTCAAACGTTAATGGGTATATGCACGAGTGAATTTCAGCAATCGAGTGAAAAAGCAATTATTAGTTTACGCCGCATTAAGACATTGAATTGCTTTTAGGTCCAACATAGAAGCAGCAAGTGGAATTTTGGAGGAAAAGATAAAAGATATATTTTAACAACAAAAGGCTATCACAAAAATAGCAGACAAAATTGTAACTAATTATGATCCACAAATCTTAAAATAAGCCAAGTGAAGTGCTGATACAAGAATCTACTTTCACACCCTTTTTGAACAATAGGGAGGGAATGTCTCTTGCTTTTGGGAAAACTAAGTGGAGACAAAGATAATGATGAGAGCCTTCTGACAATATTAAAATAATGTTAATAAGATCCACTAATTGTCAATCATTCATAACTATTATATTTCGTTTATAATTCATAATGTTATGAACAAATCTCCTTTTTTTTTTTTCCGAAAAGGAAAAGAAAAGCCTCGAGCAATGATGGTACAATGGAGATTGAGATACAGAATTGAGAATGCAAATCAGACGGGAGTGCCCGAGGCATTAGCACCCCTTTTGCATTATTGGGAAACATTGAGCTGGTCAAGTACTTCAGATAAGCTTCAAAAAGCAAGATCCAATCATGCAAGAGTCACCTCCATACTTTTACCAGTATCATTTCAAAGATCCTTGATCAAGAGACCCTACAAAAACCATACCTCCATTTTGCAAGATCGTGACTATTCCACTACGAACAAAAGGTTAACAGACATATTTATGGCCCCCAATCTTGTATTTCCACTAATATTATTCCCTAATGTAGTCCACCAACACCCTTATCAACTAAAGATAAAATCCTAATCTTGCTTTTTGCTGTTCTTTTCCATGCAAAAAAGCTTCACATCTGAACATAGAATACAGGGCTTCATGCATCTTCCCAGGCAGCAAAAACTGGCCATTGTGACATGGTGATTGGAACAGGCCTCGGCTGAGCAGATGGAATCCAAGGATTGGGATTTATTGGGCGACTGACAAAATGGGGTTCTTCCAGGTCAGGCCTGGAAATGAGAGCAGAACCATTTTTATCAGGGCTAGCTTCCCTGGAACTGCTCAGGCTGGTCACTAAAGATGATGGATTAGAGAAGTGGTTCTCTAGCTTGGAACTAGTCTCATCAGTGAAAGATTGGATCGAATTTGCAGACTCTAGACCAACCAGATCTTGCAGGACTATTGCTGGAAAAGAGGGATTCCTACAATTTCCAGGGTTCATGGCTCTTTTGCTATATGATAAGGCTGCAGCATTTTGTTGCTGCTGTGAGGCCTGATAAATAACCATTTTACAATCCGTAACATTCCCACCAATCTCTGCAGCACATTCATTGGTTGTTCGGATTGCAATATTGTACTCAATGGCCTGAGCTCTTGGTTCTCTGTCTTTGTTTCGCCTAGCCACCTCTCCAACAGGAAGATCATTGCTAGCCATGATTTTTTCCACATCATATCTCGATATTTCAAAATTAGTTACAGCATTTGCCCCACGAAACTTGATTGCAGCAATATCATAAGCTTCGGCTGCTTCCTCTTGGGTACCTGAAGTTTGTTTTTATCGAAGAAAAAATTCAGTTCAAGACCAGCTAATTAAGCTTTACAAACATTCCATTTCTTAAAGATCACTTAAAGCTTTCACATGGACTTGAAAAGTAAGTGTTTGTTCCTTCTATTTCTGAGGAACAGCTTTTATAAAAGTTCATCCACTAAGGATCACTTTGGGTAGAGTCAAACTAGCAGTGTCAAAAGCTTTATTCAAGTATCAATAGTAGCTCCAAAAGGAAAGACATGATAGTGAAGACAAAGTTTACCTCCATATATGATGAAGAATGAAGCTAATATAGAATCACAGACAGATAAATTTGAATATTCGAAGTCACAAAGAAAATTCATAAAATCTAAAATCACCTTATAAAATCTTGAGCTACTCTACCTAACACTAATTGGTTTGAAAATAAAATATCAGTGGTTATTCTTAGCGATATTTGGCCTGCAAGGACTTACTGAATGTCCCAAGATAGAGGTCCTTGTTTCCGGCAACCCGGCCGATCCGAGCTTGCCATCTTCCATGTTGATGATGCCTAAAGTGAAAAATAGAAGGATGAGAACACTGTTCAGTGGACTATATGAGTCATTTAGAGCATTTTAAATATAAAGAAGAATCCATAGTTTTTGATGGTCAAGATTCACAATAACCTTGTCACTCCTCTATACATTGAAGCACCCCTAGAAAACCCACTACTCTTCCTGAAAAATACAATGTGAACATTAAACATTAGATTCAAATAAGAAATATTGTATGTAAAGACAACAGCTGGACAATTATCATACATTATGTTAGTCCCTTTTTATGAAATAGACAAGAGTCTATTAATCAATTTATAAAGTCTCACCTTCTCAAGTGTGCAACATATTCTTGTCGAGTCATGTTTTTCATTTCCTCAAGCTCCTTTTGGTAGTTCTCCAACTGCAAAAGTTGAAAAAGGAAATGTAGGCTTAGCTAGTTAAATGCAATGAACAGAAACACAATACTCTCGCAAGTACTTTAATGTATAATCTATCAATACAAGATATTTCACATTCAATAAGGATAATGTAATGTATGACTAAAAACGTACCCGGAAGTTAATATGAGTTGAAGGGCCCCAGTACTTGAGAGCCGCGAGATCATATGCTCTAGCAGCTTTCTCTTCCACATCATAACCTCCTGGAGGGAATAAAAATTTTGATTAAGCATTCGTATAAACACTTATCTCAAACATTATTAACATCACAACAGCTAAAATCAACTACTCACCAAGATAAACTGCAGAGGACAAAATATGATTGGAAAAGCATATCCCGGACAAACATGGATATGACAAAAAAAATTCATAGACCAAAAGTCAGAGTATAACCAAAAGAAGTTCAAAATACACCAACCAACCAAAAGCAATAAATCCAAAAGAACTTTTGTCATCTGGCTAACCTTGCCTCCCTTTTCTAGTCTGCCCCTCCTTCTTGCAACTGTTGTCCCACAAATGCGCTTCATACCTACCCGTCCACCTATGCCTGGTGGAGATTCATCAGCCAGCTGTTAGCTCAAACAGCAGCTTGGACATTAACTTATAGAAAACACACAACTTTCACACCTTAGAATAAAACATAATTAACCCGAAATATTACTATAGCTACATATTACCCGAATGATACTTTTACCATATAAAACGAAACTTTAAGATACAATTCGTCAATTGTTATTATCACCCGACGATATAAATTATTGCAGAAAAAAAAGGGAAATGTAACGCCCCATCCCACATCGGTTTTTTGTGATATTTGTGTGCACTTTATAATGGCTTGAATTCACTATTATTATCATCATCAATTTAAGCATTTTAGGCCAGTTGATTAGATTCAAGTGTGGTGTCAGGACAATGTTAGGCCTAGGTCGTTACAGGACAGGTGCTAACCCAAATACTTATAAAGTGCACACAAATCTCACAAAGAATTGATGCCTTTTAACATTTTTATCATTTTAATGCATTAAGGGATATTATTTAAATTTCTTGAGGCAAAAATAGGAAATTTATTTAAATGATTATTATTTTAAAATTTAGTAATTTAATTCGGGTTTCGGAAGTTGAAAACATATATGAAATCGGGTTCGGGGCATTTCTTGTCAAAATTTTCATTTAAATTTTATTTTTTTACTGGATTTGGAATGTTCCGAGTACCCGCAGGTTTAGGACGTTCCGGAAATAGAATTTCCGTTTAATTTTTATCCGAGTTTGAGACGGAAATAAAAATCAAGATACTATTCCAGTAACGGGTTTGGGATTCCTTCGTGAACAAGGTACTCATCCCGTTATCATCCCTAGATTACGGGATAATTCAAGTGGTTGTAATTACCTTCTACAAGCTAGAGTTCTTAGATTCAAATCCTGTGGGGAACGGGGGTTGGGTTGGAGCGGGGATTTCTTAAAAAGAAAAAATTACTAAACCCAAAGCAAAAACTGAGGGTGTTTGGCTCTGCTTATTTGATACTTATAAACACATGAAAGAGTGCTTTTTTTTAAGTGTTTACAACCACCCAAAATAAGCAAAGCCAAACACCCTCAATTGTGTGGCCTAAGATGAAAAACAATGACAAAGATAAAACTGACCTGGTTACACCTCTATACAAGGATGTTCGCTGACCAAAAGTGTCAATAGATTTTCTATAAGCAGTTTGCTTTTGTGACACCTTTGCAAACCCTCTTTTCTTTTCTTCAATGGTGGCAACACAGTCTGTCACAGGAGGTGAGATCTGGCCTGTTGCTGTGACACTGCTAGACCGAGAGCCAGGACTCATTGATAAGCTTAGAGATTGTAAATCACCACAGCCCACTGCATCTGCAGCACCATTATCAACTATGCTGCCATTGACATGTTGGTCAAGTGCTTCAACCCAGTTTTTAAAGCATGGTAGCTCCTCTCCTGACATTGGAATCTGAGTGTCACAACCTGCAAGTTGAGTGCGACGGAGTAGTTCAAGGGACAGAGACTAGTTCTACAGGAATAACATCCTGGGTTCGAATCCCATGGGGAGCGGGGTTGGGTTAGGTACGGGGGTTTAAAAAAAAAAAGACCAGTGTTTGAATCCCATGGCGAGGGGGGTTGGGTTAGGGACGGGGGTTTCAAAAAAAAAAAGACCTGTAAGTTGACTTTCTTTTGCTTCTCCATGTAGAGGTCCGCGGTACACATCATGGCACTGCGGTGCAGAATAAAAATGGTGGTGGTCTTGGACTTTTATTGCTCCTGCTTCTTGTTGTTGTTGTCTAAAGGGTTCTTGAAGAAGCTCTAAAGAGAGATGCCTGGTGGCTTCAGGTTCAGCATCTTGGTGGTAGTACATGCTGTCTAAGCTAAGAGCCATTACTTCCCTTTCATGCCTTCCATATTGATGAGCTGCCATTGCTGTACCTCCAAGAAAGTCCTCCAATTTGGGAGATGCATTTGACACCGCTTAACATAATTTTTAAAAAAAAAAAAAAAAACACCTTTTTCAGAATATATATAAAACCCACTCGGAACATTTCGAGTCCGTAAAATATGAGAGTAACGGTAAATATTACCACGATCTCATAGTTTACAACTCATCGCCATTTATTTAAAAATATTAAAATTATGCACTTACAAAATCTCTAAACAAATTATAATGCCCGTGAGGGGAGCATTAGTGTAATATCTAACTTTCAGTGTGTGATCTTGAGAGAGCTTCCATGAAACAAAGCGACCCGCCTGATGGCTTCAGCGCCGTTACAGACAAAGGAGAATGAAAGACTGAAGTTTTACCTATTCCATAGGAGATGGCAGAGGTGTTGAGCTGAGGTGTAGCAAGATAAAAGCTTGTTGGAAAATCTGCAGCAGCTGTAGAAGTAGAAGAAGAAGACTGACTATGATGATTGAACTCTTGTAGATGATGATGATGATGATGCTGTTTTTGATATACTGAAGTAGCCTCCATTTTCAAGTGGGGTGAGAGAGTGAAACCCAACCAGTTATTATTATTACTATTGTTAGGTTAGCATCATTACTTCTGCTTCCACTTCTATCATCATTCAAAGACTTCATCTTCTTCTTCTTCTTTTGATGATCTCTCTCTCTCTCTCTCTCTCTCTCTCTCTCTCTCTCTCTCTCTCTCACACTATCTCTCTCTTGCTTTTCTTGCTCTCAGAGTTTCTTGTTGCTTATTGCAACTCAATCATTAGAAAGAAAAAACAAAGCAATCATTTCCAAAAAGAAAACTCTTGGATTCACATCTCATATATGAAAGACTTCTAGAGATTTTGCAGCCTAAAATATACATGCTCTTCTATCTATGCCAAACAAACCAGCTAGCAGATACCCGTTTGCTTTTACTCCCTTCTCAAGTATCTAAAGAGAACAAGACTGATCCCTTCAAACTAAACAAAAAGAACGAGTTTTAGCAAGTTGGGTAGTATCCCTGCATTTCATTGGGATCCGTGTACTGCATACACATACTTTAACCATATAGTGTGTGTGTATATGTGTAAGTCTGTATATCTATATACTCTCCCCTAAGGAAATTCTTACAAAGTTTGAAGCCCTACCTTAAACCCCAGAGGACCAGAAACAAAACTTCTCACCATATGTAGTTATGTTATCATTCCGTATATGGTCATACCAGTCCAGTAAAGCACTGAATACAAAGGGCCGGTTTGGATAGACGTTTTTTAAACAGTCCGTTTAATAATTTTTGAAAAATAAATTTTTTTTTATAAGTTAAAATTTCTGTTTTTAAAAAAGCATTGCTTTTGAGTTTTTTTTTTTTGGAGTTTTAATTTTTTTAAAATTTAAATTAAATAATTATTATAAAAGTAATGTAACTTTTTAAGAAAAAAATATTTTTCTTTTAAAAAAATCCAAACAGGCCCTAAATAGCAGAAAAGGGAAAAATATTTTGTTTTTATTGAATTTTAGAATTCTTTTCATTAGAGTACCCCCTCAACTAAAATTTTATGTTTTTAGAAATGATATTGGTATATTTATTTATTGTTTAAACACGCCTTCTCACATTTAGGAGGGATTTTTTTTTTATCTTGCACGTATACATTTTTAATATTTTTAAATTAATGACGGTGAATTTTGAATACATAACCTGAGTTCTAATACAAAGTCATAGCCTCATTTAAAAAAATTTTAAGTTTTTAAAGAGAATATTGATATATTTATTTATTATATTAACACTTTTATTACTATTGTCCTTGTGCAAAGGGATTTTTTTTTTATCCTTATTTTGAATATTCCTTTCAAAAAATGCCCTACTTTTTAGTTTGTTTTTAAATTTACCCTTTTCGGTATCGGTAAATCACTTACCGAAAGTATGCCATCTGACATATTTTTAGCAAATTTTCATAAATATGGTAAGTCAGTTACCGAAATGATAACTCACATACTGTATTAACAACTACCAATACTTGTTTATCATCATACACATTCTGTATTTTTTCTGGCAAAAAGTTACAATTTCTAAAAAATGCAAAGAAAATTAGTGGTGGGTGTATAGACCATTATTGTGTTTGTCAAACTCAAATTCTTTGAGTCTGTCAAACATAAATACTCAATACTATTACAATTTGACTTATTTTTATGTGTTTGAGAAAATTGTTTTCAGACAATTTTTCCACAAAAGTAGTATAATGGGTGTTTTAGTCATTTTTTTAAAATTGGCCAAGAATAAGATAATATTTTTAACAAGAGAACATAAGTTCAAATTTGTACTTTCAATAAGCATTATATATTTGATAAGTTAAAGAACCTGGTTATATTGATTTTTTTTAATTAAGAAAAACTCCATATTCATTTTGCAATAAGTATTTGGTTTACCTTAAAAAAATTGAAACTTAAAAAAAATTACATTTAACTTTTTTTAAAAGTCATAAATTTTAACATCTCAAAGAATATTTTATTTCGCAGTTATAAGAAAATATTAAAAAAAATAATCTATAAATAAGCTCACATATAATATGCTATTCTAAAAAGTGTTGCTTTATTTTAGAGAGTCGTTCTTACTTAATTAGCTCCGGTATATATCCTATGGTATGTCACTTACTGTATGCACATTGGTAACACAATGAATTCAAAAATCAAATTGTTGCATTGAATACAATAACTAGCTTGCTATTACGGTAAGTCAATTACCATGATACTGTGACAGTTGCTAATTTGTCAATTGTGAATGTGAACCTCCCCAAAAATGGTAAATCACTTACCATTTTGATAAGTCAATTATCGAAAAAGGTAGATTTAAAAACAAAATAAAAAGTAAGGCATTTTTAAAAGAGTTAAATTCAAATAAGTCCCTAATGTTAACACTTTTTTTTTTCATTTTAGTCCCCTATTGTTGCAAATAATTCATACAAGTCCTCAATGTTTACTTATTATAGTTAAATTAGTCCCTGCAGTTAGAGTTAAATTCAAATAAGTCCCTAATGTTTACATATTTTTTAATTTTAATTCCTATTGTTTCAAATAATTCATACAAGTCCCCAATGTTTAATTATTATGGTCAGATTAGTCCCTACAATTAGAATGGACGTTAGTTTTGACGAAAATGTCCTAAATGACCTCAAACATAAAAACAATTGACAATCTTATCCTTTGCGTATTAAAACGAAATCCGATTATCTATTTTTTTAAGCAAAAATTTCTAGCCAAAAAGAGAAAAACAGTAGGAATTTAACATTTTGGATGAAAGTTATTGCATTCTTTGCATATTTGGATTTATTGTGAACTTTTATAAGACACATTAGACATCTGATTGAAATTTTTTAATAAAAATTAGGAACTTTTATTGTCTAAAAATTATTCCATAATGAAATTCACAATATAAAAGTTCAAGGTATTATAATCAATTAAGAATAAAAAAAAAGAAAATAAAATTAGTTCCAAACTTTTTTATTCATTTTTTTAAAATAAGGACTAATTTAAATAAGTTTGTAAAATATTGGGGATTAGTATCAATTTTTTTCAAATAATGGGGACTAGTTTGACTAATTTTGTGAAATATTGATAATAATATAAAATTTTTTAAATAATAAGGACTAATTTGAATACATTTATGAAACATTAAGGATTAATTTAAATATTTTAAAATAATAAAAATTATTTTAAAAAATAAAAAAAATAATAGTGACTTATTATGAAATTTACACTTTTAAAAAAGAATGTTCAAAATCAGGGTAGAAAAAAAAAAAAAAAAGTCCGCCAATTGCTTTTAAACTTCTATCAGTTATGTTTCTCTCTCATGAAAGAGTCACCTCGATCTATGGTCATGTCCGAGCCAATGGGGAGAGAGAAGGGTCAGAGAGCAAATAACCAAAAAAGAAATTTGCTTTTAATTTTGCAGCCACAGGGAGCTTTGGATAGATTTGATGGGAGGAAATCTGTGCAAATGCAGTCACTTCATACAGCACATATCCAGGTCTGCAATCCTCCAGTCTTCACCAAAAGGGCATTTAATTTGACCCCAAAAAAAAAAAAAACCAAGAAGGTACAATTTCAAACTAAATGTTTTGCACTTTCAACTTAAGAATTACAGCTTGCTTCCACCTTTCAATTCAGGCCCCAAATGTGGCCTTAATTGCTGCGTCTGTGTTAGGCACCGCATATTTGATAGAAAAATTGCAGATTTGGCGTATTGGTAGCGTTACTTTTTGACATACATTGCATTTGCTTTTGTCCCTCATGCAATGGGATTGCAGCAAAATTATAATTAGGATAAGCTTTAAACTTGTAAAATATTCCAAAAATACTTTAACAGTAATAGATGCGAATAAACACGACTCATGACCTAAGTTTGAATTCAGTTTCTTGCCCTGAGTTGATTGTCCTTGACTTAACTAGTGTTGTGCACCCGATGTTTACCAGTTAGTAGTTGGCCTCTTTCGGGGGTGTTAGTGGTCGGGCTCTTCCACCTGAATTTTACTTGTGGAAAAAAAAAAATGGAAAGTAAATAAAATACGAGAAATTTTTAGGCATTAGGCAAACATTTATTATAAAGCAGAATCTTGTAGTCCAAAAAAAAAAAAACGAAAAGACATATGCTCGATGTCACTTTCTTTTACCACCCAAAAATTATATATTGTGCGTATATTTAATTGACATGTTAATTCAAAGAATTTTTAGTTTTTCTCTTTTTTCATACTAACTAAATATACATGTGAAAAAACAAAGAAATAATGTAATAACCAAGTAGAATCTCACTAAAGATGATAACCAAGTAAAAAAATAATGTAGGAAGATTAACTTTTAATGGTTTTGCGGCTTGATTTTGTGCGGAAATTGTTAAAAGTTTTCGTTTGTATTCAGACTATCTTGGTCTGCTGGCCTCCTGATTAAGAAGTTACATTCAATTAGTCTTCTAACATTATTATATATCATCTCTTGACTTCTTTACTTTTCTGTATAAATAAATATATATGATCCCTTTACCTCTCCACCGCGTTTTTATATAGCAAAAACTGTTAGAGATAACAAGAAAGAAAAGATAATGAACAAAGACAAAAGAGTTTTTAATATGAGTGAACTTTAGAATTTTAAGAATTAGATTTGCAATAATTTTGCTTCAGTTTTTGGTTAGTGCTACTGTACTTTGAGGTAATTCTTTTTAACTATACAGAGCATATACATACATACATATATATATATATATATATATATATATATATAGCTGCATTCAAAAGAAATTAATAGTCCTAAATTTATGAAATTCTTGACCAACTTTGAGATATGAAAACTTTCAGCTTACTGGAAAAAAACCAATGAGTGTTGTAGTCTACCAACAAATTGCAAGTTACTATCCCAACACTCCCTCTTATTGGCAATTTTTTCTGCATTTCCTTGATCTTCTAGAATTTCTATGCTGGCACAGCTTTTGCAAGAAAATTAGCGATTGTCGGATCTATATGTACGTGTTGAAGATTTTGTGTCGTTTTGATTTTCAACTTGTCATTTGGTTGGACTTTTTGGAGTGGAAGCTGGTATTTTTTTTTTTTAAGAACTTAGTACATGAGTTTTGATCTTGATTTTTTCCATTCCTTTTCACCTCGGTTTTGAGCAATGTTTATATTTCCATCGAATTAATCTGTGAAGGTTATTTAATTATATTATATATAAGAAGGATATTTTAGAATATATTTGGTCACAAATATAGATAAATACAATCGACGTTAACTTAAACCAATTTGATTATTAGTCAAATAGAGTTAAGTGATTATTAATATATATTAGGAGGCAAAGTATCGTTAACCCTATAAATTATGGGGGTGAAGTGAAAAAACACCTTTTTTGGAAAACTTTTAAAAACGTTTACTTTTGAACTAGGGTATCTTAAGACGTATTGAATTTAAAACTAATCCCTCTCGAACCATGGTGATCGTATTTAATATTCACTTGTTGTTGAACAAATATGGGATCAATGTCGGAATCAACAGCATTACACTCCCTATGTGTGCAAATTATACCATAAATTCACATTATGGTATAACCAAAGGTGCATTGTATAACACCTAATAAATTTTACAATCTAATTGTCAGATCAACGTGAAATTTAATGAATTCACTCTTCTCATGTCAACGAACTCAACAGAACAATATAATCGTCAATCAAACACTGATAACACCTTCTGCTGCAAGTTCTGGAATCGTTCACAGATTGTGAACATATCGTTTATTTAAGAAATAAAAAATAAGTAATTTATCATTGTGAACATATAATATAAAACTTTTGAACATATAATACAAGAGTAATGGATCATTAAATTGTGAATAACTAAAATTTTTGAATATAAATTGTTAAAAATTATAAACATATAACATGCGATTTGTAAATAATTAAAAATTGTAAACATATAAATAAAAATTATGAATTTATAATAATAAAATAGTAAACATACTATCGTGAGATACACAGTACTACCTGAATGCACAATATTTAGGACGAATTGTATCAATTCTCCTTAGTGTGGTGCATGTAATTACAAGTCCAACTTGTAATTGATGGTGAGATTAGCAGCAATTATTGCAATCTAGTTCCAATCTAATTCCTCTCTATGAGGAAATCAATAGGCCCCTAGTCAACACCTGCTTCCAGGCAAAAAGTAGAAAGCGGGCCTCTGATGCAGTCGAAATATTCCAAAGGAATTATTAGCAAAAAGGGCCCTCGTTGACACAAACTGTTTTAATTTGCTGATACAATATTTGGAGTACTATTTTGTAATTTGCATTACTTATTTTTTATTTAATTAATGATTATGACATATTTTTGATCCGTTGTTTTTACTTTTTCTTTTACACTATGCATGGATTGAGGAAAATGGGAAAAAAGGAATGGTTTGAGAGGGATTTTTTAATTCCTTTCTCTTATTTGGATCGGAAATATATGAAGGGTGAGGGTAAATAAAGGATAGACCTCGTCCGTTTATAATCTCTAAATTTAATATTTCCAAATTGGTGTCAAATAGAGGGGAGGGAAACGATTATTTTGTGAAATAGCTATTTCAACTTTTATGTAAATGTTTACAGAAAATTTAAAAAAGGGGACATAAAAGTCAAATTATACATAAAATGTTTCACTCCCTTCCATTTCATTCTCAATCTAAAGAAAAATAATTTGTAATCTTTTTGGTTCCTTTCCTTTATAAAATTTACCTAATGCAAATAAGAATTAATTATATCATCTCCTTTACTTTGTAGCACTTTCCTTTTCTTTCTTTTATTAAACTTTCTCCCCTCAATCCAAACATAGGGTTAATATTTAAATTTTGGATCGTCTTATCGTTTATTTGTTTTGACCTCGTTAGTACTTTAAGGTCCATTTGGATTGACTTTCTTTCAAAAAAATTTTTTCAACAAGTTTTATTTTTTTTTCTATAAGTTTTGAGGAAAGCTATTTTCTTTAAAAGTTGAAATTTTTGACTTCTGAAAAAAAGTTAAATTTGAGTTTTTCTCCAAAATTTTAATTTTTCTTGAAAATCAATCTAAACATATATTATAAAAATTATGTGATTTCTTAGAAAAATATTTTTTTATTGGGAAAAAAAATTCAAACAGACCCTTAGTTGAGCCCATGAACTAATAAACAGAAACAATTTCAGAAATTTGAGAGCACGTGCGTATACCAACAATTTTTCGTTTATGCCGATTAAGAACTACTTCTGCAGGAACAAAAAATGCTAGTAAACAAAATCAGTTTGAAATTTGGATCAACGTGATTATATTTACTCGCTTGGGTACAATTTATATGATATGTGTACCATAATTTATATGATGATCTATTACTAATGTGATCCTATTTGTTTTATGATACTCGTCTTGGGCAATGGAAATCTAAAATGGGATGTGTCCTAAATGGCAAACTGGAATAGTTGAATAACCATTTGTTACTATCAAAAGCCTTGAGCTTGAACTTGTTAATTATTTTTTATCACAAATATTACTTATTGTTTGATTAATAAAGCATCATTAAAATATGCTCATTATAAATTTATAATATTGCGATGGCATTGCGATGGCATGAGTGTAATCTTATTTAAAATAAATTTTTTGTGAGCAAATAAGGGGAAAAAGATATTGGTTTATTCCCCTAATAATTCTTGGACTATTGACTTTATCGCATTTTCGTCCTTTAACTTTCAAAATAAATATTTTAGTCTTTGAAATCCTTAAATGAATAAGGACTAACGATGTTCCATTTATGACAATATAGGGATTATGACATCCCATTTATCAAAATTCAGAGACTAAAAAATTCATTTTAAAAGTTAAAAAACTAAAATGCTACAAAATCAATAATCGAGACACTATTAAAGGACCAGAAAGGCTTGCAGTGGATGTGCAATCAGTGCATGGCTAGGTAGGGTACAAATTTGCTTTACAAACTTGTTATGGGGTCTTTCTTTTTCGTGAGGGTGCTGCATGCACAAGTGCATGAAGTGGCTTTTCTTGGGGACATATTTTCAAATGTGAATGATTTTGTTTGAATCTTTAGACGATGACTAAGCCGTGGGAGGTGCAGGGAGACATTCGTCTCGTTTGAATTAATTTTTTCTTTAAAACTTTTTTAAAAAAGTTAAAGTGTCTGATGTTTATTATTCTTTTTTATAATAAACTACACAAATACGATTTGCATTTTGCTGCCATGACCTATCTTTTTCTATCACTACAGGAAGAAACGAAACGTTGAAATGTCACAATCTATTTTAGTCAAATTGTCTGGTCACAATCAGCTTTAGATTCTCTCTTTTCTTTTCCACTAACGGAATAGAAAAATCAACTACCTTTCATAAAATTTTAAATTAATTTAGAAAAATAAAATTTTTGAAAAAAAAAAAAAGGTCAATGTGCACAGACTAGTAACATTTTGATTTTTGTCATAGCTCCAAATAAGCTATCTGTCCTTACCATGTGACATTTCGTTCGTGATTTTTCCATTTACTTTTAATCAAACCAATTCTGACAATTTATAATTTTACAAAATTAAAACTATCCAAACAATAGAGAATCGATGTTTTTGATTGATTCGCACGGTTTACAATTGATTTTTAGTAAGACCCTTCAATCAATTCTTGAACAATTTTAAGAAATTTTTAGGTATAACTTAAATTAAACGAGATTGCGATACAGTTGCATTGAACAACAATACGACTATATACATATTTAATATAAAGACACACACACACACATAATTATGTATACATAATGAAAATATAACAAACAATTCGATTTAAACTGCAATTTAACTCCTTTAAACCACAAACTGCAAATCAAACCGGCTGCATGAAATTTTTAAAAATAAAATTATAATTGAACTAACTACATTAAGAAAAATACTAGTCCATGACCAACTTGGATTAAGCAAAATAATTTTTTCAGTTTTTACGATTTTATGTACCCCTAATTAGCAATGCTGATCTCATACCGTACACAACGAAAAAAAGAAGACGCTATGATGGAGCACGACAGTATGAGCAGGATTTGACAATTATAAACTATCAGAATTATTTTGTCACAACTAAAGAAAGAAAATGTTTTATCATAACTATGTTAACAATTCACAACCATCATATATTTGCCCATAATAGCATAATGTTGTCAATAGATCCACTCGAATAATACGATATGTTATGAATAGATCCATTCCCCACAATGAAAGCTTATTAAGTCCAAGGGTTGCATTTAATGGTTATCATCTGCTGATTGGCCTCATAGTAATGATACAAATAGCTGAGTTTAGCACACCCTGCTTAATACAGCTAATCCTCATCACTATCACTTCCCGTAATCAAAGAAAGGCCAATCAACAGAGTTTCTATCCCATTCAAGTACATCATGATTCAAAGATCCAAGAAATTGAAAACGCTTGACCAGAAAACAAGAAACTCGAAAACGGCCATGACAAGCAGCCGCCGAGGAGTGCTCCATGTGTCGACTCGGACAATATTGCGAATCAACTTCCTTATACATAACCGGTAATGATAAAGGACGATTTGTTATACAAAGTCCCGCTGTCTTTGCAGCAGGAGCCAAGGAAAGGTTGGACCCGCTATCCAAGAAAATTTGGCCAAATGGGGTCATACATATCAAACATTCCCTACTAAAACGAAGGAACAACTATTGGTATAGTAGCTCCACATAGTGAGATGGAACCCAGCATTCTCCGTAAAGGAACAATCCAGGGTAACAAATGGCACTCTAGTGTTGAAGCAAAATCCTTTTTCGGCTAAAAGAAACTCAACAATACATTTGCACAATATTTACAGCGAATTCCCACATGATGGAATAATAGCACCAAGACATTTCCTAGTACTTCCAGCTAAAAGAAACTCAAAAGTACCTTTGCTAAATATCCTTAGAGAATTCCACGTGATGGAATCTAGCAGCAAAATTACAATAATGTAACTAGCAGAGAGGTGTCGCATTAATTTATGTAGTCTCTGGAGGGAATAATTTTTAACCGAGTTGGCTAACATGACAGAGGAACACAAGAACGTGAACATACAAGGCCATCATAAATATCAGCAAGGTAGAAAACTTCAATGACAATATAATGCCATAACTACATAAGAAAACTTCAATGACAATATAATGCCATAACTACATAATCTCACATAACTGTGGTCAAATTAAGAAATCAAGCTACTCAACCTCCAATGAAAAGCGTAGGTAATCATGCTACGAAGTAAAATTAATCAATAAAGGGAAAGTTTCAGGCACAACATCAAGCCAGAAAGCAAATACTCATATCCTGAATCTTATACAGAAATAAATTGAATTCATTGTTTGTTCACGGCTCTAAGTAAGAGCCATTTGGCCAAGGCAGTTTATTTTCTCACTCGCAAACCCACACTGAGAAAGTATCTCAACGAGTCTGCTTAGTGTAAAACCATTATTTGAGCATAGATCAAAATACTCTTTTTCTTTTTTGATAGGATGCCCCCACATTGAAGTGAATGGAAGCCCTAGAACTACTCCAAAATTAAAATTATGTACTCAAAATGTTATATGTTTTTGAGTCCCAACAGTCCAATCACAGAGAAACAACTCCCAACTCAATTTGCTGGAAGCACCCTCACCTTTCAGTGAGTGCAGTATAACAACCAGAAGAATCATAACATGAAAGACTTGGTGCGAAGAATCAAAAGAACAGAGGTGATCTATTCTGGAAGATGCTTTAAATCTTAAGTGCGTTTTCTATCAGTAAGTTTGGATCCATAATCACATGAACACAGCTCCAGCACAAATATAGATGTGTAAGTAAACATCGCAAGTAACCACAATCAAACCACAGAGAAGGAAAAGAACTAAAGGGGGGAAAAGGACAATGCAGTTTGTACATAACATAACCAACTAACAAACTATTTTTAAGTCAGAAAGAAATCTCATTTCAAGATTTCAGCATTTTATAAGAAAGATGCTCAAAAGATCATATAAGAAAACAATAGTCCAGCATACAGATGAAAACATGTAATCAGCCTTGTCACTGCAAGCAACCAACATCAAGGGTCCTCTAATAGCAAAAACCAAACGAGAAGAGAAAATTATGGACACCATCATAGAAGATGTTGCACCTTTTGAACAAGAAAAGTATGCAAGTATCAAAACATAATGTGCCATCATCAAAAGAGGCAATAGTTACATAAAGGTTGGACCTAGCAACAATGATAAGACATCATATCTTGTTCACGTAGAAGCACAAAAAGTAATGCATTGGCTGCAATTTCTAAAACACAAGCGCAAACATAGCAGTATGCCATCAATGACAATGAAATCCTAAAGAGAGAATTTGATTATGAAAGAATATATTACAGCTGCCTGAATCCTGTACCCATATATTATTGGAAGAAAAGAGAAGACAGAATAGCAAGAGATGTCTTTCTACTGTTTGGAAAAGGTCTAAAGAAATTCCACCCAGACAATAAAATAAGATAGCCCCAGACAATCAGTAAGAGAAACTACTAACCTGCCAATATCCACAACCAGAAGACAATGTAGTCAGCTTGACTTACCAGCAGGATAAGACTTAAAGCGCTGATTAGTACCTTTTTTATTCTGCCTCCTAGCAGCTCCACCAAAGCTTCCAACAGAACCCAAAGAATTGGCATCGATACTTCCCCTACCAATCTGAGAAGTTGTTGAATCGGCTCCGCCTTGTGCATCAGCAGTACCATTCATTCCTGCTCCCATTGTCCCATTATATCCATTTGCAGCTATACCAACTAATCCAACCCCACCATTCATATAAGCAGGATACATGGAAGGAGCACTGCCGTAAGGCAATGGACTACTGTGGTTAACCACAGCAGGGCTATTCCACGGACTCCTAGGTGCAACTGAAGCCAACCCATAGCCAATACCCCCAAATCCTCCTGAAGGATAACTGCCACCAAAAATACCAGCTCCATAAGTGTAACCTGTAACACCTCCATAGCTTGCAAGAGGTCCATAACTAGGCAGAAGACCATATTGAGAATTGTAAGGAGGGTAATTCCCATGTTGATAAGAGTTATAGTTATACCCTACACCTCCGCCTAGCCTGGTACTGTACACATTAATGCTACTGCTGTTTCCTTCTTTTGGAATAGCCCTCTTCACCTCCACAAGTTTGCCACTCAATTCATGAAAGTTCTTCTGCATAACCTCCTCAACAGATTCCTCAGACTGAAAAGTAATGAATCCAAATCCCCTTGGTCTGTTAGTCAAATTGTCATGCATTACAACTACATCTGTAATCCTACCAAATCTCTCAAAGTAATCCTTGAATTCTTCGTCTGTTAGATTAGCTGATAAACCCCCTACAAAAATCTTCTTAGTCCTAAAATATTCATTGCCCCTACCATTAACTCTACTGTTTCTATTCAATCCCCAACTCTGCTGTTGCTGACTTTGCTGTTGTTCACTTCTAGGTATTGCTTTTTTCACTTCTACCTATAAAATATGCCACAATAAACCAAATATCACATAATTCGAAAACAAACCTGAGAGCTCCCTGAAAGTAAAAACAAATAACAAATCTACGAACTTTGTATCACCAGTTTCTTACTATCCTACTTCTTCACTAACATAAAATACAGAAGTTAGAAAAGAAAAAAAAAAAAGACTAGAGAATTGAAGTGCCAGCCCACAGAAACCAAAGAACATTAGTTGTTTGAATAAAATTGAGCTGCAAAATTATCAAATTATTCCATGCCAGGGCTACCTGAAATCAAATTAACAATGCAGAAACCAGATACATAAAAATATAGCTAAGGACCAAAGAACCCATCCGCTAAGAAACACACTCACATGCAAAACTATAAGTTCTTACAGAAATCTTTACAAATGATTTTGTCTGTATTCTTTATCAAATAAAACCAAATAAAAAGTTTTACATGCCAGATCTTTTTACCTTACTAAGTAGACAATCGAATAGAATTTCCAGCTCCTACATTTCAATACTGCAGAAAAATCAAATTTAACCCATAAACTAGGAAAAGAAATAAAAACTAAGTATATACTAAAAATTAAATCTTTGTTATCAAAAGCGAAAAATTATTAAAAAAATCACAATAGATATAAGAAGAAGAACTAGAGTTTTTACTAATTAGCAACAAAACTAAATGCTCAAATTCTCATCAAACAAAATTAAAACAAATAGAGCACAAACATTTTCAGCTCACACATTTCAATATGCCCAACAGCCAAAAAATCAAATACTCAGCAAAACAAAACATTTTCAGGTAACAAAATTAAATATTTCTTCTAAAAGATTCTTAAAAAAAAGTAAAGACAAGAAGGTAAGGTTTGATTCAAAGCACCGTTCTTGATAAAATCTGATGAGAATCATGAAGAGCTTGATCCACAGCAGAGGGTTCCGAGAAAGAGACGAAGGCGAACCCTCGAGGACTACCCGTGATTCTATCCTTAGCTATAACACACCCAACAACGTTTCCATACTTATTGAAGTAGTCTTTAAGAACATCCTCTGTTGTCTCCCATGAAATTCCACCCACAAATAGCTTCCTCTGCTCAGAAGATTCTTCCATTTTCAAGCAATTTTTGTGGAGAATTAAGAAACAAATTGGGGAATTTTAAGGTGAGATTTGGAAACCCTAGCTTTGGTGTGTTAGGGTTTTTGGGGAACGGTGAAATTGGGGCATGGAATTGTAAAAAAAGAGAAAATAGTAGTAAAATTTATTTGTGGCAAAAATTAGAGGGGAAAAAAGAGTGGAATGTGTGGTGATTTTTTTTTTTTTTTGGTTAGGATTTCTGTTTCACCTTTTGTGTGGTTTTAGAAAAAGAGTTGCACTCTCAAAAGCGTTGGATTGGCTTTTTAGCAAAAAATGTAAGTAAAAAAATAAAGAGAGAGAATGAAC
Organism: Cordia subcordata; assembly: GCA_028554755.1. Taxonomy (NCBI): domain Eukaryota; kingdom Viridiplantae; phylum Streptophyta; class Magnoliopsida; order Boraginales; family Cordiaceae; genus Cordia; species Cordia subcordata. The sequence goes on from JAPTOF010000002.1 coordinate 2,804,007, forward strand.
GGATGCTATCAAAGAAATTTAACGATTATAAATTATTTTTGAACTTAAAACAACGGTTTTTTTTAATAGGATTAAGAGTTTGTTTGACTTATTTTTTAGATATTTAAAAATATTTTTTGTGAATTCAAAAGTTAAAACTAATTTATTTGGCCCATATTTAGAAGAGTTTTTATATAAAAACTGAAGCTAAAAAAATTTAAAAACCTAGAAGCTCCAAATTAGAGTTTTCCAATAAAGACTTTTAAAAAATTATTTTTAACATCATGTTAAAAATTATTCTCTTTCATTTTTCCTCAAAAATATTACTTTATATTTTTTTAAAATCCAATGATACTCTCAAAAACTGAAAGCTCCACTATTAGAATACCAGGGAAAATAATCAATAGCTTTTATTCAACAGTACTTTTACGCGGTACTGCTAAAAACTTTATATTTGAATCGCTGAAATCTCACAATTAAACCAAATAAAAGCTTAAGATCTTATGCTAATTGGTGGTTTAGATTAGCCTTTTAACTTTACATCTCATATTCATTCTATTCAAAAAAATATATTTTATTTTCTCTCATTTTTTCGTAATTTAGAAATTAAATGAATGGTTGAAGATTCTAATGCTACTATGTTCGTCAGATCTTTATATGTTTGTCTTAGATAATTTATATAGAGAAGTATTGTCTATTATCAATTTATCACAATACTTACAAAAATACTTTTTTTGAGATATATGTAGTTAAAAAAAAAAAAGACGCATCTACTACATTTATATATACATATATATAAGCTATAAGTTGGAACATATTAGGTATTTTGAAAAAAATTATTAATAATATTTGTATTTCTTATAAATCAAAAAATAATTTTTATTGTTATATATTTATAGTTTTAAAATTTTCATTATTTATCATTTAATCATATAATTGAGATATATATCAATATGTTATGACTCAAAGTTTAGTGCATTGTTCCAAATTCGCTTATTTTAACATTTTATTTAAACAACTAATTTTGTCATACCAAATAATCTACTGAGATTGTATGTTCATTTTCCATCAGATGATTTTTAGGATAAAATGCATGAAATATACTCTGCACCTCAAGTTTCATGCACCACTTAAGCATGGTGCTCTTTCTGCTTAGAAAAGAAGGAAAATAAAATAGATTTATGTGTGTGTATATATGTAAATGTGTATATATATATCTTGCTCTTTATCATTCTCTCTCATCCTTCTTTCTCTTCCCCTCTTTCTCCACCACTCTTGTCATGTCCTCCATCCCAAACTCCCAAACTTATAAGCAGGACTAGTATTACATGCATAACAAATAATTATTTAAACCTTCAAATCAACTGGCCTAAAATGATTATCCAAGTTATTAATTATATAACATCATGTACTTATAAACCACTCATATACATCTCACAAACTAACATGTGCCGTTACAACTCCTTCTCTTTGTAGTAGATCTATGTCCGTGTATAGTTTGGTGTGCTTTCCCAGTTGACAACCCGAACAAATCTTGACTAGATGAAGCAATACTACAATTGACTTTCAAGGACCCTATAGACACTAGACTCCTAATGCTTATAAAGTTTGCATGAGCAAGGCAAAAATACCAGGCACGAGGAGAAGCTGAGGAAGAAGAAGGCAGTCGAGTGTGATGAGCTTGACCAACTGAAGCAAGGAGGAAGTAGAGATTGCCTTTCCAACGGCGAATAGACGCCACACTTGAAGATCCTTCGGAAGGGCTTAACTGCACTACTATATGGAGTGGATTCAAGCCAGATGGAACAAGCCTTTTTTAACTAAACAAATCAAAGTAATTAAGGAGCAATATTTAGATTATCATATACCACGGTTATGAAGGAAATTGTTGAGATAGATTTGAGAGTTCACGCTCCAAACCTTAATTCACAAGACGTGATACGTGTGAATCAAGTGGAATGAACCTCTTGAACCATGAATACTTAACACATTATTCAAAGCACTAAAAATTATAAGTTATTGAAAATATGTGTACTCCAGAAATTTGGAAAAAAAAAAAAAAGAGTAAATAAACATTTACATGACACTTGCCAAACTGGCACCCTTATCTTAAATTAAAACATAAAGCATGTAGTGTCTCGTCACTACGAGTCTTATTCTCAAGATTCTAATGGAAAGAAAGAGCTATCCCTTCTCATCAAAGCATGTCCTCTTACTTGCAATTTTCTTTAGGAAAAATAAAAATAATAATAGGGATGAACAAATCAAATGTTTAGTAAATAACAGTCTTTCCCTAACAATAAAATAAAAAGTGTATTGAGGCATGACATAGAAAGTTGAAACCAAAATAATGGCCTGTACGAGTCAACAAGAAAATGTGGGAGTGCATGAAACTAAGAAATTTACGCTATATACATCATGTTTTAAAACTCCGTAATCAAATTAAATAAAAAAATAACCAAAGTATCACATAAGACATGTTGTGATAACATAATCACGATAGTAACGCGCAATAGCTAATAGTATAGGGCCCCCATTGGTACACGACATGGGTAAAAGGCCCTCACAGACACCCACAATAAGGGTCCCGCCATACACAATAAGGCAAAATAATTTGCCAACCACAGTATATCATAACACATCTTACTTGATATGGTTTAATTATCGAAGCCACTTTAGTGCGAAAAAGAAAATATTCACAACTCATTGAAAGTGATAATAATAATAATAATAATAAAAAAAAAAAAAAGAAGAAGAAGAATAATGATGATGATGAAAGAGTGGCATGAGAAAATCAAAATGGTGCACCAAGTATAAATGCGTAGTGATACAAGGAGATACCACCACGACTAGAAGAAGGCAATTAGAGTTGGAAATCATTAACATTAGAAAAGGATGACAGTAAATCTTAGAACACAACCAAAGTGGAAAAAGAAAAATGGAAAATTTGTTTCATGCTTGAGATCGTAAAAAGAAAAACAGTATAACACAAACTTTAGTTATAAATATGGAATCAGTAAAATAAATAAATAAATAAAGTGATCAAAGTATTATTACTATGACTCATAAATCAATCTGGCGTTTTAAATGAGTCATAAAGAAAGGGAAAAAAACTCAAAACTTTGGGGTAAGTGACCATAAAAGAAATTAATTGTATAATTATGTATGAATGGGTAAAAAAGAAGAATACATGAATAGATAAAATAAGAGACATCAGTGTGGAATATAATTTGATCTCATGATTGAAAATTTGAACTTTTCAGTCTAAGGAATAGAACCCAAAACTATTCCAGTAGCATTCTTTTCTTACTATTATTTTTTCCTTTGGTTCTCAAATGGCAAAAGTCTAGCATTAAACTCAAGGAAAATAAATAAATAAACAAACACCCAAAAGAAATTTTTAAAAAAAAAAAAAAAAAAACCAAGACTCATGGAATAGGATGGCTATTTTGTTGACAGTGCGAACATGAAGCATAATAATCTTAATCGAAGTTCTGCCTAAAAGAAAAGTTCAAAAGGATATGGATATATATAAATATTATGGGCCGAAAAAGTAGAACATAGAGAATGAAATTCAAGCCCGGAACTAACTAAAATAAGCCCAAGGGAGAAGAGTTGACTTAAATCTGACTTATATCTACGCCCATAAGCATTGTCTCTATTGGAAATGCTCTTCCATCGATCATTTCTTTATATTAGCATTAACAATGCATTGATGGACACAAAAGGACTATGTGCAATTCTTGAAAGAGCGTTGTTACGTATCAACTCATTGTTATCACACACTTATCAAGGTTCGTGTGTATGACGTTAATATGTTAAAATGACATTTATTTTTATATATTTATTGCTTTTTAAAAATACAATGAATAAATATCTCCACAACAAATAAAAATATGTAATGAAAATGGAGTAATATCTAATATTTCTCTAGTAAAGTTGGATAGTACTTGAGCTGACTGCTTAGGGACTAAGAGGGTGTTTTGCATTGTTTATTAAGGACTTAAATATTAGGCGCTTATAAGCACTTAAATAAGCGCTGTCAAACCACCCTCTAAATCTTTCAAAAATGATATCATGTGTTCGGTGAGGAATAGGGAGTTGTGATCCAAATATTAGGGCAAAATATCTTCATTGTTTAAAATGCAACACATCCTTATCTACACTAAATAGAAAAAAAAAAAAAAGGTTTAACAGACAATAATATTAGCTAAGAGAAGTGTGAGTTCAAAAAGATTATCAAAATAAACACAAATTAAAATGGCATGGAGACCACAAGTCTTCAACAAGAAATTTTTTGTGGTAAAAATTCCATAAAAATATATTTTTTTCTTTTTTGTCTTTGTCCTAAAAAAGATTGAATGATTTGTTTTCTCCCAACAACTAAATTAAAAGTGAATGTTATAGTTAATGGTCCCTAATGTAATTAATGGGCTTAAATGTGTTTTTCCAACTTTTAGAGCCTTGCATGGGCTTAGGGCTCCCAAATGATGGGATCTCTACATTTTGGCTTAATAGCACGTTACAAAAATTAAAGGCTATATATCTATTGCAGGCTTGTTTTTCCTAGTAGCAATCAATACTCACTTATTACCCTATCACATATTGTAGAAAAAGTATGAGCAACAAAAATAAATGCATTACTAAAGATTTAGTAGTCAAGTAGTATGTCTCTCACATTTAATACGAGCAGTCTAGAAATCAACCCCTGTTAGTTGTATATAATCAGTCTTTGACCTTTTTTGAAGTGGAATCACAATAAATATATTTTTTCATGCATGATTATTTTGTTCTTTTTTTTCTATTTTTGAGAAAATGTTTATTAATTAATCCTCTATGTGGTCATACTAAAAGTAATGCACCGGAACCTAGTGTAGAGTTTTTTGGCATTAAAAAAAAAAAAAGAACCTAGTATAGAGTTTTTAAAAAAAATTTGGACAAAAATATCCTTAGTATTTCTATGATATCCAATACTTACTGCATCTTCCTCTCGGATCCGTCTTAAATACCGTACATTCACGATATTCTCTTTGTCATTTTTATTTTTACTATCAATATTTTTTGAATTATAATTATAATTTTTTTTAGACTTCCTTAAATAAACAAAAATATAATTAAAATAAGAAAGCCGAGCATGAAGGTAAACAATAGTTTATTATTATTAGTTTGAGACTGCCGTTTTAATTAATAATTTAGATAAGAACAGCTTTTTTAAACAGATATGAAGGTAAATATTATTTCATTTGATAAAAGTTTGTTCCACGAAAAAATAATCAAATGCGTTTTATTACGACGTCTGGTCCCTAAAAAAATCTGTACATTTAAGAAAATCGACGAAGACAAAAAAAAAAAAAAGGAAAATGCTTAAAATTCCATTTCTTTAGACAAATTAAAATAGGAAAGCGAAAGCACATTAGGCGAAGCCAAACAAATGAAACAGAGCAGAATTGAGGTCAATATTTACCCAAAGAATCCAAGTCTTCATTTATGAATATGACGACATGACTAATTTTTGTGGAGAAAATCGTGTTTTCATTTAATTTTATACGCATAGCTCATCTACTTCTCTCAATCAAAGTCTTTATTTATTGACTGACACATAGCTCATCCACTTCTTTCCATCAAAGTCTTTATTTATTGACTGATATAAATGATTACATAACACCTAGAGATAACATGCATTTATTTATTAAATAAATAAATAAATTACATAATGTCACTTATGAGTAATTAGATTAATATCGTGTTTATTTGGTTGAACTTATAAGCACTCAAAATAGAAAACAACTTTCACGATTCCTTTTCATGAACTTACTTTTTTCTCAAAAAAATACAAAAATTTTTGCAATTAACATTTAAATTGGCTTTTAAAAAGTTAAACTCTCAAAAATTGAAATTATTTTCTAAAAAAAATATTTTCAAAAAAATTATTAAAAAAAATTTAAATGAGTCTCGTAAAAATGTAAACACTCAGAATAAGCAGCTCTTATACCGTGCACCATATATTGTATTTGCCCACTACATCGTACACCTATTTTCTCGTTTACTACACCCGCTTTTAAAAAAGAATTGCTGATTTCAAACACTCTCTTGTTCCTCTCTTGCAATTATTTGGTACTTAATTAAGAAGAATTTTGTTTTTAATTTATTTCCTGCCAATTCTTGATCATTTTTTTTAATTTCTTTCTCCGTTGATGTTGTATATGTTAGGAGCATGGGTGCAAGTTGGTGGTGTCTACATTTGAATACTGGAATGATGTTAAGGAATATAATAATCACAATTCTCTTATGTATAATTTTTTGAAGAACTCGTGAGCAAGTGCAATTATGGTGGATGGCTCCATTAATGATGGACGGAACTCTCACACTACTAGTGTAGAGATGATGAATGCGAACCTAAAGGGCACAGGGCTTATTTTGTGTGTATATATATAAATTTGTTTTTGTAGAATTTTTTGTATATAGAAAATTCAAATAAAAAATTATGGAGATATAAGAAGTAGATATGTTTTGAGCATGTTGTGAACTTTTCGTTATATTGTGAACGTTTCTTTTAGATGTTGTGAACATTTTTCTTTCAAAGTTGTGAACCTGTTGAAGATAAGTGTCAGAGCGTCAACAATAAGTTAGGTTGTAAAGATGTGATCAACAGATTGTGAATATTAGTTGTCAGAACTTTTGGAAATAAATTCGCTTGTAAACATAAGCTACAAAATCTGTAACATATATTATAATTTTGTGAACATACATTGTGAAATTTGTGAGCAAACATTTGTAATTTTGAGAACATATATTAATAAGTATTTGGAAAATTAAAATTACAGTATTATTCTTTTAAAAAGAACACAATGCCTCCTAATAAAATCAGAATTTATTGCAAATTACTCATTGCATTGCAAATACACAAATTTTCTGTTGTGAGTAGAGATTAACACTTGTATATCTTAAATTGAAGTTACAATATTTTTTTAATATAAAAAAAGAGAAAATACAATGCCGACTAATAAAATGTAAATGCTTCGTGAACACTTGCTCTTAAAATTATGAACATACTTCTTGAAATTTGTGAACACAAAATTTATAAGTTGTGAATATAGCGCTCAAAGTCATGAATAGGTAGTTTATCAATTGTAAAACAGGTAATTTATTGATTGTGAATATATAATATAAATTTTTTGAGCATATAATATAAGAATAATGAATAATTAAAATTATGAACATATCATATAAAAATTATGAATAATTAATTAAATGTAGCACCTGTTCATAATCTTTATATTATATGTTCACAATTTTTATGCTATATGTTCACAATTAATCAATGACATGTTCACAACTTGTTACCAACATGTTTATACCTATAAACTACATGTTAACACCTATTAACTACACATTCAAAACATAATGTTTACAACTTTAAACCAAAAGTTCAAAATGTTAAATATCTTCCGACACAAAAAATTAAATACAAAACTTGTACTATAAATAAAAGAAAAATTGCAACACCTACTCAAGTATGTGTTTTCTCATAGTTCTATACAGAGGGAAGCTAATCAGCTAATACCAAAAAAGAAAAAAAAAAGTTGTAGAAAGAGAAAGTCAAAAGAATCTTGTAGTGCCATGGATTTCTAGATATATGGCTTTGACTACAAAAAATTGGCCGATGAAAATGTTGTTGCGAGTTCCTTATAGCCGACCTATGTCCTTACTTATTCTTATAAGCAAGTCGTGATGTGTCCCAAAGCTTTGCTGATGCTGCAATGCCAAAAACTATATGCTCCATCCTAGTTTTTTTTCCCAATGCAAAGTAAAGGTTTGCTACCTTGTTGAGTGAAAACGACATCATCATTACAAGCATAATATTGGGTTATCGCTCAAAGTCCAAGCCCATACAAATTAGGAAAGAGTTTTAATGAGAATTAAAATTCTAGTTATGGTAGGAGTCTTAATTATGGTAGGATTGATAGATGAGGAAATCTTTGGAGGACAAGGAAATCTCCTCTATAAATAGAACTCTTGCATTAGTTGTATAAGGTGTGCCTTAGGGCCACACCCCATGGGGGGGTGTGGGTGAGAGAGAGAGCCTGAGAGCATCGAGAGTGTCTTATGTTCGTTCTAATCCTGTTGAGGATAGAACCATTGTAAGACTAGTCCTGTTAAAGATAAAACCATTGTAAGAACTCTGTGGGGAGGTTTTAGACTTTTTTGTCCATGCAAAAGTGTGTTTTTCACTGTGCTTTGATGTGTGTGCGTGTGTCCTCGTTTTTCCCAACAAGTGGTATCAGAGCCTGGTTGGTGAACTGGGCACGATGACAATGCAAGGAGGACACAATTTTGAAGAAGCTGTCATGTGGAGCAACTACGCTGAAGAGGAACGTCGAAAAAGAAGATGATGGACACCGAAATCAATTTTTCTCTTGATCACCAATTTCAGAACCGAGGCCACCGTTAGATTCGTCGTGATGAGTGGAGTTGAACTGTGATGGAGGTGTTGCTTGAAGATGATCGAAACACTACTGGAAAAGATGGAAAGTTTGTACTCGGGCCTGAGTCAGATTTTGATCCGAGCATCGAAATTGAGATTTGAGCATACCGTTGAACTTGTTGGCACTAAAAGAGTTCACTATACTTTTTACAGTGTTTCGTGACCAGAAACGATGCCATAAAAAGCTCGAAAGTTGTGAGGGGCTTCAATGGTAGATGATGATAGGAGCAACCAAATCAAGCATGCTTGATACCGTTAGAATTGCAACGATGAGAGGAGCGGAGCGGTGGTAGCGGCGTAACGAATGGTGACCGGAGGAGTTGCTAGCGATGTGAAGAAGATAGTCGCAGCTTTCATGGTGATTGACGTTTGAGGGATCCATAATAAGCGTGCTTGGTGTTGTTAGAACTGCGACGAGGAGAGGAATCTAATGGTTGTATCAACACGGCGTTTGGTGGCTCGTGGTGATGCCGGAGAGAGCTTGAAGGTGGTGACGCAAAGTGATGATGGTCAATGGTGAAACGACGTGAAGGTGACGATCAGATGACGTGGTTGTAGTCGCCCGTCGATGAGGAGCATGGTGGCGAAAGCTGATCGTTGATCTGACGGCCAGATGAGGTGCTGCATGTGGGTCGGGTCGCTTGATATTTTGGGTTAATGGATTGGCTCTGATTGTTGGGAAGAAGATGGGAGCTTGGATCTGGTGCGTTGCGGCATATGGTGGTGTGGTGTGCACGCAGTTATGAGCCGTTAGATCTTGTAGAGATGTGATTTAATGAATTGTGATTGTGTGTGATGTAATGCATGCGATGTCGAATTCAAATTTGAGCTCTATTTTGTGAGATTCCAACCTGAGATATGAGTTTTGAGACCGAGAGGAGTTTGACCGCTGAGTTTGATTTTGACTGAAAGTTGACAGCGTTGACTGAGGGTGTTCCTACATAATTTTGACGTCCTGAGTTCGTTTTTGAGTTCCGTTTTGCCAAATTTCTTGATGTATCGTGGGTGAGCCTTGAAATTGGGTAACACAATGAAGTGGTGATGAAATTCTGCGAAAGTCTTTGAAGCATTGTGCAAGCAAACACATTTAGCCTACTAGTGAACAAACTTCTAGAGGAAAGAAGTTTGGATGAGTAAACTAGTTGAAGAAGGTTCAATTCGAGGGAGGAGTCGTGCGAAGAGAGTTTACGTAGCTGAACGATCAGAATCCTGGCCAGACGACTGATAAAGAATGCTACTGTTAGAAAGAAGACCACGTCCGAGATGTCTAGTGTCGAGGGAGGACATAAACAATCTTGAGAGGCCGAGGTTAGACGGCACGAAGAGGGATGTTGGGGATAACTCCGAAAACTTACTAGGATGTATTGGTAGTTGCTGCCGTGAAAAGTGTTGTCGAGCGAGGGCTCCAGCATGAAGATTGTGAAGAGGTTTCAGTTGCGGCAAAGAAGCTTCGAACTTTTTGCAAAGGGAGGAATTTGTTGGGTTATGGCTCAAAGTCCAAGCCCATACAAATTAGGAAAGAGTTTTAATGAGAATTAAAATTCTAGTTATGGTAAGAGTCTTAATTATGGTAAGATTGATAGATGAGGAAATCCTTTATCTTGGAGGACAAGGAAATCTCCTTTATAAATAGGACTCTTGCATTAGTTGAATAAGGTGTGCCTTAGGGCCACACTCCATAAGGGGTGTGGGTGAGAGAGAGAGCCTGAGAGTATCGAGAGCATCTTATATTCGTTCTAGTCTTGTTGAGGATAGAACCATTGTAAGAACTCGGGGAAGGTTTAGACTATTTTGTCCATGCAAAAAGTCATCACCTGAGTTGTAATCCCATTATTGTTGAATAGTGAAATTTATCCCATAGGGAATCGTGGACGTAGGCAAAGGGCTAAACCACGCTAAAAATGTTGCGTGTTCTTTATGTGTTTTTCTACTGTGCTTTGATGTGTGTGCGTGTGTCCTCGTTTTTCCCAACACATAAGAAGACAAGGATTTAGTGACAGTTTGAAGGAGAAGACAATAGGGTCATGAGGTGGCAGTGGATGGAGGTGCTTGATGTTGACAGAGATCGAAGACTACTGTACTGGTCAACGGTGAACGGAGAATGTAATGGTGGTGGCCGGTCGGAGATCCAACAGCTAGATCTCCATATGTGTGTTTGTGTGAGAGAATGTGTGTTTGTGTGTGAGAAAGAAAGAGCAGATGAAGATGTGAGTCTGTTGTGTGCGTATGTGAGTTTTGTTTTTTTAATAGGAGGTGTAAGACATATGCCAAAAGGTGTATGATAATAGTTAGGTGTACAGTTCTAGGATATATGGCATTATTTGCACAAAACAAGTGTGGCCAAGCGCCTTCTAGGTCAAGTAGAGTAAGTGCTCGTTTGGCTTTGCTTATTGTAACGTGCTTATAAGTAAAAAATTGCTTTTAAGCTAGCTATAAATAAATAGAGATGTGTTTGGATAATATGTGCTTATAAGCTATTGACATGTGCTTATAAGCTATTGACATGTTTGGTAAATAAGTGTTTATAAGTAGCAATAGTAGTTAAAATGACTAAAAAAGATATGTTGTTTTAATTTGCTTTTTATTTTTAAGCGCAAACAAGTCTTTTTGTTTACTTTGACCAAGTACTTATAAGAATCTAAAAAAAAGTTGCTCCCCACTTTTTTTTTTTGGTCAGCTTATAAGTAGCCTTGAATTGCATATAAGTAAATTTATCAAACATGTCAATTTTTATTTTTAACTTATAAGCTGATTTGACCTGCTTATAAGCAAAGCCAAACACCCTCTAAACTTGTCGAAGTGGTGGTGCAGAGGACTCAATCCCTAGAACTTCTCACATGCAAGGGGAGGATTTACATTTAGTTTTATCCAACTGCTCTAATGGCGTGCGAATATTCGATAATTGTGTCAAGATTATTTTAATTTCATAAGAATCCTCGTTGATCATTTATCTAATAATCCCTTAATGCTTTTTTAATTCTTTGCATGTGATACAAGCTTCGAATGACTCATTGGTGACAAACCCTAAAAGATAAATGTGTGGAATCCAGGTGGTTTCTTCTGTAAAAACCTACCTATTTTAGCAGTGAGATACGGCCTACTTCCTCCTCTTTGGCCTTGGTTAAAAATACTCTCATAATATGGTAATTTCATAATTGTAATCCAATAATTGGAATATTTCATTTAATTTATTTTAATTATATCAATAATTCAGAATCGTGCAATCATAATTGGAATATTTCACTTAATTTAATTTAATTATATCAATAATTCACAATTGTGTAATTTGTAATCTTATAATATTATAGTGTTATGCGTTGTAACTTGATTTATCCTCCCTTGTTTCACTGAAATGTAGACGCATCATTTTAGTCATTATGTTGTCTTTTTTTATGACAACGAACTCATTGTAAATAAAATGACAATAAATTAATTCACTTTAATATTATAACTTTAATGATATCAATGCATTTCTTAAAAGGGTTAACCAAAGGAGAACCCCTTTCCCACCTGGCCAGAGGCCCCTTAACCAGGCGGGAGGTAAATCGAGGGATGTGCGTGAGTGGCAGCCCGACCAGGGAGAGGACCAACGGGCGTGGAAATCTAGCAACAGCCCCCGCAATATTTCAGCGGAGTACTGCCGCCACACGGACTCGATCCCGCGTTGTCAGAGTGTCTCCACCCTAATCACCTGGCCACTTACCAACTCACCTATGCCCCTGGGAGCGATATCAATGCATTTGATACATATATTAGACCAGTTAAAAAAGAGGCTTGAGTTAAAAATTAGGGTAATTACTTCATTGGCTGCTCATTTTTGTTGTGAAAAACTTTTGATCTCTTATTTTTACATGCGACATTTGGTCCTTTATCTTAAAAAGAGGTAGACACTTTAGTCTCTAATCTATAATCCATCAAAATCTTAACAGATTTCACACGTGAAATGCACGTGGGCTAACAGTTCTTTGAGTCGAATATCGAGCCATGTGTATTTTATGTGCGTATTAAGTTGAGGGATAAGATAAAGAATGATTGAGATAATTTACCCAAAATTAACAAATGAGTCAATATTATTACCACCTATTCTCACCCTTAAAAAGTGTCATTATATGTGCCGTCTTTGTTAGTCGTCCAAATAACTAATTAAAGAGTTGGTTAGGGTTTCGACCTTAATAAACTGAGTGTTGATGTCAGACGCAAGCAAACACTCCTGGGAATTCCCCCAATTAATCTCACTTTCATGAACAAAAAAGTATCAGCAAAAGTTTCCTGGCTGTTGATAGCCTTTGGCTTAACATAAATAGTCTTTTGAGATATTAGTTGATGGCATGGGTGGGGTGCAAACTTCAACTAATTTAAAGTAATAGAAAACAATGTCTTCTATATATTAACCCATTGGAATTTGATCCAAGAGTGTTCTAGTGCAACTTGTGTCTTGAAAATCTCGCCAGTCACACTGCTTTCACGTGCCATGTGGCATGCCACGTTAGAGTTTCTCATGCATATTGCAGCACCAAACTTTTGACAAAATTTTGTTAAGGGTAAATTGTAATATGGCTGGTCTTTGAACACTAATTTAAATGTATTTGTAAAATATTAAAAATTAATGAAGTGATAATAGCATAATAATAATGAAATAATTGAACTATTAAAGTAAATATTAAAAACTATATATGTTAATTGTTATTGCATAGAATTAAGAGATAGCTCAAATAGTAGAGACTAACTTTTCCAAATATTAAGTTTTTGAGTTCAAATCTCATAGGATGAAAGTTTGTTACAAAGTCAAAAATAAATTATATGCACATTGAGTTGTAATTGTATTAAAAAAAAAAAGTCTTTTAAGTTTGATAAATGAATTCAAACAAACTCATATATGGTAGGTTTCATTTATATATAAGGCTAATCAATACTGATACTATGCATTTAGTGTGCGTGAATAGTATACATTGTTATTGTTCATGTGATACTGTTCACGTATAGTACAATTAAGAAAAAAATTTATTATACTCACCCCATATGTATTTATTTACTATCCCGCAATTATTTATTCACTGACTTATATATATATATATATATATACATACATACACCAAATATTTGTTCACTACTCTCACATACACAAACATACAAATACAGCCATGTCTATTTGTTTACCAATTCACATATACTTGTTCACTACTTCACATATATTTTTGTTCACTATTTTACATAAATTTGTTCATTACTCTCTCACGCACACAAACATACACAAATATAAACACATTATTTGTTCATCACTTCATATCTATTTGTTCACCGTTCTATATATAGTTGTTCATTATTCTCACACACAAACAGAAACCCATACACATGTACACACACAAACATAAACACATGCACAAACACACCACAGACCCCTTACACACTTTTAGGAAAGACACACATGCACACACACACGTTCACACTTAACGAGCAAGGCAACAACGTGAAGACTTATTTGGCGGTGGTACTGCTATGACGATCTAAAAAGCTTGAGCGTCTATTAATGGTGAATATAGATTTAAGCAATTAATTCTTGAATTAAAGGTACCATGAGAATCGTGACGCTACAATGATAAAATAACGGAGTCGGCGTGGGCAATAATAGAGAGGACTAGCGCCGAAGAGAGATTGAAGATTGCGGCATGGTGACTTAATGGTAGATTATGCAAGCGTGATACTCGGAGAGTTAGTGTCGAAAGACCGACGTGGCGTAGTTCAATTGGAGATTGGATGGTTGGATCTCGTTGTATGATCGAGTCAGTGAGGCAAAGAAGAAGATAGAAGAGAAAAAGAGAGAAAGGAGAAAAGAGAGAGAAAGGAGAAGAAAGGATGAGAGAGATAGAGAGAAAACACATCTAACTTTGCTTTAAAAAAAAAAAGAACCACTTGAGAGCGCATGTAAGTGTGCAGGAGCACTATAGTGCAGAATCATGGTATAACATGCGGTTTTCATACTGCCTATTTATTTCCTTTTTTCTTTATTCTTTTGTTATGTTAGAACTGTTAAGAGAGCCAACAAATACCAATTCGATTGCGTTGCCCTTTTTCACAAAAAAAAAAAAAGATTGGGGTGCCCTTTTGATACAACAAAAGACAAAACGCAGCAAAACTTGGAACATTTTTTTATTTTGTCCAAAAACAAAAGGTGATAAGACATTTTTTCCTTTCGGTGAAGATAAATTATTATATTTAACCAATTATAGTTAAGACAAAACAAGCATTTAATACAGTTCAGGATCCTCTTATATAAGAATTTTTTTTTCATATTAATATGAAATAATTATCTCGATCATTTATTAATTGATTAAAATTATCTCAATTATTTATCTGAGACAAATTTTAAAAAAAGTGAATAATTAGAAAGAGAATTTTTTTTAAAAAAAATTTAGCAAAGATGGTTGAGATTTTTTTCTCTACCTATGAGTGGTTATAATTTCCTTTATATCAATATGAAAAAAATTTTGATATAAGAGAATTTTAATCGGTTTAATACATCATTTCAAAACAAAAGAACAGGATATAAGATATGCCTTTGAGGAGACTCCCATGTATCATAATTCACAAACCCTAGGAAAAAAGTAATGAGGTTTTTGTTTTGTTCTTAAAATTCCCAAACATCGAAATAATACCCGTAGGTTAAATTGTTCTTTTTTGATTTTAACAAAATAATAATGAGCTCCTCAGTACACTTAATAAAGTCTTATCCTTGAAGAGGACATATGTGACCCACTAATTATTACTCATAAAATATCGTAATTAACTTGTTTCATTACTTTTTGTTGTGTGAAATTCCCAATGCATTGTTTCTAGCTGTGTCTTGGAAAGGTAGATTAATTCATTGTTTTCTCTCTCACACATCTAAAAACGGAAATGTAATGATTCCCCCGTCGAAACAAGTCCCAATTTTGAAGCAAAGGGACCATCTTATCTTTTGGGTCAGCAAAAATATTTTTTATTCCGAAGCAAGAATTTGTATTTGAGTAAATAGCATCGATTTTTTTTAATGATAGGTTATGAATATATGTTAATTTTTTATAGTTTTAAAATAAGTATAAGACCCTTATTTGATTTTTTAAAATATAAGCACACTTAGTCTTTTCATTACGTTGTCCATCAAATTCAATGATGTCTTTTGTCAACATGACAGAAACGCTATATAAATTAAATGAATTGTTTCTTATATAAAATAGGGGAATAAGTTACACCTAACTTTTCTGCACTTTGCAATAAGTATATGATACACCCTTGTGTATTTTTATAAGTACATAATACTCCTTATTTAGATATTAGACATTTTACTTTTTTAATTAGAAGTGGAAAAGGAACAAGTAAACAATTAGTGAGAAAAAGTTCAATAACGGTAAATATAGTAATGAATGATGCACTTTGGGTTTGACCCAGTAGCGAAGAGTCATCCCAAGGGTAGTTTAGATGGCAACACACTGGAAAAAAATAAAATAAAATAAAATAACTCAGTGTGGATTTGAAAATTGCAGTCATGAGTAT